>FR990031.1:6060912-7321824 GCA_905404135.1 Hesperia comma
TGAAGTATAATTTTCTCTGATTAAAAACATCAACTTAGAATTATTCATGAGTTCGCATTGTAGTGAATAAGTAAGATTTTTCCTCTATCACTTCAGATAAGTACCTAAAATTATCATATTAAATGAAATAAATTTAAATTTTTATGCGTTTCTTTTTACGGGTTTAATATGCATGAGTAAGTAAGTGGTACGTTAATCTTAATAATAATGTTGTTGTTATGTAAGTCTTAAGGGTCGGGCCACATTGATCGACGGCGATCGACGGTTTGTCCATACAAAAAGAGCGTAAAGTATGGAAAGCCGTACGCGTCCTGTCCTTTCGCATCGACGAGCCGAACGCGCTCCGGCGGCGAACTGACACGAAACGCGATCGGTCGTCGACGGCGATCGACGGCGATCGACGGCTGACGACGGCGATCGACGGCCGACGACGACGATTTTTGCGCTGCTTCTTTTTCTTTCGTTTTTCTTTAATTTCTTCTAAAACGCAAGTAAAAATGATAGCTTTAACAATAATTGAACCGTCCATCGTGGTCAAGAGGCAACAACAGTATGAAACGTGTCCAGTCGTTTGTTACGATTTGCTAGGATACGGTGCTGTACGGCACCTTACAGCTGCGTACGCCTCCGTACAGCTCCGTACGGAAGCGTACGCCTCCGTACAGCTCCGTACGGATGTGTACTGCTCCGTAAGCGGGCGATCGGCATAATGCGTAATAGTGTGTTCCTTTTCAATCGGCAAAATGCGAAAGGCCGTCGATCAATGAGGCCCGACCCTAAGGTACAATCTTTTTTATTTATGGAAAAACATAATAAGTGCGTCATTAAAAAATGTAACATAAAAATAAATCAAACAGCTTGTTAAAAGGACGAATAGGTATTTTTATATTATACATTTTACGTACGTCTATACAGTATCGGGGCATATTTCACGGTTAATTTTTTGGGATTCGTCCGACTATTTAATGTACTATTAGTTTCTTACCGATTGCGACTTTCGCAAGCGAGCTCTGAAGAATATTCATCAACTTTTATGTCAGAATTTTTACAATCTAAACATAAATATTATATATTTTTAACCTACGTTTCAGGAAAACTTCTACGAAGACCACACATTTTATTGGGAAACTAAATACTCGCGGATACATTTACAGTCATATCCTTTGCGATGCGAGTTTAATCCAGACTTGACCAGACACTTTATTAATACCTTGCGATCGTATGACTTGAAATTGCTTATTTTTCGCCGTCTTTTTATTTCACGAAAATGATTTAAATTTAATATGTAATAACAATTCATCACTATCTTATTTCTGCATAATTATATTTTTTATTTTCACAAAAATATCAAACAATCTCTCTCATCATCTAAATATAGTAATTTGGCGCTTCTAGAATGTTCTACCTGTTGCTATTCATGCCACGGAGTTTTAAGTCGTTTTAAAAGGTTAATGTTAACAATTTGTAGATGAATATATTAAGTATATAAATAAACCTACACTCACACTATTAAGTTACTAAGTCCATACTCACGACCTCAGACCAAACATTTATATGTCAAATACATTATTATATCTGAGAAGCTTGAGAATCGAATGGGGGTCTGATCGATCGGTGGGTAAGATACTATGGTACCAATGGATTACAGTCGTTAAACGTGTTTTATGAACTTAAAGGTTTCATTTGCATATAATACACTTTTCTTTACATCTACTCTACATATTATAATGAGAATTAACTATGTACTTTACGTAGATAGCGTTAAAGTAATTTTAGGCTAAAAGTAAATAAGTTCAACGTAAATTAGAAATAGATATTTTTAAGAAATTACGTAAAAAAGGTTACATTAGAAACTTGTGTCATCCTGAACACTAAATAAACATTTTCAATGAAAACGGGTACTCACGGTTTTGAAATACACACTTGTTTTTTTAAAATCGTGAGTGCCTATTTGCATTATTGAAATGAAAACGGGTACTCGCAGTTTTGAAAACTTCAATTCTTTTAAATCGTGAGTACCTAATTGCATTATTCAAATGAAAACAGGCATTCACGATATTGAAATACTTCAGTTGCTTTTAAAATCGTGAGCACTGAATTGCATTATTCAAATGAAAACGGGTACTCATGAGATTGAAATACTTCAATTGTTTTTTTTTAAATCGTGAAAACCTGTTTGCATTACAAAAAAGAATACGAATACGACATACGACAACGTACGTTTATACCCAAAAGTTTTATTGTCATAACGGTCCATTGGATATTGTTTGCAGTCCCCCACCGGACAGCAACTGGCGGCGCACGAATTCGGACTCGGCGCTGCACCAGTCGTGCGGCGGCGAGCAGCAGATGGCCACGCAGCCGCTGTCGCCGCACTCGCACCAGCACCCGCACCTGCATCCGCACCAGAACCATCGACGAGGTGAGAGGAACTGGTACCTTTGTAGGTGGTAAGAGTGGTGGTACGCGAACTCGGACTCGGCGCTGCCCCAGTCGTGCGGCGGCGAGCAGCAGATGGCCACGCAGCCGCTGTCGCCGCACTCGGACCAGCATCCGCACCAGAACCATCGACGAGGTGAGGGGAACTCGTGACTCTGTAGGTGCGGTCGTCATTCGTTCGCGTTACCGACCCCGCACTGCTGCCGCATCGTGCACTTTGTATGAAAACAAACGACCGTCCGTGCGCCATACGACAAACGCAACGAGAAACGTGCGACAGCCGTACGACACGAAATGGATAAATTGAAAGAGCTTTAATATTTCTATCGTCGTAACAACAACAGCAACTGTTGTGTGTTGTAGTTGATTTCCGTATAGAATTCGTATAGATTCCGTATAGTGGGGCCGATTATGCTTTTTTTAGAGGCGACACTCTCAGTCCTCAAAGGTAGCAACGACCGAATTAGAGACTCTTGCTAATTGAGTCTTGTTCTAGGGCGGTCACGGTTGTCATGGGCCACAGCAGAGAGATAGTGCTGCCTGCTCGTGTGCTAACTAGTACCTATTAGGGTTTGTATAGGACTTTCAAGGTCTTGCATTCTATGACAAACAAAATTTAAATGAACAAAGATTTTATTTACGGTTAAAAATATTTTGTTCATGTTGTGAAAAGACCCATTATTCCATTCAGCTAAGTTATAAAGTTACGTAATTAGTATTTATCTAGAAATAAAAACGGTTTTTACTAGGTAATAAAACATCCCGCATTTCATAGCTAATTCGGACACATATCTACTTAAAGTTAATTTTAGCTTGAGGCAAATATCTACTACATATTTAGAGGCTAATATTATCTAAGACACTCGCAAAACGTTAATTGTTTTTACAAGTGAGCGAGCATACTTACACAGGTAAAAATTTAAACAAATATGCCACCGGATATCCGATCTCTAATTAGGAGTAATAAAAATTGCCTAATCTTAATTGTTTTTATTAACAAGCATGTGTTAACGTTCAGAAACTTGGCGTCTAATTTTCAGCGGCTGATATCCCTCTCGACGTATTGACAACATTCGGGATAAATCCAGCGAACCGTCCCCGATCGTCTTGTGAAATTCCGAGGATACCAAACAATAATAAGTGAGTAATATTTGTATTAAGTTATTTATTTATTACCAAGAATTATTCATTCAATGTAATTGACTTGTGAGATGTATGTAGGTTAACTAAGTCTTTATGGGAGTTTGTCAAGCGACAAGCGACAGTTTGTCTGCGATTGCTTCCGATAGTTGAAAACGACTGTAGATGTCTCGCGACTAAGGACAGGACTATTATCAACGTCATTGCGACAATCCCCAACGACTGTCGCAGTCGAACTGTCGCCCGTCTGTAAACTCCTTACCTCCCTTCCAATTGGACTCATGGGATACTATTGACATTTGAGCTATGTTTCGCATTTTATTTATCTGAATTTTTAATGCATCTTTATTATCACCGACATCCAATTCTGATCCGACCCAAAATTCAACCTTAATTACTTAATATAAAACTCATATCATTGCTTTCTTGTAAGTTGTGTCATAATTTGAGTCAGTAGTCAAGGTTGAGTTGGTCGCTGTGCAGAGACCTGTGAATAGCATACCATTTCGTTGGGTTCGTACTTCCTGACGGTTGACTGGGAGAGAATGCTTTTAGCATTAAGTCCGCCTTTTGTATCTATACAATTTTGTATGGTGCATGAAGTTTAAATAAATAAGTAAATAAATAAATAGCAGTACCACAAAGTAAGTACGTGGAAAGGATAATCGAAGTTTTTTAGACAACTTTTGTGATTTTAACAACTTTATAATAACAAAACATTTTAAAAATCAGTAGAATAATTATAAAAGGGTAAATTATGCAAATGATTAATAACAATAAATTAACTGTAATTGAATACTGTGAATTTAATAAAATTAAGTGCACAATTAAAGTCTTAATGAAATGCTTTCAGTAATTATGTTATATATTATGTATAATATGTATAATGTAGGTACTTACAAAAATAGAGTCACAACATAGAAAATGGTGACGCGCGTACACAAATGATTATATGAAAAAAAAACCTACTAGTTTAAATATATTCTTGTAAAACAGTAAAATCTTTGGAAATTAATTTGCTTTCGCTTTCTACAAATACTTCCTGCAGGATTTTACTTATTTTACATTGAAGACTATGATTTATGATCATTGTTTGCAAAATGAACAATGACGAATATTTAAATTGACGTATAAATTCTTTGATTCGCAAAAACCGATACCAAGGCGAGAATCGTCGAATATAACAAATAACCAATAACCTATAGTCGTAGTGTTCTTCCATAACAGCCGTACCTATTTGTATGGCTTTACCCTTCTCGTAGTAAAGGGAGGGGGGGGGGGGGGGGGGACTTCGAATATAACTATATCTGTCACACAAGGAAAGCCTTCAATTATAAACTTTACAACATGCACCATGCGGTTGAATTTGGCACGTATGTACATTGTAAACTCGTGTTCGCATCTTGCTAGTGGCAAAATATCTTGAGCGCTTCCGTTCTTCGGAGGGCACGTAAAGCCGTCGGTCCCGGTTGTTATCGATTGATAGTAGTCGTTAAGCCATGTCGGAGGCCTTCGGGCGGCTTGAAAACTTTCGACACTGGGTTGGCCACTAACCCCTCCACCAATCCGCATTGGAGCAGTGTGGTGGAGTATGCTCTAGGCCTCCTCAGTAATGAGGAGAGACCCGTGCTCAGTAGTGGGCCATTAGTGGGTTGTAGCTTAGCTTTATATCTTTCAATACCGTTGAATTTGGAACGTACATTGTACCGTCCACGACAAATTCTTGTTAATTCGAACATAACATAAACACCGACTAAGGGAACCATTCAATTATTAACTTTATATTTTGCAACATACGATTGATTTGGATCGTACTCTGTAACATTCTGTTCGCAGCGTGTACGAGAAGCTTTATATTTTGCACGCAATCCTTACTAATATTATAAATGTGAAAGTGTGTTTGTTTGTTTGTTTGTGACGCTTTCACGTCGCAACAAAGCTATTATATGGTAAGGTTTATGTGTGTGGGGATAGTTAGGAGGGTGGAGAGTGACGTAGGCTACTTTTTACCGCGGAAAAACATCCCATTCCCATGGGAAGATCGATGTTTTGTTAGTTGCTAGATATTCATTTTCGGAGTTGTTAATAGATGGCGGTAATAAAATTCATTTGCAAGTTCTGAATTACGCTGTCAAATACTACATGTAATTTACTTAAGTCATAGGCTACTCCCCGCTCCGGCTGTATTCAGTGTACCGCCCGCCCGCTGGCACTATCCTGTTGACTGATGTCCGCAAGTTGCTCAGCCAACAGGATAGTCCCAGCGGACCAGAGGGACCTTGGAGTCGAGAGCCTGAACGACTTCATCGAGAGATTGGCACGCAACATGTTCGGGCGTGTCGACGCGTCGCGGTTCCCGCATCTGCAGGACCTGGCGCCGCTCCACACCCGTCCACCGGACCGCTGGGCCTTCCCGCGCGACTTGCTGGTTGCGCGGGACGGGGCTAGCACTGACTGATACTGGGGCTTCGTAAGTCGTCGCTCGGCGCTGATCGGCTCCTGCTGGGCTTCCAACCAGCGGGATTCACCCGGTAGGGCCTCGATCGCCTGGGCGGCGCAAAGATGAACCCCATCCCGTTTAAGACTCTGTGGCCTGTAAAAAGACCACCACTCACCGGACTTGACCTATTGGTTAACCACAGATGGACAACCAAGGGCCTTAGGGCCCAGCCCAAGAACCGGCCCGTTATAACGGGCCGCGAGAGACACCCCCAAAGGGGAACTAACGGTCCCGAGGGCTCCATACACCTCAGACAGGGTGGAGTGAAGAGAGCGAGTAGTAGGCTACTTTTAGCCTAAATTCCTACGGGAGCGGGACCTACGCGGCTGTTACCTACGGGTCCCGAAGCGAAGCGCGGGCGGTTCTCTAGGCTAAAAAAAAAAGTGATGTATAAATATCTAGATTGAGCGTCGCCCTACAATGAAAACAAAAAAACAAGGCAACAATATCAAGCATGTGTGCGTGCAGGCGATGTTTTACACGTTCGTCTATTGTCTATGTTGCGTGATCAATGATACCAGTTACTAAAATTCTCCCATAAATCACACATTAAACTTAATTTATTGAGTGGTTATTTTAATGTAAAAATAAAAAACCCTACTTAATTTAATTACAGTTGTTTATGTTAATGTTGTAATAAACCAGCTAAGTTAATTAAATTAATATTTTTACGTAGTTTGTAGTTGGAAATTTGAAATGAAAAATCATAGATATTAGGAATGAGATCTAACTACTTTTATTTTGGCTATACTTTCTATTAGTGACCACCTCAGATTGAGTTGAAAATTTTAAAAGAGGAGGGGGGTGACTCCCCAACCCTCCCCCCACCATTTTTGGGTAGAGGAAATGCATACTTTTTTTTAGAAAAAAACAATGAAATTTTCTAAAATTTTAAAGTTACCGTCTCAGATTAATTCATTAAACTCCAACGACATGCATGCATGTCACGAATACATAGTACGTTTACTTCGCTGGAATCCAAAGGAATCAAAATGAAAATTTGAGGGGAGGACGGGTTCTACACTCTCATTCGTCCCCCCAAATTAAATATTGGCACCTTTAAAAGTGGTTTATTCGACCCAATGCAAAAATAATCATTAAAATGGGCTTATAAACAAACGAATATTAATTTTATATTATTGTAAATAAACACAAACGTATTGGTAAACTCCACCTTTTTTTTATCGATTTATAAAAGTAAATGAACTAAATAATATACACGTAACCATAAACCAATTTATATACACACAAAAATTATGTTAAGTCGGGAGCATAAAAATAGAAACTGGCAACACTGACAAAAAAATGACGTAATTTGGTTACAATAAAAATCAAAATTGAAATTTAATTAAAAATATGTTTATTGGTTACTTGCCTATGATATGTGATTTTTTTTTGAGCTTTTTACCCTTCCTTTATAATTCCGGCACAGTTTAATAGCACATTTCGTCATGTTATCCCTCTTATTTGTTTACTAGTTTTTGCCAGCGGCTTCGCCCGCGTGAATTTCGTTTAAACTTCACCACTTTATTTCACCCACTTAAGTGTCATAAACGTAAGAGTAGATAAAATATAGGTATACTTAATCAGAAAGCTTCGAACTGCTAAGCTATCGGGAGTTACACGTGTTATTTTGAGTCAACCATAAAAGATAGACATATGCTGTCGTGGAATATTTTTTATATAATTTTAAGGAGAACATTTCCGTCATACATGATTTCTGTGTAGCTTTAACCATTAAGGTTGCACACGCGACGGAAGCTTAAAAAATGGAGTAACTTCTCCCGTTTCCCCAACATTTCCCTTCACTGCTCTGCTCCTATTGATTGTAGCGTGATGAAAAGTATACTATAACCAGCGCGGGAGTATGAAAAATAATTGTACCAAGTTTCGTTAAAATCGGTCGAGTAGTTTTTGTTTCTATAACGGTTATACATCAGACAGACAGACAGACAAAAATTTTACTGATTGCATTTTTGGCATCAGTATCGATCCCCAATCACCCCCTGATAGTTATTTTGGAAATATATTTAATGTACAGAATTGACCTCTACAGATTTATTATAAGTATAGATTTAAATTGCGCGCGTAATACGTAGTGACACGAAAGCGGCGCGATCGGCACTAATTGGCGGGAAAGTACTTCGCCGCCAACAGTTGGCTGCGCTTTTTTGACACGTTTTCGCGGATTCGATTATCCATCTAGATATTTATACATCATTGTTTGCACGTTATGACTGAATTTGGAACGTAGTATATACGTATATTGTAACATGTCGATTCGAATATAGCCATATCCACCACGAAAGAAAATCATTCAATTATGAGCTTTATATCTTGCATGTTACGTTTGAATTTGGAACGTATACTGTAACTCGTCAGTTTGAACATGACCATAACTACCACAGAAGAAAACAATTCAATTATGAGCCTTATATCTTGTACCATACGATTGACTTTCTAACGTACATTGTAACCTCGTTGCAGCTATGAGCTTTATGTTTATGACCATACGGTTGAATATAGAGCGGAAACTATATTCTTGTTCACAGCGTGTACGAGAGCGGCGGGGACGGCGGCGGCGGCGGCGGCGGGCTGGCGTGCGGCGAGCTGCAGGTGCCGGGCGGCTCGCTGCCCGACCTCACGTCCGTGCACTACCCGCCGCCGCACTACCTGCCGCACCGGACCTCGCCCGACTACCGGCACGCTAGATACGTATGTTGTTGGTGTTTATATACTTTGATACGCTGATACTTTACTGAATTGAGTGGAAGTAAACTACCGGCACGCTAGATACGTACGTCGATTATGTTTGACTTTACTGACTTTGATGTCGACTAGTAGTAAACGTTACATAACATGACAGCGTTATTAACGTAGTGGAAGTACATTATATATGTGTTATTAGGGATCACTCAAAAACTACCCTCAAATGTCGCAGTTTGAATGGTACCCTACAACAAGTACGATCTTTCGAATATTAAAAAATCTGAAATTAAAAAAACACTTATTGATGAGTTATGTAGTACGTATTTGCACGATTAAGTTCTAAAGTTAAACCGTGACTGTTTTACGTGTTTTTGTTTTTAAATTGCCGCTTACTACCTGTGCTCACGTTTCAATTGAACTCGTAAGCACTTTAAATTACCTTACCTCAAAGTACTTGAATTACAGGCAAAGCTGGCTTGTGTGTGGGACACAAAAAAGAACCATATCGAACCCGAACACAGTATAGTTTTATATACAGAGAGGATTTGTGTCCCGTGTCCCACAGAGTCCGCACTCGGGCGCGGTGTCCCCGGGCGGTGGAAGCGTGTCCCCGGCGACGGGCGGGCTGTCCCCCGCCTCGGGGTCACCGGTGGGCGCCACCGTGCCCCACCATCTGCACCACCAACACGACAGACAGCAAATGTATGATACGCAGGTGAGGTTATATGTGGTTATTATTATATATACCTGTAGGGAGTCGAATAATAAGCACTGGAGCAGTGTGAGGGAGTGTACTCTACGCCTGTGATGTGGAGATAACAGTGACCTGTAGTAGGTTGTATACCTGTTGGCCTCCACAAATCCTCACTGGAGCAGTGTGTGGAAGTGTACTCTATGCATGTAATGAAGAGAGACCAGTGCTCTATGAGGGCTGTTAATTGATTGAAGATCAGATTCGCTGTAACGCTAGTGACATGGAATATAGACATAGGACATCACTTATACATAGCTATGTTCGGAGAAAATATTGTCATTGTCATGTGAAATATATTTCTGCTCAGATCGGCCAACGAATCTGGGAACTTCGAAGACAAAGTGCTAATAAATAGGCTATAAAGTTATCGTGTGAGATAGGAAGCTAAAATTGATATAATTATTATGACTAGTACCATCAAAATGACGCAGGTGAGTAAAATACTGTTTGGCACCCGCGACTCCAATTTAAGGTCTTAGAATTGTTTAATGCTGATGCCCATTTAATGCTGATGATTAGAGAATGAATTATTTGGAATTCTGTAACAAGGTTCTATAAATTCAGTTATCAAGAGTAAATTTTTCATTTTTGAGTCTGAATGAACAACATTCAATGTAGATTTTGAAAACAATTTCAGTTAACTCAATTTGAATTAGTTTTATGATTTTTGTTGCTAGACAATTAATTTAACTAATTGATGTGACATATTAAATACCAACGCAGTTTTCTGTAAATAGTTTGATGGTTTTCATTGACAGGAGCTTTAGGCACTTCACACACAACGCTATCTATAGCGTAGCTAATTAATAGCGTAATGTGAGAAGTGCCTTAATTACATATTATATTGAAAATAACAATGCATGGTGTCAAAACTGTCAATTACCTTATTGTGTGAAATTCACCATGAATTAATAGCGTACCATTCACTAATAGTTACCATTGCCATGGCGACTCACTATATAATCCCTAAAATCGTTTTTGACTTTGAAATTATAAGTTGTAGTAGTGATATTAACTGAGTGGTTATATCTTTATATTTTATGTTGGACTACCGAACCGTAGGTCCCAGGTTCAAATTCTCCACGCACCACTAATTTTCGACAGTTGTGTGCATCTACCTAAAATCATTAATTATCACTTGCTTCGATGATGGAAAATAACGCGAGGAATGAAGTGGATTATGGCCTGCACCCTCGTATGGTCAGAAGAGATTGTAGCAAGCGATGACTGACGATATGTAAGACGGTGCAAAACTTTTGAGTCTACATAAGAAAAATCTGCCAGTTTAGCCTCATAAATTAAGCAGGAAATGATGTCTTAAAAAAAGATGATGGATGAAGTCTATAAATTTTACGCACAGTATAATCGCAATAAAATAAAGCATTTATAATTAATATGATCTGCCCTATTCACACAACTTATACTGATTCATATAGATTATGAGACAATGACCTCTTACCATCAAATGACTTCTCTACCCGTTTGATACACTATTAACATAAGAAACACTTTTGTTATAGTAAACCCAACTTAAGATTAAAACGAAAGAGGCGCTGTCGGGCGCATTTGACATTCATTTGACCAATCAGTGCACACTAGTAACTGACAGATGAATGACCACAACGTACTTATGAATGACTTTTCGTTAGTTCCAATTTTTGCCATTTCAGAGATAAGTTGGGCGCACTGTAACCATTGGAATGATTTTGTTTTTAAAAAAGTATGTAAGGTGTGGAAATCGGTACAACATATCGGTATCAACAAAGTTTGAGTTTTATTATTATTTATTACTTACCACCAAAATTTCATATATTGTGGCAGATAATGTTAGTATTTTATTGTAGTATTTAGATCGTAAAATTTATATTTGTGTCAGAAGTATAAAGCGGCACTGCTACATGTGATGTATATATATTTTTGTATGTTTGATTGTTAACAAAGCAACAAAACTAGTCAGAGTTAGGTGTTTAACATTGTTGTTGTTATATTTTTGTTGTTTATTTGCTTTCAACACAAATCATTTTATTTTTTGTTTATTTCAGAATCACTTATCTGTACCAAACACAAATAATTATCTCCATCATAATAAGGTTCGTTTTCTTTTATAACCTCCTGATAATATTTTTCAAGTTCATCCATTTTGCAGGCGTTTGCTTATGCTTACAGTGTATTTCGAAATAAATGACATTCGAAATTTTTTGCTGTAATATAACACATTTCGTTACCTTTGATGGTCATGAGTCCTCCGGGTTTTATTGAAGCTTACGTCAAAGATGATGCAAGCATGTGTCCAATATCCTCATTCATCACCGTCACGATTTTGTCACAAGTTACCTAATTTAAGCGACTTTTGCTTATTTTGTAATCATCACTGCACTTTTTTTCTATAATTGAAATGTTAGATTCATAACACATTTAATATTTTTGATTCAAATTTACCTTCATTATAAGATTTTACGAGTATCTTGAACTAAATACCTCGAACTCGTAATTTACATCCTAAATAAAATTAACGATCCTAATTGGATCCACAATACCCCGCATAATGCAAAACATTTTGATAATTGCATTTCTAACACTAACACATCATTGTTTTATTAATATTTTTATTTTTGTAAATGCACATTTATACTAATTTTTGTAACTATTTTTGTAAAGCAAATATTCTTAGTATAACAAAAATTATGCAGTAATACGCACTTGTATTGGCATAGTTTAAAATATGATAATTTTGTTAAGTTCAGAGTATCATTTGATTTCGTTTTTTTATTAAAATTGTTCAACATTTTTGCAAGGATTTGTTTTAAGAAAAAAATGTTATAATATGCATAATTAATATCTAAAAAGGTTCGCATGTTTTTTCGTATGTGAGAGCCACTTTAATTATTTACTAATCGGTCAACTTTTTACGTTCATAACGATCCAAAGGGCCTTCATTCGTTCCATACTATTTGCATGAATTTCGCTGGCTATGATCTGGTATTATGACCGCGGATTTTTTTGACCTCGATCTAACATGGATTGCAATTACGCCTTCACGCTACTATCGCTCTTACGGCATTGGCAATTGGGTTACGTTTGTTTTTCAGCTGTTGATTGTTATTGTTTTGGCTGGTTGCAGAACATGTCTCCATTAGAACACGGTTGGATCGCGTCCGGCTACCAATCGCACTGTAGTCCGCCCTCGCAATATTCCTCGACATCGAATATCAATATACCTTCACCTACTGTGAGTTTGTTTTTTTATTTTTGTTTCGAAAATTCAGTTTTATTGAATTGTTTGAGTATCATATTTACTATTATGTTTTTCTTATCCATATTAATCAAAGTTAGGATACATTTTGGAGTTTATAAAATAAATCATTGTCTTTCTTTATGAGATAATTGCGAAAAAGCGTTACTCTTCGTAATTGACGTTGAACATTTTTATATTAATAGTACCTAAGATCTCTCCTTTTCAGATTAAGCTAATTAGTGTAAAGTGAAATGTAAATGTTTCTGTTCAAATCAATATAATAATAATAATAATGTATAATATTTCATTTCGTTTCAGATGGTGCACAGTCCGGGGAGTCCTGTGGAGTCGCCGCAAACCGACTACAACAACCTGCACCAAGCACTCTTACAACCCTTCGAACAAATCACAATGGTAAGCACATGTTCTTATTATTTATATATTTACATCTTTATGTACCATACTAAAGTATAGAAACACAGGTGGGCTGAATGCTAAAAGCATTCTCTGCCATGTACCATACAAAAGTCGGTGTAGAAACATAGGCGGGATTAATGCTTAAAGCAATGTATGGTAGTCGAACTTCGGGCAGTAATAAAACGACGAAATCAGAATCAATTTATTTAAAACTCTTACGTTATTGAGTGATTGAGGGAATAACAGACAACGCACAATCAAAACTATTAAACACACGAAGCTGAAATTATTCTTTGGGTAGTGTAGCACTAAGAGGGGATTTTTGGAGTCGCCTTTCCCCTAAAAAGATAAAAAGGGGATAAACTGAAACAAAAATTCTACGTGAGCAAAGCTGTGGGGGTAAAGATAGTTTGAAAATATAAACATAATTGCCATTAAATTGTTATGATAATTTATCCTTCAATTAACGAGCAAAATAACCTTCAGAATATTATTTTTATGGCAATTACAAAGGGCTATTTCAATGCCTACTACTTAAACCCCACCGGTCAATTTGAAGTAATTATTTCATAATCCGCCCTCGCTTCGCTTCGGGAAACCAGTCCCTTCAAAAATCTCTATAAATTTTAACAAATTATGTTATTCCGATGTCTAAGCTGTATTACTGCAAAGTTTCATGAAAATCCGTTCAGTAGTTTTTGCGTGAAAGAGCAACAAACACACACACACATCCTTACAAACTTTCGCATTTATAATATTAGTAGGATTAGTAGGATTATGTATTAATAAATTACTTCCGTGAATAATAAAATAACAGTTATGATGTCTGATGTGCTGATAAAATTGATTTTAAAAACCTACTATATTTGGAAATGGGGCTCAAAAACTTTTTGTAAGTCAAATCAGTTTGACAAAACACACACAAATATAATATAACTGCTAATGTACATGTAGATCAGTTACAAATCAAACTGTAAAAAAAAAAACGAAATAGGATGCATTTGTAAACTGGTGAGGCTACATAAACTGTTATATTAACACAAAGTTTGATTAGGCGTTAATAACTTATGCTTACTATTAAGCTTTATAAGTGTAAGTGACAATAATGTCACATGCGCTTATAATATTATTTATAAGGATTTCTAACATTTCTATGCTTCGATGGAGTAGCAAGGAGTTGTGAGTAATAACAATACTATATGATATGTTACTAGATGTTATGTTATGCATCAAGCTGAGATTTTTGTAAGTTTCGATATTAATAATAAAATTGATACTCTATGCTACATAGCAGATTATTTATTAAATATGTAAATTACAGTTTTAACATAGTAACATGTTAAAATAATTGATACACAATAATAAAACCTGAAAAAAGATAATATTCAATTTCCGTATTAAATACTAGAAATATAATTATATTTGTAACTATAATTAGAGGGGCACACTTTATTTTGAAACTAATATATATGCATAAAAATAAACCTGCCTAACTGGTTGAGGAGATAATTATTATGTACATACTAAACTATGGAAATTGACTGCATAAATATTCAGTTATTTTTTTACCTGTTTAACTTGCAAAAATCTTAACTTGGAAACAAATTATCAACGCTTTGAATATAATGTGTTAGAACATTGTTAGGGAGAGACTCGGGAAGTTTGGCAATAAATAAAATATAATTAGTAATGTACATCGCTAGCATTCACAGTTGAGATGAGAGTAAATCACTTGACAGCAAGTAACTCACTTGATTTTGGCACATAATGAGGTTAAAATAAAGCACATAATAGTGTCATTATATAGCTACTATTATAACATAATATATATAAACGGAGACAAATATAGGTAGTGAACAATGAATAGAATCATAAAAGCTTTGAAGATTGACGTTATTTGCAATAAAAACAGATTCGAGTCGCCTTTTTTGTCTCCAATGTAACTGTGCTATTGGCTGCAGCGATAAGGTTACTATTTTCATGTTATAGCAAAATATCTTTGGCACACACGTTATTTTGTATTAAACACGATATAACTTATGCATATTATAATTATGCTTATGTTTGGAACAATTTTTTCGTAGTAGGTACATATTTACTTTTTTGAGAGGCTGAAACTATTAGATGATCTTGACTTCATATTATGGTGTTATAAATGTTATGATCTAATCTTCGCGACAAACTATGTTAGATGCGACCTCTGAAGAGTGATGATCCTACAGTGATAAAATGCTAATAATGCTAATAATGCTTACTAAACTATTAAATAGTAACCTTTTGGCTCAGTCGCGAGGTACACGCGCACAGAGTAATGCACCCGTAACGTACGGTGTGTTACTCTGTGCGCGTCGGTACAAGGTGTGTAACGTTGGTGGATGTTGGTGAAGGACTGGGCGCAGTTGGTGCAGAGTCTCGTGGAGTCCGGGTGGACCGCGCACGTGCAAGTCGCGGAAAATGTACGACACACACACACTCACACTCACACACTGACACACTCGTTATGACGTAGACTCACACGTTACGACGTAGACCCGTTTGGTTACGTCGTGTTGTCATATTATGTCTTGGGACGTGGCTCGGTTTCTTTGTTGTTTGTTGATACAGCGGAATGCTATATATTTATGACTTGACCAGCTACAATTTGATTAAAGTCTATGGGGCTGATGAATATGTGTACAATAAGGTGGCTTTTCCGCGCGTTTGACGTATTCTTAAACGAAGAAAAATATCTTAAACACCTGATTCTGCCATGAGAAAGTAATACTTAACGACAGGGTTTAGAAAAAAGCATAACGTAATGAAAAGATATGTGTTTATAGACAACCGAGACACGTGTAAAGGCAATGATAGATTTTACTTGGATCCACATTTGTTAATATATCACAAAATAGCCAAAGACCTTTACTTTCAATAAATAAAGGAAATACACTTTAAAACAATATGTCTTTAATATTGCACCATATTATCATTTTGTTTGTAACTTTTTTTTCAATTCTTCTGCCAAAGTTGAACGACTATATAAAGCAGCAAAAAAATATGCAAATAATATTGTTGTTTGAGTATAATGTATGAATAAATAACTTTTTTTCGATAGAATTTTATTACTCAGAGGAAGAAACGCTAATGGGTACTCCATGAGTTGTATTCAGTATATTTAACAAATATGGAACCAATCGGAATTAGAATTACACGCACCTAATTTCAAAGAACGTTTAATTTTATAATTGCTATGAGGTTCTATTTATATGCACATTTTTGGGAAATGAACAAAAAAATGCATCCAAAATGCTGTCCCACAGACAACAAAAACAAACCGATATAATGATATTTCTATGTACTGAATTATAATAATATAATTATTATGTTCATTTCTCTACACATACTCAAGGTTTAAAATAGTACCATAGATCAGCTTAACCCTGAATTTGATTATCTAAAGAAATATAACATTTATACTGATTATATTCAAAATGTTATAGCTCGGTTGCTGTAGTACTATTTGACCGCATAAAAATCACCAGTTTTAATTTTTGCATAGTAGCTTGTGTATTCGATTAAATGAAAGCTGTACAGCATGCTCAAAATACTGTTTTGCTATGGATTCAAAAATCGAATGTTGCCAAAACCTAGTTGATTTTATTGTATTTCAAACTTTTATAGACATTCTTCTAGAAACAATACTACTATACAGTCGAATTCTATACACACTCACTACGAACGTTCGCATGTGAAGTTTTGGTTTAGGAAAATGTACAATATAGAGCATGGTAATTTTTTTATCAGATATTCACTGCAATATTGTATATTAGGTATTTTAAGAATGTATTACCGAGCATTTGTTATTTTTAAACTATCTCACCATTCACCAAATCATTGTTTATATTAATAAGTTTAATTTAATTCCCGCTTACTTGATTATACTTATAGTATTTATGGATTTATTTCCGTAGATGTGGCGTCCTGTGATAAGGTTTAGCGTTTTTTCCCTTGTTTTGTGCTTTTTGTCGATAAGCGTTTGCGTGCAGTGCGTAGTGTTGATCGTTTGTCGTACGTTCGCAGTTGGACGCGCCCACGTCGAGTTACAACGCGACGTACATGAATCACAACTCCCAACACTCGCCGCAGACGACGAACTCACCGCACACATATTCGCAGGTAATTCTATACCAATATCTTTTATAATTTTTTAAGTGCTTTTTTCGTGTGTACCTTAATGTATGTAAATAAAGCCGGACTAAAGAACATTCGTAAATTGTATGTTATTATTACAAAATTATGATGCATTATTTTAGTTAGTCTTCGTCAGCCCGCGCTATAACTTTGAAATGAAAAGTGACGGGCTTATTATTCAGATTTTTTTATGTATTTAATCTTAATTTACCTAATGTTTGATCATATTTAAACGTAATTAAAATGGAAATTTGATAACATTTAAACTCTATTTAAACCAACTCTTAACGACGATCCCCAGTCGGCGGTAGGAGGTCACGGCAGCATGGGCAGCATGGGCAACGTGGGCCTGTCGGGCGTGGGCGTGGGGTGCGAGCGGCGCGCGCGCGACCCGGTCGCCGGCGGCGGGTTCGCGCTGCAGCCGCTCGCGTCGCCGCCGCAGCCGCCCACGCCGGCCACGCCCGCTAGTATACCCGATATTATACTTACTGGTATGTATCGTAATGTTGTAGATATAGATGATTAACGAGCACATTCATGAGTGTAGTGATGGTTAGTGGTCACTCTCCCGGACGGGATTTACACCAGTCATCGATACATAAATATAGATAGATAAATGCACTATGGCGCACCACATTTTGGCGGTATCGAAACCCGACGCGACGGTTGGGAACGATGTCGTACTGTATATAAATACTGGGTTAGTTTTCATGTAAAACTCAGAAAAATCAGTGACAAAATATTGAATTTTGTTTTTTAAATCCTTTTTTGTTGTCCTATGAAAAAGATATTATATAAAATGTATCATCAGTTGATTACCTACATTGTAAGCTTTCAAATGAGACATCTTTCGGCCTCCTACGGCGTCTACATCGATAGAAATGATTAAAACAGTACAGGCGCCCGCGCTTCGAGGTTGAAAAAACAAAATGGCCACCATTTTATCATGGAGGGGGCAAGAGAAAATTAGGATAGTGATTTGTCGATAAAAAATACCCTTAAGTCTCCGACACTGGTGACCAGACACATTGTATAGGTATTATTATATTATAATAATTTTACGAGTTTTAATTTTTTTTTAATCCCCTTCTTCTGTATGCCCCCTTTATATACTCGACGAAAAGAAGTAAAATCGCGTGTATATAAATGTATAACAGGATATTCGCTTATCTTTACTAATCGCTACATGTATTGGTTCGTTCTCAGTTCAGTTTTGGTTTATTATTATATAATTTCGTCATAGTATCTAAACACACAACCAACCGAACCCCTTCCCGTTGCAGATTACTCGGGCGAGCTGGACGCGGGCATATTCGGCGGCGAGGAGGCGCAGCTGCGCGCCGGGCTCGACCTCGACGAGCTCACGCTGTTAGAGGAGCCGAGCGCGCTGCTGCCCGACTCGGCGGTCGAGCACGAGTTCCGGCTCGACCGGCTCGACGACCGCCTGTAGGGCCGCCTCGCGCGACACGTCGCGCGCCTCTGACCGTGCGCACGGCGCACCGCGGCTTATATACGTACAGAGCGGCACGGGTGAGCGGGCGATGGTGGAGGGGGGGGGGGGGTTAGGGTGTAGTGCTGTTGTGGTCTGATAAACTCTTGTGCAGGTTGAAGAGATGTGTGGGTAAATCGATGGCGTAGATTTGGGGTGGAACGCGTTTCCAAAACTGTTAAAATGTATTTAGGCGCTATATTGTTTTTACCGTGACGTCATCGTGCCTATAAGGCACTTGTTGACTTGTTGAATTATGAAAGCTCAGAAATTATTTGGAACATTCATTGATTGCGCAGGGGCTAAAGCTTAAAACTTACTGGCCATGCCATTGAAGATAATGCAAAAGGACCATACATAGTTGGTATGCATAAGTTTAAAGTTACCCTAAATGCAAGAACCTAAACAGATCTTGCGATGCTTTTTGTTCCACTCGATTCTCACAATAAAAGTGTGCAAACGTCTCCGTTCGTCTACTGTACAAGGGTGTATCTGACTGATCGCACTATAATGCCTGGCTGAGTGCATACACGCGTATAAGATTTCGTTTCCATAGGTCGGGTGCTCCATTTCTATCGGATCCGGCAAAGATTAATATGAAAAGCATCGTATAAAATTAAATGCACTATGGCGCACCACATTTTGGCGGTATTACCCGACAATAGGGAACGGGGTCTTACTGTGTATAAATGTACAGTTTGAAATACACTGCAGCAGTGGGGGCAGCCCTGAATCAATAACTCTCGAATAGACCATTTTGGGTTATTGATGCACTTGTGTAAGTTGTCTCTCTGTACGTTGTCTGTATGTGTGCGACCGTGCGACGGGGGCGGGAGCGGTTGCCATGCTAATAACGTTTTAAAGAAAATACTTAAGTATATAAAGGCTCTAAAGGCGACGTTATATCTACTTAATTGAAAAATTTAAATTCAATCTACTTAATTGACGGAATCCAAAAATTTATTCACAGTGATATTATGAAACAATCTGCAACAAAATGTACGTCTCCTAATGCGTTTATTTATTCAATTGGGTTATTACCTTACAATGATGTATGTACTTTAATTTAAATTATAGTATACTTTCGCATAAATAAGAGCAAAATTATCTGTATTATAAGCTATAATAATACGCAGTGTGGTGGACTATGGCCTGTAACTATAATGTACTAGGAGACCAGAGTTAAGCAGAGAGTAAGGTACATAAAGTAATGTCAATTGTATGTAGCACGGCAACCGCCCCGGCCGGCGCTGCGGCGGCGGCGCGGCTCCCTATACTTCATGACAATTCGTATCGTTTCAAGTCTGAGTTAGTGAATATAGGACTCGGTGTAGCGCTAGCGACTCGTCACATTCCCAGCGTACGATCTGAACGTTGTCCGATAGCCTCTAATACTTTACTAGTGCGAGTGTTCATTGTGGTTTTAAATGTTTTACTCATGTTTTAATTCGAAGGGTTAGGTACGTTGTAGATTTTAGATTTTTTTTAACAAAAATAAAAACGGTGATCGATCGGTCTATCGACGATTTGTGTACAGCGTTAAGTGTACGTTTCGTAAGTATTGTGAATATGTACTGGAATATCATTAGAGTTTACTTCGAATTTAATGCGGAATTTTTTCATATTATTAATTATCTACGTTGGGCCTCCGGCCGGTCTGTGTAAATAAAAGGTGTTCACTTCACGAGATTGCATTTATATCGCTAATGTTGCATGCTAGTATAACGGCCACGGCGTCTTTTTTACGATTTATGACACTATTTTTTTATTAAAACAAATTACACCTCTTTATATTCCTCTTAGTGTATAATGTCGTCATTCAACGATTGCTCAAGCGTTGACTGAAGCTCACAGTGACGAGACACGTTCGACACGTTCGACCAATACTAGACATGTTTTAGCACGTTATTATAGCATGATTACATTGTGCCCGAATTCCCTTGATGTATGTTGTCCTTAGGCACCCCCTAAGCGATTGTAAATAGGACAGAAATTGTTATTGAAATTTTTAATAAGCTTTTGTCGCAAACATATCTATGTATGTGGTACGCAAGTACGCGTGGTTGCGAACTCTTTCAGTGGACGTCAATTTTATATGTGCAGGTAGGTAGTTCTCGTTTGTTATATTTGACAATATATTAATTATTTCATTGTTCTCTATACGAGAGACGGCGAATATGCATTTTCACTGTAGTAGGACTACACCTGATAGAGAAGTTTAAGTAGTTATAGTTTGGAAATATTTAGCTGTAAACGTTCACTGTGCTCGCAATGTCCGATAGGAGTTACTACGGTTTATTCATTGTTTCATGTTTCAAAAATGTGTTCTGTTTATATACAATTGAAATGAAAATAATATGTACAAATTATAATGTGATAAGATTACTGTAATGCATATTATTTTTATAGATGACTTCGATTAAAGTTTGAACTGCGCCATATTTATTTTTTGTTGTAATTTCAAATGTACAAATTATTTTTAGGTCATAATAAGTCTTAGTTGCGAGTTGTGAGTACAGTGATTTATAATTAGATATGTGTTTTATGTTTTGTTAATGCTCATTTTATTGTTTTAAGAGTCTAGTCATCAAGTTATGAGTTTCAAACGAAATAGTTTCAACACCTTATAAAAAATTAAAGAAATAAGTGATTTTTTAAATTAGTTCTCATTTTCAATGCATTGAATATTCTAGAATGGCTCAGTGATAAACAGTTCTGTATGTCGGTTGTGTTATTTATAATACGTTAATAAACTTTTATAAATCTACTTTTGAACGGTATTAGTTTTGTGAGGGTTGAAGGCAAGCGAGACACGAGAAATTTAAAAATATACATAATGTATTCGTTCAAATTCACATATACACACCTCTACAGGGTAGTTTCATCTACTCATAAATCCATTTAAAGTAATTCGTGCGAATATGTGTGCGCTGTTTGATACCATCGGGTCTTGTGATAGCGTAGTTGGATTGTTGGGAGCACTATTGTAAGTGAGTCCGCCATTTATGTATTTACATCAGCAAGTCGTGTACGTCCGCACATGACAATCCTATTATTGTTAATGTTTTAAAATCAATTTTATATTTCACTTTCGAGGGTATGTACTGTATGACAGAGGATATGATAGGATATACTGTATAAATAATTACGATGTACGGTTATTGTGATAAAGGAAATAAGCACAAGATAAATCATAGGGAAGCCTAATTCAAATGTATATGTAAGTCTTCTTTTTCTTAGAGATTTTCATAGTGTTTTTCTTATTTAAAGACACGATTATGTACAGGTGA
The DNA here is from genome assembly GCA_905404135.1 of Hesperia comma. Taxonomy (NCBI): domain Eukaryota; kingdom Metazoa; phylum Arthropoda; class Insecta; order Lepidoptera; family Hesperiidae; genus Hesperia; species Hesperia comma. The sequence goes on from FR990031.1 coordinate 6,083,056, forward strand.
GGTGTCTTCGGAACAGATGGATATTTTGGGTTAGATTCGAGTCTAAATCAGGTGCAATATGTTTTGTAAATTCAAATTTTATTGATGTGACAGTTTTTTTAAGCGACATTTTATTGCAGCGTTGTAAGCCCGCCCGCGCCGGCAGCGGCGCAACCAATGTACTACCATTTTTATAATGTGTTCCTATTTCTATTTTATTAAAGTTTGTTATGAATGTTTATTATAAATGCTTTATAACTGTTGGAGAGAATTTTTTACATAGTTCATTAAATGGCTGAGGTCGTTTCTAGCGCGGGCGGGTTAACAGATCTGTGGCGTTCGAATTATTTTAAATTTTATGCGGACGGAATACAGTCACACGGCTGGGCCTGTTGATGAATTGCATTTGAAAGTACTCATAGCTATGTAACATTGAAATTTTTTACCTTTTGCATTTTGGAATTTAGATTAGTGTTAGTTACGGTGGAGTGCAGTTGAGAGAAGGCTTTCGATGCGAAAGCAACGAGACACCAAATTGTGTGATCGAGTATTTCTACAAATTCTTTAAATCTATTTGATCGATTTGTATGACATTAAATGTAAGACATAAATGTTTTTCTCAAATATGCACAAACTATTGAAGATTTCGCAGTTAAATGTTTCAAAGGTTTGTTTTATTTAAACCAAATGTACATAATAAGTGTGATAGAGATGAAACAGTCTCATTTAAAATAAAATTGTTGTAAGTATTGCATATTTTTTTCTTGGCCCTGAAACCTGTTTTGTTGAATTACAAAATCATCAATCCTATTATAGAATCCATACTTAATACATAGGTACTTGCAATCTGAATCCATATATCGTAAAATACATTACCCATAACTCAATCACAATACATGTACCGTGGCGCTCGCGCTTCTTTGGCCTACCCCGTTCGCGCCTGGACACCATAAAAATCAACTTGGCCACAAAAGACGTAGACGAGATGTTTTGACGACGGTACTATGTGCTCGAAGGTGTCAGAGGGATCTCTGCACAGACATAATGTCTGTGGATCCCTGGAATGCCTATCTACTAGTAAAATTCATCGGTGATTCTCGGTGGTCATACTGGGTTGTCCTACTGGTATGGCCAGTGAGAATTTGTGTGTTGAGATTTTCTCACTGGTCATACTACCTATTAACACCAGAAATGTAGCATTTTCTTTCATCCTATATATAGCTGTGGCGGTACCGTCAAGCTAAAAGTCAAATATGAATATTTCATTTTGTGATAATCATGTTCTTAAAACATTTTTTGAAAATGGGTTTTATATAATTAAATGTGAAGGAAAATCTGTGTATCCTACTAATCCTTCCTTCCTACTAATATTATAAATGCGAAAGTTTGTAAGGATGTATGTGTGTGTGTTTGTTGCTCTTTCACGCAAAAACTATTCAGTGTTTTAGTATTTGTTGTTGTAGCGGCACCAGAAATACGAGTACATCATCTGTGAAAATTTCAACTGTGTAACTATTACGGTTCATGAGATACAGCCTGGTGACAGACGGACGGACGGACGGACGGACAGCGAAGTCTCAGTAATAGGGTCCCGTTTTACCCTTTGGGTACGGAACCCTAAAAATCAACTGTTATTCATATGGAGCCATATATTTATTATATGTATAACTAAAGATCGGCAATTGTATCACTTGGACGAAACCAAAAATGAATCGCCCTCTGTCAATGTCACCGCCGAGCGCGACGCCTTCCTGGTGGTTTTTATATCTAGAGGAGTCACATCCAGGTACAGTGCGCCCAACTTATCTCTGAAATGGCAAAAATTGGAACTAACGAAAAGTCATTCATAAGTACGTTGTGGTCATTCATCTGTCAGTTACTAGTGTGCAATGATCGGTCAAATGAATGTCAAATGCGTCCGACAGCGCCTCTTTCGTTTCAATCTTAACCCTTTAACCGCGAAGGTCGGATTAATCCGACAAATATTTTCGGGCTCCTATCGCGAAGGTCGGATATTTACGACCGAATACCACTACTCGGTTAATCTGCCTTTTTGTTTGACAGCGCTGTATTATATTAAAATAATGTTCATATTTTAGTAAATATATGTTGAAGTAATTATATACAATTGCTTACACTTTAGTTTATCAACTAGAAGACCTTAAAAATAATGTCTAAAGTTAAACAAATTACTGTTAGTATTTTTCGAAAAGTGTATTGATGTCTAACGCCACTGTCGGAAAAATCCGACGATAAGGAGGGGACATACGCGATGATTTACCGATAGATAAATCCACATAAATTAAACTATTTCAGTTTATACTTACTAATTTATTATAAATTAAATAAAGCAATTGTTACTGCAGAAATAAATATGTTTATTTGTATTTATTTTATTTTATTTATAATAAATAAAGCTTAAAAATATCAGTGACTGAATTGACAATTCCCATCCCTAGTCTGCATGTTTAGAAATGAATGTTGTTAGTACACCCAGCGCGACGGTCGGAGAAAGACGACCGCTTCTGACGTCATAAACGAGTGCCGCCTTGTGGAATTTTCCGTTATTGTTGTGCTTATGCGTGTTATTATTATGTTCGTGTTGTCGATAAATATAATTAAACATGACTACTGCTGACGAATTAATACGTATACTGGAAGGTGATGAAGATGAAGAATTTATATCGGACGAAGAGTTTATTTTATTTTTTATTTTATTAAAAAATTTATTTTATTTAAAAAAATTCATATGTGATTTTATTAAGCTGTTGGAAATTCTGTAGTCATTATATCGTTAGACTGCATTAAAGAATAAAGAGATAGAAAGAAAGAATATTTCGTTTTTCGAATTTTTTTATTACCAATTTTAATGTGTGGAAATCAATAAATCTTTTAAGATCTTTAAACACTTTTTGTTTCATTGTGTTTCCAAAATATCTGCTAATCATAACATATTATAAAACAAAGTCCCCTGCCGCGTCTGAAGGGGGCATACAGTTCATATCGATATGTAATTGAACATCACTATTTGTTGTAGGTATTTATTTTTCGTTTTACTGTGCTTAGCGCTGGGGGCACGACAACTGATATTAAGTCTAGCGGTTAAAAGGTTAAGTTGGGTTTACTATACCGCACAAGTAACTATCACTAATTAACCTTTTAACCGCTAGACTTAATATCAGTTGTCGTGCCCCCAGCGCTAAGCACAGTAAAACGAAAAATAAATACCTACAACAAATAGTGATGTTCAATTACATATCGATATGAACTGTATGCCCCCTTCAGACGCGGCAGGGGACTTTGTTTTATAATATGTTATGATTAGCAGATATTTTGGAAACACAATGAAACAAAAAGTGTTTAAAGATCTTAAAAGATTTATTGATTTCCACACATTAAAATTGGTAATAAAAAAATTCGAAAAACGAAATATTCTTTCTTTCTATCTCTTTATTCTTTAATGCAGTCTAACGATATAATGACTACAGAATTTCCAACAGCTTAATAAAATCACATATGAATTTTTTTAAATAAAATAAATTTTTTAATAAAATAAAAAATAAAATAAACTCTTCGTCCGATATAAATTCTTCATCTTCATCACCTTCCAGTATACGTATTAATTCGTCAGCAGTAGTCATGTTTAATTATATTTATCGACAACACGAACATAATAATAACACGCATAAGCACAACAATAACGGAAAATTCCACAAGGCGGCACTCGTTTATGACGTCAGAAGCGGTCGTCTTTCTCCGACCGTCGCGCTGGGTGTACTAACAACATTCATTTCTAAACATGCAGACTAGGGATGGGAATTGTCAATTCAGTCACTGATATTTTTAAGCTTTATTTATTATAAATAAAATAAAATAAATACAAATAAACATATTTATTTCTGCAGTAACAATTGCTTTATTTAATTTATAATAAATTAGTAAGTATAAACTGAAATAGTTTAATTTATGTGGATTTATCTATCGGTAAATCATCGCGTATGTCCCCTCCTTATCGTCGGATTTTTCCGACAGTGGCGTTAGACATCAATACACTTTTCGAAAAATACTAACAGTAATTTGTTTAACTTTAGACATTATTTTTAAGGTCTTCTAGTTGATAAACTAAAGTGTAAGCAATTGTATATAATTACTTCAACATATATTTACTAAAATATGAACATTATTTTAATATAATACAGCGCTGTCAAACAAAAAGGCAGATTAACCGAGTAGTGGTATTCGGTCGTAAATATCCGACCTTCGCGATAGGAGCCCGAAAATATTTGTCGGATTAATCCGACCTTCGCGGTTAAAGGGTTAACACTACAAAGAACGTTATTCCACACAGAAATGTAAAAACTAAATTAAGTATTTTGAGAAAATTGACGAACAATTTTTGACAAGTGCCCGCTAAGCCCGCTATGCCGTCTAAAAATTGGTTTCGTCTATCTATCTCGCTCTGCCATACGTGTATCATATGTTTTGCTCTTTCGCATTTCCAATCTATCTAAACGTCAGTGTATGCTACATGGAGTAAATGGGAATAATGAATGGGAATGGAATAAATGGGAACCGGGATGCGATGCTGGATTGGATTGTAACATGTTTACACTGATACAGTATCAATGTAAATCAGCCAATATAATATTCTTTTTTTAACTTTTAAGATGAGACCTCACATAAAATTCAAACATTATATATTTGGCAGCAAATCTTTTCTCGTCAGTTAAAAACTTGAATATCATATTTATGTCAAAGGTGACTTTTGGATGCAAGTAATTATAATCGAACATGTATTTTTCGAGCACTATCGTTTTATGCTTTTTATTTCTGGAAACATTTGGAAGGCCGACGCACGTTCTTCAGGATTATGATAAGTATGAATGGAATATAATTATTTAGATTTTAAATAGGTATGTGGGCCTAGTGCCCTTTACTGGTGGATACTTACCTACATGGTACAAACATGGTGAATATAGGTACTCCCAAAATCAAGTTTGTGCCAATTTCATTTCAATCCTTAGTCTAGCCTATCAGGATTAGTGGTTAAAGTTTAGTATGTGGACCGTTGAATTTAGGGGTGTGGGGGTGTGGATGGGGGAGGGGGGGGATGAGGGGAAGTTCCACCACGAAGCCTGAAACGCGGAGCCCTATAGTTTTTATTTTATCGAATTTTAAAATCTTTACCTAAACAGTACTAAAACGACTAAAACACGAAAACTAGGTCATCGAAATACAAGAAAAGGGTAAGGGGATGTAGGAGGTTTATTCCCGGTTACATTGATGCCACACTCAAAGCTCTGCGACGCACAGTTTATGAGAAAAACAAAAAAACGATTCTAACCTCAAAGTGCTAACATTAACACTGTAATACGCTACAGCTACATACATGGGGTCAGTTTTCTAATACGGTCTAAGTTTAAACTAGCTAATCCCTACCTATTAGGGCAGAAAGTGTTGTAAAAATATGTCGACGGGACCCCCTTCGGGGGTCCCTTTTTTCTGCGTGGTTCTATTACAGTCAAACCTAACCTATACCCAACTAGAGTGTGGTTGGCTTTTTGTTATATTTTTTATGGCGGGGGGCTTCGCCCCCCGACCCCCCCTTTTACGGGGGGCCTACGGCCTCCCGTCCCCCCACTACCTCCATTCTTACCGCTATTTCTTCGTAATCCTTCTCCATTGACCTATTAGGTAGGTAATCGCAAGTATGTGTGAGTAATTGTCACACACAGTCGCGCGCACAATCACACACACCCTACGAAGCGGGGTTCGGTCGACATACATATGTGACAGAGTCATTTAATTGTGACATACCTACTTGCACTTGGATCCTCGTAACTGACCCTATGTACTTAGCTGTAGTGTTAGGTTAGAATGGTTTTTTATTTTTCTCAAAAACTGTGCGTCGTAGATTGTTGTAGGTGGCATTTTTATAACCGGAATTCAACCCCCTACATCCCCACACCCTTTTCTTGTGTTTTGAGGGGGTAGTTTTCGAGTTTTAGGCGTTTTAGTACTGTTTAGGTGAAGACTTTAAAATTCGATAAAAAAAAACTACTGATTTCCGCGGTCTGAAATTTTGCGTAAATATTCCTTAAACTAAACTCTATTAGATATAAAAATATGGTTACCCAATTCAACGGTCCACATACTAAACTTTATCCGGATTAGTAGTAGATGCAACATCTTTTTGTACTTAAAATTTTATATTGTCTTTGTCAATCGATGTAAGTAGGTAACATATTGACATTTCCGCTTCCTGCTTGTCGTCAAGAGTTCCGGGTTCGATTCCTGGCAGGACAGGTCTTTATATGATGTCATGAGTATCGGTGTACGAGCGTGTGTAAATGTGAATTACAAAAAAAATATATTAAGTACTACCAAATTAAATCAAAGCAGGATAGGATAAGGCCGCCGGCTGCACCTAGTCTGAGCCCATACGAAGATTTCTTAATAATCTAAGATCAAAACGAACGTTTATTACAATTTAAAATATCATAATATGACTAAGTATATAATTTTATAGGTATATAATTTGAAATTTCATGACTAGTAGGTACATGAGGAAAACAAATAAATATCTTATTAAGTTAGTACCTAAGTAGGTATGTAGGTACTTAATAATAAGTAAATTGAAGGGATATATTGTATCTTTTTCAGGGATTCAAGAGACGGTTCATACAGAAACAGCGACAGTGGTGAAACTGATGACTATCAACATGATGATCGCAAATCCTCCTTGAAACAGGTTTGTTATCAATAGGTATTAAAACAAACGCGCGGATAAGGCGTAACATAGCTGAAAAACATTAATACGTTCGAAATAGTTTTCAGATGGTCCTGACTCTAATGAGGAAATAGATCATGCGCGTTCTGACAAAGTCTATTTGGAGAATGGTGACGAACAAACGGATGCTGCACACTTAGCACCCGAAAACCCAAGTAATGGTATTAAAAGAACGGCTGCACATAATAATGGAATCTTACTATTCCATGACGAAATACCACAAAAAATGGAGACCAATGAATATATTGCAGACGAGAGAGTTAGACCAAATCACAATAATCGATATTTAAAGCAACATCGCAGGCTCCCTTATGTAGAGAGAGATAGACTAGTTCGAGACAGAAGACAAATCCAAAATAATGATTTGAGCAATCCTAGTGCTACTGAAACCTCAACGAAAAATAATGACGGTAGCGAAAATGAAAATGAGGAAACAGCGATAAGAAGACATGTAAAAAAGCTTTCCAAAGAAGAATTAGATGAACTATTGCATTCTCTTTCAGATGACAAAAGAGCTTTATTAAAAAATATAATCGACAATCGTCAACAAGATTATGATGTTATTAATAAACGGGAGATCACAAAAAAAGCTGGGGCTAATGAAGTGAATAGTTTAGTGGGCAATGAACAGTCCGATACAAGTAAAACTCTAGGTGGATCGGCGAACCTAGAAGCGGAATCTTCATTGGCTCCTAATTTTGATAAACAAGATAATACTAAAAAAGCAGACACTGAATCTACGTACTCTAAGAGCCCCGAACCATCAAACAGTTCTGAAAAATCGAATGACAAAATGGGTTTATTAGATAGTATCGCTGATAAAACACCAGTCAAGTCAGATAGCGTAGAAAACTTAGATTCATCTGATACAGAATCTAAGATTTTAGGTAATCCAGAAGCTGAGAAAGAAACACCAAAAAAAGATAGTAAACGTGAAATTGATTTGTCATCTTCTGCTGAGTCTGAATCAATTGAGAACGAACCTACAATGTTGATATCAAATGCGGAAGACTTATATTGCTCTGATAATGAAGCACTATCCCAGTTATGGAATGAAGAAAGCAGTTTGCACAATGATAATAAATATAAAAGAGATGTGTGTTCAGACTCCATAAAATCTTTAGAGGAATCATTTCCAAATCCTGACAATATAAATAATGTTAAGATAGGATCAGATATGGCACCGTTAGTCCGGGTTAAAAGAGATAACCCGGAAAAAGAATTAGATAAGATAGATGAAAATTTTGCATCAAATCTAAAAGTACCATACTTTTCAAGTGCACTTGAAAATAATGAAGAAGAAAGCAATGAAGGAGGGGAATTCCAAAATGACGGCTTTTTTGATAGGGGAGCAAACTTTGCCAAATCTAGTGAATTGGCTAAACGAGGTATTGACACTTTTAAAGGTAATGCAGATAAATACTGCGGGAATTCCCAGTCAGTTTATGTAGATAAAAATAAATTAGAAACGGATACTGCGGGTTTAGGTTCAGATACTGATGTTGTCGTGGCTGGAATAGAGGGCGTAGACGATAATGTGATGTATAATAGTGTCGCCCGCGTCAGGAGGACTGGAAATACATATGATAATTCCAATGTGGAAGGTGAGGCTGTTAAATTAAGGCAAGAAAACAATCAACAGTTAAGTTTACAAAATGAAAATAATGAATTATTAGAAGATAATAATAATGCGGCACGCTATCAAGAAAACGATGCATTTGGTTCGCTCCCACGAAATTATGAACGAGACCTAGGAAGATTCAAAAGAATACGACGTTTAAAACCAGAAAATAGTGCAGTTACCGTGTAGCAATACACATAATAAAGTAAAATTAGATGTCGTCCGTAATTTATAGTGAAAGTAATTATTTAGCGTTTTACGCGTTAATTTTGTTTATGATAGTTTTAAAAAAAGAGCGTTACGAACGTTTTTATTTAAAATTCTTTATTAGTATTTTTGTCATTAAGTTTTCGAGTTACCCTAATTAAAATATTGTTAAGATAAAATATTTTTTTATTTATGTAGCCTAGTTTTCAATGGACCTACTGTCTAGACAATCCTACTAATATTAGGTATAAATGCGAAAGTTTGTAAGGATGTATGTGAGTGAGTGAGTGAGTGAGTGTGTGTGTGTGTTTGTTGCTCTTTCACGCAAAAACTACTGAACGGATTTTCATGAAACTTTGCAGTAATATAGCTTAGACATCGGAATAACATAATTTGTTATTTATAGAGATTTTTGAAGGGACTGGTTTCCCGAAGCGAAGCGAGGGCGGATTTACTAGTGATGCTGAACTATCGATAGTTTCACTATCGATTGTTGACCTTGAAAATCAGTTAGAATATCGATAGGACTATCGATAGTATTGCTAAAATCAATACTATAGATAGTGTATAATATGGTTATACTATTGATGATCTGCAATAGTATCGATACAATCGATAGTATTATACTATTGACATATAATAGTATTATACCACCGATACTATTACAGAATACATAACTATCGATAGTCCGAAACTATCGATAGTATCGATACTATCGGCTATCAAACTTAAATACTATCGATAGTATTGTTTTTTTCAATACTATCGATAGTACTATCGATAGTCTATCGATAGTAGCCTATCGAGCGGCATCATTAGGATTTACTAGTATTACATACATAAAACTTGCTTCTATTACATTGTATTTACATATAACACAAACAAATAATTGAATTTGAGTGAAGATAAATCATAAATTAAACACACAAGAATATTGTATAAAATTTATTACATGGCAAAGTTTGATAAAATAAAGATAAATAAAAATTATTTCAGAACCTATTCGGTAAATAAGTTAGGCATGTTTTATTAAAATATTATGCAATTCTCTTAAAATAAAAAGGCACGTTTCATTTTGTTATACTTGCATTGTTAAATTACGTAATTCAAAATAAAATAAGTTAAATAAAACATTAAAATTTAAAGCGCCGTTAAATAAGGAATGATAATTATATTTAAAAGTTAGTCTTTACTTCGAAAGGAGCTTGTGTTTAGGGCTGAGTTGTTTTGGACGCGTAAAACTTATGTTCTCGCGAATCACGCGTATGTTTAAATGGAGTACGCGAAGAATCCAGCAAGGTTGCAGGACACGTGCCATGGACGTGAGTGGTGAACTCTCGTTTGTAACTGGTACCACCATCGCCTAAGACAAAGGTGGAAGTATTGCCGTGACGAACGTGGCGTTCGACTCGCTCTACTCTTTCAGAACGCTCCGATCGCTGCGCATTTTCAGATCGTGAGAAATTTCCGTAGGCCTTCGCTTCCGACTGTCCATAAAATTCACCACCGACTCGAAGATTGTCCCTTACTGTGACCCGGGGTTGGCGTTCCACTATCAAAGTTGACTGGCCATCCCTTCTTTGTTGCCGACGAGAATCTGAAGTATCTGTATGCTGCGATATCACCGCCATATTTTCACGAGCGGAGCGGTGCATGGAACTAATGCTCTTTCTATCGGTACTTTGAGTTGAATTACTAATATATTCCCCTCGTTCGCAGAGATTTCCGATGCTTTTACGCTGAGCGGCGGCGGTTGAGCTAATAGAATGGTGAGCTTCTGTAGTTGATGAAACGCCTTTACGATGGAGTACAGCGTTGGAACTGGCTGCGTCGGAAACTAAATCAGAAGTCCGCTTATGGTGACCGCTGCGCGCTGAATTGTCGACAACATGAGTCGCTGAATCGCTGCCACCATGCATAGCACGTTGGAATTCAATGCTTGTCTTGGTAACACTGTCACTTAGTTGGCTTCTGTTGACAATCTGTGACTGATTAGAGGATCTGGAAATATTCTGCTCTGTGTGGCTTCCTATAATGACATTATTTATAGAACTAGCACTTCGTTTAGCATGATGATCAGATGTAACGTGGCGCTGTTGGGAATTTGATCTGTTATCAGTTGTCTGGATGTTCTGTAGATCAGAGCCGCCGTGTCTTCCATGAGTATGATGATCAGAGTCAAGCTGTTGATTTGATCTTACTACGTGTTGATCAGCATGAATTCCTTTGGACGTGTTAATATTGTTTTGTTCGGTACGGGTGTTGGTGGAACTGTGACTATGGCGCTGTTGGGAGGTAACATTTTGTACATTGGAAGTTGATGACTGCTGTGACGAAACAGACCTTCGCGAGACATTCTCGCCAGCTTCTTGTCGAATGACTGAACCCTGATGTTGAATGTTCACATTGTCTGTAATATTGCGATCATCGTGGTGACCTTCTCTTACAATATATGTCGTATTGGAAATATTTCGCCTTGATGAATTATCAGTGATGTTGTTTTGGTGGCGAGAATCATGCACGTTATTTGTAACATTTCTTTGTTCAGATGTTATAAGATTTTGAGAAGTTTCACCCAAAATCGGTTTATTATGTTGTGTTGTATGATCAACTGTAACTCTTTTAGGGCCATAGCCAGTAGTGTCACCTCCCGTTATTGTATTAACTTCAACGTTCCTCGTCACTGTAACCCATTTTCCACCTATTAGTTTCTTTTCCGACACTTGCTTCATTGTTTTTGTTGTTTTAGTACTGGTGACAATATTTTTATTTACAACATTTTTGTCGTTTATATTTTTCACCATATGCCTGTCAGATTTATGGTACGAATCTGTTCGGTCTAAAGTCTCATTTGATACTCCACGATCGATCTTTGTTTTTGAACCTTTGTGATCAACAACATCTTGGGTAATTATTGAAGAATGTTTACTTTCAGTTCCTTTCTGCAAATGCTTGGCTGTTGAGTGTTCTATCGTTGTGTGTTTTATGTGCGTATCTTTTTGTGTTCTATCATCAGAGTGGGTTTCAATATTACTATGAGTAACGTGGTAGGTCCTATTATGGTCGTCCCGTTCAGAAATATGCTTTGAGTCTACTGCTGAGCTTCGAGTAGTATCATAATGAATTCTTGTATCATGCCTCACAACGTCATTACGCTGATCCGAATGATCCATGCGACCATTAATAGACTGCGGAGTTGTAGACCTTGGCGAGCCAGTATCTCTGCCAGTTTCAGGGTATAAATTATCTTTGGGCTTTATAGGTCCTGGTCGATCTCCCGGTTGCCATTTTTGTTGAATAGGGCGGTCAAAATCACCTTCAGACCTAAGATTGTCCTTAGGTCGAATTTGATCTGGTCTTTCACCTGTTGGCCACTGAGACTTTTGATCTGGACGATCTCCAGGTTGCCTTTTTTGCTGAACAGGGCGGTCAAATTCACCTTCAGGTTTAAGATTATCTTTAGGACGAATCTGATCTGGTCTTTCACCCGATGGCCACTGGGATTTTTGACCTGGATGGTCTCCAGGTTTCCATTTTTGATGAGCAGGACGGTCAAAGTCTCCTTCAGGTTTCAAATTATCCTTTGGTCGAACTTGTTCAGGTCTTTCACCCGGTTGCCACTTTTGATGGGAGGGACGGTCAAAATCACCCTCAGGCTTAAGATTATCTTTAGGATAAATTTGTTCTGGTCTTTCGCCAGATGGCCACTGGGGTTTTTGACCTGGATGGTCTCCAGGTTTCCATTTTTGATGAGCAGGACGGTCAAAGTCTCCTTCAGGTTTCAAATTATCCTTTGGGCGAACTTGTTCAGGTCTTTCACCCGGTTGCCACTTTTGATGGGAGGGACGGTCAAAATCACCCTCAGGCTTAAGATTATCTTTAGGATAAATTTGTTCTGGTCTTTCACCCGATGGCCACTGAGACTTTTGACCTGGATGATCGCCAGGTTTCCACTTTTGTTGGACTGGTCGATCGAAATCACCTTCGGGCTTCAAATTATCCTTAGGGCGAACTTGATCAGGTCTTTCACCCTGTTGCCACTGAGGCTTTTGACCAGGGCGATCTCTAGGTTCTTGTTGGCCGGGTCGATCTAAATCACTTTCAGGTCTACGGTCATCTGGACGAGGTTGTCCAGTTTTTTCATCAATGTAAATCCTTGAGTGTTGTTCATCTCTTGACGTTTGTAAATGTTGTGTATCAGATGTATGCCATGACGACCTTGTCGTATCTTGAACTTCCACTACTGTATCACTTTTATCATGTGTGACCCATTTTTGTCTCGTAGGTTCTTTTCGGTCCGGTACACTTTTATCACCAGGTTTTTCAGGTGTAAACTTATCACCATTAATGGATTTAGGTTCTGTAATTTGATTAGGCTCTTTATCTTCTGGGTAGTAAGTAATGGCTGTTTTTTTACCTTTAACTACTTTATAATCGTCTCTACGCTTGTGATCTTCAAAGACACCTTCAATTTTGAGGTTATCTTCTCTCCTGGTTAATTTAACCCTCTGTCCCTTGATAACTCTATAAGTATCTGACGATGACGTATGAACGTTTTCCATTTTCCCTTCTATTTTCAAATTATCTTCATGTTTTACCAAAGCTCTTCTTTCACCTGTGACAACACTGTAATCGTTTCTTTGTTTCATATCAATGAACTCACCTTCAACTTTTAAATTATCTTCTCGTCTAATTATATCTACTCTTTCTATTTTATGTTTTTGCCGCACATCCACGTCTCTTTCAATTGTAATATTATCGACTTGCTTAAAAGGTTTACGTTTTTCAGCTGGTTGAGAAGGTACGACATCGGGTTTGTAAAACTTGCCATCAGGTTTGAGATTATCTTGAGGTTTGACGACTGGTGCTCTCTCACCTTTAGTAGCACTATAATCATTTCTAACGTGGAGATCTATAAACTCTCCTTCGGTTCTCAAATTATCTTCATGTCTTTGAATAACTACTTTTTCAGTTTTATCGATACGTTTGTAGTCATCTCTAGACCGGTGAACATCAATGACACCTTCCATTTTCAAATGATCTTCATGTTTGACAACTTCTACGCGATCTCCTCGAGTAGCAGTATAGTCTGTTCTACGAATAACTTCCATTGGACCTTCTGGTTTCAAATTATCCTGAGGTTTCTTTTGGACTGGTCTTTCACCTGTAGTCTGTGGCTTAGGTTTTTCAGGACGATCGAATTCGCCTTCTGGTCTTAGATTATCTTGCGGTTTTTTGGGCGTTTGCCTTTCCGCTGGATGCCATTTGTCGTGTTTAGGTTTTTCAAATTCTCCTTCAGGTTTCAAATTATCCTTTGGCTTTTTAACTTCAGGGCGCTCTGCTGGTCGCCATTTGTCATGTTTAGGTGTTTCAAAATCACCTTCTGGTTTCAAATTATCTTTGGGCTTCTTTGGCGTTTGCCTTTCAGCCGGGCGCCATTCGTCAGGTTTCGGTTTCTCGAATTCCCCTTCTGGTTTTAAATTATCTTTGGGTTTTATAACTTCCGATTTTTCAGCTGGACGCCATTTATCATGCTTTGGTTTTTCAAATTCACCTTCAGGTTTCAAATTATCTTTCGGTTTAATGGGCGTCTGTTTTTCAGCAGGGCGCCACTTGTCATGTTTAGGTTGTTCGAAATCACCTTCAGGTTTCAGATTATCTTGAGGCTTTTTCTGTTGAGGACGTTCAGCTGGACGCCATTTTTCACGTTCGGGTGTTTCAAATTCACCTTCAGGTTTCAAATTGTCCTTCGGTTTGGCAGGCGTTTGCCTTTCAGCAGGACGCCACTTGTCTTGTTTAGGTTGTTCAAAGTCACCTTCTGGTTTAAGATTATCTTGTGGCTTCTTCTGTTGAGGACGTTCCGCTGGTCGCCATTCTTCAACTTCAGGTGTTTCAAATTCACCTTCAGGTTTCAAATTGTCTTTCGGCTTAATAGGCGTCTGTTTTTCAGCAGGGCGCCACTTATCGTGTTTAGGTTGTTCGAAGTCACCTTCAGGTTTCAGATTATCTTGTGGCTTCTTCTGTTGAGGACGTTCCGCTGGTCGCCACTCTTCAACTTCAGGTGTTTCAAATTCACCTTCAGGTTTCAAATTGTCTTTCGGTTTAATGGGCGTCTGTTTTTCAGCAGGGCGCCACTTATCGTGTTTAGGTTGTTCAAAGTCACCTTCTGGTTTAAGATTATCTTGTGGCTTCTTCTGTTGAGGACGTTCCGCTGGTCGCCACTCTTCAACTTCAGGTGTTTCAAATTCACCTTCAGGTTTCAAATTGTCTTTCGGTTTAATGGGCGTCTGTTTTTCAGCAGGGCGCCACTTATCGTGTTTAGGTTGTTCGAAGTCACCTTCAGGTTTAAGATTATCTTGAGGCTTTTTCTGTTGAGGACGTTCAGCTGGACGCCATTTTTCACGTTCGGGTGTTTCAAATTCACCTTCCGGTTTCAAATTGTCCTTCGGTTTTGTAGGCGTTTGCCTTTCAGCAGGACGCCACTTATCTTGTTTAGGTTGTTCAAAGTCACCTTCTGGTTTAAGATTATCTTGTGGCTTCTTCTGTTGAGGACGTTCCGCTGGTCGCCATTCTTCAACTTCGGGTGTTTCAAATTTACCTTCAGGTTTCAAATTGTCTTTCGGTTTAATAGGCGTCTGTTTTTCAGCAGGGCGCCACTTATCGTGTTTAGGTTGTTCGAAGTCACCTTCAGGTTTCAGATTATCTTGTGGCTTCTTCTGTTGAGGACGTTCCGCTGGTCGCCACTCTTCAACTTCAGGTGTTTCAAATTCACCTTCAGGTTTCAAATTGTCTTTCGGTTTAATGGGCGTCTGTTTTTCAGCAGGGCGCCACTTATCGTGTTTAGGTTGTTCAAAGTCACCTTCAGGTTTAAGATTATCTTGTGGCTTCTTCTGTTGAGGACGTTCCGCTGGTCGCCACTCTTCAACTTCGGGTGTTTCAAATTCACCTTCTGGTTTCAAATTGTCTTTCGGTTTAATGGGCGTCTGCCTCTCAGCAGGGCGCCACTTATCGTGTTTAGGTTTTTCAAAGTCACCTTCAGGTTTAAGATTGTCTTGTGGCTTTTTCTGTTGAGGACGTTCAGCCGGACGCCATTTTTCACGTTCGGGTGTTTCAAATTCACCTTCAGGTTTCAAATTGTCCTTCGGTTTTGTAGGCGTTTGCCTCTCAGCAGGACGCCACTTATCTTGTTTAGGTTGTTCGAAGTCACCTTCAGGTTTAAGATTGTCTTGTGGCTTTTTCTGTTGAGGACGTTCAGCCGGACGCCATTTTTCACGTTCGGGTGTTTCAAATTCACCTTCAGGTTTCAAATTGTCCTTCGGTTTTGTAGGCGTTTGCCTCTCAGCAGGACGCCACTTATCTTGTTTAGGTTGTTCGAAGTCACCTTCAGGTTTAAGATTATCTTGTGGCTTCTTCTGTAGAGGCCGTTCCGCTGGTCGCCACTCTTCAACTTCAGGTGTTTCAAATTCACCTTCAGGTTTCAAATTGTCTTTCGGTTTAATAGGCGTCTGCCTTTCAGCCGGGCGCCACTTATCGTGTTTAGGTTGTTCGAAGTCACCCTCTGGTTTAAGATTATCTTGTGGCTTCTTCTGTTGAGGACGTTCAGCCGGACGCCATTTTTCGCGATCAGGTGTTTCAAATTCACCTTCAGGCTTTAAATTGTCCTTCGGTTTTGTGGGCATTTGTCTCTCAGCAGGACGCCATTCATCGTGCTTAGGTTGTTCAAAGTCGCCTTCTGGTTTTAAATTATCCTTAGGCTTCTTTTGAACTGGTCGTTCAGCTGGACGCCATTCTTCACGCTCAGGAGTTTCAAATTCCCCTTCAGGCCTAAGATTATCTTTAGGTTTTTTCTGAACTGGCCGCTCAGCTGGACGCCACTTTTCTTGCTCAGGAGTTTCAAAATCACCTTCAGGCTTCAAATTATCCTTAGGTTTTTTGGGTGTCTGTCTTTCAGCTGGACGCCACTCATCTTGCTTAGGTTGTTCAAAGTCACCCTCAGGTTTAAGATTATCTTTAGGTCTCCTGGGTGTTTGCCTTTCAGCGGGACGCCACTCATCTTGCTTCGGTTGTTCAAAGTCACCTTCTGGTTTTAGATTATCTTTAGGTTTCTTCTGTGTGGGTCTTTCAGCTGGACGCCATTCCTCGCGTTCAGGAGTTTCAAAATCGCCTTCAGGTTTAAGATTGTCCTTTGGTTTCTTGGGTGTTTGTCTTTCAGCTGGACGCCACTCATCATGCTTCGGCTGTT
The DNA here is from genome assembly GCA_905404135.1 of Hesperia comma. Lineage (NCBI taxonomy): Eukaryota > Metazoa > Arthropoda > Insecta > Lepidoptera > Hesperiidae > Hesperia > Hesperia comma. The sequence continues at coordinate 6,099,895 of FR990031.1, forward strand.
CAAAGTCACCTTCAGGTTTGAGATTATCCTTGGGTTTCTTGGGCGTTTGTCTTTCAGCAGGGCGCCACTCATCTTGTTTCGGTTGTTCGAAGTCACCTTCAGGTTTGAGATTATCTTTAGGCTTCTTTTGTGTGGGTCTTTCAGCTGGACGCCATTCCTCGCGTTCAGGGGTTTCAAAATCGCCTTCAGGTTTTAGATTATCCTTGGGTTTCTTGGGTGTTTGTCTTTCAGCAGGACGCCACTCATCTTGCTTCGGTTGTTGGAAATCTCCTTCAGGTTTTAGATTATCTTTTGGTTTCTTCTGTGTGGGTCTTTCAGCTGGACGCCATTCCTCGCGTTCAGGGGTTTCAAAATCGCCTTCAGGTTTAAGATTGTCCTTTGGTTTCTTGGGTGTTTGCCTTTCAGCAGGCCGCCACTCGTCTTGCTTAGGTTGTTCAAAGTCACCCTCAGGTTTAAGATTATCCTTGGGTCTTTGGGGTGTTTGCCTTTCAGCAGGGCGCCACTCATCTTGTTTTGGTTGTTCAAAGTCACCTTCAGGTTTGAGATTATCTCTAGGTTTTTTCTGTGTAGGTCTTTCAGCGGGTCGCCATTCCTCACGTTCAGGAGTTTCGAAGTCACCTTCAGGTTTTAGATTATCCTTGGGCTTCTTGGGTGTTTGTCTTTCAGCTGGACGCCACTCATCATGCTTCGGCTGTTCAAAGTTACCTTCTAGTTTGAGATTATCCTTGGGTTTCTTTTGTGTTTGCCTTTCAGCAGGCCGCCACTCGTCTTGCTTTGGTTGTTCAAAATCACCCTCAGGTTTGAGATTATCCTTAGGTTTCTTCTGTGTGGGTCTTTCAGCTGGACGCCATTGCTCGCGTTCGGGCGTTTCAAATTCACCTTCCGGTCTCAAGTTATCCTTTGGTTTTTTTGGTGTCTGTCGCTCAGCTGGACGCCACTCTTCTTGTCGTGGTTGTTCAAATTTGCCCTCCGGCTTTAAATTGTCTTTCGGTTTTTTCTGAACAGGTCGTTCAGCAGGACGCCATTCTTCCGGTCTAGTCTTTTCGAATTCTCCTTCCGGTTTAAGATTATCTTTAGGTTTTCTAAGTTCTGGTCTTTCTGTAGTTATTTCCTTATATGTCTTATACTCTTCTTGTGTCGTCGTTAAATTTTCAACTTCTTCTGTGGAATAGAATTTATCAAAATCTTCTTTAGTCCAAGTACGGCGTCTTTGTGGACGTTCAACTAGTGTTTTCTTTTCGGTAAAATCATTTTGGTTAGAAGTAACAAATTCAATTTCACCCTCGCGTATTAAGTTGTCAGTTCTTTTAGTTACAAGTGTAGTTCTTTCTACAATGTCAGTGTAGTCAATGTACTCGGATTTAGACGTGGTGTCTGTTGTCATTTCTCCTTCTATTTTTGTCCACGTATTTCTTCGCACAGGTTTCGGTCTTTCAGTTGGTTTTATTACGTATTCAGTTCTAGACGTGGTTTCATCTGCAAAACAATATATTGAAATTAATTTAAATTATTTCATACCAAGCAAAGTATTCGGGTGCGAAGAACTCGAGGTTTTTATTAAACATAAATTATATTATCTGACAAACGACTTCTTGTGTTCCAGGTGAGGGCTTGCGAGCCAACAATTCTTCTTGACCGTCAACGTATCAGTTGTGTTTTGTCGTTACTAATCAATGGGCGACATTGACCATTTACCATCTCATAGCCCATTTGATCGTTTGCCAGCTATTCACATAAACAAAGAATAATGTCATCGCATATCATAATACTAGCTGACCCAGAAGATTAGCCTTTGAGATACATTACCTCTATCTCAGGTAATAAGCAGTGTATGCAATATACACAACACAACAAATCAAATTCATAATTCATTCAGCAGGCTAACATTAATCATTTTATAGTTTAAATAAAATATATACACACCTGTAAATTCTCCTTCCACAATTATGTTATCAGTTCGTCGAATTATTTCTGCTCTTTCGCCTCTTACCACTTTATAATCTTCTACATTAGTTCGAGAAGTAGTAAATTCTCCTTCTGGATGAAGATTATCTTTCGGTTTCTTTATAACAGCTTTTTCAGCAGGAACAAATTCATCAGGAACTCGCTGTGTAAAATCTCCTTCCGGTTTCAAATTATCTGTGGGCCTTTGCTGTTGACGTCTTTCAGCTGGTTTCCATTCCTCCTTTTTAGGTGTACTGAATTCTCCTTCTGGTCTAAGATTGTCTTCGGGTTTTTTCTGTTTAGGTCGTTCAGCTGGCTGCCATGGTTCTTTTTCTGGCGATGTGAAGTCACCTTCTGGCCTAAGATTATCTTTTGGACGACGTACAGGCGCTCGATCACCAGGTTGCCATTCATCAGGTTTACGTTTTTCAAAATCTCCTTCTGGTTTCAAATTATCTTCGGGTCTACGTACAGGGGCTCTATCACCTGGTTGCCATTTTTCTGGCTTTCGTTTTTCGAATTCACCTTCTGGGCGTAAGTTATCTTCTGGTTTTTTAGGTTTTACTCTTTCCGCTGGACGCCAATGCTCCTTATCGGGCGTTGTGAATTCTCCTTCGGGTCTAAGATTGTCATCAGGGCGACGCACAGGGGCTCGATCACCCGGTCGCCATTCCTCAGGACGTCGTTGTTCAAAGTCACCTTCCGGTTTCAGATTATCTTCTGGCCGTCTAACAGGAGCTCTATCACCCGGTCTCCATTCTTCGGGTTTTCGTTTTTCGAACTCTCCTTCTGGGCGAAGGTTATCTTCAGGTTTTTTAGGTTTTTGCCTTTCCGCTGGTCGCCAGGGTTCCTTTTCAGGTGAAGTGAATTCCCCTTCTGGTCTTAGATTATCATCAGGGCGGCGCACGGGTGCTCGTTCACCTGGTTGCCATTCTTCTGGACGTCGTTTTTCAAAATCGCCTTCGGGTTTAAGATTATCTTCTGGTCGGCGTACAGGAGCTCTATCGCCCGGTCGCCACTCTTCTGGCCTTCGCTTTTCAAACTCCCCTTCTGGGTATAAATTATCTTCCGGTTTCTTAGGTTTTGGTCTTTCTGCAGGACGCCAAGGCTCCTTTTCAGGTGAAGTGAAATCGCCCTCGGGTCTGAGATTATCGTCAGGACGTCTCACAGGAGCTCGGTCGCCTGGACGCCATTCTTCTGGGCGGCGCCTCTCAAAATCTCCTTCTGGTCGTAAATTATCTTCTGGCTTTTTAGGCTTTTGACGTTCTGCAGGTTGCCATTGTTGTTTCTCAGGGGTAGTAAAATCACCTTCAGGTTTTAGATTGTCGTTTGGTCGGCGGACGGGAGCTCTATCCCCTGGTTGCCATTCCTCGGGTTTACGTTTTGCAAATTCTCCTTCTGGTTTTAAATTGTCTTCTGGACGACGGACGGGTGCTCTGTCACCTGGGCGCCATTCTTCAGGCTGCCTTCTTTCGAAGTCACCTTCGGGCTTAAGATTGTCTTCTGGCTTTGTAGCTTTAGGTCGTTCAACAGGTTGCCAGCGAGGCCGTTCGGGCTCTTGGAACTCGCCTTCGAGTCGTAGATGATCTTCGTGATGGACTGCAGTGGTACGACTGACGTGTTTTTCGTCGTAATCTTGTTTGTACGCGGAGACCACACTCGTTGTGTGCTCCACATCGAACAATGGCTCCGGGACATCGTTGTGTGGGCAGCGGTGACGCCTGTAACAATTCACACAAGAATAATAATTATTATTATCGGTAAGTAGCCTCTTTTATTGGTTCATGGGTAAGTAGTATGACATAAGTATTTCTTGGTGTTCTCATGTCGTAATTCAATTAGAGTTCATTTTTTTCCTATATTCTATATTTTTATATTAATACTGCGTCGATACATGATAGATAAATAATTACAATAATGAAACCTTTTGATGCGATATGGATGTAAGTGCAAAGGGATCCGGCGGGGCTGCGGCAAAGGCGGCAATATCAACGACTTGGCCATTATTCGCGTCCATTGCGCTCACTACATTCGACACTTTTATCACAAAATATCGACAGGATTCACAGCACTGCATGATTAAAATCTACCATTGTGCAATTAACTCAAAGTAAAACCACTATAAGATTTTGTAGGATCCTATTTCAAAATCCACGAAACACTCAAGTGAAAATGAACAAATCAAACGAGAACTGATATTTCACTTAAATATTGTATAATGTGGCGAAAAGACTCGTTCTAGTTTTATTTAAGTCTATAACTTTGATGTTAACAGCAGTATTGTTATGCTACTACGTAAGACCAAGTGTACAGCGATAAACCACGGCGCGTACTGCCGTGAACGTGAATGCCCTACGGTTTCCATGAGCGAGGAAAAGTCACAATACTTTGCATGTCACATCAGCCTATTTATAACTTAACACTCAACAAGAGACATAATATTATAACAATCACGCATGTCATAAGTATAGGTGTTGATTTCAAATTGATTTATTCAACTTGAATAATGTAAGATTCTATTTTGACCTTTTCTTATTTAATATAGAGGGTTTAAATGATATAAAGAATTATTATCTATATGAGGACAGATTTAGGTAATATTGGATAGGTAATTATTTAAAAAAGTTAGTAATTATAAATCGTTTGACCTAATTGCGTGTGATAGCGGTCGGTGACCTAATGCCGTAACCATGGTGACTCCTACTGAACTTTTCATGAAACCGGCGCCGCGTCGCCTTGCTATATAGATCGCGTTCCGTATTTATGCTGTGACGGTACATTCATAATAAATTGTTTTGTAATACTTACCTAATCTAGGCTTTTGGCGCGTTCTAGTTATGATTTAAAAGTCGAAGCTACCACAAACCTAAAAACTTAAGTTTAGAATCGGGAATGATAATTCAGTCGCTTTAACTTCGACCATTAGAAAATCGATGGTAGGTACGTTTTATATAAACGGCCATGGCTAGTCGAAGTCATTTGTATCATACGAAGGAACTAATGATTTATAAATTACTATACTAAAGTCCCTCGATCAATACCTAGTCTATTTGTGAATCAGTATTGTCTGTCGGCCGCAGAATATCTAATAATCTCATGCTTTTATTCAACCTTTTCGTATTTTAAGTACCTACCTATAATGTTAAATTGGTGACCTCGTACCTTATTTGACGTTGCCTTTTGCCTGCAAGGTTCGATTCTATGCCGATGCAGGTATTTATGTGATACATACTTACCTAGATGTTTGTTTTCAGATCATGAGGGGCTGAAATGTGCCAGCAGTTAGCAGAGAGAACCAGGAGATAACAGATCAGTAGGTATGTAGGTAAATATTAAAAATATTTTAACATGTAGGTAGGTAAATTGTAACGCTGCATGACGACAAAAAATTAATTATGATGCTACGAATCTTACAGAGCTTACGGAATACAACTACCACTCAACATTGTCAATCTATACTTATTATCGATAGGTAATATACCTTCCTATAAAATAATACCTCGGATTATTCATCAGTAACAAAACATTTCAGTTAACACTTTCTAGGTCTAGTAAGTTGCAGTTGCGAAACGGAAAGTGTCATCGGTATTTATAGCAAAGGGCAAAGACATCAGAACGAGTAGGCGGAAGATGTGGCTGCAATCTCCACCGATACCCGTTAGTAGCAATAGTGACTCAGGGGTATAAGACTGGAGGCATTCGGCAGCGCGCAACGTTGGCGGGCCAAGCTCGATTTCCCTCACTTGACTTCGAGAAATAATTCAACACTAACTTAAGGCATGCACTTGAAACAATATAATATTTCATATAAATAGTTACATTTTCTTGCAAATAAAATATAAAGTATAATGGCAACGTGCAATAAAAAATTCAATTTTAGTTAATACATTTCAGTATTTCCACGATATTCATTCCACTCATCTTCATTAAAATTTACGAATGTATAATTAATGTAGGTATCTAGCTATACATATACTTATTTATTTTTGTCATTAAGTTTTCCCATTGTTTTACAGTTTTCATTAGTAAACAACAAAGTAGATTAGGTATGTAATGTCAATAATGATTTTGGTTCGTGGCCTTCAACACACAGTTTAATTATTTTTAAACGCAAAAACCGTCATGAACTTATTCGCACCCCTCCATGTGAATAAGTTCATGACAGGTGCATTAATTACGTGACTGGTGATTATTCGATATAAACATCTCGATTTTTTAATTAGATATACAAGAGATAAACAAGTCAGATAGCGGTAATGACCCAATTTTAAATACAAAAACCGTACGTACTCGAAACGATGGGTTCAAATTTAAGTGGATATCGCGAAAATGTCACTTTCAATGAAAATTTATTTTAAAGTAACTTACTCCAGTCAATACGAGGTAATAAAGACGCTTACTAAAGATAGCCATTGCAATAATTATTTTTAATGTTAATATCTACCTACCTACAACGAATTATTACTTACTTTAGATTTAATATAAGGTAGGTACGAGTTTGTACAGGAATTCCTGACCCCGCAAAATTCAATCTTAACAAAATATACCTATGTCGCCTTGTAATAAGGTGTGATTTTTTATATCAACTAATTGTTATCGATATCAGGTGTTGGTGGACAGTACCTATTTAACTGTCCATCACTGAAATAGGCGGTGCAAACAAATACCTAATAATATATTTGAGGGGGTAAAAAGTTTCGATTACTTTGTTGCCTGGTGACAAAAGCCACACATGATCTAAATAAATCACTCCATGTATAATTTAGAACCGTTCGGAGCTAATCTTTCAGATTAAAAGTTTTTACGACGTATATCTGAATAATTTAAATAAAAACAAAACCGATTTCAATGTAGACAAATAATCACATAGGTATAAGTATGCCTACAAAATTGAGTTGGAGACAAAAGGTCCACTTCCGAATAAAAAACAAATTAACAATCTGTTCACAAATTACTGAGAAAACGATGAACATAGTTACGCAAAAAGATATTGGCGTCGAACATAGCACTTGCTTTTTTTTAAGTTGGTCAAAAATACAGGTAGGTAGTACCGGCCTAGCAATGGCACTCCCGTGCCTCCAGATTTAATTAAAAGGTAAATAAATTGTCTCAAACGTCGCATTCTTTTCACATTAAACATTTTATTACATGAATACAAATTCAAGTTTAATTACATACCTAATTTATTTATTCTTAATTACTTGTTTGTTCGTTATATTTTTAGTCTAATTACAATCATTGAAAACAATGGCACTCTTAGATCTAATTGAGAAACCATGGCTATAGATGAGTCTGGTTGGTTCTTTTTTTGTGCTCGTCACAACATTAATCGGCTCCGTTTGTGTGGATCAGACCGGAATAACTCATTATTTCAATGAAAACCTTTTGTTACTTAATTACAAATGTAAGTACGTTTTAAGTTATAACCAAATAAAGACAGTATATTATTATTATAATTTTTAGTTTCTACAAATTCAAATACAGTCATTCGGGGTAACTTTGATACATCATCGGCGTATTTTCTTAAAAAACTTTTACTACGTCGCATATGAGATAAAAGTTATAATGAGTTAATCAGTGCCCTCTTGCTGGTTTTCATACTGTCAAATTGTAAAAAGTCTTTAAAAACGGCAAAATATATTAAAAATTAGCAATTTTGTTGTGTGTCAAAGTTACCACCCCTATATGGGTAACTTTGACACCGATGATATTTATAAAAAAATCTTCTAAACTACGTTACTTATAACTTTGATGTAACATTTATTAATAAGGTGATAGCCTGTTTTATGATAAGACAACAAAAAAAAGTAGTTTGACGGGTTAGTTTTCAGTTAAAAGGCACTAAACTAAGAAAATTCAATGAAAAAATATTGAATTTTGTTTTTTAAATCCTTTTTTGGTCTTCTATGAAAAAGATATTAAATGAAATGTATCATTTATTGATTACCTACATATATTGTTAGCTTTGAATTTCGGCTTCCTAGGACGTCTACATCGATAATAGCAATGATTAAAACAGTACAGGCGCCCGAGCAGCTTCAAGGTTGAAAAACAAAATGGCTGCAATTTTTTCATTTTTTTTCGGGAAAAATAAAGAAGTCCCGGGGGCCCTGGGATGTTTGACTAACACTAAAATTGGTAAATCGCAAAAGTCAGGATACATCTAAGGGATAGGTACATACATTGATACTGTCAAAGTTACCCACAATTTGTTCAAAATCTGACTTACCGGTATTATTTGTAATTTTAACGAAGATGCAATTGAATATTAATAAAAATTGTTTATGTATCGAAAGTAGACATGTAACAGATTGTATTATATTATAACACACCTTGATAGCATTAAAGTTTTGAGAAATATCTAAAAAGTTTTACGTCGGAAAAAAACACGAATAGTTACGCACGTTTTTGAAAGAAAGTTTTTTATATTAGCTTATTTTGAAAACCACTTTTTATGTAAGATTACGTTAACGACGTTCATTATGTACATAAAATGTAATAAATAAATTTTATGCGCCAAATGCTTTTCACGTAAAAAATAAAAAAACTATTTTGGGAGCAGACTGTCAAAGTTACCCTAAAGAATCAAAGTTACCCCGATTGACTGTACCTAACTTTAAAAAAAGTTTTATAAAAAGTCCTTTTAGTATAATTGTGGTCTATCAAAAAATATTGCGTCACAGAATAAAAAATAGAGAAAGAAAATTTTCTTTGACTTAGTTAGTACCTACCTAAAGTAACAAAAGAAAAATCATTTTTAATTTTTAATCACGAATACAAAGAAATACATACCTCATAGTATGTAGTTAATTCTCGTCCAGTAGCTATAGAACAATCAGAAGGGGATCTATTTTCGCCATTTCTATTTCGGCGCGCACGAGTCGAGTCTAATTACGTGTGAAGATTGCATTACGGAAGTGTACCCGATTGTTCCTCGTCAGATGGATATTGAACAACTAAATATCGCACCCCATGTTACAAGTTAGATAATAATTCTTCGTTCATTATGCGATTACCAGCAAAGCCGTTATTGGTGTTCTTTCGACCGTTCTTATCACTGTAGCCATGCATACAGTAAAGTGAGGCTTTAGTAAGCAAATATTTTTTTATAAAAAAATACCAACTTCAAAATAAGCTGATAAGTAGAGATAACTCAAAAATTACCCGTCATTGAGACACTGAAGAAGATATCATTGGTTTGATAATTCAAATTCAAAATTCAAATTCAAATTATTTATTCTTCGAAGTAGGTTTTTACAAACACTTTCCGAATGTCAAGCTACGCCATCGCTTCAACAAATCAACAAAGATATTGATTTATATTTCGGCCATTTTGTGTGCTAATTCTCGACAGTTAATCTTATCGGGGGGCTTAATCTCTATAAAAGTTACCGGGGTTGATCTCGGACCTACAAATAAAATTAATCCCTACGACGAAATGGTTTGATAAAAATGGTTGTTTCAGGCGAAGGAAAATTCAGGCTTCCTGAAGGAAATTGAGGACGAACTCATTTTCTAGTTTTCAACAATTCCTGCTACGTCCAATTCTACATTGCTTTGATTAGTTATGTGCGCAGACTCGGACTCGGAGGAAACCGATGCATATTGCCACATATTGGTACAAAGATATAATCTATACAACGTGGGTATGTATAAGTATACACGATCTGTAGAATAGCACTGTCATTCATCTCACAGTGGGAACAAGCCACTTAACCGGCTGACTAGTTGATTCTCCGTACATTAATAGTCACAGCGCGCTGCAGCGTAGAGCGTGCAGTGATCTATTGCTTTTGATGGCTAAGAAAAGCCGACATCGTCTCGACATTGCGTCATTTAAGCAGTCATCATGATACAGTGTTATTTCGCTAATGGTCGAGTATGGATTGAAATTCGATGGCAAATACATGTACATAGTATCTCAATGGGCAAATATTCTTTTATTTTTTAATTTAAACGTTAATGAGTTTTTTTTACATTCACAAGATTAATATTGTACAATGCCTAAGATGCGTCAATCATATTGGTATTGCAACTCGCTTTTTAACGAACACTGTAGTTATGCCACAGATTAAAAATATGTTATGCTGTTTGATATTTGTTATTTAGAATTTCTTCCCTAACACCGAAGCTTGAAATCCTAAAAATTCTTTTAACTTTGAACGTATTAATCTAAAGTCAAATGTTGTTTGTTTGTTTTTATAATATTTGTAGTTCAATAATTCGGGCTTCTCCAAACTTTTAATTGGTATCACGGTCTCATCGAGACTCCTTTAAAAAGCTCTTCAAATAACCCCCCTACGCGATGATCCTAACTACGATACCTAAACCTAGAAAACTCCTGAAATATCGTAACCCAAAAATTTGAGTTGACAAGTTGACCGACTGTGTGAATTACGCTGTGACATCGCACTGTGCACAAAAATCGTAGGTATTCATATCAGTGCCAATTAAAGAGGTACCTAATTGAGCATCAAGAAGTCATAAAACACGCATATAAGTAACGACTGGCATCTTGTTTTTCAACAGAATCGTAACTATACCTAGAAAAACAATGAGTGTAACTTTTTTTAGGTTGTTTTGCATTGTAAATATTGAATGTGACTTGCATTTGTTCATGTGAATAATTCGAAGTTAATGATTTAATTAAGTAGTTAATTTATCTATTCAATTTTGCAAACAATACCACCTATCCGTTTTCAATGAACGTTGAGTAAACAGAAGGTGACCTCTAGCGGCTACAATCATCAATAAAAATAGCATGTATGCAGTATGACTCTTAAGGATAAAAGGTTGTAAGCAACAAGACGGCAATTCTGAATAAGTAGCCCTGAGTCCGACCCACTGCCACCGACCATGACATATATTTTTAAAAATATACCGTGACCTGAAAGTAACGTCAACAATTCGTAATTGGAATTACAGCGAATTTAGCGAAATTGTTTTCAAATGAGTCGCTGAATATAATACCTAATCCAGTAGGTGGATATAGAGATTGTTTACCAGTTCGTCATAATATTATGTAACATTCAGTTTTACTCACAGAACATTAAATTAAATTGAATATTGGTATGAAATAAAACTGCAAAAAAAATTAAAATAATATTCTAGAAAAAAATATGGGGTAGCGTCTTTTTTTTACTTTATATAAGTTAATGCTTGACTACACCTACTACCTGATAGAAAGCAGCAATGTAGTCATGGGTGGTAAAGCGCACTAACTTAGAAGCCTATTCACTCTTTTCTTGGAGACACTTAAATCTCTAACAAATTCGGAGAGTTGTGACACCAAACGTATATAGAAATAAATCGTGCATTATTTACGTTTGAGTATACTCTTAAGGTCAAATTGATAGAAGCAACTAATAAAATTGTAAACAATGTATAAATTCCGTCATATTAAGGTAGACTTCACCAATGGCGTTACATCAAGTATTTAATAAACGCATATCAATTGAATGAATAACGATGGAAAACTACACAAAACTGCTCTTTGAGACTTATAAAAGCGTAACTTTTGTCGAGTCTTGGCGGAACTAATTGTCGATAGACGGTAGGTACGACAATCCCACACAACAGGTTGAACTCACACAATGAACATATGGACAAATAGACCACCAACTGTTCCATTTTACTACTATGTAGAGTCTTAATGATTATTTAAGTATGAACGTCACGCATGTTTCATACGATGTAGAGAAATATCTAGTCTATGGAAAATATGTAAAAAGTACCTAACATATCTGCTATTTTCTCTTAAAAACTTAAGTTTTCTAATTTGACAATTTGCCGACGCCTATTATATAAAAACCCAGTACCGATGTTTATAAAAAGAGAACAACACTGAATATTGAATGAGACATAATTTGCTTCTTAGCACAATATTTTCGAGAAAGGGATATAAGATACACTATGCAAATACATAAAAATTTTATGTAAAATTCAAATCAAATTCAAAACCTATCCAATTAACGTTGCATCTTAAATCGCTGCTCATAAAATTCGTGTCAATTAGATAAGCATTGCTATGTTGCTATAATACTTGCCATGAAAATGTTTTATGAGATAGGATGTTACTGTCGCTGAATACATTAATGACAAAGATGCTTGGAAAAAGACGACCGCAATCAGTTCAGATGAAGTTAATAAGCACCTGTGTGAAAAGTCTGTAATTACTTAATTAGTGAAGGTGTTGTTTTTAAAATAGGTATGTCGCTCTGATACTCATTATTGAAATAGCACTTTAGCAAACAGTGGAACATGCGAAATATACGTTCATAGGTCTATTGATAAAACTTAAGCAATTGACATGAACGAAACGATCTAAGTTTGTGTTTGCGCTTGAGTAACATTAGGAGCAGGATTCTGAGAGACGCATCTTTGTGAGATGCGAATACAGTGGGACATCTGTTACTGCACTGACTCACTTCAGCACAGCATCGGATGACGGCTCCAAGCCGAAGCATTACTATATCGGGACGATTACTCAACGTTTACCAACAGAACTCGCGAACCGATGAGTGAGTGAGTAAGCAGTCCAGCTCTGATTAATATGCCTATTTTGAATTCAAATGCCCTCTTTGCCAGTGCAAACGGCTTCTGTTTTAGCATCATGATTGTCAATTGTCAAACACTTTACAAATAGTTTTTTTATGGAATGCGTAAACGAGCATGAATTACTAAAGGTACGTAAACTTGGTAGAGTCACGTCTTCGTTGATAAAATATTTCACGTATATAACGTACATATATTACTTTTTAAATGTTCTTCACATTTAAAATTAGGTAGATCTACAACTTGTCTAGTTCCAATTATGATTTCTAAAATGGTCTATTCTTTTAATTATCGTGTTTGCACTAGGTAATATTATAAATAAATTTTATTAAATACAGCATTTAAGCCAAATAGTTGGTCCTTATAAACCAAATTAATTTCTGTACATACCTACATCAAAAAATCATTTTGGTCATTCGGTCACAAATTTTACTAATATGATCGCAGTCTCTAAATAATGAAAAAATCTGAATAGATTCTTATTTGTCTACAGTATTAAGAATTATTATGAAATATAAGGTCATGCCACTTGTTATCATAATATTAATTAAGATTTAATTTAAGCAAAATAGTACGAAACAGTGGCGAGTAGATTCCACTTCTTCAAGTTCAAATCAAAACCAATCCATATGTTCGCGATGAATCAACGTATTCAGATTTGTAAGCATGTGTCTAAAAAATTCATTCATAATTTTATTGGTTCTTCTATAATCTGAGATTTTAAACTCCAGTTTTTTATTACAATATTAATATTTATTCAAATGATTACAGTAATAAGTTTGTCTTTCAGTATAAATCAAAACATTAGTCCAGATGTTTGCAATAAACCGAGCTATTCGCATCCAAAAACATGTGTCAAACATTCATTCATGATTTTCTGCAGTTTTATTATGATAAAACAAAATTGTTGCGCTCACATTTGGCACTGACGCCACAGACGATGGCAAGCGGTCACGGGCAACGACGCGGAACTTACCTTGTAACGTCACATCACTCGGAAAAAACTCTTAATATCATAATAACATTCCACGTTCCATATTCAAATATGAACGATGAATTGATGAGTTAAAATCATTCGGGACTCAATGGATTTAAAAAATGTTTTGCACATGGAAGCAGCCAAGGACGGCTAATGATAATATGTTTCAAGATCATAACAATTTTAAGCGGGAAACTACTCTGTGGTCGCAATTTGTATTTCCTTTACGAAGCAAATTATAATGCTATAGATCACACAGATCTAATATAGATCTTGTCATTGAGATGACTGTAATTTGTTTTTTATTTAATCTAAATTGTGGGCATTAGATATTACCGCTTTAGTTTATTATTGTATGTGTACTTATTTTCGTATTTTTGTTAAAGACAATGTAGAGAAAAATGCCCCAATATCTACCAAACCCTATGATATTCATACCCTCCAAAACTGTGAATCTAAAATTTTTATTACCTACTAAGAATTATTTAATCGACCTCAGAGAAACCAATATATAACTTCTACAAAAAACTGAAAAGATTTTCAATCAGTAGGTAGACTAAAAGGGACTTCTACCCACGCGCGTCAAATGTGGACTTCACCGTTCTTTACAAAACAATAAAGCACACTATGTTAGATAATAAGTCAAGTACACCTAAATTTCTATTGTATAGGAAGAATCAATGCAGATGATAACCAAATTAATCACGCCAAACTATGAAATCCGTAGCGCATGATTAATGTTTTCAGTCGCAGACGCCATATGGTCGACGACCTTCTATGGCTGGCTGTCGGTGACTGGTAACAGTAACAGTTTCTGCACCCACGCTTTCATTATTTTAAATTCTTAACACCTATATTTTTCAATACTTAAATTTTATGACACGCCGTCGTATAAGGCAATCGAGATTATTTATTCTTCCAATCTTATCTCAACTTTTTCGGACACTGAGACGATAACCCTTTTAGCTATTGCAAATATTTACGCAAATTAAAAAATCCTATGTTCTTAACGTACGTGAATTTCTTTAAGACAAAATATTTCAAAAGGCGAAATAAATTACGAGTATTGGAATTAGGTACAGTAAATAATATTAAGTTTGTGGTATTGCAGCTGATTATTCGATATGTCTATAAATATCGGTTTGGTAATTGTGGTTAAGTTCAAGCATTTCAAAATTTTGAAGTGCCTGGTTAAAATGGCTATGTGATAGTGGTTTCGTCATGCAGATACGTTCGGACTAAAATATAAAACTAGTACATGTAAAAAAGGTAATAGAATACTATCAATCATTACTAATATTATAAATGTAAAAGTGTGTTTGTTTGTTTGTTTGTGACTCTTTCACGTCGCAACATGGCTATTATATGATATAGTTTATGCGTGTAGAGATAGTTGGGAGGGTGGAGAGTGACGTAGGCTACTTTTTACCGCGGAAAAACATCTCATTCCCATGGGAAGATCGATGTTTTGATAGTTGCTAGATATTTAGTTCCGGATGCTGTTAATAGATGGCGTTAGTAAAATTCATTTGCAAGTTCTGAATCACGCTATCAAATACTACATGTAATTTACTTATGTCATATGCAAATGTTATATCTGATGTTCCAGTATAATATACTGAGTATATTTATCATATAATAGGCTACTGATTAGCCGAGATTCATACAGGAACGGGACCTACGCGGCTGTTTCCTACGTGTCCCGAAGCGAAGCGCGGGCGGTTCTCTAGTTAAGTATATAAAGCAGTGTAGGGGCATATAAAGGGAACTTTAAAATTAAAAAGAAGTTCGTAGTTATAAAAATCTTCAAAGTTCATCATGGATCGATTATTTTGATCAGTGATGTCTGTAACATGAACAAAATACGAGTTACATTTGCCAAAGGTGCTAAATTGCGTGGAGTGACTGCTACAGATTTGTCACTTACGTCATCGCGATACATTTTAAAGTTTTTATTTCGTCATCACTAACTGAATGTTAAGCTAGCCGATATATGATAGGAGTACAATGTACATCACCCAATTGCCTACACATTTAAACTTAGGTATCAAGCAAACTACAAAGAAATACACAGAGCATAATTTTGCAACATAATGTATATACCTACTTAGTTAAGTTTACCTGTACACTTCTATCTACTGTATAGGCAAACCTGTCGAGTACAACTCTATCGTGTATGGTCAACTTTACATTGTTTATGTACTGACCCCCTGGTCTGTGAGAGATGTCTGATAGCGATAAGACCTATTGTCTTCATAATACACATGAATATCTCTTGCTTAAGGTATTCTTTTATATTGTAATATGTGTACTAAAATGTTATTTTATTGTAGTCATTAGACTGACAGTTTTAATTCATCTCCACAAAGTATGTAAGTAGTTCAGGTAGGTATTTGCTTTGTATTGTAACATTTAACAATTGTTATTACTATTAAATACTAATAAAGGAAATATAGTCGCTTACTTCTCGTAAGTACAGTCATGACAATTAACATTTTACACGATAAAGGAAACACCTCGACACGACTCTACCTACTTGGTTCTCTGTCGTTATAACTCATCGCTGATAAAATCAGAATTGGCAGCAATTTGACTTCCATTGAATATTCAACATAAAGCTCCCTATTATATTGAATAACCGAAACACCAATATGGCCTGAGCCTGAGTAGTCGTCAGGCCATTTTTGTCAGCGCTTCGACGACAACTTTCCTTGTGGAGCGCATTGGGGTCGACTGTTTTTATCCCAAGTAAAAGAAGCTTGGGATTCTTACGCATTTAATTTTACAAAAATGGTTGCACGGTTCATGCATTGACCATTTAACTTGTTGGAAGTCGCCCTGCGTAGGGGCGGTCTCAGGTTCGAGTCTCTTGCAGATATATGTATATTTCTGTGTCAGGTAGACATTGTTCTCAGTGCATAGATAGTATGTTATTATAGTTGTGCTTGTGCCCACGCCACGACTTCGTTCGTGCATAAGAGTTTTTTCCGCAGGAACTCTGGGACTGGGATGACAAGTATCATATATGTTGCATGCACTACAACCTCCTCTATCTCCCATTATATGTCCCATAAAACATCCGTTCAGCCGTTTCTGAGATTAGCGTACACGATCAGTTACAATTTTATAATTTATGTAAAGATAGATGAGTGATGAGTGATGGGAATTCTAGTGCAGCGGTATGAATGTGCTGGCGTTTGTTTAACTGCAGTAAACGCCAAAATATTTATCAGTACCTGTTTGTATCTGACATAATTGCCATGTAACATGATAACACCACATAACAAAGATAATGCTACTTGTTTTTTTATTTCTTATTTGTAACCTGCTTATTGTTATCGAGGTACCTGTTATACGAAGGTCGCTTTTAGCACTCTTTATTGAACAGTTGCAAAAAAACAGACATCATTACCATCTTTGCAGATATACATAAATCCATTTCCCAGAATGAAAACAAAATATAATAATTATACAAAAGTTTTAAAATGATATTATTTTCTCCTCAAACTTTGCCGAAACTGTGGCATGTATTACCTGACCACAATAATTAGGCGCATGTCAGATAGCAGTCACGCGGGCCCCCCACCCCGCTCTAGCCCCGCGCGTCCCCTAGTGAGGCGCAGTCGTGTACAATATTGTACATTAAGATCATTTAGACTAGGCTGATGTGAACTTCGTTTTCCGAGATGTTTGCGCAGGTACAGTAACTGACCAAGTACAGGTGGTAGGGCCTAGAGCTCACCCGGGGAAGTACCATCACCGCCCGCCACGGTACTTTGTACCATTCCTACCGTGTAATAATTGTTTTAAGAACAATTGTGTTCCGGATAGGAAGGTGTGGTGCCGGTTACACTTTTTAGAGGCGACCATCTCAGTCCTCAGGGGTAGCAACGCATGTGTGACCGAATTAGAACGAGACTCATTGAGTCTAGTTCTGGGTCGGTCACAGTTGTTATGGGCGGCAGCGGAAGGTGGTGCTGCATGCTCGTTTGCTATCTTAATTCCATAAAAAAAATTGTACCTCCATTAAACATTCACCATGGTACTTTTGGTACTACTGCAGAATGTACTACGTATTCCCATCCCTATTTCCAATGACGTCTTAACTGACATGCGCCTAATTATCGTGGTCGGCTAGTAGGTATTATGTAGTAAGTAGAGTTCCTCAGAGAAAGTTTTGTTTTTGTTGTTAAGTAGAGTTCCTCAGTGAAAGTTATTTTTGTTTTTCGTGTCGCTACGTCAATATTTTTACACTATTCTGATGTAAGTCCTGCCGCTATGTACCTATCTTGTTGTTACGTAGTTCATAACAAACTCTACTTCGATAGGTACCTATTAAACTTATCAAAACAATTAATTTACAGATCCGACCCTCTCATACCGATAATCGAGTGCATTTCCTGCATTTAAATCCCATGTGGGTTTGAGCTCGTTGCTACATCAGCCAAACCAGTCTGTACGGAGAGCCTTTATTTCATAATCGGAAGCAGAAATCAGCGAGCAGTCTAGGACGCGGTGGGTGACGTAAGTCGGCCCGACACCGACTTCGGTTATTACGAACCTCAACGGAGCTAAGTTCTTACATCGGAGCGAGTAAACAACCAACAAACGAGTTTGACCGAGGACGTGGGTTCGAGCGATGAGATCACCGCCTCGAATAGCCAACTGAGGTCGCAGCCTGCACCACTTCGCGTCACGTATCTTTCTAATTGGCGTGCCGATTTGACTTACAATGAACGCTTTTACTCGGCTCCCGCACGATAAGCATTAACTGTAAGTAGCGGGCGTGCTAATTATCGCTCGCTATTTAATAGATGCCTGAGTCTACGGATAATTGGTGACTTTGGATAAGTAATCAACATAGCAACAGCAAAGGGAATAGCAGAAAAACAGATTCGTACAATCGTAGTGAAAAGTTTTGGATTATGATTGAAGATCATATTATATTGGTATCGATTTAAAAATGTAGATTATATTTTTTTATGAATTAACACACTACGAAGACAATCTTGACAAACATGTTTATCCTAAAAACCTACCTACATTTATAATAAGAAAGGCTGCCAGCGTAGTATTTATCTACCTACCTAAGTTGGTGCAAAAGTTTTGCACCAACAAAACTCGTTTTTTCGGGACGGAGACAGCTTAAAAAATATTTGGCCATAACCACTTTGCTTCAGATTTGAACTCAAAGTAACAAAGTTAGGTAGGTAGGTACTTAAGTTGAAATATTTACTTTTTGAACTAAAATTTCTAAGGACTACATTGGCACTTACCAGCATGTACAATGAAAAAAAAAATATTTCCACAATACTGCTTCAAAGACATCCGTATTCGATATTTGATTTGATTGCACTAAGTATAAGTATATTGGAAAATAATACCAGCACATTAGACATCACAGGAAAAAGGAAAATCAACTGGCGTCCTGAAGGAACTGCTAAGACAATGCTAAGGTCATCCAGGGGCGAGCTAGTGTACATCTCAATTGAGTGGCCAGTGTGGGTGGTGCCACTTTACTTATTGTTCTTGTTAGCGCATCACCAACGATGCTATCACTCAGTAATACTCTCGTTAAAATGCAATGAACTTGATTGGAGATTAACTTTTGACAAATTTATGATGCTTGTTGAGGGTTTTAGCTAGCTACAAGTAATCTGTGGTTTTAATGTCCCTGAATCCTGTTGTTGAATTTTATTGTTTAACTAGAGACCTGTCAACGCTTTGCCTTAGCTCAAATTTATTCTATCGGTTGCCAAAGCAACAAAAGTTATTACCTACCTGCTAATTAAGCAAAATTATAAGTCGATAAAATCAGTTGAAAAATTCCATTATCGTGGGAATTTCTGTTTAGACCATAAAATTGTGTTAAGTACTTAGTTTCTTGTAGAAATTTTGAAGTCATCATTTAATTTATTTTGTTTTATAGCATTCATCACTAACAGGTCTAACAGATGGTGACTATGAAGACGTCTTTATGATCTGATATTTACCAACACCATTTTTACGAACAGAAACTTTTTTACTTCAAAATTATAAATTGACAACAATTACACCTGATAGTAAGTGGTGATTCAACGCAGCAGCTTAGTAACACCGATGCATGCAAACTAACGAATGACGATTCAAACCGCATCATTCGAACAGCAGCGAAATAAACAACTTTACATCTTGAAGGATCCCAAATTATTGATGACAATGTGATTCATACCTACTAAATATCGTTGACCGAATCTTTTTTGGCCTCAACCCATTAATGTCCCCACTACTGAGAATGGATCTCTCTTCTGTTCTGTCCTATTGACTTTACCACGCGGCCCCAGTGTGAATTGGTCGTGTCGTGGGGTATGCCAACCCAAGTATCGGAAGGTTTCATGCTGCCTTAAGGCATCCGATTTGACTTGCGACACCGACCGAACCCGCTATTGCTTAACTCGCTCGTTCACTCAACATCGACGCAAGCCTCCGGGCTATATGAACGCTTCGTGCCCGTATCTTAATGACCGACTTCAAAAAAGTTTGGAGGTTCTCATTTCGTTTGTGTTCTTATAGTAAGTGTGGTATCAACCGCGTAACTTTTTACTGGGTAGACCGATTTTGATAAAAAATTCACAGCTGGTACCATATACCAAATTTCGACATCTGATGTGTAGATTTTTAGGTAGATCTCCATTTTATCGTCTGTTATTTTTTTGTAAAGAGTTTAATGACTACATAAGGAAATCTAAAATCATTGCACGTAGCCAAATAAACAAACGAATTCCATATTAAAAAGTTGGTCATGTCTCGCGAAATGTAGGTACTTACATATTCTCATTGTGAAATTACCATACAATACTTGTAACTCGCATAATATGTTTCTGGGAATGCGTCAGGGGAATCGTGATAGCAATACGGACGCCACGAAATGTGGATTGCTACTTATCACAATAAAGAATCTTTGTGAAAAGATCAACAAACTCCTTTATATTTGTATAAAAAGTAAATATAGTTCACGTCATGCCCGTAAATAGCCTAACCATACAAGTCGATGATATTCAAGGTCTGTCTGTTGACCGTAATGAATAACGTAATGGATTGAACGTAGTAGGTACCGATGAAGGATTTTTCAAGTTATTCATAACCATACATAATTTAATAAAACTGTTAGTTGTGAAAAAACATACCTATATGTTTACCTATTACTTTTTCTATTCGTTATTTCCCGCTGATCTCAGGTACAGTATAACGGACGATTCACACACTTCACACATATCAGTGAAGTCACCGTTCCGTCACAGTTCCGGCAAATCTTTCATACATTCTCGGCATTGTCAGCACTGACACTGCACTGACAATGCCGAGAATGTATGAAAGATTTGCCGGAACTGTGTCGGAACTGAGACTTCACTGATAACGCATACCCACTTGTGTATTTCAATGTTTGCTTCATTTCAATTGATCCGCATACCAGGTATAAATATTGAAGATAATATAAATAATCTAATCTACTTCAACTTCAATATTTTGCCGAGTACGGGTAACTATAACTTTTTTCTTTTTCCGAAGCGAACCTACGCGCGTCAGTTCCACAGATTTTGATAGTAACATATAAAATTCAAATTTATTAAATCAAACGCATGTTTTACTAAAATAATGGTAGCTACTCACAGCGGATTTTCCTAGAACAAAAACTAAATTTTTATTTCGCAATACAAGCTTGTCAAATTGATTGGCTAAACGTGATGAGAATGTTTAGGAAGTCTAGGTATGTTATCGAGTTCACGCCAATCATGTCACGTGCGATACAGCTTGTAACAAAGGCGAATGATTAACATACTAATAAAATAAATGGAAAAGTAACGGTGTCGGAGACAGAACTTGATATGTAGCCCGTGTCCTGCCGCCGCATCGACCAAAATAGACGTTGGCTTACTCAATCTTAATTACAAACTAAGTACCTATACCTAATACGGGCAAAGGGATACCTACGGATAGTGCCTTTTTAGTGTAAATAAGCGAGAAATGAACTGTTGACAAATTCAATTTCAATAATACAAAAGATATGAGCGATGCGTAGTTTGCCAATAAGAACTGAAAAGGAAGAAAGAAAACACGGTCCTTAGTCCATAATATCCCTCAAAACTACAATAATAATAATGTTTACATTTAATGCAATTAATGAAAGTAAAAGCTGCTTTAAATATATCAACATTGCCAACTGAAAATAATTACAACTGGCCTATTATTATCTGTGAAGCGAAATTTTTGGCAGAGTTCAGAAAATGTAAGTTTCTTGTAAACGAACTGATAAGATCGTAGTAAATAGTAGCATTTAATGATTTCTGATAACAAAACAGTTGTAGCTTAGTACTTGAAAATAATAATTGTATTTTAAGATTAACAACCTACCTACAGTAAAACAAATCAGATGATCCAAGATCAAAGTTAATAATTATTACTACTACCTACTAATCTTAAACAATCAGATTCAATATTGAGTATTGGACGAGTTCCATTTTAAAATTGAATGAGAGTCAAGCCGCATTGGTTGAAGTATTTCCTACATACATACTTTTAAATAATGGAATATGTACCTAAATAACGGAATCCGAAACAAGAGCTACTATGATAGTGGCGATATACCAATAACATTAAATAGTCTCGGAAAAAGCCAGTATTGCCACCTTTATCACCAACGCGTGTGTTTATTACACATTTAAATCTCAAAAACAAAATCTCACGATGTGAGTGAGACTATCGAAAAATAATTGAAACCAAGCTTACTAGATAGAATAAAGTGTCAGAAATCTCCTGAAGGAGGTAAGTTGGTGCGGTGCCAGCTTAATTGCTTCGGTCTTAAGAAATACTTAATCCTAATCAGTGGCAGTGTTGAAGTCATTTTTAATTGCCGTCCCCTCGCTTATGGCTGGGAATGCATCCATGACGCCTTTAATGACATGTATAACGTTTGTATCACCACTTGCTATAAGTGATCCGGCTATTCATTTATCGGTTACACACAAAATATATCACTCGACATGTAGCCATAACAATAGGTCAATAGTACAAGTCGTAGAATGGGAATTACTCAATTCAATGTACAGGTACAACACAGGTATTGTGGAAGCTATGACAATGTGTGTCGTAACTGGTAGAGAAGTCACGATGGTCGCACACGCAAATCTCGTGTCACAGTCGAGTACACCGGTGCTAGTGGATCTCTGGTTACGACGCTTTCACTGGCTTTTGTACTCGCCTGGCCAGTACGGAATTGGTTGAAGGAAGGGAAACTTTGAAAAGGTTTTAACTAAAGAAGAACTAACAAGATCTAAATAAATGTTAAAGCGAAAGGTTAGGTACTCATCACGAAATATGGAAAATGAACGTAATTGAACATAATTCTTTAATATTTTGATGATTTTTGGATGATTATAAAAGAATGTACCGAATATGTATTGATTACTTTGGAGAATGTCTTTTGCATTCACGTGTGTTGTTGCAATCCACCTAGAGACAATGAAACATTTCGTTGGGGATGACGAAATTCGAGAACTTCTAATTGAACAAGGATAAATTGTTAATCGTACGATCCACATTCTAAAGTTTTGATATGTCGTCATCGCTAATAAAATGTACTGTCTAAAATACGTGGACTTAAATGGTTCAACGCGAATGTAAAGAACGTTAACTGAATAGATTTATATTTATACTAGTAAATCCGCCCTCGCTTCGCTTCGGGGAACCAGTCCCTTCAAAAATCTCTATAAATTTTAACAAATTATGTTATACCAATGTCTAAGCTATATTACTGCAAAGTTTCGTGAAAATCCGTTCAGTAGTTTTTGCGTGAAAGAGCAACAAACACACACACACACTTACTCACTCACTCACTCACATACATCCTTACAAACTTTCGCATTTATAATATTAGTAGGAAGTAGGATTAACTGAATAGATTTATATTTATACTAGTAAATCCGCCCTCGCTTCGCTTCGGGGAACCAGTCCCTTCAAAAATCTCTATAAATTTTAACAAATTATGTTATTCCAATGTCTAAGCTATATTACTGCAAAGTTTCGTGAAAATCCGTTCAGTAGTTTTTGCGTGAAAGAGCAACAAACACACACACACACTTACCCCCTCACTCACTCACATACTTACAAACTTTCGCATTTATAATATTAGTAGGATTATGCCTTATTTGCAAATGTCACTGGCCCCAACACCCTAAAACCGTAACATAATGGCAACTAAAATTGCTTCACGGTAGGATTAGCACGTGTCGTTGATTGCATACTTGAGGCAATTCCGGGAATTTATGACAAGTTCAGGTCATTTACGTGAAGGGAATAGCTCATAGCCATTGATGTACTTATAAGATACCATTGATGTATAAGATAATTATAAGATACTTATACATCAATGGTCATAGCCTAGTTTTGTCAATAACCTGTGAACAACCATGGTAGTTTTCGAGGGCAGTTAGGAGTTACTAGATGACTGATACTAGTGGCAAATTCTCTCAACCAATTCCGAGTTTTAGGTACGGGACATGCACGTTTAGTCATCACTTTCTCAGTCCCGGTAATTTAATAATTAATATAATAGGTAAGTATACCTAGTTATAAAAATTTCTGAGCTTCCGCTTGGTTAGTGGCGTTAGTGCTGGGTACGAGTACTTTCCTACTAAAGGTCACCTTTCTAAACTGAAGTAGCGTAGGTTTAACAATTTAAGCCTACTCAATTAGCTACGAAAGACATGCGCATATTGCTCACTGAGCCGCTTATAGCTTGAACCTATTGATGATTCTAAATGTGTGAGTAGCATTAGAGGGATTCATACTTCATACAGCGGAGTTACTTTATACTCATAATAAATGAATAGGTACATACAGCATCATAAATAATGCACATAAATAAACTTACGACGGTTTAAATAGGATGACTGGAGGAAACGCGCAATTAAATCTTGTACACGTTAGTTATCTAATTACTGCTATGTCGCGGTCAAATGGGTATGATGATCATCTTTTTAATTGGCGTATATTTACATCCTTTCAAATAACTTACTTCATTGCGCGTAACCCCTATAACCTCTGTCTATGTGTCTTTAACCACTATCAATAGTTTTATGATAAACAAGCAAAAGGTAGATAAATCCTTAAGGTATTCGTTTTAAAATGTATTAGGTAGTATCAGCAGTAGAAAGAATTTTAATCTGCGTAGACGCATTCTTTTCAGATAAACAGTTCCTTTCACGTCCTAGATAATGTAAAGTAATATTTAAAAATACCTTTAAAGATCAGCTTTTGAGAATCTTTACGTTAAATAACTTACGAATATCATAGAAGGGTTTACATTTTACGATACTGACAAAATGATCGCATTTTAAGGTGCTATAAAATTGAACCAATAACCAAGCTCTTACACGTAAAAATAAATTCAAAGATGAACAAATCAAAGATGAATCAAAAAATGAAAAAAGACAAAACTTAGACAAAACAATCATTTCAACTAAGAAGACATGTCAAATACAGAGACCTATCAGCAGAAGTTCACTCAACTTTCGTAGATTTTCGTAGGTAAATATGAAACTAAGTGAAGAATGAGAAGAAACGAAAGAGTTATTCTTTCTTAAAAAGCTGAAACTCGAAAATAAAATTGTTCCTCTGAATATTCTAGCCCAAGGTGTACCTAAATAGTACCCATAAATATGTTAGCCTGTTTGTTATTCGTCGGTCGTTGATGAATTGGTGAGCTGGTTTTTGTACACGTCAAATAGATTTAAATTTAATAGCAGTCGGCTGTCAACGAAACTGTCTTGTGGTGCCACTCTACAGTTTATTTTATATATCGACGACATAATTAAGTATATCCACGACGACTTATTGGAGACCTTTTAGCATTTTGGTACTTAAATCTTTAGCTTATTCCACAAATCCCCTTCAAAGATCCCCTTCGAAGGGGAATTGTGGAAATTTTGTCCACAAATCCCCTTCGCAAAGGGGCAGGGGATTTCTGGACTAGAAGTCTACAAATCCCCTTAATCAATATTATATCATTAATTAAAATCCTTTACAACGTGATTCCTTGGTCAGATATGATTCGATTTTACATAACCATTCTTTAAGAGAATTAATGGAAGATTCCACAGAGGATTTGTGGAATAAGCCAAATCTTTGATGGATTTTTTTGGATTTTTATGTGAAATTTGATTTTGGACCTACGATTTCTTGCTATATGGTTTTTTTGACTAAGTTCATAATGAGTAGCAACTTTAATCCTAAAAACCCTTTTATGAATCTTTATTTCCCTGACACAGAATTTCTTAGGAAGGCAAGGAGGGCAATATAGGTATAAAACTTAATAAATTTTAGTACCAACTATTCAATTTTTCACTTATCATTTTTTGACTTTACTGCAGTGTAGGTTCCTGTTAGTGCTTTGTATTTTTAGAAATAGCGTGAAAATGCCGTCAGGTTTTGTAAATGACTCGATAAATGCGTACACAAACCAACTTTATCCATCTGTCAATGTTTCACAAAGCAATTCCCTCCTGTCCCTTTTACATTGCAAACACAATTATCAAAATAGTTAACGAGAACACGCAAGGGTAGTTTAAGTATATTTAGACTATCTATTCCTCACAGAAATTACAGTAAATCACAATACACTTAACATTAGGTAAAACCAGTTAAATTACTTGATGATGAGGCGGGTCCGTTGCTCTTGCTCATGGTCATTAGACTCATCAGTAATACTACAGGCATTACTGATATGTTGACGTCCAAGAAAGAAGAAAGCACAAAGAAGTACATCATCATCATCTCAACTCATCATGGCCCACTATTGAGCACGGATCTATTCTCAGAATAAGAAGGTTGCAAAGAAAGAAAGAAGTACATACTGGCTCTCAAGCTCTAAGCCAGAACTATATTATTTATAACTGTTCCGTTACAGTGACAGACTGACAGACAACGCACAGCCGAAACTACTGAGCGCAAGAAGCTGTTTGGCATGACTGTATATTGCTTGAAGAGTGTAGGGGACCACTGAGAGAGGATTTTTGGAAATTCAACCCCTAAAGGGATAAAAGGGGGATAAACTGAAACAAAAATTCTGAAGCAAAGCCGTGGGGCAGAGCTAGTAATCAATTAAATAGGTGACCTAAATGACAAAGGTGACCTTAACTTTATTGTCATTGACCTTCGCAAAGATTCCAATACTTACTTAGGCGAGAGCTCTTGCTAGAAACAATATGTAGGTACCTACACTAGGTACCCGTTTTATTAATAGCAAATTGTCGTGTTGTGGTCAGGGTTTATCGTATGTCGCTGGAATCATTATTATACATATGTACATAATGTCATACTGAGATAATTCCTTTAAGAGTACCTACGTCTACTGAAGTGCAACACTTAGTAAGCCTTTGTAAAAACTGTTTTTTAAATATGGCTAATGAAATAGTTATTTAAAATTGAAACGGTTAATAATTACTAATTAAGGCTGAAATAATTTAAGGATGTTTCCATAAATGGAGTTCTCATAAATTTAAGTCCTGTTTTGTAAACTGCATAATATGACGATTTACTTAACTTTTTTTTTTATCGAATTAAGGTAGCAAACGAGCATGCAGCACCACCCTTTATTGTGATCGACTTAGAACAAGACCCAATTTAGGGATTAGGGTGGTTAGTCCAATTAGTAGATGGTGTTAGAATGTTAGTTGGTTAGTTTGTTAATAAGTGTGAGGACAGGGACTGTTAGTGATAGTTAGTCCTGTTAGTTAATATTAGTATTGTCCAGTTAGTAATGATTAGTGTGAGTCTTGTTCCAATTCGGTCACAAATGCGTTGCTACCCCTGAGGACCGAGATGGTCGCCTCTAAAAAAGTGAACCAGCTCCACACCTTCCTATCCGGAACACAATTGCTCTTAAAAACAATTATTATGACGGTAGGAATGGTACTGAGTACCTTGGCGGGCGGTGATACTACCCCGGGCGAACTCTAGGCTCTACCACCTAGTAAACTTATATTTCTGTGGCCACTAGTTTAGGAAATTATCCACAAAATGAAATGCCTTATTGCTACTATATATGTAGCCGACTTTGTAATGTCTTGATTAAATTCTTGTATGGTAATTATTGTTATTTACACATAAACAGTTGACTGGACAGGAAATTAATAGGTATAGTATAAATATACCTAAGAATTTTATGGGAAATCTAGTTGCATCCGGATGAATCACTATATGTACGTATGTATCTATTTGTGCGATGATGAAAGAGTGAAATCATGCATATATATTTACAATTGCATGATTAGGCACGTTTAGGTATAGGAAGTTTTAACTTCTAAGCCAACGATCTAACTCTTTAACTTTAACAATGTCCAATATATTAATAGGTACTCTTCATATACGTAGGTACACTTCTATTCAAAATTTCAAATATTTTTTGTTTAAAACTTAATTTATTCTGAGGCACTAACGGCTAATTGCTAGTATTACCTCATTAACGAACATAGTTATTATTTTTGGCTGCCATTGTATTTAAAAGTGATACCTATTTGACCCAGGTTGTTCGTAAATATAAATTGGATAATTATTCGCATCTATTGAATAAATGTTACGACCACTGTTCATGAATGTCATTACAACAAAAGCATCACCGTCGGGTAGACAGCAAAGAACGAAACAGAGGTCACAATCACAAGATTTAATAAATTTATTAAACCTTATGAACATTTTTGGGTCATTCTAAAAGAAACCTGGAATCAAAGTCAGACGTATTCCCAACCGTCATAGCTCATAACAAGTTACCTGAAGTTCTTTGTAAGTAGGTAGGTAGGTCACATAAACTTTGACAAATGCATTACAGAATTTGCAGAGGAATGAATAAAAAGATAAATAAATAGGTACTTAACATTCTACATTCGTGTACTAGTGCCGTCATCACTTGTCCTGGACACTCAGACCAAAATACTGTACATTACAAATCGAGAGGACCCTGATGACATAGTAGTCCATTGTACAGTAAAGTAGGTAGTTACCTACATTATATTACAATAAAATTGGTTTGGACTCAAGAAGGGATTCCCTTGCACTACAAAACCAACATGAGGTATAAGAAAGCAAAGAAGGAAGCAGAACATATTTATCATGATTTTAATGACATGTAGGTGATTTTATTGTGGGTCGATAAAAGGTATGAAGCCTTCTTGGGCTTTCTTTCGCATACCTACAGTAGATTAAAAAGGTTCGTTCTGCTTTCCCCTCAACCTTGTCGTGAAACCAGTTTGTATTTTTCCAATTTCCTGCTAAACAGGCAATAAGCTAGACTGAGATAAGAACTAGTGGAATAACTTCGAGGGTTTTATTGCGTGTCAGAAATCGATGCATATTAAATAGTAGACAGGATACTAGACCTGCTACGTACATAGTACATACCTATACCTACAATAATAAATAAAACAAAAATGATCAATTTTTTTGCACAATTTCTTGGAACTTACAGATTTTCGAGGAAGTGTGGCATGGTGGCATGTTCATCTAAAAATATGACCAACATGACTCTACTAAATTTTAAATTAATTATTCCACTGACTTATTGTAGGTAGGTACCTACATTAAGAATCCCTACTTTTTATAAATCAGAATAAAATTCTGTGTGTCTGTGAGGCTTTGACGCATAAACCACTGAACCGATTTAAATAAAAATTTGGTGCAGATATAGGAGTGGGCTTTGATAAAGTACATAGGATATAAATAAATTTACGGAGTAAAAAAGGAAGAGGGACATAACACTTTCGTAAAATTTCAGTGTCCTCAACTTTCCTATTTATATTAGATTTTTATTATTAAAATAAAAAAGGTCGACTATTGGAGCCTTTTTCAAAATGGCGCACTTATTTTTCCTGTCTTCGGGTATTTTGACTTTGTTTGTTCTCACGTGGACGAAGCCGCGCGCAAAACTAGTAAAAATATATTTCAGTAATTTGCTATCGATCGCAAGATAGAGGTGCCTGGCGCGGCAGTCACGCACGCTAGGTAATACAGCCTTACTCACACATTTAACCTATATGGATGCTTGGATAAGTTCAGCAAGTGGTGAAAATTGTTGATAGGGTTTTAACTGTCTCTACCAATCCGCACTGAAGCAACGTGGTGGAATATGCTCTAGGCCTCCTCAAGAATGAGAAGAGATCCGTGGTCACTAGTAGGCTATTAATGGGTTATAGCCATAGACATTTAAACTGTAACGCGTGGCCATAATAAGCTTTTACTTAGGTACTTCTTTTTTATTATTTAAAAAGTCATCTACTTATCTCTGTTTAGTAGCTCAGTCAATATACGTATTGATATACGTACCTTACTTAAAGGAAGCCCTAAAACAGATATTCAGTGAGTCTAAAGGCATCAATGTAACCGACTTAAATAATAATAAAGACAAGTACAAATGACTACTAATCCTACTAACGTAGCGGCCACCGAAAGGTTATGTTCGCATTCCACCTGGCAGTCATTGAAAACCTGTTCAAACATATCTACGAGTCTTTTAAAGAAATTTATGTGTCCTTAAGTCCTTATATTATATTTGTAAGTTTTTCACTACACGTGATAGATACAGGTATATGAACATTGAACAGCTTAAATTAATTGGTCACCGGTCACTTCACGGTCACGGACGACACCCAACATAACCACAAAAATGTATAATTGTTCCATAATCATTACAATATTTATATCATCGATTGCAAAGAGCGACCTGTTTATAAACCTACACTCCTTATTATAATACCTACTTATACCTATGTATATCACAAGATTCACAAGGAACCTTGAAAAAACAAAATTGATAAAATGTATTGAAATTTCAAGTAGCCAATTACTAAATGGTGGCCAATTAACTACTCCTGACTTAACCCTACTTAAATTAGATTTTTTAAATTTAACAAACTACTGTTATTGCATGCGTGACA
The DNA here is from genome assembly GCA_905404135.1 of Hesperia comma. Taxonomy (NCBI): domain Eukaryota; kingdom Metazoa; phylum Arthropoda; class Insecta; order Lepidoptera; family Hesperiidae; genus Hesperia; species Hesperia comma. Next base: position 6,130,336 of record FR990031.1, read on the forward strand.
CAGTTTTGTCTAAACATACCTACTATACCTAGATGTTTGAAGGTCAGTGTATTAAACCATAATTAAATGTTATGTAGGTATTCAAAACCGAAATTCTGGGGCCGATGTAATTTGATTCTACACGAATACCGCAGGGATATAGAGGTTGCATACCAATGAAGGCTTTATTAAAACCTGTTTTATGTGGCAAATTATAATGACTACCTCTGAGGCGTTCTTGTTCCCGCATTTGCGAAGTTATAAGATACTGGTGAACGCCCTCGCTTCGCTTTGGGAAGCTAAAATATTTCCCCTAATTTAGCGTCTTAGAGGTTTGTTTACAAAAATAGGTAGCCTATATTTGAATTTGCGTCATCAACTAAGTAACTTCCTGAAAACATTGATCAGAATCAATCAATTTAGATTTTGAATACAAACTTTCATCCCCTTTTTCAACCATTCTCGATTCACACATATCAGAGAATGGATGGATTGGATGGATTTTGGAAAGAAAATAATTGCAGTGCAGTGTCAGTGCTGGCAATGCCGAGAATGTATGAAAGATTTGCCGGACTGTGACGGAACGGTGACTTCACTGATAGGTATGTGTGAATCGTCCGTTAGGGATTGGTTTTTGAAAAAAAAACAGCAGCCTATATGACCCTCCGATCTTCAATTATTTTCTTTCCAAAATCCATCCAAATCGCGCCCGTGAAAGCATCATAGACAGACATACAGACAGATTTTCGCATTTATAGGTAATATTGATATGGATTCCCAGTGAGGCAGTGGGGCTTTTACATCGTGTTGCTACAGAAATTGTGAAACCGATATTGGCTGTACACAGATCGTTGTTGGCTTCTGCGGTCTTTTGATACTACAATATGTTATGCAACCAATTAAAAGGTAATGTTATTTAAACCTGACTTGGTTACGTAATTTCATACAAGCTTAATATGAATTGCGAATGATGCAATGACACTCAATGCAATGATTCTAGATGTTTATATCAAAATCTTCCTTTTCGCAATCCCAAGATCCTTCTAAAGCATCATTTCTATTCCATCGTGATAATTAATAATGAGGAAAACCTTTTTTTAAGTATTTTATTTATACTTGGTTCGAAATATATCTACCTAAACCTAAGTTTGTCATGTGTGTTGGAAGTGACGTCATTGGTGTGATAATAAACAAATATTTAGTACACTTGTATGCGTAAAATAAATACATTTTTTTCATAGTGAAATGACGCATTCTTTCAAATACCATTCATTATGATTATGGGAACTGAAGATCATTGCTCTACCTTGTTTTTTTGCTGTTCTCAATTAAATTTAAACGATTTTTTTGTTATCACTACATAGTATAAATAAAACAAAGTCGCTTTCTCTGTCCCTTTGTGTCCTTAAATCTTTAAAACTACGCAACGGATTTTGATGCGGTTTTTTTTAATAGATAAGAGTGATTCAAGAGGAAGGTTTATATGTATAATAACATCCATTAAATAGTTATTGCACCCGTGCGAAGCCGGGGCGGGTCGCTAGTATCTTTATAGATTTATATGTAATACTACAGATAAAAGAGTTATCTTAAACACTGTTATATTTAACATTAGTACCTATAGATCGTTTACCTACTTTATATTTCGTGTTAAGTATGGTTGAGTAGGCGCGACCTGCGCTAGTTAGCCACCTACGTTTCTGAACAAATGCAACAAACCTGTCATTTCTGTCTGTAGGCAGACTGGTTGTAATAAGTCTAAGCCTTCCTTGATTGAACTTAAATAACGAGGTAACCTTGTATCTACCTTACTAATATATGTAGATGTTCATATCGCATATCACTAATCAGTGGTCTTTAGTCTTATTGTAATGTGATAATGCCACAACCACATGCGTCGGAAGCGGCCATAGATAACATAGTTTCAGTCTTGAAGAGAATATTGACGTTATCGAAATACTATTCGAAAATCAAATTTTAATTCGGAATTTTAAATTTCCTAATCACGCTCGGCTCCAAAGATGTAAAGGGATATATTTGATTTAATTAAAACCGATTAAAATATCTCCAATTCTTTTATCTTAATTTGGGCATTATTTACATAACTTCGGACATAGATAAACATTTGGTAGCTATCAGCGTTATCTAATGCCGGTATTACACAATGAAATCACGTTGATAATAAAGTAGTACTAGTAGAAAGCGCTTCGGCGCAAAATGTACAAAACGCAATATGAACACAACACGCAAAATGTACAAATCGCAAAATGTGCAACAAGGACTAAGGGCTTGTTACAGCGACATGCAACTGCAACATAAGTTTTGAAGGGCTTCTCTTTTTTTAACCAACTTCAAAAAAGAATGAGGTTCTCAATCGACCGTATAATTATTAAGTTATTATTATTATATTATTTTAATCGAAATGTCTTCACTTCATATTTTTTTCAAAATTGTACACCGGTGACCTAGCTTTGGTCGTTTTTTTGGTAAATCCTCATTGCTGGAAACCTATTATGATGTAGGGGAGTAAGCCCTACGTTTGTACATTTGTATGATATTGTAAAGTCAACCCTAATATCAGTTTCCTTAATAACGAAAATAACACCATTGTCATTGTAATTCTTTATTTGTTGTCATTCTCATTGTACAAATATCACATCAAAAACATCGCTAAACAATGTTTTCTAAAAACGAAACCTGGCTAGATCGATTTTTCGCCTCCAAAACCGCCTGTAGACTAAATTTCATGAAAATCTTTGTTGCGGTTTTCGAGATTCAGATTATTGATATATTAGAAATTTCTGTAAAAAGCAATTATTTGTGAAATAAATAAGAATAATTTTGTGTAGTCCGTAATTCAATTAAAAAAAATAATTTTTCCCAGTGACCAGATTGTCAACTGGTCTGGCCAAATTTATTAGTTCGAAAACTTTGGAAATACGTTTTTTAAGAGCAGTTGACAATAATAAATACTAATTAGTATTAGAAATATAAATTTGTTACATCGCTTTGCTCAAAAATATTTTGTGTAGTTTTTATACCTGATCGATGTGACCGTGGGCTTTTTTGTACCTACATTTTGCGATTTGTACATTTTGCGCGTTGTGTTCATTTTGAGTTTTGCACATTTTGCGTTTTGTACATTTTTCGATTTGTACATTTTGCGTGTTGTGTTCATTTTGCATTTTGTACATTTTGCGCCGAAGCGGTAGAAAGGTGCAACAAAGAAAGTGTTATATAATTGCGTTAAAACTTAAGTTAATATTGTAATTCATCCTGTTGTCTAAGAATTATAAAATTAAAACTGAAAACCAAGTTGTAAATGCATATTTAGATTAAAGCACCTAGCGAAGTGACTTGAAAAAATTAAAGAAGCTCTATGACATAATAATACTACATACTCTACATAGGCATAATGTATGTGCCTTTGAGAATATCGTCATACCCATATTATAAACAACATAATATCATAAACCTTTTGATGTTTTTCAAATGTTTTTTTATACTAAACAATTTGGTAGCCAAGTCGATTTCAATGGGGTCGGACCTGCTTTATCTAAGATTCTTTTGGTATTTAGAAATTATCAAATGATAATTAAATTCATTTAAATGAATATGTATTGATGTACTTCAATTTAATCTAATCAGAAGTGAACAGTGTAGACAGAACAATGACAACAAAACTGATAAAATTGTGCTAACTAAGGAATTCAAGCGGCGAGGAATCTCTTATCTGATGTTGATGCATCATGCTTTTTGCACGTTTCTGATCTCATACGCAATTAGTTATGCAGATACGTACCTACTTTAAATACTAATTGTACCTATTCATCAGTTAATATTTTACTTACATTAAGTAGTCAACGGCTCAGTGGAGTATATCTAATGATATGGTCTGTGAAAATGATTGATTGAAGTATGACAACAGAGATTCTTAGCCATAACTGCATTGGTTTTATTGAGTTTTTTCCCATTTGAAATCAGTGAGTTAAAATTTACCTATAGGTACATATATTTGTTTATTCTATTTTCAAATAGATATTATCATTTGAAATATGTTTTTAGTTTAAGAATTTTTACTTCTTTCATAAAATTATCAACGAAATGTTTAAATTGCCAGGTTGGTTTCCTACCTAACTTGTTTGATATCGGAGGCAATATTAATGACAGTTTCGACTGAAGCACTACACAGGCGCCACCTACGCTTGTGTAGGTGGCTATAAATAAGGCAACTATCTGCAATTTGCCATTGATGACTCACCAATCCTTAACAACCTCTGAGATAATCCATCCGTTCCTACAAAAAATATTACCACCACACTGAACGATTCTTTAGGTAACGCAAACAGCCTCGCAATATGCGAAACAAGTGAATGGGCGAGTTTAAAAAATTTTAAAGGTCAACACTGAAATAGACAGCAGGCAAAAATTGCCGTAAGTCATGTGATTCGCACATTTGTGTATTACTTAATTACACTATATATATATTATGATCAAAAAGAAATGAACCAAACCATTTTTATAATGGTAACTTTTGCGTAGTATTAAAAAATTATGTCGTAGGTATGTGAGATAATTCAAACGATAACATTAAAATTGCTTCGTATTAAGGTGAATCTTGTACAGCACTTTCTATGTTATTAACTGAAGTAAATTGTCGGTCGTATGATAATCAAAGGGACGCCTGCTTGGAAATTATTTTTAACGTAAAGCGCATTATGTCATATATTGCCTGATAATTTTATATTTTATAGCGTATTTTGTTACACGCTTCTAGCATTTATTATCAGATTATGTGCCATCAAAGCCTTAAAGAGAAAATGTCCTATGATTTATCATAGAGTTCGGTGCGAGAAAGGTTAAAAGTAAAAACCATTTTTTGAGTTTCTACGTAGAATGTTCAGTATTTAATTTAGAAATGTAATGGAAGAACTAAATTTATTGTTATGTAGTTAAATACATCCAAATTGTTTTATTATTTCGCAAAAGCCGACCATAACTCAATAAATTACAAGCCAAGCCAACATTTCACTACCCATGAGACACTTGCTTCCGTATTAAGTATTTATTTATCAATATTAATCTCACTGTGCTTGCGATATAATAATATCCAGAAAATATTTTATGCTGTACACCATGTTGAGTAGTTAATAATCCTACCCAATAGTACAGAATTATAATTCGATTCTATGCTGATCACCCTCAGGCCATAAATGAAACGCCATGAATTTCTACTTGATGCATAAAACGAATGTGAGCTACATGAGGTTTTTGTGTCCATGTACGTGCAAAATGGCTATTTGTGTTCATCAATTGATACCGGTCTGAATGACCCGCGGTCATTTATTTCACAATGAACTCTATTAGCTCATGGTCACACGATGGACGTTCGAGTAATTGCGACAAAAATCGAACTTTAGAAGGAAAGGCTACATATTGTTCATTAACACGAAAGCACTGCAAAAAAATAATTCGTTGTATCGACTGCATACATAATATTTACATATCAAATGGAAAAATATTTCAGGGTGCAATTTCATTTGGTAAAAAAAATCTAGGAAAAGATGGTACCTAAGTATATTTTGTATGTTCTGTACGTATTCGATCAACTGACAAAACAATTTCGCAAAGGTCCTTAACTATCACAATATCAGCATTAAAATCACTCTTCAAACAGCTAAATTGCCTGTATTAAAGTAAATAGCTGATCGATGACCTTACTTTTGTGCCATTGTGTAGGTATTATTTTTTGTGTATTCCAAATAACTTTTTATGTGCCTGACAACCACAATATAAACAATTTAATATAAAAAAGAAAATGAGTAAGTTAGACGTAAAAGATGTAAACGAAGTTACATTAATCAGGTAATATAATATACAATAGACGACGTTATCTAGCTATTTTCTTTTTTAAACCGGTCTAAAATGTAAAATAGAAACTAAAATTATCATAATAAATAAATTTTACTCACCCACAAGTGCAAATTTCACAAATGCATTGTTCCTTTTTCTCTGGTTTATGTTCTGGTTTCTTGGGGCCACCTGGTCTTGGCCTGGTCTCGTCTCTGTAGACCGTCTCTTCGATGATAGTTCTGTCGTCTCGCACGGTTTTTCTGTCATCGATGATGGTCTCATCGTAGACTGTGCTGACGACGTCTTCTCTTGTGGTATCGGTAATCGCATGGTCAACCACGTCGTATTCGCGTATATCTTTCGTTGTGTGGACATCCTTCTACAAAGTATATAAACATATACCTAAATAATATGATAAAATTGAATTTTAAAATCAGTTTTTGTTTTTGATGGACTTACCAAGTTTCTGATGTCTAACGAGCTGTTATCGACAAAAACGTCCGTCCGTATCTTTTCATCTTCCTTGGCATCTTCATATGTAGTTTCCTTTCTAGTAATTCCATTTTCAGTAATGTAACGCGTGACTTCTATCTGGCTCTTAGTTTTCTCGACTTCAAATGACTTCTTTATGGTATCGGCGCTACTTGTATTTATAACAGTTGTTTCTTCAGTGTCTATTCCTTCATATAAATCTTTAACATCTTCGTTTATTTTGGTACCGTAAGTGACTTTTTCGATTCTCTTGAACGGGTACTTTTTGACGGTATCGATAATTTCCTTCAAAATTCTGTCGTCAATATTTCTTCTTATCACAATGTTTTTGTTACTTACCGTCACATCTTTGTTAGACTGTGACGACTGAATTATTTTACGTAGATCGCTAATGGATGTGAAGTCTTTTATATCTCTCGATGATAAAATTATATTTTCTTCCGTATCTTGTCGTTTCAAATGATGCCGTGGTGGTTCAGGCCTGCCAAAAGGCGACATTTCTTTGGGACGTTTAGGTCTATCGTCATCTTTTTCGTAAACGAACTTTCCATTCCATGTACCAGTACTCCTCTCATAAGTTGTCAAAGTGTCCTTAGTTTCAGAAGTTTTCTGAGAAGTTGTGGTAGAAGACGATTCCTTTGATAAAGTTTGTTTTTCTTTACTTATAAAGTCTGTTGTTTTTGTAACATCATTAATATCTTGACTTTGAACTTGATTGTCATACGTTGATTTATCAATATTCGATTGAACAGTTTTGTCAATGTTTTCAGTAATATTTTTGTTGTGTACATCTTCTACATGATCAGTGATAGCTCGTTTCTTTGTGAAATCGCCAGCATATTTATTGCTAGTAGATGCTATTTCCTTTCCATTTTTGTATAAAACAGATTCTTCGGACACTTGAGTGGCACTTTTAGGTATTCCATCTTTTCCAGTGTCATAATGAGATTCTTTATCCAATACATGTCGACTATATTCATGCTGTGGCTCAATACCAGTTCCACTGATGTTGTGACTTTTTTCATAAGTAGCATGCTCCTTATTATCTCCCCATTCTCTATGAGAACTATCAACAATTCTTTGCTGTCCATCAACTACTTCAAATACATAAGATGAATTTGATGCTTGCTGGGCGCTACTAGTATTACTCTTCAATATTTTTGTTGAATAATTTAGATTTTCTACGTCTCTAACTTGTAAAATATCTCCCACTTTTTTCAATTGATTTTGTATGGTACTATCATAACCATAAAAATTTGAAGAATCTGTCGATTGCATATTATTACGCCTTGTCACGTTAGACTCTTGGTTTGTAACTTTATCAGTCTGAGTTATATTAGTGTCTTTAAATTGTCGTTGAGTATTTGTACTAGTATTAATAGCATCTTCAGATATGATGTTCGACTCATGACGATCTGTTGATGTCAGCTGTCCTTGCGTAGAACTAAATTGTTGTATTTTTGAATTATCTTTCTGAGAAATGATACTTTCGTGTGCTGTAATTTGCTTCCCATCTTTAATTAGTGTAGAATCTTCTTTGATCACACTTTCACTTGTAGATTTTCCACCATCTTTACCAGTATCATATTTTGATTTCATGTTATAGTTTTCAACGCTATGAACAGATTGTGGCTTGATGTCTGTTCCACTGACACTAGCGTAAGCCTCCTTTGATGCATGCTCTTTTGCATCACCCCATTCTCGTTTAGAACTGTCAATTATGCGCTCTTTTCCATCAACAATTTCAACAACATACGAAGAAGATGAAGATTTAGTTACACTAGTGTTTTTAGTTTCACTTGTTTTTGATGTGCTAGTATACTCTTTTGTCTTAACATTTTTGTCAGATGTGTCTTCCCAACCATAAAAGTTTGATGAGTCAGATTTTATAGTTCTAGCACGACTTGGAGTTACAGGACTGTTTTTATGGATTTCTTTCTCGCGTGTATTAGTATTTCTTGTATCAGACGCACTAGATACATTTCTAATTACGTTTTGTTGAGAAGTTGTACTCGGTTGAGACTGCTGTTGATTAATTAAATTCTGCCTTTCAGACTGAATAAATGAATCGGTAGCACTAGCACCTTGAGATTTCGACAAGAAATCATTGCTAATGTTTCTACTAGCATTCGTAGAGCTATCAATAAAAGCAGTATTTAGAGTTTGATTATTCACAGAGGATTCCGTGGTTCTATCAAATGACTGACTGTGACTAGATCCAGAATGCTGAACTGAGGTCGAAGAAGATTCAAACCTTTCGCTCTTGGAGCTCTGTTCGTGAGATGCAGATGTTTCTTGCGACATAGAACTTGATATATATTCTCCGGTATTCGCCTGAGCCATATCGCTTACGAGATGTTCTTGAGATCTTATCTGCGACAAATCGGTAATTGATGGTGCCTCTGTGATAATATAATGCGGATGACTGTTGTAATGCTCCGATATAGTAGAGCCACTTATGGATCCATGGTCAGTTATGTCAGTTATCATGAGAGGATCATCTTCCTCGACCTTCACTTCAATGTAACGAACTTTCTTACCAGATGAGCTAACTTTCTGCAAAGTGTTACTGCTCTTCTGCACTGATGTAGATTTGCTGGTCTTCTGCACACTACTAGTAGCACTGCTCGTCGAAGTAACTTCGGACGAATTTGATTGTTTAGTCTTTTTATTTTTTATTGTCATTTTGGTCCCACAATTTTGTCTGTATAAACTTAAAAAAACTTAAACGTTCCTTAAATATACGATTAAATACGCTTAAACTCGTAACTTATATTTTATCACATAATATAAACGTTTGCCATGTAACTTGAGAGAATTGATCGCGAGAGTCGTTCGTATCGTACGTCGCGCGCACCGCTCGCGACTGGCTCGCGTATTGTGATCTGTGGCTGCGCCGGCGCCGTGCCCCCCACACCTTGACGGCGCATATCGCATCGCCCACAGACCTTCGCGACACGTAAGCGCTTACATCTCACTGTTGGACTCATACCAAAAATGGCACATCGAATGTTACTTATTTGCTTATTTCATCTGAATAACGTAAGACTTTTCTAGGCAAATGATTATTAATTTGTAAGAACTGTGTTCTCGGTAAGTATCAAGGCCTGTTAATGACGACATCGACAATAATTATTATTATGATTCATGTCATTTATATTTATAAGGAGGTAAAGAAATGTTTCTCTAAATACGTATTATTAGTTTCTGCTCTACATTGAGATGTGTTTGTTTCCTGCCTGATAGAAAATGACAAGTACAGAAATTACAGGTAAGTTGTAAGTGCTGAAAATTGCATGTATTTTTTATGAGCGATCCACATTAATAAATAAATGAATTATGAAATAAATCACGCATGATTGTTATATCGGATAAAATTATACACGTGGAATAGTCCTAAGGTTTTATAACTACATGGTACATAAGTAGGTAAACACAGAAAACCTGCCTACCCGACCTACCCGATGGTGAGTTGGTTACCTACTTAAGTAAAGCCAAAGGCATCACCGCACTTTGCCGACTCAGAAAGCTACCTCCTTATATTCTTTTTTGAAGGGAATTTCTTTATAAAATAGCAAACGAGCATACAACACTACCCATCAGTTGCCGGCGACAACTTGCCACTCATGACAACTGTGACCGACCCAGAAAAAGATTCAAATAGGGAATGGGATGGTTAGTGCAGTTAGCAGGTGTTAGAATATTAGTTGGTTTTGTTGTTATTAAGTTTGATTACTTGGGTAGGGACTAAGGCAGTGATAGTTAATCCTAAGTTGAAGTGAATAACAGTGTATATCTACTTAGTTAGTAAGAATCTCGCTAAAATCCTGTCACAGATGTATTTCTTTAGTGCAATCGCCTCCACATCTTTCTATCCGGAACGCAATTACTGTGAAACCAATTATTATGGCGGTAGAAATTGTTCTAGGTACGTAGGTACGTAGAGAATAGAAAAAAGTCATACTTATAGAAATTTTATTTCTACCTCGCCGGGAATCGAACTCAAAAACCTTCGAACCGCGGTTGGCAACAATTACACCAGTCATCAAACATTATGCCTTACTATTATTGATACACATGGCCATACAAAGATACTTATATGTGGTACCTATGCCTTACTAAAACATCGATTACCCATACCCACTCGCTTGGCAGATTTGCATAATATTTTGGCGCTGCGCTGCGCTCAATGTAAGCCAGTCTTGCACTGCACGAGTAGTTACTGCAGTGTTATCTCCAAACAGGTTGACCTGAATTTGTGTAAAAAAACCGATATCGATGTATCGAACGAGTTGAGAGTAGTAGACTACGGGCCCATGTCGAAAATGGGGGGGTCATACGAACCACCAGGTGATGTATATAGGACGATATAAGAGCACAAAATAATAAGATTCAGCACTATGCCGTCACTTGTAAGCTGTCCAACTGAGTGCTGGTGAGAATTCAAAAGTGCAGGTAGAGGGAGTACATTTTGGTCATATGATTCTGTACGGCATTTTCACCATCGATAGATCCATGAAAAATAATAAGAAAGCGCGCAGTCCCGTAAAAAAATGGTGAGCCACAAAGTCGGTAAATTTGTTTGATTTTTTGAAAATTCCAGGGTAAATTTAGTCATTTGATCCTGTACGGCATCAGTTTCATGCTGTTTCAATACAGCTTCTAATCCATTATTCCGCAACGCCGTACAAAAATCATGCGACAAGGGGAAAAAATCGAGGGTTGAAACCCCCTCTATTTCCGTGGTCTGGGGGGTGATTTGAAAAAGTACGGCTTCGGTTCCAAAACATTATCTAGCACTCAAAAGTACTATTAAAAATAATGCCGTCAAAAAGTTATTGTTCATTTGAATGTATATTAATAATTACCTTAATTTCATGGTATACTTGATTTATAAATCTGTAATGTCATTTGACACTGTACGGCAACTTTTTTTTAACATGATATTGTAAAATATAATTGTTGCATAGTATTGCCGTTCAAAAGAAACTGTTCTAAAAAAAGTTATAGAGAAATACAAAAACTGAAATTTGTTAAATTATTGCAGAAGTTTAAATATTCATAGATTAATAGAATATAGCAATTTCCTAAATTTTTCCCTTGTTCTAAATAGTATTAAGATACATAAATTAGGAAAAAATGATGCCGTACATTTTAATGCAGACTATATTTTTCATACATTTCGTTCTATGGATTTTTCCTTGAATTTTTTTTTCCCTACAAACCTTTGGACCAACGAAAATGTACGGCATGTAAAAAAATATTATCTGTGCATAAAATACTTTCAAAATAAATTAATTTTATGTTGTTTCAAATCACCCCCCAGACCACGGAAATAGAGGGGGTTGCAACCCTCGATTTTTTCCCCTTGTCGCATGATTTTTGTACGGCGTTGCGGAATAATGGATTAGAAGCTGTATTGAAACAGTATGAAACTGATGCCGTCCAGGATCAAATGACCAAATTTACCCTGGAATTTTCAAAAAATCAAAAAAAATTACCGACTTTGTGGCTCACCATTTTTTTACGGGACTGCGCGCTTTCTTATTATTTTTCATGGATCTATCGATGGTGAAAATGCCGTACAGAATCATATGACCAAAATGTACTCCCTCTACCTGCACTTTTGAATTCTCACCAGCACTCAGTTGGACAGCTTACAAGTGACGGCATAGTGCTGAATCTTATTATTTTGTGCTCTTATATCGTCCTATATACATCACCTGGTGGTTCGTATGACCCCCCCATTTTCGACATGGGCCCGTAGTCTATAGGTGCGGTGGGGAAAAGGGTAAAAATACGTCACATGACTAAGGGCCATTCATAAGTATAATGTCACACAAATTGTAGGATCTATTATTGTCCTACCTCCTCCCCTATTGTCAGGTGTCACATTTGTAGCATAGCACCCCTCCCATCTGGTTCATTGGCACACGAGTTTTAATTTTTTATGATATAAACCGAGTTAGCTATAGGTATTTTACAGAGTTTTTTACACAATTGTACTTTTACTTTTTTACTATTTTACGTTTTGTATTTGACGTCGTCTCCCCTGCTGCTTGTCATAAATCACAAAACATTATGTCCTACTGTCGACTCTCTCTCCTCTTAGCGTGTGACGTAACTACTTAATTTATGCCTCTAAAAAAATCTACTTTGTCCAACGGTATATTTAACCAACTGACCCTTTATCTGGGCTTCGAAAGGCAGGTTTTCAAGCAGGTAGACGAACCGCCTAATGGTAAGTGGTCGTTTTTCTTCTGTCTATGCTAGCCAACTACCTAAATGTCTACTTATACGACCTAATAAGAGTTTTTTGAGATGTTTTACATTTGTACCTCCACATTAACATTCCCTATGACGTGAACAACACAAGTTTTAAACAAACACAAATTTTAAACTATGTAATAGAATGATATTCTACCTCGCTAGGAAGCAAGCCTAGCTATAGCGCTAATTCAAAATTTAAAAGCGCTATAGCCGTAACGATAGCTCTATGTGGGGCTGGGGTGATTTATGCAAAACAGTAGGGAGTACTTACATAGTCTAAACAAAATATATTTAGATAAGACAACCAGTGATAGATACCGGCTCTGATAGTAAGTAGAATGTTTAACGTCTAGCATGGCTAATTAAATTATCAGGTACTCTAGACCCCTCACCATCGTCGACTTTCCTAACGAGTTTCTTGTCTTAATGATGTAGAAATCTTTAACATATCCATACTAATATTATTCAAGTGAATGTAACCCTATTTGAATGTATATCTATGTTTATGTATGCTTCACTAAAGTATGCTATGTAAAGTATGCTACACCCGCTGAACCGATTTATTTAGATTATTTTTATAGAGATAGTTTAATACCCTGGAATGGACCTTAGGATAGTTTTAGATTAGTTAGACCTGGAAATACAGTCCATTTATCGAAGAGGGTCTTAAAACATCAGGCTAAAACTAAAAGGAGCGGAGCATCAGTGAAAAATGTAACAAAAACAGTTTTAATGGCAATCCACACAAATGCCAGCTTTCTGCCCCTGTGATTGAGGTTCATTGTAGATTGACAGTGAAATGCCTTAAGTAAATTTTGTTCACTAGCTTAATTGAACTGTGACCACACGTAATAAGGTTGGTTTTTAGAGAGAAGTAGCAATTCCATGTCTTCGGTGTAGTTATAAATATTTTTGCAGATTCAACGATACGATAATAAATAAAAGTATGTTTTATATAAATGGCCAGAACAAGTGCCGACGAGCTAGGCGATGGAATGGACTATGGACTGATCATCAACGTCGCTCTTGACGTCAGTAACACCAAATGTAGATAAGTATCATCTTTATGCTTTTGTGACCAGAAAATGAAGCTTATTATTTTATTTATATATACTAATGTTTATAAAAGTATGTACCAACTGGAAAATACGAAGCTCAACAACTTTCAGCAAGAGAGAGCTGGTGTCATCTCATACCATGTATGTTTCTTGTTTCGCAGGAGAGATGCGCTTAGACTCAACCACAGTTTTGTGACTCAATATACTCGTACATGGAGGGAGCTGTCTCTTACATTCAATTGTCAATTAATAAGCAGATACCTTGGTAGGTACCTGTTACGATTTGTGGAATGTACGAGAAATTAATATATGGTCATTTTCTGCTTAATCATTTTACAAGTAAAATTAAAAGAGATTTTTTTTAGGTTACCTGCTTTGAAGTTCCTCAAAGATAATTAATATACGTTTTGTGAAATCAACCCTTGGTTATAATTATAATTCTTCACGTCTTTGAGAAATATACCTACCTCCCTACAGGAGATCTAGTGAGGATTCTTCGAAGAATCGTATAACTTACATCGGAAATAACCATTCAACTCATACCTATCTTGTCCATTTACAACATGGATAACTAGTTGAAATGGTAGGAACAGATTTTATTTTTATATACACATAAACATTAATGTACCGACCCCAGCCGTGGGTTGCACAAGGCCCGTTTGCTGCCTTGTATAGGCATGGTGGGCGAGGCTTTGAATCACGCGCCCACCGTCTGATCAGCAGACTTGCAAATAAACTTACATTCATTCACAGATTTAAAACCGTTAATATACTATGATACGTTTATTCCAATGTACAGTTAATGTGCCATTTAGTGGTTGTTAGCTTGCAGCCTGCAAACAATAGTTATTTTCCTTCAGTAAAACATCAATCATAATTTTATTTGACTGCGAAGATAAGCACAGATATACCTAGATACCTTTTATAAGTAGACGTACTCTTTTATGTTAGATACGTCTTCACCATAATAAAATGGATGTGCCCGTGACTTGGTACGCGTGAAAGTTTATAAAACGTAAATCCCGATTCAGCGGGAATTCCGACATAAAAAGTAGTTAGACGTTGCTCCGCAACCGAAACCTTTTCTGTCTTCAACTGGAAGTCGCATTGGTTCAGCCGTTTCAGTCTTCTGAAGATAAATCGCTGGTTTACACGAATAACCACACAATCCAAAAAACACACATTTTACAGGGCAGCCATTTAAAAATTAAACAAAATATTAATTCTCTTATCTTTTCATGTATTTTATCAATAGAAAAATAAAATATATACATTGAAAGGGCATTAATCAAAGTTTAATCAAAATCGAAATATTTTGGTTTTTGTCATCAAGTACCATAATTAATAATTAAAAACTGCACGTCATTCGACTTGTTACAAAATGAGTTTTAGTATATTATCATGAATAGGAACATAAATCAAAATAGCATGAAATGCAGCACTTTTTATTAAAAATATTATGATCGAAAATAGACACAATTTTATCTTCAATATTCAAGCAACTCAGAATAAATCAATATTGTAGAAAATATTGCCTAAATTAACACTTTTAACACTCGATTATTTGGAAATAAGATAATATTCTAGAAAGTTTCATGTGCTCTCGCGAAAACAATAATAGCAACTGGCGAACATAGATTGTTGCACAAATATGGCGTGATAAATCAACCAATCACAAAACAACATTTTTGCGCGCCATTATGCCGGTTTTGCCGTTATGAATGTGAGTCTTACTGAGCATGAAATAAGCACTATTTTGGAATTGGCTGTGTTATAAACTGTTATTTTCAAAATTTTGTTTTGTGCGAGTATTCATGAAAAGCAGCGAAATGTGGTTCGCGTCATCGCCTGTGGACATTGGTATTTCAAAAAACATTACCGATCCACGGCTGTTTTTCGTATTTTAATATTGAAGAATTAGATATTCTTAAGTATAAGTAATTCTTTATGAAATAATTACGCACCTCAGACAAGTTTTTACCGTGGTTGGATATATAAATATTATTATGGCCACAGCCCACACCACAGCTATGACCTCCCCCTTCTCACTCTATCCAAACCTTAGTCGAAATGGCACAAAATACTTACTACAGTAATGCTACACCAATGCTACACCTACTTACTTAATAATTTATAAAAAAAATTATAGATAAATAGGTACCTACATTAAGTTCTTAAATATTATGATAAAAAATTTCGGCCATGTCATAATTTACTTTTACAATTTATTTTTAACCGATTTCAAAAAAGGAGGTTCTCAGTTTGACCTGTATGTATGTACCTATGTTCTGTTTGTGCGCGATTATCTCGCTTTTGGTTGAACCGATTTTGATGCGGTTTTCAGCATAGTAGGTATTTTGTCAGACTTAGGAGAAGGTTTTAGGCATATTGTTTGGCTGAACCGATTTTGATACGGTTTTCAATATCGCGTTAACACACTTGGGAGAAGGATTTAGGAATATTAATCGCGTTTAACTGAATCGATTTTAAAATTTTCGGCGTTAAAGTTGGTTCTATTTGGTAAAAGTTATACTTAAAGGTTTTGGGACCTGCTCATAACACAAATCAAATGTCCCTGTTGACGTGGTTGCATCAGTTTAACATTTTTATCCAACTTCAAAAAATAGGTTAATTCTTTTTGTGTGTTCTTCATTCGTGGTGGGTAACTTCGTCATTTATGAGCCGATTTTGATATACTTATTTTTTTTCATGGTAAGGATTTTTTTAATTCATTTGGAAAAACAAATAGTAACAAATTAAAAGTTTAGTTGCAACATACCTACCTAATTATAAAGCATGAGATTAGGTATAGTAAACTTGCCACCAGCACCGTTTTTCCCAGATAGATTTAAATAATTACAGGGTGGTCATTAAGATTACCAAAATTATAATTCCAAGAGCGGAAACTCTATAATTCAAAGAGTGGACTAATACTTAATGGACTAATAATTTTTCCACACATAAGAGTAGGTAGGTACATAAGAGTAGTTGATTTTTTACTATGTTTTAGTGACACCGTACAAAAAACAATACCTAAGTAATATATTCCTTTGTAATGCTTTGACGGGTTCCATTACAGTTTTGGCGGAGTAAATTTCGCATCACCATTATGATAGCACAGCAAAAGAATTATCGGAACACCAACATAAGTCTCATTTTATAAGCTGGGCTGGGGGACCACTCGCTGTCAATGAATTGAGGAACTCCACTGGGTAATTGGTGGCGATGTCCTGATCAACTACATTATCAATATAAGTAAATATAAACAACTTCATCCCCAATATTTTTTCCCGAATTTATCAATACAGTTTCTTCATTTTTGAGATCAATATCGTGTGATCGCATATCCTTGAATTTTCCTAGTTCCGTATTCTCTTAATGTTCTCTTCGGTGGCCACAAATTTTCCAAGTAGGTATTTCAGGTATATGGAAGCCTTCTCCAACTTTTAGTAATGTTTTCGAAAACTAATGGGCATTTCAATTACCACCAAGCTGAGCTCTCATATTTATCGATATAATCGGAAATGCGGTTTCAGTATTGGGTTTTGCTTTAATTTTTCAATTAGGTACCTATGTGTACATCTTAACCGATTCATGGCCGATGACGCACCTAGCGCGTCATGAAGAAACCTTCAGGGAGGCCCATGACGCGATAGGCGCGTCATTAGAAAATTATCGAAATACACATTTTTATTCAATTTAAACAAAAAATCCTTATATTTTATATAAAAATGAACACATTAGAGAAAGTAATAACTGTGGCCACTAGATTTTTTTGGAAAATTAAATTGTCAGGAGCGCCTGGCGCGTCATTTAATTTTGTATGGGGCCGGGGCGTAAAGGCTCTAGAAATGAAGATGGCAAGGAATCGGTTAATCGTAGAAGATTTTTTTTTTAATTTTTAATTTGGTTTTTACTTGTTAATGTATAGATATACATACATATACATAGATATAAATATATAGATACCTATTATTGAGCCCGCGACTTCATTCGCTCTTAGGAGTTTTTGCCGCGTAAATCCCGATCCCGTCAGGTCAGAAACAAAAAGTAGCCTACATAATGCTCAATAATCTCCTCTACCTCCCCCTGAAAGTCCCATAAACATCTGAACCCGCGACCTCGTTCCCGCATATGAGATTTTCCCGCGTGAATCCTGATCCCACGGGAATTTCGGGATAAAAAGGTGCCTGTACATTGCTCCACAACTTCCTCTATCTCCCAGTGAAAGACACATAAAAATCTAAGCCCACGACTTCGCGTATCGGACTTTTTCCCGCGAATTTTTCTTTTTCCCGGGAATACTTTAATCTGCAGACTTCCTAGTTAATCTGCAGACTAACTAACGACCATGCATACGGTAAAGTCTATAAAATAGGTTCTTGTTTGAATAAAAAAAATTAATAACTGGTGTAGGTAGGTCGAATTGGTTACATAACCGAATTAGCCTACCCCTACTCCACGTAGTCTTGTATGCCCTACCCCTAGAGTGTTTTTTAGTCTTCCGCAATGTAACGATGTACCATCCGTTACTGTGCAGACTAACTGGGTAAAGTGCAAATTTTACACTTTAACGAATGGTATCAGTGAATCTGCAGATTACCTAGTTAATGTGCACATTTACTTATTATGCATTTTAACGGTAACATACATGACATACATGACATACATGCACTAAAGCGCTTAACAATTAAAAATCTTGAGGAAAATTGGTAATAATTATTTTTTTATGTGTAGTTATTGATCCTGTAATAAATTCATACATTATTTTAGCGATTTACTAAATTATACGAAACGATTACAATCCGATTAATATTTTTATCAAATCGAATCATTTGTGTCCAGGTACATCACTATTTTTGTGATAATAAAAAACGGTAACACTGGAAATGTCATTTTACTGAATCGAATTAAATGTCGGTTGTAATGTTTTACCGTTTCTTAACCCCCCTATATATTTTGTTTTGTCAATTTCGTAAAAAAACAGACATGACTTTACGCTCTTATTATATAGATAAGGATATGT
Source organism: Hesperia comma (assembly GCA_905404135.1). Classification (NCBI taxonomy): domain Eukaryota; kingdom Metazoa; phylum Arthropoda; class Insecta; order Lepidoptera; family Hesperiidae; genus Hesperia; species Hesperia comma. The sequence goes on from FR990031.1 coordinate 6,149,014, forward strand.
ATAAGATATAATTATTACTAGCGACCCGCCCCGGCTTCGCACGGGTGCAATAACTATTTAGGTAATGGATGTTATTATACCTACATATAAACCTTCCTCTTGAATCACTCTATCTATTAAAAAAACCGCATCAAAATCCGTTGCGTAGTTTTAAAGATATAAGGACATAAAGGGACAGAGAAAGCGACTTTGTTTTATACTATGTATAGTGATACTATGTAGTGATATAGAATGTAATGATGGCATACCAGTAAAATCGTGGGGAACTTTCAAAAATTATAGGGGCGAGTGGTTCGTTTGTTAATGTTTTCATTTGTTAAGTTTTTTAAAGCACTCCAATTTAATGTAGGTCTGGAGGCGATCTGATGGAGCACAAAGACAATTGAGGGAACTCCTCACAGACTCCTCAACAATTTACAGCAGTTACCTTGTGTTTGGGCTTGATAAATTTTTGTAATGACGAGAACTTACACCTAGATGAGTTGAATTGAGCGCAATCTGGTGTTTTGAGTACTTTTTGAGTTATCTCTGATTGTCGAAGTTTTTTTGTAAACATAACCCTCCTTCTGACGCAGTCGGGTAAAAAGTCAGTTATATTCACTGTGAAAACGCATTGTGGACGACTCGCATGAAAGCTACTCAACGATACAGTTTGAATGAAGTGAAGTCACAAGGTTGTACTTCATTCATTTTTACCTTGGCTCATCCATTGATTTTTTTTTCTAAAAATTTATTAAAATTTAATTTTAATTTACTTGCGAAATAATAATATTATGTTTTTGTATATATCTACTGTGGAAATACACAGTAAAGGTTAAGTGGTGCCACCTGCTGCCGTTTCCCAATGTACAAAACAAATAGCATGATTTAAAGTTGCTCCTAATATTTTAATAGATGGCAGGTTCATTCAACAATGGTTGTTGAGATGAACTGTTACCTACGCCATCTATAGTTTCCTATGGAAATGAATAGTAAGTACTAACGCACAATAGATGTCGCACAGTGTATGATCTATGGATGATTGTAGGTACTGAAGCATTAGGTAGGTACCTATCTACCTAGGTACCTACCTACTGAACCTGAAGACGACCATAGAGAGATATGCATATTTCTATAAGGCCGTAGATATCATTATTTTTGCCTGAGCATTAAATATTAAAAAAATATGTGAATGCTATGTTTAAAACTTCGGGCGGCTTACTTTTTCTTGCGCGGAAACGACAACTTTCATGGTATTCAAAACGAGTCATCACAAAGACGTAGAAAAGACGAATACAAGCATTGAATTTTAGGGTCAGAGTAAATAATATTATAAAACCATTGAGTTACTATTATAAAACCCACCAAAACGGCATTAGTTTATACTCCGCTGATACTCCGACTTTTAAATTTTAATATGTCATATTTGACAGTTCGTCAAAATTGTAACCTTGTAAGGGAGGCACCCATAGAAATATAACACTAGAGGGCAGAAGCCAGGCTTCAGAGCGTACCTCGGATAAAAAGAGACGAAATCTTTAGTAATCACCTTTCTCTTTCTGGCGAGGCTTCAGAGCGTACCTAGGATAAAAAGAGACGAAATCTTTAGTAATCACCTTTCTCTTTCTGGCTCCTCGGGATCGGAGAGAGATAGGTAATTACCGTTATCGTTGTTTCTCTTTCTAACCGGGGGCGATTGCAATGTATGGACAGCCGTATTGCTAGCCCACTCTATTGTATTGACCGAGACAACGGTACACTAAAGCACACTGCGCTCTAGTGTATTATCTCTATGATTAAAATGGCCCTACTTTATAGTGCGTTTCACCTATAGTCGGCACAATCATAAGATTCCGATATGACGCCTGTCATGTATGAACACAAACTAACCTTGTATGGACGTCTTCAATTTACTTGTTACGGAAATATATATTTTTAATTTGAACCGCTGGTAATGATACTATGAAGTGAAGATATTTCGTAGTGAATGATAGGTCACTTTGGTTAAATTATGCAATGCACTATTTACTGTGCATATACAGTACACAGTTTATATTTATTATCAATGCAGCTTTATAAGTAGGTACATAATGTACTTGTGAATCCACCTCCTCTTCGCTTTGGAAAATTGTTTTTATGTTTACAGATAATAAACACTTCTTCCCATTTTTGCAACATACATATTTTATTGGTACATCGCTTCTATTGCTCGTAGCATGATGTTATAAAATTGCCCACAGTTTGTTAAATATTTTAATTAGGCATTAGTCCGTAATATTAAACGCAAGTAACTAGCGGGTTAAACGAATTGGAGTAATATTGTTTACTTACTACGAGTATTTAGATAGGTACTTACTTACTTATACGTACTTACATAGGTAAATACTAGAAATTCTGGCGAAATATGGAAACCATCCCTGCTTGTTTTTTATTTGTGTTATTTATAAATTGTTTAAATAATTTTATTTTATTTTAATCAGTTTACATCATAAATTGTGTAAAATTGAACAAATATTTAAGACGTCACTACAATGTTTTATAAGGAGGCTGGATTTATAGTTATGTGACCTCTTGAAACAATTTATGAATCGACCATAATCGATACATTACTATAATCGAAAGTATGTGCTACCATGTCACACCCAAAATACAAATAGTTAAAGATTCCTTAGTATGTCTAAAGCATTGCGATTTTTCGTAGCTATTATAAATTCCCGATACATACGTTTTTAAGCCTTTTCCACTCAAATCGGATAATTATTAACCGTTTAATAGTTTCTTCGTTTTCACTAGATTAATGAAATTTCCATTTTAATAACTAATATAATTTCCTCACCTTAACTTACTAGTCAAATTGTCTTATTATCCCTTTCGGTGTTAATCTCAACGCTACATCTGTTTTTACCTGATTTTAAGAAAACAATCAGAGGTCGGTTTATAAATTATCGTTCCGAACTTAATCAACGAAACGATTAGAAATTCTTATTACTTATAATCGGTTAAATTTATAAATCGGTTTATTTAATGCATCGATTTTTGTTGTCCTTCACTATTGTCACTGTGATGACAGCCTTCATATCGGAATCTTATGATTGTGCCGACTATAAGAGTTCCCTTCGCTGAGTTCGCTATATTGTTGGCAGCCCTGTCTGTCAAAACGCAAACAGTCAAGATCCGAAACTTACAGCTCCGCTTTATTTTTCCCATTATTTGTTGTTTTCGAGTTTTAATCATGCCTAGAACACTGAAAAGTGGTGAAAGAGAGTTGGTGTTAAAAGTAAAAAGCTTTTGTGAACGTGAAAAACGCAAAAAGGAACAACTAATTCCGCTGGAATGTGTTCGACGCGGTGTTGCCGCCATGACAGGTTGGTTATTGAAAATTTCCCCAAATGGTCGACAGCGATTACTATATTTTATTTTAATACTCAGCATAACTTAATTATAAAATACCACTGTTACAATTAAGATAGTCACCATATGGTAACCACAGTAAATAGGTATTATTATTTTGCAAGAAGGCGCTGCTACCCCCTACTACGCTATTTATTTGTACATGAAGTTATTTCTTTTTTATATTAAACTAATTAATAAATTTTCCTTTTAAGGTATTTCGGAAAAGACGGTTTCAAAAATTACTCGTGAAGGTGAGATGGAAGCCAGTACGTCAACCAAAATTTCTACTCCGGGCAAAAAACGTCATCGAGAAAAAGAAGTAAAATTGGATGACTTTGACTATTCAGATAATAGTAATATTTCGGGTGTGGGTCCGTGAGACGATCATTCTTATTGTAAAAAAATATAATAAAATATTACACATAAATATTCTGCTTGTTTTCTTTTCCTTTGTTTGGTTCCTTAGGCAGGTGTCCCACCGCCTCCGAGTCAGCGAGTGCAACTCGGCTATTTTCTTGCTCAAGATACGTTCGAAAGACAGTAAGATGGCCGGCAGCGTGAAGAGTCAGCAGGTACTCGCTGGCATCTCTTTTGTTTACACGGAATATCATCTTTTGTTTGTCTTGAGCGAGTAGTAGACCTTTTCGTAATATTAATATCGTATAATTATGTACTGTATTTTTTCAATATTGCGTTGGTGGATAAGTATATGCTCAGCCGAAAAAATATATATTTTGTAACATTAATATTTATAGCTTCGGAAGAACACAATAAGTCATCTTTATTTTCTCCCTAGTTAAAGGGAATATTTTTTTGTTTTAATTTGGCAACACTCATTTCATCGCTACCAACATTTTAGCGAGGGGAACTCTTACGTGAAACGCACTCTACCTACCGAGTGCCCAATTTCATGTCCTCTTTTATAATTTAGTCTATGATTCTACGATTTATATTCTATTTTATTGTTGGTACTCAATAGTTTCGTCTGTGGTACTACAGATACTATCTCTATTTATCTCTTATTTATCTGTTATCTGTGAATCCGTTAAGTAGTCTATGGCAATAGTCAGTCAATAATGGCCGCGCGCGTGCGTCACGTTTCTGCGCAATCAACCACGGAAATAGGCAACTAACAACAGCTGTTCTACAATATTCGCTCGGGCAACTCAGTCAGGTCAGGCTTCAGTTCGGATAGCAGCTGTGTGCTGTGTACGGACACAAATACGCAGCCGTTTTCCTTGGAATTTGCTATTGTTTGGAAGCTGAGAAATAGCCTTCTCATTGTAAAACTCGCTGTGCTTCTCGGATTCATTTGCAAAGTTTATATTGTTAGTATGCGCTATCAGGATATTCGTGTAAATAGTTAAATCCCTGAGTTTTTGGCGATATGTTTACTAAAATTCGTGCGTTGTTTGTGAATCGACTTGAGTGAAATGCCTCGTGAATACGTGGAGGTGGAGCGCTAATACAGTTGAACAGAGTTATGTCAATGAAATTTCTATATAATTAGGAGTGATTACTACTTTGTGACTGTTTAATAAATATAAACTTGGATATTAAAAATGTCTAGCACCGTTCCTACCAGTTCGGCTTTAAGAGCCCTAGCACTGGAATACAAGAGCTTGCAAGAGGAACCAGTGGAAGGTTTCAGAGTCAAACTTTTAGGAGAGGACAATTTGTTTGAGTGGGAAGTTGCAATTTTCGGCCCTCCAGATACGCTTTACCAAGGCGGATACTTCAAGGTAATTATTTTCCTTTGTTGTTGCTTTATTCAATGTAAATACAAAGATACTATTGTATGTTTAGAACAATCGAAAATACCATGATATAACATGATGCTATGCAGTATAAATTTAGTAGCATATAAACTGTAAGATCCCAATTATTTTTTTATGATCGTTGTATAAATACAAGATATAATTTTTATAAACATTAACTCACAATTAAAACACATCAACAAAATGACATTAAACAATTAACTTTTAAAATAAGACAACTGAGACATTTTTGCAAAATATGTATAATCTGCAAAAATAATCCATCATTCATAGAACATCTCAGTCTGCTATTCTATCTATAAGTTATACCTAATTAATATGAATAATAGAACAATAAATAATTAATGACATTTGTTTTTGATATAATAATTTATAATATATTACATTCCAAAATCAGTTCATCATTGACCATTTCACAGTATGATGTTGTTTTTGGTGACGAAATACATAACTCTGAGGCTAATGAACCTGTCTACTTAAGAATACAAAAACAAAATATCATTAATCTATTAATTTGAAAACAACATAATCAACATTAATTTGAAAACAATTTACCATAAGATACTGCATCACATATAAATTAAGTACACACTAACTTAATTTTTTTTAAAAGGAAAACTTTAATAGAATTTCCTTCTAAAATATAGCAATTTAAAGTCAAGTTGTAAAATCCATGGACATGTGATCTAAATCTTATGATGGGTTTTTGTGTCAAACAGAGTCGACTGCTTTAATCATAAAAGAAAACCCACCAGCAAACATGGTCAGAATCAGCTTGGTCAGTTCTTGCAGCTGTTGCATATTATATGAAGACAATTAAAAACCTTATGACTTGAACAAATATACCCAGTTCTGCTTGATTAAATGTTTTGTTTACCAAACAAAGCTTTACTTAATAAAGGGTAGTTCTGGCTCATAAGTTTTTTATGATTTATGATATTTTTACTGATTGTGGTCTATTAATTTAATTTTTATTTAAATATATTCAAGACTGAATCTTAAAAATCACTAAAATGTATACCATGTAAATTTTAAAGATGCCAAATTACACGTTACTCCAACCATGTAGGTACCCTGTCCATCACAAAAATTGTCAAAAGACATACTTAAATTTCACTTCACATATTAATGTTGAGATAATGTCAACTTGAATTAACTTTATTACTAGAACATACGAGAGAAGACAACAATATAATATTGAAGAAAAGAGTGCGCACAGTATCTGCATTAAACTAAACAAACATTGTTATCAATAGTGAATTACATATATGAAAACAGATAATCTGCATATGTTAATGTTTTTCTTTAGATAGTGGGATAATAACCTTATTTGTGTGATACATTTATGAAATGGGTTCAGATTCAGATATGAGTATGGTTTATGCAACTGGGTCAAAATATTGGCATATAAAATACAAATTGTTGGTATCCATATCATAATAAAATGTGTGAAATCATTCTAAGTTAAGTTTAAAATCAAATTCAAACAAATTCATTACACACTCATATCCTAACACTAGGATTCCCTATATTGTTGTGGTCATAGTCAACATACATACAAAGATACGTAACCAGACTGAGAACAGAAATTAATTTGAACTCCTCATTCTTTGAATGGCAGTCTGGCATGGTAACCATTACTCTAAGAGGTGTCAATTATACCACTAATATGCCTTAGTACTGGTGGACACCCTGCTTTGCTTTGGAAATTTCTCCTCATGTCTACAAATATTTCTGTCTATTAAATATTTTCTAATTTTTGATATTTTCATTGATACTTCACGCTACTATTGGTAGCATGTAGCATGATCTATCTCTTAAGCTGAAGAATTTGTAAGGGGCTTATCTCAGGAGTTACTGGTTTGATAAATTTCTACAATTATTCCTGTGTTGGGTAGTTGATTTATCAATGAAGGTTTTAGGATAATATATTATTATGTAATAATCAGTTATAGTAGCAGTGCAACAAGTCTCTCAAAGCATAGTGAGGGTCTCATAGTGTTATTAATAGAATGACTTTAATTACATAATGGTAATATTTTATGTTATAATTTATATTTTTATGTGTTTTTAAAGTAACATAGATATGTGTTTCTATATTTTACATAGTCTTAATATTATATTATTATTATAACAGTATTTAGGGATAAAACAACTCATCATATACCAAAAAAAATCAACTGAGCTTGTTGATACATAAAAGTCATAAAATAATTGTAATATTCACTGTCATCGCAATAATAGTGATGTAATAATCAGTTAACATTTTACTGACATCCATCAATATTACTCAATTATGCCAAAACGTTAATTACTGTTTTGTCTTTCAGAACTCGTAATGTTCAGTGAACTGTTTAACTTCATTGATACAGTCTGATTGAGTTCCATAGTCTTAGCTGTTTCCTTATTGCAGAGCTTTATATTTACCTTGGCTATTTGTTGAAGGTTCAGCCAACATGATTTGCAATTTTACTTCATATTTTCTGGTTTTTAATGTCTTTTAAACATTCTGAACTAATATTTTCGTGGTCTTAAAAATACTGAATTTTTATCTTCAGTCTACTCAGTCTAGTGAAAGTTTAACACTTTCCCCTATATTGCATGCTGTTGTGGATGAACTTGACCTTAGGCCTCTATACTCCATTGTTAGCCTGTGAAATTCCCTGTACATGCCTTTTAGGTGCTTTGAGCCTCCAAAATCTTATCTGATTCTGTCTTTATTATTATGGAGGGGAATAAAAACAAAAATAACATATTTTATTTTCTAACGATTATAATAATATGTACTTCCTTTACTATTAGTCCTTATAGACTTGCCATTGACTAATTCTATAAACATGACAAAATACCATACTCAAAATTAGCTCTAGACTAGGGAACTCTTTAATGGTTTACAGTGACTGCATTTATTTGTTTGCATTTTATTTCAATGGAATTTATGCAAAGGGCGTGTTTTAAGTTTTTTATTCTATAAATTTGTTAAATATATTTTTTTTTATTTGTTTCAGGCACATATGAAATTTCCCGCAGATTATCCATATTCACCTCCATCCATTAGGTTTCTAACAAAAGTGTGGCATCCAAATGTATATGAGGTAAGTAATATCTTATTATTTTTACTTAAGCTAATTTACGTGGCATGATTAAGGCCTCAGAAGTTAGGGGTGCCGTATAAAGGGATTTGTCCAGGTTTGAGACCAAAATGCACTCCGTTGAATAAAGGCTTAAGCTTTGGTATGGGGATAGGATCATGTGTGAGGTTGCTGGGCCCAATGTATACTACTCGGTTTAATTCCGACAGTACTAGGGTACCCATAAATGATGAGTTACCCTGATCCATTGTTAATGCTTGTTGTAGGGTGTTCAGGATACCTACCACCCTATACGACGACCCGGATGGCGCAATGGTTAACACGCCGGATCGCTGTTCCGAGGGTCCTGGGTTCGATTCCCAGCGAGGCGGAAATTTGAATAATGAGTTTGAATTTCCGCTCTCGGTCTGGGTGTGTGTCCTTGTCTTGTGTGTTGTCCATGGCACCCACGACACAGGGAATCCTAGTGTGGGGCTATGAGTGTGAAGCGTTATTGTAAGTTAATCCTGAATGGTGAAATGTCTGATATGTGTTTTGGTTTACAAAAAATGTAAATAATTATATATTTTTTAAGTTACATCCCATCTCCTCTAAACATAATGAATTTATTTTAATCTCTGACCAGATCTTGTTGTTTTTTTATTAATCATAAAGGCTGTGAAAATATTCCTTGTTAATCTCACCCTCCCTGTTAATTAATATTTTTAGCGAGAAGCGAAACAACAATTTCTAATTTCAACATCAATTCGTTGTATTTTTTCTGATGAAACAGCTTTAACGTTGCGTAACGTCGAAAATTTAACCATCTTCGATTACTTCTCGCGGAGGCGAAGTAAATCATTTTACGTTGAGTCTGGTATTTACTTGTTTATGGCTTCAATCGTTTTGATTTGTTTTGTTTGATTAATGTTTTTTTGATTAATTTGTTAAAGGAAAAAATATTTTGATTTTCCGCGCCACAAAACGCTATTAACTAATTAATCAGAAATGAATTTAAAATAGGCAAATGAAAGACCGCACGTGTTACTTATTATTATTTTTAAATTAATGCAATTTAAAAAGTCAAGAGAGCATTGGAAATGAAGACAGTTTTCGAACGAACCATTTATTGCGTAGTATTGTCGGACATTAATATCAAATACGACTCACCTTATTATATTATAATATATTATCAGGAAGACTTCAAGGATTTATCAGTACTTAATATTACGTTGCTCTGTGATCTCATGTGATCTCTTGTTGTGTTGCTAGGCAACGAGGGCGCTTATTAGGGTCGATTCAGACATATCAGTGAAGTGTCAGTTCCGACAAATCTTTCATACATTCTCGGCATTGTCAGTGCAGTGTCAGTGCTGACAATGCCGAGAATGTATGAAAGATTTGCCGGAACTGTGACGGAACGGTGACTTCACTGATATGTCTGAATCGACCCTTAGACCGAGAGAAAAAGCAGTACGACATAGGTACGATTAATACTGCGTATTCTATCAAATTATATTCTTCAGAGGCCTTTTTATAGTTAGAAGAACATCAGAATCTTTTTATAGTTAGAAGAGTATCCAAGTTTGTGCGTTAATTAATACATTAATTGAATGAACGAACCTATTGAATCCTATTTTTGCCGGGAATAAAATTTAGTTTTTAAAAGTATAAGTAGGTAATTAATACATTTATCGGAAATATAAAGGATCGCATCGATTCTAAGGTACATCGAAAGCAAATTTAGAATTAAGCTCTGTTGACCTTGACCTGAAATGCCAGGAATCACGTGTTAGATTCTCAGCGAGGCTGGTAATTTAATGTTAGATGAATTTATTCCTTTTTCATTAATTCTTTTTGGTGTCGGTGATATCCCTGAGGAACGGTGTCCACTTCTGATCAGCTGTCTAGGCTCCTCGTTTATCGGATATAAAATGTTGGTTCTTTGATCGCTGGCGTTTGTTATGTTTATCCAGTCGCGGAACAGAAAAACCTAATAATGAAAGTACGGAATACGTATGTGTTTAAAAAAAGAAAGTACAATCCTTAGATAATGTTAAAGGCTAGTTACATCGGCTTTAATGTAGATAAACGGGTTACTAGCGCGATTGCATTACCGACTGGAACAATGCATTCAGATGGATTGTTCGTACTAATGAGGTCGTGTAAAATAAATGCTAAAGATAAACGTTGTGACGTTCGCTGTCATAATTTTACAATATAGCCCTGGTGGTATGAGAAATCTTGATAGAAGTTATTATTTTGAAAACAATTACCTAATTAACATGTCAAAGTTCAGCTAATTAAACGTGTTGTAATTAACGTGACGCCTACATTGGCCAAATACTTGCTACATGGCAGGTGGCACTCAATTCAACCCATCTAGGTGTAAAGTTCTTGTCACTGCACCTGCTATAAATCTTTGAGGAGTTCCCTAGACTGTCTTTGGGCTTCATCAAATCGACACCAGACCTTCATGAAATTGTAGTGCTTTAATATGCCAAAAAAATTAACAATCACACTAGTCGCCCCCTACCATTTCCGGAAGTTCCCCTCTATGTCTCTGAGATGCCATCATCAGATCCTGGTGTCCTTATCAAGGGACCACCCTTGGAATATCTACTTTACAACAAAAAAAAAGAATTATCGAAATCAGCTCATAAACGACTAAAAAACTACCTTACTTATGGCTTTGATAACATTTATTAAAAAGGTGATATCCTGTTTTATGAATAGTTAGTTTTCATGTAAAAGGCTCTAAACTAAGAAAATTCAATGAAAAAAAATTGAATTTTGTTTTTAAATCCTTTTTTCTTCTTGTATGAAAAAGATATAAAATAAAATGTATCATCAGTTGATAACCTACATTATTAGCTTTGAAATGAGACATCTTTTAGCGTCCTAGAACGTCTACATCGGTGGTCTTCCTCAGCGCTTGTGGAGAACTCCGGGATCTCCGAAAGGAACACAACCGGAGTCCTCCAAGCGCGGCGCCCTTGTGTTTGGGCTCTTCCCGCGAGGGACTAAAGGCCCCATCGCCTTACAACGGTATGCGGCCACACATACCTTCGTCCTTCCCGGGGTTGCTGATGGACGGTTCGAGCTCCCACTCTGGCCGCCCACAACCCCGAAAACATGCCTACTACCTACTTAGTCTTTTACCCAAAACTCATCATTTATCAATATTTCTTTGTGTTGAAGTTAGAAGTAAATGGAGCGGTCCCCCAACGCGACGTATTATTTTTAAACATATTATTTTTTACTTTTTAAATGTTTGTGTCGGGGGTTTTTTTAATTTTTAATTTAATTTTTTATTTTTTACTTTTTATAGGTAAGAACATTCTGGATTAGGTTATAAATATTCTCTTACTGTACGCTTTCATTTGAGACCCCACACGAATATATTTGCATACATACGGCTTTTCTTCCCCGCTTTCACCCCCCACAACCACAACTATCAAACGGCTCAACCGATTTTCATGAAACATATTTTAAAACTTGCATCCGTAAGTTCCCTTTAATACAAAAAAAAAACTAAATTGAAATCGCTTCATCCGTTCGGGAGCTATGATGCCACAAAGAGACAGAGTGAAAATTCTTCCCCACTTTCAACCCCAACAACTTTTAAACGGCTCAACCGATTTTCATCAAACATATCTAAAAACACGCGCCCGTCAGTCCCCTTTAATACAAAGAAAACTAAATTGAAATCGCTTCATCCGTTCGGGAGCTACGATGCCACAGACAGACAGACACACAGACACGTCAAACTTATAACACCCCTCTTTTTGCGTCGGGGGTTAAAAATAAACTTCACCAGCATCTTTCCACACAGTTTATTAAAACACATACACATTATTCTCTACACTTTATACTCTACACTTTATACATTATTACATTTAATTACCAATTAATTTTACAAGTATACATTCGGGCAGAACTTCCCCTTACAACTGTTACAAAAATAATGACCTGCACTACCTTAGTTCGCCATATTTATATCCTACCCTTAGCCCCACTTTACAATTAAATCGGAAGTCAATAACACTTATATAATCTCAAACAATAAATGAATTTATTAATAAATCGTAGGAATAAATTATTATACACAGAATTATTATACACACAATTATATAATTATTTTAATTAATAATTAATGTTGGGTTATATCGGGGTGCCGGGAGTAGAACTTGTAACAGTTCTAACCTTGTAACTTTGATCGATGCTCGTACTCGTATGACAAAGATACTGACCTGACAGTTATTAAAATTGTACCATACATCATAAACTGCTGACTACATTTCAAATTTTCTTTAGAAGTGTTCATTGACAGCATATTTTTAGATATTTTACTCTTATTTTAAAATTTAGAGAGACTTACTGACGACGACAAAAAATAGACGAATATTAAAGAATTCCCTTTTTTTGCATTCAGCTTACTACTTTAACTAGAAATAATAAAATAAGTTATTTATTGTAATAATATAAAGTATGTTCATTATCAGTTTGTTGTCATCTTCAAAAAACTAAAATAATGTTGGTGACAACAAGTGCGAAATATAAAAAGCCGCTCTTCGGTCGAATGGGTGATAAAATATCGAGTTTTCGTCGAAGTTAGTATTAAGCGCATGTCCAATTTCTGATTACCAACCAACTCATACACATTAAATAAAGTTAAATTGGTCAGAAACACTGGACGATCGTTGCTGACTCACATCGTATGATGCATCTTCTGCGAACCTCAAATCCTGGCTTTGGTCTCATTTATCGAGAATTTGTCTTTGAAGTCTTTCTTTGACACTGTAGAAACTTGCTTAAAATAATACGGGTTTTGAAATCTTCAGTGTTTGTCTGAAGTTGTGAGAAGCATTTTGATATATTCCACCTAGAATACGGGTTACCTTTTACAAACTAGTCGCCATCTTGCAGAGGTCTTTGCTTTATTCCTTGCGGGACTGTTTGTCTTTGGTTCTGAGATGGTTCCGAGTTGTTTGTTACACCTTAATCGCGTGGCTATAGCAAATGCGTCACAGGATGAATATGTGATCATTTGTTTATGTAAATCTACTACTGATACATAGTGCATACGACCTTGATTCCATAGATAATTTAATTTACATTACACAAAGTCATATCCTAATAGCTAAAGAACTAAGAAAAATATAACATATAATTTATGAAATACTAGTGGACCTTGCTTCGCTTCGGAAAAATTGTTGAAAAGTTTTCTTTTTCAGTGAAGTTTCATCGATCCATTGTTCCATTATTCGGGTTGGTTGTGATGTATCTTTATTCTATCCTGTTACGTTCCTCGATAAGTGAATTGAACTATCCAACACAACAATGTTTTTTTCAATTCGAACCAGTAGTTCCTGAGATTCGCTCGAACAAACTCTTCAGTTTTATAGTATAAGCGTAGATTATAATAAATTGTTATTTTTGAATGGTTTACGTGGAATAAAGTAATTAGGCAAAATTGCGAAAGTCTTAGTGCGGTTGACCCCGACCTGCTTAACATTTTTGGTACCTTTTGTGTTGTGGTATAGATATATTATATATTCTGTGGTTTGACCTAGATATGATAATCTTTTAAAGCCTAATCTCTTATTCTCTTTAAGTATATCTTACTCAGAAAATTTGTACTGCGGCAACCGTTACTGTTTTTCGAGTAAAGTACTGACAATAAAAAGGTGAACGGATTTGAAAACACCAAAACTACTTTTATACACTTAACTGCGCAAGTAGCTAGAATATCATCAATAACAAAATACATAGATAGGTTTACGATTTCTCCTTGCCAAGCAATACTGGTTAACCATGTAAGCTTAAAAAATAGTGAGTGTACAAACAGACCACAATACAAAAACAAACAAACACACTTCGCTTTATTTATGTTTGTTTGATTCGGTTGACGACCCATGAGCCCAAGAGGGAGAGTCATCGACTTCTTTATTAGACCTTCGTTAGGGACTCTTAAACGAAATAATCCCATTTATAAAGACAGTCACGTTATCAGAAAAAGTACAATTGATTTTTTGCGAATCACATAGACTTGTAAAAATACATTCGCTTTAGCTACATTTTTAGATTTTGTTCCCGGTATAAAAGTTCTGTAACCTAAACTAACCCTGTTAGATTTTAATCTCATATTTTTACTTTAGTAACAATTGAAATAAATAATATAATCAGGGTTTATCCATGCTGATGCCCGAGACACGAGGCTAGCTAACACCCGTTTTTCGGCTCTGTGAACCTGGCACCCGACTTTAAAAAATCGAACTTTTTTTTACTGAATATTATAGATTAGGGTTTGTAGTTGATTGTAGTAACATTTTTTTTGTTTGTAGTAACTCCGAAAAAAAACTACTGCACCTTAAAAAAAACGCAGCACCCGACTTTGACAAATCAAAAATTTAAAAATTGGGGGTTAAAAAGGATCGTTTGTAGTTGTTTGTAGTAAAAAAAATTTCGTTTGTAGTAAGAAAAAAAAACAAATTTTTTTTTTCCCAAGTTGCGACATTAAAAAATCGAACTTTTTTTTATTGAATATTATAGATTAGGGTTTGTAGTTGATTGTAGTAACATTTTTTTTGTTTGTAGTAACTCCGAAAAAAAAAATATCGCACCTTAAAAAAAACTCAGCACCCGACTTTGACAAATCAAAAATTTAAAAATTGGGGGTTAAAGAGGATCGTTTGTAGTTTTGTAGTAAAAAAAATTTCGTTTGTAGTAAGAAAAAAAAACAAAAATTTTTTTTCCCAAGTTGCGAAATTGACAATTGAAGTTTTTTTTCTTATTTCTACTAGCTTATAGGTTATAGTGAATAGTTTTAAAGTTATTTTGTTTGTAGCTCCTCCTAAAGAAGAACGAACGGACTTTAAATATATCCCACTCCTCGAATTGATCAAACAAAACTGGTCTTACTACAAACGATAATCTAGCTACTGCAAACGAAACCGCATTACTACAAACGAAAATTCGGCTACTACAAACGAAACCGCATTACTACAAACGATAATTCGGCTACTACAAACGAAACCGCATTACTACAAACGAAAATTCGGCTACTACAAACGAAACCGCATTACTACAAACGATAATCTAGCTACTACAATCGAAAACGCGTTACTACAAACGAAAATTCGGCTACTACAAACGAAATCGCATTACTATAAACGAAAATTCGGCTACTACAAACGAAACCGCATTACTACAAACGAAAATTCGGCTACTACAAACGAAACCGCATTACTACAAACGATAATTTAGCTACTACAAACGAAACCGCATTACTACAAACGAAAATTCGGCTACTACAAACGAAACCGCATTACTAGAAACGATAATTTAGCTACTACAAACGAAACCGCATTACTACAAACGAAAATTCGGCTACTACAAACGAAACCGCATTACTACAAACGATAATTTAGCTACTACAAACGAAAACGCGTTACTACAAACGAAAATTCGGCTACTACAAACGAAACCGCATTACTACAAACGAAAATTCGGCTACTACAAACAAAACCGCATTACTACAAACGAAAATTCGGCTACTACAAACGAAACCGCATTACTACAAACGAAAATTCGGCTACTACAAACGAAACCGCATTACTACAAACGAAACCGCATTACTACAAACGATAATCTAGCTACTACAAACGAAACCGCATTACTACAAACGATAATTTAGCTACTACAAACGAAACCGCATTACTACAAACGAAAATTCGGCTACTACAAACGAAACCGCATTACTAAAAACGAAAATTCGGCTACTACAAACGATACCGCATTACTAAAAACGAAAATTCGGCTACTACAAACGAAACCGCATTACAACAAACGAAAATTCGGCTACTACAAACGAAACCGCATTACTACAAACGATAATTTAGCTACTACAAACGAAACCGCATTACTACAAACGATAATTTAGCTACTACAAACGAAACCGCATTACTACAAACGAAAACGCGCTACTACAAAGGAAAATCTAGCTACTACAAACGAAACCGCATTACTACAAACGAAAATTCGGCTACTACAAACGAAACCGCATTACTACAAACGATAATCTAGCTACTACAAAGGAAAACGCGTTACTACAAACGAAAATTCGGCTACTACAAACGAAATCGCATTACTACAAACGATAATTTAGCTACTACAAACGAAACCGCATTACTACAAACGATAATTTAGCTACTACAAACGAAACCGCATTACTACAAACGAAAACGCGTTACTACAAAGGAAAATCTAGCTACTACAAACGAAAGCGCATTACTACAAACGAAAATTCGGCTACTACAAACGAAACCGCATTACTACAAACGATAATTTAGCTACTACAAACGAAAACGCGTTACTACAAACGAAAATTCGGCTACTACAAACGAAACCGCATTACTACAAACGATAATTTAGCTACTACAAACGAAAACGCGTTACTACAAACGAAAATTCGGCTACTACAAACGGCGGTTTCGTTTGTAGTACCCGAATTTTCGTTTGTAGTAACGCGTTTTCGTTTGTAGTAGCTAGATTATCGTTTGTAGTAATGCGGTTTCGTTTGTAGTAGCCGAATTTTCGTTTGTAGTAACGCGGTTTCGTTTGTAGTAGCCGAATTTTCGTTTGTAGTAATGCGGTTTCGTTTGTAGTAGCTAGATTTTCCTT
The DNA here is from genome assembly GCA_905404135.1 of Hesperia comma. Lineage (NCBI taxonomy): Eukaryota > Metazoa > Arthropoda > Insecta > Lepidoptera > Hesperiidae > Hesperia > Hesperia comma. The sequence goes on from FR990031.1 coordinate 6,165,920, forward strand.
TGTAGTAACGCGTTTTCGTTTGTAGTAATGCGGTTTCGTTTGTAGTAGCTAAATTATCGTTTGTAGTAATGCGATTTCGTTTGTAGTAGCCGAATTTTCGTTTGTAGTAACGCGTTTTCCTTTGTAGTAGCTAGATTATCGTTTGTAGTAATGCGGTTTCGTTTGTAGTAGCCGAATTTTCGTTTGTAGTAATGCGGTTTCGTTTGTAGTAGCTAGATTTTCCTTTGTAGTAACGCGTTTTCGTTTGTAGTAATGCGGTTTCGTTTGTAGTAGCCGAATTTTCGTTTGTAGTAATGCGGTTTCGTTTGTAGTAGCTAAATTATCGTTTGTAGTAATGCGGTTTCGTTTGTAGTAGCCGAATTTTCGTTTGTAGTAATGCGGTTTCGTTTGTAGTAGCTAGATTTTCCTTTGTAGTAACGCGTTTTCGTTTGTAGTAATGCGGTTTCGTTTGTAGTAGCCGAATTTTCGTTTGTAGTAATGCGGTTTCGTTTGTAGTAGCTAAATTATCGTTTGTAGTAATGCGGTTTCGTTTGTAGTAGCCGAATTTTCGTTTGTAGTAATGCGGTTTCGTTTGTAGTAGCTAGATTTTCCTTTGTAGTAACGCGTTTTCGTTTGTAGTAATGCGGTTTCGTTTGTAGTAGCTAAATTATCGTTTGTAGTAATGCGGTTTCGTTTGTAGTAGCCGAATTTTCGTTTGTAGTAACGCGGTTTCGTTTGTAGTAGCTAGATTTTCCTTTGTAGTAACGCGTTTTCGTTTGTAGTAATGCGGTTTCGTTTGTAGTAGCTAAATTATCGTTTGTAGTAATGCGGTTTCGTTTGTAGTAGCCGAATTTTCGTTTTTAGTAATGCGGTTTCGTTTGTAGTAGCTAAATTATCGTTTGTAGTAATGCGGTTTCGTTTGTAGTAGCCGAATTTTCGTTTGTAGTAACGCGGTTTCGTTTGTAGTAGCTAGATTATCGTTTGTAGTAATGCGGTTTCGTTTGTAATAGCCGAATTTTCGTTTGTAGTAATGCGGTTTCGTTTGTAATAGCCGAATTTTCGTTTGTAGTAATGCGGTTTCGTTTGTAGTAGCTAAATTTTCGTTTGTAGTAATGTGGTTTCGTTTGTAGTAGCTAAATTATCGTTTCTAGTAATGCGGTTTCGTTTGTAGTAGCCGAATTTTCGTTTGTAGTAATGCGGTTTCGTTTGTAGTAGCTAAATTATCGTTTGTAGTAATGCGGTTTCGTTTGTAGTAGCCGAATTTTCGTTTGTAGTAATGCGGTATCGTTTGTAGTAGCCGAATTTTCGTTTTTAGTAATGCGGTTTCGTTTGTAGTAGCTAAATTATCGTTTGTAGTAATGCGGTTTCGTTTGTAGTAGCCGAATTTTCGTTTGTAGTAACGCGGTTTCGTTTGTAGTAGCTAAATTATCGTTTGTAGTAATGCGGTTTCGTTTGTAGTAGCCGAATTTTCGTTTGTAGTAACGCGGTTTCGTTTGTAGTAGCTAAATTATCGTTTGTAGTAATGCGGTTTCGTTTGTAGTAGCCGAATTTTCGTTTGTAGTAACGCGGTTTCGTTTGTAGTAGCTAGATTATCGTTTGTAGTAATGCGGTTTCGTTTGTAATAGCCGAATTTTCGTTTGTAGTAATGCGGTTTCGTTTGTAATAGCCGAATTTTCGTTTGTAGTAATGCGTTTTCGTTTGAAGTAGCTAGATTATCGTTTGTAGTAATGCGGTTTCGTTTGTGGTAGCCGAATTTTCGTTTGTAGTAACGCGGTTTCGTTTGTAGTAGCTAAATTATCGTTTGTAGTAATGCGGTTTCGTTTGTAGTAGCCGAATTTTCGTTTGTAGTAATGCGTTTTCGTTTGAAGTAGCTAAATTATCGTTTGTAGTAATGCGGTTTCGTTTGTAGTAGCCGAATTTTCGTTTGTAGTAACGCGGTTTCGTTTGTAGTAGCTAAATTATCGTTTGTAGTAATGCGGTTTCGTTTGTAGTAGCCGAATTTTCGTTTGTAGTAATGCGGTTTCGTTTGTAGTAGCTAAATTATCGTTTGTAGTAATGCGGTTTCGTTTGTAGTAGCCGAGTTTTCGTTTGTAGTAATGCGGTTTCGTTTGTAGTAGCTAAATTATCGTTTGTAGTAATGCGGTTTCGTTTGTAGTAGCCGAATTTTCGTTTGTAGTAACGCGTTTTCGTTTGTAGTAGCTAGATTATCGTTTGTAGTAATGCGGTTTCGTTTGTAGTAGCCGAATTTTCGTTTGTAGTAATGCGGTTTCGTTTGTAGTAGCTAAATTATCGTTTGTAGTAATGCGGTTTCGTTTGTAGTAGCCGAATTTTCGTTTGTAGTAACGCGTTTTCGTTTGTAGTAGCTAGATTATCGTTTGTAGTAATGCGGTTTCATTTGTAGTAGCCGAATTTTCGTTTGTAGTAATGCGGTTTCGTTTGTAGTAGCCGAATTTTCGTTTGTAGTAATGCGGTTTTGTTTGTAGTAGCTAGATTATCGTTTGTAGTAATGCGGTTTCGTTTGTAGTAGCCGAATTTTCGTTTGTAGTAACGCGTTTTCGTTTGTAGTAGCTAAATTATCGTTTGTAGTAATGCGGTTTCGTTTGTAGTAGCCGAATTTTCGTTTGTAGTAACGCGGTTTCGTTTGAAGTAGCTAAATTATCGTTTGTAGTAATGCGGTTTCGTTTGTAATAGCCGAATTTTCGTTTGTAGTAATGCGTTTTCGTTTGAAGTAGCTAGATTATCGTTTGTAGTAATGCGGTTTCGTTTGTAGTAGCTAAATTATCGTTTGTAGTAATGCGGTTTCGTTTGTAGTAGCCGAATTTTCGTTTGTAGTAATGCGGTTTCGTTTGTAGTAGCCGAATTTTCGTTTGTAGTAATGCGGTTTCGTTTGTAGTAGCCGAATTTTCGTTTGTAGTAACGCGGTTTCGTTTGTAGTAGCTAAATTATCGTTTGTAGTTATGCGGTTTCGTTTGTAGTAGCCGAATTTTCGTTTGTAGTAACGCGGTTTCGTTTGTAGTAGCTAAATTATCGTTTGTAGTAATGCGGTTTCGTTTGTAGTAGCCGAATTTTCGTTTGTAGTAACGCGGTTTCGTTTGTAGTAGCCGAATTTTCGTTTGTAGTAACGCGGTTTCGTTTGTAGTAGCTAGATTATCGTTTGTAGTAATGCGGTTTCGTTTGTAATAGCCGAATTTTCGTTTGTAGTAATGCGGTTTCGTTTGTAGTAGCTAAATTATCGTTTGTAGTAATGCGGTTTCGTTTGTAGTAGCTAAATTATCGTTTGTAGTAATGCGATTTCGTTTGTAGTAACCGAATTTTCGTTTGTAGTAACGCGTTTTCGTTTGTAGTAGCTAGATTATCGTTTGTAGTAATGCGGTTTCGTTTATAGTAGCCGAATTTTCGTTTGTAGTAGCTAGATTATCGTTTGTAGTAATGCGGTTTCGTTTGTAGTAGCCGAATTTTCGTTTGTAGTAATGCGGTTTCGTTTGTAGTAGCTAAATTTTCGTTTGTAGTAATGTGGTTTCGTTTGTAGTAGCTAAATTATCGTTTGTAGTAATGCGGTTTCGTTTGTAGTAGCCGAATTTTCGTTTGTAGTAACGCGTTTTCGTTTGTAGTAGCTAGATTATCGTTTGTAGTAATGCGGTTTCGTTTGTAGTAGCCGAATTTTCGTTTGTAGTAATGCGGTTTCGTTTGTAGTAGCTAAATTATCGTTTGTACTAATGCGGTTTCGTTTGTAGTAGCCGAATTTTCGTTTGTAGTAATGCGGTTTCGTTTGCAGTAGCTAGATTATCGTTTGTAGTAAGACCAGTTTTGTTTGATCAATCCGAGGAGTGGGATATATTTAAAGTCCGTTCGTTCTTCTTTAGGAAGAGCTACAAACAAAATAACGTTAAAACTATTCACTATAACGTCTATAACCTATAAGCTAGTAGAAATAAGAAAAAAAAACTTCAATTGTCAATTTCGCAACTTGGGAAAAAAAATTTTTATTTTTTTTTCTTACTACAAACGAATTTTTTTTTACTACAAACAACTACAAACGATCCTCTTTAACCCCCCATTTTTAAATTTTTGATATTTCAAAGTCGGGTGCTGAGTTTTTTTTTAAGGTGCGATATTTTTTTTTCGGAGTTACTACAAACAAAAAAAATGTTACTACGATCAACTACAAACCCTAATCTATAATATTCAGTAAAAAAAAGTTCGATTTTATTAAAGTCGCAACTTGGGAAAAAAAATTGTATTTTTTTTCTTACTACAAACGAAATTTTTTTTACTACAAACAACTACAAACGATCCTCTTTAACCCCCAATTTTTAAATTTTTGATTTGTCAAAGTCGGGTGCTGAGTTTTTTTTAAGGTGCAATAGTTTTTTTTCGGAGTTACTACAAACAAAAAAAATGTTACTACAATCAACTACAAACCCTAATCTATAATATTCATTAAAAAAAAGTTCGATTTTTTAAAGTCGGGTGCCAGGTTCACAGAGCCCCGTTTTTCAAGCTAAGAAAACAAGCTAGTGTTAGTACCTATATGTACAAGAGTCCTCGTCTTGTATGTTATCCATTTCACCCACGACACATTGAATTCTAGTGTCGGGCTAAGAGTGTCTAGCTTTATTTATTTATTATTTATAGTAAGCTACCAAGCCAGTAGCTCTAACTTCGTGAATACAGAACTAGCTTCGTTCCTAGGCTAGTGAACTAGTGTGAAAGTTAGTTGGCTAGCGTCATAAGCCTGAATAGTTATGCTAGCTTACTACCTTAACTTTAAAAACCTAGTCTCGTGTATCTAGGGCATGATGCCTAATAAAAATGCAAAAGTAACTAGGTATCTGTCTGCCACCTTTTCACGCTGAAACAACAGAACTGTCACCAGGACATACGATACCTTATTTATTACTAGTAATAAGTTAACTTGTTGAGATAGTTTTAACGGTATTTTGTTGTTTACCATCTCCCACGCGATGTGAAACCTAAAAATCTATACTACTTATTACTTACATATGTAGAAAAAAGAATCCTACCTAATGCAAAATACCGAGGAGATTCCACGTAAATCTTTCTGCTTTAATTTTGCGATACACATCGACAAAGCCGTTAAGTTTTAATTTATTTCAAAAAGAGAATCGCTGATTGCGAACGGACACTACGACAGGGTCATCAAACTAAAAGGTATGAATGATTCATTGTATGACAAGTTTCGCCCGGAGATGCGGTTTCTCTTAATTTTACTTCATTTAACGTTAAGTTTATTTACAGTGATTTTAAGGGGCATTTATCTACATGATCAATTTGTCTATCACACAATGATAAATCCACGTCATACTTACCTACTTGTAGGAGTTAAAATTTTACTGCCGGTGCAGCAGATTATTAAAGAATTAAGTACATCCTAGAATTAGATCCTGATTTACAAGCTTCCTATTTCTCGATTAAAATAGATCTCGATACGCGTAATAAAGGTGTTAAGCAGCTAACAATAAACATTACCTACCTGCTACCTACCTACCTGCGTTTTGATGCAGGGAAAATATTATTATCTGTGTTCTAACATCTAACAATACATGTTCGACCTATGTAATTTATAACTTGACCGTTTTTCTCAATTTAAAAGATTTTTACCGTTCCCCTATTTTCAACATACTTTTGTGTAAATTGTTTCTGTGGTGGTAACTTCAGTTTTGATAAAGCATGGGAGTGTTGGTTTAAATGAAATTTATAGTGCTCCCAACTTATCTCTGAAAAGTCAAAAATTGGAACTAATGCCGCCATGTTACAAAGTCATTCATAAGTACGTTGTGGTCATTCATCTGTCAGTTACTAGCGTGCCATGATTGGTCCAATGCGTCCGACAGCGCATCTCTCCATTTCAAGGTCAAGTTGGTTTTATAGTAAACCCAACTTAAGACTGAAACGAAAGAGGCGCTGTAGGACGCATTTGACATTGATTTGACCAATCATTGCACACTAGTAACTGACAGATGAATGAACACAACGTACTTATGAATGACTTTTCGTTAGTTCCAATTTTTGCCATTTCAGAGTTAAGTTGGGCGGACTGTACTATATTCACAGACATAGTAACTATAACTATATTGTGCAGCCGATCACTGTCACATTTGACATAAGTTCAAAACGTGAAAATATTGTGTATCAAAATTAAAGTTACATATTGCGTGTATTAGTCGTTGTAATACATCGTTTATTATTTTAAAAATAGCTCGCTCAGACAGGAGAGACTGGTTGAATGACCTTTGCTTAAAGGCACCAATGACCAAGCTATGTTACTATATAATATAGTCAATTTGAAGTCATATGATTCACTGTTAATCATTCGATGAACTAATCGTATCGAATCAAAAAAAATTGAATGCGCTGTTTGAATGCGAACAATGGAACAATTACATTGAGATTTACAAATAAATTAATAACAATCCACGTAACAACAATTCGAATTCGTTTATAAATAAGGGAAGCAAACGACTATAATGTGAATTAAGACTCTTTGGAACTCACGTGTCTCAAGCAAAACTAAGTCAAATCATTCAATCATAAAAAATGGTTTTCCGGTGGCCAATTTTTTGTAAGTCTGACTAGCTGCTGCCTTTGCTAAGCGCTGATAGCTATTGGTGCTTGCAAAAGCGATACTTTCCGTTGTGTATTTTAATATATCTTATTCGTACCTAATATACTGTTTGTGACATACACTCTTTAACAAATGTCACATGAATTCTTCTATGGTTCGTCCATTGGTACTATCATAAATTAATTTCGAATTAAATTCTTCGAAAAAATATCTTTACGTCTGAAATAATTGTTCCTAACTTTCATGAGTAGTTTAACGACAATACACACACGACACGACATATCACGATATAACAATATTGAACATTTTTCGTTAAAATGTTCAATATTCCGTTTAACAAGTCTAATCTATCACTCTGTGAGAAAATGACATAAGACGCGAGAGTATTGGCAAGCATGCTAGCTGTACAGAGCCGTCACTAAAGCGTTACTTAAGCAGGATGAATGAAGCATTAGAAGATAGCATTATAAACCTTGAGCTTATGTGCCTGCAAAGCAACAGCTTGGTATCCTTTGTAATAATAAAATAATGCTAACGCGAATTCTATGATAAGCTCCCTTTACGGTTTAAACTTTCAATGTCTTCCTTCCGTGCGCCTAGACAATTTCCGCGGGTTTCTAGTGCTTGCGTTGTGGCCTGTTTATTGTTCGAATGATTTTCGCTTTATTATACTATTCTAAAGTTTATTTATAATCATTTTAGTACTCCCTCTTGTCTGTCTCGCACATTCTGCGTAATTTTTGAGAGCCACAACATCGGTACCCCCGGCCTTGGGGTAATTAACCTTAATACTGACGACCTGCGACGCGGTGGCCGCTTTGAACTTGTGCTACATTCATTCGCGTTTCTTTAAATAGCACCCCAGAGACATGATGCCATCTCGGCGAATCGAATACGTCCGTGCCAACATTTCAATCGCGTATTTCTTTAAGGCGACCACGTGGCTACCGTTTTATTATCAACACATGCCCGTGCAATCGCTTGTGACGTATCCGTTCTTCCATCTCCTGAATCGTCTGTTATGCGCAGTTCTTTGACTTTAATTAACAAGTACCTATTGGGTACAGTATTTTTTTATTGTGGTGGAGTACAATCAGCGGCAAAGGACACGCGGTTGCGACGCGGTGGTGACACATAATTATGGGTGGGTGCTTCCGCGGTGCCGTGTACGTCAGCGGACCTTCAACTCACCCGTGGCCGAGCCTCCAAGGTCTCCTTCCCACTCTACAATTCTGCAATACGCTTAACGATTGCGAATATTATGATGCGACAGTTTCATTTGGCCCAACCGAACCCTACAAGTTCTTACGTAACTGTTATCGACATAATAGTAAAGATTATGAAATCAGATCACTGCTTATTTAATGTTACTTATATATTCTGGATTATTATAGCCCTAACTGCAGAAAAAAGCAAGATATAAATAGATCAGAGCTCGCCATAACTAATTCTGTCAGGTAACACATCTCTATCTATTTTAATAGAATTAGCTATCGCCGCTGTCTGGGATTCTGCTTGTACCTACTCAAAGAACTGGAGATGATCTCCTTTACTGTCATCACACATTCATCGTGAGGATTGTAGTCGCTTACCGATTTGAAGGTCAGGACAGAACACACGCATTTTCTTTGTGAGAATGAAGCGCGCAGTGAACCGGTGCCATATTTTTAGCCGAGGGCGACGCACCTCGCCTCACATTATGCTCTATCATCATGCTACTGTGATGTATCAATTGTAATAGTATTGGATAGGTAATACCTTATACATTTTTGCCTTTATGTATTTATATCTAATAATTTGATAATATCAACGTACTAAGCATAGGTACGAGACATTTCCATTTCTAGTTTAGTTATGTCAAATTAATGCCAATTTGTATCAAGTATTGTCATTATATTAAAAAAAAATGCATTTGCATTGCCTTGAATCCTATTGATTTCCTTGCCTCTAGAGTTGGACACAATAGACAGTAAATAACTCTTTTAACTAATAGTGGAATGGAAGTCACAGAACATAATTATATTGCTTCAGTACAATTCCCGATTGTTACCCATTTACCTACATAATAGACACAACCCAATAAGCAATAGCCCAATAGCTTCGTTGTATGATAAGTTTAGATTATATTAACTTGTTTAATTTACTACAATCTAGTTAAAGCAATAACAACAACTGGAATCTCCCAATTAACCTCATTATTTATTTGGAACTTTAACTGGATTTCCCCGCGACTCTTATTAAAATTGTATATTATGTTATGGTAGGTATGTTCAAGTAAACGATGTAATTTTTTTGTTATATTATTATAATCAAATGAAAGCTATCCATGTAACAGTGGTTCTATGGTTTCGTCATTGCAATAATGTATCGTCAATTCATAGTTAATTCATCAATTATTCAATGTATTTCTGTATTATTGATATTCCTTTTACAAGTAGTAACATCTATAATGTCTTTTTTCTCATTTGCTATTTACTATGTCGTTGGATCAGTAACAAAATGAAAAGTTTTATACACCAAATGGCTCTGGTCTAGTGGAATATCGATTGGAGAATCCTATCCTTCGCTATCCTTTGTTTATAAATTTAATTTGATATTCGCTCTATAACGCAGTGTCTTCGTGTCATTTTGCCTAGCAGTGGCATCCTGGAATATTGGTATAATAACTTTGTTATACTTAATACTCGTACATAATATGTATCTGTTTTAATTGGATAACATCATTTTCTCGATACCCACCCACGACCTAAGCGTAATCCTTTGTATTGCAATAACTTAACTGTTACAAAAACAAGTTGATGGCGTGTCTTACAGTTACTTAAATAAACAATAACCTAATAATACGATGAAAAGTTACAACATAACTGAATAAAATACAAGTTTTAATGCGCGTGTTGAATGCTTCTTTTTATTTACCTTTGAAATGTTTCAACCGAGCTGGTCAACTTAGTAGGTGGTTGTACATAAAAAATGATGCCATAGTGCGAAACAAAGACAGTGAAAGTAACTATACTGCTTTGGCTAACGGTTCTATGTCCCGTACGCTTGAATGTTGATTTGCAATATGTTGAGCTATAGGATTCGACTTGCTTCGTTTCATTAAAATACCTTTTAATTCCGATTTTAAATGCATCGAGTGATTTTTTTCTATAGGTTTAAGATGCAAACGAACGACTATCCGTTTTTCGTTATAGCCTACTAGCGACCCGCCCCGGCTTCGCACGGGTGCAATGCTGATACTAAATACACTACAGAAAAACTGTGAACGTTGTATATGAAAACATAGCGGCCCGCTCTGGGTTCTCACGGGTATAACCCGTATAACATATAAGTATGACCTATGTCACTCGCCCCGGCCGGCCAGTACCGCCGCAAGCGCTACGTCCCGCAATTTTAAATCTGTAATATCTTCGAAAATATTCAATTAAATCTTGTGCTGTAAAGGACCATATAGATCTATATTAAATCAACAATGTATTTAAGCTATTTAATTGGATAAGTATTAATGCTGTATTGGTTAAAATCGCTTCGAAAATTAGCCATTATTCGTCGTAAAAAGTAAATGACAAAATTTTTTATTGTGGGATATTCATAAGAGATAGACATATACCATCGCGGAGTTTTCTGTAGACCTTTTCAATGTGTACAAAGTACAAATAATTAGTACATTATTTTGATAAATCTCGTAGGGTTCAGCCTGCGTTTGCAATGTAAGCGGGAAAAAATTGATAATTAACGACATCACATTAGAAACCTCAAAAATAACAGTATTTCTCCACTATTTAATGATGTTATTATACATAAAAACCTTCCTCTTGAATCACTCTATCTATTAAAAAAAACCGCATCAAAATCCGTTGCGTAGTTTTAAAGATTTAAGGACACAAAGGGACATAGGGACAGAGAAAGCGACTTTGTTTTATACTATGTAGTGATGCTGCACCACCCTTTTGCTGCCGCCAACGACAACTAAGACCAAGGATGATTAGTCTAGCATACACTTATTTCCAGGCTCACATTATTTGTTATGATTAGGTATGCAAAATTGACTTCCTGCTCTTTGACATCCTTTAAAGGATTTGCTTTCAGTTTCTACTGCTCTCATAAATAATCCAATAGTCAGCCGGTAGCATAAGTTATTGTCGGCTCAGATTGTATAATTTGAGGTTCTTCACTTCCCGACCATTGGGATTGAATGAATTCATCCTTAAATCCAAACTAACATTGTCTATTCTTGATGCATCCTACTGAACAAAGGACAAGGCAATGCCGCAAGATATCCGTATTATATTGCAACGAATACTTTTGGTTTTACGGATATCCGTATCTGCGATGAGCATTAGCCGTGAGATGGCTACCTCATTGGCGGTTGTTGATGTAAAAAAATCTTTGAAGGTCTCTCAAGAAGCACGGCATTTAAGTATTATTGCGGTCCGTTTAAAAGGACCTTTGTTTGAAGTTCCATCTTAGTTGGAAGTAGCATCTGATGTTATTTTTCTGTTAAATAATTACCAAATATTTAAGAATTACATACTATTTTTCCGTAGTGCGTACAAGGAGGGACCCTTGTGCTTGTGTGCGAGTCCGACTCGCGCTAGATCGGTTTTTTAATGTTCTTTCACTGCTTTATACTGCTTTTCAATGTGTAATTATGTAGTAATAATGGCATCGTGCGAATTGAGATATAGTCTATAATTATTAAATAGCAAATACCCAGAAAGACAAATAATTGTTCTCGGATCGTGAGCTTGTGGGTGTTTGTTATGTCTCGATTTGTTTTTGTAGAAGAATTACGATACTGGGAACCCTGGTGTGGGAGCGCGATGCGAGGGTGTAAACATTTATATAATTAATCCCATCAAAAAATTTAATGTGAAATGAGAGCCTTGTTTATTGACTTCAACTACAAAAGAAGTGAGATCTAAATACGGGCCAAGTTTAATGGTCAGTCCTGAAATTGAATTTAATGAATCATTTCTTCTTATAACGTAGGAATAGTACATTACGATACGGTGCGTAAAGTTGGCCATTTTTGAACGGCGTGAAGTTAGCGCACGAGCGAAGCGAGTATACGCCGTTCATAAAAATTTAATTAAAAATTAAAAAGAAAACCCCGACACAAACATTTAAAAAGTAAAAAAATAATATCTCTAAAAATAATACGTCGCCGATGGTTCCTGTTAACCTAACACGCTCGTCGCTTCGCTCCTCGCTAACCTAATGAGGGTAACCGCGTGTGAATTTTCCGCTAGAGGCGCTAGTGAAAAGGGAGGTCTATCTGTCACTTTTCGCTTGTCTGAATTTCATTTGTCACTGTTTATGTATGGGCGGGCTTTGACAGCATGACCGCCCTCTGCAGTGGCGCCAACTGGTGAGCACAAAAACGGTTACCCTCATTACTTTAATTAAAATTAGCGCATTTGAACATTCGATAAAAAGATATTATTCGAAACAAATGATGATAAGAAATAAAATTATGGCAATCAAATATTCGATCAAATGAATAATTATGTGAAATGACTTTATTCCAACTAAAATTAGTCGAAGCGATTTTCGACGAAAAGTTGTTATACCAAACAAGAGGCACCCTATAACTTGTGCAGCCCTTGGTAAAAACGTGTGCCCTTGTTTGTCCCTTGGCCGGAAAATTGTGACGACTGCTGGTTTGGCGTGTATAGCACGCTTTACTCCGTTTAAATTCGATCTGGAATTCGTTATAATTGCATGACACACAAATGCCAGCGTTCCGCCAATGCGATTAAGGTACATTTAAAATTGACGGCATTATCTAAAATGTCCTTAGTAAATTTTTCTGCAAAGCTCAATTGAAGTGTGAGCACAGGTAATAAATAAGTTTGGTTTTGGCGAAGAGTGGCATTTCCACATGCTCGATGACTCAACTCTAGCCAGCTATATTGATGACCATCAGCTACGGTCACTCTTACCATCAGATGGCTAGTCTGTTCTTTTGGAAGCTACTAAATCTTTATTGATTTGGTGTTTTTTCAACCTTTTGTTATTGTTTGATATTGTTTGTTTATAATGCACCGGTTATTGTTGAATGTTTGAATCTTTGTTTGTTACCTCGAAGTAATCGCGTTCAATTGATAAGACTGCCTATTGTTTTGTTTACTTTGTAACACTGTTTTTCCACATTACATAGGGAGTAGAATAATTATCGTGACGGTATTGCGATTAAATTCCATATTCCATACATACATTTTATACTAATTTATTTTATGTTTACCTTCACCGCACTGCGGTCGATACGGAATTTATATTAATCGTATTCCACACAAATGCCAGCTTACTGCCCCTGTGATTAAAGTGCACTGCAAATTGACGGCGAGAATTTAAAAAGACGTAAGTAAATTTTGCTTATTAGCTAAATTGAACTGGGAGCTCAGGTAATAAATTTGTTTTTAGCGGACACTCACAATGAAACGTCCTAACGCCTATTCATTGTTTGTTGACCAAAAGAATGAATGACTAGAAGTGGGGCTGAAAGTATATATAGCCTCACATTCAATAGCTTCAGTAGTTTCCATAACTTCAATAGTTACATGAAAATAATTGTAATGTCATCATGTCACGTTACAATAAATAATTAAATTTAATTTCGCTATGGATGTTTATGGACATTTTGTGTAGCGGAGGTAAGCAACTCGCGATAACGCTTCCGCTATTCCCATAGGCAGAGACATTAATGGTTGCTGAAGGTTTTGTCGGTAATGCGATTGATGTAGACGAGCTCCTTCAGGTGATCTGAGTCACGTTAATGATTGTTTTGCGTTTCCTTATTTGTGGTTATAGGACAACAGAAGCTATAATAAGACGGGATAGGTGAATAAATAAGGTCCCATTGTCACAGTGAAGCGCTCCTAGCCCGGCGGCTTGCGTCGATCCTAAGTGATTGACAAAGTTGCAACTGCAGGCGCGGTTCTTAAAACAATTATTACACGGTAGGAATGGTACTAAGTACCGTGGCGGGCGGTGGTACTTCCCCGGGTGAGCTCTAGGCCCTACCATTCTGTTAATTCTTGAGGGTTTCCGTGCATCCGAGGGCACGTAAAACCGTACCGTAACCGTACGGTCCCGGTAGTTAACGATACACGATTAACGAATGCTATGGAGTATGCTTTCAATTATGAGACTCGTGTTCCATAATGATGGATGAGCAAGGTCGGAGCTAGTGTCGAAGAGCCGATAATAATACGAGTTCCCCAATCCCTTCTCCGGTTTACCCGTGTTTCTTTTGAAAATCACTTAACATCAAGTTTTTCATCTGCTTATTTGTATTTTTTTAAGAATTTATAATATTAATTTAATTCCCAAATTATGTAAATTTGCTTGTCAACTGAGTCTCAAATCGTACCTATCGAGAATCTTGATTTTGGTTCTTCAGACTTCATCGTATGTCACCAAAATAGGATAACGGTAAAATACATTATTCAGTCTTGACTCCAAACTGTGCTCCAAACTCCAATATTATCATGACGTTATTATTATTCAGTGTTTGTCAACCTGATCAGTCAGCGACAAACTTGATACAAACATTTTAAATTCAAATTGTAAAATTATTGTTGATATTGTTCCCAACCATGAATATGATTTGGGGTCTTTACGGAGTCACAACTTCACTTTATTTCTGACTAGATTTTAATCACAGCGGCTTTATTTATGTATTAGGCCTTAAAGACGAAAATAACAAGGTGGTTAATTACTTTGTTTGGGAGTATGGGTCAATAGATATTACGTATATACGAGTCATGTCTGAAAATATGTAATACTAGCGAACCGCCCTCGCTTCGCTTCGGGACCCGTAAGTATCAGCCGCGTAGGTCTCGCTCCCGTAGGAATTTCGGGATAAGCTCCCGATCCCGCGGGATTTTCGGAAAGACAGCCTTGTTACTTTTATATTAATATGTTTGTTATGAAGCTATACCCATACTCGTCGAAGTTTTTCCCGCGTAAAATCGGATCCCGCGGGATTTCCGGGATAAAAAGTGTCCTGTGTTATTCTGGGTTATAAACTATCCGTGTACCAAATTTCATCCAAAGCCATTCATCCGTTTTTTCGTGATTGAGGACCAAACATACAAATCTTCACATTTATAATATTAGTAGGATGCCACAGAATTCGTATTGTGCGAGTATTTTTGGCGCGCGAAAATGTTTAATGAATTTTTTCACAACTTCTACAGAGCAGTTGAGTGGAGGGAGTTTTTCCCGTGTAAATCTCGATCTCGCGGGAAGTCCGGAACAAAAAGTAGCCTATATACTGCTCCATAACCTTCTCTACCTTCCACTGAAAGTCCCATAAATATCTGAACCCGCGACCTATTTCCCGAATATGAGTTTTTCCCGCGTGAATAAGGATTCCACGGAATTCCGGGATAAAATTATCCTGCATATTGCTCCAAAACTGCCTCTATCTCCCAGTGAAAGTCCTATAAAAATGAAACTCGCACCTTCGCGCATAGTAGTTTTTCCAGCGTGAATCCTGATTCCGCTGGAATTCCAGGATAATAAGTGGCCTATGTTTTGCTCCAGAACCTTCTCTATCTCTCAGTGAAAGTCTCACAAAAATCTAAGCCCGCAACAAAAATGACAAAACTTAAGTCAACTCGAATAAACACTGCACCTCTAATTGTACCAACTTTATCCCCATTTTTGCATCCTTGGCTGGCTATTTTTTAAATACTGATTTTACATTGAAAATTACTTATTTCACTGTAATAATTTTTAAACATGGGGTTAAAATCATTTTCAGTTTAGTCAGAAAGTTACCTTAAAAATTTACAAATTCCCGCATTCTTTTGTGTTTTTTTTCTTTTCCTTACAAAATATCGAAAAACTGAGAAACACGTATTCTATTAATTTAAGTGATAACCCTTTGTTGCAAATTTGAAGTAAATCGGACGACGTTATAAAAAAATTCCATACAAACTTTAGTCACCTATCCCTAGGGAACCTAAATATTATTCGAAAAAAAAAGTAGCCTATAATAGACACCAGTATATAGGTAATAACTTTACCAAGTTTCAATGAAATCCATCCAGTGGTTTAAGCGTGATGATCGGTCAGACAGACAGACAGACAGACAGACAGACAGACAATAAATAAAAAAAATATAATTTTGAGTTCTATCTCGATATGTAAGTGCCCCTTAGTCGAAATTTCAAAAAAATATTCAATGTACAGAACACGTGCTCCTACAGTTTTATTATAGTATAGATAACAAGTAACAACATCTCTGAAACAAATTCAACAGATTATGTGACCGGAAAACTAGAGGTTCTGATGTCACCACATAATTTAAAAATACCTAGAACATACTCCTGTAGTCCACCACAAAGTTGAAGTGTGACAGGACGTATAAATAAAAAAATCTCTGAAATTAAATGTGTAGCAAAAATCTTAATGGATCCAAAAGATGTGTACGACATGTAGCGCACGACTTGAATAAAAAAATTTTGAAAGTATTTCACAATCTAATTTCTAAATAGCGTTAGAATAAGATGTGTCACAGATTTCTGAGAGTAGCCTGCTTTGTGAGGTGAGGTTTTGTGGAGGACGTTCTTTACTTATCATATTGTTGTTGTTCTTACTTTAAAATTCTATAGTACCTAAAATATAAAGGCAAGTAAATAACTGACGATAAAATTCATAAAGGCTTGTTTATTTGTTACTTACATATTTTATTAGGCTATTCAATTTAATATTGTGAAATTAATAAATTCCTCTTTTTAGGAGCCTGCTTAAAATGTAAGAAAAATTATACCTATTTTAAGTTTTGTTACTGTATTTTATGTATTCGTGTTTTCTCGAAGATATATAAAAATTTATTAATCGGATAAGAAATCACAACAACCTGATTATGTTATATATGTTACCTATATATGTTACCGTTAATTTGCGTAAATCAGATAGAATGCAGATTAACGAGGTATTCTGCAGATTATCTGGCTGAGTCAGTTAAAGTGGAAAAACTATAATTGAGTTCATACATTAACTAGTTAATCTGCAGACTTCCTAGCTAATCTGCAGACTAACGACCATGCATACGGTAAAGTCTATAAAATAGGTTCTTGTTTGAATGTCAATTGTTAAAAACGAGTAACATTGAACGGAAACATAAAAATTGAGTTGATTTTGGATATAAAACAATGAGTACTCATTTCCATTACTACCCAGTCAAATTCTTCAAGGTAGGTAGATCGAACTGGTTAAAGAACCGAATTAGCCTACCCCTACTCCACGTAGTCTTGTATGCCTAAAGTGACCAGACGTCCCGTTTTGAACGGGACTGTCCCATTTTATAATAACAAGTCCCGGTGTCCCCGAAATGAACTCTGGGACGCAAAATTGTCCCGTTTTCGGAAACCTCGCGAAAATTGACAGTCGAGCTGGCCCGGCGGCCGGCCGAACGCGAGCAGTGTGCGAGCGAGAGCGAACGACCGCGTCGTCCGTTGACGCGACGAAAGCCGAAAGTGGCTGAGGATGCCGATTTGAAACAAATTTGTTCCTCTGTTAAATGTAAATATAACTAAACATTTTGGACATTTTAACTAGTACTAACTGTAATGCTTAAATGTTATTTTTTGGAACGAAGTTCCTTACGGCTTGGAGGAGACAAGGATATTGCTGCGCGACCGAACTGAAAAAAATGTGATAGTAATACCGTAAGAAAATAAGCGTGGAATAAAAGCGTTAAATGAGACGTGCGCAGGCGCGACAGCAATAAGGAAGTGTAATAGCTTTTGCGTGAAACGTTGATTCTAGACCTAAAAACCGAAGTACTAAGTGCTGTGTAATAAGAAATCACCCGCATTACTGCAAATTATTAAACATTGCAAACGTTTGATCAAGACGCGTAAGCGTGTTCGAAATCCGCATCACATAGGACCTTTTTCACTCGACGCCAAGCGTAAGCGTAAGCAGCGTAGCTACCGGAGCATTTATTGCTGTGCATTTTGGACTGCGAATATTATTTTATTTCCTTGAGACAATTAAGGGCCATTTGTTGAACATTATTTTATTTTTTTATTTTACGTAATTTATTATTTCCTAAAATACTGATTTTCCTAAGTACTTTCCTGTACTTAAATAAAAACTAATCAGCAAAATTTAAGAGAAAAATCAAGAAAACCTACATAAAATTGAGCACGATTTTTTTTGCAAATTGTGTCGATTCTACATTAGCCGAAGGAACTTCGTTTCTACCTGGTGTCCCACGACACCACATCTTTTTTCTAAATACACAAATATAACTTTAAAAAGTGTTTTTTTTCTATGACTACCTATTGTTAATTGACTTAAACAAATGTCCCGTTTTGAGTCCAAAAATAAATGGTCACGTTATGTATGCCCTACCCCTAGAGTGTTTTTTAGAACCCGGAGGCGCGGAGGGAGGGCAGCCCCCGCCCGCTGTAACAAAACGCATACACCCGGGCGAGCCGGAGCGGCCGAGGCTGGTCGCCGAAGGCGACCAGCAAGCCGAAGCTGCGCAGGCGAAGCGTGGGTGTCTGTGCTTTGTTACGCAAGGGCGAAGGGGCTGCACCTTCCACAGCGCCGGAGACGTCACGGTTCGAAGTTATGCCCTATTTTCCGCGTTTTTACGATTCGACCAAATCTCGATCGATCGGCCAGATCGATCATTTCATGATGTGAGCAAATCTACGATGTGGCCACGACATCAACACAAATTGGTACTCAGGTAGCCAGTCTTCCGCAATTTAACGATGTACCATCCGTTACTGTGCAGACTAACTGGGTAAAGTGCAAATAAGACCTTTTTTTACACTTTAACGTATCGTATCAGTGTATCTGCAGATTACCTAGTTAATGAGCACATTAACTTATAATGCATTTTAACGGTAACATATATACTAAGGGAAGAGATATTAATCTTACTTATTTAGTATTGACCAATATTATTGTAATTAACCGTAATTTTATCATCAATTTGTATTTTGACTTATCCTTATCAGATTATCAAATCTAAAATTACTTGAATGGTAGTTTATTAGGTGAACTTTACATAGCTTGTGCGTCACCTTTTCGTACGAACTTATGACGCATTGCCTGCGTACTACTGTGTGTTCAGACGCGAGTGACGAGTCGTTTCTCGATTCTGAACCAGGCAACATCATTCGGTTGAGAACAGTTGTCTAAAATTTTAAATTAATGATGATCATAGTAAGTGATTTCACGACCTCAATATTCTTGGCGTTCCGTAGTAGGTATAGGTACCTAGTAGGCATACACTTGTCTCCCAACTAACAGAATGTGAAATCGATATAATATATTAAAACGAATGGATTGAGTATCATTGATTAATAACGAAATCACGAAAACTTCTTGACCTATGAAGGTGAGCTTTGTCAAGGCAATTTATTAGTAGGAGACGTCAGCTAAGAACGGATTGAGCAATATTTCACCATTAATGGATGTCCATATGAGTTGAAAGTTCTTTCGAAAATTTGTTGCAATTTAAAGTATTTTCGAGCGGAACAAACCAAGGGCGACATTTAGTTTTTCTTTTGCAAAATTAATTGAAGTTTAATCCCAGTTGTTATCATTAAATAACAGTCATTTAGCCACGTCTAAGGCGTTCGGGTGCTATCAATAATTCCGAAATTTCGGTTGCGCACTAACTCTACCAATAATACTGGAACAGCCTGGTGGAGTAAGCTCTAGGCCTCCTCAGTGACGAGAGGAGACCCGTGCCCTGCAGTGGAAAATCAAGGGGTAAAGACAATCGCATTTCGTTAAAATGTAACAAAACAAAGTGATATAATTTGGTTATGGTTTATAATGGTTGAATGAATATCTTACAACGAACACGCGTCGTAATTCATTTCTTACATGTTTATTGTGCAATACTGTACGAGTATACGTAACAAAGCTATGTTATCCAATAAGTTTACTACAATACCTACATATATTATTAATTTTTCATATGTATTTTGTTGAATGTTTTAACATGTGATGTGTGTCATAAGGTGCATCATTTTTCGAATGCGTGTATGTAGGTCAATTATAGGTGTGTAATCGTGTATGTATTTTTTTATTATAATTCTATGACACGGGCTGCACCCTTAGGACATCATAAATTTTAATTTAACAGGTCTCGTACAGGTCTAGGTATGTCACTGGCCATTTTGTTATCAAGTTAATATTTTTAAATTGAAAAGAAACACTAATATACTGTTATAATCCACTTCCTGTTCTCCACTAACTAAAAGCAAGTTAATTGGATCTAGTGTCCTCTAATGTTTGTGGAAATTCGTACAATTTTAACTTTATATACTGCACTGTACCTACGTTGCTACTAAAGAGGAGTCATCTTAAATGTCGCCCTCAAAGTTATTTAAGGAGCCTTCACGCCTTCAGCTTTGCGATGACACTACTTTTTTACTATTGTATATAAGTAAATAAAAAAATTGGTTGTCTGTAAAGTCGGTTTACTGACGATAGTTGAACGTGACAACGTCTTAAGAAAATACTGATGGAATGGTAGCATTTTTCAAAAGAAAATTTTAATTTCATTTGTTTAATAGATTTGTATGTATATAGAGAAGGAGGTAATTGGAAATCACAATGAAATTGATCAAGTTAGATTTATTTGTACGCATAAATACAATTATGTCAATTTTTTTTTATGTAAATGTATAGCAGCTGTCCACGCAGACGTATCGCTCACTCAAGTAGGAGAGAGACGGATGTCGAACGCTGCCGAACGCAAAGGCCGATTGTGCTTCTTTGTCGCTCGTTCCGCGCTCTCGCTTGCACTTCAAGCCTTACATGGAACGCCTCAGAGCGAGGTAACGCCGCATAAGTCATGTTTTTTCGTTCGTGCAGCCGGCTCTATCGAATTATAAGACGTTGTCACGTCAAAAATGTTGATCCTCATCGAACCAAGTTAAGGAGAGTTGAAAAAATTCGTAGAATCTCGCGACACACATACGGGTTGGGTTGCCACCTTTCCATCCTTAACACGTCTGAGGAAACTGGTCGTGTCTTACATTCCTTCCCGATGTACTTTATCAAAGAAAATATAGATAATGCATGTAAATTCTAGTTTCAGAGACAGGCTGTATTAAATGACAAAATGGTGATCACGACATTTTCCCTGGAAATATAGGACTACACTCTTTCCAGAGAGTAAATTCTAAGATAATATGAGTAAACTCCAAGATTTTAGAAAATATTTGATACCCTTCGTCAACGTTGCCTCATTCACATATAACTCATTCACGAATATGATTATCAAACATCTCAATGCTCCTCAGTCTCCCCACACTATTTATTTATTGAGTTTACATTACAACTTCCGTCTAGGTCTGCTGGGTACTGGGTCAGGCTGTGTTTGAGTCTGTCATTCACTGTTTGACATTTTTATTGAATAAATTGCGGATGTGAGAGATACATTTGATATAAAAATGTATAAATAACGTATAACCTGTCTGTATAAAATGTAATTATTGTATACCCGCAAAGGGTGCACTGTTGGTAATTAGTATCTGTTTCACCATCTGTTTCTATTGTAACATTCCACAATAAACGATACTGTTACTAAACAACTCATACAATTACTCAAAGCCGCATAACATAAAAAAGAACTTCGTGACTTAACGTCACATGTGACTTTTTAGGACTGTTTTTCTAGATAATAATTATTAGTAATCTTTACAACTTTGAAATTTCATGCTCTTTTATGACAGTTAAGTACATACAAGACTCAAGATTACCGTCTTCTATACATATTTGAATGATTTTTTAAATTGAATTAGGGAAGCAAACGAGCATGTAGGACCATCCTTCCGCTGCCGCCCATGACAACTGTGACAGACCTGTAACAAGACTGAATTTAGGGACGAGGATGATTAGTCCAGTTTTAGAATATTAGTTGGCTAGTTCGTTTAATAAGTTTAGTGTGGGGGCAGGGATTTTTAGTGATTAGTCCTGTTAGTTAATGTTAGTAATAGTCCAGTTATTAATTGTTAGTATGAGTCTCGGTCAAATTCGGCCACAGATAAGTTGCTATATATGTTGATAAACATGATTTTACAAAATGTTATAGAGTAGTGTTGTTTTGTTTAATAAATGAGCATTTGTCGTTCGTTCGATATCATCGTTAAGTTGCAAACGTTTCCCGATTTAGTCACCATTCGATGTGGTTGACAATTTCATGAAATCATCAATCTGTAATAATGTAGGTGTTATAATGATTTCGTACTTTCACGATGATTTAACACAAGTTTTACGCCCACGATTTTGCCCGCGGCAGCTAGACGCTGCTTATTTTATTACATTTCCCTTCCGTTTCTCTATAGTAAAGTGTACCGACCTATTTATAACGTACTTGTATGTTTTCGTATTATAAATAAAACATATTTGAGGTATTCTCGCTGTTTGCATCCATAAATTTGCAGTAGTTATATGCGAATTCGGAAAATATGAAGTTTAAGTTTGAAAGTCTGATATATAATTCAAAGGAGAGTAAGTTGAGAATTTTCATAGCGATGCCTCGCATTGACGCAATAATCACGAAGTGGAAACTCCTTGTCTTTCTACGTACCTACACGATGAAATTTGGCAACTCTATCTATGATGTGGGTGACGACGAGAAGATAGTGTATATTTTATTAGTTAGTAGCTACAAATTTTTGACTTCATAGCCGCTTATCAGCTTGTCGAATAGCTGTCAAGCATAATTACCATTTTATGTCAAAAAATATCAATTTACATATTATTATGTTATCCGAATGAGGGTCGCCGTTTTTGTGCTCACCAGTTGGTGCCACCGGCGAGGTGAGGTCCTGCTGTCAAAGCCCGCCCATACATAAACAGTGACAAATGACATTCAGACAAGCGAAAAGTGACAGACAGACCTCACTTTTCACTAGCGTCTCTAGTGGAAAATTCACACGCGGTTACCCTCATTGAAGTGAAACCGCTTTAAAATCGATGGGACTTGATATTGGATGAAACGTAACCTAGATGGCGTTGTTACAGAAAGTTACGTTTACGTACTGATAATGTTTTTTTCCACCTTTTGTGATTTATGCACTCTTTTTTATTTTAAAAAATAATAATTAAAATAAAATATAGTATTATGCCTTTATTGCTTTAAGACTCAACTAAAACTAAATAAGATTTAATTTTCTTTCCATAAAAGAACATTCCCAGGACATACGAGTATCAAATATAGAATCCGACATATTCGTTTCTTGGTCTGGCCTTAATTCTACTTCTGAATATTGTATTAAGAACAATGTTACGATTTTCAAAGCAAAAACAAGCAGTATCGTGCTTTGTTCACGCAAGTGCCAAAGTCGACGCGTCGACGTGAATGCGAACATTATAAAGAATCATGGAACAATGGGCAAAAACCTAAGAACAAAGCAGTAGCAACTGCAAAATTTACGTAACAAGAGTTACGCACGCTCAGCGCACAAGCTCACCGGAAACGAAATCTGTAGCGCTGCGCTCTAGCCGTGAAAGTATCGAACTTCAACGATGTTCAATTTATATCGAGAAGTAGACGGTACCGAGAAGTATCCGTAAACTAGTCGGACGAATCCGACAAAATTAACGAATGAAATAAGCCGCGATGTAGTTTTTTTACTGTATCGAGATTTTTACTCAGCTCACCATTGCATCGAGAAACATAATCTTTTCCGTAAGTTTACCACTGGTAACTACCGCACACTGCTATACTGCTATAAATACATCGTCTAGATTTACAGTATCTCATATGAATCCTATGATTCATTTATTACTTTTGTACTATTTTATTCGACTATTAGTTTATTACGGTAACTCGGAAAATTATCTTTATACTTTAGAAAATCAGTACTCATCTTAGTAAAATTGGCGCTTCTCCTACCTGTTCCGGGTCGCCCCATCCAGTCTAACGTTTTATGTTTAAAAACGATTCTTGCATAAAAAAAACAAAGTACGATAAGGTAGCTGCGGGTGTACTTCAATATGAGTCAAAACCATTGAAAGCTAATAATCCAAATGGGTTCGCGTATTTCGAAGCAAGACTTTAACAAGGTTGGTCTGTTTTTATTCTCCGACATTCAATAGACTGCACTAAACTTTAGTGTACAGATGTTACATTTGTGAATTTCTTTCGTTTGCTTGATGAAGTAGATACCTAAATAAAATTTGTATTCGTGTAGTACACGAAAAATCGTAAAATCTTTATTTTCTTTGCTCCCTTCAGTAGTTTCTAATTTTTAATTCATACCTAGCTTTCATTACATTGCTCATAAGCAACTTATTCGTAGTATTAGTGAAGGAGTAGATTTGATACAGAATTGTTTTAAATAGAATTATATTGTATTTAATATTATATTGTATTGACTATATTTATAGAATCTGCACATAATAATGAAGTCTGCCTCTTTTAGTCATGGGATCTTAAGAAAATTCGAATCAGTTCAAGCCCTTCTGGATAGCAATAAATTAATATAGAGTTTTAACCATACCAATATATTTCACTATGTTTATTAAACTAGAATTTGTTTTAATTTCAGAACGGAGACCTCTGCATATCAATCCTCCATCCGCCCGTAGACGACCCGCAGTCAGGGGAGCTTCCTTGCGAGCGTTGGAACCCGACGCAGTCGGTGCGGACGGTCCTTCTTTCAGTCATCTCCTTACTCAACGAGCCCAACACCTTCAGCCCCGCGAACGTTGACGCCAGCGTCATGTACCGTCGTTGGCGTGACTCCAAAGGCAAGGACAAGGAGTACGAGAATATTATTAGGTAAAACATTTAACATTTCTTACACATCCTCACATGATTCAGGGGAGGGCAAGTCGGATTTTCGGGGCAGATTTGTTAAGGTTACAACAACTTATGTAATTCACGCCACCGTGCCCCCCCGTCCCTTAGCTTCGCCCATATCCTCATATATTTTCTATGATTTTCATACATAGATGAAACGTCACTTAAACCCATATTTCTTCCTGAGACAAATATTTATCTGTCACACTAAATGTCTTCTCTGGCTGACTATTGCATCCAGGATACCGAACTTTGCAGTTGTTAGTACAAGAGTATCATTATTGCAATATAGCCAGGAGCTTCTAAAATCGTGACGGCTAGTGTCATAAATGATGGATCGATTAAGCTTCGGGCGCGGTTGGTAGTTGGTGACCCTGTAGTTGCAGAATTCATAAGCGTTACCGTTAAAGCCAAGGCTATTAACTTCAGAATTGCACTATTAAACGATAAATAAAAGGTCAAAGCTAAGGTAGGATAGGACTTATATGTAGACATCATAATTCATTATCGATGATAAAATAACTTGGGGCAACGCAACGAATCCCGAATCCCGACATACTGTCTGCCAAGAGTCTGCACTTAGTCTTGGCAAACATCACATATTATGCACAAACTTCACCAATTACTTGTCTGTATGATGTAAGTACTTTCAGGTTTCCTTTACTTTCTTACGTTTTCTTTTCGTTTTTCTTTACGTTTCTTTTAGTAATCATGATCACTCATACATATGATATCATTTTCAGGAAACAAGCACAAGTAGCGCGCATAGAAGCCGAAAAAGAAGGAATAGTGGTGCCCCTCACTTTAGAAGACTATTGCATAAAAACTCAAGTCAAATCATCGACGCAAGAGCCACAGGTTAGACTTCAATTATTTATTTATGTACCTACGTATGACCTATGAAGTATATAATTTTCAACAACTTATTAACTTAATATAATGTTAACTATTAGGATGCTTCTTGCATAGTTTGTTTATCTTCTTCGGATATGTTACACCTATAATTACCTATTAAGTAATCTCGTATCTAAAACAAATTTTTTTGGAAGGAAAATTTGATGTGCGATAATACAAAAACTTAAGTTTAAATCAACTATTCCAGCTGGACATGACAGACTTCTACGACGACGATTACGACGATCTCGATTCCGATTCCGACGAGGAGTTGGAGGGCGGCGACGGCGACGCCGACGACAGCGGCAACGGGGAGTCGTGAGGGCGAGCCAAGCCCGCGCGCCCGCCGCCGGCACCTATCGCGCCCTGCAAGCGCGTACGGACCATGAGACCGCTATGATACACACCATGGTATTTATAAATGCAATTCGTAGTCGGTTTCTAATACACACATCGATGTTTTCTTTGTAGGACTTAGTTGGCGCCCAAGCTGGGACTCATGCAATTCAGGACCTTTTTTGTATATATTGAGATGAGATCGCTATGATACACTCATTGATGTTTCTGTTTGTAGGAATACAAAATAATGCTTAGAGTCTAACACTATGACTATATTCACTTTGCAATTTTTTGTTGGCGCCCAATCTGGGACAAATGCTACAAAGGATTATAATGAGAAATTACTACCGTGAATTTCAAACAAAATATTGAGTGGTTCAAAGCAAACTTAATACTGCATTGAAACCCTAAATCTGAACTTTACTTTTATCTGTACAAAAAAAAAGTAATAAGTATAAACACTTAAATTCAGTTGTTGCTGATTCTCCCGATATTTTTATTAAATAAGGAATATTTGAATATGAAAATTGTACTAAATTCAACATACGAATAAAAGCATTCAGCATAGGAAGTGAGAAAAAAAGTAATATTTAAAAGATTTACCTTAAAATTCAAATTGGATACCTTATTGGCATTGTTCATAAATTAAATAGAATAATATTATCCATTTTATCTTTGTACCTAGATTTATTGTGTATTATAAATTAAATGTTAGAAATCTTCACTTTTATGACTGATTTTTCTGGTCCTACTATAATAATACTGATTCTATCTTAATTGTAATTAATTACAATATACACGAGACATGAAAGTGATGATACATAACTTCTTAATATTTAACCATAGTTTTAGTAAGTGAAGAAGCTTTTTGATGTAACCCTTAGACATTGTTTCAATTTGTAGCCCATTATTATTACCATAGTGTGTATAGATTAAAACGTAACTTTGTATAAGTGTCCGTACCGCTTGCGTGAACTGTATAGATTGATTTAAAATGTATAAATTAATTATTATATTGCCCTATATTAAGATTTTTGAGATAGGTGATTTGTATTACATATTTTTATTTTTACTTGAAATATATTTATCTTATAGACAATTTCTTTCTCTGCAAGATTTCAATTTAATAGTACAGATTATTTCCTAAATATATTTTCGAATTAAACTTATTTATATTTTTATTTAACTTGAAATTACAATGATTCAAAAAGTAAACACTGCCTAGAAATAATGGCTTATTGTATAAAATTTAATGGTTTATACATCAACTACTTATTTAATGGTAATAATTATTGCTAGAATAGTTCTACAATTATGGGGAGTGTTGAACTACTTGAAAGTGTATTTAATACCTCATATTATCTACTTAAAATAGGAAATTTCTTTTTATTCAAATACAGAATTCAGTGTCGCTTCTTTACTTTATTCACCCTCAATTAACAGCTAACAGAAATAGGCAATTTTAGTCAAAATTAATATAAGTAACGCAAAAAATTCCTAAAACTAGAAAAACTACTGTAATTATTAATAAAGCTTTTGGCTTTAGTAGTGAAAGTTATTTTTAAAATATAAATTTGCTGTGAAATAAGAGTTTGTTGTGAATTACAACATTCACAAAGTTATACAAAATTAGTTTAAAATAACAAATATTGTTTGATACAACTTTATGAAGAATCCCCATTAGAAGATACTTTATCATATTCCTCTGCTACGGAAAACCTACAAATAAATAGCAATACAATGTATGTGTATATATTTCGGTCGAAACGATTATTTTCAGGAATTTAAAAACTGTACAGAATTTTATTCATAATTGACTATTAGTCAAATGTTCGGGTTTAGATTTTATGCTCAAGTTAATATGTAGCTGTGTTCTTAACACGTGGTATATTATAGTGTATGTATAATTAGTAGGAACATATGTAGATATGTTAATTTAAATTGATGTAAAGCTTTTATAGAATAAATACGAAATTTGGTTCAATCATTAAGGTAAAATACTATCGGTAATACATGGTTTACAAATACAGAAATTTTAAATAACATTTACATTATAAATTGCAATACTTTACAGATAATATACTATTTAAGGCTATTTGGAAGTATGTAATTAAATGAGAATTTGCCGTAGGATTATTACAAGTACAATAAAGTTGCCTGCTAGTTATATGAACACATCATACTTTTAAGATTTAAAGAGTACATGCATATAATATTATATTGGTACGTTAACGAAATTATTTAAGTAACCCATTAATTTGAATATACCTATAACTTACTAAGTGAATTTAAATTATGTAAGTAGTTATGGTGTATCAAATTGAACTACTTACTGATGATTTCTTGCCAAATGTGGCTTACAGTTTGTGGATTACTAATGTGTCGAATGTTTTTTTACATTATTTCATTTGTTAGAAATATAGCATTTGTCAATGTAAATTTCGTTCTTAACGTTCAATGTATTGTGGCAATTTTAATGTAGCATTATTCTATTTTTGTTTTATTGGAAAATACGTAAACAAAACGACGTAAAACCATGCACTATAGATAGGTATGTTAAAATGTTACATGCACTAATGTTTGGTCGATTAGTTTTGTGATATTTAAACATCTTTTCAATTCATTAAAAATCTATTAAATATTTCGCTTGTATTGCGCAAGATATTACTTTGATTAGAAACATTTTTAAATCAAAATAGTTTTTTATACCAGTAAGGATTTGCTTATTGTAAAAAATGCAAAGAATCAAAAAAAATCTTGACATCATTTTGTGCTTTAAATAAATCTTAGTTTTAACCACTTGTATCTTCTTTTCTATTTCTTAATTTAATGTCTTCCTCGAGCTATAACTTATCAATTTTTCATACTTTAATATCATTGCATTGTATTATTTTATAATTTGAATAAAATAGTGCATAAAATATTAACATGTCTGTGTTGTTAATAAGATCAATTGATCATTGTATTTATCGTTTGTCTCGAATTATTTGTACACACTAATCTGTCTGGTACACACTAAGAGGTTGGTTTCATCATCGCTATTGCCCGAATACTGACTGGCATAGCAAACACTGATTTACTATGTGGAGCTGAAAGTTTAATTGCATACCAAACTAATTATTAGTGAACATTGGTAGTAGCGACGCGATATATTTCTTTAAATAAAAATGTATAGCCTGTATCATAACAGCGCCGAATGAGCATATTATTATTGCTGCTTAAGTGGTATATTGTGACAAAGCCAATTGATTTTCGCTCTGTATAAGGTACTATTGGAAATCTGTGTTTATATATTAAAAATGTATTTACAATAGGAGTTTATAAAAGCGTCCGATACTTTATCATTTAATTTAGAGTAAGTTACATTAAGAGGTTTGGAAAGTGATTGTAGTGAAATTCACGAAAATGTTAATTGCATTACGATATTCAGTAATAAAAGCATATGTGTGGATGCTAATCTCGTTATTTAATTTTCGTAAACCAATTAGTAGCCCTTACACAAACAAGGTCTTTTATGTGTATTTGAATGCAATATAATTGTTTGGTATTTCTTTAGTACATACGGATCTGAGACGTGGTCTCTTACAGTTGGCCTCGTTAAAAGGCTCAAAGTCACACAGCGTGCTATGGAGAGAGCTATGTTAGGTATTTCGCTACGAGACAGGATTCGTAACGATGAAATTCGTAGACGAACCAAAGTTACCGACATAGCTCTCAGAGTTAGCCGGCTGAAGTGGCAATGGGCAGGCCACATCGTTCGAAGGACAGACAGCCGATGGGGTAAAAAAGTCCTCGAATGGCGACCACGCCTTAGTAAAAGGAGCACAGGACGCCCCCCGACAAGGTGGACTGATGACCTGAAGAAGACAGCAGGAAACCGCTGGATTCAGAGGGCTCAGGACCGGTCGGAGTGGCGCCAATTAGGGGAGGCTTATGTCCAGCAGTGGACTTCGATAGGCTGATAGATAGATTTCTTTAGTATCCTGCTGCAGGGCTAGGGGGGAGGGGGGTGTTGAGGGGAAGGGAAGGAACTTCCTCCTAAAAGGGGGAGATGCGGAAAGCCATAGTTTTCGAGATTTTTTTATTTTTATTTTCAAGTTTGAAACTCAATATTTGTGTAAATTAATGTTAGAAAATGGGGCAAAAAGTTTAAAATATAGACCTCTTTACGAGGAGACACTCTCAATATACGAATTTTAGCAAAAAAGAAAGAAATATTTAAGGATTTAATTTATAAACATGTTTTATGCACTCAATTAATTTTAAAATTGTGTTATTTGAATAAGGGGAACTAAAACATTCTGAATCCAATATGACGTCCTTTAACCATCCTTCAAAGAAAAAGTATTATAATGACAGATACATTATTTGTAATTTATTACAGCAAGAGATTTGAAAGAAGAAGTTTATGTCATCAATGTCGAGGGAACGAATTAAGATTTAAAAAAACTACGCATTTCCGCACAAAATGCATAGATTATGATTCGACCGTCGAGCTAACGTCATTCGAAGTGGAGTACGAACCCCTGATTCGGGGCATCAATACCTATTGATTAAAGCCAAATTTATTCAGGAAATCGTGCAGCAGGCCCAATTGTTTTTTTATAATATTGGTGTGAACTGGGGATATTTGAGTCCAATCCAAAGTGCATACTAACTGTTCAATCCAAGCATCACTACATAGTATAAAACAAAGTCGTTTTCTTTGTCCCTATGTCCCTTTGTGTCCTTAAATCTTTAAAATTACGCAACGGATTTTGATGCGGTTTTTTTTAATAGATAGAGTGATTCAAGAGGAAGGTTTATAATTATGTATCATCCATCAAATCATCATCATTGTATGTAACATCCATTAAACAGTGGAGAAATACTGTTATTTTTGAGGTTTCTAATGTGATGTCGTTAATTATCAATTTTTTTCCGCTCACATTGTAAACTCAGGCTGAGCCCTACGAGATTTATCAATATAATGTGCTAATAATTATTTGTACACATTGAAAAGGTCTACAGAAAACTCCGCGATGGTATATGTCTATCTCTTCTCTTATGGATATCCCACAATAACATTTTTTGTCATTTACTTTTTACGACAAATAATGGCTAATTTTCGAAGCGATTTTAACCAATACAGCATTAGTCCTTATCCAAATAAATACATTGTTGATTTAATATCTAGTTACATATAAAAATAAAATCAGATTTCATTATTCTTAATGAAATTCAAATGTAAAAAATTGTCTCTACGTTATTACCAATATGTATTACAGACACGGCCCGGATGGCGCAATGGTTAACACGCCGGATCGCTGTTCCGAGGGTCCTGGGTTCGATTCCCATCGAGGCGGAAATTTGAATGATGAGTTTAAATTTCCGTTCTCGGTCTGGGTGCGTTTGTCCAAGGCACCCACAACACGGGGAATTCTAGTGTGGGGCTGTGACTGTGTGTGTACCAGCGTTTTTATTATTAACCCTAAGGCCTCTTGTAGACACACGTTTTTTCGGCGTAAAAATCTACGGTAAATTCGCCGTGTGTAGGCACGGTTGTCAGTGTTGTATGGATTACTATGAGAGCTTGTTGACAGTCGCGGCTGCGTTACGGCACGGCGCCGCCGCCGTATGCACCGTGCGTCCCCCTCGGCGTGCCGCGTTTAAAGGAGTGTTCGTTATATTAGATAGCTGATAAAATAATCAAATATTTATTTATAATCTTTCAACCGGTTATTTATTATAGCTGGCAAGCGTTATAAGTTATAACGTTGAGCCATTGATGTATAAGTATCTAGATGGATAATCGAATCCGCGAAGACGTGTCAAAAAAGCTGCGCCAACTATTGGCGCAGAAGTACTTTCCCGCCAATTAGTGCCGATCGCGCCGCTTTCGTGTCACTACGTATTACGCGCGCAATTTAAATAAACAAATAAGAGGGATAACATGACGAAATGTGCTATTAAACTGTGCCGGAATTATAAAGGAAGGGTAAAAAGCTCAAAAAACATCACATATCATAGGCAAGTAACCAATAAACATATTTTTAATTAAATTTCAATTTTGATTTTTATTGTAACCAAATTACGTCATTTTTTTGTCAGTGTTGCTAGTTTCTATTTTTATGCTCCCGACTTAACATCATTTTTGTTGGTATATAAATTGGTTTATGGTTACGTGTATATTATTTAGTTCATGTACTTTTATAAATCGAAAAGGTGGTGTTTACCAATACGTTTGTGTATATTTATAATAATATAACATTAATATTCGTATGTTTATGAGCCCATTTTAATGATTATTTTTGCATTGGGTCGAATAAACCACTTTTAAAGGTACAAGAGTAATGTGAAAAGGAGACGATCCAAAATTGTATGTAGTCTGGGCCTGGTTTTGTACCAGTGATAAAATAAGATAAAAAAGAAAAATAAACCATTTTTGACTAATCAAATCCACGAACTCATCTTTATTTCATTGCAAAAAATATTTATTAACTCCACGTGACGAAATTATTCTACATAATGGCGGGCAGCAGACCAGAGGATTCATAATTTTTGACGTATGACGTTAGCTGTCAATATGCCTTCTCTATGCTTGAATGATGCTTGAACAATGGCTCGAACTCAGAGTGAAGGACGCCATCTTGCAAGTGTTGCAAGTAGTACCTACCGAATAACTCGAAATTAATTTTATTTTAGCAATTCATTTATTGCGATTTGTGAATTTATTATATTTTTAATGAACTTTCTGTATTTTTTGGTTTTTCATTGTTTAGTGTACAAGATCAGGCCCAAAATGGACCATCTCCTTTTCTAAAATTGTAAAGTTACCGTCTCAGATTAAGGTGAAAATTTGAAGGGAGGACGGGTTCTACACTCTCATTCGTCCCCCCAAATTAAATATTGCTCTCATAAAGTAGTTACTTTTTTAAAATTATTTTTCTAAATCTCTAAAAATTTTAAGGTTATGTGGTCTCATTGGTTAATGTGTAAGCGCTCGAAGTCTTAAGTGTATGTATATGTGTGTGTGGACGTGTGTGTGTGTGTGTGTGTGTGTGTTTTTTAAACTACATTATAAAAAATAAATAACTTAAGTAGATCTAATTTGATTTTTGGGCCTAATTTTGAATCGTGACATCTCCGGCGCTGCGGAAGATGCAGCCAAACAGGCAAACAGGACTAACAATAGCGAAAAAGTAGTTTCGAACTAACCTTATTATATTGGTAGCACTGTCAAACTAAGCCAAGAGTCAGTAATCCATCCGCAAATCGCGTGTTTAAAAAACACATCAAAGAATAAAACAAGTCGACGCACTATGGATTGGTAGGTATAGGTTAGTTTGGATTGTATAATAACCAAGCGGAAAAAGGGACGCCCGAAGGGGGTCCCTTCGACATTTATTTACAACACTTCCTGCCTTAAAAGGTAGCAATTATCTAAATAATTTAGATAAGATAAAAGAACCTTGTACAGTATTTTAGTTCCGTCATAACCTTAAAAATTTTGAAACTTAAAAGAATAATTAAAAAAAAAGTATGCACTTCTTTACAGCCATATTTGGGGGGAAAGTTGGGGGAGTCACCAACCTCTCCTCCAAAAAATTTCAGCTTAATTTGAGGTAGTCACTTTATAATTTTTGGAAACTTGATTTTTTTATAATAAAAAAAGTATGCATTTCCTAGATTCAAAAATGGTGGGGGGAAGATGTGAGCGTCAGCCCCCTCCCCCCTCAAATTTTTAGCTTAATTTGAGGTGGTAACTTAATTAAAGAAGAGCCAATTATTTACGTTACCTAGCTAATTTAATAAAAAAAATTACTTGGAAAGTTAATTACATGCATATCATTAAAAAAAACTTCAATAAATAAAGGAGATCGTCCATTTTGGGCCTGATCTTGTACACTAAACCATGAAAAACCAAAAAATACAGAAAGTTCATTAAAAATATAATAAATTCACAAATCGCAATAAATGACTTGCTGAAATAAAATTAATTTCGAGTTATTCGGTAGGTACTACTTGCAACACTTGCAAGATGGCGTCCTTCACTCTGAGTTCGAGCCATTGTTCAAGCATAGAGAAGGCATATTGACAGCTAACGTCATACGTCAAAAATTATGAATCCTCTGGTCTGCTGCCCGCCATTATGTAGAATAATTGCGTCACGTGGAGTTAATAAATAATTTTTGCACTGAAATATAGATGAGTTCGTGGATTTGATTAGTCAAAAATGGTTTATTTTTCTTTTTTATTTTATTTTATCACTGGTACAGAACCAGGCCCAGATTCCATACAATTTTGGACCGTCTCCTTTCCAACTACAAACTGCGTAAAAAAATATTAATTTAATTAACTTAGCTGGTTTATTACAACATTAACATAAACAACTGTAATTAAATTAAGTAGGGTTTTTTATTTATTCATGAAAATAACCACTCCATAAATTAAGTTTAATGTGTGATTTATGAGAAAATTTTAGTAACTGGTATCATTGATCACGCAATATAGACAATAGACGAACGTGTAAAACATCGCCTGCACGCACACATGCTTGATATTGTTTCCTTGTTTTTTTTGTCTTCATTGTAGGGCGACGCTCCATCTAGGTATTTATACATCAATGCGTTGAGCGATTATTAGCCACGTTCACAACGACATCGCACGATTCAAATCACGAATGTTCTATGCGAGAGCGAAACAGAAACACTCGAACGAAAGAGAACGGAACAACCGAACATCCGTAATAATATTTTTGTCGCCTACCAAATTATGCTTTAAGATGACCGTATAAGAACTATATTCAGTTACATGTTCAGTACTGATTTAACGAATATATTTTTGTTCGGCTATATATTCATTCTTACCTTGAAACGCTATTTTTGCGTTATATTTTCTGTTTTCGAAAAGAATAAAATTAAAAATCAGTGCGTTTATCTCGCTTGACCTCGCAGGACGCGTAGTGATAGTTTACCGTGCGTTTGTGATATTTACGAGAATATTTGTAAATACATAAATGTTAGTTTTATTATTATCGCTTTAATAATATATTTTAAAAGTTTTAAATAAATAATGGTCAGATCGATGAAATTACTATTGTTGTAAATATAATCAATAAAATTTTAAGTACGCTTAACAACTTGCTCATTAAACTAAAAGTATATATTTATGTTGTTGAATTATCATAAACATTCAATACATTTTATCGCAAATAAAAATTTCAGTCGGGGACTGCCTAAGCCTGCAAAAAGTACCTACGAAGGAAAGTTCAATGAATTTATTTAATTAAGTATGTACCTATTTAAAATGCAATTAATTCGCTCACACAGTAGTAATGTGCTGAAAATGTGTTCCTTAAATATCCTTAATAAATAACAAGCACACAATAAAATAATTTGTTATCTGTCGCCAAAGACGTCTCTTTATTAGACGTCCTCTACAACGATAAAATCAAAACGCGTCGTTCTACGAAGCGAACGAATATATTATAGCGTAAAAAATAATAGGCGTTATAAAAGTAGCGTAACGTTATATCGCGTTTTTAATATATATAGTAGGGCCATTTTAATAGGCCACATTTGACAGTTCGTCAAAATTTTACAAAGTAACCTTGTAAGGGAGGCACCCCATAGTATCTAATACATTCCATACTAGATATTGTTAAACTTTTTACACTTAAAAGTAAGGAACTGACGTCGTTACAAAGTTACGTCAGTGAACTCTTTTTCTTTTTAAATATCAGGGATGGTACCGAAAGAAAATGATGAGTAGATAAGTTGAATTCGAGAAGTCGAACTAATCGTCAAAAAGTATTTTACGATTACAAAATAAAATGTATTTTAATACAAACAAAATTTATTTTATTACATTTTAGGCCAAAAAATATGTAATCATTCATTTATATAATAACGTCTGGCTCACAAGTCAGTATCTAGAAACGTGAAATGTTACAAAAAAGTCATGATTTCATTTCGCGCCATTATTTGACGCATTATTTTTGTCATTTTTTTTAGTCGTTGTGTGAACTGTGCGCTTATTAATACTTTTTATAACAATTGCATTCAATTTACAGATGTTTGAAGTCCTTATCGATTAATTAAATTAATCGATATTTTTCAGCAGGTTACCCTCACTATAAAGCAAAGACAAACAGTTGTCAAATGTGGCCTATTAAAATGGCCCTACTATAGCCGTTGCGAACACCTCTACCGTCTACGCACGGCGTGATTTTCATCAGTGTTGTATGGCTGGCAGTCTTCGTGAGTGTGTCATAGAGTTAGTATAACTAACTCTATGGTGTCGACGACGCCGGACATTTTCACGGTTTAGTGACCGGCTGGCTACACTGTTTTTAACTGACTTCTATTTATTTTTAATTTATTTATACACTTTATTGTTTGTATACCAGAATACATGGGTACAAACAACACAACACAAAAGGCGGCCTTATCGCTATATAGCGATTTCTTCCAGGCAACGTAAGATTTAGGAAAGAAATACAAATAGAAGGGGTAGAGGTATACAGTATACACACCAAAAAAAAATTGGAAATCAACTAAAACTTAAACATACTATTATGAGCTTGAAAGACAAGTTACATAAATAAGAAAGAAATAGATGCAACTAGTAGTTAAGGTAATGATTTTTGACTGAATTGATTTCTGTCTTAGTAAAATGAACATAAATAACGAATATTGTTAATTACATTAGTTCATGAAAGATCCCAAGTGAGCGGCACCTGGCCGTTGTCTTGCCCGTTAGCTTTGCCGTGCCATGTACACGCTAGCACGTTTTTTTTACGGCACGGCAAACACGCCGTACGGTCAAGAAAACGTGCCATGTACAAGAGCTCTAACGCTCCGTTTACATACTCTGCGAGAATGCGAGTGCTGTAAATTGTGCATCTTTGGTTTGAGTATTCGCTGGCTGGCGGCATACCTAATATAAGTTTTCTCTCTAACATGTCTCTAACCAATACAAATTACCTAGCTCCCTTCTAGCTGCTAGCTCTGCCTGGCTGTTGTAACTGGTAAGTATATAGTAATTACTATACCATTACGCCGGGTTCCCACTACGCCGGACCGGCAGATCTGCCGGCTCGGTAAAACTCCCGGAAGGCCTAGTGGCTGTACAAATTGTATGAAGCTATTCACATTATCCCGGATCCGGCGTTTTCGCCGAGTCCGGCATTTTTACCGAGCGTTTTGTCACTACAAAATGCCGGTAAAATCACCGGACCGGAGTAATGTGAACCAGTTCCGGCCTGTGTTCCCCGCCCCGCCCGTGCAGCCCGTGCTCCCCGCACTTCATTCGGCTCGCATTTTCTGACTAAAGTAGACGCTACACGTCATGAACGATATCCAAATCGTATTGTTACCGCCTTATATGCACGCAGTCTGCCTATATGTGATGGCACTTATCATATAAACTTTGTGTTAGAAGTTTATTGTAATTATAGTGTAAAAATATACATATATATATATTTATATTCTTATACATATTGGCAATCAATAAATAAATAAATAAATAAAATGAGGTGCTTGTCCGATTTTCTTGTGGGCTCCGGTGTAATGTGAACACTCTGTCCGGTGTCCGGTCAGATCTAACTTAGATCTAAGTTTGAAAAATCTATTTTATAACCTACTAACTACTACTAACTTATTTCTTTTTTTCTTACGTCAAGGCACAAGTCGAGGTCCCATGGGTCCCATTTATTCATTTATTACAGTGCCACAAACCACAGACTTATAAAACATGATTTTCACCATAGAGATAGGAATATTTTCACCACTATAAAGACGTATGTAAGCAATAGTTTCATTTCACCCCTTTCTCTCCCATGACACGTACAAAGTCTATCTTTTTTTATTTTTGTTGTTGCTACATTCACGCACACATAGACAAAATGGGGTTGAAGCACTCCCGCCATTTTGTTAAGCTACAAGAAGCTCACTTTTTGTATGAGAACCATAGACAACATTATACCATGAACAGTAGACCATGAATGTTTTGTATGGAGAATGTCAATGTGTGCAGCACGTCTCATCATCATCATCATCTCAACCCATAATGGCCCACTATTGAGCACGGGTCTCTTCTCATTCTGAGAAGGGCAGCACGTCTATGTAGTTGTAACTGGCACGCTTTTTTTTTCCCATAATATATGTAAGGTCTGCTTATTTTTTTTTTTATAAGTGTGCCACAAACTTATCTGACCCGGTGACCAAAATTGGAACTAAAGCAAATGTTATACTATTGTCAGATAAAGACAAACGACGAAGACAGTAGCGGCCCTCTTACCGGGTCAGATAAGTTTGTGGCACTGTATGTTGATTCCACAAATTAGGTTGATTCTGCTTATTTTTTCATTCTGTGGTCGAGGTCTTATCCTTTATGGTTTTAGTTCTCTATGGCTATAAAATTATTTTATACACTGTTTCTTTGTAATGACAGGTCATAATTGCCAAACCAAAAATGCCAGTGAGTCAACAATGTCAACATTACAAATACTGACAAATTGACTTAATTGACATTGACTGTCAGGTGAGACGAGTCCTATGTTTGTTGGTTCTATAATCTGAGGTTTGGTCGTATTAGTTTCTACTTCGTTCAAATTATTATAAATAACAAGTAGTTGCAAAGTGGGATTGTAACAATTATTATTAAATTGTTGGTGATTTCCTTCTATGTGAATTAAAAACGAAGTGATATAAAATACATATTGTCATGGAATGAAATAGTTTTTAGAAAGGAGTGGATATTTATCTCGATGTAAGAAAATCGTATTTGCTATCAAGGATGAGTTATTTAAGTGATTTGTCACAGTCGAGTGAATACTTGAGTTTTAGAAGTAGTATTCCATTACGAAAAATTGTTGTTGATTCAGATGGTTCCAAGGTAAACATTTTTTTATATACGTTTTGATACATTGAATGTTCTTGAAAACTGTTTCAATGTTTATACATACATCTTTGGGTATTAAGTACTTATAGTAGTCACAAATTAGTTATTTAACTATCTATTCTATCCCATTAGAAGAGACAGGATAGTATCCAATTAGTAGATTTCCTGTCACTAATGATCAAACAAATGAGGTGGTTTTCGTTGGTTCAATAAGGTCGGGTTTAGAAAGTTACATTTAGAATGTATATTTTGTGAAATGTGATTCAGAGTTCATTAAAAACAAGGAAGAGAAAATGTTTTGAAAGTAAATAATTTATTTTTTTATTTAATTCATGTACACTTAAGAGTAAAGAGTATTACTATAGAAAGTATGTATACCAACATTTTGATAATAACATTTTAAATTATTAGAATGTGATAACTTTCTACCTCTTGTCTCTATTTCATAAATTTTAGATGTCTTGCCTTTTTTATATATCTATAATTTGCAATTTTATAACTTCAAAATTTTCTTTTAATATAACTTTCTGCACATACAGACTTATTCCTGGATTCCTGTACAAATTTCTGCCCCAACTGATATAAAACTCCCCACATTATCTTAACAAGTATTGACCAATGTGTCATTTATTTAATTATGATGACCCATTTGTCATATTTAAATGAACAGTATCAAATTGTTATTGAATATTTAGATCTATTATAACTTTCTTTAATATATGTTTTAGGCATGGAGAATATTCGACAGTGGTCCTAAATCTGTCAGTTGCCCGTTAGTATGCTTGCCACCTGTATCTGGTACCGCTGATATATTCTACAAGCAGATCATGGGTTTAGCTTCCCGAGGGGTCCGTGTGATAGCTGCTGAGCCTCCACCCTACTGGAATATGAAGGAATGGTGTGACGGTTTCAAACGACTGATTGATTATCTAGAACTAGATAAAGTTCACATTTTAGGTGCCTCTTTAGGTTAGTATTGGAATAAGTTACTTATGTAAAAACTATTAATACAGTCCAATCTTTAATTATATTTAATTGTTTTGGCAAGTTGATATTAATTTACTGCAATTTGACTTTGTGAAAATTCACAATGCTGAAAACTGCTTCTAGAATTGCTGCAATGCCATTATGTGCGACACAGTTGGGATAACCCAAATGATAAAAATCGGAAATTATTATAGTGCAATATCTTAGTTTAATGGTATTTTGCCACCCAATGTTGCATTGCAGTTTTGCATTTTGATATTAACAACTGTCTTTAAGAAAGTTGTTTCCCCAGCTATATATCAGAGATGCTTGTAGTGTTGTGTGATAATTATCACATTGACCATGAAATATTTAATGATCACTTGTAAATTATCTCAATAAAGCAATTTGTATTTCTATTTCAGGAGGTTTTATTGCACAAAAATTTGCAGAAATGACAAAGAATTGCCCCAGAGTAGCATCTATAATTCTCTGCAACTCATTCACTGATACCACAGTGTTTGAGTACAATGATTCTGCAGCATTATTCTGGCTATTACCATCCTTGGTTCTCAAGAGAATGCTTATGGGAAATTTTACTGCTGAAAAAGTTGACAAAAGAATTGCAGAATCAATAGACTTTATGGTCGAGCGGGTAATAGCTTGTAATTCCTTAATTTATCTTATGAAAAAATTTGTCTTTGCAATCTTTTTGTATTAAGCTTAATGAAGTGAAAATAAAACCTTTTAATATTTTGTATAATATTACTGTAACATAGATAAAACAGTGTGCCAAAGTGTTTTTGTAAAAATACTTATAAGGCATTAAAGGAGAATGCGCAAAATTGCCCCAGCTCCGGCGCAAAAAGTAACTATCTCATAATTTTGTATATTTAATGGGTACTTAAAATAAATACTTGTGATCTCCCTAATCTGTGGCTAAACATTATTGTTTCAGGCACGAATTTTAGTAAACTACACAAATAGAAAATATTATTATATTTATATATTTTGTATGTGTATATTATTATTCATATTTTATTTAGACAAGAATGTGTGCCTACAAATGGCACATATTATATTATTACTTTCTGTAATATATACATTTGGGTGGGTGGTGAGGGTAATATTAAGAAACACAGTATCATAAAGTAATGTCTATATTCTCTTATAATTCTAAGTCTATCAAAACGGTATCTAAGTAAGCAGCAGGATGTTCAAATTCTTGAACGTTGTTTCGGACCCAGCCAAGATAATATAAAATACTAATGACATGGGCGCAACTTCCAGTGTACGACGCCCGTGAATGCACGTACATACTCTTTTATTGCGCTCCGACCCTGCGTCTCAGAATTATACAATATAATATGTATATGTTATGAAAGAATTAAAATAAAAGTGATTATTTTAGATATTACTTTGCATTTTTACTTGAGATTTTTTTTTTTTGTAACGATAGTTTAGTATAAAATCGTGCCTGAATGAATTATCAAAGCAATTTTTTTCTATGTTAGCCACTGATTAGGGAGATCAAATACATTTATTTTTTGTACACATCCAATGTATAAAATTCTGAGATAGGTTACGTTTGCGCCGGAGCTGGGGTAATTTTCTATGAAAATTGCGCATTCTCCTTTGATAAAATTGTGCTGATTTTATGTATCTACATATTACCATCAATATCTTAATTAATCTATTAACTTCCAACGACAGCATATGCTGTCATGATTTCATAGTACGTTCACTTCGCTGGAATTCAAAGGGTATCTATTCATATGTAGTTCAATAACATCTCATGAACTCTGGTCTGCTCTTATCTGGTCTTCATGTAAATAAAGACTGTGACGTATGTACGAAAGAATACGCAAACATAAATAAAAATGTTATTTTATCAGTTTAAATCCTTAATTATATTATATACCTATTTATTTAGAAACAGAAAAGAAATGCACGGAATTTTTGAATGTGTTGAACTGATCCAAACATTTCAATGGTGGTTTTATGAAGCAAATATTAGTGAAGCTGATAAAGAGCTTTGCATTACAGAAATTGTTAGAAGCTAAAAGACTAAGCAATCTCTGAAATGTTAAGACTATTAGATGACTATAAGGTCTATAAGACACAAATAATTATGTAACATGACGAGATTTCTCTTGAACTTGGAGTTATGTAAGATTGAAATATCTAGGAATATCTGGTTTCATATTACAATGTTATATATTGTATTGCAGTTGGAATCTTTGACACAATCTGAGTTAGCCTCAAGGTTAACTCTAAACTGTGCACCTGGGTACGTCCAGCCACAACTACTGAAAGACATGCCTATAACTATAATGGATGTTTGGGATGAGAGTGCACTAAGTTCGAGAGTTCGTGAAGATCTGTATAAGTCATACCCTCAGGCAAAACTGGCACATCTTAAAAGTGGAGGAAATTTCCCCTATTTGAGTAGAAGTGACGAAGTTAATCTTTATTTATTGGTAAGTTATATTAACATAAGTTGAATCAAATTACTTAGGTTGTATCCAGTTAGGCTGTTTCTATTGTAAGGCTGCAGCTATAGGCAAAATTAGTTGAAGAGTATCATGAGGTAGTGTTTTTACATTATTTTTTCTTTTGGGTATTTATAACGAAGGAACAGCGGAGTTTATTTTGATGATATTTTGCATAACAGTAAGTAACTATTATTAAGTTAAACAAAGTTTTGACTGGATTGCAGGTTTGCAACTATTATTTGTGACAATAAACGAGCCATTTGATGTTAAGAGGTCATGATCGCCATGGACATTAGAAGTACAAAATTTCACGATTAATTTTAGACGGAAGTTCGTGGTAACTTGGAGTAGATTTTTTTTGAAATTATAATCGTCCTTGTTAAGAATTCGGTTATTTAAGTTATTTAATTATTTCATTATTTAAGTATCGATGTGGCTTCTATATTTGTTTATCATTAAGTCCTTGGCTTTAATTTCACTAAAAATAAATAAGAGTGCATTGGAATTGGAAACAATGAAGTATAAATTTAGAATTTAGAATAAGTTTATAAATAGGAAACACCTGCGTTATTATTTGTTTGTGCACTGTTTTATTAAAGGTTAAGGGTGAAGGTCTTAGGCTTGTAACAGTCCAGTTTTCTCTATCTCTACTTTGCTTTGCAAATTAATGCAAATGATAATTCAAATAACGAATATGTTAACTCCAATATCAGAACATTTTGCACTTAGGTATTTATTTGATTAGATTGATGGTATGCATAAAATACAAGTTTATTGAATTCTTAAGTCGAATTATATAATTATCATTTTAAGTATCGTATTTCAATGTAGGCACGTGCGAACGAAGAAAAAAACAGCGGTGGTCTCTGTTGAATTTTAATAATAATGTGGATGACTTCTATATTGAA
Source organism: Hesperia comma (assembly GCA_905404135.1). Lineage (NCBI taxonomy): Eukaryota > Metazoa > Arthropoda > Insecta > Lepidoptera > Hesperiidae > Hesperia > Hesperia comma. The sequence goes on from FR990031.1 coordinate 6,208,778, forward strand.
ATAAATAGGCTTACCTATCGACCCGGATGGCGCAATGGTTCACACCGGATCGCCGCTCCGAGGGTCCTGGGTTCGGTTCCCAGCGAGGCGGAAATTTGATTGATGAGTTTTATATTTCTGTTCCTAGTCTAGTGTGTTGTCCATGTCACCCATGACACGGAATATTAGTGTGGGACTACGAGTATTTAGCGTTAGCATTATTTTAAGTTAGTGCGCTTTACCCTACACTACATTACCTACTTACCGGCAGATTTGAGATTGTAGACAAACAATAACAGCACCTATATAAAAATCTTCCCTCTTTATTCTTTTTGGCCGCCAACGAGTTAATGAAGTGATTGATTTCATTGATTTACTGATGACCACTGTTTTTTTCTGTTTTACTGGCAATATTACAACACTGCCCAAATAATGCAAATTAAGGTTGCTGGGATTTTCCTGTCTGAAAGACGATTAAATACTTACGAGTTTTTACCCTGTTAAAAAAGTGTGATTTTTTGTCGCACACCACTAAAACGTGGTGCTTTAGTACTCTGTTCTGTACCACATGCAAAGTATTTTTTTGTGCTTATGCCTATAATATTAATAATAAATAAAAACACCAAACACATTCATCGATCCACTCTACGATTCCCCGATCCTGTATTGTGGATGCCATGGACACCACCAAAATATATACATATATCAACATAACATCATTATTCAACTTTACACTTTGTTGGGTATCGAACCCAGGACCACTGATAACAATACTAGCTCTTAACCGCGGCTTCGCCCGCATGGTCAAAGAGAATTAACAATGAGTTGTTTATCATACATGACACATTTCTGGTGTTTAAATAAGTGACTACAACTAACTAAAAACTATTGAATAATAATAATAATTTTAAGCCAAAACAACAACAGACAACCTTTTTTTTCCAGATACATTTACGACAGTTCGACGGCACAAAGCTGTCCGCTTCGTATCTAAGTTTACACAGGATGCCGGGCAGCGCTCAACCTGAGGAGGGCTCCGTTAGCTACTTCAATAAACGGGATAAGTTCGTTAAAATAACCTAAATTGTCAATTAAGTAAGGTTTATCTTTAAGTGCCAAAATATGTATATTCTTATGAATCAACTTACTATCAAAAAAATGTCCATTATATTTATATGTCAAAGCCTCAAAAAAATGTTCCCTATTATTACGAATATTACGAGGATAGTAAGAAAGTAATCATGTGAAATTTTCCACAGTTAAAGTATTTATGGAAGAATGCAAAATGCTAATATTTTTATATAATAATACATTAGAAATATATGAGTGTAATTATTAAAACATTACACAGCCCACTACAATTTATAGTTTTTTAAGTTGCTCAATGTACACTACTACCTGACCACAATAATTAGGCGCATGTCAGATAGCAGTCACGCGGGCCCCCCACCCCGCTCTAGCCCCGCGCGTCCCCTAGTGAGGCGCAGTCGTGTACAATTGTACATTAAGGTCATTTAGACTAGGCTGATGTGAACTTCGTTTTCCGAGATGTTTGCGCAGGTACAGTAAATGACCAAGTACAGGTGGTAGGGCCTAGAGCTCACCCGGGGAAGTACCACCGCCCGCCACGGTACTTTGTACCATTCCTACCGTGTAATAATTGTTTTAAGAACAATTGTGTTCCGGATAGGAAGGTGTGGTGCCGGTTACACTTTTTAGAGGCGACCATCTCAGTCCTCAGGGGTAGCAACGCAGGGGCGGCAGCGGAAGGTGGTGCTGCATGCTCGTTTGCTATCTTAATTCCATAAAAAAAATTGTACCTCCATTAAACATTCACCATGGTACTTTTGGTACTACTGCAGAATGTACTACGTATTCACATCCCTATTTCCAATGACGTCTTAACTGACATGCGCCTAATTATCGTGGTCGGCTAGTACCATGCGTTTGACAAAACTAGACATGATGTTTGTGTACGTCAATCTGAAGAATGATTTGACAGATTACGGTCGAATTTCAAATATAGAGCGGGCCTCTAAAATAATTACTAAATGGTAAAAACAAAATGCTATGAAATGATACTTTGATCACCTATTCTATTATTATTGTAATAGGTGTATAAAGTTGACTGTCGCCTCTAATGATTCCGGTTTCACGTAATTATTATTAATTAGTTTAAGTTGTTATGATCATTGAACGGGTTCAAATATACCATAACAATAACATAAATTTGACGAAGTCTATGCAGTTTGTATCATGATTCTACATTTACATTCCTATAGAACTACCTAATTTACACACTAATGTAATTTATTGTTATTATTATTGTTATTCTAGGGAAATGTTAAAATGTGTAACTGTTTTTGTACATTTAGCATACCTAGTTATGGTACAGGTATATTTAATTTTATAATGATAAAATTATATTTTTTTAAGTTTCACAGTGTTTTATTTACTTACCTTTCGCATGAGTGCTCGTACATTGATTATGCGCTAATTTAGCAATAAGACCAGACTCTCGACAGTCTAGCTACCAGAAGTACTTTTGAGAGTTCAGTACTCATAAGAGGGAAGGAGAGGAAGAAGGGGACGGAAGTACCGGAACCCCATAAATATGACAACTGTCTGTCACAGAGATCTTTCTCTAGAACAGAAATAGAACTTGAAGTAAAGCATACGAGTTAACGAGTTACTATGGTCGTTATGAAAAATTTATTTCTATGGGCCTTTGTTGCCTGAAAATAAACGATTAATAAATAAATAAAATAAAAAATTGATAGGTACCTAAAAATAATTAGGTTTTCCACGTCGTATCTTGTTTTTGACGAAATTGTTAATAAAGCATGGCGATGCGGAACCCTACGTATGCTAGGCTGGCTTGTTATTAGTTAGTATAAAAATATATAATCGATATTAATTTACTTGGGTTTTTAATTTAATATTACTACTAGCAAACGAATAAACGAACTACCGAAGGTAAGTGGTAATCGTCGTCAATAAATCATCAACACACATGCATTCCCACCGAATAAGAGTTGCAAAATCCTATAATTCGCGTATTCAGAAAATCTTACTTAATCCTGTTAAAAATAAAAGAGCATAGTAATATTTGTTAGTTGTAAAAATTATTTACCTCAAAGTATATTCGATTATTACGAATAGTTTTATTTGTTTATCGATCAATGATCCATTATATAAACACGTGTTTGTAACCATACCTGCTATGCGAAGCGACTCAAGTTATATTTCCGACTAGGGCAGACATGTAAAAGATAACATCGCGAAAAATAAATATTCAGCTGTAATTTTAACATAATTTATTTAACAAGCATGTCTATACTTAATCATTCTATATTTCTTTCTCCATATAACTTTGTTGTTTTTTCTTTTCCTTAATATTTTGTAAAGCTTTAGCCCTCTCTTCATCGTCTGAGTAATATTCTGCCAAGCTGTCGTCTTCGTTTGGCACGGGCTGGCCTGCCATTGTAGTGCCTTTCTCCGAGGAAGCCATGTTTAGTTTTATTAGAGGGTCGTCTAACATTATCTCGGGCATTATTGGTTCTCCGTATGACGCCGCTGACTTCGTATTATGCGCAGTCACCGTAGAATATATTGACATCGCCTGCAATGAAATCAGAATATTTTTGTTGAAATTTACGAAACGCTATCTATGAACTGAATATTAGAACAAAAATTAACTTTTTACAAAAAAAAATAACAGAGTTCAACTTCAACAAGTACCTACAGATAGCTCAAAAACGATTCGCCAGGTGTCAGTCAAAGTTATATGTGACCACTCGACAAGCACCAGCCTCCGAATAAAAGAAAAAACCTAAAAACGGAACATCCAGTAAAAACTTATGAGGTAACGACCATAAAGATAAATGGGCATTTTGTTCGGACCGGTGACCCACCAGCATTCAGTGATGAAACTAGTCAGAGTTTGTTAACGACCATGGACTTAACACATGTAACTACCCAATGAAATGAGTCGCATTGCTCAAAAGCTTGAGAAAGCTGTTTTATTAGATTATAAAATGTTGAAGATTATAATGTTTTAAGTGTATAAAATGTTGTTAATTAATGTTGTTTGTTGTTCAATGAGACGTAAAATACGTTTTATTCAACAGATTTTTAAACAACTTCAAAAAAGAAGAAGGTTCTCAATTCGTCTGGATGTTTTTTTTCTTCTTATTATGTATTTTACTCCATAACTTCGAACTGGGTGACCCGATTTCAATAATTCTTTCGACATTAGAAAGCTAATATGACTGCCGCGTGGTCCCATTTGAATTTAAAAAATTGAATTAAAAATCCATAATTATGAAAAATATACATTTGCGTAGAAGCGCATAACTTTTTCAACCCATGCATTTGGATCTAAATAAAAACATTGCGTGAAATGCTAATCCTAAACCTTTAAAAAAAACCCTATTTCATTACTGAACGCGACTGGGTCAAAAACGCCCAATGACCTTTGATTCACTTTATTACGTATAACTCAAAGTACCTACCTGCTAGCTGTCGCTAAAATAATTATCATCAAAATTACCTAGTTAAAAGTCATGATTAAAAAAACTAAATTGAGAACCCCTTTTTTGAAGCCTATTAAATACTGTAGCATAAGTACCTGTGCGACTAGATTGGACAATCGAACTGTTAACCCTCCTCCTTTTTTTTAAATCGGTCAAAATCAGCAGCATACCTGAGCGACCCGACCAGGTTGAACACGTCCCCCGCGTTGGCGGGCAGGATGAGCGTGTTGTTGGTGCGCGCCAGCTTCGTGAACGGTGAACGTCGCCACGTACATACCTGAGCGACCAGGTTGGACACGTCCCCCGCGTTGGCGGGCAGGATGAGCGTGTTGTTGGTGCGCGCCAGCTTCGTGAACGGTGAACGCCGCCACGTACATACCTGAGCGACCAGGTTGGACACGTCCCCCGCGTTGGCGGGCAGGATGAGCGTGTTGTTGGTGCGCGCCAGCTTCGTGAACGGTGAACGCCGCCACGTACATACCTGAGCGACCAGGTTGGACACGTCCCCCGCGTTGGCGGGCAGGATGAGCGTGTTGTTGGTGCGCGCCAGCTTCGTGAACGCCGCCACGTACTGCTCCGCCAGCGTCAGCGACGCAGCGTGCCGGCTCTCCTGGTAGGGGATAGGGGGTTTTACTTAATGTGAAGTAAATTGGTAGAGAAAGGTCGCCCTTACTAAGAATGTACTGTATACCATCCAGAACTGTACCACCAAAGATGAGACGTTAGTAGAGTTGCCTATAGATATACAACGCCTCAATTTCGCGAGGACTAGAGGTTGAAAATAAATGTTGAAAATTCAACCGTAAAGAACACTTCATAAGGCTTATATTTCAATGTTTTCCTATGAGTTGAATCAAAATCAAGGTCGAGTTGAGTTATAAATATGTAGTTGTTTATTGGGTTCTTTGTTTGTTATGTACCTGGTTGGCCAGTGCACTGGCTATAAGTTTGAGACCCCGCGCGCGCGCCTCCGCCACCGCGAGCATGGCGTTCGCTTCGCCCGACGCTTTGTTTATTTGCTCCTGTTTCTCCGCCTCTGGAATATCAATAACAAACAACATTTTATTCACCAAATCAGATACATAATACTATTAGTCGTATCTTCTGTTTTAGTTAACCTAAATTTTAGTTTATTTATGTATCCTCACGAATTTTGTATAATGTATTTCATTTAGTACCGCTCATCGTGTTTTTTCTGCTTAGCCCAAAGGTTGGCTGGTAGAGAATGCAATTAGCATTAACGCCCGCCTTTTGTACCGTTATGTTACGAATAGTGGTCAATAAAGTTTAAATAAATAAATAATTTTATCATCTGCATCTCACTTAGTGCGGCCGCACACCAGAGATACATTTGTATTACAATAATTGTAGCGCTACACCTGAACCGTGACAAATATATCGCCCCCCCCCCCTATATTTGTATGTAAACCCGCACATCAAGGACACATTTATAGTAGGCGCAGTTGGGGGCGAGGCGTTTGTCGCGCCCCAAGAATTGAAGATCGAACACGTTCGTTTTATGTGGCGCCGTGCTTCAAAAATGACAACAATGACTTAACGAAAATGAAAGACAATACAACTAGATGCTACAACTGTGCTTCCGATGTGCGTATACACAATACATTTGTCGCCGCCATAGATTTATTATATAACTATAGATTGGCAACTGTCTCACTTGAACGAAACCAAAAATGAATGACAGGTGACAGCGGGCGGTCACCGCCGAGCGCGACGCCTGGGGGTTTTTATATTTATAGGAGTCACATCGTACCGCACAAGTAACCATCACTAATTAACACTACTAAGGACGTTATTCCACACAGAAATGCAAAAAATAAATTACGTATTTTGAGAAAATTGAGGAACAATTTTTGACAAGAGCCCGCTAAGCCCGCTATGCCGTCTAAAAATTGGTTTCGTCTATTTATCTCGCTCTGCCATACGTGTATCATATGTTTTGCTCTTTTGCATTGCCAATCTATCTAAACGTCAGTGTTATATATGTTACATATGTGTTACATATGTTACATCTATGGTCGCCGCTCGCCGCGTAAATGTATCCCAATAATTCTGGCGCCGTAAATATGTTGCGAGTAATATGTGCTGCTGGTGTGTGGCCTCACTTAGAAATTTGATCTCATTGCCTGTTTCATAATTTTTTGCTACATACTTTTTGTGAAGCAATAGTTGTCATACCTGACTACCGTTCAAAAGGTCCTCATTTCGATTCCAAGCGGACATTTGAATGATGATTTTAAATTTCTGTTCTCGTTCTGTGTGTGTGTCTTTATCTTGTGTTGTTCATGACACCCACAACGGCCACGATACAGGTAATCTTAGTGAGGGACTTTGAGTATGAAGCTTTCATAAATGTTTATTTACGGTATTTACCCGAGGCAAGGATCCTCGCCTGTCGCTTGCCCTCAGCGACGTTGATGTCGGCGGCGCGCACGCCCTCCGACTCCAAGATGGCCGCGCGCTTGCGCCGCTCCGCCTCCACTTGCATCTGCATGGCTTCGTTGACGCGCGTCGGGAGCTTTATATCACCTGATATATACAATACAATACCGCTTTATTGTATGTCAATTAAACAGTAACAAGTAACAATATTCATATTAATGTCACTACTACTAGTAATAATACTACAAAATATAAAAGAATATGGTGTAGGCAGTCTTATTGCTTAGAGCAATCTCTTCTAGACAACCATATTCCTATGGAATGTAAAGCTCATATCATGAGAGATTGTTCATTTATTCTGCACATAAATTATCCATTTATAAATATGTATTTTTTTACTAGTGACTTGTTGTACTTGTGTTGATCTGTATATTGTAAACTTATTCATACAAAAAACTTACGAATTTCATAACGAAGACAAGCAATGCCCCATGCCTCACTGGCCTTGTTGATTGCATCCACTATGGACACATTGAGTGACTCTCGCTCTCGAAACACCTTGTCCAGAGATATTTTACCGAGCTCTGATCTCATAGTAGTTTGAGCTAGTTGGGTGATTGCAAACTCTGGATCTTCCACACCATAGGATGCTGAAAGATTAAGTGATTCACAAGCCAAATATAACAAAGGAATAATAATAATAAGTCATTATTTTATAAATATTCGAAAATTGCAGTAATTTTTTTCATATATTTTTTTTGATCAGAAGTAACATATGCATTATTAATGCATTCATGGATAAAAAAAGTAGCATGAATTTGCACAACCAACTGCTAGTGCAATTTCAATAATTAAAAAAAATGAAAATTGATTTTAGGATTCTTCTTCTTCTCTTGATTCTAATTATTTAGTTTAGTTCATAATGAAACATTTTTTTGAAATAGCAGCCTAACACTCTTTCTGTAGAACCTTCATGTCAACCTAATTCCGTTCAAATGGCACAGATATTGAAGGCATAATAACAGAAATCGTAAACTTACCTAGGTAAGGATCAACTATGCGGAGGTACAACACTCCGTCAATACTGAGTGTGACGTTGTCTGATGTAATAGCACTCTGTTTTGGGACATCAATAGCTATTTCTTTCAAACTCTGCACATATTTGATTTTATCTAAAATCGGCCACAGGAGATTCAGACCTGGATCAAGTAGCCGGTGGAATTTACCCATGCGCTCTACTATCCATGCCTAGAAATAACAATTAGGACGGTTTGAGTTAAAACATTGTGAAATATTTTCTTTAGCATTCATTTACGATTTTAATTGATGGTAGGAGAGCAACTAAGTATAAAGGTAGATTTATAGGTGTTGCATAATTATATACCTACAACTTAAGATAAATACTTTAACTGTATCTACCTACCACTCTTTTATGACCATTTATAGGGGTTATAATTCTAGTTTACCAACAACCTAAAAAATTATATTATCAAGGAACCCGTTTCTTAGGATTGTAGAAATCTCAAATTAAATGAAAAATTACTACAAACACTAAAGAGGTATTTAATTATAATTTAAGTCACAAAACAATTTTCTAACACAATTTTCTAGTACATGTCAAAAGAGAACTAACCTCTTGTTGGGGCACAAACATAATTATTGTATTGATTGGCGTTGTTGACCGGCTTCTTGTTGATGCGATCCCATACAGAAATCTAGTCTCATTTTGAATTTCTGACTTGTAAGCATTCTGAAAATATAATGTTAAAACCACCAAAATGTCCAATTGAGTTCTCTGGAAATACGAGGCAAAATACTCACTTTTAAAGGAAGACCTCTAGAGAAAAGAAATTTGGAACGTGAAAACATATTAAATGCGAGTAAATCTTGCAATAACAATAGGTATTATTTAATTTTCTTACGAAATTCGTAACCCATACTTATTTTGACAAAATATTGACAATGACAATGACATTGAAAATTTTCAAGAGAAATAAGAAAAAAAATTATGGTCGCAACACAGATAATAATAAATAATGTCTATTCAGTATAGGTTGACCAGGAATATTGAAAACCTCGCGATATTGCGGTAAGCTCATGGAACTAATTTGTTTAAACTGGCCTTGCTTACTTTCGAATTTCGAAATGACACTCGTAAATTGCTTGTCAGCGAGTTGAATGTCATATTTTATTTTGTTACATTGAGTGCTTATTTCGTGCTAAAATGCCAAAAACTATTAGTAGTCGTAAAAGAAAAGGTTTTCTATGTGCTAAAATAACATTTCCTTTTAAAATACGAAGTGTCTAGTCGTCCGCTAAACGGATGAATAAAATAACGTAGTCGTCCGCTAAACGGACGACTAAATTTAATTATTCGTCCGATTATTCAGGTTTATTTAGTATAACAATAAATTAATGTTATCGGACGATTAAGTTATTTTATTCGTCCGTTTAGCGGACGACAACAGGTACAGGTTATTTTATTATCCGATAATCGGACGATTAAGTTATCTTATTCATCCGATAATCGGACGAATTATTAAATTTATTCATCCGCTTAGCGGACTAGCCACCGCCTTTAAAATAACATCCATTCAGTTAAAAAAATAACATTTCCGACTTAGTTGACGAAAAAATAATGATGGCATGAGCGTTATTATAATTACTGTTGTCTGTGCCATTGCCATAAAAAAAATTGTGCCCCTATTTTAGGTTTTCTATATTCCTGGTCAAGCTATATATTTAAATATTTTGTTCCCATGACGACCTATTCTGTTAAATCGTATTATTTGTGTACGTTGTAAATACCTGCAGGCGTTTCGAATCCAGGCTTCCTTTTCTCGAAAATAATAAAACTTTAATTTCAAGATGGACAATGAAAATACTTACGGTATGTCCAGCGAAGACTCTTTACTGTTAACGGACAACTCAGTTACTTCCGATGTAGTTGCTAAGCTGAGAAGATTGAAAATACAAGAAAGTATTATTAGTGCATCCTTAGAAAAATTCAATTCTGAACAAGATGATCATACAACCCGCGATTCAAATCAGAAACCAGATTGGAAAACTTACTCTGCTAAAGTAAAAAATAACATTATTGAAATTAAAAATGCGTTTGAGGATATAAAAATTGCTACTGAAGATTCTGAGGACAATTTAAAGAATATCAGTAAGTATCATAGATTTAATATAACGTCAGTGTAAGCTAAATCTACGGTAATTAGGTAAGTATGTACTTAATATAAATATACTGTTGGTAAGAATTGACTGAAAACACAAATTAGGTACTTAGTACTAAAATTTTATATCGGAATCCCATTTCATTTTCTACTTGTATTTCATCGCAACATACCAATCTTCTAGCACACAACAGACACACTCTTGGGTCAGAACTATAACTCATAAGTACTTATCATATCAATAATCCATTAAGTATAAGTAGGTAGGTAATAAAGAGTACTTCCTGGGGGTAACCAGGTAGGACGGCAGGGGGGGACATTTAATAGTAGGTACCTACTCTTTACAATATTCCATATTCCTCCTACCCTGCACTTGATACAAAACGCTTTGTCCTTGCCTATATGAGGGGAGCTGATTACTAAGTACGCCCATGGAACACCTGTTTCGTATTTCATTTTTTTTATAGCCTAAGCAGGCAAACGAGCAGACGGGTCACCTGATAGTAAGTGATCACCGTCGCCCATGGACATTGGCAACACCAGGGGCGCCACCAACGCGTTGCCGGCCTCGAAGGAAGCGATAGACCCGCTTCTTGAAGGACCCCATGTCATAGCACTGTGGGAATACTGAGGGATGAAGTTCGTTCCACAGTTTACACGTACGCGGCAGAAAATGACGTGAAAAGCGAACTGTGGATGAACGCCAGGTATCCAGGTGGTGTTGGTGGAACCTGGCTTTATCCCGTGAAGTGCGGTGGCGAAAGTTAACCGCAGGTATTAAGTGAAACAGTTCCTCAGAACATTCCCCGTTATACAGACGGTAGAAGACACAGAGAGAGCCCACATCTCTCCGCAGTTCGAGTGGATCTAAACCGTCTGTGAGCTTGGGATCGTCGACAAGATGAACAGCTCGCCGTTGGATACGGTTAAAAGGGTCCACTTGGCAAGCCGGGGCCCCAGCCCAAAGGTGGGAGCAGTACTCCATGTGAGGTCGGACTTTATTGCTTTATAAAGCAACATCCTATGTTCAGGCATGAAGTACCGCTTAGCTCTGTAGAGCACCCCTAACTTCTTTGAAGCCAGTTTAGCCTTACCCGCCAAATGGTCCCGAAACTGAACATCATTCGAAATGTCGACACCTAGGATCCCAATGCTCGTAGAGATGTTAAGGGGAATGTTCTGAAACTGTGGTGCTATGACGAATGGGGTTTTTTTAGCGGTTAACGCGCAAACTTGTGTCTTCTCGGGGTTGAATTGGACTAAATTCAGTCTGCCCCATTCCGAGACCCGCTCCAGAGATGTCTCGACTTCCGACACAAGTTTTATCCTCCTCTCCTCAATCTGCACCCGAGACATATTTGCACGGCCTGTCTACCGGGCATCACCCGTACTGTCATCAGCATAGCAATGGATATTCTCGATGTCGAGCAAATCATTGATATGCATGATGAACAGTGTGGGCGACAGCACAGAGCCTTGTGGGACGCCAGCGTTTATGGGCTTAGTGTCCGAGCAGGTACCGTCGACAACGACCCTGATGCTCCGCTCCGATAAAAAGCTGGTGACCCATTTGCATAAAGACTCGGGTACTCCATAAGAAGGCAGCTTAGACAATAATGCCTTGTGCCACACCCTGTCGAAGGCCTTCGCGACATCCAAACTTACAGCCAATGCTTCACCTTTGCTCTCAATTGCTTCCGCCCAACAATGAGTAAGGTACACAAGAAGATCACCAGCAGATCTGCCGTGGCGGAAACCGTATTGACGGTCACTGATCAACTGGTGATCCTCTAGGTACCGGAGCAATTGGGTGTTAATTATTCGCTCCATTAGTTTGGAGAACTAAGAGGTTATTGCAATTGGTCTGTAGTTAGATGGGTTTGACCTGTCGCCATATCTGTCTGTCATATCTAAATTCTGAGTCACTCTAGGGCTAGAGCCGTCAATTCCGGCTTATGCAAAAAAGTGTGGTTGCCATGTTTTATCCACGTATCTACAAATTGCTGTCATTAAGCCAAGTCGGAGATCATCTTAACATTGTTGGAATTGGTCAACAATTGAACCTAGAAATAAAATACTTAGGTATGCTGCAGCCTTCGTAGTTATGAGAGTTGAAAAACCCGTGCTCTGTTGTTATCCGCTAATGGGTTAGCCAATTAAATAGTTTCACTTAATTTAATCGCCAGTATACCTTACAATTCTAATTTCAAATAGTTACCGATGAAGAAACTACACCTGTATGTTGAAACTTCCGCAAAGAATCAATCCAACATAGTACCTACGGACTGATTCTATTACTCCGTTTAAATTCAATCTGGAATTCGTTATAATTAATTGCATAACCCACAAATGCCAGCATTCCGCCAATGCAATTAAGGTACCTATATAAGAATTACAGTGTTATCTCAATGTCGTTAGTAAAATTTTCTGACAAGCTAAATTGAACTGTGAGCACAAGTACAAGTTTGGTTTTGGCGGGGAGTGAATTACTTTTTTTTAATTATCGCCGTTAATCTACAATGAACCTTAATCACAAGGGCGAAAAGGTGGCATTTGTGTGAGCAGTCAATAAAACGAATTCCATATAGAACGCGAACGGGGAATATACTTACCTTTTTGCATTTCGATTTCTCAAATCCTAAACCTAACCATCCAGAAACCTAATACAGTAAACCCAAACCATCCAGAGATGAAAAGGCAATGATCAAAATAGTGCAACATAAAAAAGCAGTGAAATTGAGAAACTCCTTTCTTTGAATTCGGTTAAAAATATGTATGGAACATTCTGCAATAATTTTAGTTTATTTATCCTTTTACTTTTTTATTGATTTAGATTTATTGATAATTTACAGACATTGAAGAGATTAAAAAAGATATCCTGAATTTGAATAACAAAATCAAATCCTTAGAAGATTTCATCAACACAGAGCTAAAATTGTTAAAATCAGAAGAAAAGGAGCTTATAAAACAGGTTTTTGTAGTCATATTTTAAATAGGTAAAGATAAGTCTTTTCTGCTTCACTCTTTGAAAAGCCACCTACCTCAGCACCTACCAGCAGAACTCATAGAAAGCCGACCGCAAACAAAAGACACCGAATCTCTATATTTTTATCGACTACATTCGCGAATAACGAAATTTTAAGCCGCGAATACAGAGAGCCGAGAGTTGGTCACAATTTTTTAAGCCGTGAATACTGAATCCGCAAATACGGAAGCCGGGAATAAGGAGCTTTTACGATTCATCGGCCACAAAAAAAAAGTTGTATTCGAAATCCAAAAAAAGCTCTCATATCGTTAGCTGGAACACGATGATACTTTTGAGAGTAGAAAGATATATATTTGGTTGAAATAATAGGATATTAAGTATTGCTTATTTAGGTATAATATAATATTAATAAGTTCATCGTTGCGGAAAACCTTAGAAAGGTCGAGCTTCTGTCGCTTTTTAAAACATCGAGTTATTAGGTATTCCAGGCCCTCCCATTAGGAACAAATTACCTGCTCATGTTCATGAGTTGTCCTATTTATTAATCTCTTATTTTCAACTAACGTTATGCAGATGAACGAGGAACCAAAACGTTCAATAACAACAAAAGGAAAAGTTAAAATTCAAAGCAAGCAGTACAACGAAGTTGTTCCTAGTCCAATACGAGTGCTAATTAATTCCCCTTTAAAATGTAATGTAAGTAGTTTTTGTATGCCTGCATGGTATAGGTAATACCTACTTTAGTACTTTTTTACCTGTTACTTAGAAGAAACATAAAATTACTTATCTACCTGACATTTTTACTAACTTTTCGCTAAATTTTTACTCATAAATATTAACAAAACTTATACTTAACAATAAATTGTAGGTACTAAAATTAAATACAGATAGAAAAAATCTTACGAATGAATTTAATTTCAGGAAGTGCAACAGTTTCAGGCATTTATGTCAAAAAGTAAAAACCGTTATGGTGGTTGGAATGAGTACAATCACAATATTTTTATTCAAATATGGAACAAATTTTACGCCACAGACGATATTGATATCCTAGAAAGCAACAAAAATGAAATTATCAGTCGGAATAAATTATTGTCGCAATTTAAAGATGAGGTTTATGAAAAAATCCCCGGTAAGTTTTTTTGTGGCTAGCAAACGAGCATTTTTTTCGCTGCCGCCCACGACAAGGATCCAAAACAGGAGTAGGATACATGGGCGTAATTAGCTACTAATCCATGGAGAAGGAGGGAAAGGGGGGGGGGCGACGAAAACCTGCTTCAGGATTTTCCGAAAATTCCCGGGTCCAATCTGCGAATGCCCATGCTAGTCTAGCCTAGCTTAGTCCAGGCTAGCAGAAGATATTTTATTGTTAAGAATTTCATTTCGGTAATTATGAAAACTAGAACAGGGAATGTTAGTGTAAGTTACTTATTACCTACCAGTATTTTTAAATTGTTTTAGTTTCTAGAGGTCCTACCTAGTGACAATCAAGATAAATTCTAGCATTATTTGCATGCATGTACTTAATACAAAAGTACTGAACAATGTACGAATTTTAATAATGCTGCATATTTTATGTATTAGATACCACATTATATGTGACTTAATTAGAGTTCCGTGACCTCGCATACAATGACACTGGTGAATCCATTATTCATCTGATTTGATACACATCTGCAAGCTTGCTTCAATGTTTATGCTAGTAACTTTGATGTTTTAAATATCTAGATTGAGCGTCGCCCTACAATGAAAACAAAAAAAAACAAGGCAACATTATCAAGCATTTGTGTGCGTGCAGGCGATGTTTTTTACGTTCATTTATTGTTTATGTGTGCGTATAAAATAAAATGCATATAACTAACTAACTAACTGTTAGCCACAATTTTTGACACGTTTTTGCGGATTCGATGTTCCATCTAGATATTTAAAACATCAAAGGCTAGTAAGTACCTGTTACGTACTAATGTAACGAAATGTCGTCTGAAAAATACTTGCTTGTTAAACGAATTACAAAAAAGATTAAATCCAAGATAACTAAATAATTATTTTCATTGTTGAATTAGAATTTACGAGAATAATATCATTAATTGAATCCAAAATCGCCAATTCTTTGATAACTACAAAATCTACGCTACCTAGTTAAATGTTCATTTTTTATTAGCAAACTTATAATTCTCTACTATCTAGGGTCTGCAGATAAATTTATTTATAAATAATAAATGTTCTGTTACATCAGCGTAATTTTAGTGTAAAAAATAACGACAGTAAAAAATAACAACAATAAAAAATCCCGCTAGATTATACAAACACGCCAAAAGAAATGTTATAACTTCAAAACACGCAAGTCATTTATATTGCAATGGGTTCGAAACACAATGCACAATGTATACTTTTTTCAGTGCTTTTAATTCACAATATTCCATTTAGCTTGAAAAGAACTACACATATTGAAAGGTTATAAAATTTTAAAGAATATTTTTGTCCCAGTATGAGCCAAACTTTTGCCAAAGTAATTAAGTAATAGGGATTCCCTAAATATCCTGTAAATGATTTCCTGGGTAAATTTAGTAATTCTGGATTAAGTAATAAAAAAGTTAAATATCTGCTCATTTGCGGAT
The DNA here is from genome assembly GCA_905404135.1 of Hesperia comma. NCBI lineage: Eukaryota > Metazoa > Arthropoda > Insecta > Lepidoptera > Hesperiidae > Hesperia > Hesperia comma. Next base: position 6,224,472 of record FR990031.1, read on the forward strand.
CTAGCAAAACAAAGTAGGTATATATTTTTAAAAGATGAAAATCTCAAAAATGTTATTTTTCCTAAGGTCATTTTTTGACTACTAGATAAGTACTAGGTAGGTACTTAGTACTTATGCTACTCGGTTGATATAGATAGGCACATAATTACCTGTGTCATGAAGCAAATATAGAGAGAAGACGTTGTATGTAGATTTCTCTAAGAAAGAACGCGTGACACTTTGCGGGACGAGGGGGTGTTAGATCCCGCCCACTTGTTTATTTTCCATCTAACAGTCAATAGCAAAACTACTCGTTTCGTTCTATATCGATTTTACTATGTAGTTTCACTATCTCACACTAGATGTCAATAAATGTGAGATATAACAGGGACGTACTCAAAATATAAAAAAAGTGTCGCCATCTAATGTCGAGTAGACAGCACTTCATCCTTTTCTTTGCAAATGTGAACGTCAATAACGCTGTGCACAGGACGGGCGCCGACGGGAGACTGACTTTAGGCCACGCCTACTGTGATGACGTCAGGACCTAGTTGAGTCACAGTGCACAGTTGCTTAGGCCGTCTCCTCTCTATATTTGCTTCATGACCTGTACTAATGACAGGACATTTTTTTTTGCGTCCAGACAAATGTGAAAGGACTAACCTCCAGAAAGCGCGGGAGTAGGGTGGTGAATGCTCTTGCATACCAGAGCAGCCGGCTGCTCTGGTTATTATGTGGGACTCACTAAAGAACTACTTGCCTTACACACTAAACACCACTCGAGGTTGGCTTTGGTCTTCTGACCTCTAAGCCTTCATCAGAAGCGATCCCGATTGGAGAATCGGACGCTAGGAAATAATCTAATTTTATAGCTTTCGTCATCGCGGTTCAAGGTGAAGGATCCCTGGTTATCAACATTCAACGATTCAATCGGCGTGTGGCTAAACTACTTCCATTTTATTGAAGTACCACCTATCATCGTACATTTTGCAAATGCTAGCATTTACCAGGGAGTCGTTTTTTCTGAATTGAAGTACTTAGTTTAGATTCATGTTCGAACTTATATTCGCATATTATTTCATATTCGCATTAGCAAAATTTGTGCGAATGTATTGCGAATATGAATATCAGACAAAAAGTTCGAAGATAGAGTATTTTTTTTAAACTACCTACGGATGCGAACTCGACTACGTGCGATTTCACTTGAGCAGATTAAAAAGTTTAAAAACATGGTGGGTTTATGTATAGTATGATTATTTTTTGTTAAGATTTATTCGAAATAAGCCGCATCTGTTCCAAGATTTCCAAGCTTATTTTCTAGTACTACCTAACTCTGTTTCACCCAAAATGGAGTACCTACCTACCTACTTCTATAATATGACCGTGCATAAAATAATTTTGACTGTTTTCTTTTACTTCAGGTATAAAATTAGACGATATAATATCACACAGTAAGTGGTATTCGGAGTTCTGTTATCTAAAAAGAGCGCAACAAGTAGCGCTGGACAAGTGGAGAGATAATAAAAGAAAGATCAAAGGGCGACAAGGAAAGGTGGCTTAGGTTAATTATTTTGCTTTGTCTTTGCTATATTTTGGCTTCGAGTAAAAATGTTTCAACTTTTTTATTTGTTTACATTTTAGCGATTTTGAAACTTGCTCAGATTTTGTTAAGCTAATCTTGGTTTGTTTTCCTATGCTTATATCTGTATGACATTGATTATGCTTTGTGGATCAATATCGGGTACCCGATTTTATTTCATTTTGATTTTTATTCATTTTTTTATTTGAGGACAGTAGGTACTCGTATACACTAAAATACGTATGTTTCATATGACAGGTTAAAACTAAAAGCAACATACAGAATTCAAACAATGAAAAACTATGTAGAAAACACAATGAAACCTTCCTTCAGAAACCGATTTTAAAAGGTTAGTATTTACCTATTTAAAAAATAATGATTAAGTACCCACCTATCTAGGTAAATTGAAGCATTTAATGACTAGGCGTGAACGTGATATTGGTTGATCAAGAGTAACAGTACTTAAGTACCTAAGTATTGTTTTATGCGTAGCATAAATCGTCTATGCATTAAAAAAAAAACAAGAAAATAAAAAACCAACCATGAACAACGCCATTAATACTACTTGAGGTACAGATCACATATTGATAAAGTGGTCCCATTTCGAATAATGACGCTACCGTAACAGGATCGCTTCAAACAGGAACAATCAATTGAACCATTTGCTCTTTGATACCGTGCATCGACTCAGGCCGTTCTTTCACCCATCATTTCAGGGTTTCAGCATGACGACGAGTTTGAACTAAATCAAAGTTCAATGTGAGTATTACATATTATTATTATTATACCTTCCTCTTTTAATTTCATAAGAAACGGAAATGGTTAAGTAATAAATGGTTAGTAACGAAAGCGAATGTTTTGTCAATATCTGTTCATATCGGCCAAAAATGTCGTATTCGATTCTAAAATAGTTTGGTAACTAGCCAAACAGATTAGGCTTCTTAAGATTCTTATGGACCCTTTCCACCAAATACATAGATCTAGGTAGGCACTTACCACATCCATCGGTCCGCCTAGAAAACGTCACCTCCCCGCCTCGACCCCAGCAGTGCGAGCCAATGAATGTGATTGGTGGATGTCAAATGCATCTTGCACTTTTCTGGGGAAAGCCACCGTTACCATCTAACACTAGTACAGTCGCGATTAAAATAGACAAAACAGAGCTAATCAACATCAGAGGAGTTTTTTTTTTATAGCCTGAAGGGCAGACGTACATAAAAGCAGACGAGCCACCTGATGGTAATTGGTCATCGTCGTCTATCGACACGAGCAACACCAGGCAACGCCGGCTCTGAAGGAGAACTCTTTTTACACCTTTCTTGAAGAGCCCCATGTCAAAGCGCTCTGGGAATACCTCAGAAGGAAGCTCACCACAGCTTGCAAGTTCGCGGCATAAACGATCGAGAAAAACGGACCGTAGTCGTTCGCCACGAATCCAAGCGATGCGGATGAAACTTCAATCTTGAAAGTTCCATGAGCAGGGGAAGAAGACTGGGTCTCAAGGGTGGATGGAGCCCAAAAACTCGCTATACTATATTTGCATGCCTTCCTGCATTTCAGCGAAAGTAACGAAGAATCAGAAAATTCGTTCCAAATAATTCAAGACGAAATATTTGGCATTGGTCGGGAGGTTCCAAATACGACTGCAAAAAATCATGAAAGGACAATTCCAAGACCAAAGTCGAGTACTTTTGCATCGCCAACTGAACAATGGATAAATCGATGTGGTGATAGCAGTTCACGCGGGGCATTTCGAAATGCTCAAAGTGATATCGAAAACGTTAACAAACTGTGAGTAATACTTATTATCTGGCCAATCCGCATCTCGTTGTAGATACCTCTCACATTTTTTAAGAGAAGACCCGATTGCGATGGACGGATATTACCTACATCTACAAATTGCAAAATTGTATTTCATTTTTATCATTCCGGTATTGTTCTCTATATTAGCCATTAGGTATGTACCATGGAGCAAATATAGAGAGGAGACGTTGTATGTATGTTAACGGAAATGTGTTAAATCCGTCATTGTATACAATTCCTAGGAAATGTATACAATTCCTAAAATCGCCAGGAAATGTGTGAAATAAATTATATTGGACACATTTCCTAGGAAATTTATACATTTCCTAAATAGCAATCTGAAATGTAGTACATTAAGATTATAGATCAAGATTTTAATGGGTACGCGGGATAGATAATATGAAGATATTATATTTTACGTTATGATTGTTACCAGATTGTCTCACCAAGTGCCTTAATCAAAAATATTATTGTGTAAAACAATGAATACTCATTTCCATTACTACTCAGTCAAATTCTTCAAGGTGTAGGTAGGTCGAATTTGTTACAGAACCGAATTAGCCTACCCCTACTCCACGTAGTCTTGTATGCCCTACCCCTAGAGTTTTTTTTAGAACCCGGAGGCGCGGAGGGAGGGCAGCCCCCGCCCGCTGTAACAAAACGCAGACACCCGGGCGAGCCGGAGCGGCTGAGGCTGGTCGCCGAAGGCGACCAGCAAGCCGAAGCTGCGCAGGCGAGCGTGGGTGTCTGTGCTTTGTAACGCAAGGGCGAAGGGGCTGCACCTTCCGCAGCGCCGGAGACGTCACGGTTCGAAATTATGCCCTATATTCTGCGTTTTTACGATTTGGCCAAACGTGGATAACCAAACGTAGACGATTTAACGGTCTGGACAAACTGAGTTGCCCATTTCATGAAATGCGACCATTTGAAGTTAACAAATCTACGATGTGGCCACGACATACACATTTCCTAATACGATATCGGAATTGTATACAATTCCTAGGAAATGTGTACATTTCCTAGGAAATGTATGAATTAAATAATTTTTAAAACAATATTTTACACATTTCCTAAAGAGTTTAGGAATTGTATACATTTCCTAGGAAATGTATACAATTCCTAGTATTGTATACATTTCCGGTAACATGTACATTCTTCTATGAAAGATCGCGTGACGATTTGCGGGGCGAGGGGGATAAAGAAATGGGCGGGATAATCGACTTTACTACGTAGTTCAACTATCTCACACTAGATGGATTTTAAATACGGCCGTGTTTTTGTTGTTGTAAGTAGTTGTCGATAGATGGCGCTGTTTACAAAATGATTATAAAAAGTAGAAAAATAATATTTTGGTGGTAAAAATTCTTTAGGAATTAATGTAGGACGAATTTCAGTACGTATGATTATCAAGATATAATAATTGTTAGCTCTACGTACCTATGCATTTTTATTTCCCCTGATACAAAATGTCGCCATCTAACGTCAAGTAGAAATTTATTTGTTGAGCGCCGTCAGTAGACTGACTTAAGGCCACGCCCACTGTGATGACGTCAGGACCTAGTTGAGTTACAGTGCACAGTTGCTTAGGGCGTCTCCTCTCTATATTTGCTCCATGGTATGTACAATCTACCTAGGTACTTGCCTAAGTACAAAAAGTATCTCCGTTTTTGGGTGGCCTTATCTCTTAGAATTTCATCTTAATTTTATCGTATGTTTTATTCATATAAAACATTGTAAAAGGACTCAAAAGGAGTGTCTATATCTTCAATAATAAAATTAATTGTAAACAAAAACGCTGCAAATAAAAATAAGGATTTTTTTTAAAAGCACGAAGACGGCCTATCTATTTTCGTCTTTCTTGATCTTTGTGTTCAGCAAGCATCGTAAACTCGTCGATTATTTAATGAGTATTGCACCGTAAAAACTGATCGACTTTTTAGTTTCCAAGAATCGCATGAAAAATGAGCGTGGTACGTTTTTATTCTATGCAGCTGTTTCTAACTCAACTTTTGTTTGTTTCTGTTGAGCTCGCTTAAGAAGATTAAACTGTTTTATGTTTTGTTTCCAGATGTATTCCAAACTGGCGATTGAATTTACATAAATATTGAGGATACTGAGGATAGTGATTATACTTTGTATGTTTGTGTCTATGTATAAGCTTAAAAATAAATATAATTAAACTAAATATTTGCCTTTCTTTTCCTAAAGTTTGCAAAATTTTAGAGAAAGAGGTTATTGAATAATAACTCGTAAATGTGCCATAAAATTAGGTAACATGTGATTATTCGATACCATATGCGTACTATAAACTATAAGCACAAATTTAATAAAACCACAAATTAGATAATACAGATGTTAAGCTTCATACAAAGTGCCCAAAACGAACTCACACAGACACTGTGCACATACACTAAAAATCGGAACGCACCGGACCATTTTGGCCGCGTTTGTCATTGGGAACAAGTCAACGTGTTTTGGCAATTTTAATAAATAAATTAGATAAATTTTTTAAAAAAATGGAAAAGAAACCTAGGAATTATAATTGTTACGTTAATGAGTGTTTTCATTCGACGTTAAATAGCTCATTAACATTTTTTAAACTTCCAGTAGTTGCAGAAAGGTAAGAAGATAGGTACTAATTATTATTGCTTGTAATAAAATAATTGGTTAGGTACCTAAAGAGTCGATATAGTATGTGAGGAAGTTCTTTGTACGTTTTTATGTGATTATATACCTCAGTATTTGTTAAATGAAAATGTTATTGGACATTTAAATTTTTTGTTGTGTGTTAAATTTATTTAATAAGAGTACCTATCATATTGCTTTGAGTAATATATTATACGTATAAAATTATTTTTATTACGCAAATAAATTAAACGGATCAAACCAGATCACTGCAGTGCAGTAAATCAATTGTGCAGTAACCACATAAAATTTTAAGTAATATAATCATTCACTTATACTTTTGTTTTTCCCGTATAATCCCAAAATTCCCAAACAACAATTTAAATACCAAGGTCTAATCCAAGGTCATTGCGAAGTCGACAGCCCTAAGGCTAACGCACACATGCATAACCAAAATCGAGGACATCGAGGTACATACATGAGCTTAACTTCTGTATTATCCTTATTTTGTGATAAAACACTACTGCTATGTAGTCTGTGAGAAAAAAATGACAATTTGACATATTGGATCATGGTTATTATCATAATCATTTAGTTATAGTAAACCCAACTTAAGATTGAAACGAAAGAGGCGCTGTCGGACGCATTTGACATTAATTTGACCAATCATTGCACACTAGTATCTGACAGATGAATGAACACAACGTACTTAAGAATGACTTTTCGTTAGTTCCAATTTTTGCCATTTCAGAGATAAGTTGGGCGCACTGTATAGTAAACCCAACTTAAGATTGAAACGAAAGAGGCGCTGTCGGACGCATTTGACTTTCCGATGTATTATATTACTCTTTGCATTTGACCAATCATTGCACACTAGTAACTGACAGATGAATGACCACAACGTACTTATGAATGACTTTTCGTTAGTTCCAATTTTAGCCATTTCAGAGATAAGTTGGGCGCACTGTACTATAGTATTGACAATGACAAAGTGACAAGCAGTCTACAGTGACTTACAGCATATATGAAAAGATAAAAATTACCTTTTGCTTCATATGTTATGGTTGATTATTGGTTGTATCATCGTCAAAAAGTGAAATATTTTTAAAGCAGATTTTTAGGCATTTATTTTATAATCATCATGTAAATACAATCGTAGTAACTTTCTTTAACTGGAGACAAAATACAGTGACACTTATTGCCAGTGCCAGAATCTTATTATCGAAATTTTTGTTATATAACCTCTTGAATAAACAGTCAATTACTCCAGATATGTCGTCAAAATATAGATATTTCTTCAGGAGACTAATGCAGGTAAAAGTAAAATATCGACCAGTCCCAAGCGTTCTTTATAGACACTATAATCGTCAGAGCTTAGCTGTTCCTTGCTCCCTTGGAATGTCAATACTTACACTCCTTGGATTTGAAAAGAAGTTGAGCGCCGAAGATGAACTTATAATGACTATCAAACATTGTGTACTCTTTATTAACAGAGGTGAATATGATAAAGCTGAACAACTTCTTCATGTAGCATTGAGAAATGCACAACAGATTAACCATCAGCTTGGTGTCACTTACATTTACGACGTGATGGCTAATTTAGCCTTGGAGAGAGAACAGTATGGCAAAGCAAAGGACCTATTTATTGCAGTCACACAACGGCTAATGGCAGATGGGGCTACAGAAGATGACCTCAGAGTAATACATGTCAGTGCCAAGCTAGCCAGAATTAGCCATAAAATGAATGATCACACAACAGCACAGATAGGATATGAATGGTGTTTACAAAAACTAAACAATAATAATTCAAAAAATACTGATGAAGAAGTAATTAAACTAATTGCAATGACTGAAGATTGGTATGGCCGCTTGTTTCTTGACACTAATCAGTTAGAACACGGTCTCAACTTTCTAACAAGAGCTTACAATAGGATGAGAGGTATTCCAGATTTTGATCCAGAGCATCTTATAGTACAACTTAATGATATTGGAACTGTATGTAATCATATTGGTAAAATTGATGAAAGCATAAGTTACTTCAAGCAAGCTATAGAGCTTGGTAAAACATTACCAGACATGGACGACCTAGGCACTTGTTATGTCAACCTTGGCAGAGCTTACATGAAAAAGAACCTCATAGACGAAGCAAGAAAATCCTGTGGCTATGGCTGGAAACTGGGTGTCACTGTTAAAAATAAAGATGTCAAAGAGGAAGCTGAGAAATGTTTGCATGAAATAAAAAAACTTGCTTAAGATAATTTCTTTTATTTCATAATTTCATTGACTTGGAGGGGAAAATAATTCTTACCCTGTCTGAGTAAATCAACATTTGCACTTAACATGTTAATTTGTTACAATATCAACTTTTGCACTTAACATGTTAATTTGTTACAAAATAATTGTAGATGAATTCAAAATAAAACTTATAGTATTTTGTTTACTGAGCACTGTCCTTTGAGACACTGAATGGTTCTGCGACAACCTCAGTATATGTTTCAGAGATAACTACATCCTTCACTGGACGGTCATTGGCTCCAGTAACAGTCTTCTCAATTTTACGAACAACATCCTGTAATAAAAAGTTAATTTAAGGATTATGACTGTCTTACAAAGTTGTGAAGGACATTTGTTATAATACAAGAAGTTCAAATAATATTTCTAATCTTCGCTAATGAATTTAGATGTCCTTTTTGTAATAAATTATATTTAAATAATTCTAATTCAAAATGGAAATTCCAGTTGACAAACGAAAGTAGGTCATAGGTATCCAATGCAAGGAAATAATTTCTTGATCAAGTATTACACAAATTACGAAAGCCAAGTATCAGAGTATACATACCATGCCTTCCAAAACTTTGCCAAACACTACATGTCTGCCATCAAGCCAAGGTGTTTTGGTGGTAGTGATGAAAAACTGTGAGCCATTGGTGTCCTTTCCAGCATTAGCCATAGACAACCATCCAGCACCATAGTGACGCAGCTTAAAGTTTTCATCCTCAAATCTGTCACCATAGATACTGTGACCTGATAAAAAAAATATTTTTAGATTTTGTTTTTGCTGAATATAGTCAAGTACACAAACAATCCTGTTATCTAAAATTTTCTTAATAAATCCTTATCAAGCTGTCACTCAGATACTGTATCTGAAGGATAAGTGTTGTTTTATTTTGAATATTTTTGTTAGTTTTATCAGTTTGATATACAAAATAATATACAAAAAACATTAGGTCTAATTAGACATGAAATTCTTAGATAAAAGTAAACTCTTCAAATATCTTTTATTCTTTGTGTAGATTGGGCATGGGAAACAAGTATTATAATAAGTATAATTGTTCTATTTAACTATGTATTTTTTGGTGGATTGCCTGGAAAAAATTTTGCTATGTAGTGTACAAGGCCCCTATTGTTTTGTGCTTCCTGTTTTATTGTTTTTTATTTTATATTCCGTGCACAAATAATAAAGAGTTTGTCTATCTACATAATATATCTATCTATACTTCAATATATTAACCTCCAGTTCCATCTCCTTTAGTGAAATCACCTCCTTGGATCATGAAGTTGTCAATAACTCTGTGGAATTTGCTGCCCTTGTATCCTTCACCCACAGGTTTTTTGGCCAGCTCAACAAAGTTTTCAGCTGTTTTGGGGACAGTCTTGCCAAACACCCCAATCACAATAGTTCCAATTGGGTCTCCCCCCATGGTAATATCAAATTTGACCTAATAGCAAGGAGTAAGTGATTAATATATAATTATTGGCACATAATGATGATGGACGGATGGACAAAGATGATGGAAAAGATGGATGGATTATGTGACAGATGAAAATAATGGAGTTAGTTTAGCATTGATAAGTAATAGGGAAGAATGAAAGAAAAGGGCATTATTGTATGGGTATAAAATTCGGAAATGAAATGGGAATCGGAAATGGGTATAAAATGGAAGATGATGATGATAGCTTAATTTAGAAACAACATTAACATCCTAGAATATTTAAAAAAATAGCTATTTATTTTTAGTCTTCTTCCAAGACCATTCGCCGTAGGGATTTGTTGAAGCGATGGCGTAACTTGAGGTTCGATAAGTGTTTGTAAAAACCTACTTCGAAGAAATAAATATTTGAATTTGAATTATGCAAGCCATGAGTTTGTTGCATATTGAAAGGATCAAGACCTTTAGAAAAGTATTCATTATGACTTAGTAAACAATTAAAAAGGTAAAAGGTAAAATTGAAAATATAAAAAGATGGGTTGAAAAAGACAATCTATAAAAGTTTTATGCAGACTCGCATCAAAAATATGAAAAGAATGCTCTCTTAACATAATTTCAATTCTCATAACAATTCATGAGGTAGACAAAATTTGATAAAACAGAAATTAAATAAATGAAAAATTATAAGAATTAGATTTTATAAGTTTCTGTTAAATAATTATTGTTCATATTTCACAGTATTCAATATTTAATTGTGAATGACCATACTGCAAAAATATAAAAGAAGACAAACAATTCTGGTGAAAAATAAATATATTGGGTACCTACCAAAAAACTATAAAAATTTCTTAAATTAAATAGAGGGTATGTAATAAAATTCCAATATTTCGAGTTACTAATAATTGATTGAAAGTACTAAAAAAACTTTACAAAAGTGATTGTGTTTCAAACATTTTAAACTACGAGATAGCTGAAAGTATAATAAACTTATACAAAGGTCAAATTATAAAAGAAAGGATGGGTTCGAAACAAAGGCGGTAGGAACAGGATTTGAACGTCATGTTGACAAGGTCATCAACCTCATTGTGGTCAATTTGGGTCAAACACCTTACTTTTACGTAAATAATTATGTACTAAAAACCATCGGAGTGTATTTTAGACTAGATTAGCACTACTTGAAACTTACTTTGTGAGTAACTTTTGGTCCTTTTGGAGAGTCATCTGACCAGGCGGTGGAGATAAGGAATAGAACACCAACAGCGGTCGTCAGAGTACCCATTATAAGAAGTAGTTTTGTCCTCTTTCTAAAAATTTTTACGGCCTAAGATAAAACTTATTAGATTAAAGCCCTTATAAATGTAACCGGTTTCCGGTACCACGCCGCGCGTCTAAAGCTAACCGCTACCGGCGAAGTAGTGTGTGTGCTGTGTGGTTGAAAGAGTCAAATAGTACACGTCACAGCCACAATCTGTTTAAAAAACGCTGATGTGATGATGATTTTCTGTAAAACTGATGGGTCTGCTTGTCATTGGTTGGGCAATATTGTATCAAATTGACATTTGACGTTTTGTGAGATTTTATTTATCAGTTGTCATCAAGGCTGCGTTCCGTAGGTAACTCGATCAAAACGCCCAAAATGACACTTTCATAGAAATTTGAACGTTTTGGTCGAGTTACGGAACGCGGCCCGCCCTGTTGTCAACAGATAAAAAACACCTTACTATACACATAGAGATAGGAATATATTCCTATCTCTATGGAATATTAGTAGGTAGTCCTTATCATTGATCTATAAGGATTAGACACTAAAGCAAAAATAGCGAGCCTGACAATGCCTGTCAAAATTTTAGCGAAAGAAAATATGGCCGATGCTACAAGTGTTGTGCGCTAACACTATCGATATTTAGTTTAATGACTTACGATACAACAGCAATAATACATGTCATTCGTCTTCTCAGCGATATTAATCGAAATTTAATCGAAATTAATCGAAATTATCAATTAATAGAAAAATCGAGGGGAACTTTCGAAATTAGTCGGGGTGACTAAATGCTTATAGGGGTGATACATTTAATGAAGGTCTGGAGTCGATCCACTCCACCAATCCGCATTGGAGCAGCGTGGTGGAGTATGCTCTAGGCCTCCTCAGTAATGAGGAGAGACCCGTGCTCAGTAGTGGGCCATTAGTGGGTTGTAGCTTAGCTGCAGAGCTGCAGTCGATCCTATGAAGCCAAAAGATAGTCGAAGGAACTCCTCAACGATTTACAGCAATTACTATATGTTTGGGGTTGATTAATTTGTAGCAACGTGAACTTTATCTAGATGGGTAGAATTGAGCCTTCTGGTGAGTAGACTTTGAGTTATCTCTGCTAGTCGATGTTGAAGTCTTTTTTTGTAAAAAGTAATTATAATTATCCCTTTGTTATCTTATCTGCCCAAAGCTTATCTTGAAGAATTCGCTAGTTAGCGACACGATCGCTTTTTGTGCCCAATTAATAAATATGCTGTAATACTTTTATTTGTATTTTTGTAATTATGCTGTACATTATATAGCCTTAAACAAATAAATTAAAATTTGTGTACATAGACACATGTTTTTTATTTACATTTCGGTCCCATTTCCACAATATTAATGCACTAAGGGTTATAACACAATCATGGGTGATCAGATGAAAATTGTCAGTCATATCACACAGCAATACTATTTTCACCCTTATCTTTTATTGAATAAACTGTAAAATTAAATTCATCGTAGTGCTACATATGACTTATTTATTTATGTAAGTATCTATCGCGATTTTTCTGGATTCAGCGGGTACATTCAGAATCAGTAAAAGTGGCATTGTTTAGGAATAGTAATTTAAGATAAATAAATAGTACGCCTTTCAGTTTCATGGTAATTGTGAGCTCATGAAGAAATGCATACAAGTACCTACTACACTTCATGTATCGCTTTATTATTATCATGTACTTATACCACGGAAATCTCGTATCTCAAGTGGGTAGGTCTTTGAAATGATAATGTAATTGTTGGAAGCATACATGTAATTTTTCTATCACATTTGGCGGGTTCATTTCCCGGTTGAGGTAGGCGATTTTAAAAAAATCTGTGAATGCAGTTCTACTTATTATTAAAAATAAAACGATGTCTTCTTTCAGTAGAATATCCTATCTTTAATATTTAAGGTACTTTCCATTCATGTGGCATAGCCGTGGGACGCCCGGTATATCGAATAGAAAATAAAAACACTAAATAAAAGATCTAGCTGTTCGTATTTAAAATGTATCCTATCCTACTAATATTATAAATGCGAAAGTTTGTAAAGATGTATGTGTGTGTGTGTGTTTGTTGCTCTTTCACGCAAAAACTACTGAACGGATTTTCATGAAACTTTGCAGTAATATAGCTTAGACATCGGAATAACATAATTTGTTAAAATTTATAGAGATTTTTGAAGGGACTGGTTTCCCGAAGCGAAGCGAGGGCGGATTTACTAGTTATTCATAAATGTAAACGATAAGCTTACCAATTAACCGCATCCATGTGTTTTTTGGATTCTTCTTCATTATCATCTAAATCAATTTCTTGCATATTTTCAAATGTTTTTTCAACTTTAATCACTTGATGATTTGTTTAAAAGTACATTGATGGCAAAGTTATTCGAACATGCAGAAAATATGACATTGTATGACAAATTCGTTGTTGTGTAAACAGCTGGGGAAACAAATTGTTGCTAGGCAACGGTGGCGTCAAAAATAAAAACAAAACACTGGCAATTTAATACGAGATCAAATTTAATGAGATAAGCTGTGTAATGTATTCTATCTCATTCTTTTACACGTTCAATCCTACAGATATATATGTTTGTCTCTTTCTACGTAACGCCTCAACTTTTCGTGTTTCTAAACTTGATTTTACTCCTCATAAAGTCTCATACCGGGCCTTATAACTCAAATCGTTTCTTAAGGAGTAAACTCCAAAAAGGATTATCAAAATCGGCTCATAAACGACGAAATACAACATAGACGAAACATACATATTAGTATACGGTCGAATTGAAAACCTTATTTTTTGAAGCCTGTTAAAAAAACCAGAGAGGGTGGTAGGGTGAAAAAGTAGATGAGTATACTATAAATGAGTATTCTTTAGCGTCATTTTAAAATATCGATACCTATATCGAATATCGATATTTTAACACTTTCCAACCCTAAGTGTCATTGAAATGTAAACAAACAGGCTACTCAAATATATTAGTCGATGTGGGGCAGCAGGGGTCGAACGAAAACTAGTAATTTAACTAATTAATCGATTTAATTTCAATGTTAGAAATTACATTCTTAAAATACTTAAAATTAGCTAAAACTAGGGTGATTACGGTCGATGCTTGTACCGCAATGATTACAATGGAATGCTGACGTGATTTGGTTCCCAGGCTCGTTTCCGCGAACCGCCATATGATATCTTGCCTGTAGGTACTAGTTTGGGATGCGGCGATGTCTGCTTCCTTTGTTATTTATTGAGAAATTTTGAATTAAGTATGTATTATATATTAATCATATTAGGGATACGTAACATATTATAAAATAATGATGTAAAACCCAACAAAACATTAACAGGCCTACGTAACCCTCGCACAGATCTGCATGCAGCAAAAACTTATATCAATATCATTCAGATATTCAACAAACAACCAAAACAGATACTAACTTGTGTAAAGTTAATTTTGGGTGTAATTTGTTTTTCCTGGCTCCGCATTGTTGTACATATACAACACTTCATTGTGTTTTAATAAATAGTTCTGTTACATTACTGGGAGAGATCAGTTACCTATATTACAGGCTTCCTGGCCTAGTTTAGGTAACTGGCGAAATGTTCACTAATTGCATCTTGTTTACTACTAATATTACCGTGTCGATGATGTGAAACATATTTTGTATACTTAATCTTGTTATATGAGAAATAAAGTTATTATTATTATTATTATTATTTATTAAACGTTTTCTCCTTCTACAGGGATAATTACAACCTCAAACGCGGGCCTTAGCCAAGCGCTTGAAGAGGTTTTATTATTATTATTATTATTATTATTATTATTATTATTATTATTATTATTATTATTATTATTATTATTATTATTATTATTATTATTATTATTATTATTATTATTATTATTATTATTATTATTATTATTATTATTATTATTATTATTATTATTATTATTATTATTATTATTATTATTATTATTATTATTATTATTATTATTAATGTTTATTTTACATAAAAGACACCACAACACCACGAATCAATGCCTATTTTAAATATATGCCACTAGTTTCAGTTTATTTTGTTTTGGTTTGACACGAGATGACTGTACGGGCTACAGCCCGTACATTTGCTGTTTCAGCGCTTTAGGGCTCATTTTCATTGGTCGATAACTCGGTCGATAAACAGCATGCGGGGAGTCCCCGAATACGGTATAACAACTAGTGAAAGTGCGTCGTCAATATGTAGTCGATATACAGCATGCGGGGACTCCCCGCATGCGAGCTCAACCACCAATGAAATTCGTCGGTTGGTGTAAAGCAAGCATAGTGCGTGCTGCGGGGGTTTAGTTTACGATTATTATTCGATGCGAAATAACGTTGCGCGAGAGCAATATGGCTGATCGTTTTACTGAAGGACAAATGCTTAAATTGGTAGAAACATACCGCGACTACCCATGTTTGTGGAATGTGACCAGTAATTTATATAAAAATCGAGATGCCAGATTTCTTTTTCTTCAGTGAAGCTAATAATTTCTTCTTATGTATGTCGGAAATAGCTAAAATTGCTCCACACAACATTAATTGCTGTTCCATAGCAGGCACGTCTATTCAACTCCACAACTTCAAAACTACTGTCTCGGTGAGGAAATTCAAACATCCCGTATGCATCGACATAACAGAAATCTCCCGTACCCCGCATGCGAGTTCCATCGACTTATGAAAACGGTTACCGCAGTCGGGCCCTACGGCATGCTTTACAGAAATCTCCCGTACCCCGCATCCGAGTTCCATCGACTTATGAAAACGGTTACCGCATTCGGGCCCTACGGCATGCTTTACAGAAATCTCCCGTACCCCGAAAGCGGGCCCTAACGAACAATGAAAATGCGCCCTTACTTGTAGCGTTTATGCCCGGTTCACATTTATTCCAGTCCAGTAATCCAGCGGGTAATCCAGTCCAGTGCTGGACTGGATCATATCGTTCACATTTATTCCAGTCGTTCAAAAGCTGTAGATCGGTAACACTACAGTGACAATGCTTTCAAGAAAGGAGTTTGAAAATTGTTTTAAAACTGTTCAATTATTATTGTTAGAAGAAGTAGCTGATTTCTGATATTTGAGAAGAACCTTCTATTTGCATACCCTCACAAATATTTTGCAGGGCGGATTGGCGCATGTCTTTGTGTCTATAAAATTCCGAAGTAATGTCCCACAAACATACATGTTCTCTGTACAAAGAAACAAACTGAAGAGTTTGGTTTTCAGTTAACTTCATTATTAGGAATTAGTCACATTATGCCCGGTTCACATTATTCCAGTAGCACTCCAGTCCAGCATTCCAGTCCAGCGCTGGAATGCTACTGGAATGATGTGAACTGGAATGATGTGAACCGGAATCCCGAAACGGAATTTCGATTCGAGATTCCTGACGCAGTGAAATCTATACAAATGTATGGCCCTGTCACACACAAACGGTCGTTTTTCCTGACGGAATTGTCTCTGATTCGGAATTCCGAATCATAGACAATCCGTTCGGAATTCCGGACGCAACTGCTCCATACCTACCTAGGTACATTTAATACGAGTCGCAACGTCGCAACACACATTCGGAAATTTCCGTACGGAATGACAGTTAAGGACCAGTGTTACCAACTCTATAAAATATTTATGCCTAAACCAATGTCAAAACTCCTTTAAATTGCCTCAAATATTTAGAAATCTCCCTAAAAATTACATTTAACTTTATATATATTACGTAATATGCAGTAATATTTAATAATGCTCTTATTTATTATATTAATTCAGTTTCCTCAAAGTGTCAGAATTTTTAAAATCATACATGAAATGAAAAGACACCACAAATTAGATAATACAGATGTTAAGCTTCATACAAAGTGCCCAAAAACAACGCACACATAGACACGGTTCAAATACACCAAAAATCGGAACATATCGGACCACTCGGACCGCGGTTGTTATTTCCAGCAATATGACATTTACAATACACAAATAAGATACTTTTCCTAAAAAATGGTTAAGAAACGAGTTATTATAATTATTATCTTAGTTTTTTTATTCGACGTTAAATTGCACATTATAATTTTTTTGACATCCTGTTGCTATAGAGAGATTACAAGTCAACGTAGGATGTAGGAAGTTCTTTGTACCATTAAAGTGTATACCTTCAAATTGTAATAAATATAAATGAAAGGATTATTATTTACTGAGTGTTAATAATTTTTATATATTATTGCGGAGTCGTTAACCCTAAAGCTAACGCATACATGCGTAACCTAAATCGAGGTACACATGTTGTTTTGTTAAGATACAGCAATAATGCAATATTTTCACAATATTCGCAATCGCTGCTAAAAAATCGTCTTCCATGTTTGTCTATCGTCGTACTTAGGTCTTTTGGCGCGTGGATGACGTGTAGGTGACAGAAACTCCCTTACAGTGCCACCAACATTTATCTCTGAAATGGCAAGAATTGGAACTAATGCCGCCGTGTTGAAAAAGTTATTCATAAGTACAGCGCCACAAACTTATCTGACCCGGTAAGAGAGGCGCTACTGTCTTTATCTTTGTCTGACAACAGTATAACATTTGCATTAGTTCCAATTTTGGCCACCGGGCCAGATAAGTTTGTGGTGTTTTTCCGGAAATAAAAAAGAATTAATATTTTATTTTATTTTAAGGCGAGAAAGCGTGTTTATTTTGCAGAAATATATATTTTGTTGCTTTTTATTACGAAAATCAAGTTTATTTTTCTCTATCGAAAGTACCCTATTGTTATTTTATTTCAAGTAAGTACCTAATAAAGATAAAAAATTATTATTTAGTAGAAAAAAATTCAAACGAGATCCCTGCGGTGCAATAACCAATTTAAATGATCATATTAACATTATTACATATTACCGAAACTGCCGCAAAAACGCACTAAGTTTAGTTGCAAATATTGAGTTAATATTCACTATAATTTTGTTTCCCGTTTAATCCATACAAATAATTTAAATAACAAAAACCAATCCAAGACCATACCGGAATCGTTAACCCTAACGCTAACGCACACATACATAACCTAAATCGAGGTACATAAAGTAAGGCCATCGAGAAGCGATACAAAATGTAAACAAAACCAATGCAAGGACATTAGGCAAAGCAGGGGTATGCAACTTTTTGAAACTTTTTGATTTTTAATTTATTGTAGTATAATTTTGTTTACACAATATATTTTAAATAATATCTACCAAATTGAGTTATTATGTGTAATAATTGTTATTCTAAAAAGCTAACAATTAATAAAAAGAAAATGAGTTGATGTGAGAATAATAATACTAAAATGATAGGCATAGCAGGGAGGTATCTCAGTCAGTTCAGTCTTTTTCATGTTATTTTTATAAGATTCGAATTATGTTGTAGATTTACATTAAATAATGAGAATAATAATAATGTATAAGGAAATGAGGGTAAAAATAATCAACAATAACAATCTAACAATAATTAAATAAACAACGAAAAATAACAAAACTTCGACAAACAATTTATCATCACGAGCGCGTTCCGAAACCGAATGAATCATTATTTATTAGGTATTATAATATTACTCAAATGGTCGACCAAATGCTTACGAACCCATCTCGACCTTGCCATAATTTTGCCGCGAGAACGAGACAGTACGACAAATACACAAGATGGAAAGAGATAGATAGTACATTGTAAACTCCTCACTCGTTTTCCAGGTAAACGACCTTTTGTATCGCTTCTAGTTGGCATTACTTTACATGAGCTTAAATTCTGTAATATCTTTATTTTGTGGTTCAAGTGACTCAGTTGCTAATCTATAGTTATATACCAAATCTATGGTCGACAGTAAAAATTTATTTTATCTCTATTAGTTTAAAATATTAGAGATGAAAACAGCAAAACATTAGCATAATTACTAACATGAAATGTGAGATCGTTTATATAAACTAAAAATTGGTTGCCTGTAGTCGGTATACGGGCGAAAGTTTTACGTGACAACGACTTTGAGTGGTAAAATAATTTTAATGTGAATATTCATTCGTATAGTAGGAAGAAGGATGAAATAATAGTAACAATTTAAAACATTTATTTATACAAAGAATTATATTTAAAACATTGTAACACCATCCGCCATCTAGCGCTGCTAACCGTTAGACCATCCATTAGTCACAACTAAGTGAGGTAACAAACGAGATTACTTACTCTACTTCTTCAGAGATGGCGCTGTACCATTTTCTGAAACACGCCAACGCGTGTACGCCGTAGCTACCATAAGTAATGTTAAGGATTATCGTTTTGTAGTGCCTTTCACTTTTTATGTCTGTCTCTCTCGCTCTTAGGCGGGCTAACCATGCCCGAGTGGAAGGGACGCGTGCCTCTCACTCGCTCTCATTGTAAGCGTATAACGTGAGCGGCGTAGTGTGACCGTGACACAGTTTCTTGAAGTGCCACCCGGTAATCCAATTTATAAGACGTTATCACGTCAAAATAAAAATGTACTTACTATTACATTAGGTACAACATTACTCTGAGTTCCGAACGGAAAAGGGAAAAACCACGTATATTTGTGTGGTGCATTTACGGAATTCCAAATCGAAATTTCGATTCGGGATTCCGTTTCGGAATTCCGCATGTATGCGGCCGCCCTTAGGGTTTTGTGATTAGGGCGTCTCTATCTAAGTAGGTATATTCCTATCTCTATGGTCCATAAAGATCAATGATACATACATAACCATGGATACATAACGCCTATACGTCAATGGTTAAACCATAGATTGTACCATAGAGGTAAAAATATGTCAGCTGTATCTCTATGGGCTAAAGTTTGACAGCGCGATCACTTATCACACACATCACTCCACTCATATTTTGCTGATTGTTCTTGCTTGTTCGTTTCGTTCCATGTTCGTTTGTTGTTGGTGTTCGTAGTTCGTATTCGTACCTATTCCTATTTCATGGTGTCGTCATTTTAAATTGGATTAGAAAGTGAATAAGTTAGCGTATCATCGGGTCAAGATATGTTTTATATTTTATAATGTGCGGGCTCAGCTGACGTAAATCACAATTTAAAAACAGTTACCTCGATTATTAAAAATAGAAGATATAAATTATAAACTATCATGCTAACTTTTAGCACCAGTCCGACCAATTTTGTTATGAGGAACTAAATGGCAAGTCTGAACTGAAGCATAAAAATGTACGGAATAAACGGTTCCGATTTACCCCCTGTAAAAGAGGACACGTTTTGTAAATATGTGTTGTATTACGAGATAAATAACTCAAGGTAAAGACTAAGAATATATTAGTTCGTGTCGATATTCAGTATCGCGTGTGTTCATTGTATAACTCATAAGTGTTGTTTTTTGCAGGGTTCGCATTTGGGATTTAATAATCCTGATACCCAATGCGTTATTTGTGCTGTTCTTAGTGGTAAGGTTTAATAAGGCCCAACTGAAGCTACGGGCAACTAGTAGTCCTATATTCCTGACATTTTACTCGTTGGTGTGGGGCAATGTGATCATCAGCTTGGTACGCTGTGCTGTGTCCATGACTGTTAATGCGGCTATGCCTTTGGGAGGACTTGTAGATAAAATATTATGGGTCACTGTAAGGTTTTTTCTACTCGCCACAGAGATGAGTGTTGTCATATTTGGACTAGCTTTTGGTAAGTTTGTGTTGCTTGTTTGTTATTCTTCATGATATCATGTAGCTCTTAATTCCAATTTTCCTCAAAGATATGTGATGTAGTGGTGAGTGTGGTAATATTAAAGGATTATAGCACATTAATGAAATGAGCAAGAACTGAAAGAAAACTAATAGCTTCAATGACTTTAGAATAATCATGTAATTATCATTACCTATGTGTAATTTCTATACCTTGACCAATCCATATTCAAGTTCCGCAAACACAAGACCTCTACTATGGGAAGGTGAAGGTTGACATAATAAACTGAAAAGAAAAAGCAATCTAGAGATCTGATGATAGACCTCAATTCTTAAATGTGTTATTTAAACTCTTTTTCTTTTTTATAATTATAAATTATAAATAACTTACAAATTACTTAAATGATAGCTTGTCAATTTATACACTCTGTCATCAAATTATATACCCTCAAAATTAACAATTTTTATGACATGCAGGTCACATGGACAGTCGGAGCAGTATAAGATATGTGCTCTTGGCAACATCACTCATATCCCTTGCATTCACAATAACGCAAGGGACATTGGAGATTGTAATGCCTGATGACATGTTCCACATTGACACCAGGGACTACGACTTGTTTGGACATGGTGGAATGCTCTTCTGGTTCACATCGTCACTAGTGTTTGCCCTCATTTACTTCATAATCTTGCTACTGCCTTGGATACCGCTCAGAGAATATTTAGCATTGCCAAGTAAGTATCATATTATTATATTAGCTGTGCTTGTAAATTTATGTGTGTGGATTTCTTCCTATGTGAATCTAATCCTGAGGGACTTGCAGGTTCGAAAGTAGTTCACATGTTTTCCTATAACCTCCTCTAGGTTCCTGTGAAAGGTTTATTAAAATAAAACTGAACTTGGCCCAGTGACCAAAATTTATATGATACTTAATTTTTATCTATGAAACAATTGAAATAAAATGTTACCATATCTTATCTTTAGCTAAGTACAGTGCATCAGTAAAAATTTCATCCAAATTGGGTTTGATCTGAGAAATCTTTGAGAGCAAACAAATAAATGTAATCTATCATATTTGTAAACTCTGTATTTATAGCTTTTATCAAATATTTTTCCTGTAGGGGCACCAATTAATAACAGTTTTACTATCATGTGGGTAAAATTATTTTGTTTAATTTATTTGACAATATGTCTTTAACAAAATTAATCACTACATAGTATAAAACAAAGTCGCTATTTTTGTCTGTCTGTTTGTTTGTCTGTTTGTCTGTATGCTTAAATCTTTAAAATTACGCAACGGATTTTGATGCGGTTTTTTGTAATAGGTAGAGTGATTCAAGAGGAAGGTTTTTATGTATAATACATGCATATATTCCCACGAGAACAGGATCCACGCGGGTGAAACCGCGGGCGGGCCGCTAGTTGTAATTAAAATAAAAAGTAGTCAATTTATTGTAGGCTTATTATACTTGTTATCAATATGAAATGTGAACTTAATGAGCTATTCTGGCATGACAGCTACTACTGTTTTCATCAAAGCGATAACAATATTGGTGTTATCAAATGAAATAAAAACAATGTATTGGCAATTGTTGCAAATTGGTTTATCTTTACTTGATAAACTGAGCAATAAATTTTGGATGAATTTGATTTATGACATTTGTTTGTATACATATTTTTAAATAATCTATACTTCTGTGCTAATAATATAAAACAGAAGAGTTTGTATGTTTTTTTGAACACCCTAATCTCAGGAACTACCGGTTTGAATTGAAAAAATATTTTTGTGTTGAATAGTCTCTTGTTGAGGAAGGTTATATAACATCACACTACAATCACTAGGAGCGGAGCAAAGGCCCCCATCCCCTTTGACCTCTCAATCTCATGTGAGATTATTGAAATGTGAATTTTTGCATAATTATGTAGATAATCTATGTCTTAAGGCGTGTTCATCTCAGAATCAATGCTTAGTTTTGCATTTGCATTGGATTTTTTCAATCATTCTGTCCGTTGACACATATTTCAGTGGAAAACTTATTTTTCTTAACCCATATCTCATCAAAAGGGAGGAGAGTCCCCCCTTCCCGGTTGATAAGATAAGATTTTTAAGATTTGCTTGTTTATATAAAATGTTAATGCTATGCAAGTATACAACATGTAGCAATACAGGATGTCATTGTTATTGTATTCACATTGAGTTGTAAGTTTATTTTTAAAAAGTCAATGCCTGTATGTCAATGCATGTACTGTATAGTATGCAAATAGCTGCATGAACTGGAATCCAATAGAGATGCACTCCAGGCAATATACCTACAATTAGCGGCCTAATTACGGCCTAGATCAGCGGTTGTTACATTTTCTGGCCAAGGGCCGCACAAGAGCTCTCTTTTCCAGGCAAGGGGTGCGTGTAACACGTTGGCTCTATATACCTATATAGGCAAGAAAGCAACTGCTGTCACTATGGACACTTAGAATAGTTTTTCACACCTTTCCATCCCCCGATGTTGTCGCTTCAAACATACCGGTCGCGGGCCGCATTTAGGCAACCACGGGCCTAGACTGTACTTAAAAACATTACCTCACTGGTGATAATTGTAGAAAAAGCCCAAGGGAAGTCTGAAAAGGATCAACGTTGGATAAATCCTAGATCTGATTGCTTAAAGACAATCCTGATAAAAATGAATCGTCGTTCAATACCAATCGCGGTGGTCCATTTGCCGCCCCCTCGCGTGGCGCCCATGTGCGGCGCAAGCCTTGCACGCCCGCTTACGGCGCTCCAAGGAATTAGAAATTTCTAAGAGGCAAAATAAAATTCATGATATCAAAAAACTATTTTTAGTTAAGTAGGTAGGTACATCATTATGCTTGAACCCCAATTTGTTCACTAAATGACAAGAAGTTATATGTGATAAACGTGGTGAACACAAATTTTTTATATAAAATTATCAGTTTAAATTTGAATGTACATAATGTAAAAAAATCGATGTCATCATCGGGTCAACTTTTAATTATACTGGTACTTTTAATAAAAGATAATTTCAGCGCATATAACAGGAAGATATTTTTATGATAGGTATTGTTTTTGCAAACCTTCGTTGCAAACAATAAAATCGATGACTATGTAGGTTATTTTGTATTGATAAACAGAAATAACAGAATGCATACAATGTCAATGTATTGTTTTTAAGTACAAGATCTCTTATTGACGAATCTCAATATCGTTTGAATATTTTAAACCACAGAATTCTTCACTCAAGTAAGTTAAGGTCATTTAGCAAAAGTGAGTGACATTGATAGCTGATCTATAAAAAAGGGTCGAATTTCAGTTCAGACTGGCATATTGTGTTGAATGCCTTCCTAAGTTCCTTTCTATTTTGTAAGGAGACAAGAATCTGTATTTAACTTCTTGTTGATTATTGATTAGATAAAAATATATATCCGTATCTTTTCTTCCTTTCCTTGATTTTTTGTAGTTTTATTTAGTTTGTGTTTTTTGCTATAAGAGATTTTGTCAAATTCATTGATGTATAAGTAACTACCTTTTTTGCTTTATGTAATTTTAATTTGTCCTAATCTTCAAACATGAATGAGTACAATTCACATTGTTTTTATTTATATTAGAAGAACCTAATACGAAAAGTATACATAATTGAACATTAGTTGCCAGTTAGTTAGCCAATATATACTTGGATGTTAGTTGATTGCTATGAAAGTTTTAAATAGGTAAATTATGTGTGTGCTATCTTAATACCTTTGCATATGTACCTATCTGCTTTTGATACCAATAATTAAGTGAGTAAAAGTATGATTGGCTTCAATATCTTCAAAGTAATCATAGTAACAAAACGAATTAATCAGTCACACTGTCAACACACTGGTGGTAAAGATTTTTAACGATTTTGCTCATGTATAAACTATGAATCGTTTTAAAAATTAAGATCAGTAAGTACTTAAGTACCTATATGTTACACGATTCTACGACTGCGTTGGCCTTCACTAACCTTACTGTCGACACCTACCTATTTGATGCTTAGAGAATATTGTGATTGCGGCTGACTCACATTTCTTAGGTAACTTATTTTTAACGCGCACTAGCATTCACCTTAAGGCCCGATGTCGCTTACTTTTGAATAATTAAACCTAAGTTCAAAGTGATTTTAATATTTTTACCCAATAAGTAATTTTAGTTATATAAAAGTATGAAAGGTGTTGCTGCTGTTAAAACGTGTTGCAATCATCTTGCCTTCATTTCGTTTTCAAAACTTCCATTGGTTTTGATAGAGACTCAATAACAGAAGTTAGTTCAAGTTTTGTCATGAGTTGTTCCGGGTACCAAACTACCGAAAACGGTTTTTTTACGTAGTTGTTATCAAGGTCCTATTTCATCCATAACTTTGTAAACATTTTTTTAT
The DNA here is from genome assembly GCA_905404135.1 of Hesperia comma. Classification (NCBI taxonomy): domain Eukaryota; kingdom Metazoa; phylum Arthropoda; class Insecta; order Lepidoptera; family Hesperiidae; genus Hesperia; species Hesperia comma. The sequence goes on from FR990031.1 coordinate 6,249,537, forward strand.
GGAAGTGGTTCTTTTTTAATATCACTAGGTAGGTACCTAATCAATTAAGGGCTTGGTCTTAATTTTTTCTACTTACAGACCTGTAATCTTGTTGAAGTAATATATTGTGAGGTTTCAGTTGTTGGGGAAATAAGAATCGATCGAGATCGAGACGCGCTAAGCCGAAACAAGTTGTTTAATGATTTGTTGTTTGTTAGTCTTCCCTGCCAAACATACTTTAGGGCAAAATAAGTAAATCTCATGCCCCTTTGGCTACAGATCAATTTAAAATGCTCGAGGCCCAATTAAAAATGGTCCCAGCAAGAATTTCGTTAGCCTTTTGCAGACCTGTACGAAAACCGTTTATTAGGCATTAACCGAAGATTGCTTCGGAGGCAGAATAGGCTTTCCCAATCGAACAAAGATCTTACATAACTATAACCGATTTGTCATAATCATAATGTATCCATTAGTGTTGTCACGAATAATCGCATTGTTCACGAGTTAACCAGGCTTGCGGGGAGACACTAATTATTGTCGGATGATTTCGGATCAACTCAGAAAATGCCAAAAGAGTACCGTTGAGCCTTATAAAATTGCCGTCAAATAAATAAAAAACTAACATACGCATTTGCATCACAATTGTAGGTAGCAGAGTTTATCCATATGACACATTGCTGCGCAAAAGGATATTATCGTCAGAAATAAATGAACAAACGTACATACTACTGGTACCTTACTTACTGATCCCTTGTACCTGAAGTGGTATACTTACAACTCAACCATGACCTGACAACAATCAATTACCTACCATATAAATATCTGCCTCGGCCAAGTTTTAACCCCAAATTCCCCAGAATTTTCATTTTGAAGACAGGACTCGCTACCATAGGTGTATCCAGCCCCTAGGGGGGGGGGGGGGTATGTGTCCTAATTACTGATCCAGGGTGACAACTCGGATTTTTTATGAATTTTTCGGCGGAAACAAAACAAGATAACGATTAATTGCTCGTTTCCAGCGAAACTGTCCTTCTATCTATACGTGCTGCTACTGGCGCTCCTCGACACGACGCAAGCGGTGGGCGCGGCGCTGCTCACGTGGGGCTCCATGCAGTCCGGCCTGTGCGTGGTCGACGTCACCACGTGGATATACTTCTCGCTGTACACCCCGCTCGTGTATCATACGTTCCTTAGCGAGTTCTTTAGGTGAGTACACATAATGTAGATAGTAGTTTACAATTTGTAGCAAGCAACATCTCTTTGGTCATTTGGACCAAGTTTCAGTAGTTTGAACACAGTTTGCAAGAGACTAAGAATTACGGTGGTGCAACGTATAATGAGTCGCAGCGTCACAGTTTTTTGAATTGTATGTAATACTAACCATAAGTTACTTCACACTTTAAGATCATCAAGTGACAGGGCAGGGATTGGACGGGTCATAAGGTTCGTAATGTTACAAATCACACCTATATTTGTATAAGTAACGTAAGGTTTAAAAACAAAACTATACTAACATTACTAAACATGATTACAAAACATTACTAAACATGTGATTATCTCCCACAAAAGGGGGAGGGGAGATCACAAGGTAATTAAAAAGTGGATGATTAATGATCAAACTGTTTGAAAATAAGTTTGATATTTAGTCGTAAGTATTATTATTTCTAATGTGTGTTTTTGTAAACCGACTTTAATCAAACGTCGTTTTATTCGTGTCCACTTGTATTTCAAAAACCAATTTCGAAATAATTTTGTACAATATTTTGTGGCCTCTTATAAAAATACTGATAGGAGCTCTTAAAATCATAAAATTCATAAGACGTGACTTATAAGTTCGAACTTAAACTTATCAATGAAAAGACGATACGTTTTAATAAAATATAAAGTCACGTAAATACTCATAATATTGTATATTATTCGTCCAAACTCGACTGTTTAATTATTTTTGAAATTGAGTTCTTACTTAACTTAATATTGGCTTAAAGAAGGATTTCGTACATTTGGCAAAACCGTCTAGACATTGTCAATTGTGTAGGGGCGGGGATTAGCGTACCTATTTGTAAAGGGGAATTCCAAAGTATCAATTGGTATCATGTGATAACAGTACGAAAAAGAAGCAATAGGAAGAGGGTGGCTATTCAATACGAATAATCGTGTAGGGGTTTTGGTAATGCACTTATGTATGTATTTTTTTAACGGATTTAAAAAAAGGAGGTGGTTCTCAGTTCGACTATTGATTGCGTGTATGTGGTAACTTTTTACTGGATGGATTTTCATAATTCCTTTTTGTTGCTCGAAAGCTAGTGCTTGCCGACATCTAATGAATAGTTTTTGAGTTGCCTCTAAAAATTTAACTACCTATTAGCTATTACTTGTAATATCCTCCGTAGATCCTTTACGAAAACACAACAGTGTGCGTGTGTCTTGTCATTGATACATTGGTGTTATGTTCCAGCGTGTCCCAGCCAAGCATAATGTTCTCGTACAAGGCTCAGATGGACGAGCCGATGGACGACGACCAGGTGTCCTTGCCGCACCAGCAGAGCTTCAGCTCGCTCAAGACGGACTCTGACTATATCTACCAGGTATGTGTTGTTGACAGTTACTGTGGGAGAATGCAAAGATTTAGGTGATACATAGACAAATTACTAAAGTTGTCTAAGCCTAATCGTACGTTGAATAATGGTTGATTCCTTGTCCATTTAGAACATTAAGCAAATGGTCCAGTAGATGGCGCGGGTGTCTCCTCATAGGTGAGGAGGCTTAGACTATACCAAACATCTAGTGTACCTTGATGCAACGTTTAGAACCCAAACCAAGTGTCATAAGTTTTTATGCTGCCTGCAACACGGCTTAATTATTACTTTTTTACGATAAAAACTGGCACCAATGGCTTTACGTGCCCTCGAAAGCACGGAAGCGTTCGAAGTTTCTCAGTTTTGTGATATAATTTTAAAAGAAAATCATAATTTGAATACCGAAATACATAATTATTACTTAGTTGTGGTTGTGACGTAACATGCATCTCTAATTTTTATTTATGTATGAACCGAACGCGTGACATAAAAAAGTTTGTACCACACATATTGTCCTCAGCAGAGCAACAGTGTGTATGACAGCACGTTGTTCGAGGCAGGTGGAACCACCCCAATGAACCCAGTGTACAGCGCCTCACTCCAAAGCCCTGACTCCATAGCATCAGGCCAGTCCATAGACATCGGAGTACCCAACGCCTTCCAAACGAACATGATGTCCACATAGCAATTACAATTCTCACTAAACCACAACTGATCCAAAGAAAACATTTAACGTGTAAGAATTACGAGTAACTAGTTATTAAATAGGTCTACGAGTAAGCTAGTGCTTATAATAAGTGATAGCCCCTTACGATCTCGCATTGCAAAGGTTAATTTCTGGATACCCGCATGGAACATAGAATTAACTTTGTATGGTAGTTTTTTATTAAGAACTACCCTCATTTTTTTGTCGGCAACTTGATGTGTTGATGACATTATGCATGAAGCGTTTGGCGGTGATGTTTTTGGTTTAATTTAAAAATTGGATACAGAAAGCAAGGGTAGAACGAATAATTGAGTTACCGATATTACATAAAGATACCGCATATTTGATGATGATGAATCGTTTCTTGGACTCCCCGTTACTTTATGTAACGAGAAGTCCGTAAATAATGGGATTGCTTTTGTACTATTCTCGAATGAACTGTGCTCTGTATAAAATTGTATCATCTGAGGGTAATTCTATGTACTGTATGAGTGTCGTATTTTAGTTAAGGCCTGTTTAAACATGTGCGGTATCCGCTACCGCTATAAGTACCGGTATCGGTAGTTGAAAACATTATTTTTTGGCAGTACAGAATGTTTTGCGACAGCCTAAATAACGGTCCACACTGGTAACCGTCGATGAACCGAACGTGTGACATTTTTATATTCTCCCGTTTCTAGACTAGTAGTGGACTTGTAAGTAGTGTTTCAGTCAGAGTGTTATGTTGATTATAAAACTGCGCTGTGTTGTGTAAAACCAGCATAGGAATATCGCTTACCTACACGGATACCGTTATCGACAACGGTAGCGGTTATTGCGCATATCTGAACAGATCTATAGTGTTTTTTTGCCTCTAATAATTTACTTAATAGACAACAATCGAAATATTTGTACCGAATGTATGAAATAATTATTGATAAAATATGTCTTCTAGTGCGAGATCTTTTTTAGAATCTCAATTAATCTTTTTCTAAGGAATTATATTTATTTTGTTCAATTCCTTTTGTGATAGTTAAAGCCAGTGATGAATCGGCAAGACCAGTACATCCCTTTCTGCTTTAAGTAAGTAAGTTATGTGGCTTCCAGCACGAGACTGGTTTTTGGTCTTAATTTATTTATAAAAGCGTACTTAGTTTTGCTGAAACAATGTATGAATTATTAAATTCCTTTTGAGCAACGTACATGACATTCAAACAATTTGAATAGTTTTTGTGGAAACGACCATAAATACAGGACTGCCATTTTGAAAAATAATCGATTGTGCGCCAGTGATGAACATTGTCATTGGCAGGGTGATAGCAATTAAAAGTAGTGATGGAATGGATTTTTGACTTTCTAAAATAATTCAGTTCTAAACCATAGAAAGTAAGCATTAAAAAATTTTTTTGTATACTTTTTTACTGTAGCATCTTAGTCCAAATGTCGGACTCATAAGTATGCCAATTATTTTCAATGTTCTTTGTTAGTTTATTACTAACTTTAGTATAGCCATTTTAATAGGTCACATTTGACAGTTCATCAAAATTTTAAAAAGTTACCTTGTAAGGTAACTTTGTAAAATTATATTACCCCATATTATTTAATATTCCCTACTAGATCTTGTTCAACTTTTTACACTTGAAAGTAAAGAACTGACGTCGTTACAAAGTTACGTCAGTGAACTCTTTTTCTTTTTAAATATTAGGGATGATACCAAAAGAAACAGATCGACAGATAAGTTGAATTCGAGAAATCGAACTAATCGTCAAAAAGTATTTCACCATTACAAAATAAAATATATTTTAATACTACCAAAAATAATTTTGTTACATTTTAGGCCAAAAAATATGTAATCATTCATTTTAAATATAACGTCTGGCTCAAAAGCCAAGTAACCAGAAACGTGAAATGTTACAAAAAAGTCATAATTTCATTTCGCGCCATTATTTGACGCATTATTTTTGTCCTTTTTTTAATCGTTGTGCGATCTGTGCGCTTATTAATACCTACTTTTTATAACAATCGCATTCAATTTACAGATATTTGAAGTCCGTATCGATTAATTAAATTTAATCGATGTTTTTAGCAGGTTATCCTCACTATGAAGCAAAGACAAACAGTTGTCAAATGTGACCTATTAAAATGGTAGGGCCATAAAATTTCTAGATTCATAATAGATTATTTTATGATTTCATCAAAATAGATTTATTTAAGATTAAAAAATAGAATGAAATAAATAAAAGAGCTCAAGATCCGTGTCGGAAGCCATATCTGGTTCCATCCACATAAATTTCATATTTAGGTTAAGGCTGAAACAGCTACCGGTAGGGGAGTTTTATTAAAACGGTATCAACTTAACGGTATCTATTATGAGATCTTTCTACATCACATAATAAAATAGTTATTTTTGAATATCAACTTTGCTGAACTATTATTTGTTTTAAAAGCGTAATTAATTGTAATATCAGAAAGTATGGACATGCGTGATTTAATCATTCATGTGATTTGAGTCACTTCCATACATTTTTAAATTTAAGTTCAAAAATAACGTCAAAATGAAGAGACAGCGATGTATAATGTCCATACAATTTGATTCATTATGCGCCATCTTTTAAATTAACTCACTACTACACTTTTGTATCTTGAACTTTACAACATGGAATTGTACTAAGTAATACATAAAATCCTCGAATGCTTCATTATAAAAATTGCCATATAATTGAAAACTCCTCTAATCTACCGAATTGTATATAAATGTATATTGATATATAATATATTTATTTTTCGTATCTTGATGTTGGGTGTTCTTTAATCGTGTATTATTGTATGTTATTTTGATGTTCCTTTCAGACCGCGAATTATTATAACAACTTGATTTTGTATTAACCTTCATTCATGACACTTTCTTAGGGTGACACAGATTTTTTTGCGAAATTTGGACGTTAAATTGTCGGCTAGTTTTTTTGACCATATGTAATTCAAAACGGTGGTCTTCATTGGAACAATAAGCAATAGGTATGTATAAGTGTATTCAGTGTGAATTATTGTAATGAAAAAATCGGGTTTCACATTTAAAGTCGATTTTTGAGTTTTTCTTACAAGTAGTTACTTCGAATACAATTTCTCTTGACTTGTTACATTTTAAGTTAAGTATAACTTTTTATCGGGGTGGATTATGAGATCATGATTGTCATTCGTAGAGATCGCGCAATTTCCCAATATCGTATACAAAGAATATAATATAAGCAGTATTTTAGCGTACCAAGTATTATTAAAACATTATTTTATAAAATGCTGGGTGATTATGCATGTTACAAGAGAAAGAGTGATATTGATAACATTAATTACTGTAGTGATTTATGTTTAATATTTTTATGTAACATGGGGTTTTGTGTAACATAATTTATGTGATTCTTGCACTGATTTCTGTAACATAGTTGTATTATAGATGTCAGTGGATACAAGTGACAGATTTTTTTAATGAAACTGTGATGGTTACTACTTACTTTATTTTTTGTTGATAATTTATAGTTTTATTGGTTATGTATTAATGGAACAAATCGGATATGTATGTAGGTGACTTTTGAAATAATGAAATGTGTTGCGCGATTTAAATAATTTACGTTTTGTGCAAAATATTATCCACGAAATTAATATTTAAAGAAGGTTGCTTTTAAATTATAAACAATCAGTTCTGTCAAATCATGATTATTATTTTATTATGTTTATTACGACAGATTAATGCATTTTTGAATGTCTATAAGTTAAAAATGTAACTTTGTATCCCCAAAGTAACATTTCGAGCCAGTCACATTTACTTTATTAATTGCAAGAGCCTACATGCAAATCCAACAATATGTATATATTTTTTTCATTTGAGTCCACACCTATAAAGCACTAAGGGTGAAATTTATAAATACCTAATACTTAGATTTTACTCAAACTTTTGTTTGTTGTTGTCATACCAATGTCAGTATGGTGCGATATGATATAATAGTCAAAAATCTCGACGACAAACAGTAAAGTTTCAGCAAAGAGTACCGTCTATAAATTTCATCCTAAGTATCATTTACCAACTATCGATTTGAGGAGTGGCATAACCTATCTTAAAGGACTGTAGGACGTTGAATTCAAATATATTCGGGTAAAAATGCTTTCGTTACGTCGCGCTGAAATAGTTAATCACATTGTTCAAAATACTTTCTTTTATATATTTAATTTTGCATACCAAATGTGTCAAACTATTTTGAAACGAGGCAATGAGGGTCGCCGTTTTTGTGCTCACCAGTTGGCGCCACCGGCGAGGTGAGGTCCTGCTGTCAAAGCCCGCCCATACATAAACAGTGACAAATGACATTCAGACAAGCGAAAAGTGACAGACAGACCTCACTTTTCACTAGCGCCTCTAGCGGAAAATTCACACGAGGTTACCCTCATTGAAGCATTTTTAAATTAGCAGACATGGTCCCCTTCACTGTGCGTTTGCTATTTGGTTATCAATAATAAAAAAAAACTTTTTGTAAAAAATATTTAAAAAATATTATTTGTATAAATGCTGTTTGATATCCTATTCGCTGGCAAGATGTCAGTAGTCAGAAGTTATTGTAGCTAGTCTTAGGTTTGTACTTGAATTGTACTTTAGATGCAGTTTTGATCGCGAATGTATATAAGAACAAGTATTTAGTTGTAAAAATTATGATTTGATTAAGTGATACAAACGTATAAACGTAGCTTCTAGGTTTGAGCAAGGTCGAAATATATATTTAATATATTATGTTATAAAAACTCAACAAGCTTCTCTAAATAGTATTGCACTTAAAAAGACTTCAAAGTTTAGTGAGTGGAACTTTTTATAGCTAAATAAATAAGCTAGAAGTCGAGGTTTATAATAACGGTCAAAGAGTTCCCCTATATACCTCGTAATTTCATTATCAGATTGTTTTAATCAAATTGCAGCTTCATAAGAATCTGTAAAGTAGAAGTGTCACAAAATTTAAAACAAAGCCATATTCATGTTCAAGTGCGTTTAAACTTGTCCCTATAGTCTCCTTTGTTATTAGAATCTGCGTAAGGCGTTTGCTTCCAAAAAATACCTATATACATGGAGATTTGTTTGTTACTGAAAACTAGCTGTGCTTTATGTTTTAATTAATTCAATTTATGTATATCACACGCGACACTACATGTAGTTTCGGGGTGCCAAACTACACAAGGTACCAACCAAAATGTCATTAAGGTAACGATAAATCTGTGAATAGGTACTCTCGATTGAAGGAATCGTCACGGGCATAGAATCTAGTGTCGGTAATGGTGCTGCTAAGAACTTCACAAAACTTGTGTTGTTAATTTTAAAATTTATATCAATGACGCCAGGTGTCGGTTTAACGAGCCTTATTCGTAAAATAATGTTTTGTTGGTAGGTATGTCTAATGAAAGAGACATAATAATTATGTGGAAGCTAACATGTCATTTAAACAGCTAGTAATCTAGTATGTTCTAGTTTTATTTCGACGTACTTGCTCAAATGCCGTATTGCTAATAAATAAATGATGTCAATTCAATTTCACAGTCTAAGCGTAAAAACCTTTATAGTAATCCTCCTTTACAATTTGTGATAGAACACGTGACGTATGTATGTAGTACCTACCCATGTGAAATTTACATTTAAGTGATACTTTGGTTGATGGCATATATTTTTGTTATTTTCTGTACTAGGAAACTATTAAAAGTAATAATTTTATTCAGTGTTTTATTTATTATCAACCTTAACAATAACTCCTGCTTACAAAAACTGAAGTGTTAAAGCGTTATACTGGAGCAATTAATAGTTTCGGTGACTAGCATCGGCATTGCGAATCTATTACTAATAATATAAAGCGGAAGAGTTTGTTTGTTTGAACGCGGTTCGAATTGGAAAATTATTTTTGTGTTGAATAGTCCATTTATTGGGAAAAGCTATAAAGCATTCATGGTGGCTCTTTCATGTGTATAATTAATTAATTAATTTAACATTCTTAAGACGAAAGGTTATTACAAACTTGATTATTATTTTAAAGATAAAACAGCTTGGACATGAGTTTCGTATTTTAGCCATAAGTAGTAGGTAGTAAGTGCAATCTGTAACTGGGTAGGAGAAAACTCCTTGGGAGTTTCTTGCCGCTTCTTCTTCCAAGACCACTCAACGTAGGGATTTGTTGAAGCGATGGCGTAGTTTGACTTTCGAAAAAACCTACTTCGAAGAGATAAATATTTGAATTTGGAGCAACAAGTTTCCCGGAATGAAGCGAGGGCGTCTACTTAGTTGCAGGACGATGTCTGCCGAGTCAGCTAGTATAATATAAAGCGGAAGAGTTTGTTTGTTTGAACGCGCTAATCTCAGGAACGACTTGTTCGTTGGTCCACCCTGAGTGATTGGGACCCTAGTTTAGAAAAAAGAAAGTCAAGTTTACTCATCAAAGTTCACATCACAACTTGAATAGGAATGAAATGAAGAATTTTTGACGTAAGACAATAATTTGGTAAGTGGTAAGAGATACCTAGAAGAGTTCACTCAAGGAAGTACCACCGCCCACCGCTTGCTATGGCACTTAGTACCATTAATACTACCAAAATAATAGTTTTCCGGATAGAAAGGCGTGGAGCCGGTTTCACACTAGTTTAGAGTCGGCCATCTCGGTCCTTAGGGGCGTTAACGCATTTGTGATGAATTAGTACTAAAGTAATGCCAACTAGCAAGAGATACAAAAGGTCGTTTACCTGGAAAACGAGTGAGGAGTTTACAATGTACTATCTATCTCTTTCCATCTTGTGTATTTGTCGTACTGTCTCGTTCTCGCGGCAAAATTATGGAAAGGTCGAGATGGGTTCGTAAGCATTTGGTCGACCATTTGAGTAATATTATAAATTATAATAAATATAATAATATTATAATTTATAATAATGATTCATTCGGTTTCGGAACGCGCTCGTGGTGATACATGTTGTTTGTCGAAGTTTTGTTATTTAGAATTTTATTATCGTCTGAATAAAAATGATTGCCTTAAAAAATGTTTAATTTTTACCCTCATTTCCTTATACATTATTATTATTCTCGTTATTTAATGTAAATCTACAACATAATTCAAATTTTATAAAAATAACATGAAACAAATTAGACTGAACTGACTGAGATACCTCCCTGCTATGCCTATCATTTTAGTATTATTATTCTCACATCAACTCATTTTCTTTTTATTAATTGTTAGCTTTTTAGAATAACAATTATTACACATAATAACTCAATTTGGTAGATATTATTTAAAATATATTGTGTAAACAAAATTATACTACAATAAATTTAAAATCAAAAAGTTTCAAAAAGTTGCATACAACTGCTTTGCGTAATGACCTTGCATTGGTTTTGTTTACATTTTGTATCGCTTCTCGATGGCCTTACTTTATGTGAAAATTACCTACTCACTGGATTTAAGTAATACTAACAGCAATTTTACTAAATAAGACAGGAGTAGGTACCTACCTACAGGACTAATTATCCTTACACTTAAATATAAATATTAAATATATTAATTATTTATCCAATGTTGCTACCTTGCCAGCAGTTCTAACGCTTACCTACTTTAACAGAACTTTAGCAGTGCAATGGGTTCATGAGCAAATAGGGGATTTTATTCCCATTAGTAGTCCCCTGCAGTGTCGCCAACTATTTACAGGCGCGTCCCAACAGAACTTGTGCTTCATCTTGACAATCGAAGGCTACATCGTATTATGTGAGAGGAAATGGTAAACTAAAATTCGAAAGATAAAATTCTTAATTTTAATAATAAAAAGAAAAGTATACACTGTATAAATATGTAATTGAAAGAAGTTTGAAGGGACTTCATAGGGCGAACAGAGGTATTAAATATTTTTAAAATTCTTGTATGTCTGTATGTTTGTCCAGGCATCACACAAAAACTACTGAATAAAATTTGATGCAGTTTTCGCAGTTATATTGCTGGAGGTTTACCTTAAAAACGGCGTTCATTTTATCTTAATTTCTTGTAAAATGCAAGTAAAAATGATAGCTTTAACAATTGAACCGTCCATCGTGGTCAAGAGGCAAGAGGTATGAAACGTGTCCAGTCATTTGTTACGATTTGCTGTACGGCACCTTACAGCTGTGTACGGATGCGTACGCCTCCGTACAGCTCCGTATGGAAGCGTACGCCTCCGTACAGCTCCGTACGCGGGCGATCGGCATAATGCGTAATAGTGTGTTCCTTTTCAATCGGCAAAATGCGAAAGGCCGTCGATCAATGTGGCCCGACCCTAATACGTGACTTTGAACTTGTGATTTAAATTTAATAATGTTAGTCCATTGAAATGTTACATTTTTTAGGCCTAACCTTGCGTTTTTTAGAGGACGCGATTTTATTTTTTTGATGTGTAGGGGGGGTCAGTGTAAAGCTAAAACCAAGTTTGTGGGGTCGCCACCCTTGTCCCACGGCCGCCATCTTGAAAATAGGGGTTGAAACGGTTTTTATGATATATCTCTTAAACTATTTATTTGATAAAAAAAATTTGTTAACATTTTTTGTTGCAAATTAAATTCTCTACAACTTTGGTCCAGTAACTTTTTATCGTAGAACTATAAATAAAAAATTTATAAGCGAAAATCTTCAGAAATTTGAGAAAAAAATTTATATTTTTCGATATAACTTTTTTTTATCATTTTACGAAAAAATAATATCAGACCATTTTTGTAGATCGTTTTTTGAGCAACAACTTTTATGTGCATCATTTTTTCATTAAGTTAATAGCTAAGGTTTTACAGCGCTCCGAAGTGAGTACTATTGTTCAGTACTCTAACTCTTAACTATACCTATATTATGTGTGTACTAATAATATGTCATCAGTTATTGTTTTTTTTTATTTTGTTATTATAACTTTTTTAATTACAAATTTAGTAATATTATTAATAATTAATTATTGACTCTTTCTCACTCCATAACAGGATTTAACAATTATTGATTTTTAAAATAATTTTAAATCTGATGGAGTGTGAGTGTGTGTGTGTGTGCAGTGTGCTTCCATTGTTCTGGAGAGACTGGCAGCAACGTAATGGAACTCTCAGAATTAATAAATGAAAATGACTTTGATGATGAACCGCCAACATTAACACCCCTTCCTTCTCCAGTTTTCCCACTGGTATTTGATTCAGAAAGCCAATCAGATGCTGAGCCGCAGCCTGGTCCATCGAAACGACTGAGGACGAAGTAGTTCTAATTTAGAAAATTACCGTGGATTATGCCTATTAGGGATACCACGTAAAAAAACGCGCCTCTAGACTGTACCTCGTGGGTGGTGGGGAAAAGAGTCAATAATTAATTATTAATAATATTGCTAAATTTGTAATTAAAAAAGTTATAATAACAAAATAAAAAAAAACAATAACTGATGACATATTATTAGTACACACATATATTAAAGGTATAGTTAAGAGTACTAAACAATAGTACTCACTTCGGAGCGCTGTAAAACCTTAGCTATTATTAACTTAATGAAAAAATGATGCAAATAAAAGTTGTTCCTCAAAAAACGATCTACAAAAATGGTCTGATATTATTTTTTCGTAAAATGATAAAAAATAAGTTATATCGAAAAATATATTTTTTTTTCTCGAATTTCTGAAGATTTTCGCTTATAACTTTTTTATTTATAGTTCTACGATAAAAAGTTACTGGACCAAAGTTGTAGAGAATTTAATTTGCAACAAAAAATGTTAACAATTTTTTTTTATCAAATAAATAGTTTAAGAGATATATAATAAAAACCGTTTCAACCCCTATTTTCAAGATGGCGGCCGTGGGACAAGGGTGGCGACCCCACAAACTTGGTTTTAGCTTTACACTGACTCCCCCTACACATCAAAAAAATAAAATTGCGTCCTCTAAAAAACGCAACCCCAAATGTAACTTTTCAATGGACTATGTATGTTCCAGAACAAGGTTTGCCGGGTGAGCTATATAAAAAAAAACATTTTATCACAAAACTTTATTGCTTCGTAGTAACTTTTCATTTTTGTAGGGTATCTTGAATAAAAGGATGTTTTAAACAATCGGCAACGGATGGTCTTTGGCTAGGATCTAATATCAACATTTTATCCAAGAGTTCTTTAAGTTGAACTAATTTTTTTTCATTTTCACTTTTACTATGTTTTTTTAATTCCTTTAGTAAGTCCCTACTCACTGAAATGTTATTTGTTTCCACAACCTTTTCTCTTCCACTAAACTCATCTTTCTTATGCAAAAGAAAATTGTTGTTATAGTTAAAATGTTGATCTTTGAATTTTCCTTTTCTGATTAATCTTGATGGGATTTTGCCTTTTAATTCCATGAAACATTTCAACATCTTGTTATTAGAATTTCCTGTGAAAAGGATTTTTCCAGTAGCCATTTCATAAATAGTGCAAGCAGTTGACCACAAATCGATGGCGTTTTTGCATGTCATGCCTAATATTATTTCTGGGGCTCTGTAAAATCTTGATACTAAATAGGGTGTGGGTTCATTGTCGTCAATTTTTGTTGCAGAACCAAAATCACACAATTTTAAAATATTCTTTTTCTCATTGACTATTATATTATCAGGTTTTATATCTGCATGGACAATACCCATTTTCTTCAATAATCTCAATGCTAGCAGTAGTTGCCTGCTATAACTCATTAAAGCTTTAATGTTGATGCCATTTCTGCCATATTTTTTTAAGACACATCTTAAATTCATATGTAAAGATTCCAATACCAAACATAGATGCCCTCTATGCATAAAGTGTCTTAATAATTTAACACAATGGTATTTATTTTCAGGATCAGCATCATTCAGTTCCCTTAAAGTAGCAATTTCTTTGAGCCCAGTCTTGTACATAAGATGATTATTTCTGGTAATTTTTATAGCAACATTCATATTTCTGTTCTCTTTGTCTTGAGCTTGGACAACGTTTGCGAATACACCTTGGCCTAGGGACGCAGTTATAGTGTACCTGCTACTATCAAGGCTATCTCCTTCTCTCACAACATAATATCCTTCAGAATCATCAAAATTTTCAGACAAATTGTTGTTATCTTGACTATGTTTGGAAACAGTATTAACCACAAAGTTATCTTTTTCTGAAAACATGTCAGTCACTTCTTCTGGGACAGTAGATTTAGTAGGAACTGTAATGTTTGATGGATTTGGATTATCACTAATTTTGAGATCATTTGTGTTTTCTACCTTATTTGCAGGTTCATTCTCAGTGCTATGGTTTAATTGTTCTAACAGTTGTTTTCTGCGTTTTCGCCTTTGCTCAATGATCAACTCTTCATCTTCTGAATCTAGTTGAATATCATTGTGGTTATATTCTGGTGATGATTCCGATTTACACCTCTTTAAGTTAATTTTATTTTCACTTTTTTTGGTTTCTATATTATGATTTGAGCTGTGATGATGTCGTTTCTGCCGTTTGTCATCTTTAGACTTATAGCTTTTATTTTGCGAATTAGAAGGAGTGTATTTTTCGAGATTTTTAAGTTCTTCTCTTAAACTTTTTCGTTTTTTCATTAGCATTTCAATGCTATAACTTTTTTTGGTGGGTAGTGGAGGTGTTTTAGAATCTTCCAAGTGATGTTTTGAATCATGCTCATGGTGTTTACTTCTTCTAGATTTTACTTTCACATACTTATTGTCACTTTTAGAACTTCTGGGTGAACGATGTTTTGAGTGTTTTTCATAATTCCCTGCCATTCCTAAAAGCTTTTAAACTTTTGAATTTACTTTTCACTTTTTTAATATGTAACTGAGGAGGATCCTGCAACCTGTAACCAACAATAACACACTCATTTAGTTATCAAACCAATTTAGAAAAAATGGTAAAGCCAATCATGAAAAAAACTTGATATGTAACGAATATACTAAATAATGATTTTATTATCAAGTTTTTTCGTCGTTTTCATGATAGTTGTTACTGAACATTTATTATTCAACGATAAAACACAACTAGCATGAATTTGACATTATTTGGCATATGATGTATAGCTAACTATGTCATTGTTTACATTTCAACCCTGGGAAATGTCATCTGTTGTTTTTTAACAAAATAACTCCTTTTCCCCATTGTTGACTGTAGTTCTCTTTAGTGCAATCAGGAATGGTTGTATAATGATTATCACTTTACTTTTCCGTCCATGGTTATCTATATTGAAAATTAAAATGTGATTAATATGCCATTACAAAATGTGTAATAATCCAATCCACACTTGGTACAATAAATATTGAATTTAAATTGTTTATACAGCCTTTTCAAGGTGGATATGATCAATGAGTGTTAGATTAAACACACACACATTCAAACACACTTTAGAATAATTTCATACTGCACATTCATCATAACTTCAACTGGTTACATAAATATTGCACTCAAGACCTTTGAATTGTATCTCACAATCATCAAAGGTAGTAAGGCTGTGTTCTAATGTTAAATTAACATTACATATAAAATAATAATGAAGCAATACAGTTTTAATAAAATATACAACATTTTTCTTTCAATGGTTTTTCTTAAAACAGTACCCAATACATGAATTATTACTATAAACAATACCTGATGTAAAACCTATGATAGTGTGAAGTTACTATTATGTCTGATTTCAGATAAAACAATGTAATTTTACGTAAGTACGTTTATTTAGCTAAGGAGCTGATTAATGTGATAGGTTGTCAAAATACATCTGCACATACCCACATAAGATTAACATTATTAACAAATAATGAACTATGTGGGTAAACATGAATTATAATACATAACATTCCTCCCCACCAAGTGTGGGTTTACCTAAATCAAAAATATATGTAACAGCTGGTAAACAATAATGAATAAACTTATACAAATAATAATCTACTAAATTAAAGAAACATCCTAAGAAACATAATACTAATAATCAGATGATTATGATAGCATGATATAAACTTAATTTAGGTAATTAGTGTCCTTTGATTCAGAGGGTCTACTGTATGGAGGTTTGGAATGTAGATTGGATTTATTCTTAATTTTTCCAGTAGAAGATGAGGTTGCAGGTGGGATTCCCAACAGTTCAGTCCACTTCTCTGCAGAAGGGATCTCAATTATAGCCTCTGATTCTTGACTACTTTCCAAAACCTCAGTATTATTGTCGCTAGCGTCTATAGTTTCTGCTGAAGCTGTAGATGTTGCCGATCGCACCATTCCCCCCCTAGCCTCTGGCTCTGTTGGCATTGGGACTATTCTATCTGTCGCCCTTGATGGTACCTCAGATGTTCTCTTTTTGATCAATTGATCAATGTGTCGGTTGACTGTCATCCCAGCATTATTTTCAATTGTATAACTTGATGGGCCATTCTTTTCAATAATTCTTCCTGGTAGCCATCGTGGGCCCGTACTGCTATAATTTCTATACATTATCTCCTGACCAACACTTGTCTCTCTTGCCTTTGTTTTATTATTGCTGTCAATTTGTTCATTAACTCTTCTGTTCTGTACATTTTCTGGATGTAAAGTGTCCAACAGTGTACGCAGACGTCTCTTCATGAGTAACTCAGCCGGGCTTTTGTTTGTTGAAGTGCAAGGGGTTGTGCGTAGGCACAGCAATAAATTTGGTATTTTAATGTCCCATGTTAAGTCATGCATTTTTCGTATTTTATCTTTTATGGTTTGAACCATCCTCTCAGCTAAGCCATTGGTTGCTGGGTGAAATGGGGCTGTTCTCACGTGACGAATATTATTAGCTTGTAAAAATTGCTGCATTTCGGTGGATACAAAAGGTGTTCCATTGTCCGACACCAGCACCTCACAAAGGCCGTGTGTAGCAAATGTCGTCCTCAAAAGCTTAATGACTGTTGCTGATGTCATATTATTTATCATAAATAATTCAGGCCATCGCGAATATGCGTCTACCATAATTAAAAAATATTTATTCATGTATGGTCCAGCGAAATCTATATGGATTCTCGACCACGGTCTCGTTGGGGTAATCCATTCATGAGTTGTCCTTGGCGGCATATGGCGATTTTCCAAACACTCACTGCAATTACTTATTAGGGACTCGATATCTTCATTAATATGTGGCCACCAAACATAGCTTCTAGCTAGTGCCTTTGTTTGTACCATTCCGCTATGTGCCTTGTGTAACACTTTCAATATTCCCTGGCGGAGTGAACTTGGGATTACCACCCGACATCCCAACAGTATGCAGTCATCTTGCAAAGATAACTCTGCACGGTGGAGCCAAAATGTGTGTAAATCAGGATTATTTTCTTTTGCAGGCCACCCGCGTTGTATGTAATAGGTTACTCGTGATAGAAGCTTATCTTGTTTCGTTTCAGATGCTATGTGTTCTACGTTATAAGGAAAATCCTCGGGACATTCTGCCATCAATAGAACGTCATGCAACTGCTGTTCAGGTTGTTCAGGAACCGGTTGCGGCCAGCGGCTTAAACTGTCTGCATTGCCTATTTGCGAACCTGGTTTATATGATATTTCATAATCGTGAGAAGTTAAAGCGATGGCTATTCTGGTTAGACGTGGCGAGAGCATATTGGGCATTGGTTTTTTTGGATCAAAAATACCGAGTAACGGTTTGTGGTCTGTTATGATACGAAAATGTCGAGCAGTAAGATAATTATGGAATTTTGTTATTCCAAACATTATAGCAGCAGCCTCCTTGTCGAGCTGAGAGTACCTGCGCTCGTGTGCATGAAGTGTTCGCGATGCCATGGCAATGGGACGCTCTAGGCCGTCTTCGTTTACGTGGGATAACACCGCCCCCACTCCGTACTCGGAACTGTCACAGGTAAGAATAAGGGGTTTTTCCGGATCGTAGTGTACTAACGTCAAATCGAAAGTAAGATATCGTTTGGCTGTTTCAAAACATTTTTGTTCTCGTTCTGTCCATTGCCACGATTGTGAGAGATCCAATAATCGATGAAGCGGTTCAAGCAGCGTAGCTTTGTGTGGTATAAATCGTTCGTAAAAATTGTAGAGTCCGAGGAAAGCTTGTAGCTCTCGTTTATTTGATGGTGCAGGCGTGTTCACAATGGATTCTATTTTGCTAGGCGCAGGGTGTATGCCTTCTGAATCAATGACAAAACCTAGGAACTCGACCTTTTCTTTGGCAAACTTACATTTCTGTTTATTCAATCTAAGTCCTGCTTGTTCAATTCGTCCTAGCACCACGTCAAGTCTCTTTTGCATTTCGGACATAGTCTGCCCACACACAATTATATCATCAATCAAGACTGCCACTCCCGGTATATTCGCTAGTAAGGATGTCATCAACCGCTGGAATATCCCGGGGCACGCCTTAACTCCAAAAGCTAGGCGATGTACTGTATAAAGGCCCTTGCAAGTGTTCAATGTAAGTAATTTTGAAGTATTGTCATCGACGACGACTTGTGTATAGGCGCGGTCTAAATCTAGAGTTGTAAAAAATTTACCGCCTGCCACCGTGGCAAACACTTCGTTAGCTGTTGGCATTGGATATGTGTCAGATTCTGTCGCTTCATTAACAGCACTACGGTAGTCCCCACAGAGTCTAATCTCTCCCGATTTTTTTATTATTGGCACTACCGGCGTCGCCCACTCTGAGTAGGATATGGGGCGTAACACTCCCTCACGAACCAATCGATCTATCTCTAACTCAACGCGGTCTTTAATAGCGTAAGGCACCGATCGGGCTTTCAAAAATTTTGGAACAGCCCCTGGCTTCGTGTGTATCGTCACCGGATGCCCGCGGTAAGTACCTAGGCCGTCCTTGAACACATCCTTATGCTTCTCAATAACCTGTTCCATTAGTTGAAGTTCGACGTGCGATACGAAGTTAATATTCAGAGTTATGTTCAAAGGCTCGAGCCAATCGCGGCCCAGAAGGTTTGGTCCATTGCCTTTAGCTACAATGACACATAAATCCTGCTTATAATCCCCGTAGCGGACCGGTAAGACAGCCTGACCTAATAGTTCGACCGGCGCTTCGGTCCAGGTGCGTAGCAAAAGCGTGACAGGCTTTAGTGTAACTCGCGGTGCGTTTGTGCGAAGGTTGTGCCATGTGCGCTCGTTGACGATGGAAAAACTGGCTCCCGTGTCCACCTGCATGCGGACCGGGACGTCCGCCAACGACACCTCCACTTCGTACGGAGGGACACGGCTCGCGTTCTGCATCACATAGATACCATTCAACCTGTCGTCCGACTCGTCAGTGAAATTGAGAGTGTTATTCTTCTTCTTTTTAATGCATATTTTTTCAATATGTCCGCGTATTTTGCAATAGCGGCACGTAGCATTAATGAAACGACACTCCCCAGCATGACGTTCACCGCAGCGATAACACAAACGCGTGTTTGAATTTTTTGGGCGAATAGCGTTGATATCCATTGGTTCTGTGGTTGCGGCGGGGGCCGCGTCGAATGATGTTGCACGGGGCGCCGCGCTCGGGCCGGGCGTCGCTTCTTGAATCATGCGGACGTCCCGACCAGCACTCTCGGAGGACAACATGGCGTCTACGACGTCTTGATATTTTAAATTGTCACGTTTTAATAATTCATACTGTAATCGGTCGTCGCGCATGCCGCACACCAACCGGTCGCGTAACATTCTCTCTAAGTCGGCAAAATTACACCCGGAACTGAGTTGTCTTAGATGAGCAATATAGGCCGAAGCTGCCTCCCCATGTTTTTGGTCTCGTTTATAAAACTTAAATGAAACCGATATTTCATTCGGCTTCGGACTGAAATGCTTAGTTAATATCGTCTCGACTTCACTGAACGAAACTTGACTCGCTTTTCTTGGTGTAATTAATGCGAGAAGTGTTTCGTACACTTCTGAACCACATACGGTGAAGAAATTTGCTCGTTTAGCGACATCCGACAGGACGCCATTGGCCTCAAAACAAAATTTTAAACGTTCGATGTAATTGTCCCAGTTGTCTGTTTTAGGGTTAAATTCATTGAATTTCACTGCTCTTGTATCCATTTTGCACTGATTTTACCGTTCGTCGCCACTATTATGTCTGATTTCAGATAAAACAATGTAATTTTACGTAAGTACGTTTATTTAGCTAAGGAGCTGATTAATGTGATAGGTTGTCAAAATACATCTGCACATACTAGGGTTGCCAACCGTCCTGTTTTCCCAGGACATGTCCTAGTTTTTGTAGTGTCCTGGGACGTCCTGAATAGTTTTTAAGCAGCGTCCTGGGTTTTTAAATTCCCACTCTAAAAGACGACAGCTTAAACGCCTTGTGGCTAACATATTTCAAGCAATGTATTTCTGAGGAGCAGTACGCAGAACTGCAGAAAGTGGCTGAATATGTATTTAGTATACCGTGTCATAACGCTAATGTCGAGAGAGTCTTTTCCCTCATAAATTCACAGTGGTCAAAAGAAAGAAACCGATTACTGCCAACAACAGTAGCTGCAATCATCAAAACTATTTAAATTATAGATATGAAGTGTGACCAATTTTATGATTATTTGTTAACTCAACCACAGCTACTGAAGGAAATTGGTGGGGTTGAAAAGTACAGTAAAAATTAATAACTTATAACATATAGGCTACTGTTTATTCCGGAATTCCCGTGGGATCAAGATTCACGCGGGAAAAACCCCTATGCATGAAAGCGCCGGCTTAAACTTTTATGGAACTTTGACTGGGTGATAGAGGAGGTTCTGGAGCAACACATATGCTACTTATTATCACGGAATTCCAGCAGAATTAGGATTCACGTGGGAAAAACTCTTATGCGCGAAGCCAAGTGGTGGGCTTAGATTTTTATGAGACTTTCACTGGGAGATACCTAAAGGAAGTTGTAAAGTAACATATAGGCTAATTATTATCCCAGAATTTCCCGCGGGACCAGGATTCACGAGGGCAAAACTCCTATGCGCGAAGTAAATAATGGGCTTATATTTTTATGGGATTTTCACTGGGAGATAGAGGAAGTTGTAAAGTAACATATATGCTACTTTTTATCCCGGAGTTCCCGCGGCATCATGATTCACGCAGGAAAAACTCCTATGCGCAAAGTGCCCGCAACTTTAGATTTTTATGGGATTTTCTCTGCGAGATAGAAAAAGTTCTGGAGTAACACATAGGCTACTTATTATCCCGGAATTCCAGCGGGATCAGGATTCACACGGGAAAAATTCCTATACGAGAAGGCGCGGGCTTAAATTTTTATGGGACTCACTTGGAGATAGAGGAAGTTGTGAAGTAACATATAGGCTACTTTTTATCCCGAAATTCCCGCGGGATCACGATTCACGCAGGAAAAACTTCTATGCGCAAAGTTGCGGGCTTAGATTTTTATGGGATTTTCACTGGGAGATACCTAGGGGAAGTTGTAAAGTAATATATAGGGTACTTTTTATCCCGGAATTTCCGCGGGATCAGGATTCACGTGGGAAAAACTCCTATGCGCGAAGTAAGTAATGGGTTTAGATTTTTATGGCACTTTCACTGGGAGATAGAGGAAGTTGTGAAGTAACATATAGGCTACTTTGTATCCCGGAATTCCCTCGAGATCAGGATTCACGCGGGAAAAACTCTTATGCGCGAAATAGTGGGCTTAGATTTTAATGGGACTTTCAATGGAAGATAGAGGAAGTTGTAGAGCAATGTACGGGCTACTTTTTACCCTGGAATTCCCGCAGCGCAAAATCGCTTATGTGGGAACGAGGTCGCGGGTTCAGATGTTTATGGGACTTTCAGTGGGAGATAGAGGAGGTTATGGCGCATTGTTTAGGCTACTTTTTGTTTCTGACTTCTCGCGGGATCGAGATTTATGCGGGAAAAACTTTGTGACACACTTGAGTTCCACGCGAGCGAAGCCGCGGGCACAGCTAGTTTATAATATAAGAATTTATTAGATAATATAAATAACCTAAGTTTAAAAAATTTGTTACAAACTAAAGTGTTTGTTTTATATTTTAATAACTAGTTATCAACTCGTATAATTTTATTAAAATACGTTTATTAAAACATAATATTACTTGAATTTCATTTCACCTATTTTTATTTGATATTAATTTAACTATTGCAAATCTATTACTGCGTCCTGTTTTCAAACTGAATTGTCCTGGTTTCTCCAACTGCAAATCCTGGTTTTTTAAATTTGAGGTTGGCAACCCTAGCACATACCCACATAAGATTAACATTATTAACAAATAATGAACTATGTGGGTAAACATGAATTATAATACATAACAGTTACTTAAAAATTTACAAATTATTATAATCACTTATAGTATTTTTATCTCAAGAAGCGACATGCCCTTTACTAGTGGTAATCAATTGTAAAAACACGCTATGAATGTGTGCGTGGAGAAGAGTAATGTCAGTACATAAATCTAAACTGATGGAATACTATATTTTTTAACTTGAATTAATTTGTGTAACTTTCTTCGTCTCGGATGGTACTGACAGCTCCTATGCTTACACACACATTCACAGCGTTTATGTGAACTTGGTTACCACAAGCAAAGTGCGTGTCGCTTCGTGACATAACAGCACTATAATATAATTATTCACTAATTGCCCTCTTTGGAAAACATTAAAATATGAGCTTTTTATTGTGTTCAGTAAGATTGTATTGTCAACTAATGGTTATTTAAAGGTATTAATGCCCAATGTGACCAACCAGTGGTAGTTGACCAAATCTTGAAACATCTATTATGAGTAATTTAAAAACAGATATTGTTTATAATAATACAATATTTTCAGTTCATGACATGGGCACTGCTTTTGTTACACACTATTATTAAACATAGATACACATATAATTAGTAGTTCTTCTAGTATTAGAGGTGCAGAGGAGAGATTCCAACTGTGTAACAAACAAACTGCCTTAGCACAGCTAATTTATTTTAATATTATTGCTTAGTTTTGTGATACAAGTATTTTTAAAGAGCAGCCAGTGCTTATGTACATACACATTTCATTCAGTTATGTAATGAGCAGATGAGTCATCTAACAATAGGTCATATTATAGTCATATTGCTGTTTGTTTGGACATAACATGATAAATTAATTAAAAATCTTTTAAGAATGTTACTGCATAAAGAACACATTATTTTTCACTAGCGACTTATGGTCATTTTTCTTTTTTCATTGCTGTAGCCATATTATTGATAAATGTGTAATAAACATAAAAAATACCATGCAATAACATTAAATAAATTCAGTCCGTTTGTTACACATATATGTGCATAGATTAGACTTATAGAGATAAATTTGTGTTATCAGTGCCTTAGTAATAGACCCAACAAACATACTGAAAGTTCTAAAGTTGAATATGGGGAATGTTTTAAAAAATATAAAATATTTTATTACTCCAATATTCAAACAGCTCAGAGACTTATATGTTGACATACAGAGATAAGTTCTTCAACACAGGAGACTAGGAAGCATCAATAATGAGTAATGAAATCTAGCAATGGATAATATTTTATTCGCGTTACTTTACAGTAAGCATAGGTTACACACTTTATATAGGTAATTAAAATGATTTTAACATTGTATTTTAAACTGCACATGTATATAGGCACACTAGACATAAATATAAATGCCGTTAATACGAAACTATATCTTTTTTAGGTCGTCACAATATAAAACTACACTTAGAACTAATAGATCTGCTAATACACAAAATTACGGAGGTTGATTTTGATGTGGCACTTGTTACGTTCTTATGACCGATAGAATAATCCGATAATTACTGTAATTAGTGGTTACGTTTGTTCAGTGATTATAAATTTTTCTCATTGAACAAAATTGGAAAACTAGGTAATCAACTCGGAAATTGTATCATGAATGATTCGATGACCGATGACGTTGCTTGACTTGAGTAAATTTTGTTGACATCTGTCATCGCCTCATCGCTGATCGCATTGATGTAATGCTGCCTCTACACATAGGCCAACACGTTGGCAAGTGCGCTGGCCCAGCCACTGGTCCAATGTGTAGAACGGGCGTTGGCGCATTGGCGGTAGGCATTGGAACGTTGGCCGGCGCGCTTGCGAGCTTGCCGCGCGGTGTCGGTATCATCAAAGAACACTTGTCGCAAGCTTGGCGCACCATCCACACATTGGCCGCGCGATCAGTTTGCCCGGAGCAGCGATCAAGAGTGCATATTTTCTTCTTGCGGCGTATTAATACCTAACCTAACAAAATGGCGTATAATATGAGTAATGAGGAAACTTTTAAATTTATTGAGCTCTATCAGAGTGAAAATTGGCTATGGAATCCAAAAAATAAGTACCATAAAAATAAAAATGTTGTAAGTATTAAAAATGCTAAATAAATAAGGTTCTTGGATATTCCGTTTTCCTTACGATATTTTACTTCAAAGTAAGAGCATCGTACTTTATTATTATTTTAATATTATAAATATGAAAGTAAGAGTATTTGTTTGTTTGTTACGTTTTCCCGCCTAAACTACTTTTTTATTTTTATTTCGAGAATTTTCTTGTACCCTTTTCTTGTACACATTTACGTAGTAATTATAAGCTGTGAATAAATATACAGCTGCAGCTGTTACGAACTCAACATCCATTTTTTGAATCCGTCCGCACATTGGCCCGAACCAAAGCATACTGAACGACCTTCCAATTTGTGGATTAACTGACAAGCACGTTGGCAAGCGCACCGCCAGCGCGTTGGCGAATGCGCTGGCCTATGTGTAGAGGCGGCATTATGTATACATAATATTAGTAGTGAGTAGGTAGGTACCTATTGATTAGTATAGGCACAAAATAAGGTATAGGTACCTACAGAACTTTATAGACTGTGATGGCCGTAGACAAAGATTGTAGCTAACAAATGACAATGCGCTCCAAGATGCGCTTAATACAACTCTTTTTTCCGTAAAAATCAATTCAGTATTTTGAGAATATTCCTTGTGGATAAAGTATGAGGTATGGGGGCTTTACATTATACAATTTGCAGAGCGCTAACTGAGCTAGCGTGCTAAAATCGCGTAGTGTAAAGGCAGTTAGACAGTAACTAGTGCAGCGTAACGTAATTATGAAAACACTAGTTAGTGCACTAAGTTAGCGCTCTTCAAATTGTATAATGTAAAAAGCTCACAGTAGCTAGGTATATGCAAAGAGTTCAAAAATAAAATGGAAAAGAAAGAAAGAAAGAGAAAGGTGATTACTAAAGATTTGAGTCGTTTATTATCAAAGACGGCAAAGTAGGTTCAACCAAATTTTTAGGAAACCAAAAAAAACCGCGTAAGCATTTTTTTTAACGGGTGTTATATTAATGGTTACCATATCGTAATTTTTGATTATGCACATTGCTAATGAACACTAAATCGTTATCATAAACGAACGGAAGCCACCGTTAAAGTAAAATATATTAACTAGATTACCGTCTTTGATACTCAAATTTAAAAATGGCCGTATTTGAACCCAAGCTTGGGAAATATGGCCGCCTTTGTCACTAACTAAAGCCCGTGATAGCCATATTTGAATCTAACAGTTTTATCGAAAAACAGGGTTGTCAATAATACAGAAGAAGAATCTTTACTCATTTTTTTATTAAAATATTACACTGACAACGAATGAAATTAATTTATGTTATTAGAATGGAAAATAGATCAATACTTTTTATTACTTACTATTTTTATCTGTATAAATGTTTTGACAAATTAAATCTTTTAGAATTTAAAAAAGTTGTTATATTTATGGTTGTTAATTTCACTGGTCATTTATATTATTTCTATCCGAATAATTATATTAATCTAAACAAAAAAAAAATCACATAAAATTACATTTGAACTATCCATGTTCGCAAAATTAAATAACTTTTAACAAAAAAGAACCAACTTCAACGCCGAAAAGAAACAATGAAAACTGAAAAGCGCGTCAAAATCGGTTCAGCCAAACGCGAGATAATCGCGTAAATATACATTCAGGTCAAACTGAGAACCTCCTTTTTTAGATGTAGATTAAAATAGACTTTAACTTAAAAACTAATTATAATCAATCTAAATCTTTCATTTAACATAACGAGCAAATATATTTTGTAAACTTTAACCTGAGGCCCCTTATTCGCAACACGACTTGCCCGACGAAAAATCGTCTTGAGGCCTATGAGCCCCTTGAGCCCTAGTAAACTATTTATACCCCATACGCGAAGGTTTTCCCACGTAAATTCCGATCCCGCGAGATTTCTGGGATAAAAAATATCCTATATGTTAATCTAAGTTGCCCTCTATGTGTGTGCCAAATTTCATGAAAATCGGTTCAGTAGTTTTTGCGTGAAGGAGTAACAAACAAACAAACAAATACACAAACTTTCACATTTATAATATTAGTAGGATGAGTAATATTCGCGAACTATTGTACTACCTTCAAAAAATAATAATGGGTGGGTACGTAATTTGACAACCCTAACCAAGTAAGCAACACTTAACGTACCTGCGTTTTTTCATCACGTTTACCTGCCATGTATCGCAATTTCTTCTTCGTTTTCTGGTATAGTTGTTTGTCGCAGGTGTTGGAGTAATCTCCATGATGGAATAAATTAGTTTTAAGCAGTAGATGATATAAAAAACACAAAAAATCGTTGAGCACTATTGTACGTGGCTAGTGAAATTCGCCATGTTGCGAGCGTACGCAGGGACTCTTCTGGGCCCCAATTCTGCTAATTTATAACGCTTCAATAGTATCTCGATTGAATAGTCTGCCACATTTTATATACGGAATGTGCCGAAATAGCGTCGAAAACTATTTAAATTTGTACACAGAACGTACCAAAATGTGTCGATCTATTCAATTCTGTATACGAAATGTGCCAAAAATGTGTCAAACTCTTCAATTTTGAATACAAAATGTGGCAAACAATTCAATCGAGACACTATTGAAGCGTTATAAATTAGCAGAATTGGGGCCCAGATTGGTTGAAAGTAAAATATGGCCGGTTATGATCGTTACATACGAAAGATGGCCATCTTTGAACCTCACTTGAGTTTTTAATTTAGTTTTAAAGCGTAATATAGCCGACTATGAACCTGAACGTCTAATTTAATATTATTATCTATGAATTTCCTGTGCTGCCATATCCAAAACTTATTTTTGACAATATACCTACTTTGCCGCCTTTGATACTATACGACTCATTTCGTCTCTTTTTATTCGAAGTACGCTCTGAAGCCTGGCTTCTGCGCTCTAGTTTTGAACTGTTTGGTTATATGACGGTTACCACTAACCACCAGATAAAAGCTGCTGATAACTTTTGGCTGTTTCACCACAAATTAGATAATTCACCTTGTTTCACCATAGAGCCACCGAACTCCCTCTGATAATGAGTCGGCGGAGTGAGGGTAACCGTTTTTGTGCTCACCAGTTGGCGCCACTGCAGAGGGCGGTCATGCTGTCAAAGCCCGCCCATACATAAACAGTGACAAATGAAATTCAGACAAGCGAAAAGTGACAGACAGACCTCCCTTTTCACTAGCGCCTCTAGCGGAAAATTCACACGCAGTTACCCTCGTTGCGTGCGTATCGTTACTATTACTACTACCTAAACTGTCGTCACTTCAAAGACTTTTGCTTTAAAATAATTTAAGTTAACTTTTTTTATACATTTTCAAGTATATTTTGACTATTTAAAACGAAAATTGCAAGATTTGTAATACCTATCTGTGGTATTCCTTTATTGTTTACTCTACGTATTCGATGTGTTTAAGTACTCTGTGCTATGTGGTTTAAAATAAAATATAACCTCAATTACCTATATTAGATTAAAAATGTCTTTTATAATTAATTCGTTATTAAAAATTACATCTAATTATAATGTTCGATTGGTGACACCATTCAGAAATATTCATTCAACTCAAGGTTTGATTAAAATAATGTTCTCTTCAATTATTGCGGCTTTTAAAATAAAATAATTTATAATAAATCTTAATTTTCCTTTGAAGTGCGAAATCTATATACACCGGCGGCTTTGGGAATCGATGGGTACCTTCAAGTTAGAAAGAAAAGCAAAGAGCAATTTACAAATTTTTCTGATAAATTTCGCACAAAGATGAGTGAATTTGTTGCGGATCCAAAGAATATGATTTTCACGGAGGATTTGAAGAATATGGTACACCTAGCGGAGCCAACAGACTTGGAATTAGTAGTAAAAATGATTAAAAAGTAAGGTTAAGTTATTCCAAATAACAGTAATAGTGAGCTTTGTTTTGAATTATATGGAATAAATATTCCTATTTAGAATGAAACTAATAATGCTTCTCATTAATAGATTTTAAAATTCGACTCAAATACTTTTCAGATTTAACAGCCAAAAAAATGAATTTAGATTTGGTTCTTTTGTATTCGGCCCAGTGGTGATGAGAATGTTCCACTTCCTCGATGCACCTATTGAGGCTTTACAGGTAAGGCTAAGAATTTTGACAAAAAAAAAACTTTAAGATTGAAATATAAAATCAGAATGAGATGAGAACATTAGCAACGGCTAAAGTTAATGGTACACAAATTATTTAGGGTGATTTCACATTTAATAGTCGGATCTTACTCAAATTTAAATGAGACCGCATGACAAGTAGTTATGTTAGAATATACCAAGAACCAACAGAATAGGTACATCCAGTAAATAGTTGAGATTACACATATCAAAAAATCACTGTCAAATTGACTGTAATAAATCAAGTGAATAAAGGGAAAATTCATATTTTCTCTATACATAGGAGAATGTAAATTACGAGATTGTTTTATTTTGTATTTGTTTAAGAACCAACCTTATCTAATAAGTTTTATAATTTATCCACACATTATAGTTTTATCCGCACATAACATGTTCTTAAACAAATTTTCTTTTTCTCTTTGTAATTATGTACAAAAATTGTTGGATTCTCCAGAAACCTTTTTCTCCTTGCTATGTTTGGACTCACATTTGCAAAATTGCACAACAAGTAAAACTTGAAACAAATATCAAAAATGTTGTGTTGTTTTTGCTTCAATTTTATTGCATGCAACAGGCAAGAAAGTGGCATCATGTAAATGAGGCTTTATGAATACTTAAAGTGAAATTGAACTTTTTTTGGACTTTGTGCTACACTGATCAGATATTTTTGTAATTCAATACAATGCTGATATTTTATATACCAAATATAGACCAAATATTTTATCTGTTTCAGTGCTTTGAAGAAACTAAGGACACTGGATTTTTTGACCAACTGATTTCATATCAGATTCTTCTAGACCTTCTTTATAATCATCAAATGTACGATGAGATGTACAAAGTGTTTGAAGTGATCAAAGAGAAACAGTTAAATATGACAAGATATCCAAAATATCCAGTAGTTTTGATTTTAGCTGGGTGTTACAAACAGGTATGTAGAAAGTATAATATTTTTTTATTAACATATAGACAAAAAGTGGTGTAATGACATGACAGGGGCAACTTTTTTTCTTAGTAGCCAAAAAATTAGCAGACCTTGTTCTACTTTGGCCACAGTTGTCATGGGCGGCAGTGGAATGCTTATTTGCTACCTTAATTCCATTTTACAAACTTAGTGATAAGTCATCAGCGTTGTCATGCTCATTAGTAGCACCGAAAACAAAAATGATGCATTGCTGGGTATGAATAAATAAAATTGCTGGCTTTCAAGATCTCAGTCAGAAGTGGCCCATTGATGTGTTGAAGCCAAGACAAGTCAAAAAATGTATATTTATTTTGTAATTACAGAATACACCACAGAGTTTGGAGTATGCTAAACAATTATGGAGCGAAATGTCAGATGCTGGGTCTAAGCCGCTTAGAAGAGCTTGCACATTCTTTGCTGGTATACACCAAATATTTTAATTTTTATCATAAGTATTCTTCAAGTTTTTTTGTACAAAGTTTTTCAATGCGCAGTATGGTGGAGGCTAGAAGAAAAATTGTGTAAAGTGGTATTTGTATAATTACATTACAGTGAATTTTCTCTCGTATTATAGTTTTCGTATATTTTAACATGTCGGAAATAAAGTATTGAGATGAGTTAAAAATTGATAGTCACTTTAATTCATTAGCAGCACACCACTAATCCATCTTACTCCAAAACTTGAAATTGGGGTTGGTATGCACTTCCTTACAGTGCTTAAAGAGTTTGTTTGTTTGAATGCGCTTATCTCAAGAACTACTGGTTCAAAAAATTTTTTTTTGCGTTGAATAGTCCATTTATTCTGCATTTTTACTTAATAAAATATATGTTGCAGGACGACGTCTGCCGGGTCAGTTAGTAGGCTATACATGGACCAATACTAGGTTTTACATCAATGCACACATTGTTTAATATTTCCAGGTTTAGCATTAAAACAGGGTGCTCCTCACATTGCCCTCGAAAGTATTGCTATGGAAAAGCAACACTATGTCACAATTAGGAATATAAAGGTAAGCAATTGTCATTAATCATTATTGTCACCGTATAATGATAATTATCCTCATCATGATCCATGTAAATAATTATAAAAGTATAATCTCAGTCTTGAGAAAGCATTTTCTCTATGATAATTGCTTTTTACAAAAAAAAAAATAACCGACTTCAATCTTGGTAAGTAGAGATAACTCAAAAACTACTCGCCAGATGGCGCTCAATTCAACATATAAGTGTAAAGTTCTCGTCACTACAAATTAATCAAGCCCAAACACTAGATAACTGCAGTAAATCGTTGAGGAGTTCCCTCGACTGTCTTTCGGCTTCATCAGATCGACTCCAGATCTTCATGAAATGGTAGCGCTTTAATGTACTTATGATAACATGAACAAACACACTAGTTGTCCATACAATTTTCGAAAGTTCCCCTCGATTTCTCCGAGATGCCATCATCAGATCCTGGTGTCCTTATCAGGGGACCCCACTGCGCATATCTACTTTACAACAAAAAAAGAATTATCAAAATCGGCCCATAAACGACGGAATAATCGCTGAACGTACATAAAAAAAAAAGCATATATACGGTCGAATTGAGAACCTCCTTCTTTTTTGAAGTCGGTTAAAAAGGAAAGGCCATCAAAATCAAACGGCCGTCATTCTTAATCTACAATTTCCCACACCTTGGAGGATAAGGAATATGCGTGTTTTACTGTACAGTAGTTATCACATTTTTTTTTATTTGAAATAATAAATCAATAAATTAAAAGTAGTAAACTAATGAGTGAAATTTAAAGCTTTTTTATATTTTTGGTTCGATTTTCGAATCCGACCTTTCGCGCAATTTCGCCGATACAAAGGTCACAAAGGTTTTATTCAGAACCAAGGAATAGTTTATTTATGTTCATATAATACTGGAAAAATAATAAATTAAATATTTATACTGAATCGACGTAATGTTAATTTAAGTGCTATAGAACAATGATGGTACCCTTAGTAAATCATCTTTTCAGGCAGTCGCGTTGGCGGAAATGGGCAGAGTGGACGACGCGTTGCCGCTGTTGCGATCGGTGTTAGAAATAGACATTCCTAGCCAGAGGGACAAACATACTTTCTTTGGAGAGACTGTAAGTACAAAGAAATATCTTTACTAGAGATTCTTATTGTAAAACATTGTGTACCCTCTAAATACTACATTACACCTTGCATGAGATTTACTCAAGCATTTATTAATAATTAATTAATTTTAAATATGTTACAGTTAATGTTATTAATGCTTTAGATAAAATGTTATTATTATTACATTGAAAATAAGATTTTCGAATATTGGTTATTGAAATTAAATGGGTGTTTTTGAAACATTTGAAAAGTGTTTCTTGAAAATTTCATTTGAAATATCGTGAGTGAAATTTAACTAATCGTACTTTCGTGATTGCAGGTTGAAAAAGTCCGTCAAGCTGTAGAGAAAACCAACAACAAGGATGTACAAAAAGAATTTGAGAGTATAGAGAAGGCATTAAAAGACCGTGGTCTTATTGATAACCAGGTAAGTGAATTTAAAAACTTACGATATTTGCCCATTTTATATTGGTAATGTATCTTTATAATTCCTGTTTTTCGATTTGATTTCACGGAGTGGGACCCGTATAAACTAGCTATACAAATAGGAGCGTGGTTTTGTCACTACATAGTATAAAACAAAGTCGCTATTTTTGTCCGTCTGTTTGTTTGTCTGTTTGTCTGTATGCTTAAATCTTTAAAATTACGCAACGGATTTTGATGCGGTTTTTTGTAATAGGTAGAGTGATTCAAGAGGAAGGTTTTTATGTATAATACATGCATATATTCCCACGAGAACGGGATCCACGCGGGTGAAACCGCGGGCGGGCCGCTAGTAGTAGAATAAAAAACGCAGTGTTACTAACTGTCAGATTGTTAGTTTAATGTTTCCTGCCACAATACGAGGACCTTAGTCGAACAAAAGTTATAAAGCTTTCGAAAAATATGTACGTTTTGGGTGTGAAAATTTCGTTTATAATTAAATTGACACTTTTCTTTTATAGAACTTAGATATGCTGTTGAATGCGGACATCAGCGTGAAGGTGACGAAGCCGGCGCCTCGCACCATGCCCCGGCTACCGTTCGGACATCGGCAGAATAAAAACATTAATTAGTATTAAAAAATATATAATATATGTATGTACATACATAATAAATACTTACAAAAGGTTAAGAGATGGAGCGTTTTGGTAAAATTGGGATGGATAGATGTTAATTTCGTGACTTTAACTTCTACGTTAGAAAGAAAGTGCTGGCACACACAAGAAAAGGAATAACTCAAATAAAACAAGACAGAGTGATACTATGTTTTGTTTCGCTTTGCGTGCCAGTTTTTTTTAAGGAAAGCATAGTTACTTACCTAAACAAAAGTCCAGTTTTTGTTTGGGACATGAATACATACATCATTACATAGATAAATAATATTAATACCTAATATTAAATATATACCTAGATTCCTTATGAATCTGAAAATTCGTCAGCATTTACCGGTCTATTTCTTTTCCTTCTTTATCTATGCTCGTAAATTTTTCTCGATTTTTCGAGGTACTGTACATATTGTGGGCCGGATTTGAAACATCTCCTTTAATGACTGTATAAAGTTTTGACGAAAATATTGTCTAAATTATGAAACTAGGACAGTGATAATTATGTGCAGTTGCGGTGTAAAAGTAAACTAATTCGGAAATGTAGCATAATTGCAGGCAAACCTGTCAGGTATATTGTATTTAAAATCTTACGAGAAAAAAAAGACCTTGGGAATTTCTTGCCGCTTCTTCCAAGACCACTCACCGTAGGGATTTGTTGAAGCGATGGCATAGTTTGACTTTCGAAAAGTGTTTATAAAACCCTACTTCGAAGAAATAAATATTTGAATTTGAATTTACATTTGTGTTCTCACAAAATATTAATGTGTGTGCAGTTTCAGAAGATTAAAGTAAAAGTTGAAATAACTTCCACAGTATTTGAAGTCAAAAATAATTCGACTATGTTACCGACTTATGTCGCCTATAACTTAATATGTACCCACTATCTTTGTACTTGTATGTGGTATAAAGATCGGTGCTTTACCCAGTAGATAGTATGTACATACATACTATAATGTAGTTAGGTAATCGAATGATTGTGTAAATGAATACCGGGATATGTTTGTTTTGTAATGTTGTTATGATTCAATAAATAACATGAAATACGTTTCTGAAGTTATTATTAAGAATCTTTCACTATTCACCATCACTTTTCAGTTTTCACTATCATCGATTTGTTTGTGCTGAAACTGGTAAAAAACAAATACTTACGTTAGTTAATTAATAACGTAACTTCTCACGACAAAGTAAGGGCAAGGCATTACCGATACGTTGTCGACTAGGAAAGAGGAGAAAAAAGAAATATAGTGACTTTCAAGCTCCCAGCCGGAACTACAAGTAGTTTGGCGGCTAAATCATAGAGTGCAGGACATTAGCTAGTGTGGCATTAGTGTGGCATTAGCTAGTGTGGCGACATCCCAAACACGGCACACGATGATGTCACGAAGCCTGAATCACGCTATCGAAGACGCGCTCCCATCTATGCTAGCACCGACTGTGAGTTAGATGGAGCTCGGCAACTCCTAAGGCATATTGTGTCCCAAGATATGTTCCCTTTGCCAAAAATAATAATAATTTATAGGTACTATTAACTAACTAACTTCACGTGAAGACTTTTTATGGAATAAGGTAGCATAGCATACGAGCATGCATTACCACCCTTTCTCTACCGCCCATGACAACAGACCGACCTAGAACCAGACTTAATTTTGGGACTAGGATGGTGAGTCCAACCAATTAACAGATGGTGTTCACACTTGGCCACCGTGGTGAACTATGGCCTTAACCTTCTGATTCTCGGAGGAATCCCGTGCTCAATGAGCCATGAGGGGTTGAGATGATGATGATGATAATTCAACAATATGTAATATGTGTATCTAAAAAAGATTAAGGGTTGGTATCTTTATGACTAGATCTTTATTGGACCAGATATCAAATCGTGTCAAAACCAGCATTTGGGAAAACATTACTTTTTACGTAATGAATGAAATATTTAAAAGCAATGTAAGGCCCGTGCAGTATACCTACAGACCTAATGTTATTTGTAGGTATAAAGCAGGGGTGGCCAAACTGAAGCTTGCGAAGATTATTTGTGACTCACGATAAATGTGCCTCAGTCTCCTTTTTATTTTTATGCTTTTATAATGTTTTTCAATATCCATTTTTTGCATACCTACCCTTTAAATACGTATCTATTTAATTGTGGCTCGTGGATAATTCCAAATTTTAAAAATAATAGTTTAAAAAAACTAAAAAACACGCTTTTTATAGAAAACCGAACTAAAAAAAAGAAAATAAGTTTTAATAAATTTAAATTAAGAATAGTGTTGAAAATTTCAATAAATATGAATTAATAATAGTGTAAATAAAAAAATATTTTATTTAAAAAAAGCGTGGGGTGCATGGTGTTATTTTGATAATATCTTAAAAAGCACCCCACGCTTTTTTTAAATAAAATATTTTTTTATTTACACTATTATTAATTCATATTTATTGAAATTTTCAACACTATTCTTAATTTAAATTTATTAAAACTTATTTTCTTTTTTTTAGTTCGGTTTTCTATAAAAAGCGTGTTTTTTAGTTTTTTTAAACTATTATTTATTTTCTACTTTTTAGTTTGGTTTATTCATAATAGCTTGTTTTTATAATTTTAAACTATTATTTGGTCTCTATCGATCTATCGACTATTACTTCCGTGATAACTTAGAATTCAAATAAACAGAAGAACAACGCCATCTAGTAAAACGTATGTACTCAGTCAAACTGAATACGGAGTTACAGCTAGTTGCCCGTAAACATGGGTAGATGGCAGTAGCAAATGGGTAGATGGCAGTAGTGTGAGAGTAAAAAAAATAAAAATCTTATTTTGCAAATTGAAAATTGGAATAATTTTATCAAATTAGTGTAATGTCATCGGAACTCGATAAATCTACAAAGTTTGAACGAAATCTGGCCGTTTAAAGTGGGTCAAAATCGCGCCCAAAGAAGTCGGTTACAAACAAACATACAAATATACAAACATACAAACATACAAGTGAAGCTAATATAAAGCGTGTAAAAATGGCTCTTACTTACTAGTAAGGAACTGGCTACCCCTGAATAGTATAACAATATCATAAATGCATTATACGCGCACCCGGTATTACAACACGGCTTCCGAATTGAATTTCCGTAGGTAGTGGTTTTGAGGTTCTTGAATATTGCGCACGGTAGATACCTATTTCATCAACCATATCGCGTGTCCTCGTTGCTACTGGAAGTTTTCGTTGTAATATTTCGCATGCAAGAATATTTATGTTTCTATATAATATACTCGCTTTTGATACCGTACTTGGTCCTTCGAGCTGTATCGTAAGATTAGACAATCGTGTTTTGGGTAGAATTATATCTATTTACGTCAGTAAGGTAGTGCTTTTTGTTTCTTTTCTGATTCATTAGCCCATAAAATCGAGAAGATGCGTCACCTCTGGAATGTTTCATAAGTGAAACATGATAAATTGATAAACCTTTTCGAATGTAGAAGGAACTTCCTTCTTTCAAGGAAGATAGCCCGGCAGGTAAAAAAGTCTAATAAATAAGAGTAAATTGGTACCTATCTAATACCTACATTTCTAAGCACCGTCGCATGAAGCACAGTCTGAATTCATATCAGAAGTTAAATCAAATCAAATAAAAATAGAATTGAAATCGAAATTCACAATCACCGATTTCGTAAGCTAAATCTAATTTTAGGGAACGTTCAGAATCCCACTTGACGGATACTTTCATGGTCTGAGGTGAGTTGCAAAGTTTTGGCATACTTGTTATAACTTTGAGGGTGTCGCTATGTTGATAACTTTTAATAAACCTCAGCTTGTTCAGACATTTTTTTAAAGTAACTAATGAAACATTAACTTCAAAGTCTTAGGTAATACAATTTTAGGGTTTATCCTGTGCCTGTGACTGTACAGTAATTTAGTAAATTTAGGTATGTAGATAGGTAAGATGGGTTGAAAGGCTTGAGTAGATCCAAGTTAGTTATCAGTCATACCTACTGAACGACTCGAGGCGATACGGTGACGATCCCTTTCCGAGTTGATATGTGTGCTGAGACCTTTAAGCAAAAGCGCAAGTGGTTCGTAGGTGAATGGGTTAACACCTAAGTATTTCATATTTGAGTAAGTAGTCGTAGTAGTAGTAGTAATCAGTGATAAAACAAGACTTACCTACTTAGATGTATTTATTTTTACGTATTATACCTACATAAATACAATCTCCCCTCCCCGGATGGTAAAACCAAACTAAAAAATCCACATTTTCCAAGCCGATATGTACGAAAAAGCTTAAATAAACAAATAAATCAATTGTGTGAGTATCACACGCTATTGCTACGTATATATGTATATTGCTACGTTGTTGGTAGGAAAATTGATGACCTCTGATAACAGAATTTACAAAGCGAAGGTAAAATGCGACGATTCATTAAATTAACAGTTATTGGGACAGCATCCGAATCTAATAAAACCAACATTCCGAATATATCTGATAAACTTTCGGTTCAGATATCTATTGTATGATTTCAATTTATAAGTAAGTGTACACTCACTTCAACTCACTTGTCACTAGTGGTTACATGTCGTTAATGTGCTTAGCAAAAGGTTGGAATATTTTATGGACCTGGCTTATCTAAGTACATACCTACTTACTATTTTTTATTGCAACGTTCAAATTGTTTGTTTATTTAAGTATGCTTTTGTCAGTAGTCCTTATTTACCGACGTGGTTCATTGAAATCGGTATAGGTATTCACTGCATAAATTCTCATACTGATATTTTTTAACACAAGTCGTTGATTAAGAAATAAGATCTATATTTTGACATTTTATTTTTTATTATTATCCTTTCACAAATTAGTGTCTAACCACTCTTAGTCAAAGCAAAAATAATGAAACGTTTAAAAATGGGGACATTCACTAAATTGAAAAGCTTTCACTTTTGATCGTCGAATAATATGCGTGGTCAATGGGCTATAAACTGTTAAAAGGACGCGGGATCTCAGGATTAGGCCCGGATCGTGGGACCTATATTAAATTGGGGTCTAATATTGAGTCGATCGCTGTCATTATTTAAAATTGGGCACAAAATTTGTAGTAATATTTCCAGGCAGAAATATTACTACAATATTTCCAGGCTGAAATATTACTACGGTCAAAATCTTTACAAGAAAATCTTCACTATAGAAATAAATAAGTTTGGTGATATGCATATAAGTAATAGTGGTATGAGTAGACTGTTGTAATAGGCCATAAGAGAAGGGTAGGTACCTACTCATAATTATGTATTTTCTAAGTGAGAGGCAGGACAGAAGAAAATGTTTAGGTACTTGATTCTAGGATCATAATATGATTAATTAATTAGGTACCTGTACTTATCACAGTTGACCGCGGCTTAAAGGTTACCTAATTATTCTGGAGAGTGCGTGTAAATTACCGTAATTAATGTTTGAGTTGTCTTATTTATAGAAATCAAAATTTTGCATCAATCTGTAAAATAAGGGTGAAGATAAAAAAATATATATTAGGTATATAAATTACGTCGTAATTGTAACGAATAAACGTTGCTTCATTTCGGGGTTCCTGTTAATCGAAATGATGGCTGTTTCATCGTCATCATTGCAACCCATAACTACCACACTGCTGGCATGGTTCTCTTCTCAGAATGAAAAGGTTAACAGCGTTACTTTCATAGTTTATCACCAAGGCCCAGTGACCATTGGCCAGTGACAATTGACGCACCTTTGAACTCTCCGGCATGCAGCTTTCCTCACGATTTGAACCCGGACCCACCGAGTAGGAGACCGAATTCTTAACCACTAGGCTATCATCACTCATAGAGGGCCGTTTACTATTATTATAATTCACTAGCTGAAACGATACCAGAATAGGTTAAACTTGTAGGGAGGTTAGTGGGTGGTTTAATTTATTCCGTGCTTTTAGGCTCGTTAACCGTTGAATACTTAACTCGCCGTTTGCCTTTTATAAAAGCATCAAAGGGGTGTTTGTATAATTCAATTTATACGAGTACGTGGGTGTGTGTTTAGGTACCTACGTGGAAATCATTTCCTTTTTAGAAGTTATAAGTCGTGTAGTCATGAAGTATGCATAGTAAGGACTAGGATTGCCACATGCTTGGGAAGTTTGGGATTGTCCTGGTATTTTACATGTCCCGTCAGTGATGGTTTTTTCCCAGATTCCGAACGTGTTGTTTAAACTCTTAGCAAAGCATTTTTACCATAACTTTTTACGCTTCCTACCTTACCTTGACTGCAGCCACTTCTTTTCGAAAAACCTATACCAAAGGTAACTTATACTTTTTGCTGCGGATTGAAATAAAAAAAAACTAAAAAAAAGTTTAGTGATGATTAAAATTAGAAGTGCGCTTAGGATTCGATCCCATGCTTAACTTTAACGTTTAAAACACTCAGTTACCTGCTTGAAAACAACAATGTAAATTTGTGAAGCCGTTTTTTAATATGCCACTACTAACTAAAATGATTTTTTAAATGTCTTTCACGTACCTACATACACCAATAAATTTTAATATATACCTACCTATTATAATGCCTACCGAATACATATGATTATTTTAATAGCTAACCCACACATAGGTACATTACGAAATTCGATAGCGCGGTGACGATGTCAAGTGTCGCTCATTTCTTGTATAAAGGGAATTTTGTTGAATGGTCTTGTTAAAGCATTTCTGGTTACTGGAGCGGGTTAAATTTGGGTTGAGTGCTATGCCCGACCCACTCGGTCACGGTTCACGGTTCTATATTGGGGACCAGAGTTGGGCAAAACTAATCATTTTTTTTATGGAATTAAGATAGCAAACGAGCATGCAGCACCACCTTCCGCTGCCGCCCATAACAACTGTGACCGACCCAGAACTAGACTCAATGAGTCTCGTTCTAATTCGGTCACAGATGCGTTGCTACCCCTGAGGACTGAGATGGTCGCCTCTAAAAAGGTGTAACCGGCTCCACACCTTCCTATCCGGAACACAATTGTTCTTAAAACAATTATTACACGGTAGAAATTGTACTAAGTACCGTGGCGGGCGGTGGTACCTCCCCGGGTGAGCTCTAGGCCCTACCACCTTATTGATGATTTCTGATTAAAATTTTGTCGGCATTTTGTCTAACCTGTTACCTATGCTTACCTACGGAAAATGCGTAGAGCTAACAATTACTATATCTTGATAATCATACGTACTGAAATGCGTCCTACATTAATTCCTAAAGAATTTTTTAACACCAAAGTATTATCTTTCTACTAGAGAACCGCCCGCGCTTCGCTTCGGGACCCGTAGGTAACAGCCGCATAGGTCTCGCTCCCGTAGGAATTTAGGCTAAAAAATAGCCTACTACTCGCTCTCTTCACTCCACCCTGTCTGAGGTGTGTGGAGTATCTTTGGGGGTGTCTCTCGCGGCCCGATAAAACGGGCCGGTCCTTGGGTTGGGCCCTAAGGCCCTTGGTTGTCCATCTGTGGTTAACCAATAGGTCAAGTCCGGTGAGTGGTGGCCTTTTTACAGGCCACAGAGTCTTAAACGGGATGTGGTTCATCTTCGCGCCGCCCAGGCGATCGAGCCCCTACCGGGTGAATCCCGCTGGTGGGAAGCCCAGCAGGAGCCGATCAGCGCCGGGCGACGACTTACGAAGCCCCAGTATCAGTCAGTGCTAGCCCCGTCCCGCGCAACCAGCAAGTCGCGCGGGAAGGCCCAGCGGTCCGGTGGACGGGTGTGGAGCGGCACCAGGTCCTGCAGATGCGGGAACCGCGACGCGTCGACACGCCCGAACATGTTGCGTGCCAATCTCTCGATGAAGTCGTCCAGGCTCTCGACTCGAAGGTCCCTCTGGATGCGGGCGTTCCTGACGTACCTCGGCGCACCAGTCAGCCGGCGGAGCGCAATCGCCTGAACCGCGCGCATCCTCTTGCGCTGCGGTTCGCTGGCGAGCGCGTACCACGCCGGTGCCGCGTACGTGAGGCGGGATCTAATGTAGGTCTTGTAGACCCCGAGCTTCAGTCCAAGAGGGAGGCTCGAGGAGAGCACTGGTTTCTGCCATCGCGCTTCTGGAATTCGCGACGGCTTTCGTAACCTGTGGCTTCATCGAAAGTCTTCCGTCGATTTTGCCCCCAGGTATTTGGCCTGTGGGGCCCATTGGATATCTTGTCCGTGAAGCTCCAGAGTAGGGTCCCGCCTGTTGAGGTATCCTCCTATGTTCACGGCCTGCGTCTTCCCGACAATCACCGACAGTCTCCACGCGGCGAGCCATTCGGGGAGGGCATCAAGCGCACGCTGCATCTTGACGATGGCGTGGGTTCTATTCAGCGACGTGGTGATGTACGCCACGTCATCGGCATATAGGGCAAGCGACGCCCCCCTGCCGCCGGGATGTCGTCGGTGTATCAGGCGTAGCAGACCGGGGACAGGCAACTCCCTTGCGGGACGCCGGCTGCGATCGGACGCTCGGTGGATTCGGCTTCTTCAACTACTCTGAAGCTTCTATTTTCGAGGAAACTGGAGATCACCTTAACGGCACTCCGGGGCGCC
The DNA here is from genome assembly GCA_905404135.1 of Hesperia comma. Taxonomy (NCBI): domain Eukaryota; kingdom Metazoa; phylum Arthropoda; class Insecta; order Lepidoptera; family Hesperiidae; genus Hesperia; species Hesperia comma. The sequence goes on from FR990031.1 coordinate 6,290,923, forward strand.
GACGACTGCGAGATCTTGTAGAGAAAGCCGTCGTGCCAAACACGGTCGAACGCCTTTTCCATGTCGAGGAATACTGCACACACGCGTTCTCTCTTATTCAGAGCCGCGGTAACGGTGTGCAACACCCTCGACAGTGTAGCCGTGCTGTTCAGCGGCATCAAAAAGTAGCCTTCCAATTCTGTTGGCAGCTAGGCTATTCCACCCCGGATGCTTGCAGTTCCAGTCGCCCGCGCCCACCACCGGTGTCGGCGAGTCCAGCAACTTGCGGACATCAGCCAACAGGATAATGCCAGCGGGCGGGCGGTACACTGAATACTGCCGGAGCGGGGAGTTCTCGAGGCAGAGCTAAAGTAGCCTATTACATTTGACTTAAGTAAATTACATGTAGTATTTGATAGCGTAATTCAGAACTTGCAAATGAATTTTATTAACGCCATCTGTTAACAACTCCGAAAATAAATGTCTAGCAACTAACAAAACATCGATCTTCCCATGGGAATGGGATGTTTTTCCGCGGTAAAAAGTAGCCTACGTCACTCTCCACCCTCCTAACTATCCCCACACACATAAACCTTACCATATAATAGCTTTGTTGCGACGTGAAAGCGTCACAAACAAACAAACAAACAAACAAACACACTTTCACATTTATAATATTAGTAAGGATAAGGATTTTTATAATCATTTTGTAAACAGCGCCATCTATCGACAACTACTTACAACAACAAAAACACAGGGTCGTATTTAGAATTCATCTAGTGTGAGATAGTTGAACTACGTAGTAAAGTCGATATAGAACGAAGCGAGTAGTTTTGCTATTGACCGTTAGATGAAATGGGCGGGATCTTGTTAGATCCCGCCCATTTCTTTATCCCCCTCGCCCCGCAAATCATCACGCGATCTTTCATAGGAAATATACATACAACGTCTCCTCTCTATATTAGCTTCATGGTCAGTACTTTAGCGAAAAATCGCTCTTTTTGAGTTGTCAAATATATTTTTTTAAACATGATATAAAATATTATTTGTTGTTATAAATAGGTTGGTATTCCACGTGAACATCTCAGGGCAGGGAGGGGGTTGGGGGTCACGCAGATGGAGGAGGGGGCCAAAAATTTTTTTCACATAGTATTGGTATGTTCCCTTACTTTCTTGGTCGCCGCGTAATCTGAACAGACCTTTCGTTGTGACTTTTTAACATGATAAATAATAAATGCTTTAATTTAAGGCATTTAATTAGAAGTATACAAATTGCGTGAGATACGTCACGTTTTCGTCCTTAACGTAAATATACCTACGCGACGTAACGAACTGAATTGTAATTAAGTACTTAATATTAATTAAGTTTTGGAGGAATTATTGTTAACAACAAATTTTATAATGTTATTTCTCCCCTATACACAATTTTCCAAAATTTTTAGGGTATAAATTTTTTGTTTAATATTGAAAGTTTTACTTGAGTAGACCAATTTTAATGAAATGAAGATTGCTGAAAGATGATAAAGAAAGATCTTTTCGTGTTCTTGCTATATTTTATTTCTTTTTACATTTCTAGAGCTTCATGAGAAACAGTGCCAAACTGCGTAGGAAGGGATTATAAGTTTGACACAGCGTATTTTCATGTTTATTTTTATAATATGAATGATTTAAAGCATTAAAAGCATAGTAGTAAAATTTTATACATTTACGAATTAGAAGGTGTTAGGGGCTCCATCTTGGAGTCGAGGTTGATGATGGTTCAAGTCATTGCGCACCCTGGAGAACAACAGGACCTCTTCTCAGTAGAGTCTACTGCTTTGCTAGCCGCCCGACGAGCCGCCCGGGTGCGGTGCAAGCCTTGCACGCCCGCTTACGCCGGCCCTGATGATCAAGGGACGATCTGTCGGACCAGTTTCTCATTTCAGAGATAGCTGGATTTTACATTATGCAGTTTTATTTCGAAGATACTTTAAAGCTTGTAAGTAGGGCTGAAGCTGGGTTGGGAGGCTGTCATCCTCTTGTCCGAGTAACCTGAGAGCTGGTTTCTTCTTTCTTTCCTCTTCATTCTTCAAAATTTTGGGTTTACGTGGTTTAGTTATAGTAGATACCTACACATAAACAATGCAATAAATAAAACTTTGTTATATCTTAATTAACTTTTCACGTAGTAAGTAGATAGGTAGTAGAGATACCCTTAAATCTAACTGAAGGATATTGCAAAAAGTTATGAGAGACCACAAAAATACAGTCGAAATTACATGAATAATATTGTAATCTGTTGTCGAAATGCCTCTAAGTACACACACACATATTATCGTCGAAATACCTCTTCCTTTTTTATGTCGATTAAAAGCAGAAAAGATTAATGATGCTGCCAAAGGTGTATATAAAGCTACTACAATGTTTTTTATTTCTTATTCAAACTACACTCCTTTTACCTATTTTCTATTAATTGAATTGTTATTATTCGAACATTAGCGAGCAGCAATTATCAGGTACAATTTCCAGCTTCAGACTTGCTAAAGGCAAACTGAAACCATGTAATTCTCTAGCGGAGAAAGTTTTAATGAATGTTTGAATTTGCATCGTTGCTTGAATGAAGTTGCCAAATCTTTGAATGCGCTTTAACTAACTAACACTAACAATCTATGGATCTCTGATATCTGAAATAAAGATTTATTATTATTATTATTATCTGTTTTTATACACTTTTTGTGTCTCCTCGAAAGGGTAAATTCTAGCTTCCATGCGGGTCTTAGCCAAGCACGGGAGCCGTTGTGGTTGTGTCAGTGGATAGAAATTTCCTAACTATTCTACACGTATTAAGTATAACGGCTTTCTGTAAGATGACGTATGTATAGGGATGAATGTCTAAGAGTTTCAGGCTTGTGTGTAGATTGTGAGGTATAACTCCGGTTGATGAGATGACGATAGGTATTGTTTTAACTGTTCTGACTTTCCATTGAGCTTTTAGTTCAATGGCTAAGTCGGTGTATTTTGTTAGTTTTTCAGTATATGTTGTGGAAAGGTTATGAGTGTTAGGAATTGCTATGTCTATTAAGTATACTATTTGATTATTTTTGTCATGTAGGGTGATATCTGGTCGGTTGAAGTGAACTGTCTTGTCTGTAAGTATGGTTCTGTCCCAATAAAGTTTATAATTCGTAGTATCTATAACAGTCTGAGGGGTGTATTTATAGTATGCGGTTGTTTCCTGTATCAGCTTATACTTAAATGCAAGACACTGGTGGATAATTGTTGCGACTTGGTCGTGACGATGTTTGTAGTCAGTCTGCACTATTGATCTACACGCACCAGTTATGTGTTGAATAGTTTCTGGTGCAGCTTTACATTTTCGGCAAGAATCATTGGATGAATTCGGTAGTTTCATTATTATTAATACTTAGTGTTCCCTAATAGTTTCCAGCTAAAATTATACGTTGATCAAGGGTTAGTTTCTTTAAGTGCTTTTTTAGTTTAACTCAATAATAAAAAATATTCATCGATGTACCTATCTATCTATAAACGATTTCATACTGTATTAATAGAAACCTATTATTAAAAAAGAATAGAGTATATACAAAACTGACTTTGTAATACGAACTGTAAGTGGAAAATTTATATGTTGTTAACATAAAGCAGCAGATTACCATCGCCCATAGACCTTGGTAACACCATAGGCACCAATGTATTTAATTTAAATAATTTAAAATTCCCATCAAACGGTAATACCGCTCTTCGCGCATTTCGGCTTGGCCCAATGGTTAGCTGGTAGAGAATGCAATTAGCATTAAGCTCGCCATGTTGTACTATAATATTTTTATATTGTGGTCAATAAAGTTTACATAAATAAATAAAATAAATGTCAAAGAAAGTAGAGCAAAGAGAGTAAAAACTCGTTTTCAAGATTTCACGCTCAATCCGCAGAGTAGATTTTGATGGAAAGGAGATGTTTCTTTTTGGGCGGGGTCTTTGTAGGTACATTCCAGCATAAATAGAGAAAAATATACTGATTCACAGAAAAATATAAAAAAAAATATTAAATGAACTGTTCTCTGCAGAGAAATTATTTTCAATAAAATATTTTTACACACGACAACATCGGCGGTTCAATGGCTCCGAAATAGAGAACTGCCAAAATAAATATAAACTCGTCTGTTGTCTGTGATTACTTATCTGTACCTACAGTGCGCCCAACTTATCTCTGAAATGGCAAAAATTGGAACTAACGAAAAGTCATTCATAAGTATACGTTGTGGTCATTCATCTGTCAGTTACTAGTGTGCAATGATTGGTCAAATGAATGTCAAATGCGTCCGACAGCGCCTCTTTCGTTTCAATCTTAAGTTGGGTTTACTATACTGTAGAATGATGAGCTTTGAAGTTTAGAATGCAAGTGACATTTTTCGGTGTTCCGAGTGTTTCTTTGGAGTGAACAACAGCATATCTAGTGGCTATGTTTTTTGGACTCCTGGATCTCGCAATACTTGTTTACCCGGCTTTCGTTTTAAGGACCTCGATTTTGGTTGTGATTGGAATGCTGGGATGATGATGCTGGGTTGAGTTCGGTATCAGACAGATATTAAGGCACCAGCTTGTCCTGGGTGGCATATTGTTAAGAGAAGATGATTGAAATGAAAAAAAAAATGAGAATAAATTAAACGCTGTTTTTTATTTACTTTTTTCATATCCAAAATATTAAAATGCAGAAATTGCAAATGCGTTGGGTCTGTTAAGACAAATCTTCATACTCCATACAATTATCCAGCTTCACTTTAGGTTCATACTTATTTAAGTATGCATTGGCATCTTTATGTAGGTTGAATTTTCAATAAGATGCTCATTTGCCTTCTGCTAATAGTGTTTCGTTGATTTCTGCAAACAATTTTTATTTTATCATGCTTCTATACCTTCTACCGCTTATACATATATATACATAATACAGCACTCGCCTTTATTTAGTTATACCTATCTGTTACTATAAAGTTAATAATAGAATATAAATCCAACAAACAAAATCCAAAAAGATCGTCGGGGTCGCATTTATATTTGACTATGCATTTGACATTGACTCATGTTGACACTCCTAATATGACATTAGAATAAATCAAGTTTATCAACGTCATCAGCAAGCGATTTGTTCACCATACTGTCTCAGTGTTACAATATATTATCCATAAATTGAATTATTGTCGCCAAACTAAAGTGAAATCAAGAATTTGGATGATATGGAAAGCTTTCAAATAATATGAGCTACTTCCTATTGAATGTACAGTATACCCGCCCAAGCCCCATACATTTGTGAAACATCTCCTTTGTATGAAAAAGCTTAAGGCCCGGAAAACGATACAGAAATTCTTATCCCGGAAATAATCACTTAACGGGGTGAAGAGGGAGTAAAAGGCATATAAAACTGAACATACTCGCGATAGTATTTGGTTCTTGTCCGTTTTTCACATGGCGAATCCTCGGGCAAATACTAGTGAAACAGAAATTATTACTTATTACGATCAGCAGGAGGTAGGATGACATGGATTGAGATGAGAAGGAGTGGGGAGGTGCTATCAAGAGGAGAGATGTGATAAGGAGGAGGATTTTAGATATATTTAGGTGTTCAAACTAACCGTTACTGGCCAGCGATCAGGCCATCTTCGAGAATAGACTGAAAGATGATTAATAAAACAAAATTGTCAAATTGGTCATTGAATAGGTAAAATGTTTCGGAAGACGATGCACAAATTTTTGTTTGAATACGTATTTTCCCTTTTATGCACTAGTTTTAAATAAAATCGAAAGGAGTATCAAACTATTTTCACCATATACCTATGTCGCCGGGTAAGCAATTTATAACATTGCCCCTTCTATAAAGAATTCAATTTAATCTTGTACGATCTGGAATTTAAATACAAACTCGGTATTTTTAATATGGGGACACCTACCTATCATTTGTACATTTCAATTTGCACGATTAATCTTTTATTAAGATCATTGAGTTACCTTTAGTACATAATATCTCAATGATTAAGATTGAGAACCGAAACATGATTGGCTTCAACCCATTAATTGCCCAATCCAAAACACGGGTCTTTGAGGAGGCCTAGAACATAATATTCCACCACACTGCTTCAGTGCGGATTGGTGGAAGGGTTAGTGGCCAACCCAAGTTTCGGAACTTTTTCATGCCGCCCGAAGACCTCAGATATCGCTTAACGACTGCTATCCATAGATAACAACCGGTACGATGGCTTGATGTGCCCGTCGAAGCACGGAAGCGCTCGAGAATCTTTTGTTACTAGCAGTTACCTATCCAACAACTGCTGTTGCTTAACCCTATCCATCACTTAGGATTAACACAAGCCGCTGCGCCGGGCTATGTCAAAATACATATCTGTTTACGTTTAATTATTATTATTATTAATACTACAAAACCAACTCCCAACCCGTGTTTTCAACTTTCAAGTTCGACATAAGTTTAATTTTGTCTAAATGTTTGTTTTAATTTTATTGCCCCAACCTCATTCAACCTATGCTATTTAATATTCTAATGTAGGAAAATATCGTGTCCAAAGTTACCCGGGTTGAATAAGTATAGGTAGAAGAAAAAAAAATCTAAGAAAATGTTTTTTTTTCACACGTTTGCCTTCAGCGAAATTGGTATGGTCTTAAACGTTTTTAAGTAGATACCTTTAGATGTAACTAGTTGGCCCGACAGATATTGTCTTTCAATATTATTATATCTCAGGTTGTAAATGGCATATTCAGATTAAACATGCTCCAGTGTTTAAGTCAGACCTTACTGACTGATAATAAGTGCTTTATAACTGCGATAAATGCATCAAATATTTAGTAGTTTTTGGGCAATGCTTGGGCAAACATACATATAGAGACAAAATTTCAAAAAAAGAGAGTCAACTTTTTCTATTAAGTACTTTATGTACAGAACACATTTTTTTAATAAGTGCGCCTATTGGTAATTAAATAAATCAATTTCAAAATGTCAAAAAATTACAAAGGGCCAATTCACGTCCGAAATTCAAGTAGGTTTAGTACATAAAAAGTAAAAAAGTTCAAAAACTTTTATACACAAAATTGCCCACTGCCAACATACATAAGAGAGGAAGTGGGCTGAAATAGTAGATTGTATGACAAGGGTGCAAAGTAATATTTTTTCGGCGAGGGCGTTTTTTGAATCCAGAGCGAAGTGAGGGATTCTAGAGTAGAGTCCCGAGCGTAGCGAGGGATTCTTTAGTAGAATCCCGAACGTAGCGAGGGATTCAAAGTACGTCGCCCGAGCCAAAAATATACTTGCACCCGAGTGATACACTCTACTTTTCATCACCCACTATGAGAAAATAATATATATAAATCGGGTCCAGTAGTAGAGTGGGCGTTCATTCGTACTATTTACATTCCAGATAGGTATTCTTGACTAAATAAGCAATGTGGGCTTCTTTCATATGTCAGGACGTGAGCTCAGGATATCAAATGAAACACAGGGTTAGTTCTAAGCCAAACACACCACCATCTCCGTTTATTGAATCAAACAGTTTGGCTCAGTAAATACGTTATTAGATAATTTAGATTTGGTTTGGTATTTTGACATCTTGGATTTACTTCACGGAATTACGATATTGGTGTTATCGATCGATCTACTCGCACTCGCGACTCACGCGTTATTTATCAACTATTATTAACGATTCACGGCATTTCAACATAGAAGGAGCTTTTTACACCGCTAGCCATACTTTATTATTTTCCAATTCTATTGACAGCTATCACAATCACTATTAATCATCGCGTACAGATTAATCGCATCAAACCAGTATCATAGGTTTACTACCACCTCCGTCACGGCCATCGCTGACTCATCGCCCGTCCTCGGGTGATGCTTCGCCCCGTTAATATTACCATCTCAATTACTCGACCCGCAATTTTCAATTAGTTTAACCCAAAACAAAACTCAAAATCTTTAACATCAAAAATGACTACTGCTGTTACTGCTGCGAGTGGATTTCAAAAACTTTATGTTGCATTTTTTAACCCTGACTACCGTAAGCTACCACTCGCTTCGCTAGTGTCGCTATGGAGAAGAAGCGAGTGAGAAGAAACTCCATAACATAACAACACTTGTTTAGAATAAAATTACCAATTTATTATTTGCGCGATTTGTTTTAACGTTTACTCGGTAAGACGTCACCGTATAACATCGCATCACCGCGTCATCGCCAAAGAACCGTATTCGTTTCAGCATCTTCCCGCGATCCATTCTCAAGCACGCTCTACCAGCGGCAACACGTATGAGACATTGAAGATTACCTGTAACAACCAAACACATACGCGAGTATCTCTCCACGCTCGGTCCTTCCTGACCTACTAAATAATCAACGTGCAACGTTACGGCTGTCCTACATCCACACACGACCTCATGTGTTTTAACTTCTGCATCAGTATGGGTATAACACGCAGGCATTCGTGTTCAGTTATGCCACAGAGGCGTTTGAACAGCTAAGCCCCGAAAACGTCTTTAAAAAGGTAACACATGGATCCTAAATAGATATGCCACACGGACCTCTCAAAGATTTGACACTCAGGCCTATCAACAGAATTGCCACAGAGGCCTGTCAATAGATTTGCCACACAGTCCTATCAATAGAATTACCATACGGGCATACCAATTTAGGATTTTCTACACAGACTTTCTAATTATTCAGATCAATAACCAACTTTAATAAAAGTTCTCAATTACCCAATGAATAAAACAAAACAGAAATCACCTGATATCCAGAAGCGTAGTGTAAAAACACTTAAAGCATTGCAATTCCAAGTACAACTCTCTCTGAATGGATTTGTGTTAAGTATTGTTGCAGATTCCTTTTTCCTCACATAGAATGCTCACAAACAAAAATTATTGCATTCTTTAATATTCAAAAACATTTCAATAGATTGGTTGATACTTCATTTCATTTTGATACCTTGTGTTGTACATCACTAGAAAATTGTCATGTCAACTTGTAAATTCCTCTTTTAAATTTCTATCGCTTTTCATCGAAATATTTCTCGTGCAATGTTCCGTAAACAAAGGTCTCCTTTCCATGAACTAGAGATGACGATCGCTGATATGACAGATGGCAATCTTAGCCTTATCCACAAAAAATTTTCAGGATTCTTTATCCCACTATCTGAAATCGGGTCCAGTAGTAGAGTGGGCGTTCATTCGTACTATTTACATTCCAGATAGGTATTCTTGACTAAATAAGCAATGTGGGCTTCTTTCATATGTCAGGACGTGAGCTCAGGATATCAAATGAAACACAGGGTTAGTTCTAAGCCAAACACACCACCATCTCCGTTTATTGAATCAAACAGTTTGGCTCAGTAAATACGTTATTAGATCATTTAGATTTGGTTTGGTATTTTGACATCTTGGATTTACTTCACGGAATTACGATATTGGTGTTATCGATCGATCCACTCGCACTCGCGACTCACGCGTTATTTATCAACTATTATTAACGATTCACGGCATTTCAACATAGAAGGAGCTTTTTACAAGATATTACACCGCTAGCCATACTTTATTATTTTCCAATTCTATTGACAGCTATCACAATCACTATTAATCATCGCGTACAGATTAATCGCATCAAACCAGTATCATAGGTTTACTACCTCCTCCGTCATATATAATAGAAAATAATAGAAAATAATACGTAAAAATGCACGAAAACTTAATTTTAATTTGAAAACGAAATCTTAATTTGATTTCTTTTTTTATTATTCAGCTCGCGGGGCCCTCGCGTCGTACCAGACATTCTTTATTCAAACAATATTTGCGTTCGATTTCTTTAGCGCAAAATACTAAAATGTTCTAAATTCAAAATAGGACGGAAAAGATCTAGCCGGCAGGAAAAGTTGTATGAAAATTCATTCCCGCCCGCTGAATAGAAAACAGCAACTTTGGAACCCCTTATGTCCGAACCAAGTCGTCTTTTTCGAATAGGTGTGATGAAAAATATTTTACCCAAATAAACATTCTGCCTGCACCGCATGTAGAGCAAACACATAACGTGAAGGACTCTCGACCGTGAGTTTCGGAGGGCGAAGTACCCTTGGGCGTCGCGACGCAAATGCTATTAAAGTACTCAGTGTTTCAACTCTTGTCAATTAATATAAATAAATCAGAATATTTCGTTCTGTCCTTCAATGTTTCAGCGGCTTTAAAATAATCGTTGTACTTATTTAAAAAGTCATTTCCACATTTATTAAATATCTGATTCATCGTCGCAGAGTTAAAGCTAATACCAGAGTACAATAAAAATAGGATTTTCTCGATACTTTGTTTAGATATATTACGTTGATTGTGTTAAAGTACAATGGAACGAAAAAAATCAGTGTTTTAATAAACCTTTTTTTTCTTTGCTGGCAGATACTTAATTTTACTAACAATGTGCGCTTATCAAATTGGTGTTAAGATATTGAAATATTTTACCTTAAGGTCCCCTTCATTATCACTGAAACCTATTTTATTATTATTTTTTTAATTTTCCGAAGTAAATTTAAATACGTGAGACTTAAAATCACTAACCACCGTTTTCAGTATGTTTATAATTCTCACGTGTTAGGAAATTAGGGGATTTGTCTTATTCAGCTTTTCAATTTCCTTATTTTCTTGACGAAATTGCGGGAATTTCCAAGATACTTGAGAGGAGTTTCGAAGAGTTCTAAGTTATTGATAAAATTTCAAGAGCGTGCTAGTGGCTGAAGGTAATGGCTATTGAGAATGTTCCTTGAAAAGCTCCAAACCAATTGAGCTATCCCAAACAAGAAACACACGAGCGCGTGAATTTCAGTGAAAAGCATTTTTTGTTTGCAATATTAAATTTGGAGATACACAAATTATATTTGCTTCGTTCTCATCTGTTTAGTCATAATAATTTTTGAATAAAGTGGCTGGCTGAATAAAGTCGCACAGCCCGGTGACTTGCGTCAATGTTAACTGATCAACAAAGTTAAGCAACTGCGGGCACGACCAGTAATTGAATGGATGACCGCTAGTAGCAAAAATTTGCGCGCTTCCGTGCTTTGGAGGGCACGTAAAACTGTTGGTTCTGGTTGCTGTCGATACCAGTCGCTAAGACGTTTCGGAGGCTTTCAGGCTGCTAAAATCTTCCGACACTTGGGTTGACCACTAATTCCTCTACCAATCTGCACTAGAGCTGCTTGGTGGAGTATGCTCAAAGTCTTAAGCCAACATGGCTGTGACATGTGTACCGACATGATGAATTTATAAGGGATCTGGTTTCTGCTTTTCGGCTGCTAATATTATAAAGGTAGATCGAAAGAAAATAAGAAAAACATGATCTTAAAAGATCTGTTTCGTGTCTTGAAGATTAGGAGATCAAAATGACTTCATCTAAAGCGAGGCGAAGCCAGACGTTAGGATAATGAAAGATCGAAGAGTGGCGGTTTTAATGAAATCAAAGTAAGAGGTACTGGGATTGGATATAAATCAAGCACTCTGAAAAGTAATGAAGGACTAACTAAGGGAGGGAAAACAAATCTCTTTAAATACAGTATAAAATGACGAATATTTTATTTAGGATAAAGAGGATTTAAAAAGTGTAGCTGAGAACCATCTCGATCACGTCGGTTTTTTAACAAAAAAACGCATCATGATGGGTCCATTCATTTAGGACCTACGTTTCCACAGACATACTCACAGTCGAGACAATCTTATAACACACCAATTTTGCATTGGAGGTTAAAAATACATGTGTACATTTTCGATGTCCCTGCTAAAAGCGTGACCGAGCAAATTGTAGGTGTCATTAAATTACTGTACTTCAAAAGAGGATATGTTGGATAATTACTTTCAGAGACCTATTCATGCTGACCTAATGAAGTTACTTGTTACTTTATACCGTCCATTAAAAAGCTTTGATCTAATTTTCCATGCTTATGAATTTAGTAGAAAACCGAGATCGCTTAGGTTTTTCAATAAAGTGCTTATTAATGGAGATATTCAATTATGCGGTTTAAAGATCAAAGTCCTTCATCCGTAAGTACTCATTTCTATAAGGATCATGTGAAGCAAATGTAGGGACATAAAAGACAATTTTTATTAATAAATTATTTTATGAAACATTTTAACAGTAATGGTTGTGTGAAACAAAGTTTACGTACGAGTATGTCGTAACTTTGAAATTAGCGGTTGTGCTTCCTATCGTACCTATACGTATGACATGATTTTTGCGTGGATTTATAAATGGTAGAAACAACCCATGATGTTACAATGTAGAGGGCTACAGTTTGATTTCTTGTATAATAATAATTACTAAGTTTGTCTACTTTGCCCGCGTGATATACAAGCAACGTCAAATACCTGTAGGGAATGCGGGGACATTAGGGTATTTTACTCTCTATAAGAAAAAATCTAAAAACGTACAGTTGAGATGGTTTAGGAAATAAGCAGCCGGAAAATTATACTGTCAGCTCTTATAATAACAAAATTCATTTTATAATCCGTTTCAAAAATTTCAAAATTTCAAAAAAGCCAGACAGTAGCCGCCATGATACATATAACGTCATACGGTTATGTAAACAAACAGATGTCAACTGTCAATTCCTTAGGCTAGTTAATTTGTATACATGACCGAGTGACGTCATAAGTGTCAAGACCAGAGTTAAAATGCAATCAGAGTTTTCGTCAAAATACGCGAAACTGTAAAATTTAAACGATTTTTTAGGTCACTTATCCATGGAATAAAATTTTTATATTTTTTGAGTGTCATATTAGGACCTTATGATCGAAATGAAACACTTTCCAAAAATATTAACGCGCCATTGTGCGAAAAGATTGTTGTTGTTGATTGTTTCTTGTTGTTGATTTATTATTGTTCTAGCGCCTTCGCTTCGCTGAGCGTTAAATGGGGAATCTACATAACCTAGCATAGCAAATTACATAAGAATGTAATATATAAACTTTTAAATTAATAAATATATTTTGAATAAACTTTTCTTGAGAAATACCTACCTGATGGTGAAAACCGCATCAAAATCCGTTGCATGGCTTGGAAGGAGAAAGCTTAGAAAGGCACAGACAGGCAGAAGCGGAGGCCGACTTTGTTTTATACTATGTATGTAGTGATTGTGTTACCTACTTGATTTTAATAGGTAGGCTTATAGGTAGAGCGTATCGACATTATATCGCTTCCACTCCTCTTTTCATTCCGTTATGTGATAATTTTCGGGATAATAAATATCTTATCCTTTCGCAAGGTCAACTTGATATCTGTGCCAAATTGCGAAATAATCGTTTCAGTGGTTAGGCCTGAAAGACAGAGTGACTAGCGAATTTAAAATATTAGTAGGGAAGTAGGGAGAAGTAGGGATAACTGTCTTTATAACACAGTGAATGGGCGTCTTTATTTCTCGTGAAATCCCCAAAGATCAAGCATTGAAGCCGGAAGATGTACCGTAGTACATTAAAGATTCCGTCTTTATTGTGTTTCCCTTACGGCGTTGTAAAATTTGTTTGATTGTCCGATTTTATGACATCGGAGTTATAAAACCTGGTCTGATGTTGCGTAAGTTACACTAAGCGAGCATACTTACTTGCCCTATTTACAGCAAACGAAGATAAATAAATAATTTATTGTTTGGGGGTGTAACTTGACAATAAGCGACAAGGGAACGGCGCCGTCTCTAAACGGTCGTTGGGCTAGTGGACGGTAATAGAGTTGATACCTGCTGACTAGTGAGCTGTGAGAATCATACGTGAAATGTTTTACGTGATTGGGATGAAGTGTCGGAGAAATCGTAATAAGCTGACTGGACGCTTATCTACTTCTCGGTCAACGAGTTGGTAATTGGTTGGTTTGGGATAAGTACCGACTGAAATCTAAAATTTATTTAAAAGATACTATGAAATATTTGTAGCTAACCTGTGAAAAGTGATGTTATCACATTTCTTTTGCTTTTCGGAAGTGTTGTGACAAAATTTAACAGCACAAATCGTCATAATTTTTTTTTCGCGAGACACGTTTGCTTCCAATGAAAGTGCTACAAAATGGCCGGTCTGACTTGGTTTCTATACTCATATATAAAACGTTATAAATGTCAAAAAATCTTCAGCATAATTAACCCTTTGCGATACGTGTGCGTAAAGTCTTTTATAAAATAGCGTGAAGTTAGTGGACGAGCGAAGTTTATCTTAAATCATTTCTGATTGAACTGAAACTGCCTTCGTCACGTAAAAGAAAGAAACTTTAAGCACTTAGAACTCAGATACAACATAATTTTATCACTGTCTACGCGCCTACTTTGTAGAATAAATTTATTCGTGGCGGAATTTGTCAAGCTTAAATAAGTAAGTTAGGTATCAAACGAGCATGATAAGATCGCCTTTTGTGCACTACTAATATTAATTATAGCATAGTCTTCTTATTTATTACTATGGTGTACAATAGTGTAATAAATAAATAATAAATATACATAGTACCTACCTAACCTATTTAACTTTATGATATGTTTTTGATGTTCAACGCGTTTTGTTTGATATTTGTTTAAAAACGCCTATCACATTGTTACGGGTAGGTATCAATACAGAAATTTTCCGGAAAACAGCCATAATTTATGAGTCCTTGAGTGATTACAAAACGTGAGTCACGGCACAAAATAAATTCGCATTTAATATTTCCTGGCGTTCGGTAATCCTCCACCGAAATTATCTGAATAATTCAAATCGTAATAAGTTCGCTGGATTATGAATATTTAGTTAATTAACATGTTTGTTTAAGTATTATTGGATGGATTGGCTGTGCTTGAATAATGGATCTAGATTCTACATGGTGAAGAATGGTAAGGTACAGGGTCGATTCAGACATATCAGTGAAGTCACCGTTCCGTCACAGTTCCGGCAAATCTTTCATACTAATAGCACTGACACTTCTCAGTGTCAGTGCTGACAATGCCGAAAATGTATGAAAAATTTGCCGGTACTGTGTCGGAACTGAGACTTCACTGATATGTCTGAATCGACCCTTAGGATGTTTGATTTGTATGAATGTGTGTATATTATTGGCTGCGACCCATTTATGGCCCTCTATTGATTATTGATTATTGAGGAGGCCTAGAGCACACTCCATCTCCAACACGCTGCTCCAGTGCGGATTGGTGAAAAGGTTAGTGGCCAACCCAGTATCGGAAGTTTTCATGCCGCCTGTAGGCTTACGACATGGCTTAACGGCTGATATCAATTGATAACAATCGAGACCGACGACTTTACGTGCCCTCCGAAACACGGAAGCACTCATGTTTTTGGCCATTAGCTGTCAGGTCACCTATTCAACTACCGACTGCGCCCGCAGTCGCCTAAACTCGATCGCTAGGATCGACACACCGACGCAAGCGGCTGGGCTATGAGCGAATCGCGTACTTATAATATCTAGTTTTCAATTGTTTTTCTCGACACTAAATAACTTTGTAACATGATCCGTGTACACCCATTGGGAACGGAATCTCAAAAACTCGATACATTTACCGCAAACAACCATAAACTTGTTCAGACTTGATCAGTTTATTTATTTACTACACTTGCAATAGCAAATATGAACTACGTATATGAACATGTAAACATAGACCCGCAATATTTACCGAGGAACAATGTGCTTCGTATTTATTTTTCATTCCTTTGCTTGCGTACCGCACCAACACAATCACACGACAACGGGAACGCAACAATAGACGGTCGAATTGCTTTAAAACTATTTTTAACCCTCTATGCACATACAGGGGTGTTATAAGTTTGACCTGTCTATCTGTGTTTTTGTGTATCTGTAGTTTGACTCGTGGGCACCTCAAAATATCAATGGATTTACCGATTTCAATTCGGTTTTTTGCCAAGCCAGTTTCCTTACAGTAAAAATCATACGTTGTCAAGATATTTATTTCATTCTTTATTGAACAACCCATAACTAGGTATTACAATAGGCGGACTTAATGCCTTATGACATGGAATGACATTGACATCCTGCAGTGAATAATTATAATATTCAATTTAAAATTAAAAAGCTATACAGCGCACTTTGATGATCTAATGTCTATATTGAGCGTCGCCCTACAATGAAAACGAACTTCATGCTGTTAAATTTAGGTGTCGGTGTGCGCAAATTCACTCTCATCATTTTTCTCCATCGCGCCAAAAGAAGTATAACTTCAAAAACAAAAAAAAACAAGGCAACAATATCAAGCATGTGTGCGTGCAGGCGATGTTTTACACGTTCGTCTATTGTCTATGTGTGCGTGATCAATGATACAATGATATAAAAATTGTGGCCAACAGTTGGCCACAATTTTTTGACACGTTTGTGCGGATTCGATGTTCCATCTAGACATTAAATATCATCAAAGACAGCTCAATATTAAACAAAGACCTAGAACACTACAGCCGCGTTCCATTAAGCAACTAAAACACTCAAAACGTTCAATTTCTTGTAGAAAATGTGTCGTTTTGGGCATATTGGTCGTTTACTGGAATGCGCTCTACAAGCTGTACAAAATGTCATCCATGACACTCACACAACAACAGACGAAAGTTACGCAAAAGATATGAAAAAATAGACGGAATAATATTATATTCAATCGTAACTTCTATTGCTATACCTACCTATCATGTTGGAAGAGCTCACCAGAGGTTTTTTAACCGACTTCAAACAGGAGGACGTTCTCAATTCGATTATATTGAAATTTAAATTAAATTATAATCGAAGGGTAGTGCTCGTCGTCCGGTCTCATTTTTTAGCTACATATTGCTGGTAGTTTATGAGTTATTCTTAATGTCCATTTAATTTATTGTCGTTACTTGGTAACTATTACTGCGTGTTCATTCCTTTTTTTATTCGAAAGCTGATACTTGTCGTGTAGTCCCATATAAAGAGCGACATCTGGCGAGTAGCTTATGAGTTATGTTTACTTGTCATAGTTGAGTTCAATTATTTTTTTGTAAAAATTCCGAAATATCTGCTCAATGTAATCTGTTGAAGTCGTGGGCGCGCCGCAAATTGCCCCGGGCGGACACCTGTCGTTCACTGTCTCTCCGATAATTAATAGTAGGGATGTTCAGGGTAGAAGACTGCGGATCTTTTTAAAAGCTTTTATTTAACTTATGGACTTATGTTTGTTGGGTAATGTGCTAGTTTGGGTCCAGTCTTGAACTAATAAATCTCTCCTCTTCTCTCCTCATTCCTTACTTCAAATTACGACTTCATTCCTTACTTTAAATTATTCCCAGCGGGGCGGAATGATGAGTTTTTTCCGTCCTCGGTTTGGGTATGTGCCGTTGCCTTGTGTGGGTTGTGTGTTGTCCATGGCACTCACGACACAGGGAATACAAGTGTGGGGCTATGAGTGTGTACACTCACCTCGCCTCGTCACACCTCATCTCACTACGTCCTACCTCGGTAATCCGGGGCCCTACTGATCTTGCTCCTCACTAGAAGAAGCACAAAATTCTTTCCTTACACTTGCAAACTGAAACGCTATTTTTTATCCTATGGATTTAAATATTTATTTGCCATCATGGTAAGATTTTGGTCATGCAAGAAGTGAGATTCGCTGTCTTCTCCATATTCCATGTTCATTTTCATTTGGAACAACATGATTCACTGTTTTTAATTCATTTTTAAAGAACCAGTTACAGTACTTATTAAAACAATATTCGAGTACCTGCAGGATAAATTAGCATCTTACAGAACTCCGTCACGTTAATAGGGCGGAAATTAATATTCCTTTCAGATAATCCGACAGATTTGGTTTTAGTTATCTATAGATATGTATATGACGGAGGAGGTAGTAAACCTATGATACTGGTTTGATGCGATTAATCTGTACGCGATGATTAATAGGGATTCTGATAGCTGTCAATAGAATTGGAAAATAATAAAGTATGGCTAGCGGGGTAATATCTTGTAAAAAGCTCCTTCTATGTTGAAATGCCGTGAATCGTTAATAATAGTTGATAAATAACGCGTGAGTCGCGAGTGCGAGTGGATCGATCGATAACACCAATATCGTAATTCCGTGAAGTAAATCCAAGATGTCAAAATACCAAACCAAATCTAAATGATCTAATAACGTATTTACTGAGCCAAACTGTTTGATTCAATAAACGGAGATGGTGCTGTGTTTGGCTTAGAACTAACCCTGTCTTTCATTTGATATCCTGAGCTCACGTCCTGACATATGAAAGAAGCCCACATTGCTTATTTAGCCAAGAATACCTATCTGGAATGTAAATAGTACGAATGACCGCCCACTCTACTACTGGACCCGATTTCAGATAGTGGGATAATGAATCCTGAAAATTTTTTTGTGGATAAGGCTAAGATTGCCATCTGTCATGTCAGCAATTCTCATCACTGGTCCATGGAAATGAGGCTTATGTTTACGAAACATTAAATGAGAAATATTTTGATAAAAAGCGATAGAAATTTAAAAGAGGAAATTACACGTAATAAACCATAATTTTGAAAGTGTGTTTTGAGAAAAGAAATGACTACCTAAGAATTCTGTGTCACACAAACATGACATGTCATACAGTTCAAAATAAGTACCACAAAGAAGATCTGTGCTAACTTGAGATACCAAGGGAGTGAGAGTTTAAGATAAATTGGTTAAAGCAAGTTTTGAATATTGTGGAATACAATAATTTTTGTTTATGAGCATTCTATGTAAGGAAAAAGGAATCTGCAACAATACTTAACACAAATCTATTCAGAGAGAGATGTACTTGGAATTACAATGCTTTAAGTGTTGTTATACTACGCTTCTGGATATCAGGTGATTTCTGTTTTGTTTTATTCTTTGGGTAATTGAGGACCTTTAATGAAGTTGGTTATTGATCTGAATAATTAGAAAGTCTGTGTAGAAAATCCTAAATTGGTATGCCCGTATGGTAATTCTATTGATAGGACTGAGTGGCAAATCTATTGACAGGCCTCTGTGGCAATTCTGTTGATAGGCCTGAGTGTCAAATCTTTGAGAGGTCCGTGTGGCATATCTATTTAGGATCCATGTGTTACCTTTTTAAAGACGTTTTCGGGGCTTAGGTGTTCAAACGCCTCTGTGGCATAACTGAACACGAATGCCTTCGTGTTATACCCATACTGACGCAGAAGTTGAAACACATGAGGTCGTGTGTGGATGTAGGACAGCCGTAACGATGCACGTTGATTATTTAGTAGGTCAGGAAGGACCGAGCGTGGAGAGATACTCGCGTATGTGTTTTGTTGTTACAGGTAATCTTCAATGACTCATGCGTGTTGCCGCTGGTAGAGCGTGCTCGAGGATGGATCACGGGAAGATGCCGAAACGCATAACGGTTTTAGGGCGGTGACGATTAGAGTTATATACGGTGACGACGTACCGAGTAAACGTTAAAACAAATCGCGCAAATAATAAATTGGTAATTTTGTTCTAAATAAGTGTTGTTATGTTATGGAGTTTCTTCTCACTCGCTTCTTCTCCATAGCGACACTAGCGAAGCGAGTGGTAGCTTACGGTAGTCAGGGTTAAAAAATGCAAACAAAGTTTTTGAAATCCACTCGCAGCAGTAGCAGCAATAGTCATTTTTGATGTTAAAGATTTTGAGTTTTGTTTTGGGTTGAACTAATTGAAAATTGCGGGTCGAGTAATTGAGATGGTAATATTAACGGGGCGGAGCATCACCCGAGGACGGGCGATGAGTCAGCGATGGCCGTGACGGAGGAGGTAGTAAACCTATGATACTGGTTTGATGCGATTAATCTGTACGCGATGATTAATAGGGATTCTGATAGCTGTCAATAGAATTGGAAAATAATAAAGTATGGCTAGCGGGGTAATATCTTGTAAAAAGCTCCTTCTATGTTGAAATGCCGTGAATCGTTAATAATAGTTGATAAATAACGCGTGAGTCGCGAGTGCGAGTGGATCGATCGATAACACCAATATCGTAATTCCGTGAAGTAAATCCAAGATGTCAAAATACCAAACCAAATCTAAATGATCTAATAACGTATTTACTGAGCCAAACTGTTGTGTGTATCAGAATGGCGGGTGTACCTCACGGATTTTAATATTTCTTTCGGAATACAAACGTACCTGATGTGTACCTCAGTGTACCTGTCCTAAAAATCTGTGTACCTCCTTCTATGCAAAGATTTTAAATAAAATAGGTACACCCGCCATCCTGACGTCAGGACCGCGGGTGTACTTCTAATCCGCATAAGTAGCGAAGTAAACTGTTTATGTAGAATTGGTACCTCTTGTGTACCTGCAGAAACAAATATTAAATAAATAAAAAATAGTAAGATTTCTGAGAAATTTAAAAAATGTTTCATTTATACACGGTGATTCCAAAAACTGTCCCAATATTTAAACTACACCTTCAGAGAGTACAACTGAGTCATAATTATTAATGTATAATTGTACGAATTTAAAGTGAAAAATCGGCCAAGTGCGAGTCGAACTCGCGCACGAAGGGTTCCGTACCATTATGTATAAAAACGCCAAAAAAATCTGGTCTGTTGTATGAAAGCCTCACTTAAATATTTAATTGTTTTATTGTAGCCACATCTTACGCACAACGCCGAAAGGTAACTAAACTATCTACTAGATTCTAAAACTACTTAAAACCACTTAAATATTTGTTGTTGTAGCGGCAACAGAAATACATCATCTGTGAAAATTTCAACTTTGTAACTATTATGGTTCATGAGATACAGCCTGGTGACGGACGGACGGACTGCGAAGTCTCAGTAATAGGGTCCCGTTTTACCCTTTGGGTATGGAACCCTAAAAAAAAGACTATCGACAGAAACATTTTAACGCGTACCGCGCATTTCGGCCACCAGGATCCCCTAGCCCGATCCCCCAGGGGATCCTAGGATCATTTTTTAGATATTGTTAAATAAAATATTTTTAAGCAGTGTGATAACATCTTTACTTGATTTTATTATGAGGGGATTCTGATGAACCGATGAGTTCACTAGGATCCCCTGGGGGATCGGGCTGGGGGATCCTGGTGGCCGAAATCGTACCGCGTGGGGCGCTAAAATGTTGCTTTCTAATTTTTGTACTAGGTATTAATTCTTTTTTTTAACTCGTAAAATTTGTTGTAATGGAATACAATATTATGTTAGTTGGTGCCATTTATGTCGATAAAGTCGTTATTTTTTTCACTTTAAATTCGTAAAATTATACGTTAATAATTGACTCACTTGTACTCTCTGAAGGTGTAGTTTAAATATTGGGACAGTTTTTGAAATCACCCTGTATAAATGAAACATTTTTTAAATTTCTCAGCAATCTTACTATTTTTTATTTATTTAATATTTTGTTTCTGCAGGTACACAAGAGGTACCAATTCTACATAAACAGTTTACTTCGCTACTTATGCCGATTAGAAGTACACCCGCGGTCCTGACGTCAGGATGGCGGGTGTACCTATTTTATTTAAAATCTTTGCATAGAAGGAGGTACACAGATTTTTAGGACAGGTACACTGAGGTACACATCAGGTACGTTTGTATTCCGAAAGAAATATTAAAATCCGTGAGGTACACCCGCCATTCTGATACACACAAACTGTTTGATTCAATAAACGGAGATGGTGCTGTGTTTGGCTTAGAACTAACCCTGTCTTTCATTTGATATCCTGAGCTCACGTCCTGACATATGAAAGAAGCCCACATTGCTTATTTAGCCAAGAATACCTATCTGGAATGTAAATAGTACGAATGACCGCCCACTCTACTACTGGACCCGATTTATATATTTTATAATATCCTATTGCCAATACTTGTATCGCGATGAACGATCATCGGAATACTGATAATAAATAAAAATCGGTCAAGTGCGAGTCGGACTCGCCTATGAGGGTGCCGTAGCAGCAAGTAACATACACAACAATACAACACAAGCAGCTTCAAATTACCACCCCTCGACACTAAAATGCCAATAACTTGTAAATTTTCCTCTTAAAGTAGGTAGTGTTTTACGGTTTTAAAATCTCCATTTATCAAGCAAGTTTTTAAAATTATCTGCACTATTAGTTGACTAGGTATTTTTTTCCACCAGCGACCGCCAAAGTTAAATCAAAGAAAATCGAAAACATAAAAAATCCTAATTAGACCCGAATTTCTAGGAATCACGTTATAATTTGAATTCAATCATAGCTTGGAATTGTAGACCAATTATCTGAGAGTACGTGAAATTTTTTTTATTAAAATATGTGCTCATTTGTGTAGTCAGCAAGTAAAAGTAGGGTACGAGAGCGCGATTTCTGAAAAATCAAACAAAGGTCAAAATCTCGAAAACGGTGAGACTTTTACTAAAACGATTTTTGGCATCTTTCCATCTTTCCAAGCTATCGTCGTACAACTTTCGTGACAACCTGTATATTCGAGTAGATTAAATGAAAGGTAAATTGCGGTTTACGATTTATGACGTATTAAAAGAAACTACTTACTAGATCTCGTTCTACCCAATTTTCGGTGGAAGTTTACATGGAATATAGTTCTTATATGTAGTTTCGGAGACACACATGACAGACACACATGACGAAACTATAAGGGTTCCGTTTTTTGCTATTTAGCTACGGAACCCTAAAAATGAGTGATATGAATCTCGTAAGACTACCCCTGTTCGTAATTGTTCGATTAGTGGTTGTATTAAATGGTTATCGATTTCAATCTTCGGATACGCCGTAGTTTGCACGACGGCCACGGTGTTTCTTCATCCCTAATTGATACGAAATGTTGGTAATATTACGATAGTGCTTGTGTAGTACACGATATTATATAGGTACCTACGAATACGTCCGTAGAAACGTTTGTTTGATTTGCAAGATGTCTTGCCACATTTCTCTTTGTTTACTATGTCCGACAAGTGATACACGTTGGGAAAAAATCAGAAACCTTAGTATGGAACGTACTTAATAATATAGTCAGGATGATAATATATCATTGGTAGTTGACAATATTTCTTTACTCTGAGTTGGCCAGTAACTTTTTGTAGGAACACCTGAAACTTGAAACCTGACGGAGGCTCATCATATCCCTTCTCTCATTCCTTCTAAGGCACTTCGCTCCTCCTTTAATACACCTGACCTCACCAGCTCATCAACCTCATCTCACCATTTCCTCTGATCCTGCTCCTCACAGATGTTTTAGTAATGCTATAAAATTCCTCCGATACCATTTATAATGTAGCAACTCTTGTTTTTATTCTTATTACATTTTGTGATCTATACGTAATAAATTGCGAGAAAATAAAATCATCCATTGTCAAAGAACAAGCCCTGAGATTTGACAATTGTTGGAAACATTTGTAGTATCTAACGAAGGACAGTAACAGAATAAAACCTGTTCATAAAATTGTCGAAATTCAATAAAACTTTCGTTCGACGCTAATTCTTTTGTGAGAAAGCTTTTGGGATCTTCTGTGTAATAAATACGATGAAATATATTTTCCATTGTCATTAATTTGCAGAGTTATTGAGTTCTACAGGATAGAGTCTAATTTAATATCTATAACTTTGATGTTTTAAATATCTAGATTGAGCGTCGCCCTACAATGAAAACAAAAAAAAACAATATCAAGTGCGTGCAGGCGATGTTTTACACCTTCGTCTATTGTCTATGTGTACTTAATGATATAAAAATTGTGGCTAACAGTTAGCCACAATTTTTTGACACGTTTGCGCGGATTCGATGTTCCATATTCTAGACTAGACATTTAAAACATCAAAGATCTATAATAATAAATCCGTTTTAAGTATTTAAATATCACTCGCTATAACGGTTAATGAAAATATTGTGACGAAATTTTTATATCGGAGAGTACGCAAACCTCAAAGGTGAGTGAAGTCCACGAATCCGCACATGGCTAGTGTGTTCGACCAATCGACTACGGCCTTAACCTTCTCATCGTACGAAGAGCCCCGTGCCCATCAGCGGAACACTATGAGTTGCAATGATGATAACGAACAGTAAAATAAAAACCATGGAACTAACTTCGTAAACACTACACAACACACCCGTGTCCTCACACTCGGACTCCTAATGTCATGGGTGCCATGGATAACACACACATACACCCGCAAGAACCAGAAACTGTACATACGAATTTCTTCATTGGGAATCGAACCAAGGAGCCTTTAGACGGCATTCCGGCGGTAACCACAGCAACCATAGCGTCGTTGTACCGCCAATTATGCGGTATTTCACGTCTGTGTCACCCGAAGTGTCTATCAGCGTAATCGGAGTGCTCTCAGCAAATTGCGGGATGGACATCTGGACATCTGCCGTCTCACTCTCTCTGATTAATGTCCGCACAACGTGTACCTAATCTAATAAGTTGTGTTTACGTTCAATAAATTAGAGAAAGGAGAAGAAAGAAAAAAGAAAGAAACCAATTAGAGTACCATTGCAGGTTGTAAACAAGGCTGTTAAAAAAAAATTGGTTGCCTGTAAAGTCGGTATACGGGCGAAAGTTTTACGTGACAACGACTTTGAGTGGTAAAATAATTTTAATGTGAATATTCATTCGTATAGTAGGAAGAAGGATGAAATAATAGTAACAATTTAAAACATTTATTTATACAAAGAATTATATTTAAAACATTGTAACACCATCCGCCATCTAGTGCTGCTAACCGTTAGACCATTAACCATTAGTCACAACTAAGTGAGGTAACAAACGAGATTACTCTACTTCTGATCAGAGATGGCGCTGTACCATTTTCTGAAACACGCCAACGTGTGTACGCCGTAGCTACCATAAGTAATGTTAAGGAGGAAGGGACGCGTGCCTTTCACTTTTTATGTCTGTCTCTCTCGCTCTTAGGCGGGCTAACCATGCCCGAGTGGAAGGGACGCGTGCCTCTCACTCGCTCTCATTGTAAGCGCATAACGTGAGCGGAGCGTGACACAGTTTCTTGAAGTGCCACCCGGTAAACCAATTTATAAGACGTTATCACGTCAAAATAAGGAAGGTAAATATTGATTTGTTCACATAGGTATGTACCTATGTGGAAGATTTTGAAGCTCGAATTATGAAGTTTCGTTTTTTCGAACGCTGAATGTTTTGATGAGATAAAGGCATTTTCAAAGCGCGAGTTTCAAAACGACAAATTATGTATATGAGATGCGTCTTCGAATTCATGCACTTGCTTGTGGGTTCGCATAGATATTGCACGAATTGAGTGATCGGCCTAATGAATCACTTTTTTAGAGGCGACCATCTGTCCTCAGGGGTAACAACGCATCTGTGACCGAATTGGAACAAGACTCACACTAGTCATTACTAACTGGACAATACTAATATTAACTAACAGGACTAACCTATCCCTAAGAGTCCCTGTCCTCACACTTATTAACAAACTAACCAACTAACATTCTAACACCATCTACTAACTGGACTAACCCTAAATTGGGTCTTGTTCTATGTCGGTCATAATTGCCATGGGCGGCAGCGGAAGGGTGGTGCTGCATGCTCGTTTGCTACCTTAATTCAATAAAAAAATAAATAAAAAACAACGTTCTCTCATCGGTAGGTACGTAAGTCAGAGCTTTGTACCCTGTGGTAGGTATAACGATAAATACTTAACATTCTTGTGTTGATTAGGGTACAGAAAGGTCTTGTTTGACGAATGTTTTATTCACATCAAACCTTGTAATAGCTTTTCTTGTGTATACGGTAATAGGAAATTGTAGTTTAACCCATTTTGGGTAATTTATACGAATGTGTTTGGTGTGTGTTTGGAACAAAACAAAGTTACGAAATTTTGAACGAAAAATAGACCAAAATTTAAACATACGCGTATTCTATTTTGATTTTTTCAAATCTAAATTCAAATTTTTAATTATTTGTGTAAACAACATTATGTAAAAGGCTGATTATAGATATGTATTTCAAATTTTCTTTTCAAAACATTCTTAATATGTATAATTTAGTAATGCTACTCAAGTTATCGACGAAATATAAACAGCAATGTCAATATTTTGATTTTCACGTTTTTGGTCTTACGAACGACTGAGGTACGATGTACTTAAGGCACGTTATTTTAAGATAAGTGGACACTTCATTACCTTACCCCAATGTCTCCCTTAATTGGCCGTGACAAGAGATTTTGAGCTCCATTAAATTTAATACAGACTACGCAATTCTGTTTATATTTATCTAAAATTTACGTGTCGCATCGTGTTCAGGAATTTTGTTTCGCTTTTATTCACTGAGAATTATTATTTATTATTCTCAGTTGTGAAGTTTTAAAATTTAATATCGTTTCTTAACTAGCCTATGAAAACAGTACTTACCTAGGCTCATACGACTTAGTGTTGTGTTTTTTTCATAACCCAAGTTCTTTGGTGAAAATGTAGATTAAATTTATAGGTATTACAATTATTGGCTACAACATATTAATGGCCCACTACTGAGCACGGGTCTCTCCTCACTATTAAGGTGCCTAGAGCATACTCCACCACCTCGCTCCAATCCAATGCGGATTGGTGGTGATGACAATTATTATTATTATTTTACGATTATTTATTATTCATGATAATTGTGCATAATTCCAGCAGCATTCAATTATCTCTTTCAAATTTAATAGGTAGGAATGAATGTAATTTACTTGATCAGGTAGGAAGGTAGGCAAGGATCGGCATTCAGTAAAATAATAATAGGTACTATTTTACTGAAAGCGTCTAATGGCAAAGCTGGAAAATATAGGTACTGTAAGGAGATGAGAACAATAAAGGAGTCCTGACTGACCCGATCTTAACTAAATAAGCCATCTGGTTCAATCTCGTTTGTATTCAAGGAATACTTAATTTGCGGTTTTTGCCAAAGTTGATTTCCAATAATGAAATTTTGCGTATTGTTTGCGAATAATAGAAATTCTGTTACACAACTGAGAATTCATTTGGTGTGTTCAAGTTTACTATTTTTTGGACATTCAGCTGGTGTCCGAGTAGACGGGGAAAGATGAATAATAAAATGAATAATGACAATCACAGCTCTAGCACTAGGATTCCTTGTTTTAAGGAGCGTCGCTATTTCACAGATTAAAGAATCATATATTCCTGTGACCTAAGGAAAACAAAATAACTGACATCATTCACGTAGAGACTCCCCTCACCACTTTTCCTGCAGAAAGTATAATTAGGGTACAAGATAAAATCGTGGTCACCTCTGTCTGTTACTTACGACTTTAAATACAATATTGTTAGAACCTAAGACGTTGCCTATCAACGACCGCAATAATGAACTGATATTTCGGCTAATGGCTGTCGACGTTCGGGTTTGAGCGAAACCTTTAATGGATCACGGAACAATTACCCTAATTGAGGCGTATTGTGATACTGTGGTGTTTGTAACTTTTTCTTGCAAAATATCAAAAACTTGTATAAGGTACCTTGTAGGGGTAAGTCTTGTGATCCGCTATAGCTGTCATATAAACGCGGTGAAATATACTCAGAGTTAAAGTGTTTTTGTCTTCTTCTGAACCTTTGATTTTAGAGAATCAGATGACAGGGACAAAAATTTTTAATCTGTAGCAACTTTACGGCGCGTTTAGTAATAAGACAGCAAAAGTCCGTGAGTGTATCGGGCTATGTATATCTTATACTTACATATGAACATTTAAAATATTCATAAATGCTAAGAAGTCTCGTATAATCGCTACCTAAGTCTATTTAGTAGATATAATTACAGTAAATATTTAATTATTTTATGAAAAAGTATTTTTACGGCACATATTTTTTTTAAAGAAAAAGTATTTTTTGTAGACCCTACCAGAACAAATTGTCCTAAAATTTATTCCTGGTTTTCATTAAGGGAATCTTTGAAATTGTGTTTTATTTTCTCTAGGTCCGTGGTTTGAAAAAATAAGATACACTGCTCTATTACCTATACCTAATATTTTATTTAACTTGCAATTTATGTATTTTCGGGTCTTGCAAGCTGAATTAAGTTGCTAATATGGGTCAATTTAGCTGGTGAGTAAATTGACCCGTAAAAAGTAACCCGTAAGTAAAAATACATACCTAAGGCCTCAGACCATTTAGCTTGTTGGTCTGAGCCTAAGGCATTCTAAATTCTCGCCTTCAATCTACAATGAACCTTAGGGCGGAAGCTTTCATTTGTGTGGGTTGCCATTTAAACGATTTACATAGGTATATCAAACCCGAACAGTGTGTAACTACTTCCTTTACCTCTACGGACTTCAATTTGCATAGTGCTTTTCGGTGACGATGCAATAACAAGCATGATCGGACACTATCTTCAGGATTACCTCCAGATATGGGAACTCTTCAATGGGTAAGCGTAGAGGCTAATAACGTTGCATTCATAATACTTTTACCATCAGAAAGCATGTTTACAGTTTTTTAAGTGCCTTTGATATTGCTGCTTATAATTCCTAAACTCTTTAGTTAAAAGAATGCCTGTAGTTCAGAATCACTTAATTTAAAGGTTATGACGAAATCATAATTAATTTATAAAGTGAATAAATAAATAGGACTATATGAAATGAATCTTCCATTAATTCTCTTAAAGAATGGTTATGCAAAATTTAATCATATCTGACCAAGGAATCACGTTGTAAAGGATTTTAATTAATGATATAATATTGGTTAAGGGAATTTGTAGACTTCTTGTCCAAAAATCCCCTGCCCCTTTGCGAAGGGGATTTGTGGAATAAGCCATTCGCAGTAGCCATTGATATAATTTTAATAAAGACAAGATGCACGCCCCCATAGAAATTACATATTACCTCAAAGATATCGTCGGTTAATACATATTCGAATAAAACCACCCAGTAAAATGTGATGGTAACAGTAACAGGCATAAATATACAGTCGAATTGAGAACCTCTTTTTTTGAATTCGGTAATAATTCTATGCTATACGGAATGCCTGCAGTTTTAAAAATAACGTCAGTATATATTTCTAACTAGTTAAAAATGATAGAAACAAATTTATACTTAAATTTCTCTGTGCAGAGCGAAACGGCTACTCTACGAGTCATCAAAATGGTCCATGCGTGTGATATCTAAAGCGCTATAAAAAGACCAAATGTCTGAGTATATCTAATTTAAGTTCTGTAAGTTTCTTCAATACTGTTATCTATGTAGTTTTGCTGGCTTCGCTATAAATAAATAGACTAAGTAACATTACCCTCGTTTGCGTTGTAGTTGCAAACCGGACGTTCAGTCGTAACTCGTAACGTAACAATCGCAACTTCGGCCGTCCGATTGCCCGCAAATCCACAATGCATGCTACTCGCATTAATGCGTGTGAACACTGTGAACCCACGACTTTAATAGGTAGTTGGGCAAAGCAATAATGCTACAGCTACATCTGCGCGTTAATTAACGCGCTCATGTGGTGAATTAGAAAGAAATTCGACTTATCAAAGTATTCAATTAGGTACTCTTCATTTTGTGTGCTTCTGTTATAACAATTTAAGGGTGGTAGCAGAATGTTGGTGCTGCACGTTTCTTTCTTACTTACCTACCTTAAATCCTTAAAAACAAATAAATAATTGAGTGCGTAAAAAATGAGTGCTATGATCAAAGGTTTGTCGGTTCAATAAAATACCATAATATAGAGGAAATATTTTAATAAACATATAAACATATATTCACATAGAGTTAGGGTTAGGTAGGTACAATTTAGAATATTGTGTCAATAATACATAGATTCCACAGTAACATTAAATTTTTATATTGTTTAACATTTATACATAAAATTCATCTATTTCACGAGTAAACTACATTTACATATAAATAAAATCATATATAATTTTATTTACTCGTAGCTTTTTTATATGTTACGCAAAGGGACATCAATTATCATAAATTAATTTATCATCATAATTTATAATAACTTATTACCACAGATTTACGATATGCTATTTATTATAATACAATTAGCGCTTTGTTTCCCAATTTCATTTTTTCCTACATGTCTAAGTTTTTATAGCTAACTATAATATATTTTGGCAATAATTATGGCGTAGGAAATATTATACAGACCACAAATTTATAATATTTTGTGAAATAAGCAATAAGGAAAGCGAAAAAGATATCGTACACGTAATTTCTTCTAAAACGTACACTTAGGGAAACAAAGATTACTAAACATAAAAAAACCTGTTAATTTAATTACCTATATTAAATTTTTGTAATGTCAAGAAATACTTGTTTGTTGATGACCTTAAGTTCTCTTTGTCAAGCGAATCAAAGTTTAAAATTATTGGGGCGGTTGTCAACAGTTCTGTACAAACATTTTTCTGTCTTTTCAAAATTTTTGTTTTTCAAGCATACCTACCGGTAAGACTGCAGAAAATTTTATGCAGAGATGTAACGACAAACGACGAGGTGAGAGGGGGAGTGTGAGAGAAATAGTGAGAACACCAGAGACACTGGGACAAAAAACGTGAAGAACAAAGAAACGGAAAATAAAAGACAAAAGGGAAAAAAATATTTAAGATAGAGGTATTAGTTAAATTTTACCGTGAATTTTTAATGGTAGCAATAGTATCTGTTGTTGTTGAGATATTTGCTCAGTATTTAAAGGCGTATTTTGGTGGTTGTTAAAAAAGAAAACTTGATTTTGGATGCTAACAAGCTAACAAGCCTTTATAATTGTATCGGAAGCAAAAAAAGAAATGTTCTATGGTTAATCTTATATAATTTTGGCACATAAGATTACCAAGACTGAAGTCTGAAATCCGCCAACGCCATTCGTTTCAAAATCATAATTCATTATACATTTACTACGAACGATAAGTATATAATACAATAAATCTTAAAATTTATCTACTTGCAAGGCATTCAATAAATTACAGTTTAATTCAATGTTACAAATTTATTTTTTATGTTTAATTTAGAAAAAATAGAAAGTAGGGAAAGGGAAGTTGGAATATAGTAGAAATGAATAAAAAACGTTGATATTTCTTAATTTTTAGTTTTTTTTACATAGACTAAGTTTTTTATAAAAAAAAAATCACTGTTTTTAGAAAAATATCTCTGATATTTATACATACATGTAGGTAGGTATATTGTATATGTTAGTATAAATAATAGTAATCTCTTTTTATACTTTTAAATCTCGTTAACTGTTTGTGAGCTAAATTTTTACACATACATAGGGGAAGGTTGCTATGATTGGACCCCTTAACTTCGTGACATCATATCTGCTAAAAAGTAAGTAATACAAAGAAATCAATGATGTCATAAGAATTATGAGATTTATTTATGATAAGCTTTGTAAAATCTTAGTTAAATCTTTAGTTTTAAAGAAAAATGGGAAAAACTATTTTTTTTCAAGTGGCCTCCATTGGACCATGGTAACATTGATTGGACCACTTGGTTGCCATGAATGGACTAAGAAAAAAACAATGGATGGTCCAATCAAGGAGAGTTAACTGAATTATTATTATATAGGTATTGTGTTTAAATAAAATAAATATTAAAATTATATTTCAATTAAAACACTGTTTATTAAGGTCAACATATAATTTTTAATTTATTCTCAACAAAAATGCGATAGTCTTTTCTTTGTTAAAACTATGTTTAATTTTATTTTTTCGGCTAAATCAAACGCTAGTTGTCTTATATCGATTGGAGTA
The DNA here is from genome assembly GCA_905404135.1 of Hesperia comma. Classification (NCBI taxonomy): domain Eukaryota; kingdom Metazoa; phylum Arthropoda; class Insecta; order Lepidoptera; family Hesperiidae; genus Hesperia; species Hesperia comma. Next base: position 6,322,576 of record FR990031.1, read on the forward strand.
ACGCCATAATATAAGCTACTTTCCATTTCAAGTAGGTATATGTTCGCTTAATTCACGTTATAACTCTGCTTCATGCTAGCTTCCTTCTACTTATAATAGTGCCGATTTTCTGAACACATTCCGAAATAATATTAATAATTATCTATTTATCATTATTTTATATAAAGTTTTTAACTTATGAATATTTACCACAAAAAACAGACTATTACACAAGATATACAAGTTTTACAAAATTTCAGTCCATATTTTAAAAATGTTGCCATCATTGGACCGGTCCAATGGTTGAACTCCTTGGTGGTCCATTGATAGCAACAAGGTAAGAAGCGAAACGAAAATATAAAAAAAAATCAAGGATGTTACTAACACAAAATTGTTTTAATTTATAAATACACAAATAAATAAATGTTTATTTTATGCCATTTAGCTTACAGAAATATAAACACAACAATACTTACATTACTTTTAGTTAATCGATATTTTTACATTGAGCATGTCGTAGATAAACAAATGCACGTCACTTCTCTCCAAGCGCTACGGGAGCCCTGAATTTTGAGCTGGGGGGGTTATGGACACTAAGCAAGCATTCTGTGGTACCTATGTGTTGCTAGGCTGAATAGTTTTTGAATTATTGTAGTGGTCCAATGAAAGCGCTGGTCCAATGATCGCAACCTTCCCCTACCTATTTAAGTAAAGTTATAAATCCGTATCTATATGTACCTTTAAGTATAAACACCTCTCATTAGCAAAAAAATAGTGAAAATGATAATAAAAGTACCCAAGTATGTACCTTTTAGATTTTAATATATAGTAATAAAGTTCAATAATTTATAGTAATAAAGTTCAATATTTTAGAAAACAATTTGTTATTTAACACAAACTAATATCACTATTTTAAATGTGGTAATTCTATAATTTAATCATAAAACATTATATTATGTTTTATGATTGAATTATAAATCATAAAACAGGAAGCGTTACCGCAATAATTTTCTATTAAATCTTTCAAATGTTACAACAATATATTAATAAATAAGTATTTTATTTAAACATATGCTATGTATTATCAAAGCGTAACATTTATTATACAACATTCATACATTCATACAGTGTGTCTTTATAAATTGATTACCATTTAAAGTGTTCTTAATAATGAAAGAATTACTCGACACAGATTTTTGGACGTGAGGTGAACATTTCTTAACAATACATTGGCTAGTTTGTCCTTACAGTATAAAAATACGTCTGATCCAAGCCTAATGTCATATCCTAAATGCTCAGTGAGGTAATATACAAGTGAACATGAAATATTAAACAATACCGAATTAACTTTAAGGGAAAATAATGTTTATTTCGTTTTATACAGAATATTTCCTTATCTTAGCGTACAATCTACTGAATTACTTTGGCGTTACATCGAATTTAAGCAAAATTACATACAGAGATGATTTAAGCAAAAATGAATTCTATTCAATGGTAGATACGGACAGTCCGTTTAAATCAGTATGCTTAAGATTAGAAGTAGACATGAGATCATTGTTGGATGAGGTAGGTATGTCGCTAGAAAGGGTACCGAATGAAGTTTCGTTGACGTTGATGCAGATTTCGCGGGTAGTCTGGCAAGAGTGGTTGGTTATAGAGAAGGCGGGGAAGGCGAGGGGCGAGGGAGGAGCGTCCTCCTCGGGTAGCGTGCGTAGGCGCAAGAGCCTCCCCCGCCCCCCGCCTCACACCGGCGACTGGTCCCCGCTAGCGCTGCCAATGTAGTCCTGGGCAAGAATAATATTTGATAACTATGACTAAAGCGCTCATTAGCCTTGTGTCGACCCCGGGTATTCGACAATGTCACGCAACTGCGGCCGTAGTCGGTAGTTGGATGAGTGACCGCTAGTAGCAAAAAGTTATTGGGCGCTTTTGTACCTCGGAGGGCACGTAAAGTCGTCGGTCGTGGTTGTTCCAATACCAACGAGGGGTTGCCCGCTAACCCCTCCACTAATCCACACTGGAACGGCGTGGTGGAGTATTTTCTAGGTCTCCTTAATGATGTGGAGAGACCCATGTACAGTAGGGGGGGCATTAATTTGTTGAAGCCGAGCCAATTATCACTGACGGTCTTTGCCCCAGAACTCATATTTGCTAACAAATTAACCAATTTACGTTTTGATACCGTTTGTTAACAGACAAACCAATTTAGTACCAACTGATTTCAGACATATTCTTTGTCAGCCACAGTCGTCAAGGGTTTTAGCGGAAGTGTGGCGTCGATGCTCGTGTTTTATTGTTATTCCTAAAATCTCGTGTCTCTAAGTGTGTCATCGTTGCTCTTATGCTACGGCTACACCTGCGTTTTAACGCGTTAATTAACGCGCTAACGTGGTGGATTAAGAATAAAGTTAGACTTGTCAAAATTGTTAATTACTCGTATTTTCATATAGGGATTTATGTAATCAGCTATGAGAGAGGAAGTTAACAATGTAAATGCATGAAAGTTTTTGTATTTTCATGTATTATGTTTTAAAATCAAAAACATGAATGTGTCCAATTCGGATGAACAAGAGTGTACCTATCTGCATGTCGTTGTGTCAGCTCATACGTACAGCTGTCGCTTTGAAATAAACCGACCTGCCTGAGAACAGTATCTGCATCTAGATAGAACGTGATTACTTCTCTTGGACGGCCCCTGAATAATCTATTTAATTCTGAATTCACTATGTTTTATAATGAACTCTATTACTCAAGGATATTGGTTATTTCCCCATTGCGTGAATGAATTTCAGCAGTGTACCTACATTTGAAGAATCTTAAGCTTTTTTAACTGTATATCGCTCACCAATAATACACTGATACAACGCAAAAAAGCGAAATTAAAAAAAAATTGGGAACGTTGGTTTCCCAACTTTTTTCTAGGAGAATTTAGTGCAGAATTCAAAGACACTTGGTTCAAGTTCCCAACATTTTTTCTAGGAGAATTTAGAGCAGAATTAAAAGAGAGGCTTCCTCTCTTTGTGGTCCGAGCTGAAAAATGACGTAAGTAAAGAATAACAAAAAGACTTACAACACTTTAATCTACAGCAATACTTACAGCATGAAGATGCCGTCCATCGTAATGCGGAGCGAGCGAGGTCCGCGGCACCAGCAGCGTGGTGGTGGTGGTCTCCGACGCTGCGGACTCCCGCTTCGACGGGTGGCTGTACAACCTGGTCATACCTCGCGCAGTAAATACAAACGTTCATGTTCGGAATTCAAGCATTTTAAGGTTTATGTATCCAGACTAATTAGAAGTTAACGTCGAAATTAATATCTAGGTAATAAAAACTTTTATACCTTCATATTGGTTGTCTAAAACAAGTCTCATAGAATCTTATGCCTGTGTTGTAAGTTATTTAAAGGTCAAATGCCAGAAACACAGTTTTTTGCGATCACCTCTATTTCTTATGTTTTAATGACGTTAAAGATTAATGTTAAAGACTTTAAGAAATAAAAAACAATTTTTTTTTCCAATTAGGTTTTTTTCAAAAGCCCCAACAACACAGTTTTTGGCGATTTCTATTGCTTCGATGATGTTAGTGTGAAAAAAATACTTAATTCGAGTTCGGTTCTTACAAACACTTTTCAAAAGTCATGGCAAAATAGAGAATGTTGTCCAACTCTTGGTAGAGTAACTAACCTATGACCATCATCTTAATTTATTATTGCCCCACTCAGAGGAGCTCAGGTAATAGATGACAATATGAAGCTTATGACAATATTCCAAAAGATTTGTCAGACGCAAACGTTTTACATGCCCTTGAGTATTAGGTAGTAAGTATAAAATATTCACAGACATCTTTATTTCCGTATGATGTTGTTCGTCCCCAGAATAAGTATAATTTGATGGTGGCATTTACTTCGTCTTGCGGAAAATTATTACCGTAATCAACAAAGATTTCTTGAGGCTTAAGTAAATTTACAATAGGAACGTAGGTGCCAGGTAGTAGTTTGTGCAATAAAATAATCTATTCTAGTGACAGTTGTAAGAATATACCTAGTAGGTATGTATTTAAACTTACTACTTAAGTATTTTTTTCTCGTTCTTTCTCTTCTGTTCTTTTATGGAAAGATAATAGGAAGCAGCTATTATGGTAGAATTACGAGTATTAAGTGTAGTAATATAGCTGTTATAATGTTTGTTGTAGGTATGTTTCATTACGTCTGCACCGTATAAAACATGTTATCTAAAACAAATTCTACAAGCATAAAGTAGTATCAAGAGCCTTTAACGAAGAATAAATGTCATAGGCCATCCAATAAAATATATTACGGATAAAGTTGTCGCCATGCACCAAGTAATCGTCTTGCTGTAGATAGGTACTTCCAATCGTGCATTTGGAAAGCCCTGATATTAAAATAAAAATACCTGTAATAACTTCGATACTAACTTTTAAAATTTAGATTTGAACTGAGCACGTCACAGCCTCTCGTAACATCATTGTAAGTATGGAAAAAATACAATTTATTTTACAATATTTACAAATAGTGAGCAAGCAGTATCTATTGTAATTCCTAGAGCGATTTCAATTCACTAAAACTACTGTACTAATTCACTACCACTAAGTAGTCTTATCTTTAACAGTAGGTCTGTAACTTATGGCATGCAATGAAATCCTAGAATACTGATAAATGGGATGTAAAGGAAAAAAGGCAAAAAGACATAAAGCGACTGTTCTCGATGCGAACAATGAAAATATTACTGAATTTGAATTAAACTGCGCTGGTACTTCTTCAATTGTTTTAATTTGGCGAAATTGTACATTTTTACATGGCGGCGGTCAAATGGGAAGTGTGTCATTTTTACAATGGAAAACGAAGGAAGGGCGCATAGGGCGCCCTCTATGATATTCATACAGATTAATTAAAACATAGACTAACACACTATAGACGCACAGATACACATAAAACGACGCAGCGGCGTCACGACACGCGGCGACATCCTCCCGGCCCTTGAAAGCTCTCCGAAGCTTTCAAGACTTCTCAGTAGGCAGCAGGCACAGGCGATTGAGGGCTCGCCGTAGGGTTCCTTGGGCTGTAGCGACGTCGGCCACTCTCGGTACTCCATCTGCGCCCGGAAATAGCTTCGAGACTCTGCCCAAGCGCCAGCATAGAGGCGGGGATTCTTCCTTGACGAGGACAAGGTCACCGAGCTGCAAATCTCTGCTTTTCATCCGCCACTTTGACCGTTGTTGTAGCTCGGCGACGTATTCAGCAGACCACCGCCTCCAGAAATGTTGGCGAAGTTGCTCCAGACGTTGGTATCGGCCGAGGCGTGGAGTGTCAGCATCTTCATAGGTTGGAGACGGCAGCGACGTCAGCGGCCTGCCAATAAGAAAGTGGCCCGGGGTGAGGCTTTGGAAATCGTTTGGAGATGGGCTAAGGGGACAGAGGGGTCGGCTATTTAGGATAGCTTCGACCTGTGCAAATAGTGAGGCCAATTCCTCAAAAGTTAGATGGGACTGCCCTAATATTCGGCGGATATGAAATTTGGCTGATTTAACACCGGCCTCGGCTAAACCGTTAAAGTGAGGAGCGTATGCAGGTGAGAATTTGAACTCTATCTCTCTCTGAGCTGCAAAATCACAAATAGAGTCTGCGTGTTTGGTAAAAAAATCTTTTAATTCTTTGGCTGCAGCCACAAAATTTCGTCCGTTATCACAATAAATGACTTTAGGTATCCCTCTACGGGCAATAAATCTTTTGAGTGTTAAAATGAATGCATCTTTACTTAATTCACTAACAGGTTCCAAATGAATACATCTATATTTAAAGCAAACAAAGATGCAAAGATAGCATTTTGTTATTTTACAACCGCGACCCTTGCGATCGGTTATTAGAAATGGACCGGCGAAGTCAGTAGCAACAATACTAAATGGGAACCCTGGTTCTACTCGCTCCGGGGGCAGGTCGCTCATGATGTTAACCATGCCCTGGCCTCTGAATCTTCGACAAGTAAAACAATTGTGGGATACGTTTCGAGCTAAACTGCGACCCCCTATGGGCCAGTACTGATCACGAATACTTGCAAGTAATTGTTGTGGGCCAGCGTGTAAAAGTTTTTCATGTTCCTGTTCAAACAATAGTTTTGTAAAATGATGGCTACCTTTTAATAAAATTGGGTGTCTTTTATCATAAGAATAATTTGATTTGTCAATTCTACCACCAACACGCATTAGTCCCTGTTCATCAATAAAAGGGTTAAGAGAAGTTAAATTGAATTTACATGGTAATAATTTTTTGTTTAGAAGTAAGTCAACTTCTGTAGGAAAGGATTGTCGTTGGGCTAATTTAACAAGAAAGTTTAATGAATTTTTGAGTTCAATGACATTTAATGTACCTATAAATTTATTATGTGGGTGTCTAGAGTTATGTACAAATCTGAGGACTCTAGCAAAGACTCTTTGCATTTTTGATAATTTAGAAAACATCTTGAAATCTATAAATTCAGTGGGCTCTACAACTATGGTTGAAAAAGCTTTCAGTTCAGGGAGATCTTTAACTTCGAGACATGAAGTCGGCCAGGCACTTTCAGGTTGTTGTAGGAAGGTAGGTCCATACCACCAAAGACTGGCATTGCCGACGTGCTGGGGATCAATACCACGAGAACATAGATCAGCGGGATTCTCTTTAGTTGGTACATAGCGCCAGTTCTCAGGGTCAGAGAGCTCATTTATAGCGGTGACTCGATTAGCGACAAATGTTTTTGCCTTGCCTCCCGATTTGAGCCAACCCAATACCACCTTGGAATCTGTCCAATACACTTGACGCGTGAGTTGAAGGCGAAGAGCTTTAGTGGCAGCTGAGCTTAATTGGGCGGAGAGCAAAGCACTGCAGAGTTCTAATCTTGGGATAGTGGTGGTGGTGGTAGGTCGGATAGGGCAGACACGGGCCTTAGAACATAATAGAGAGATTTGTACATTTCCTTGTGTGTCAATGGACCTTAAATAGATGCAAGCACCATATGCTTGCTGCGACGCATCACAGAAACAATGCATTTCTATGTTTATAGGGTTATTTATTAAAGCTAATCTTGGTAGTTTTAAAAAAGATAGAGTATGTAAATTTTGTGCAAATTTTAACCAACTTTTTCGGATATTATCAGGGACCGGTTCATCCCAATCTAATTTTAACGACCACAATGTTTGTAGCATTATTTTAGGTTTTATTGTGCATAAAGAAAGTAGACCTAGAGGGTCAAAAATTTTAAAAGTGGATGACAGTATTGATCGTTTGGTCAGAGTCATATTAGGTGTATACTCTACTTCAAATTCTAACTTGTCAGTAACAGGAGACCATCCTATGCCTAATGTGCTAGAAGCGTTACTAAAGATGAGATTTCCTTCCTCTGGCATTAAACTGTCAGGGAATAAGTTTGATAGGTTAGTTCTATATTTTCTAAGATGAAAACATCCCTTAGAAAGCTCACTTGACACCTGACGTTGAATGTATCGCAACTCTTCTTCAGTGTTGGCCCCAGTTAACAAATCATCACAGTAGAAGTCATTTTGAATTATAGCTTTTATAGTGGGGTCGATACATTCTTCGCCCAGTTGCCAAATGCACCTGGCGGTAAGGAAACTAGCGCTGGAAAAACCATAAGTAACGGTATTTAGTCTTAGCGTGCGAAGAGGTTCATCTTCGTTATCACGCCACAGGATGAGCTGGAGGTCTCGATCAGGTTCTCTTAATAGAACTTGTCGAAACATTTTTTCAATGTCTCCTGAAATTATATATTTATGTTGGCGGAAACGTAGTAGTATATTGAAAAGTGAATCTTGTATAACGGGACCTACCATCTGTAAGTCATTAACAGAGAAACCAGAAGTTGTGCGAGCCGAAGCGTCGAATACGACGCGAAGTTTAGTCGATTCGCTTTTAGTTTTTATTACAGGGTGGTGGGCAAGGAAGTAGGAGGCAGCTGGCTTTAGATTGGATGATACACTGAGGTGCCCGAGATCAGCGTATTCCTTTATAAAATCGGTATATACAACCCTTAGTTCAGGTTGTTTTCGGAAACGAGCTTCTAAGCTTAGGAATCTCTTTTTAGCTAGCGTGTAGGAATCGCCTAAGCAGTCCCTATCTTCACGAAGAGGAAGTCCTACACAGAATCTACCGTTTTCTAGCCGGTAAGTATTAGATAAATAATGTTGTTCACATAGTTTTTCTTCTTTGGTATAAGGTTGAGATGTTTGTGGGATATTTTCTAGTTCCCAAAATTTTTTAATTTGGTCATTAATTGTAGGTAGATCAGGTTCACTATATAAAAAGTTACAATGTGTGACCTTGTTATGGTTATTTTGTTTTTTGTTAGTAGGTAATATAGGCAGCGGACCTGCGATAAGCCATCCTAATTTAGAACTACGCAAAATAGGATTATTTGCTCCTAGTGAATGCTGAGTGGGACCTATCACATCCCAAAATAGATCAGCACCGATGAGCATGTCAATAGAGGATGGTTTATAAAAGCTGGGGTCTGCTAGTTCAAATTGAGACAAATCATATTGTCTGATATCTAGTGTAACTTTAGGCAACTTGGAAGCAATTGTTGGCACAACTAGGCAATACATTTGAACATTGAAAGCACTATCATTAAGTGACTGTAGATGTAGGGCACAACGGCTTGGAGTATTAGTGAGAGAGGTATCTGATAGACCCATAACACAGACATTTGCAGTTTCCAAAGGCAGGTTTAAACTTAATTGGACCTTTTCAGTGATAAAGGAAGATTGGCTGCCGCTATCTAGTAAGGCTCTAACCTCTACACTTTGCCCAGACTTAGGATTTATTAATTGCACTTTAGCAGTACACAGGAGGACATCAGAGTTAGTTAAGGTGGTTAAGTTATGAGATGGAGTTAGCTTGGAGCTAGGTAAGTTAGAATTATCCTCCAAATGTAACAAAGTGTTATGTTTCTGTCTGCATAAACGGCAGGAGCCAGGAAGCCTACAAGTCTGTACCTTGTGACCTACTCTCAAACAATTTTCACATAAATTTAATTTAGAAACTAAAGATATCCTATCTTCAGTTGTACTAGTTTTAAACGTAGGGCATTCATAAATGCGGTGAGTGCCTTTGCATACTAGGCATTCAGAAAACTTATTAAAGGATGAAGTAGTGGACTGTTTGGTAGTGATAGCGAATGACTTACTTTGAGGTTTAGGGGGAGGAAGATGATGCTGGTTTTTAGCCTTGTCATGTCTTTGTTTGTATACAGTCTCAAGTACATCAGCGCGGTTCTTAAGAAAATCAAAGAAATTGTCTAATGTAGGTATTTCAGGTAATGTATTACGATATTCCTCCCATTTAAAGCAAGTACCGTTGTCTAACCTCGCCGTGACCATGTAAATAATTATGACATCCCATTTGTCAGTAGGCAACCCTAAGGTGTGAAGAGCTCTTAAATTTTTAGTCAAATGATCAACAATGAAACGGAGTGATTTATCTGATTCCCGTACTAATTCTATATTAAATAAAGCCTTTAAATGATTATTGATTAATTGCCGTTTATTGTCATAACGTTGACAAAGTAGCTGCCAGGCCTCGTGATAGTTAACATCAGTGACTTCTAAATTACAAATAACACGGGCAGCCTCACCTTCTAAATAAGACTGTAAGTAGTGAAATTTATGGATATTTTTAATTTTATCATTGTTGTGAATTAATGATGTATAAGTTTCTTTAAACTCCAGCCACTTAAAATATGCTCCATCAAAATTATTAATTTTAATAACCGGCAATCTAAAACCAAGAACATCATGCTGACAATGGCTAGAGGCATCACAAGAGGTGTTCTGATTCTCTTTAGAAGGAGAGTTTGATTGTAGAAAACATTGAGCCGTTGAAATACATGTGTCAAATTCATGTTCAATTCCATCACGGATTGTTAGTTCTTCGGCTTGATTAGAGTAATTTAAAGTTTCTATTTGGCTTTGCAACTCATCGAACTCAACAAATAATGCTTGCAATCTCGATAATTTTAATTCAATTTTATTTAAGTCAACGTCAGAAAATTTATCTAATGAGGTTACAGTATCTAAATAGTTTTTAAATTTAGTTACACGTCCTTTAATAGAACTACGTTTAATGTTAAGAATCTTTAAACTATCTTCGGGTTTTGATACTTCTACAGACATAATGGCAAATTATCGAGATAACAACTAAGCACAACAAAGAAAATTAAGATGAAAAGATAATTATTGGCATACGATACGCTCCTCGCTTTGCAGGTGTGACGCCAGGAACCGGTTCGCTATCGCGCCCCGTCGACTTGGAGGTGACGTAGCGGGCGATGCATGCAATGCTCGAAGCGAAAGGCAGCCGTTGCAGCAAATACTGAAAATGATAATTGTGTTCGCGTAAGCAATGCGTAGATATATTTATTGAAACTTGGGCTTTGTTTGCGTGGCAAGCTTAGTGCTTGGAAGAAACGGACGTGCAGATCTATACGTGATGAAACGGGGAATTTAAACTTTGAATATTTTTAATGATAATATTGAGCTTGGTACTTGTTATTTTAGTTAGGTAAATGAGATCACTAGAGTTAAATAGGTTGAATAGGCAAATATGAAAAATTTGAGTAGGTAACTGGAACCGCTAATTGTGCACAGATCGAAGAGGAACTAGGATTTGGATAGTAGATATTGGAATGGGCTCACTCGGTTAGGCAGGCCGGCTGTAGGCGCTCGAGGTAGGCGTTTGCGAGACCGTGGAGCGGTGATGCTGGCAGCGAAATAGGCGTGAGACCGATGTAGGCGCGTCACCACCGACGCTTTGGAGTAGTTCTTCTATCCAGTAGAACGATGCACGATGTAGACGCGCAACCAATTGCAGTTTTCTTTGTTCTGCAACCTAGGCGTTGCACGCGGCGCACACGTCGATTGTCCTTTTGTGTTCTTGAATCGAATCGAATCTTCGGAATCCGCGTTATATTGCAGGTCCTGTCACGGTCGCCACTTTGTTCTCGATGCGAACAATGAAAATATTACTGAATTTGAATTAAACTGCGCTGGTACTTCTTCAATTGTTTTAATTTGGCGAAATTGTACATTTTTACATGGCGGCGGTCAAATGGGAAGTGTGTCATTTTTACAATGGAAAACGAAGGAAGGGCGCATAGGGCGCCCTCTATGATATTCATACAGATTAATTAAAACATAGACTAACACACTATAGACGCACAGATACACATAAAACGACGCAGCGGCGTCACGACACGCGGCGACAGCGACAAAATATCAGTTTATTACAATATAACAAATGTGTGGTAAAACATCCAAATCCACATTATTTTCTGGTGTATAAAAGTGGTAAATTCTTCATAAATGCAATAAATAGCTTATAGTAACGTAACTTCTGTAAGCACTATGCTCCAGGACCGAGTTCCTTCTTCTTCATACCGTGAGCCTATGAAGAAAAAATAATCATCAAATATGGATTTGGAATGATGATGATGAATGAATTCACAACACTGTTAATTGCCAAATAAAAAAGGAATAACTTTCGTAATATTCTTCCGAACAATAGAATCGATTCAACACCTACACAGTCACACCTAATTTAACGTAGGTGCTACGTATCAACACTGGATTTATTATTTTAATATAGAACACACTTCTCAGGAAATAGCTTTACAAGTGTACTAACAATAGAATAACATTAATGTTTACAACCAGCATTGTAGTGTTCGGTTCGGATGTACACGGTAAGTATGTTATACTACTTAGGAAACTCTATTAATCATTAAAAATGATAATAAAACATTAAAAACAATAACGCCTATAAAACTAAATGATTTGATTAAAGATGTGGTTAGGTGTTAATAATGGTTGTAGGTACTTCACCTCCACATTTGCAGAAGTAGGTAATTATTTACTGGCTTATGCAAAATTAGTGATAGAAAGTAGTGAGTTTTTTGACAAAAGCACACCAAAAATTTTCTAAGCTCACGAATTAGGGATAAGGAGGTAAAAGTATGGGCGGATCGTTACCCATTGTCGACACAAGTACGTAACTATGAGTCAGATGTCCCACCCCTACGTTTATGTGTGCTCTGCTAAAATTTTCCTTAGAGAAACGTGCAATATCAGAAGAGGCTCGTAAATACTCGTTTAGCCACGCCACGAGTAATTGGCGCCGCCGCGCTGTACCCAAGGGAAATAGTGTCAGAATTACTAAGCGTATAAGTGTAAGCGTAACGATTGTTAGCACTAACGATTAAAAAAAGATTTTATGATACTGTAATCTAATACTGTTTGATACAATTCCTTTTTTTCATACTAATTTTCAACCCCCGTTTGACCCACTTAGGGGAGGAATATGACAAAATGCGTTTTTAGCTGACGTCTAATAACTATAAACCACTTCCCTGCAAAATTTTATCTTCATACGTCTAGCAGTTTTCGAGATTCCGTGATGAGAGAGTGACCTTTCGCTTTTATATATTTAGACTAGCTTATGCCCGCAGCTTCGCCCGCGTGGAATTCGTTTAAGCTTCACCCCCTATTTCACTCCTTTAGGGGATGAATTTTGAAAAATCCTTTCTTAGCGGATGTCTACATCGTAGTGGCTATCTGCATGCCAAATTTCAGCCCGATCGGTCCAGTAGTTTGGGCTGTGCGTTGATAGATCACTATGTCAGTCAGTCACCTTTGAGTTATATATATATATATATATATTTAGATAGCTATCTTTACTGTGTAAAAAAGTGGTCGAAACATTTAGATTACTTAGGTATAACTCTACAAAAAGTGCCTGAGCTAATTCTCTAAAGTTACTTCGTTACGCCCGCGTGGAATTCGTTTAAACTTCACCCCCCCTATTTAACCCCTCTAGGAGATGAATTTTGAAAAATCCTTTCTTAGCGAATGTCTACATCATGGTGGCTATCTGCATGCCAAATTTCAGCCCGATCAGTCCAGTGGTTTGGGCTGTGCGTTCAGTTCAATCAGTCAAAAATCACAAACTTTCATCTCTTATTTTATCCCCTTTGGGGTTGAATTGATCAAAATCCTTTCTTAGCGGATGTCTACGTCATAACATGTACCTGCATGCCAAGTTTCAGCTCGATCCGTCCAGTGGTTTGGGCTGTACATTCAGTTGAATCAGTCGAAAATCATAAACTTTCATCCCCTATTTTATCCCCTTGGGGGTAGAATTGATCAAAATCCTTTCTTAGCGATTGTCTACGTCATAATATCTACTTGCATGCCAAATTTCAGCCCGATCCATCCAGTGGTTTGGGCTATGCGTTCAGTTCAATCAGTCGAAAATCACAAACTTTCATCCCTTATTTTATCCCCTTAGGGGTTGAATTTATCAAAATTCTTTCTTAGCGGATGTCTCCGTCATAACATCTACCTGCATGCCAAGTTTCAGTTCGATCCGTCCAGTGGTTTGGGCTGTACGTTCAGTTCAATCAGTCGAAAATCATAAACTTTCATCCCCTATTTTATCCCCTTGGGGGTAGAATTGATCAAAATCCTTTCTTAACGGTTGTCTACGTCATAATATCTACCTGCATGCCAAATTTCAGCCCGATCCGTTCAGTGGTTTGGGCTGTGCGTAGATCACTATATAAGTCAGTCAGTCAGTCACCAGTCAGATATAGATTGGGAACTTTTTTCCATTTTATCCTGTCTAGGTTATTAATTGGATTTTTTCTTGCTGCGTAATATTTGGTTTGGTACTAAAACAAGAAGAAACTGTTTTGTTGTGAGAAAAACTTTATTAGCTTTATTCTTTACTCGTATCTACTATTTTTCTTCTCATATATTATTTCTGTAATCGTGTTATTAAAAACCATTTGATTTTCTTTACATAAACAGCGTAATAACAAAGTGTTCCACATGTTAAAAATACTAAACAACATTGGAAATACCCAAAACTTCTACATTAGGATACCTACGAAAACGAACACTCATAATGACTTTGTTAAAAGTTTACAAAACAAATAGTCACGTAAAATATTACGTTCGAATATTGTGACAGAATTACTGAAGTCGAACTTCTCGAACTTTCCCTAAATAACTTCAAATGAACTTTGAGTTCGAGAGCTGTCTTACTGATTACTGTCTCTTGACATATTATTATAAAAAACTCGATAATATTATAAAAGACTCGAAAAACCGAAATAATTATCTTCATAGTTACTTTCAAGCAACCAATCGAAATAATACAAGGACACAAGAGTAAACAATTTGCTACCCCAGATAACGCTAATGTAATAATAATATAATAAGCGGATGTCTAAGTTAGGTATTATTTATGATATCTAATTATCCTAAAATAAATAAGCGGATGTCTTAGTTATTATTTACTTTATGATAATTATCACAAATAATAACTTAAACATCATGAGTAATAAATAAAATTATGCAGCATTTAAAGCGACGACAGTTCAACAAGAATTTAAATTTAGTTCGGCTCAGTATGAATACCATGTACCAGTATGAATATTGAATACCATGTCCACTAAGGAGATTTAATAATGTAACTTCTAAAAGTGACATTAGAATAAGTACTTATTCTGTATAATTAGATAAACATTATTAAAATTATAATGTTGACTTAATGTCATAAACGACATGGCTCACAGGCATAATTATAGATAGGTAGAATTACGTGTAGGAAGTGGAACCAGTGAACACCCAAATTGCTTTACGGAATTAAACTTATAAGTACCATTAGCCTTGCAACATGAACCCACCTATTTGTAGCCCCTACTAATTTGTTAACTTTTAACGCTAATTAATACGGTTGTAATGTCACAGACACAAATAAAAACCTGTTTTATAGTTCTGTCTAATTTCCACTGTTAATAAGAGATAATTATAAGTGTCTGCTTTTCAATAAACACCGTTAGATATATGTATGTCTTTCCACCATGAAAATTATTTATAATGCCAAAGGACTGCTATTAAGTAATCGAAGATAGTAACTAAAGCGGAGATAAGCAGGAAAGTTCATAAAATGACTTTTAACCGCAGTTAAGAATAGATTTATTGGTGCTATGGTCATAGATAAAAATATAATATATGATAAAATATTTTCTTTTTAGCACCAGTTTAATATTATATCGCTCTCTACAATCTCTGCTGAACTTAGGAGCTTAAGTATTAGGTATTAATGTGACATTTATACCGTTGTTAGTTAAATATTAAATCCAAAAAAAGGTTTGTGGCATCATCAATAATAGATATTATATGGCTTAGCGTGCTAATTGGGAAGTGGTATTATTAATGATGTTAGATAAAAACTTTTAACGCTAACATTAGTGGATGTTTCACATTATAAATATGCTCAAAGCGTCATGCAAAACCGGTTCCAAGCACATTATCTCACCGTATGCTCTCGGTCCTGGATCTCGGAGACCAGTCCTTGGAGTAGGAAGCGCCTCGTCTCCGTCCCCCGCCGATACTCCGACCAGTCTTCCACCGTTCCACATGGTTCCTGATCGCGTGCCGGACTTCCGTGTTCATGAAGCAGTAGAATAACGCTACAGTGAAACCCTGTTAAAATTACAAAAAGATAACCAACTTCGAAATTGGAATAAAACTCACTCAAAAATTACCAGTCAGATTATGCTCTATCTCAAAAAATTATTGAAGTTTTTAAATGAAACTTCTACTGTTCCCTAAGTTGAAGAAACCTGAATTAAAAAGAATCATTTCGGTATGACTTTTAGTTTTAGAGAAATTCGTGGACAAACATACATGCGTATTACTAAATTAAGCACCTGCGCTTGGTAGCCTAATTGATTAATAGGTATTATTCAATTCCAGCAATATTACATACATACATACATATAGAGTAAGTTGATAACCTCCTTTTTGAATTCGGTTAAAAATTGTGTAGAAAATATTCTTTAGCCTTAATCCACCTCAGGAAATTGCTTGCATTAAGTTGCGTTTTAGACTATACCTACTTCTCCTATGGGACGTACACGGGACTGAATGTCTTAAAGCGCATTAAGGGCGACTAATGCATTATGCTCTTAGTTTTTGTTTGGCCTTTTCAGGTTGATTAAAAACGTTTAAAACCCAACGTAATTAGTTAAGGATTATGGTGTTACTTAGATACATATTTTGTGTTACTTAGGTATCGGAGCCATAGCCATTAAAGGCCTTCGGGAGGCATAAAAACTTTCGATTCTTGGGTTGTCCACTAACTCCTCCCTCAATCCGCATTCGAACAGCGTGGTGGATTAAGCTATCGATTAGATCGCCTCAGTTATAAGGATACCCAAACTTTGTAGTGGTCCATTAATGGATTGAAGCCAATTACTCGAAAATTTTACTACAGTCATCTTTGTTCACAGTGAGTGATATTATTAGGTAGGTACTCTAGATATCTATTCCTGTTCCATAGTAGTAGATAATGTAGTAGTTTCATAGTAGATAATTTAAGTGTAGATTTGTCTTTAAAAATCCATTAGTGGCTAGTCATCATCTTTCTTCGGAAGTATGATGGATGTTGCGTTCTCTACAGTAATTGATGAGTTTTCTTTTTAATCATCTCCACTCGTTTCGGCGAGATCAGAAAACTCAAACGTGCTTGAAATAAATCACATTAGACGTATTGAGTATATAATACGAGTATAATAGGTATTAAAGAAATATTATTATATTTTTTAACATGATAATTATAAAATTATTTACTATCCGAGAGACAAATGCGTTTAAAAAAAATTGACGTGCAACAAAAACAATATGCAAATTATTATTAAACAGTCAAATTGAATAGTCAAGTAGGTAATGCCATTGTTTTAAACTACATCTTTATATCTAAATATTATACCTAAAATTTATTCATATCTTGATTAATTACTTAGATAAATAAAATAAACGAAATAATTTATGATTCTGATATCGGAATTTACTATCTTTGCACTTTATAAACAACTAGCTGACCTGGCAAACGTTGTCCTGCAACATACATTATTAAGTAGACGCCCTCGCTTCGCTTCGGAAAACTTTTTGCACCGCCCCTATTGGTCGTAGCGCGGAGTCCGTATAGCCTTAATAAATGGACATTCCAACTTAAAATTATTCGAAGCAGTACCTAGTTCCTGAGATAAGCTCGTTCAAACAAACTCTCCCGCTTTATATAATTCGTATGGATTATTTATTTTGCAAAAGGTTTTTTTTCTTTTTAAGCATCTAGACAAAATATTACTATAGGGATGTTGACTGTATTATAATAAATTTATAATTCTGTCGTGAAAGGGTAGTTTTTGTTTCGAAAATACTCAAAACCACAATAGTTTTGTGTATTTTCAAAAGATTTCGTTTAATTTTAATAAATAAAATGTAAAAAATTTGCTCTCAAGTCACGTGACAGAAAACGCCGATCAAATTGCATGACGTCACACGTTGCAAACCATAGACCATACACACAGGCCGCGTGCTGTAACTCGACCAAAACGTTCTAATTTCTTTAGAAAAAGTGTCGTTTTGGCCGAGTTATGCTCGATTCACACATATCAGTGAAGTCTCAGTTCCGACTGTGTCGGTAAATTTTTCATACATTTTCGGCATTGTCAGAACTGACACTGAGAAGTGTCAGTGCTTAGTATGAAAGATTTGCCGGTACTGTGACGGAACGGTGACTTCACTGATATGTGTGAATCGTCCGTTACGGAACGAGGTTTGGAACGAGTGACGTCATCGAGGGCACGACATCAGTGTTTTGGCACGAAATTCCGAATGAAATTTATAATAAGTAAATCTTTTTTATTAAATTTAGTGGTTTGAAAAATTATGTATCAATACTTTGGACTATATTAAGTAATTATACGTCGATATAAATAAACACTTTCCCAAAATAAGTCAACATCCCTATTGGCTTCTTGGCTTCATTTCATTAATAGCCCACTACTGGGTACTCTCTCTCTGGGATCTCTCCTAGCCTAACCATTGATTAGGTACAGAGTAGTAGAGTAGTGAAAAAAAGTAATAATATTTATTAGTCGTTTTTGTGGTAATAGCATATTCGTAACTGACATCTGTTTACAACGTAAAACGAAAAAATTAAATCAAATTAATAAATATCTATTATTTACTTTTTCTACCACAGTTTTCAATATCTTAAATCCTAAACTGAACGTAATTTACGTACGAATTCTATCTCGTTGGATTTTTACGTCAATATGGATTTCTCTTAATACGTTTTTGATACTACAAATGAAAAACTCAAATATCTTGAAATAACCATTATCTTCTGTGATATCTCATTGAGAAGGGTGTACAGTTGAATATCCATTAGGACAATTGGCTTGTATCAAAAGCTTTTGCGAGTATTGGAAATGATTTTTCCTTTGTACCTACTTACGGGGGAGAAATTGTAGGTTTCTTCATATTATGATGGAATGGGTCCGCTTCGACCACATTCATACACAAAATAGGGTGTCCGTTACAGCTATCAAATTTGCCGGATAAAGGATACTTTACTTTACTCATGTAGGTCTTTAATTGTAGATTTTAAGGTTTTAAGTGGTATTGGATGGGCTTCATATCGAAAGACTTGTAATGTCAGGATATTATTGAGGTTGTACAACAACATGGCTACTTGTGCCGATACGTCGTATTTGCTACGCGGTATATTTTAAATACTCGTATATATTTAGCTTGTAAGTAAAATATTTGTAACAGTTTAAATTTTCGTCGTCAATCTAAAACGAACCTTATTCACAGTGTGGAAAGCTGGCATTTGTGTGGGATGACATTAAAATTAATTCCTTATCGAAAGGGATTAAAGGAGTTGTGACTGTATGGCGACTGTGTTGCGAGTACAGAGCGACAAACGTCGCAGATCGCGGTTGTTGGATTCAGAAGCCATTAAAGATAACTATCTTTCAGAACAGGTTAAACAACTTCTTAAACAAGACTGATGAATCGATGTAATCGTGAACTTTATTTGTTTGGTAGGTACTCCAATCTGAAACATGATAGTCATGGAAAAAAACACTCAATCACACAATATAAAAGTTGTAATTGATGAATCGATTACAACTATTCTAGTTATTATAAAAATGCTTTAAGTAACTCTCTTCTAGATTAATCAAATGCCCACAAATTAGACTCCATATTGAAATTACGCAGGCACGTATGAAAGTAACCAAATGTATGCTGAATGATAAGCCATTAAGTAGGTGCTTCAGTCTAAGGATCCTTTAAACTTTAAGCTTCTAACATAATGTTTAATTAGGTACCTTCTAGTCAAAGCTTTCGTATGTTTAGGAGAAAGGAGATGTTTCTTTTTGGGCGGCGACTTTGTACATTCTAGCATAAAAAGAGAAAAATATACTGATTCACGGAAAAATATCAAAAAAATTATTAAATAAAGCTGTTCTCTGCAGAGAAATTATTTTCAACAAAATATTTTTACACACGACAACATTTTCGGTTCCATGGCTCCGAAATAGAGAACTGTCAAAATAAATATAAACTTGTCTGTTGTCTGTGATATCTAGTACAGAGTAGTAGTATCTGTGTTATCTGTACTGTAAAATAATGTGCTTTGAAGTTTACGATGCAAGTTACAATCTGAGGTTACAATAATTTTTCGGCATTCCGAGATTTCCGAGTGTTTCTTTGGAGTGAATAACATCAGTGTTATAGCGATATTAGTGATCAAGTGCATATTATCTACCTACGGCTTTGTTTTTACGATTTTGCTTGTGATTGGAATGCTGGGCTGGGATGATGGATGTATGGTATCTGGTGGGTTGGGCTCGGTATCAGACAAATGCTGAGGCACCGGCTTCAGTCCTGGATGGCATAGAAGATGATTGAAATGGAAAAAATAAAATGAGAATAAATAATATGCTGTTTTTTATTTACTTCTGTCATATCTAAAATATTTAAATACAGAAATTGCAACTGCTTTGGGTTATAATCTCTGATAAGACAAATCTTCATTTATGCCACACAATTAGCCAGGTTCACTTTAGGTTCATACTTATTTAAATATGCATTGGCATCTTTATGTAGGTTGAATTTTCAATAAGATGCTCATTTGCTTTGCCTTCTGCTCATACTGTTTCGGTTCGGTGATTTCTGCAAATCTGCAATTAATTTTTATTTTATCATTCTTCTATACCTTGTACCCATACAGCACTCGCCTTTATTTAGTTATACCTTTCTCTTACTTTATATTATAAAAGGTCCCTACTTTATGTTGTGTTTACACCTCAGACATTGCGATTTTCTTCGGATTAATCGAAGCGACGAATTGCACCGTTTAATTAGATAAGATACGCTTAATAATGTTAATAATAGAAGATAGATCCAACAAACCAAATCCAAAAATATCGTAGGGCTTATATTTGACTATGCATTCGACATTGACACGTCATGTTGACACTCCTAATATGACATTAGAATAAATCAAGTTTATCAACGTCATCAGCAGTCGCTTTGTCCACCATACTGTCTCAGTGTTACAATATATTCTCTATAAATTGAATTATTGTCGCCAAACTAAGGTGAAATCGAGAATTTGGATGATATGGAAAGCTTTCAAATAATATGTCCTACTTCCTACTGAATGTACAGTGTACCCGCCCCGGTGCCATACATTTCTGAAACATCTCCTTTGCATATTACAGATAGTGTAGACAGTATTATAGATATAGCTCAGACGACGTGATTCTAAAGTAACGATATTAAAGCAGTGCATAAGTAAAGTCTTGTAAAGCACTGAATACTTTCAACTTCAAAATTTACGAAATTCTACCTCGAATTTGGAATACCGAGCACGTAGTTGAAGTACCCACCTATCAGCGTGGCTGCATTTTAAATTACGGCGGTTTTTGTTCGAGATATCTAAGATAGCATATTTATTAAATATGGCCAGTAACTCGAACTACCCATTGCAATGGATCGTTCTCAAAATCAGCGGCTGTTTCCTACAGCTTTCTGCTGAGTGCAGCCAATTTCATCAAATGTTTTATGTGTTTTCCTTTCGCTACCCTATTTTTGATAAAATACTATTTTGATAAAATACTTTTTTCTAATTTTCTTACTCTACTTCATTATTTCTTTCTGAATGTTTATTTTTTTTATGAAGTTCACTATGATGTAGGTATTCAAGTGTTGTACCTAATTGAGATGAATAATTTTAATGTAAATATCCGATAAACGGGCTATAACGCTGGAATAGATAACAAAAGTTGGCTTTAAAATGTAAGAAACTTTTATTTAAATTGTAAGCAATAAAATGTGTTGAAATTTTATTATGTATAGAATAGAATAGGTATGTACATATATTGTTTTATTTAAAACCTTTTAAAGACTCGCCCTGCTCTCGAAATTTAGCCTTAATTTGTTCCTTCCATGAACATTGAGACTACAACAATTAAAATTTTCCTTAATAAATATATCAATCACGTACCTATTACATTTTAATAATTTAATTGTCTGCACTTTTCTGCGTAAACTTTAACTAATAATTTAGGAAAAATATAAATCAGACTCCTATGTCCATGCTATATTCTAAAAAATGGGACAGTTTCCTCATTAATGATTGAATGACTGAATTTAAAATAATAACAACAAATTTAACGTAAGATTACATAATATTGCAAGTTTTATAAGTGCCATTAAGATAACTTTGTGGGTATGCAAGTGATCCCTTTTACTCGTAGATTAATATTCTTCACATCAATAAACTTGCGCATTTCACTGTACTTACGTCGTGAAGATTGAAATTTATTCATGCAGCTTATGAAAGTTGTCAACTAGCGCATAAGTTTTCAAACTTTATATAATTTTCTTGGTTTATGACCCAGTTGAGTGTAGTTTAGTACTTCATTATACGGTTCAGTAATACATCCAGATTTGAACTTCTAGTTAAGTTTTCTTTAAAGACTAGTAGTTAAGAATTCGGTTTTCTATTTGGGCGGTTCGGGTTTAAATGCCACGGCACTTCTGATTTTTAGAAGTTCTGTACGTTCTAAGCATTTAAATTATCACTCGCTGTAATGGTTAGGGAGAACATCGTGAGGAAACCTGCACATCGGAGAGTTCGCAAAACTGAAAGGCTTGAGAAGTTTGCCAATCCACACTTGGCCAGCACAGTGGCCTTAAAGTTTACATCGTGAAAAGAGAAGAGAGGTCGTGCTCAACAGCGGGCCATGAGTGCCAGTGACGGGTTGAGATGATGATGATGATTATATGCGTTTTAGATATTGTACTTGTATTTTATGTAAAGTTTGATGTATGCAATTTATACAACATTGTCACACACTGCGCTTTCGTAGTATCTGTTAGTCTTAAATCGTGAGGTCACACCCCATATGCATCACGAAAAACCGATCTGTCACTTAGACGCGTCCTGGTTTACGAACCGACAAAAATTCTATTCATACGATGTACGGGATGTACGATACTGTTGCATACTATTATACTAAAGCAATAAATAACTTACATTGTATGAACAACTCTCATTTTTGCTGTAGGTACCTTCTGGGCAAGATTTCTATTCAAAACTGTTCTTGGAATTATGTGTAATATTTATGGGTGACGACTTGTTTTAACTTTTATGCTAGTCAAAGTCAATTAAAAGATATGCCGCTATTTATGTTTGAACTCTGCCGTCAGTCAAAGTCCACTGAAAAATATTGAAGTTAAATGTTTTCTGAAAAAAATGGATGATTATTTTATAGAAAAAAAAACATCTCGATAAAGTGACATTTATTAAGAGGACAGCGTTCCGGTAAATATAATAATAATTACAATAAAGATGTAAATATTAGCAATGGCAGATAATTAGAACCAATGATGTTTTAAATATCTAGATGGAGCATCGAATCCGCGAAAACGTGCCAAAAAATTGTGGCCAACTGTTGGCCACAATTTTGTACGTTGTCGTACGTTCGCGGTACGGACACTGCACGACAACCGCAATGAGAAACGCGCGACAGCCGTACAACACGAAGCGACTAAATTGAAATATGTAGTTGAATGTTGAATATGTAGTAGCGTTAGTGGTATGTTTTCTAAGAAATAGTTCATATCATTGATATTAAGACACTAACATTATTATAATAATTACAATAATTTTAAATCTTAAATGTCTGTATTGTCCCATGAACATTATATTGTCAATTTAAAAATTAAATTACAAGGATTAAACAAAACTTGTATAGATATCTATTAATCACGTAGTAATTCCAATTGCTTTACAGATTAATGGTTTAATTCGAATCGATGTTATTGGAATGGTTGCAATAAAATTGATGTTGTGAGGCCAGAGATTAATACTCGTCCCTCTAACGGGGGTTCTGGTTTCTTGCCAAAGGGTACATTTTAATTAATGGAACCTGATACTAGGTCGTTCAGGCTACACCTACGGCTTGTTTTGTTTTAACTGGAATTAGTGATATGGATGTGTTGCAAGAATCAGAATCTAGTTTGTTTATATAAAAGGAGGTTCTAATAGTGTTTTTTAAACGATAAGAAAAAAGAATTAAAAAAAAATTGTCTCCCTGGCATTTTTGTGTTGTGTTATGTTGTTGTCCCTGGCATGTTTATAGAGTCTTATTTATATGTTTCTCAAACGTAATCAGGCGTTAATTCATTATCAAGAACGTACAATAAAGTAAAAAAAATTGATCAATTCTTTTTCCATCATTTTCTATTTTAAGTAGTGGTCAAACACCTAATAGCAACGTAGAAATTAAAAAGTAGGTATCAAAACAAGGTAGAGATTATCCTAAACAAACGCCTACATCTAGCGACAATTACTGGCAATTTTGCTAACCAAATCAAATTAACCCAAAGTCATATTCGGGTGATACGAAACTAACGAGCAATTTAAATTGGTAGGATTATCCCTTAGTGATAAACTGATAAAGCTGATGTTTAATGTTTCGTGGTAAAGGAATGCGACGATTTCTGAAATATCGACATTTTGCTCCTTTGTTTTGAAATAAGTTACCTTATTTTAAACATTTAAACGAACAATGGTTTCAGGATTACAAGGACTGGAGCTTGAATGGTAAGTCACATGTTTATTTATTTATAAGAATTAGTCTTTGGTGACATTCTCAAACGCCATGTGTGAAGGTGTCTGTTGAGTCTGCAGTATCCAGCGACCAGCTCAATTTTTTATGTGTGTTAACCTCATATCTCTTTACTGGGTGAATCGATTTTCACCATTCATTTGTTATTCGAATGATACATTTCGTCTGGTCCGTGCAATTGTAGCATCTGATAGGTAGTTTTTAAGTTATCCATACTCATCGACTTTAAAATCAGTTATCTATTTTTACCTATTAAAGTCACACATAATAAAACACTCTTATCAAACTATGACACTTACTTGCGTGGATAGCATCAGAGCTCTGGTATAATCGAAGGCATGCTGGAACCAGGATTCATCACCGGGCCCGCACAGTACCAGCAGATTGGTGATACCGAGCAGCGGTATCAGGACTAGAAGAGCCTTGGTCGCTTTGCGGTACTGCTCCGTTTCCAACGTGTTCGCTGATCGCAGCTTTGTTATGAGGACCTGGTAAATTAGAGCATTTAAGACCATCGCAACCTATTATGCCCCACTATTGAACACGGGTCTCTTCTCTAAAATAAATGAGTGGGCCAACGCTGGCCAAATGCGGATATGCGGACTTCACACGCCTTCGAGTTTTGCAAACCCTCCGGCATGCAGGTTTCCTCACGACCGGGGTCGTACGTGGTCCGTACCGCAAACGTACGACGACCGTACTGCTGCCCCACCGTGCACTTTGTATGAAAACTAAGGACCGCCCGTGCGTCGTACGACATACGCAACGAGAAACGCGCGGCAGCCGTACGACACGAAACGCATAAATTGAAAGAGCCCTTAATGCCTTATTGCATTCGTTCCTACTTAATGCGTATGGATATATAAAACAGTAGGTATTAATTTTTAAAACAACACAATTGACACGACTAAGCATTAACACCTACCTACTAGTTGATACTTATAACGTAGTTGATTTGATATGCTGTGCTATTAACTGTATATACGTACCCACATAATCCTAATGAGGAAGAACAAGTTGAGTGCGAGGCCAATCAGCGCTGGCGCCTTGTGGATCCAGTCTACCTGGTGCTCGTGGATCCACAGACACATCTTCGTGTCCCCGGCTATTGCTAGCTGGATGGAAAATACAAAGATATAAATAATACGCTGCTATACATGTAAAAATCAAAATGAAAAAAAGGATAAAACTTCTACTCTATCAATATCTGGTGGAGTTTATGAAAATAGAGTCCGTATGAGATGAAATTTAAATATATGAACCAGGAGCTGAGCCCGCGACTTCGTTCGCGCATAGTTTTTCCCGCGTGAATCCCGATACGGGTATTCCACGATAAAAAGTAGCCTTATAGTATGTTGTTCCACAATCTCCTGTATTTTCCAGTAAAGGTCCCATAAAAATCCTTTCAGCCATTCCGGAGATTAGCCCGGACCAACCGACATACATACAAACAGACAGATAAAAAATTTAAAATCGTTTGTTGGTGTTTTAGTAACATGTAAATATGTATACCTGTATGCGCTGGAAAAAATAATTTAGAAAACACAATTCTTAAATTTTATTTAAGTATATGTTTTGGTTTTTAAGTTATATAAATAGTGCAAACCTGATGGTGTCAGAACGAAAGGTAGAGATAATTATGTAGATAGCGGTAAGTAGATTATTAACATCGTACGCACTTAAAGTAATCTCAGTCAGAATTAATTATTATACAAGATGGGACATATTTCCTCTTTAGGACACTTTCGTAGTAATAGATATTAATTAATGTAGACTTATCTACACAGCAGGAAATAAGAAATCTAAACGATTAGAAGTGAATTAAGGGTTGAGAGCGCCCTAGGCAAAGACCTTTTTTTTCGTTCTCGGTCTGGGTGTACTACGATAACTGGAATCCTGGTGGAACCTATGAGTCATTGGCAACCTATTTTTTTGGTTCTGCGCGCGCCCCCCTTTAACCTCGCGCCCCTAGGCACGTGCCTAGTTTGCCTTAGGGATAATCAGCCACTGCAAACGATGATTTTAACATTAATTTGAAAGCCTGCTGCTATTTGTTTCTCAAAAAAGGAAACAAGAGCCAGGTATAATTTGGGTACCAGTATATAAAGTACCTAACAAGTTATTTAGGTGACCAATAGTTTATGCTTTTGTGTCTACCGATGTCCATGGACGACACGGACAACTTTCAATCAACTGTCCGTCAGTTCGTTTGTCGGTTATTTGCACGTTTTTTCAAATCAGTGTGGTTTCTAAATGAAATATGAAGATAACAGAAAATATTGTACTTAGTAACATGAAATTTCCCAAAAACTGTGCCAGTTACGAAACTGCGCAATTAAAACAATCGAACTGTCGACACTCGTTAAAAGTATTTTGCAAACCACTGCGATTGTTAAGAACCCAAAGGTCTAAGCGACAAAAACTCGAAAAACTTTCTCACAAGACTTCGCCGCTACTTCAGGCTTTTGTGAAAAGTTTTAAACCGACATTTGCGAAGTGGTGCTTCATTGCGTTGCGGCATTCGGGAACAACTTTTTTGTTGTTTTCCTTTTACTTGACGGTCGCCTAATAAATTTGTTTGTCCCAGTTTCGCAACGATACCCCTGTTAGGCTTCAGATCATTTTCGGATTCGGAAATCACTACTTTGAGCGCAAATGGATTTGTTTTGATCGTTCTTATTTGAATATTTTGACAAACAAGCCGTAGTAATAGATTGTTATGTATATAGAATACTTACAATCGCCCAAAGATTCTGGAACACAAAGAATAGAGAAAGATGAGTGGCCAGTTTAGGAATAAAAAGTTCGTTAACTACCTTTCCGAACGGTTAGTTGGAAGGATATTTGGAGGTTACTTAAGGACGATATGCCACTTAGCGAGCTAGAAATTTTAAAATCCACCCAAGACTTTACTTATACCTTCTGAAGACATTACATTATATTAAAGTGGATGCTACTCATAGCGAACTTCAATAAAATGATGACCTTGACATGACGTGAAGTCTACATTGATGTATTGAGAATTGGTGTATTGAGTCATGATCCCGATATCTCAAAAAGTGCAACGAGTGACAGCAGAATATATAGTAATGGTTTGAATAAGTATATAAAATTAGGTTACAAGAAATACGCAAAGAATAATGTATCAAAAGTTTCCCCTGACAATAAAAAGGTTGTCTTAAATACTATATAAAAGCATAAAAGCACTGGTAAAAATACCATATGGGATGATTCTTATCGCAAATGCCCGCGTTTTCTATACGTCTCCGAGGATATAAAATAATCCAATCTCGATCTAATTGAAAAGTCACAAAGGGTAGATTGATAGCCCTTTGTAAAGCTCATTGTTTGGCTATAAAAAAGGTATATATTATACTATAATGTGAGTAAAATATTGAAAATTTTAAATTCAAAATTTAATGAAATATATGACGTTAAACTTTCGAATTATCTTTCGATATATCGAAATGTCTTAATAGTCTTAAAATAACGTGATGCATCACTATAATACCAATTCAATTATTTTAACTAATGTGAAGATTATTTTGATTGTAAAAATTTGATAAATAATATCTTCAGGATTTGCGAAATCTTTTGATAATATTATTGGTTAGGTACTAATTATGAAGATATATTTACATAGTTAGGTACTCGATCAACAATACCAATTACATGTCGGTTCAGTGCTAGAAAACCGTCTCCATAATTAAGATCCCACTTGATATCTCAACTCTCATTTTGTTTATCGATAAATGATCGTAACAAGGTAAAACATAATGTTTATGTATTTGCGACTATATTGCTAAGTAACATGATTTTAATTGAAAGTAAAACTATTGTCCTAGTTCTTTAGTAAACAGATAAACGTATACCGTGTAGGTGGGATCTTAATATTTACACCGAAGCTTTTTAGCTTCGATTTTGTAGGTGAGAATTTAACTAAGTAGTTTGTATTTGTTGATTGAAGCGGTTAGTTTTAGTGAAGATTATCACCGTAGTTTCCACAGATTTATCACTAACAGTTTAATAAAATATAAAGGTATATTAGATATATTATCATCAATTGATAGCAATCATCGCGTAATAATGTTTCTAAACAAATCGTGTTAATTAAATGCAAACAAATCATAATTTGGTCGGAAATTAATTGAAAACATCTGGCTCGTAAAATGAGACTATAATAATTTATGTAGAATGGTGATATAATTTTAAATCAAGTAGGTATTATCGGAGATTCATTTGGGAGGTTAACAAATAATCGAAATTATATTATTTTGTTTATTTGTTTCGTTCTGCAATCGCATCAAATCATATCTACTAAATTAAATGGAAGGGATTTAATTATATCTACAATTCGTATCTTGAAAAACATTAAGATTTTATTTAATCAAACCATTATTCTGCTTTAAAAAGTTAATATGGAAATTTAAAAAATAATAGGTGCCTCCTTATTTTACAAATTCAAAAATGTCCTTAATATCCTCTACAGCTCTACACAAAGTTATATACGTACTTAATGAAAGTAGTCAGTTAATTCGATACAAGAGATTTTATTTTACTGACCTAATTTATGAAGAAGGCAGAAATCCGGTAAATAGCCTGTTGCCGGATATTGGCAAACGAGTATATCCGGTGCGGTCGCGGATAGGTGTCGTTATTATTCAGGCCACGTACCTATCATGGCCAATATTCTAAGATTAATGGAAATTGTGACATTTGACACTTTTTCCTCAAGACCTTAACGCCTATAACCCGACAATTGGGTTTACGAAACATTTCGACAAGATCTCATAATATAATAATTGGCCATTAACGGAAAACATTTTGACAAGTAGGTACTCATAAATTGACCAATAACGTAAAATTTATAAAACCTACATGTCTCCAATCTCAGAGTGTTTCCTGTGACAAAATATTACTTGTAGCTTATAATATGTATGGATTAATTTATGTGTATTTGTTGTCGTATCTGCACCATTTGTTTGTATTTCTAGATGGTGAAAAAATAAAGAAAAAAAAGAGCGTCACAGTCTGTAGTAAGGCTATAATTAACTATTTCCTGGAATCGGAAGATTATCACCGTAGTTTCCACTATCAGATTCCTGTATTGACCTACAGGTGATTATGGAATAATATATATCATCATTTTAAAACAATAAATTGAAAACTAAAAAATAGTTCTCAACTAAACATAGATAATTAATTAATTATGTACCGACATACATTTTGGTGATCTCGGCAGTCGACATTATAGACCAAACGTTCCCATGCGATGTTTTATCATCATAATTTTATCATCGCTTTCTACAGTTGGATGCTCCCGAGTTGGGGAATGGCCCGAAAAATAAGTGCCTTTCCCTTATGAAATCCAATTTCGCAACGGCAAAAAGGGAAATTAACCTCGTGGCTGGATCTCGCCGGTAAAATAAGTGTAGGTACGTACGTACCTAAGTGTTACGGAGCGTGGAATTTTTAATTGTCTTTCGTATTTCATAATTACACATTAAATAATTATTAATTACAATTTTATTACTTAATTACACATTAAGTAATAAAATGTTTTTAGAAGTAAGTATAAAAGCTAATGTTTGACATCCCAGCTAATGAGTGATGAATTTCAAAATGGAGAGCATAATATTTACTTAGAATAAATCCTTTCTCTCTCATCTGTAAGACTTAGAAATGTTAGGGAGGCGAATACCGGGATGGGTAAGCTGTTTAAACATCGTTCTACCGCAACGACGGCTTGGGGTCGTATTTCGCACGTGTTAAGTGTACCAACCCTACCAATATTCCCTATCAACATGAGACGGTCTAGTTTAGATTATAAGCTAGTCGTAAGCATATTAGGCATGCCCAGTGGCGTAGCTAGGTAACCAAATACCCTGGGGCAAAAAATAAACTAGGGTCTCAGCTTAACTGTTTAAAATAATTTCATTTAATTAAAGCCGCCTTTTTGATTAGCTTGTATTCTGAATGCGGGTGAAATTTTAATTAATTCAATTATAGGTATAGTTTGTAAGTCAAGAGTACGAGGGGCCCCTGAGCTTGGGAGCCCCTAGGCACTGCCCGGGTAGCTACGCCAATGGGCATGTCATTCAATGTTAATATTTTTTGCATGTAGACCATAAAGGCAACATTTAAAAAATACAAAAAATTTTCCATATTTGTTTCAATGTTGATTAAAGTTGTGGACCCAAATTTTGCCATTTTAATATTGATACAGAACATAATAATTCTTTTGCAACCTAAAAAATAAATTAAAATCTGTCAGTGCAAAAATGGACGGCAAATATTTTGCGTATCGCTTTAAAATTATGTTGTAGGAATTATTACAGCTATCAAGTACTATCGCGATTCCCAGCGTACTTAGTATGATAAAATGTTATACCATAAACTGTTATTTTTTTAATTGAATAAATAGTGTGTTCTTAAATATTTTAAGGAATTATGTGGATTTCATATAAGACCCGTTTGGTTATTATATGCGAGAGAGGAGAATCGTGATAACCAAGTGGTGTCGTAAGTTACCTGAGTACAGGTCATACTTTTAACCCAGCTTGTAGGCTATACTAGTTAATTAAAAAATAAATAACCTACAATAGACGATTATATTTTTTCTTTAAAATGATTTAACGTGTCATCTTAATTGAATATATTAAGTAGATACTACGAGAACTCCAATCAGGTTCTGACCGCAAACAGTTTGACACAAATTAACAAAAATTTGGATAAATCATTTTGATAAATAAATAAAACAAATGAAAGCACCAGAACCTAGTAGTGCCTATAGGATAGTAAAAATTGCCTTTTGGTTTATCATAATATTGAAATATATTATAGTATAATTTTTCGCTATTATCAAATAGATGGCGAGCGATAAGATTAAAAAAATTAATAGCATGTAAAATATAAATAAAGGGTACCTACTCTATTATATGCACTCTTACCTAAGATGATAGCGGATTTTTTGAATAAAATATTTAACTGGATGTTAAAGTTAATGGAGTATGAAACATTTTAACAATAAAAAATAGCTATAGGATCTTCTTTGCTCCAGACTCAATAAATACAATTAAGAAATGTAAACAAACACATTTCATATGTCGTATAAACGTTTGCTCAATCAGTGTAAGAGACAAATAATTCTAGAAGTTCAGTCAGCTCAGTTAGACAATTATATTGCTTAGTCGGATTCGCTTTACGTAATTTCTGGTCTCGGGTTTTCTCTCAACTCGAGTGCGCTTAAGGCCATCGTTAACGCTAGCTGAGATTGTTGAACTTCAAACACCTTCGAGAACATGGAGAATTCTCTGTCATGCGGGTAAAAATACCTTTATAAGTTTGAGTATTTACTATTCCAATTTAAAGCCTTGTGTTACAGGGCAATTTTTATAAATAGTGAAAAGCTAGCAGAAATTTCACCTTATAGTAAGTTGTCTCCGTCACTCATGGATTTCATTAACATCTAGGGCCTTATTATTGAACGCGACTTAAAGTTACTCCAGGTTTAAATTTTTTGTCCCTGTTATGTGATTATCTAAAGTCAAAAATTAGAAAAAGACAAATATTTAAACTCGGACTAACTTTAATCCCATAAGAAATAACTGATGATCTGTCGGAAAGAGGAGAGGAAGATAGTACTGGCTTTAATAATAAGCTCTTGGCATTTACTGCTTTAGGCTATGATAGCTTCATTATTACTTAACATATAAGTTAAATTTTTAAAGCAATACTCACTCCGTCTGGACCCGTAGATGGCACGACAGTTACTAAGGATCTTGATATTACCCAAATTATAATAAAAATGGCTGGGGCACCTATAAAACAGAAATAGATTTTAATGTCTTATATGCCTACATGTTAAATGTAATTTCTGAATTTTGAAATGTTAATGTTGAAATAACGTAATGAATATCAAATGATGATGAAAATAAGAAATTAGAAGATTATCAACTTAGTTCGATTGTTAAGTCATATTTACAAACGTTTTGCACATATGTACTTTTATCACAATTAATACAAATCGTCAAATTTTGAATTAAATCTGAAGAAAAATAACATTAAAATAAAAAGAAGTAAAGAGAATTTAAGAACTATGTTCATTTAAGCGAGCACTTGGCAAGCGATCAAAGTTAAGTTACACTTCATAAAGATTCAAACACGTGGAACAGAGTTTTAAATTTTCGAAGAAGTTATGAAAGTGCTTTGCGACGTTATTTAAAAGCTTGGTAGCAATTTCAAGCGGAGCAACACTTGCAGTTTACAAGTTATGATTAAATAAAATTTATGCAAATAAAATACATGATATTGATTTGAATGAAAATATATAATAATATCAACAATTTTATAAAAATCAGCGTTGTTTATTATGGATTACATAAACACAACCGTTTTTATGAGGAAGATAATTTTTAAGTTAAAACTCTTAAAGCACCCACAGCTATCGGCCATGATGATAGGACTCCGAATTACATCAGTCATAAGTTAAGCTACTGCAGTCGCGGTTAGACTTTGATAATAACATTCAAATGTGTGCGCTTTGCTGTTTTCGTGTTTGGAGGAGACATCCCACATAATGATAACGACCTGTATTAAATATAAAACAAAATCGTTATTGACATACTCACCCCAACCTATAGTTGTGTACACCTTAAGCTTGATATTCTCTGCTGTGAAAGTTTCCACGACTAGCATATAGAGGTACAGACCTAGAAAACATAATTATGTAACGTGAATTAATTATTAATTATTAATTTTCATAGTATAAAAATATTGATGGTATAAAAATAATGATGAAGCATTATCAATTCGTAATTGACTATAATGACTAAAATCTTCACAGAGATCAGAGTTAGAGAGAGATTTACTTGTGTTGATTTTATTTCGCCGACAAATCATTAGACGATGTATTCCTTCATCGAAGTGATAATTGAATTCTATTCTAAGCTTTCATATTCATTTTTCTTATTATAAAGCATTAAAATTTTAAGTGGCCAATTACTAACCGGTGGCTAATTACTCCTCAGTTTATGGAGCCTCTCATGGCTCTTTATTATAAAAACAAAATAGATTTATCAATACCAATGCCAAATAAAGGAGCAAAACAAATTACGAGCAAGTTCAAAATACGAAAGAATCCAAATTTGTTTCCATATGAATGAAAAAGAAACCAAATGTGACAAAGAAACCTGACATCGCGAGGTGAAATATAAATAAATAAGCAACTCTGAACAAATTAAATAGATTATTTGTAAAACGAAGTAATTTGAAAAAGTACTTATTTGTAGATATTTTCGAAATGTTAAAGTGGATTGACCTAAACAAGTCTGCTAATCTGCTTTATATTATCAAGTCAGTTTGAACAATAAGTATAAGGTGTAATTAAATCTTTTCAAATAGAACAATATTCTAATTATGATAAAATATAATTTACATTGTTGTTAAGGCTGTCTCTTTATTTATAGGAAAGAACGTAACTTATTACTCTAATAAATTCGGGGATTATATTAATCAAAAGCACCATGTCAAGTTTCATAATAATCCACAATTAGCACGAATATATTTTTTACCTATAACAGCTTACCTTCAACCAGCATCCAGAAGAAATTAGTGAGGTAGAAGTAATGCATGCAGATTACGAGAATCATGCATGCTGTCTGGTCCTGCTGCGACTCTTCGGACCAGTTCTACAAAAATATGGTATTATTAAGAAAATTGTTTTAAATTCGTTCATTTAACGGAGAAACATTACGAGACGGTATAGACAGCGCTAAGATGCTTTAAAATAAAATCTCTAGGTCACTTATTCAAAATGGTTAAACAATTTGTGTATCTATTTTATACTTTAAAAAAGGCAAGGCTTTTAATCAATGCTTTTAAAAGATTGCAGAGTTTATTTCCCCACTTCTCACTCATTTTAATGAAGTAAGTAGGTATTTTTTGAGGTGATAGTCCTTCATTAAATTGACGATATAAAATCCAAGATGATATTTGTTTAAATTGGTGAATTCAACGGTGAATTCGACGACAACACGAATGATTTCTTAAATTAGCTTCAAATTTCTAAGTTTACGAAATTGTCTATGAAATGAATCCTACTAATATTATAAATGCGAAAGTTTGTAAGGATGTATGTGAGTGAGTGAGTATGTGTGTGGGTTTGTTACTCTTTCACGCAAAAACTACTGAACGGATTTTCATGAAACTTTGCAGTAATATAGCTTAGACATCGGAATAACATAATTTGTTAAAATTTATAGAGATTTTTGAAGGGACGGGTTTCCCGAAGCGAAGCGAGGGCGGATTTACTAGTTGGTTATAAATTCGCATTGGAGCAGCGTGGTGCAATAATCTCTAGGCCCCTTCAGTTACAACGAGAGACTAGTCCTTATTACTGGATTGCTAATGCTGAATCCAAAACAATTAAAAATTTAAACTTTTAATCGCCTTCGTCAGTGTGCAGACTCTTATAAAGTGCCATTGCACTTTGCACTTTGCAGTGCACTTAGCCGTAAAAACAACGACATAAATGCGATGGTTGGTTAGTGCCAACAGTACTAATATCGACATTAATATAAAAATATTTAAGAACGTAAGGATGTTAAGTTATAATAATCTATTTTCTATAATTTTATCGTCGCCATATTCTATTTTAGAACAAATTTCGAAATGGCCTCTTAAATTATTCAATGGAAAAGAGTAATCAAAAGGTCTGTCACCTTTTAAAACTTGCTACATAAATTAAAAAAAAATATTTCGAACGATTCAAAGTGTTCTTGTAACTGAAAAACAAGATTTAGGTAAATAAAATTACATTTGCAAACGACATCTGTAAAAATTTAGCAAGGATTTGTTTTACATAAATAACCGACGAACGAGCATACGAGCCACTTAGTGTGGAAATCCCTGGCGCTCGAGGACGTAAGCACACATACGTAAAACTAAAGGAGGAAACAATGCCGATTTCAAAAGGAGCGGGACCCGCATTATTTCTGGCTCTTCGACGCTCTGTCCCCTATTTATGTAAAATAAAATTTTATGGTCAATTTTAGAAATGGAGTAGCTTCCCAGGGTGGTTAACAACCCTATGTGTACTTGAGTTTCGATGGTTTATCAACCCTGAAACCAACTTTGATTATCAATGGGAGTAAAAAGGATGGTAATGTACAGGAGTAGAGGGGGAGAGAGTTATGTAGGGTATTTCGACTTAGAGGAGTAAGGATAGGTACTTATACAAATTTTTATCGTCGTATCGTAATAGGTATTACCTACTTATTCTATAAAAATATCTGTTATAGTGTACTCACCTGTAAAGCTAAGTTCAACATCCAACTGCAAGCAGACAGTATGTAAGTGGACATAAGATTTGTGTGTATCGTGTTTCTAAGACATCTGAGATCTCTGAAAAAATAAGGAAGACATTCAGTGATATGTTATCAATTACAGAGTAAGCGGGACCTGAGCTTGATATTTTGAAAGTGTCAGAAAAGGTATCGGTCCTTTTACTAATTAAGTAGTTCCTTCGTCTGAATACGAACGTATGTACCTATGTATACTTAGGTAGTATTAAAAATAATACCTAGGTATAAAATCTCACTATTGTAGATTTTATTACTAAAACGATCGAAATTAAAATGTTATATTTGGTGCTTCACATTGTTCGTTTGTTAACAGTAGGTAAAGTTGTTGTTATTTTGATAAGTAGGTATAATATTGTCGGTAATCCTACCTACTTAAGAATTAAGTATTTATTTAAGAAGTAAGTTTGCAAATATTTGTTATCAACTACCGAATACGGTAGACGTTATCCTGCAACGTATATTAGGTATTTATGTCTCGAATTCCAAGCGCCGTATTAAGATGGAGCATGCGCCAGTTGTTAAGTAAGACCCACAACTGCAAAAACCGCTTTACCTACTAATAAAAGGGGTTTTTACGGAAATTCGATATTTTTTCGCAAAGAAGAGAAAAGTAATCTGTTACTTTTAAACCTTTAACTACATATTTCCATATCTAAAAATCTGTCGATATTTTTTTGATCCATTATGACGTGAATAAAATTGATACTCGATAATTTTCGTGAACTACCTACAATTAGTATTCATATTATAGAAAGGAAATAGAACAATTCATAGAATTTATTTATAGAATTTATTATTAAGAAACGTTCTGAATTACTTTGAGATTTAAATCGCAAACAGTCACTACAAATGCGTTGCAAAATATAACTTTCTACATTTAAACAAAACAAATTACGTCGCTGAATGTTACTGCGTATCAGTCAACTCCGTCTTTTATCATTATCATTCATTTAAGACAATAGCTCTGTCCTAATTTGTAAAACTTGGTGAATAAACTTTGTTTGAGACGTAAGTTGGAGATTAAGAGATAACGGCGGCTTCCAAATATGCTCACACAACTAAATTAAATATTTCCACTTGAAGGTTTCCAAAGTCGTGGAATTCTGCCAAAATTAACTTCAATCAGTTTAAGGAAGTTTTATTACTACATATTGTGTTGTTATTTATACTGTTTTATACTAATGATTTTTATTTCAAGCTGTTAATTGCCTTACAAAACAATGTAATTTATATTGAGAAAAACAAATTAATGTTTTTTTTGAGGAAATAATTTCACTGTTTTATTTTTTGCCTACCAAACGAAGCCTTAACGTGAAAAAAAAGTCAACGGAATATGTTAATTTGAGTGCATACATACAATAAACATTTTGAAAACCTTCTTTAATTTTTTACCTTAGTCTTTTACCATTATTAATTTTGATTGGCCTTTTAAGAATTATACGATTTAAAGTTGATTAGCACGGATTAATACGATTAAAGTAGATTAGCAAGAAAGTTAATTACACAACGATTTTTAAAATAACGTTTAAATAAATAATTGCATTTTAGCAAGAACGTTGACTTCAGTATTTTGTTTTATTTCAATTTGTACAATGGGCATACAAACATACATAATTATAATAAAACAATAGTACATTACGATACGGTGCGTAAAGTTGGCCATTTTTGAACGGCGTGAAGTTAGCGCACGAGCGAAGCGAGTGCGATATACGCCGTTCAAAAATGCAACTTTACGAACGAGTATCGTATATTATTTTATAGCACGAGTGACATAAACCCGCATAATTGTAGTTACAATAGATAATAATTATGTCTTGATTTTCTAATTTAATTTATTAATTTTGATAAAAGTATCTGATTTTGTATGAAAGGAGGTATTGACATATGAGTAACTGGCAGGTTAGCAAGAAAAGAAGAAAAAGATGACATTGGGTAATGGCATGAATGGTACTTTAGTACATAGTATCTCAATGCATGAATGTAAATTATTATAGGGATTGTAATGTTGGGAACACAGGTTGGGAAATAATAAATGTGTAATATGATTAAAGTATAAACAGGTTATTTTCATTATAGTTATGATTTAATACTTTAATTTCATATAGATAACATATCTTTTTAAGTTGTTACAGAGTTAAAACACTTTTTAAGTTGCGATGATGTTATTGTTGTTTTATGGTGCAAAAGAGAATTATAAAGTGTAACATGAAGAGTCAGATAAAAAAATACGAAAGGAATTATCACGAATTTATTAATATTTAAATTTAAAGTTTTCTACAAGTTCACACAAAATTAGCAGTAAGCGCTAAGTTGGCAACACAGCAATCAGGTGTCAGTGACGTTTCGCTAGTGTCAAATATGGCGACTGCGATTTGTCTCTTAGGACAATTACAATTTAACATAACTGGACAATAAGAATTTTGCAGATATATGTTGTCGACTCAAAATCTTTGTTTTTTTATGTTTTATTATTCAGGTAAGAACTGCACGAAATTATGAATATAGATTCATTTTTGCATGGTGTGAAGTTAGCGTCATTTGCCATGTAATAAGGAGCTACTTACGCCACGGCTAACCGTGGCATAAATGCGGGTTTAAGTCACGCTGTGCTATAAAATTTGTTTTGAGTATAACTAAATAATAAAAAGATTAAACACATTTTATTATGGTGTTATTCACTGAGTAAATCTTCACCTGGCTGAGCATAATATACGATCAAGCTTGTCATAAAATTGCATTTTCATCGAAATTAAAGCTACATCCAAAATTGTATGTCCGTATAGGAAGATGAAATATACTTAACTTTCCACTTGCAAGATTTGACCGAAACATACAAATTTATTGCAAGTTACATAAATGTTTGCAAAACAGTAGGTGTGTCAATTTAACCAATGCTCTTTTAAAGCAAAAAAACGTGAGCAGGGCTATCATTCAATTCAACTATACTTCACATTTAGTATAGAAACAGTAGTTACAATAATATTTTTTTACGTTTATCACTAAAAGCAGTTTCAAACAGCATTAAGTTCATAAAATACACAAGTTGCCACCATATAGTACTGTTTTAAAGTGTGTTTTTATGACAATGGCTCAGTGGTTGCCTCCAAGGAATGATTTACAGCGCTATAAATATCTTTATGCTCTTAAGATCCATTGTACCAGTAGAAGTTACAAGGCCCTCAGTACCTCCACTTAATTAAACCTCGTATTTTGTTCCTTTACCTTGTTTTTCGAAAATTTATTTAAAAGTTTAGTTAAAACAACACCTGTAATCTTTTGTAATTTTAGGGTAATGAGTTCTTAGCAAACTACATCTAGAAGAGAAGTTTGTTTCCTCTGCTGTTTCATGGTTAAAGAGAATTTATTTTTTATACCTACTCTCTACATAGAGCTTCATGTACTAAGTAATTTAAGAAAATATACCTATAAAAATACAGATGCAAAACTGACTACGTGATGCATATTTACTGGATTTCAAAATTTGACAATTCTCTTTCGCTACAATTGTCAAATATGTAGGTAAATAGAATAGACTACAACACAACTATAACAAGACTACAAGACTACAACCGATTATCTCAAAATGTTGCTTGTGGATCGGAACGTATTTTTTGTGAAATTCGTCCAAATAACTTGAATACTCACTTAAAATATAAGAAAACGAAGACAGCCAACGAGAGTACTGCCAGGCTGAGTGAGTACCCGGCGAGGTATATGAGGCTAGCCACGTCCGTGGGTGACACGTTCGCAATCCTCTCCGTGCAATTGACGTAGTTGGTGTAGTTCTCCCATCCTCCCTCCAGGCAGAGGCGCGACGCATTTTCTGTTGAAAAATTGACGGTGTTTATTTTGTGGCTCTCACGGCTTTTATTACAGTGTTATTGCGCGGCGTTATATCGATGAAGATATTTTTGGGCGCAAATAAAGTTTCTTTGAAAAATGTACGATAATATTTAAAAAATGGATTGCGTAGACAATTCATTTAAATTATGATAGTCCTTTTAGTAGATAGAATTGATCCCAATTTGAGTCTTGTGCTCTGTGTCGGTCACAGTTGGCATGGGCAGCAGCGGAAATGTAGTGCTGTATGCTAGTTTTCTGCCTAAAATCCATAAAAATTAAGTTCACAATTCTATGACAGGTACTTGATGACTTACGTGTGGATTAATAAAATCGTAAATGATTAATAGCTCTATTGATTAATAGCTATATTATATATGAAAGACTTTTTCAAGCAAAACTATCAATATCCGCAATATATAGGTACCCGTTTTTTCTTACTTTATCAATTTATCTGTACGTTTGTCTCATTAACTCAGTCACCGTTTAACACGATGAGTGCGAAACAGGGCTTAAAATACCCTGTCCGTGTCTCGTAGTTATAGCGGTAGGAAAAACTTAAACTTCTCTGTCGTGCGGGAGGCATAACTTCCATCTGGTTCAGTGTAGGAAAGATATAACTATATATCTGAGATGTGCTATTGATTCCTAGTTCTATGGTATATCCACCTTGATACCGGGTTTCTTAGACCTCGTGCCGCACTGAACAAATAAAATTCTAACGCAGTGCGGAACGAGGTTGCGATCACCTCGTACCCCCGAGCACCTCGTAACGCACCCTACGCTAGCTTCACGTGGTTAGTGTTGTGCAACGCATTCGAGGCTGCGCACGCGACTAAGTGAGACTGCTGCCGATTATGTCGAAACGTTGCAGAAAAAACTTAATTAAGGAGGATGATGAAGAAAAACCGTGTGGTGAATCTGAGTCAAAATGAGGACATAGGATGATATTTCAAAAATAGGTCAGTCACTAATTAAAAAAATAAGATAGTCGTGAGGCTGACAAAAAAGTGAAGAAAATACTCACAGAATGCACTGGTTGCAAAAAAATGTTATTGTTTGGCCTGTTTTAATGAAAATCACCCATAAATTTGAAAAAAAAATAAAAATGAAATCGATATTTATTTTCCCATCACTAAATAATATGAAAAACTGCCATTCTTCAGTGCGGTACGGGGTACATCAGACCCCACATTTTATTTTACCTATAGAATCTAAACTAACTAATCTAACCACGCGCGGTGGCAGATTTAGGTTAATCAATTCATTGTTAA
Organism: Hesperia comma; assembly: GCA_905404135.1. Taxonomy (NCBI): domain Eukaryota; kingdom Metazoa; phylum Arthropoda; class Insecta; order Lepidoptera; family Hesperiidae; genus Hesperia; species Hesperia comma. The sequence continues at coordinate 6,363,099 of FR990031.1, forward strand.
TAATAATCGCGACAAAAACCGTACACTTTGTTTTATTTGGCGCCAAAAAAAGGATTTTTGTCTCCTACGGGCGGTGGGGTTTAATACGCCTCGTGCCGCCACAATGTCTGGTTTAGGACAAGGTTTAAAACGCCCCGTAACGCAGTAATGCAAAGTACAGAAAAATTTGTGCCGCTGGGAACGTGTTAACCGTTTTAGATGCAGTTTACTGATGATCATGAGGTATTATATAATTTATAATTACACGTACCTATTGTTTGCTTTATTTAAATCGGCTAACAAATGAATAATATTTTAATTTGAATAATTTCGTATGAACGTTTTCATGAATACGGTGATGAGGGTTAAGTTAGGTTATCAATATCATTTATTTATAATTTAATCAATATTAATCAATAAAGTCTGTATGCCTGTATATTTGTGCACGCTAACCTCAGTATCGGCTTACCCGATTATAATGTCGTTTTCAGGATCATGTTGTGATGCGCTTTACATCATAAGATTTAGTTTTTTTTCACGTAAATCGGTTTACAAATAAAGAAGTTACGCTGGTGAAGTTTAAATGAAATCATGAATGAAAAAATGAATAAAATTTAAGGTGAAGTATAAATATATAAATGTTACATCAAATTTTCAAGCATTGTTTGATAATAATAATATTGTTTCAAACATCTCATTAATCAATTAAAATATTGACTTTAGCATCTGAGTGAACAGTATCTTATTCTAATTAACAGTTGTATATTACAGTATCTACCTACGTTAAATCTTCTTGTTAAAACAAACATAGTATTGCTAGACAGTTTCTCGAGTTTCAAAGAACGTTGGGCGACTCACAAAATCTAACGAGGCTTTATTAATACAATGTATTCAGCTTTTGCCGTACGTAACTAACACCCAAATTGAGTCATTGTTTATAAATGTAAACAGACACACATTGTAGTATTTCTTGCGCACAAAATGTTGCGGACATCTGTCATAAACATTGAAGTTATACAAAGAATATACCTACTCGTAGTACAAGCCGCTTTTCAGATTCGCTTGTTTATTCGAATTTCAAATTTAATTCGTAAACCACGTGATTGTATGACAAGGGTGCAAAGTAATATTTTTTCGGCGAGGGCGTTTTTTGAATCCAGAGCGAAGTGAGGGATTCAAAGTACGTCGCCCGAGCCAAAAATATACTTGCTCCCGAGTGATACACTCTACTTTTCATCCCCCCTATGAGAAAATAAAAGGCGCCTCAAATTCAGGAATAATACTGTCACAGTCACTAAACTAAACTGACTAAACCGACTAAACCGACTAAACCGACTAACCCGACTAACCCGACTAACCCGACTAACCCGACTAACCCGACTAACCCTACTAACCCGACTAACCCGACTAAACCAACTAATCTAATTAAACTAACTGAAGAACTCATTTTTCAAAACAAAACCATGAATTTCTAACAATCCGAACTGAATTTACTTTTCCTCCCCGTTATTTAAATATGAAAATTCATTCCCGCCCGCTAAATAGAAAACACCAACTTTGGGCCCCCTTAAGTCCGAACCAAGTAGTCTTTTTTGAATAGGTGGGATGAAAAATATTTGAATACTGTTAAGAATTAATTCAAGTTAAGAAATGTGGTTATTTCAGTGATAGATAGTTTTGAAGAACAATAGAGTGTAAAATTGCCTCTCAATTAATTTCTTATCTGAAAAGAGCGTGGGTAGATGGGACCTTGGAAAAACATTTTACGTCTTAAAAATAATTACAGTAAAAATACGTTGGTAATTTTTTGCACCAACTCTGAACAAACACCCGAATGTCTAAACACAAAAAAATGGGAAAGCATCCTACACCACAGCCTGTAGGATTTTTGTAACAATATGAAATATCTATAAATATATTACTCAAATTCGATCTAGGCCGGTTAGTCACTAAGCAAACTGTGTTAGTGCGTTTAGGCACTGCGCACAACGACGGGACAACGGACCAAATAAAATGAAAGCATTCAATTATGACCTTTATGTCTTGGTTTTTACGATTGTATAATCGAAAGCCGTACTAATGGCCACACACTCCTGATCAATGTCAAGTATAGAATCGAAATTCAACTGTAATAGCCAGACCGTTGTAATGTGTGAAGTGAAGATGAATGTACAATTTTAAACTTTACCACCTTTAGTTGTGTTTGTCCAGGCATGCAATACTTGTTAACTGTTTTATTTCCGAATAAAATGCGACACACAACGCACTTCTATATCCACAAACTTTGTACAAAGTTCTACAATTCTATATGTTAACGTTAATGTTTCTCAAAGGTCTACATGTTAAAGTAACTGTATATTTTTATGTGTCACAAGAAATAGGTACCTATTACAAACTGTAGTTTCGGAGTAGTATGCAATTAACACTAAATTGCTCGTTTTGTTGTACTAAATTCAGTACTTATACCTACTACTAATCTATGTAAGTCTTCGTATTATATTATTTTTTACTAGTTGCCTGCTCTGCGGTCAAAATTCGTGTTGCGTATTTTTATGGCCTAATAAAAAGGAATAATATATTTTTTGTTTTAAAGATGTATTTAAAAGCCACATTAAATCTATTAAGGCGTTTCCAAAATTAGTAGAAATAAAGGTATAGACAAACGGACAAAAGTTGTTATGGGATCTATTAGTATATAAACATCTCCAAAATATTTTCTTGATTAACTTTTCTTGTATAGGTATAGGTAGGTATACATCGATTTTATTATTAGTGCTAAAAATGAAATTATATTTAGGTAATATTTGCATATTCTCGAATAATGCATTACTGGTAGGTAAATCAACTAATTATCTCGAGATACATGACGTGATTTCTAAATAAGACAGTTCAGTCACATAGTATCTCAATGGTTCAGTCCGAAACGTTTTCGATGTTATCTAGACCTCTATCGAGAAAAAATACGAACGGTAAGAGAATTCTTTAATTTTTTCATTAATGTTTTTGAAACTAAGTCTCTCAGGTTTGTGTTTATACAGTGTTTGATGTCAATTTAAGTTTTGTTTATAGAAATCTTAAAAATTTACTTTTATTTTATCAGTCGAGTTTTTTTACTTTTATCATTCATTATTGGGAGTCGAGATAATTCAGGACTGAGGAATTCTGGAACGAGGAAGCATAATATAAATTCCTGGATTCTCTAGTAACTTGTAAGAGACAAAAGGCTCTTGAATCCATTAGTTGATGCAATATTATGGAACTTCCACCAACGGAAAAATAGACTTCCAAGAAAATTTCATTCAGGCATTTATACTTTACGAAATTTTATGGACTTAAGATAGCAAATGAGCATGCAGTAGCATTATTCCACTGCTGCCAGTGAAAACTATGACCGACACACATTGTTAACATTGTTAGTTCCGTTAGCAGTATGTTATTAATTTAATGACTAATGTGCAATAGATAGCAAAAAAATATAATACCTACTAATATAAAAATTTTAAGTTTATTATTTTAACCAAAGTTCATCTTGGTTATTTGCTAGCTCGCTACGTATTTCCTGGCAATTTTTCAATCAAGCGTTTCATCGTACTTATTGTTGCTTTAAAGGGCTGATAAATGTTTTGAAAGGATGAATTTAATTTTCTATTTACCCTAGAGCTGCGCCGATTGAAATTTACTTTGGATACTAAACGTTTAATTAATTGAACTGAAGTTGTGTAACATTTAGGCACGCAATGTAGGTAATGTGCAATTATCCTTCCTTTTACAATCCATTATATCTTTTTTTTATGCTATTGTTTACCGATTCTGAGCCACGTTTAAAATTTCAACTCACTATTATCAGGATGGCAGTATGTATACTATTTGGCACGTAATCGATTTTAGTTCAACAGACTAGATCCACAAATCCAAAAGATTATTTACTAAAGTGAATGTTTTTTTACCAATTATTAGGAAATAAATAGCGTGGACTCTTCACGTGATACCCAAACCAACCAACGTTCCTAATAATACACTCTGCTAACTAGACTTACGATTCTAGTCCTATTTTGAGTCTTTTTCGACCGGCCACAGTTGTCCTAAGCGACGAAAACAAAAGGAATCAACCTCCAATTAGGACGCAGTATGGAATTTGTCATCATGAAAAAAGAAAATAAAAATAAGAACTACTATTTGTTGGTTGGTTGTCTATACAAAATTGTTATGCCTAATTTGAAACTTATTATTGCGAGTGAATTTGTCTCACAAAATAAAAATTGTATAAAAATCTTTGCATGAATTCGCAAGTAAGTTTTTTTACGAAACAATAAACATTATAATGAAGTTCAGATACATCCTAATTATTCTGCTTTACTGCACTTTTAGATGATAATAATCTAACGCGTCATTTGTTTACACTCATACAAAACTGTACTGACGAAAGACGTATTCGTACGTAAGATAGGATCAACGAAATTACTTACGCGTGTCGTCGTAATAAACTCCGTGGAACTCGCTAAAACATTTCTGCACAGCCAGGGTGTTCCATGGAGTCGGATCCCAGCACAGCAGTCCATCGAAGTATGCCGGGCAGTAGTCACCCACCAGGTCCAAGTTTTTCATCAGACATTCTTCGGCAGCATTCTCTCCCGCAAGTTCAGCGCTCTCCAAAGTCTGTAGGTCCTCCAGTTTGACGTACTAGATTACTTTACGAAAAGAAATCGAATCTTCTCCCTTCTTTGGTTTCCTTAATAACTTATCACTTAATTTACTTTGCACTACAAATTATCGCGAGTTGATAGTCAACCCCGGGACTTCCATTACGGTCTTGTGTCTTATCATCGATATTTGGTTAAGGAATGGCTGAAGTTCACAGGCTCTTCAGGTGTTCGTCCCACGTCTAAGTGCCGTGGATTCTGCGGAGTACCTGAGCGACCCCAGTAAGAACGTTACCATGATAACGTTGTTTGCTCGAGGCTTGTGTTCTAACTTATCAAGTGATAAGGCACCGAGAACAAACATCGGCAGTCTATAAGACTATTTGTGTACCGTGCAAGGAACTTGTATTTTTTCTGTAATTGTCTTCAGTTTCACATTCGCGTAACCTGTAAAGAAAAAGATTCATTTTTACATGGTTTTTAGTCAGGTATTAAAATGCGAAACTAAGTCTGTTTGTCTGCCACCTTTTGGTTTCGTTTCGCATTTCAGGTTTATGTTTTAGCTGTGGGCTATCTATACGGCAAATTTAAGACTCTGAAAAATAGAGTTAATCTTCAGGCCCGGCGTGACACTGGTGTTGCTCATGTCCATAGGCGACGATGACCTCTTACCATCAAGTGGTCAGCCCTTCAGGCGATAAAAAAACCAGAAAAGGACGTAGGATAGTTTACTCCCAATAATTAATTCCCTTGGGATAATTTTAACGTTATTTTGTCATTTTTCGACTCCCACTCAGACCAAATTGCGAGCAAAACATGATTGACATGAAGGCATACAAACAATAGAAACGCATGAACAGTTTATTAACTAACTGTATAATTATATAAATATATTGTATATATAAATGTCAGTTTCACCCAAAACTTGAAAATTCTGGTTGTATCGCTTGATTACTTTAAACTACGAGTATGGTATGTTTGAACACTTGTCCTAAATTCACTACTTAATACGCTAAACTGTAGATTTAACTAGCAATAAATTTATGACAGTAAACATTTGCAGTTTAAACTTTCGTATGACAGAAGTAAATTCAGCAGCGTACTTAAGTCAATGTTTATTATGATAAATGTTACGTAAACGATAAAATTCATTCAATAACCTCGTAGAGTGACCTTGCTTTGATAGTTATATGACTACGGCTATTGGCTTTAACTCTTGGGCCTACTTCTTAGCAGAATTGTCATTTCATCTTAGATTTCACGCAGGTCAAATGCAGATCGCTGAGGGTAAGTAGGTACATTTGATTAGTATTGCAAGTTTTTATGTCTGCACTAGAGAACCGCCCGCGCTTCGCTTCGGGACCCGTAGGTAACACCCGCGTAGGTCCCGCTCCCGTAGGAATTTAGGCTAAAAAGTAGCCTACTACTCGCTCTCTTCACTCCACCCTGTCTGAGGTGTGTGGAGCCCTCGGGACAGTTAGTTCCCCTTTGGGGATGTCTCTCGCGGCCCGTTAAAACGGGCCAGTCCTTGGGTTGGGCCCTAAGGCCCTTGGTTGTCCATCTGTGGTTAACCAATAGGTCAAGTCCGGTGAGTGGTGACCTTTTTACAGGCCATAGAGTCTTAAACGGGATGGGGTTCATCTTCGCGCCGCCCAGGCGATCGAGCCCCTACCGGGTGAATCCCGCTGGTGGGAAGCCCAGCAGGAGCCGATCAGCGTCGGGCGACGACTTACGAAGCCCCAGTATCAGTTAGTGCTAGGCCCGTCCCGCGCAACCAGCAAGTCGCGCGGGAAGGCCCAGCGGTCCGGTGGCCGGGTGTGGAGCGACGCCAGGTCCTGCAGATGCGGGAACCGCGACGCGTCGACACGCCCGAACATGTTGCGTGTCAATCGCTCGATGAAGTCGTCCAGGCTCTCGACTCGAAGGTCCCTCTGGATGACGGCGTTCCTGACGTACCTCGGCGCACCAGTCAGCCGGCGGAGCGCAATCGCCTGAACTGCGCGCATCCTCTTGCGCTGCGGTTCGCTGGCGAGCGCGTACCACGCCGTTGCCGCGTACGTGAGGCGGGGTCTGATGTAGGTCTTGTAGACCCCGAGCTTCAGTCCGAGAGGGAGGCTCGAGGAGAGCACTGGTTTCTGCCATCGCACTTCTGGAATTCGCGACGGCTTTCGTAATGTGGCTTCATCGAGAGTCTTCCGTCGATTTTTCCCAAGTATTTGGGCTGTGGGGCCCATTGGATATCTTGTCCATGAAGCTCCAGAGTAGGGTCCCGCCTGTTGAGGTATCCTCCTATGTTCACAGCCGGCGTCTTCCCGACATTCACCGACAGTCTCCACGCGGCGAGCCATTCGGGGAGGGCATCAAGCGCACTGTTATAACCCCGTATATTACTGCTAAATCAGCGCTCTTACCGTACTGCACGTTTTTATAATTTTATTAATTAGTTAGAACTCGGACTCCGTCGCGACTAGTACATACCTACTAATCTTTAACATAAGCCATAGCTTTGTACAACACAGTTTTAAATAAAGTCAGTGTCAGTGGAAAAAGTGGTTTTTTTGAAGACTGTCGGAGAAGCCCCATAACAACTGGTGTCAGAAGTGGGATACCAGAGAGGTCTAACGACTTTTGAGTCCGTCAGACGCTGGTATCCGAATCCGAGCTTCCACGACAGTCCCTGACCGACAGTGAACCTTGGCCCAAGGCCAAGTCTGCGTCAGCCACGAGGACGACGGTAAGACTCCGCTCTTAAGCGTGAGCCCGCTCCAGCCACACCTTGGACGACGGTCAGCCTCAGCGTCAGCCTGAGCCCGCTCCATCTACATCTTGGACGACGGTCAGCCTCAGCATCAGCGTGAGCCCGCTCCAGCCCATCACGACAGCGACGAGAGGGGTCCAGGTCTAACTCATCTTCAAGCCAAGAAATTCTACATATTCGCCGCGAGCGCGCCGCGTGGCGCAATCACCACGTGTAACTGCAACCGGACACCGGCCGCCACGAGGATGCACGTGCAACTCATCGCGTTACTGTGAGTGTTTCTTGTGCAATATTACCTAATTAATTAAAATAAATTTCAGTGAATCGCGTTTACGGTTAAAATTCGTGCAATTATCTAAAACTCTAGTTCTTTTCACTATTTCGTTCATCTTTTCGTGTTACGTGTTAATATCCTAGTTAATTATTTGTCGTTTTACTTATTCATATTTTAATTAATATTTTTAGTCCAGCATAACATAATTAACATCTATGTCACATAAACGAGAGCCTTCAGATAGGAAAATCGAAATGGCCGAGAAAATAACACTATCATTTTTAACTAAATTTATAAAACCTTTTAGTGGCGACAGGGAATCACTCCCAGCCTTTTTGACTAACTGTGATAATGCCATGAACCTAGCTAGCTCAGATCAGCAACCAATTTTGTGTAAATTTATTATATCGCAGTTGGAAGGCAAAGCGCAAACAGCGTGTAGCCTCCGAAGCTTTTCCAAATGGGACGAACTAAAAACATATTTAAAATCTACATTTGGGGAGAAAAAACACGCTACACATTTATTATCCGACCTACAACACGCTAAACAATTACCCAACGAAGACGTAACTAAATACTCACTTAGAGTAGAAAGTATACTTACACGTATTCATTCCGATATCCATTACACTTGCAAGGACGAAAAGGAGCTCCCAGGCAGAGTAGCTGCCATGGAAGACCTTGCATTAAACACATTTCTGCTAGGTTTAAATCCTGCTTTATCAACTATTGTCCGTTGCAGAAACCCGTCTACTCTTAGTGATGCTATTCAGTACGCCACGGATGAGGAGAAATTATATAATTTATCGAAAAATTATTCAAGGTCACAGAAACAATGTTCAATTTGTAATAAAGTCGGACATAGCTCATCTGAATGTTTTAAAAATAAAAGGACTAATAATAGCTATCAAAAATCATATCACATTAATCCTCAAACTGATCTTATTCCTAGTTTCAAAAATGATAACCAAAAATCCTGTAATTATTGTAAAAATCGTGGCCACACTATAGAAGAATGTCGTAAACGCAAATATTATAACAATCTACGTCGTGAGAATGGCGACAACTTGCAACCTGAAGGCAGCTCGCCTCGAATTTCATCCTTTAAACCGTCAATACATATGTGTCAATGTCAATCTAATGGTGAATATAATAACGATAATTGTAATGATGATAGTAATTTAAACTAAATATGATTTCGGTGCCGTGTCTGCCGAAATCACGTAACATAAATGACACGAATATAACTACTATCTTTGCTAAATCTTATCCTAAATCTTCATCTCAACCAAGGTCGTTGAGTCCTAATTCTGCATCTCAACCAAGGTCGTTGAGTCCCAAATCTGCATCTCAACCAAGGTCGTTGAGTCCCAAATCTGCATCTCAACCAAGGTCGTTGAGTCCCAAATCTACATCTCAACCTAAGTCGTTGAGTCCTAAATCTTCATCTCTACCAAGGTCGTTAAGTCCTAATTCTGCATCTCAACCAAGGTCGTTGAGTCCCAAATCTGCATCTCAACCAAGGTTGTTGAGTCCCAAATCTACATCTCAACCTAAATCGTTGAGTCATAAATCATTATCTCATCTGCCCTGTAAGGTCAGACAGAATATCACAAAATCTACATCTCAGTCACCCAACGAGGTGCAATTGTGTGCTACTAAACCCTATACTAACTCTTACACAGATACAAACTCATATTCTATTTCCAATAATATACCTAATACTTTTAATAATACTTACCAGAATATCTTACCTCCAGAGGTCCCTGTGACGCCCGAGACTTTAATTACCGAACCGGTACCTATATTTGAAATTAATACTTGTAAATATAAAATCTCATTACCATATACACACCTGTTTACCAAACATTCTAATAAAAATCTTAATTTCCTTATTGATACTGGTGCAAGCGTCAGTATCGTGAAATTATCTAGCCTAGAAGATAAACCACAGCTACTTACTAACACTGTACAAATAAAAGGCATAAATGACACCGATACATTTTATTCAACCTTGGGATCCTTAAATTTACAATTCTTTTTAAACGATACGCCATATGTTCATAATTTTTATATAGTAGATGATAACATCAACCTAAAATTTGATGGTATTATAGGCTCAGATCTTCTCCGAATTTCTAACGCTAACATAGACTACACTTCCAAAATAATGACCCTGTATGGTCACGAGGTCCCCATTTTATTTGATCAGCCTACTTATATTATTCCCGCGCGCACTGAAGCTGTTATTGAATGCAGTATATCAAATTACTCCCCCGAGTTTTATCAAAACAATGAAGCCTTAGTGCTAGATCACACCTTAAGTGAAGGTGTTTATGTCGCTAATTGCATTGTCTTTATAAAACCTAATAGAAAAGTAAATATATCAGTACTAAACACGACTGACGTTGACCTCACAATACACGATTATCACGTTAATTTGACGCCCCTTGAAGAATTTAATCATCCTAAGTTTTATGAAAATATTAATTTTACATCTATTAATCCTCAAAATCCATCTTCTACTTCTCGCACTGATCAAGTTTTAAATTTAATTCGTTGCTCTCATTTAAACAAGGAAGAAAAAAAGGCTCTTTTAGATTGTTGCACTAAATATACCGATATATTCTACATAGAAGGCGATCCTTTATCTTGTACCAATGCTATAGAACATACTATCAATACCGGAGATGCCCCTCCTATCCATGTCAAGTCCTATCGTTTCCCAGAATGCCACAAGGAGGAAGTCGAAACCCAAATCCGTAAAATGCTAAAGCAAAACATAATTCGTCCTTCTGTTTCGCCTTGGAGCGCCCCAGTTTGGGTAGTTCCGAAAAAATTAGATGCCTCTGGCAAAAGAAAATGGAGGATAGTTATCGATTATCGTCGCCTTAATGACGTCACTGTCTCCGAAATATATCCATTGCCTCTTATCACAGACATTCTGGACCAGCTTGGTCACTCTAAATATTTCAGCACACTTGACCTTGCAAGTGGCTTCCATCAAATAAAAATGTCTACCAAGGACGCACCAAAAACCGGATTCACTATAAGTAGTAATTCTAGCATATCCGGACACTATGAATTTACTAGAATGCCTTTTGGGTTGAAAAATGCCCCTTCTACCTTCCAACGACTTATGAACACCGTATTGTCTGGGCTACAAGGTTTACATTGCTACATTTATCTTGACGACTGTATAATATATTCACAAAACCTTCAAGATCATATAGAAAAATTAAAATTAGTATTCGATAAATTTCGTCAATTCAATTTAAAGTTACAGCCCGACAAATGCGAGTTCCTAAGACGCGAAGTGTCTTACCTAGGCCATATCATCACCGATAAAGGTGTCTCTCCAAATCCTGAAAAGGTCAAGGCCGTATCCCAGTTTCCAGTCCCTGAAAATCCTAAACAGATAAAATCCTTCCTAGGTCTCATAGGATATTATCGTAGATTTATTGATAATTTTTCAAAACTTACCAAACCCCTTACCTCTCTCCTGAAGAAGGACGCAATCTTCAACTGGTCATCTGAACAGCAAACTGCTTTCGATAACCTGAAAGAAAAATTAATAACAGCCCCGCTTCTACAATATCCCGACTTCACACAGCCATTCGTAGTAACTACAGACGCCAGTAACTACGCGGTAGGCGCCGTGTTATCTCAAGGACCTGTAGGCAAGGACAAACCAATCGCATACGCATCGCGAACATTGAATCGTCCTGAAGGAAATTACTCTACAACGGAAAAGGAACTGTTAGCCATTATTTTTGCTGTAAAAACTTTTCGTCCTTATCTATACGGTAATAAGTTCAAAATCGTAACGGACCACAGACCACTTGTGTGGCTATTTAACGTCAAGGATCCAGGCAGCAGACTCATCCGCTGGCGCCTTAAACTTGAAGAATATGACTACGAAATCGTATATAAACAAGGTCGTCTCAACTCTAATGCCGACGCGTTATCTCGCTGTCCCGTCAATGTAATAGATATTAATAATTTAAATAATCTTTCTTATGAACAATATTCTAAAAATCTATTTCATAACAAGGTTCCCAGCTCTAATACTAACATTGAAGAATTCACTCAAGGCTTGCATTTATCAAAATTAAACACAATCGCGTTACCAGTTTCTCTAGATTTTGATTATTCTATACCTCATTGCGAGGAAATCTTATCTCAATTAAATAATAAAGATGTTATACTTAATACAGAACGTGAGCCCTACACAATACTACACGTCACTAACAACAGTAAAAATTACTATTTTTTATTTACTAAGGTTCATCACTACGAACAGACGCAATATAAAGACGTATATAATTTACTGATGAAGTTAAGAAATATGTTAATTGATTTCCCAGATGTTACAGATATTGCACTTTCCGATTTCTCTGACCCTTTCTCTAAATTAGTATATACTAAAATTTATAACATTATCTCATATATATTCCACAATACTAACATTAAAATACACATCTATAAAAATCAAATGATATACCCTACTCCTATAGAAGTCCCTAAAATATTAAAGGAAAACCATGACTCTGTTATCGCCGGTCACCCAGGTTCACAAAGAATGTATAAACGCATTAAGTCTAGTTATTATTGGAAGGGAATGCGCTCTGATATAGAAAATTATGTAAAGAAATGTAAATTGTGCCAAATTAACAAACCCCTCAGATTGTCAAATAAAGCTCCAATGGAGATAACTTCCACTTCTACTAGACCCTTTGAAAGATTAGCGCTTGATATCGTAGGTCCATTACCTGATTCAGGCCTCCAAAAATTCAAATTTATTTTAACCATGCAAGACGATCTTAGTAAATTCACTAATGCTTATCCGATGGTTACGGCTACTAGTGAAGAGATAGCCCGAAACCTAATTCATTTTATATCTCTTTTTGGTTTCCCTAAAACTATTTTAACCGATCTAGGCACCTGTTTTACGTCTGATTTATTTAAACAACTAACAAATATATTAAAAGTTAAAGCTACATTTACCACACCCTACCATCCTCAAACTAACGGAGCCCTTGAGCGCTCACATGCTACTTTGAAGGAGTACTTAAAATCATTCGTAAACGAAAATCAAAATGATTGGCACTGTTTCTTATCTACTGCAATACTTTCTTATAATACTACACCTCATTGCACTACTAACTTCACTCCATATGAATTATTATATGGTTATAAACCATGTATACCCAATTCTTTATATGAAACATCAGGTAACACTACTTACAATGAATACATCCGCGCACTGCAATATAGAATGCGTTTCAGTCGGGAAAAAGCTATTCAAAATATCATTAATAGTAAGGAAAAATCCAAGCAGTACTACGACAGTAGTTCCCGTGAATCCACATATAAGGTAGGAGATCTGGTATATCTCAAACATCATCACAGACTCCGTAAAGCTTTATCACCTATTTGGAAAGGCCCATATAAAATAATTAAAGTTCATAACAAACATAACGTGACCTTACAAGTAAGCCGTAAAAAGATAAAGTATCACATAAATGAAATTAAACCCGCTACATCTTAATTACTCACTTTCTCAATCTCATGCATTCTATCTTCTATCCTTTCAGACTTATGTGCTGTCCCGGTACATCAGGCCAAGGCGGTACTCAAGCAAGCATTATTCCTATTTCACATAGTCCCGGTATATATTTTGAACCAACTACATATATACATTTTTATAATGATTACTGGAATGTAATCACCCATGTTGACTTAGTGTCCCTAGAACCTTATCTTAATAAAATAGAATCATTATTACGCAATATCGTTAAACTTTGCAACACGATCCAGTCAAATGATTTAAATTCTTGTAATGATATAGTTAACCCTATTGAAGTCCTAATTCAATCTAGCAACACTAAATTGATATCTTTATCACATATTATCAATGAAAGGCCTATTAAAACCAAACGATCTTTGGAGTTTGGTGGTGAAATTTTAAAATTCTTTTTCGGTACTTTAGACGCTGACGATGCACGAAAATATGATGCTGCAATTGAGTCGTGCAAAAAGAGTGAAATAGAAATATTTCATTTAATGAGAGATAATATTCAGGTAGTAAAATCTACAATTAATGACTTTAATTCTACTATTTATAAACTTAATCAAAATGAAATTAAATTGAATGCTCAGATAAATAGTCTCAATGAGATATTTTCTCAGATCACTAAGACAGACAATGTATTACTATATACTTCTAAATTAAACAACTTACTTAATATAGTTGAAGGTTCTTTACTTACTATTTCTAATATACTAGATACAACGTTAAACTCTATATTATTCTCTAAACTTAATATACTTCATCCTAGTGTAATAAGTCCCGTAAGTCTTTATAATGAATTATATAAGCATAGTAGTCAAATAAATAAAAAATTAGATTTTCCAGTATCATTAAGTATTTCTAATATCCATTCCCTGATAGATGTATCGAAACTTAGTTCTTATTACTATAATAATAAGGTTATTTTTGTATTGCAAATTCCACTGATAACAGCTGACAGGTTCATGGTATATAAAGTCTTACCTTTACCTACGCCACATGATGACTCATTCAAAACTTTCGCGTTAATTCAACCTTCCAGTTCCTATGTTGCATTAAGTGATGACAGGATGCATTATGCCATGCTGGACACCTTAGATAAGTGTATAATTATTAATGGAAATTATTCAATTTGTGAACTTATTACTATATACTCTTGTTCAAGTAGTCCAATTTGTGAGTCCAAAATTTTGACTGAGGTAACATTATCGTTACCCCCCGAATGTAATACCAAAATGATTTATGGCACAATCGATATTTGGCATAAGTTAAAAAACAATCGATGGATTTTTGTACAGTCTACACCAACGAAATTAACTATTCATTGTAAGGACAAAATCATTGATCAATCTATTGTTGGCACAGGCATAGTGAAATTAACTTCAAATTGTATAGGATATTCTAAAACTATGCAACTAAATCCCAGTAGCTCATATATGTTTGTAATAAAGTCACCCTTAGATATTAACTTTGATATAACAACCGATAATTGCTGTAAAAGGGACATATTCAATAAAAGTTTACCGCGTTTGTCACCACTATCTTTAAATAAAATTAACTTAGACACTTTAAAATATTCAAATCAACTAGATAACTTAGATCAGGAATTGAACAATATTGAAAAAGAATCCCATTTTATTAAGTATGGCCCTTATTATTCGATATTTACATATATATTAATCGTGTTAATAATTTTATACATAGCTTATAAAATCTGTAAGTATTTTAGGAACAAAAATTCTAATAAACCCGGATGTTGTTTCCAAATTTTTTATATTTGTTGCAAAAAGAAAAGTAATAAACCAAAATCAGGAATATCGAATATTGTTATGACAGAGATGTCCTCTTCAAGTAACGACGAATTAAAATCTGTACAGTCCTTGCCCATAGAAAACCATAATTTTAAATGTAAACAAAAACAGCAATATTCATCAAACAGAAACCTAAACTTTTGAAAACTTTATAATTGAGCTATTGTTAAAGTAAATGAATAATTATAATATGTATATTCTGCACCTGTATTTCTATCCTTGGACCTTTTTATAACTGTCTTCTTTTGAAACATTGTTATTGTAATCAACAAGTTCCTTGACATTTTTTTTCTATTTTTATTATATACTACTGTCAACTTCGCTATATCTAAATAAATAGATATAGCTTCGTCAAAAAGGGGGAGCTGTTATAACCCCGTATATTACTGCTAAATCAGCGCTCTTACCGTACTGCACGTTTTTATAATTTTATTAATTAGTTAGAACTCGGACTCCGTCGCGACTAGTACATACCTACTAATCTTTAACATAAGCCATAGCTTTGTACAACACAGTTTTAAATAAAGTCAGTGTCAGTGGAAAAAGTGGTTTTTTTGAAGACTGTCGGAGAAGCCCCATAACAGCACGCTGCATCTTGACAATGGCGTGGGTTCTATTCAGCGACGTGGTGATGTACGCCACGTCATCGGCATACAGGGCAAGCGACGCCCCCCCTGCCGCCGGGATGTCGTCGGTGTAGCAGGCGTAGCAGACCGGGGACAGGCAACTCCCTTGCGGGACGCCGGCTGCGATCGGACGCTCGGTGGATTCGGCGTCTTCAACCACTACTCTGAAGCTTCTATTTTCGAGGAAACTGGAGATCATCTTAACGGCACTCCGGGGCGCCGACGGCTGCGAGATCTTGTAGAGAAAGCCGTCGTGCCAAACACGGTCGAACGCCTTTTCCATGTCGAGGAATACTGCACACACGCGTTCTCTCGTATTCAGAGCCGCGGTAACGGTGTGCAACACACTCGACAGTGTAGCCGTGCTGTTCAGCGGCATCAAAAAGTAGCCTTCCACTTCTGTTGGCAGCTAGGCTATTCCACCCCGGATGCTTGCAGTTCCAGTCGCCCGCGCCCACCACCGGTGTCGGCCAGTCCAGCAACTTGCGGACATCAGCCAACAGGATAGTGCCAGCGGGCGGGCGGTACACTGAACACAGCCGGAGCGGGGAGTTCTCGAGGCAGAGCTAAAGTAGCCTATTACATTTGCCTATGACTTAAGTAAATTACATGTAGTATTTGATAGCGTAATTCAGAACTTGCAAATGAATTTTGTTAACGCCATCTATTGGCAACTCCGAAAATAAATATCTAGTAACTAACAAAACATCGATCTTCCCATGGGAATGGGATGTTTTTCCGCGGTAAAAAGTAGCCTACGTCACTCTCCACCCTCCTAACTATCCCAACACACATAAACCTTACCATATAATAGCTTTGTTGCGACGTGAAAGCGTCACAAACAAACAAACAAACAAACAAACAAACAAACACACTTTCACATTTATAATATTAGTAAGGATAGCCGATGGCTCCCTCTTTTCGGTATTTTTCCCTTTTAAGCAAAGTAATGTTGAAGAAAATTATGGCAGAAAGATCACACATCCAACTAATTCATCTCATCCTTGCTTCAGTTGGTCCATCGCTTAATTCGCTTAAAATTGATGCAAGATCGCGCATGCTGGGTTATAAGCAATACATGGGTCGGATACTAACTTGCGTACCACCAATTTGTGGAGTCAATAAGGTGCACTTTTTTACAGGCGACCATTTCAGTCCTCAGGGGTAGCAACGCATCTTTGACGAAATAGATTAGTAATTTAGTAACTCATACTAAATTACTAAAAGACTATTACTATCATCAACTGACAGGGCTAACTATCTTGAACTATCTTGAACAGTCCCCGTTCTCACGATTATTAAAAAATTAACCAACTAATATTCTAACACTAACTGTTAACTGGATTGTAGCAGTATGGTGGAGTATACTATCGGCATATTCAGGTATTGGAATTATCATCTTAATATATAAAACTCTTGCGTTACTGGTGATTGACTGACAGAAAACGCACAGCCGAAACTACTGAACGGAAGAAGCTGAAATTTGACATGTATATTCCTTGGGGAGTGTAGGGGAGCACTAAGAGAGGATTTTAGGAAATTCCATCCCGAAGGGGGTGAAATAGGGATGTGAAGTTTAAACGAATTCCACGTGGGCGAAGCCTGCGGGCGTAAGCTAGTATTTAATATTATTTGTCAATCGAAGTCGTAAATTTTTGGTTTCTTTTGGACGAACGGACGGACCTTTCTAGAAAATTTTCTCTAACATCTCCTATGGATAGACATAATCTAATTAGTTTTTATATAATGAAATTATAAGAGAGTCATACCTTCTTTACCTAAAAAGCATTTTAATAAGGCTTCTGTATTAAGCACGTTTCCTTTGAATTTAATAATTCCACGAATTTCACGTAAAAACCGTCAATAGGAAATATGGGAATATTACTTTACATTCATTAATTTATATGTATATCAAATGAAATATTTTGTTTAGTTTTGGGCCCGCATAGAGAGTTTAGTGTAAATTAAACTAAATTCTAATGTCTTTTGGGGATCATTGAAAGGGACAGAACGTTTCATGTCCGATTGAACAGCATTTCGATTCCCAAATGTAACTCATGATGAAAATCACAGATGGATTCATAATCTGATTAAACTTAATAGGTATCGGTACCCAGGACCCTGATTTTGGTAATTTATGGATGTTTCTGTTGCGTCTTGTTTGAATAGTTTAAAACATTCTGAATACAAAATGTGTGAAACTTTTCAAATGAGAGGCAAAGGAACAAGTAAAAAAATGAATCAGGGTCCAGATGAATACCGAGGATTATTAGAAGCAGAAGGGAATTTATGATGTATGACGTCGCACTGGTGACACTCCTCGTGTTGCTGGTGCCCACTGACGACGATGACCACTTACCATCAGGAGGCTCGCCTGCTTTTACGTCAGCCTTTCAGGCTATTAGAAAAATATATTACTTGCCGGTGTTGCAGTTTTTTTTGTGACAATGATTCAATAGTAGATTGTATGACAAGGGTGCAAAGTAATATTTTTTCGGCGAGGGCGTTTTTTGAATCCAGAGCGAGGTGAAGTGAGGGATTCTAGAGTAGAATCCCGAGCGTAGCGAGGGATTCTTTAGTAGAATCCCGAACGTAGCGAGGGATTCAAAGTACGTCGCCCGAGCCAAAAATATACTTGCACCCGAGTGATACACTCTACTTTTCATCACCCACTATGAGAAAATAATATATATATATAATAGAAAATAATAGAAAATAATACGTAAAAATGCACGAAAACTTAATTTTAATTTGAAAACGAAATCTTAATTTGATTTCTTTTTTTATTATTCAGCTGGCGGGGCCCTCGCGTCGTACCAGACATTCTTTATTCAAACAATATTTGAGTTCGACTTCTTTAGCGTAAAATACTAAAATGTTCTAAATTCAAAATAGGACGGAAAAGATCTAGCCGGACGGAAAAGTTGTATGAAAATTCATTCCCGTCCGCTGAATAGAAAACAGCAACTTTGGAACCCCGTATGTCCGAACCAAGTCGTCTTTTTCGAATAGGTGTGATGAAATAATAATTTAGAAGTCACATCACTATGCGTCAATATGTCAAAATGGCGACCGAAGTGCAGTCGCAGCTTTATTGTGAGACTGTGAAATTAATTTGAACCAACTTGAATATTTCTTCTCTCACTTACGTAAGCTCACTTTCAAATAATACTTTGCTTAGAGTTTTACTTTCCGTCTTAGTGTTCTGCCGCATATTTCATTCTTACCAACAAAATTCTTTCACGAAATTTACGGAGGATTCCACGAATGTAGGTGGTTTTGTTCTTATCAAATACCAACCCACTTTTATCTGACCTAAGGTAAATGTAACTTTGTGAAATGTTTTTATCAGAACCTTTATCTAACCTTCTCCCTGGCTAAAAATATAATAAAGCTTGGCTGAATTTTTATGAACATTTTTATGAACATTGATTTCATTTAAGTTCAGGGTTAGTGACGAGTAGCAGGATTCCATTTTTAAATTATACGAGGAGCCCTTTATAAATATGAATATAAAGAATGACCTTTCGTTGGAGAAGCAGAAAAAAGTTACGAAGAGCGAGACGTATCAGGTGACAGAGTAAAATTAAGATTATAAAAAAAATTGACGAAATAGACGCAACATACGCATGTAAGCTCTTCTAGACTTTCTACAAGAGCTATGAATTTCTAGAATTTCATCTATCTTCTATGTCATGGACATGTAGGTAGTAGGTACCTACAACATAATAATATATAGACGCACGAATGACACACCCAGAACGAAAATATTTCTTACCCATTGGCTTCCAACGGCAGTCGAAGCTGCCATGATTTCATAGTACGTTCACTTCGCTGGAAGTCAATGGATAGTCATCATTTATATTTTCATCTCACTGGGAATCGAATCAAGGACCGTTTGAACTGCGATCCGGCATGGTGCCAGACGGGTCGTCACGATACGTTATTACTGCGATTAGATAATACTTACATGGTACAAAAATATTGAATGGATGGCATAAGAAATATTTCTTTGCTTATGTACGTAAAAATACTTCATACTACCTACTTATTTCTTTTTGTCTTCATTTGAACATTTTCAATTCTGTATTATAAATGTAGGAAAATTTCCCACATTTCTTGAGATTCTTGAGAATAATGCGCGCACATAAAAGTGAGAGATTTGATACAAGGATATTTGATGTGCAGAAGTGCAGAAAGATTTTTGTGTTATAACGTGTTACAAATGCATTTAATAATAGAACATGCATAATTTATGTTCACATTGTCAATATAAAGTAATCCTTAGGCCGCTCATTCACATTCACGCTAATATGTGAACTAACAAGTTGCGTACAGTACCTACCTATACGAAGTTTATGACACATTCGTGGTATTCCTAGCTATCAATGCTGTGACGAGCAATACACAAAAGTTTGTGAGCAAGTGAGTGAGCGCGGTTATGGTGCGTACAGATTATGCAACATGTTATATAACTTCTGTTTTATAACACGTCCACACTATCTAACATTGTTGTCTAACAATGAAACATGTTACAAGACCGTACACATTAAAACAACATTGTTGTATAACAATGTTATATAACAATTCAATGCGTATCATTTCTTAAAATATAGCATATAACATTGTTGCAAAAACTAATAACATGTTGTATAACTTGTTTTTGTAACACATAGCGTCCACATTTGTAAAACATGTTATTTAACTATGTTTTATAACATGTTTTGTTACATAGTCTGTACCTACGCACCATTAGAAAGAATTAGGTATGAAGGAATTTCGAGCGCAAGACGGGTCTATATGGGTATAGTCTAAAGGCAGGGTTATTTCTATAGGTAGGTATATTAAAACAGTGATAACACGGATAACTTTATTTTCGGATAGAATAACCAGCTGAAATCCGCATGTTATCGAGTTTTCCGTCAATCCTTTGTGGCGATGCGAATGACGGGCGGCAAGGCAACATTGTAGACTGTCAGATGAATGTGCTTTTCAGTTTATCAAACCATAATCTGTTAGTGTACAAACAGAAACTTTATATGTGGTTTATTAGAGTAACTAACTGAACCCTATTAATATTATTTTGCTGTCTGTTTGTCATAAACTCATGAAGCATTATCTCTTGAACGGAAATGTGTACTTCATCATTTGAAATTTTCACACGATGCATGTTACTGTACCCGATATCAAAACAAAATATAAAAAGTAAAAAGGTTAGATCACCAGGGACCATTATAAGCAACTACAATGGGTTTCTTTTAAATTAATATTTATGTTATTGACCAAATAATTAGCCAATGTGATGCGGAACGTCCGACTCGCACTTAACTATTTTTTCAAACTTACCGTTTTTTTTATGGAATTAAGGTAGCAAACGAGCATGCAGCACCACCTTCCGCTGCCGCCCATGGCAATTGTGACCGACATAGAACAAGACCCAATTTAGGGACTAGGGTGGTTAGTCCAGTTAATAGATGGTGTTAGAATGTTAGTTGGTTAGTTTGTTAATAAGTGTGAGGACAGGGACTGTTAGGGATAGGTTAGTCCTGTTAGTTAATATTAGTATTGTCAAGTTAGTTATGATTAGTGTGAGTCTTGTTCCAATTCGGTCACAGATGCGTTGCTACCCCTGAGCTAAAAAAGTGAAATTAACTACCAACTTAGTTTTCCTTATCGACTAATCAATCCATCTAAAACAGCTGAAGAATGAAGTAAATACAGCCATTTCAACATTGAATTGGTACATACAGAAACTGTTTCTATAAATACATTTTAATCGGAAGTGCGGAAACATAAAACAAGGAAATAAAAGACATTTCACATAACTGCCATAGTTTGAAGTAACGAAATTGCCTGTAAACAATAAGTAGGCATCTTTACGAATCTATTCGTCTTACGTATCTACTACATTTTACATAATATGCGATGTTTAGTGTACAAGTAAGTGTACACGCATACGTTTCCTATCTCGCCTCGGGCTTTGCGGGATAAATTTCGATATTACGACATTTACGCGTGTGAAGTAATCGTCACTATATTACTTCGCATGTCGTTGGGTTGTCGAACGACGTAATATTTCTATGATTTTACGCATATCGGTGTAGAGTTGTAGACTGAGTCTTGTTTGTTTGAGTCGATTGAATAGGTTTATACTCTACTATGTAGTTTCTACATAATTAAGATTTTGCCTGCGTAGTCAAAGGGAATTAACAATAAGACAAACTATTCTTGGTGCAAGGATAAATAAGTAAGAGTTTTAGAGAATTATGAAATACTAGTAAATCCGCCCTCGCTTCGCTTCGGGAAACCAGTCCCTTCAAAAATCTCTATAAATTTTAACAGATTATGTTATTCCGATGTCTAAGCTATATTACTGCAAAGTTTCATGAAAATCCGTTCAGTAGTTTTTGCGTGAAAGAGCAACAAACACACACACACACACACTCACTCACTCACTCACTCACATACATCCTTACAAACTTTCGCATTTATAATATTAGTAGGAAGTAGGATTAAAAGCAACCCAAGATCATGCCGACTACTCTCAAATATTGGTACCTATAGGTATGGCAAACTTAATACGTTTCATAACATAGGTATCTTCCCATGGGAGTCATGATCTATCGCGGTAAAAGTAATCTATGACACTCTGCAGCCTCCTAACTAAGTATCTCCATACACATAGGTATATTATACAACAACGTCACTCTGTTTTGAAGTGATAGAAGACCAAATAAATAAACTAGACATTTTCACATTTATAATACATATTAGTAAGGTAAATTAAATGTTTTCAACAAAAAACAATTTTCGCGAGTGTATTGATTTTTCTTTAGCAGGATAGGTAAGTACCTACCTACAATACAATATAAATGGTAAAACAATTTGATCAATTTGATATACGTATTCTAGAAACAAAATAAGTAGTCATTTGGGACTCATAAAAAGAAAAAAGTTTGATCGCCAAAGGGCTCTCTGGATTCAATGTAGGTTTGTGTTACGTTATTTTCTATAGTACACTAAAGTATCGTATGGATTTATGAAAGGCCTTTCCATTATTGCCCAATACAATACAAATCCTTGTTATTGTACGCGATAAAGTTTTGCAGGAACATAATATAACAGATGTACAAATAAGTACCTACAATAGGCGGTCTTATCACTAATTAGTAATGTCTTCCAGACAACCTTTAAATGTTGAAAAAAGTTAACACAAGAAAAGTTTGGGGTGCAAAACAAGCAAATTAAACAAAATATTTACAACAATACTAATTAAGTAGATGTCGGATCAGTACTAGAAAACCGTCTACAAAAAAAATCTTTCGTATCAATCTTTCAGGGAATATGAATATGGGGGGCATTAGGATTTTATGTTCGCAAACAACTTATAATTAATTAGAAGTCCGCACGATGTTTGGCCACTTTCAACGTGGGAAAACTACAATGATCATAAAATGTTGTTCTCTTTATTCCGACTTCAAACAAGGAGGAGGAATTATAAAATCTCAATTAGTCTGTATATTATATGGCTAAGCGTGTAAATTGAGAACCTTCTTTTTTGAAGTCGGTTAAAAAATCCTAAATCTAATTTCTTTGTCACTACCTCAATGAAAAAATAAATAAATTACGAACCTCTCTCAGTTCAGATACTTCACAAATTATTCGATCACTAACAGGTATTCAAAATTATACGCCGTAGATATATCAAACAATGTTATTACACGCGTAATTATATGAAAGAGTTTTTGTACTTTTATGTAAGGTTTGTAGATAAAATATAAATAATAACATGAATATTTCATCAAAGTGGGCGTACGTTTCGGCATGGCCTGCGGCCTTTGGCCTGTTCGTACTCTCTGAAATAACTCCACATCTATTATTTAAACGTTTTTAAGTAGGAGTACTTCGGGGAATACCCGATTGTCAGCCTTAAAGAATATGAAATTGAAATAAAATTTACGTACTTAATATTTTCCTTTTATTAAGCTTGTTTTGTTTGTAAATTTTGAAGACGTAATGAAAGAAAACTTTACCTCATGAATAATTTAATAATCGTAAAGTTACGGTGAGTCTAAGTTAACTGCGTGAAAAGCATACGAGATTTTGTATATCAAATTTTTGAGTAACCGCTATAGTGTTATGTCGCCTGTTATAAGTTAAATGACGCACATTACCGTGTTTTAAAGTTACCTTGTTAAAATAATTCTTGTAATTATTTATCTGTATGCATCAATTAGCGAAAAATTCGTTTCTTTGTATTGTGCGGTATTTCGTGTCAATGTACTCGAATATTAGTATTTCCATTCCATTTTTGACGTTTGTTTCTTCTTTAAGCAATTGTCTTAACGTGCATTTCAAGGCCTTTTCAAATTGGTATGTGCAGTATACGTTGTCGCTAGGTAGGTAGTAGTATCTTAAATGAATGGTGAATGCTTAAAAGAATTGTGGCGAGTTGTGAGGCGTGCCACAAATACCGAATAACCAGGTTCAGAGTGGACCAAGAGTGCGGCGACTTAGAAGAAGAAGAAGCAAGAAACAACAAAAAACCTATGAGCAAGCTCTCCCATCAGCAATCGTAAAACAGCTTGTTATTAATAAACACTATTTTGTTCATTACTTTGTACATAAACGCGTCATTATTGCAAACAGTTAAATATAATACTACCCACAGTTTACGATGGTACCTACCATCAAAATGTATATCATCGTCGCCACTGGTCTCGTAAAATAGCATCAAGTATGCACCGTTATTATCTAGCTTCACTGGCATCCCGATTTTATTAGTCATTTAAATTCGATGGCTCGAGTTAGTTACATTTAAAGTCAAATGTTGGCTTTTAGTGTCTACCTTCGCTGGATTTATAACTTTAGTCATAACTAACAGACTAGACAGTGTTTGATGCTTCATTATAGGGTTGTACTGACTTAATGACTTGAAGGACGTACGGCTTGCGTTGCCGACAAAGTTGCGGGTGCCGTCGGTAGTCGGATGGAAGTTCCATCAGTATAGTGGTCCCATCATGGAGCAACTATACTTGAGTCGCCGCGGATACGGAATTGCCACTCCTCGCTCAAACAAATTTGTTGTGTGTGTTCATAGTAAAATTTAGCTTGTGAGCAAAATTTACTTAAGACACTTTAGGTTACGAATGTAAGTAGGTACTTACCTTAATCACAGAGGCAGATCTGGCATGATCATAATGGAATTCTTTCATGTAAGTTTGTCGGTTACAGAGTTGTTGCAGACTGTGTGCGCAGTCCTTTAACCTGTCTTCGTGACTGTATATATTATTTCAAGACAATGAGTAAATAAAAACTTACATGTAGTAGGTATATCAAAAGATACCTACTCCTCAGATTTATGTATAGCTAAATATTGATATAAAATAGGAGATATAATTTTCCTTTAATCTACTTAAAATATTTTCTGTGTGTACATCAATATCATCAGTAAAATAATATAAATGAGTGGGAAATGGCAATAAAGCTACCACCAGAAATGAAGAGCAGATTGGCAAATTTAATTAAGGCTGATAGAAAGACCAAAGTTTGTTACCATATCAGAAACGATAATTGATTTGAGCGCGCGATATTTTATCAATTTAATTAGCGATCTATTTACACTCCTACATAGTATATTAAAATTACGCTGGAAGTATAAGCTTAAGGTCGTTGTAAATTATTTGTAGAATACTACACAATGAACGTATATGTAGGTACTCAATAATGTATAGGTACATATTTTAAATCAAGGAACTAGTTTTTTGTTGATAGTTAGATGTTAGATAATACCTAGTACAAATATATAAGCATATTTTACAAGGTGCATTAAATTATATGGTCAAAAATAAAAACCCGAAGTCATTGGAATAACATCATATCAATATGAGAACTTTATCAACGTTATCGAAGTAGATCTATACGTTACTACTATTACGAAGAACTCTAAAAGTAAGTACATTATTAAATATCGCAAAAAATTAAATAGGACTACACCCAAAGCACTAACATTTAAGTAAGTAGGTTACATTTTATATACGAAAACGACATAGTTAACTATGAAATCCGCTGGACACCTTTTTAGTCGTTTGATAAAATGTGTAAAGTAAGCCAGCCCAAACCCGAGTCACCTCACATCGCAGACAGAGTAACCAACTAAGCTATGGGACCGTGAAATTTCAGATTACGCGTAAAACGCCCGCCTGCGGCAATACTGGCTCTCTAATGGTGCGACCAAATCGTGTAAAAAATATTTCATGGCCTTTTAGAAGGGTGGTAGGTAGCCACGTGGATCTAAATCATGTCAAGCTTAACTACTACCGGGATGTGACTACATTTATTGCCTTGCATTTATGGTGCAGTTAGCTTTATACAAGGGCGCTTTTAGTTTTTCAAACTATTAATTACTAGTAAACCCGCACTCGCTTCGCTTCGAGGAACCAGACCCTTCAAAAATCTCTATGAATTTTAACAAATTATGTTATTCCGATGTCTAAGCTATATTACTGCAATGTTTCATGAAAATCCGTTCAGTAGTTTTTGCGTGAAAGAGTAACAAACCTACACACACACACACTCACTCACATCCTTATAAATTTTCGCATTTATAATATTAGTAGGAAGGAAGTAGGATAGGATTAGTAGGAAGTATGATATTAGTAGGATTTAAAAATATGTCACATCTACCAGTACAGATAAAACCACTCCGATTAACTACATTTAACTAAAAAGTTCGGTATTTATCATGAACAATACATGAACAACATAATATGAACCACACGAATATTTGAATGAAAATCATGTGAATCTTGACATTTTATGTCCCGATGGCAGTAAGCCAGCTTTATTTCCTGGACCGATAAATTGTTTTTGTCGACGAAATCTGCTTCATGACAATAATAATGACATTCACATACGTACAATATCCCCGTAGCTTCTGCGCGACATGAGAACGAAATTTCATTTTACCATGCTCATTCTAGTACCGGCTGATTGCCTCTTCAATAAAATTCGGGAGCCGATTCAATTACGCGACCCATAAGATTTTATTTGCCTACACATTTACTATCCTAGTCGCTGATTGAACGAAATAAAAAAAAAACAGGAACGTTTTCGGAGCTATAAAATTAAAATGGTATCAATTGGCGTGGTTTGACAAGGATTTTATTGCTCTGGTAAATTGAAAAAATGAGTGCACGGCATTCCTCTAAGTGAAGTCAAACAATAAGTAGGTAATTTAAATGGTTTTTAAAATGTTAAGACTCAGTTTTCATTATGTTACGTTTATTTTATTTGGTACAGAGAAGTAAATGATAAGTTAATTCTATATCTAGTAAGTACGTTATTTTGATGAACTCACTTCGAAGGGACCTAGGTTCAATTTGCGAGGAGGAAATCTGAATAATGACTTCTTTTTGTTCTTGGTCGGGGTGTGTATTCTTGTTTTGTTTTCTATAACACCAACGACATTGTTTATTTAATTTAGTGGCATTATTTACTTACTTAATTTACAAATTTACTAAGAGACAATTAAAGAAGTAGCGGAGGTATCATGATACTCATATCATTTAGGCTAGGTTAGATGATACTCATATCATACCTCCGCTATGATATGAGTATCATACCTCCCCTACGTAATTCTTACAAAATCTTCAACTAACACGAAGTTTAATCCCCTAAATTAGTACGTTGTAGAGTATATTAACATCTCCAGTTAAGTAAGTCTCCAGTAAGTAGTAAAACCATGTTCAGAAGTTTCGCAGAAACTGGTTTATAATTAGTTCGCTCCACACAACGTCCTTACATCTATGCTACATTTGTTTTACTGTGTAAAATTATAGAGAGTGTACTTGTGGACTCTTCAACATGAGAGTGAGCAATATTTTACTAAGTGACAGCTTACTTGTGAATGCCTTCTGTATTTGTTATCAAATAGGGTTGTTTACAGAATCAACGTAGATTTTCTTTTTCTACGAGTTTCTTTTCATAGTTAAGGAGGCCTAGGGCATGCTTCATATGCTGCTCTATAGCGGATTGGCGGTAGTGACTTACTCAAGTGTTTGAAGTTATTGTGCCGCTTAAAAGCACTCGATATAACTTAACGACTACTGCTTAGCGATACCAACGGCGATAGAATGTTTTACTGTTTGTCTAGATTTTTGAGTTAATATTTTCTTTTAATACATATTTAGCGTTTGGGCAAATACATAGCTATAATCCTACAAAATATAAACTCTTCTACAATAACATTCTTCGCATATCATTTGATGCTAGGTAATATCATTTTTAAATATTTTATTTTTAATCAAACATAAATAAAGTATATGCTACGTCATTTCCCTGTCTGTGCCCGCTCCAATCACGGAGCTGACCAGTGAAACGCGTGGCGTCAAGAAAATTTATTGGGACAGAAGTAATTCCAATTTTATATTTCGTTGCTTTTAAATGTCATCTAAAAGTTAATTACAATTTTACGGAACGTCGAATGGAGTAAATGATTGCATTCTCTTCCGGGACATTTTGAATAAAATCCAAATAACGTATTGCGTCGCTTTACCTGAAATTCAATGAATTTAAATTGTCTGCCACCATGAAATTTAAGATACAGGATGTAGCAAAAGACTCAATGTAGGTAAGTGAACTTTTTTTTAAGATTTTAAAAAAGTATTTAACGTGCAGATATAGTAGGTAGGTACCTTTCTATATGTACATATAATGCAATTATTGTGAGTCAATTCATGACATGTTGTTTAATGCGACTAATCGAGGCATTATAATGAATTTAGTCCAGTGTGAATGCTTTTAAAATATGTAGACAAATTACACGCCATTATTTGATACGCAACATCATGAAGAAACATTTTCAAGATATATGTTTAAGATAATATTTTAGAGTAACTTTATGAATTAAAAATATTTTTGTCCAAAAATGGTAAATTTGATTGAAAAGTAATTCTGGCTACAATATAACATCGGAAACAACGACTGACATACTTACCTAAGCATAACATTTCATATTTTTTTGTGTTTGTACTTAGCGTGGTTAAAAACATAATAATATTTTTATAATTTTAAAGTATCCTTTGGGTATCTAGGTATACCTCGGGCGCGGCGGCAGCGCTAGAGGACTGCGTTATAGAGCCGGACTAGGGACTATGACCAATCTACATATATTAGCAATATTGGGATATTTAAATAATAAAATACCTTCATAAACCACAAAAAGAAATGTTAGAAACCTTGTTAGAAAACTAAGTGAATTATAATGTAGAGCAATAATAGTCACTGGTGCTATTAACTGTTCAGGAGTTTCCATTGTTGTAGCCAATCCTGAGCAAAGTAACCGAAAATATGTACATGTCATATATTGCATTGTTATCGGACCTTGACCGCGTTAAAAATGAATTTAGTGTTTATGATTATAATGACTATTCATTTAATATAAAGAATATTTATCAATTTTGCAGTAATCCACGTGTATATTTTCGCATTGAAATCACGTCTATATCACGTAACATTTTTATATACCTATAAGTTATATAAAAAAATTCAAATAGCATTGACCCTTCTATCGAAGCAATTTAAATTAAATTAAAGTAAGGCAATTAAATAGTTTAAAACACTTTCAGGGATACAAAACTAGATAAAAAATTATTGTTCATATTCCTATTAGGTTATTTCTAAAAATGGAGCAATATAGGTAATATTTTGCTCCAAAGGCATATATTCTATGAATATTTTTTAAGAATATAAATATGTATTGAACAAAAATAATGTCTGTTACAAAGATGTATTAAATATCTAGATGGAACATCGAATCCGCGAAAACGTGTCAAATTATATCATTACGCACAGATTACGCACACATAGACAATAAATGACCGCGAAAAATATCGCCTGCACGCACACATGCTTGATAATGTTGCCTTGTTTTTTTTGTTTTCATTGTAGGGCGACGCTCAATCTAGATATTTAAAACATCATTGGTCTGTTACTAAGTCTTGAAGTTTTTCCGATCGAGACTATCTATGTGTATACGAATTTGTGGCTATCCT
Source organism: Hesperia comma (assembly GCA_905404135.1). Taxonomy (NCBI): domain Eukaryota; kingdom Metazoa; phylum Arthropoda; class Insecta; order Lepidoptera; family Hesperiidae; genus Hesperia; species Hesperia comma. The sequence continues at coordinate 6,392,813 of FR990031.1, forward strand.
TGTTGAAAGCAGTAGGTTAGCATAATGTGTTTGTATTGGCAGAATATTGAATTTTTCTGAGGATAATTTGAAACAGTTTTGTTTGCTGTGATACTGTCCTTTGGGGATTCTGTTCCTGTTTAGAATGAATAACTCAAGAGTGTTACGTGACAGGGGTGACAATCGCTAGGTTCAGAAGCGAAAAAGAATGGGGCGCGATGGAAATACTTATGACAAAGTGTTCTAAAGGAATCTATAGGTATCAGAGAGTGTCATATGTGTATATGAACACGAATGCTTCAAAAACCCCGATTAAATAATCAGTTGTGATGGTCGTGGAAAATTTGTGTTTTTGCGTATTCGCGCGAATTTCAGAGACAGCCCTAGCCCTAATTATAGCTAATAAGATAATTAGATGTAATCTCGTGAGATAAGATGCCTTCCCGACAATCTAATGATATAAATATAATACATAGAGATACAACCAAAGAGACGCGGCGCGAAATGTAAGAAAAATGCACGGTAGAAATAGTATATCTACCTAATGTTTTAGCAGCAAATATATTCCGTTAAAAAAGGTGTTTGTCTACTTATTATGATTACGTATGTGTATTTTACGGTGATATTATTTCCTTAAATAAAATAATTTTGTAACAAAATTGTATATCAATTACTTTGTTATGCTTGTTTGTAGGTAAACGATACAGTAAATATGGTAAGACCGTAAGATATATAATTATTATATTATGAATTATATACCTATTATTTAGTTTATTATAATGTTAAAACCGGAAAACTTATTTTTATTTTGGACTAGAAAAACATACTTTCAGTTTTAATTTAAAATTCACGTTGTGATATTCAGGTCAGAGACCAATAAAGATGTTTTTCTCATTGCCTCTGTTTCGAAGAGAAACTATAATTTAAAGAACTAGATGTCAGCTAAGCAATGCGGAATTCGTTGCCATATGTTGACATGACAGTAATTAAAGACGTATATAGAAACATTATATCGTTAAATCGGTTATAAAATATCGTTAATGAAACCGTAAAATGTTTATTATCATATATTATCATATTCTGGTTAACGTTTTTGCTTCATTTTAGATACATAATACCTATAATGAAATCCGCCAATACACAGTTGGTTACAATGGCGGAACTAGATCGCACTAGATTGTACCGCGCTCACCGTTGGTAAAAGTGTTGGGATTCTGGGCGTTGACATTTCGAGCGACGTGCAGTATCGGAGTCATCTGGAAGCTAAGGCCAAATTGGCCTCCAAAAAGCTTGGTGTCCTAAACCGGGCGAAGCAGTACTTCACTGCGAGGGACCTACTGATGCTTTACAAAGCACAGGTCAGGCCTCACATGGAGTACTGCTCTCATCTCTGGGCAGGGGCGCCACAATACCAGCTTAGTCCATTTGACGCCGTACAAAAGCGCGCGGTTCGAATTGTCAACGACCCACGAGTCACTAACAGGTTAGAACTCCTAAGTCTGAGGAGAGACATAGGATGTCTCTGCGTGTTCTATCGGCTTTACAACGGTGAGTGCTCCGAGGAATTGTTCGATTTGGTGCCAACTTCACCCTTCCATCATTACACCACTCGCCGAAGATTGAAGTTCCATCCACATCGCTTGGACTCGTGGCGAACGACTACGGTCCGTTTTTCACGATCGTTTTTGCCGCGGACATGCAAGATGTGGAATGAGCTTCCTTCTAAGGTATTCCCGGAGCGCTATGACATGGGGTTCTTCAAGAAAGGTGTAAAAAGAGTTCTCCTTCAGGGCCGGCGTTGCACTGGTGACTCCCCTGGTGTTGCTCGTGTCTATAGGCGACGATGACCACTTACCATCAGGTGGCTCGTCTGCTTTTACGTCAGCCCTTCAGGCTATAAAAAAAAAAAAAAAAAGATCTACAACACCATTTTATGGGACAATCAGCCTTTCAGTAAAACAGGTTTGTAAAGTATATTTAAATAGATATTATTTTTATGTAACGTAATAGGCGTTAATGAATACCTCCAAAATAGTTCTTCTCAAATATCACCCATTGATAGTCACGACCACTTCATTTTCACTGAATTCGTATGTAATTCAATCCAAATTCATTGATCCAATTGATCATGTTCAAAGTCTAATTAGTGTCTGCGAGGATAAAAAAAAAGCTTAAAATCGTTAGTAGGTACCTATCCATTATTAACAAACTCTTTGTATTTGGTAAATTTTTAAAGAAATGAATATTAATGCTAAGGTAAAGGTATTAGTACACGGACCTAATTTTAGAAGCGAAGATGTTCCCAAACTTTGGTTCAAATGCGCCGACGGACGCGGTTCGCCAAACGTGAAACATTGAACCTAATGGTTTCTAATATCTACTTCAACATGAATAGACAATGTACTGTAATGGATACAATAACACAGTCGATTTTCATAATAGCATCCCATAAACATAACATCGGCAACAAGCACGACCCATTACTGACCTAACCACATACGTTTCTCACAATAGTAGAGACGTCTATTCACATACATACCACAAGAAAGAACAATGACACCAATATTTCAATTATCTATGAATGATATACTACAATCGCAAAGTTAGCTGAAATTTAATTTGAAAATACCTTTGTAGTTTTATATTAAATTGTCTAGGTACTATTAAACTTACCAAACGAAAAAGGTACAATTTTCGTTTGGTACGTCAAAGAATATAGTTAACAAAAGTATTTTTAATTTTAATACCAACTTTGTGTTGACTCTCGCAATCTAAATTACTTAATTAATTTTATTAAAAATCCGTTATAGGGCCCGTAACCCTATACTCAGTGTGGGCAGATTAAAATTTTTACAAATTATCTTTATAAAATAATGTAATTTTATATAAGCTTTTAGGTACATACTCTCAGAGTCAATTGCTCATGCTTTGTGTTCAGTCAACAAACGTTACTTACATTATCAATTATAAAATTTAAAAAAATAATATAAAAACTTATTTTAAGATGAAAAAAGTATGTGCGAAAGAATTAAAATGTACTTAGTTGTTGGGCTGGTTTGAAGTTATACAAGGTCTCGTTTGAATAGTTTGACAAATTTTGTATACGGAATTTATTTTGTCAAAAATGTATCAAACTATATGATTAATACGCAATTGAAGCATTTTTAAATTAGCAGTATAGCTATGAATATCTTTACGATCTTCTTCATCAAAGTTTAAGTTCTGATTGAATCGTAAGGCTGGGTTCCCATTAAGCCGGACCGGCAGATCTGCCGGAAACCGGACACCGGACAGAGTGTTCACATTACACCGGATCCCACAAGAAAATCGGCCAAGCACCTCAGTTGAATTTGGACCTGTGCCCACAATGGACGCCTATTTTTCGATTTGGATATCGTTCATGACGTGTAGCGTCTACTTTACTCAGAAAATGCGAGCCGAATGAAGTGCGGGGAGCACGGGCTGCACGGGCGGGGCGGGGAATACAGGGCAGAACTGGTTCACATTACTCCGGTCCGGTGATTTTACCGGCATTTTGTAGTGACAAAACGCTCGGTAAAAATGCCGGACTCGGCGAAAACGCCGGATCCGGGATAATGTGAATAGCTTCATACAATTTGTACAGCCACTAGGCCTTCCGGGAGTTTTACCGAGCCGGCAATCTGCCGGTCCGGCGTAGTGGGAACCCGGCGTAATAGAAATAAATGTTTTTTTCTCTAATATTGCAGCAATTCCCGCACTGTTCATTTTCTCCTCAAGTTTTCTTCAAATAGTTTTGTCTAAGCTGCTGCAATCATCTACAGACCAAAATAAGTGTTATTCTTTGATCCCTGACCTGAATATCGCAGCATGAATTTTATTGTAAAGAGAAGCTGCAGGAATTTTTATAGTTCAAATAATAAAAACCCCGTAACACGTTATATCCATCTGTATGCATAAAAATTGCACATAAATAGTTTCGATTGTATCTACGAACAGTATCGAAAGTGAAATATTATAATTGCTTACATATTATATTAAGTTGCATTAAAGTTAATTTTGTAAGGTGGTACATGATTTTGGAAAATATCTTAGTGAATATTACTTTCTAGCTGTTGCCCGAGGCTTGCTTCGCGTGGAAAGGTTTTTCCGGCTTTTCCTGCTGAAAACCGCGTGACGTATAAAGATTAGGCAGGGAAGTACATAGTTTACAATTAGCGGACGTTCATTAAGGGATTTTTTTATAACCCCTTAACTGGTAAACTTATGGATAAAAGTTTGTTTGAAAATCAGTAAAAAGTGCTTTCACGCGGGCCTAATAGCGGTAACAGCTAGAATTTATTGGTAAAAACATAAAATATACATTAAAATTAATCTTAAGGTATAAGAACACGTGAAGTATTCCAAATTAATATTTACCCATGATTCCATGCAATAGACAAACTTACAAATCATTTCTCCATCACTACCACTGCTATAGATAATAAACAGTACCTACCAGTAATTAAGAACCATGATAAAGAAAACAGTAAGAAAGTAAAGCAGAAATGAAAACGAGGGGTTTTATGTAACACCGTACTGTTCCGGCAGATTAAAACCTAACTAATTAGTGGACTCGAACCAGCTGAGACCTTCTCTATACTTCGTTCGCGTTTAATCTGGAATTCCTTATAATTTCATGGCTCACAAATGCCAGCTTTCTGCCCATGCGATGAAGGTACATTTTAGATTGATGACAATATCTAAAAATGTTCTTAGTAAATTTTGGTTACAAGCTAAATTGAACTGTGAGCACAGGTAATAAGGTTGGTTTTGAGGGGAAGTTATAAGGTTATAAGGTTCAAGTATATGGAAGTTAAGCCCGCAGCGTCTACAATGTACTGTAGGTACATATACTCGTAAATCGGAAGCTGTTAAAGACGTTACGTAGTCGTAAAACAATGTATCTCGTATTTTGTGTGATAAGTCGGTAAATCCGTGTTTGATCGAATTTATTGTTCGCAACGCCAAATAACGAAAATAATGGTTTGATTGCTTATTTATTTCGTACTAGTTTTCGTAAGCGGCTTCGCACAAATAAAGTCCTAAATACCCGTAGAGATTGCGTGGAAATTAAACGCGCCATTGTGCGATAAGTTCGAATGGTCGACTGACCGAATGACTCTTTTCACTCTCAATGAGAAAAAGGGGTGAAATAAGTTGACTTGTGTGTATGTGTGTCCATCACATGGCACCATTAAAAATATTTAAAGTAAGTAATAAAAAATCATAAATTTGAATTAAGGAAAGGGTAGTTTTTACGAAAATTTTACACCACTCCAATGATGCAATAAATAGGTAGATTGAGCGTCGCCCTACAATGAAGACAAAAAAAACACGGCAACAATATCAAGCATGTGTGCGTGCAGGCGATGTTTTTCACTTTCGTCTAGTGTCTATGTTGCGTGATCAATGATACCAGTTACTAAAATTTTCCCATAAATCACACATTAAACTTAATTTATGGAGTGGTTATTTTCATGAATAAATAAAAAACCCTACTTAATTTAATTACAGTTGTTTATGTTAATGTTGTAATAAACCAGCTAAGTTAATTAAATTAATATTTTTTACGCAGTTTGTAGTTGGAAAGGAGACGGTCCAAAATTGTATGGAGTCTGGGCCTGGTTTTGTACCAGTGATAAAATAAAATAAAAAAGAAAAATAAACCATTTTTGACTAATCAAATCCACGAACTCATCTATATTTCAGTGCAAAAATTATTTATTAACTCCACGTGACGCAATTATTCTACATAATGGCGGGCAGCAGACCAGAGGATTCATAATTTTTGACGTATGACGTTAGCTGTCAATATGCCTTCTCTATGCTTGAACAATGGCTCGAACTCAGAGTGAAGGACGCCATCTTGCAAGTGTTGCAAGTAGTACCTACCGAATAACTCGAAATTAATTTTATTTTAGCAAGTCATTTATTGCGATTTGTGAATTTATTATATTTTTAATGAACTTTCTGTATTTTTTGGTTTTTCATGGTTTAGTGTACAAGATCAGGCCCAAAATGGACCATCTCCTTTTCTAAAATTGTAAAGTTACCGTCTCAGATTAAGGTGAAAATTTGAAGGGAGGACGGGTTCTACACTCTCATTCGTCCCCCCAAACTAAATATTGCTCTCATAAAGTACTTACTTTTTTAAAATTATTTTTCTAAATCTCTAAAAATTTTAAGGTTATGTGGTCTCATTGGTTAATGTGTAAGCGCTCGAAGTCTTAAGTGTATGTATATGTGTGTGTGTGTGTGTGTGTGTGTTTTAAACTACATTATAAAAAATAAATAACTTAAGTAGATCTAATTTGATTTTTGGGCCTAATTTTGAATCGTGACATCTCCGGCGCTGCGGAAGATGCAGCCAAACAGGCAAACAGGACTAACAATAGCGAAAAAGTAATTTGGGGGGAAAGTTGGGGGAGTCACCAACCTCTCCTCCAAAAAATTTCAGCTTAATTTGAAGTAGTCACTTTATAATTTTTGGAAACTTGATTTTTTTATAATAAAAAAAGTATGCATTTCCTAGATTTAAAAATGGTGGGGGGAAGATGTGAGCGTCAGCCCCCTCCCCCCCTCAAATTTTTAGCTTAATTTGAGGTGGTAACTTAATTAAAGGAGAGCCAATTATTTACGTTACCTATCTAATTTAATAAAAAAATTACTTGGAAAGTTAATTACATGCATATCATTAAAAAAAACTTCAATAAATAAAGGAGATGGTCCATTTTGGGCCTGATCTTGTACACTAAACCATGAAAAACCAAAAAATACAGAAAGTTCATTAAAAATATAATAAATTCACAAATCGCAATAAATGACTTGCTAAAATAAAATTAATTTCGAGTTATTCGGTAGGTACTACTTGCAACACTTGCAAGATGGCGTCCTTCACTCTGAGTTCGAGCCATTGTTCAAGCATAGAGAAGGCATATTGACAGCTAACGTCATACGTCAAAAATTATGAATCCTCTGGTCTGCTGCCCGCCATTATGTAGAATAATTTCGTCACGTGGAGTTAATAAATATTTTTTGCAATGAAATAAAGATGAGTTCGTGGATTTGATTAGTCAAAAATGGTTTATTTTTCTTTTTTATCTTATTTTATCACTGGTACAAAACCAGGCCCAGACTACATACAATTTTGGATCGTCTCCTTTTCACATTACTCTTGTACCTTTAAAAGTGGTTTATTCGACCCAATGCAAAAATAATCATTAAAATGGGCTCATAAACATACGAATATTAATGTTATATTATTATAAATAAACACAAACGTATTGGTAAACACCACCTTTCTTTAATCGATGTATAAAAGTACATGAACTAAATAATATACACGTAACCATAAACCAATTTATATACCCACAAAAATGATGTTAAGTCGGGAGCATAAAAATAGAAACTGGCAACACTGACAAAAAAATGACGTAATTTGGTTACAATAAAAATCAAAATTGAAATTTAATTAAAAATATGTTTATTGGTTACTTGCCTATGATATGTGATGTTTTTTGAGCTTTTTACCCTTCCTTTATAATTCCGGCACAGTTTAATAGCACATTTCGTCATGTTATCCCTCTTATTTGTTTATTTAAATTGCGCGCGTAATACGTAGTGACACGAAAGCGGCGCGATCGGCACTAATTGGCGGGAAAGTACTTCTGCGCCAATAGTTGGCGCAGCTTTTTTGACAGGTCTTCGCGGATTCGATTATCCATCTAGATACTTATACATCAATGACACCACTCTTACAATTTTCACACCGTTAAGGGAAAAAATCAAGGATAAAAAAATATCCGTTTTCTAACCAAGATTAACCCTATATCTGTACCAAATTTCATTAAAATTGGTTCAGTGGTTTAGGCGTGATCGCTTTACAAACGGACACCCCTACACTATGTACCTAACCAGCGTCTTTGTACAAAGTTTTGAACTTTAAGGTCTGTTGGTTTAGGCCGACTGTTGAACAATAACATTAGTATCTTCCGTACGGAGTTCTCAATTAATTTTAAAAAAGTGCTCAATAACTTAGAAATATATTATGGTGATAAAATGATGATAATTTAGTATGCGACATAATCTTATCAGTTAGTAAATCAAAAGCCATACATTAACGAGTGCGTATTATCAGGATCCTATATTCTGTTCGCTTCGCATTCGATGTAGAATTCGTTTTAATGGCAACCCCTACTAATGTCAGCTTTCCGCTCCCCGAATTAAGGTTTATTGTTGATTGACAGCGGCTTATTTAAAATGCCTTAAGTAAATTTTGCTTACAAGCTAAGTGGAACTCTGAGCACACGCAATAAAGATTTTTTTAGCGGGGAGTAGCATACTTGAGTATTTGTGAGCGAATAACTTTTTTCCTTGGCGTAATTTGGGCGTTGATGGGTCGATCTTCCCTCTTATGTCTACTGCACTGTCATTCCGGACGAACCCAGGCAATATCGTTTTACGTATTCGGTGGTTTGGGTATGTTGATGAGTCTAAAGGATATTTATTCCTTTTTGGTGGGTTGTTTACATCATTAAATATGTATCTATATAATCTAGCAATGTATAGATCGATAGAATATTAAGCTACGAGTATAATATACATTTCGAAACAGTGGTCGAGAAAAGTGTCATGTAAAAGAATTTTCACAAGATACCAACACGATAAGAGATTTTAACGTTGAATTTGAATAAGAAGTTTGGCAATTTCGAGTCCATAATAATTGGACATTTGAATTCAAAATTTAATGTTAAAGGTAAACCTTTTCCAGTGACTATTGGAAATTCCATGCTTATCACATCCCATACAACCAATATCATATCGTATAATAGTGTATATCGTCCCTTTGGGAAAGTTTTCGGATGTTGTGAAAATAGAAATACTGAAATTCCGGGGTTACCTTTCTGGGTTTGTCTGAACTAGAGCTAGAACAGAATGCAACTAATTAATAGTCCTTGATAATCATTTGTATAAAAAAGTATAATGCTCAAAATTATTGAAATAAAAAATAATTATTAGGTACTATTAATACAAATGAATCCACTTTAGATAATATAAAATATTTCGTTTTGTTTTATTTGACAATCAAATTTCAAATGATCAAAGTACAATTTATTATGGTTTAAACGTGGTTTAAACAATGAATAATATACACGAGGTAAACCCACATTTAATTACAGATTGTATTGGTACAATACATTATTCATTCCAAAATCTGTTTTGATTAATTTTCCACTGAATATGTCGCACGCAAATGTATTCTAATCTTAATGAGCTTTAATCTTAGATGATATATCAAAATAGTTGATGATAAATGATGACTTTGAGTAATGATTGTCACTCGTTTATGACATTTGTTTACATCCGTTTTATGCTGCCTCTACACACAGGCCAGCGCATTCGCCAACGCGCTGGCGGTGCGCTTGCCAACGTGCTTGTGAGTTAATCCACACATTGGAAGGTCGTTCAGTATGCTTTGGTTCGGGCCAATGTGCGGACGGATCAAAAAATGGATGTTGAGTTGGTAACAGCTGCAGCTGTATATTTATTCACAGCTTATAATTACTACGTAAAAGTATACAAGAAAAGGGTGATACTTTCATATTTATAATATTAAAATAATAATAAAGTATGATGCTCTTACTTTGAAGTAAAATATCGTAAGGAAAACGGAATGTCCAAGAACCTTATTTATTTAGCATTTTTAATACTTAAGTACAACATTTTTATTTTTATGGTACTTATTTTTTGGATTCCATATGCAATTTTCACTCTGATAGAGCTCAATAAATTTAAAAGTTTCATCATTACTCATATTATACGCCATTTTGTTACGTTAGGTGTTAATACGCCGCAAGAAGAAAATATCCACTCTTGATCGCTGCTCCGGGCAGACTGATCGCGCGGCCAATGTGTGGATGGTGCGCCAAGCTTGCGACAAGTGTTCTTTGATGATACCGACACCGCGCGGCAAGCTTCCCAATGCCAAGGCCAACGTTCCAATGCCTACCGCCAACGTTCCAACGCCCGTTCTACACATTGGGAGCCAACGCACTTGCCAACGTGTTGGCCTATGTGTAGAGGCAGCATTACATAATCAAACAAATGGAACATTAGGTATCTGAAATTCATTAAAAATTAAATCTTCTAGCTTTACTCGCGTCTTACATCGCGTGAGATTATTTTCGGGATAGTCCCGGTCTCGTGGGAATAATAACTAGCCCATATCTTACCGTATAAACTCCTTTTTTCTCAGTGAAAGTCCCATTAATCGGTTCAGCCTTTGTAGAGTTACCTGAGACAAACAGGAAAATACACATATAATAATTGCTTTTTACAAAAAAAAAATAACCGACTTCAATCTTGATAAGTAGAGATAACTCAAAAACTACTCGCCAGATGGCGCTCAATTCAACATGTAAGTGTAAAGTTCTCGTCACTACAAATTAATGAAGCCCAAACACTAGATAACTGCAGTAAATCGTTGAGGAGTTCCCTCGACTGTCTTTCGGCTTCATCAGATCGACTCCAGATCTTCATGAAATGGTAGCGCTTTAATGTACTTATGATAACATGAACAAACACACTAGTTGTCCATACAATTTTCGATAGTTCCCCTCGATTTCTCTGAGATGCCATCATCAGATCCTGGTTTCCTTATCAGGGGACCCCACTGAGCATATCTACTTTACAACAAAAAAAGAATTATCAAAATCGGCCCATAAACGACGAAATAATCGCTGAACGTACATAATTGCTTTTTACAAAAAAAATAACCGACTTCAATCTTGATAAGTAGAGATAACTCAAAAACTACTCGCCAGATGGCGCTCAATTCAACATGTAAGTGTAAAGTTCTTGTCACTACAAATTAATGAAGCCCAAACACTAGATAACTGCAGTAAATCGTTGAGGAGTTCCCTCGACTGTCTTTCTGCTTCATCAGATCGACTCCAAATCTTCATGAAATGGTAGCGCTTTAATGTACTTATGATAACATGAACAAACACACTAGTTGTCCATACAATTTTCGAAAGTTCCCCTCGATTTCTCTGAGATGCCATCATCAGATCCTGGTTTCCTTATCAGGGGACCCCACTGCGCATATCTACTTTACAACAAAAAAAGAATTATCAAAATCGGCCCATAAACGACGAAATAATCGCTGAACGTACATAAAAAAAAAAGCATATTATATACGGTCGAATTGAGAACCTCCTTCTTTTTTGAAGTCGGTTAATAAAAAAAAAGCATATATACGGTCGAATTGAGAACTTCCTTCTTTTTTGAAGTCGGTTAAAAATAAAGTAAGTTTGTTTTTTAGTATCTATCGTGAAAATATATGTTGTAGTTTTTCCACGAAATAGCACTTGGAGTTTTGAAATCAGAAACAGACAACAAAAATTAATATTTCGATATGTATTTTATTGTTGTTAAAGAAAATTTTTTTTTTGGAATTTCTCAAAATATCATCCCACTTTTAAATAGCTACTATGTATATGCAGATTATGTAGCGTAGGTAAAGTTCTCGTCACTACAATTAAATTAAGCCCAAACACTAGATAACTGCAGTAAATTGTTGAGGAATTCCCTCGACTGTCTTTTAAGCGCTTTAATGTACTTATGAAAACATTAACAAATCCAGTCGCGTCTAAAATTTTCGAAAGTTCCTGGTGTCCTTATCAGCTTACCCCACTGCACTTGCACATATCTACTTTACAACAAAAAAATATTAACAAAATCGGCTCATAAACGACGAAAAAATCGCTGAAGAAATATAAAAAAAACCGGCCAAATGCGAGTCGGACTCGCGCACGAAGGTTTCCGTACCATTATGTATAAAAACGCCAAAAAAATCTGGTCTGTTGTATGAAAGACTCACTTAAAATTAAATACCTATTTAATTGTTTAGCCACATATTAGCCACAACGCCATCTCTTGGACCGAAAGGTAACTAAACTATCTAAACTAAACACTTAAATACACTTAAACACTTAAATATTTATTTTATTCTGTTTTTTAGTATTTGTTGTTGTAGCGGCAACAGAAATACATAATCTGTGAAAATTTCAACTGAGTAACTATTACGGTTCATGAGATACAGCCTGGTGACAGACGGACGGACGGATGGACGGACAGCGAAGTCTCAGTAATAGGGTCCCGTTTTACCCTTTGGTTACGGAACCCTAAAAAGCATATATAGTGTCGAATTGAGAACCTCCTTCTTTTTTGAATTCGGTTAAAAAGGCAAGTATCTCACCGGTGCGGTGGCTAGTAACGAGTACCTAACAAACAAGTTGCTCAACAAACCTAGATGAAAAAACCTAGATATGACATCCTTACTAATATTATAAATGTGAAAGTGTGTTTGTTTGTTTGTTTGTTTGTTTGTTTGTTTGTTTGTGACGCTTTCACGTCGCAACAAAGCTATTATATGGTAAGGTTTATGTGTGTGGGGATAGTTAGGAGGGTGGAGAGTGACGTAGGCTACTTTTTACCGCGGAAAAACATCCCATTCCCATGGGAAGATCGATGTTTTGTTAGTTGCTAGATATTTATTTTCGGAGTTGTTAATAGATGGCGTTAATAAAATTCATTTGCAAGTTCTGAATTACGCTATCAAATACTGTAATTTACTTAAGTCATAGGCAAATGTAATAGGCTACTTTAGCTCTACCTCGAGAACTCCCCGCTCCGGCTGTATTTAGTGTACCACCCGCCCGCTGGCACTATCCTGTTGGCTGATGTCCGCAAGTTGCTGGACTCGCCGACACCGGTGGTGGGCGCGGGCGACTGGAACATTCTGGACATAGCGGTGTACCAAGGCCTCCATTGCCAGCCACGATTGGAGACGCTACAGGACAGAATGGGGTCCGACCATGTTCCTGTCCTGTTAGTCCTGGCGAAGGAGCCCAGCAGAGTCTTGCCAAGGCCCCGTCGCCTTATGGCCTGGACAACCTTCGAGAAGCAACTGTAGATCACCACGCCAACTCAGCCTATCCGCACGGATGCGGACGTTGACCAGTTAGCGGTCGAGCTCACTGTCAGCGAGCAAAATGCACTGCAGGCTGCAAGCAGAGGGCAGAAGGCTCCGGGGAAACTTCCACCTCTCCCCTATCACCTCAGCAGCCTGCAGAAACGCTGGCAGGAGTCCGGGTGTCCGCAGCTGAAGAACCGGCTCAACCGGACCGCAGCCCGACTCAAGGCCGAGTTAGATGCACACGCGACTGAGAGCTGGGAGGAACAGCTGGACGAAGCGTGCGACGACTGGGCGGCACTACACCGCATATGTCATCTCTCCCGGCTTGGTGCAGCGTACCATCAAGAAGCTCCCTCCCAACAAGGCCCCCGGTGCTGACGGGATCACGAACAGAGCGCTGTGGCATCTCCATCAGAGGACGATCGGAGCAGCCGCGCGCCTGTTTAACGGGATCCTTCGCACCGGGACCTTCCCGCAGGCCTGGAAGTCAGGGAGGGTCATAATGCTGCCCAAACAGGGGAAAAACAGGCTGAAGCCGGAGAGCTATAGGCCAATCAACCTGCTTCCCACCCTATCCAAGGTGTTCGAAAAGCTCCTGCTGCGACACCTAGCGCCGCATATTGCCCCCAGACCGGACCGTCGCTTGCCCTGTATGACGATGACGTGGCGTACATCACCACGTCGCTGAATAGAACCCACGCCATCGTCAAGATGCAGCGTGCGCTTGATGCCCTCCCCGAATGGCTCGCCGCGTGGAGACTGTCGGTGAATGTCGGGAAGACGCAGGCCGTGAACATAGGAGGATACCTCAACAAGCGGGATCCTACTCTGAAGCTTCACGGACAAGATATCCAATGGGCCCCACAGGCCAAATACCTGGGGGAAAAATTGACGGAAGACTCTCGATGAAGCAACAGGTTACGAAAGCCGTCGCGAATTCCAGAAGCGCGATGGCAGAAACCAGTGCTCTCCTCGAGCCTCCCTCTCGGACTGAAGCTCGGGGTCTACAAGACCTACATCAGATCCCGCCTCACGTACGCGGCACCGGCGTGGTACGCGCTCGCCAGCGAACCGCAGCGCAAGAGGATGCGCGCGGTTCAGGCGATTGCGCTCCGCCGGCTGACTGGTGCACCGAGGTACGTCAGGAACGCCGTCATCCAGTGGGACCTTCGAGTCGAGAGCCTGGACGACTTCATCGAGAGATTGGCACGCAACATGTTCGGGTGTGTCGACGCGTCGCGGTTCCCGCAACTGCAGGACCTGGCACCGCTCCACACCCGTCCACCGGACCGCTGGGCCTTCCCGCGCGACTTGCTGGTTGCGCGGGACGGGCCTAGCACTGACTGATACTGGGGCTTCGTAAGTCGTCGCCCGGCGCTGATCGGCTCCTGCTGGGCTTCCCACCAGCGGGATTCACCCGGTAGGGCCTCGATCGCCTGGGCGGCGCGAAGATGAACCCCATCCCGTTTAAGACTCTGTGGCCTGTAAAAAGGCCACCACTCACCGGACTTGACCTATTGGTTAGCCACAGATGGACAACCAAGGGCCTTAGGGCCCAACCCAAGGACCGGCCCGTTTTAATGGGCCGCGAGACGAAACACCCCCAAAGGGGAACTAACTGTCCCGAGGGCTCCACACACCTCAGACAGGGTGGAGTGAAGAGAGCGAGTAGTAGGCTACTTTTTAGCCTAAATTCCTACGGGAGCGGGACCTACGCGGCTGTTACCTACGGGTCCCGAAGCGAAGCGCGGGCGGTTCTCTAGTTCCGTATAAAGAAAAGAGAGTGTATTTGTGAGCGAGTCGAGAAACGAATAATATGTGTGTATCTGTTTTGTTTACGCAGAATGTAAGTTCTTTTGTACGTTTCTTGAGCGAGAAAACAGCCGATAGATACTCGCCGACTCGCTGGTTGTGGGACATCTTCCTGAATGGAGTTCTGAAAATAGTATATTTATCTTTGATTGATTTCACCGATAACGGATGCAAATACATACAGAGCGAAATGACTCATTGAAAAGTATAAAGTTTATACGTCAAAATATTTTGACGTGGGATATCTGTTTTATTTTCGGAGAGAAATTATAATGAATTAGTATATATTCCAAAACCTATGTTAAAAGCATTTACAAAACTGACTGAAAAAAAGTCTTCCATGCATGAATATGGTGGTTACTGGGGTTACCGGTTTAGTGACCGCAATATGGACGGGTTTAAAAATAAGGTGTAATGATAAGACATTTGTGATGAGGTCTAATGATAAAGCCTTCCATATATTGTTAACCCCCGATACAAAAAGAGGGGTGTTATAATTTTGACTTGTATATTCATAATGTATTCGTTTGTGTTTCCTAAACGAATAGATCGATTATGATGCGGTGCATAACCGAGATGGTTCTTAGCAATAATTTATAATAATAATAATAATTAGCCGGGGACTTTCAAAACCTTAAAATAGTTATTCGCTTTATAAGTCAAGAAATTCCATAACAGTTATTCGATTTAAAGTATACTTAGTCAAAAGTCAAAGTCAAACTGTTTATTTCATCTAGGAATTTACAAATTCACTTATGAACGTCAATTTTTTGATTCTACCACCGCCGTTTTGGAAAAGTGCTTGAAGAGAAAAAAACGGCGAAAAAAAAACTCCTCCGCATCCTTTAAAATAAAAAAATTACAATATTCTTATAATTGATACAGGTAAGCACTAACCTAGCGGAGCTGGTTGCAGAGCTGGTAATTTCCATGCCTTTTTGTCATTTAAATATTCCTGTATACTATAGTAGCTCTTGTATACGAGTTGTGCTTTAATTTTATAGGTAAGTTTAGTATTGTTCAACAACGCTCAATGTTTACCACGCCGGATGGTCATTCAATTCCGAGCGAGGCGAAATTATAATGATTCCGTTCTTGGTCTGGGTGTGTCTTTGTCTTAGTTGTTCGTGATGCCCACGACACAGAGAATCCTATTGTGAGGCTATGAGTCTGTAGCGTAACTTAAGTCACTGTATTGAAATACAGGTGAACTTCAATGTTTAGTCAATACCAGTGAGGGATGCATATTGGAAAAGTTTTCCATGTGACGGACTGTTTCATATTCCTGCGTTCCTAGTTTCCAACGTGCTTGTACCGAAACTTTGCAGCATATATTCACACCTATTTTACTTCGTCTAGCGGATATATTGTTCTCAACTTCGTTTTCAGCTTTTGTCGTAGGAGAAATGTATCGTCGGAATATAGGTATTTTTAGTTGTTCTTAACTTCGTTAGTCCTCTCAACTGACGTTCGTCTTTTTAGATTTTTATTGATACTGGAGAACTTACTTTACTTCCATGAAAATTTTTACGAAAACGAGAAATTTACTTCCACGTGGGCGACGCCGAGGTCAACAGTTAGTTATTTAGTTTTTCGTTTTAAAGTTGCCTTATTTCCGTAACAAATATCTGACTCCACAAGAGAATAGCCGCGGGCAGACGCTACTAAAAAATAAAAACCCGATGTAAACACGTGCGTGGCGGACAAAATAATTCCGCAGTTATGCAGCAAGTCCTCTTAGTTGTTGTTAATAATTCAGTTTTAGTAATTTTTATCAAAAATCTCAACTCGGTGACAGATGCGTTAACCTTCGAAGTTTAAGACGGTCCTCGGAAATTCTTACAACTAGAAACGTTTATCAAAACGCACACTCCAAAACGCCGTATGTGTCCGTAAGTATTAATTAATTTCCGTAGTAAAACCACGTAAAACACCGAATCGTGAATTGTACCTGAAAACATTTGCTTTTAATTCACAACAATAAAACAAAATACCAAATTTTGAGTACAACATTACTTCGTCTTAATTCCTATGCAAAGCACTCGACATCTTATTTATTAATTATTTGCGATTCGGTGGGTAAATACAAATTACCTCCCCTGTTAGTTGGTTAGAAAGTTTAATGAAATAACCCTCAACCCTGCTCCGCTTCGCAGCATTTTGTGTTCTTGCAATTTTACTCAGAAAATATTATCCTCGTAATAAAGGAGTTTAGAAAAGGAAGGAAAGGAAAATTTCATTGTGAAAAGGCCGCAGAGGTTGCGCCGAGATCGCATGAAAATTATTTTCTTTGAGTAATATGAGAATATTGTAACGCATGCACTTCACTGAGTTTTCTCTGTGCAATACATCAAAGACTAAGAACCAATATGAAACCTAATAAAATACCTAATAATAAACACAAATAGGTTTTACAAGTTGTTTTGTTGTAATCGTGTTTTGATTGCAGATATTTAGTCGTCTTAGATAAAATGGATCTATACTAATAAAATAAAGCAGAAGTGTTTTGTTTGTTTTTGTTTGAACGCGCTAATCTCAGGAACTACTGGTTCTAACTGAAATAATGTTTTTGTGTTGAATAGTCCATTTATTGAGGAATGCTATATAAAATCAAACTACGACCAAAAGGAACGGAGCAAAACGTTTCCCACAGCGAAGCGAGTGCGTCTACTTATAATAATATATTTTTCAGGACAGCGTCTGCCGCGTCACCTAGTATATCATAAAATACCAAGGAAGAATCTATGAATCCTCTTGTTTCAAATTTTTATAAAGTTCATACGTGTGTACCTCATAAAAATAAACATATAGCGTACATATGTACAATGCACATATGTACATCTGTTTATTATAATATTTTCTTGTATGTAGGTAATGTGGACTTAACGTTTTCCGTCCGACTTTTTAAATATTTAGAAGTTACATATTGTAGGTCACTCCGTGTCGAAGTATCAGAAATAAGTACCTACATAGAAGGAAAATCACGGCAAGCCGTTTTCTCCTAAAGCCAAACACGACACATTATAGTAGATAAGCCCCTAAGCTCACAGACCGCTAGCGCTTGTGAATCAGAAATAGATTGTAGACCGGGTACATCCTGAGTGACAGCGATTTCGAACACGAACACTGTGTTCAGATTGACTGCAATGCACGAAATAAATAGATTTACGAGGTCGCCAGGGCTGTTTTTGAAGTTACGCATACCTAGATAAATAAACGCTGACACACGCAGACCCCATTACGATTCCCTGTGTCGTGAGTGTTTTGGATCACAAACAACACATTAGTGAACCCCAAATCCATGAACTATTAATTTAAGCCTGAGTTGGGAATAGAAGTAACTAACAAAGTAAGAACTTAAAAGTGTCTGCCTGAGTCGGGAATCGCCAGTACCACGATTCGTAAATACTCGACAACATCGTTTGTTTAAGAGATTACTGGAATTTGCAACGAATACTGTATTGCTATTGTTTATGTTGTCGTTTTAAAATTGTCCTATTTCCGCAACGAAATTCCGTAACAAATTCCTGACTTCCCAAAAAAATTGCCGTGGGTAGTCCCTACTGAAAAATAAAAGCGCGAATGTAAACACGAGGTGGACAAAATGGATCTGGTTCTCAACAATGCGTTTAAAAAAACTTCATGGGATTTTCAACCTTTAACGAAACCAAAAAGTTCAAAACCAAATTAATATTAAAAACAGTAAACCGTCGATAGCCGTGTGGTTGGAACAAAATTTGACCAGAACCTATGGGTTGCCATTAAAACCAATTTCGTATGGAATGCGAATGGAGGAGGAATAGATACATTATATTATTCTTTGAAGGTTTTTGTAAAATTGAAATCATTACCTACATATAAAAAATACTGTGTGATAACAATCACGCCTTATGGTAAGAAAAGATTAATATTAAAATTATGATTGTAAGCGCTCTAACTTAGTAAACGTCCGAGCGTTAATTTAATATTTGACATAATTACAAACTAAACCATTGCATGTTATATCCCGTAATACCATGTAAATATGTATATTAAGGGGTATATTATAACTGGCGGTAAGCATCTTCAACGTCGAATAATCACGTTCTGCCCAACGAGCCTCTCCGGTGTTTTGATGTTCTCTTGCTAAATTAAGCGTTTCTGAGATGCTTAGAACGAAGTTAAATCTGTTTTATTATTCACGAAGACATTACAACGTACGCGCTTCGTCCTACTGGGTACATTATACGAGATAAAGAACCTATTTAAAACAATAAGGTATGCGATTATTGAAGTACATACTCGTGCCTACTTTTATAAGCATTTACTTAGCTTGGAATGTTTGTAAGTGGTATAAATAAGAATCGCTTCAGCTTACTTTCTAAATTTGAATTTTACATATTGTATTAGTTTCCATGAAAATGAAAATTTGTGATAGGGATCACTAAGGGAAGAAAACTCAGGGTGGTTAGTGGCGAACCCAAGTAATTCTGCTGATCAGGGACTTTATTTAAGTGCGCTCGTGCGCTGAACCACCATATTTTAAAACAAAAAAAAACTTTATCTTAATTTTTATTTTCAATATGACCTCTGATATTTCGCTGTGTATCCGCGCGCTTTATCGTTTGTATACTTGCTTACTTTCCTAAGAAAAAAATGACACTTTAATGAATAAAGGTTCTTCAACCCCGCTCTAGAATTTTTGGCCACTAGCGATCACTCCAACTATCGACCGCGCCCGCTGTTGCTTTCAGTGAATCATTAATTTGCAAATCGGATTATTAATTCACTTCCATACATTTTTTAAATAGCATTTAAACAGAAAAGTTCAAACGTTTACTGGTGAAGTAAATACCACAATATCCATTAATAACTGCGTAATCCGAGTTCGCTTCGCTTCGTGAAATTAATCCCCAAGTTTACGGACAATACCCGTTGATCGGAATCAGGGATTAGTAACCGCGGCGCCATGCTTACCATTTGTTTCATAACTACAATATATTCCAGGTATCTGCATCTACATCTATCTATTGTTACACGTGGCAATCTGATCAGTTGTTTACATTATTATTAAATTTATTTATTTATTAAATTATCGTTCTTATCATTATTATTCAGAAGTTAAAATAAACATACTACGTAATTTTTTTGTTGTTGGGATCTACTGCGTATGTCATGATTTTATAATTTAATTTATTAATTATTGATAAAAAGTATGGCAATAAATGTAGCGACAGATAATTAGAACATTATGTTTTGACGTTGGCAGCCCTGGATAGAAAAAGGCATTATGGCGGGAACGCGATAGAGGATTTTGACATGTAACTGATGTAACATTAAGATCTATTAATTAAGAGAAAAATGTGTTAGTGTACATTTAGGTATCGTGAATAATATCGAATAATACTTAGTTAAAAGAATTATAGATAGTGCTTCCGATAGTAGATATGTAATGACATTCTCAATGTAAACAGCGTGTGAACAAAATATAATTATGTACCTACCTAACTTATTCAAGGAATGAAGATGACGTTTTATTACAAATGCTTTATCCGAATGAAACCAAAAGGGGAATTTCATAACACGTAGGTATAATAATTATCACTCATCTCCATATACAGATATTAATCGGTTACGTTACGATGAAGTGTAATAATTTATTCAGTAATTGATTAATGATAGTTCCATGTTTAAACGAGTAATTAAATTCAATCTCGTAGTTCATTTTCCGCTCATCAATTGAACAACCAAAATTTGTTTCACAGGAATTAACAAGATAATCCTATTCAGACTGAAATCCTTTGTTTAGCATCTTATACATAATTAATATAATTTTCACTGTGTAAGTTTTCCCCATTGTTTCACTACATTTTGAATAATTAGGTAAATACCTGAATAACCCAAATTTAAAGTTCAAAATGTATTTCCGTTTTCCGAAGGTTAAGGTATAGTTGTTCTTTCTTCTTCTTTCTTTCTTTCTTTTTGCCTTGGATGTTGCTCCTTAGATGTGCCATTTCCAATCAGGCAGCATGTCTTCTCATTTGTTAATTATGAATCATAAAAGTCTAAATTCGACTTTTACAACGCTAAGTATTAAATACACGTTATTTAGGATAACACAAAAATACTCGTTAGATATCGTTCAAAAAGTGACACCATGCGATATGCACCAGGTTTCGAATATACAAAAAATTATCAAAATCCAATTCACCCCATAAAATGCATGAGGTACAGCCATACAAAAAACATATACTTACAGACAAAATAAGAAATTCTGCCTTTTTTGAAGTCGATTAAAAATAAAATATCAAAGGTAATGTATGATGTATCAAAATTAAATAAATGACCAACGATTTTCACAAAATTAAAGTGGGAAAACAAGGATTACGAGGGTTTGACTAATATGAAGAGGGTTTCCTATGATATAAGTATCACCTGGTTCTCGTGGGAAAACGATACAGATTTTCATTTCAGTTGTGTTATTATAATACGTACATACCTATCTATGATCCTTTTCCTACGTAATACTTCGTACGTGTACGTACCCAAACCAAGAACCAGGCCAAACCCAGGATACTTAGAACAGCAATTCAAGATATCCGTCTGGCGTGTTTCAATTTTTAATTTAAGACTTTTTCAGATAACTGTACTTTTAAGCAATGTTTACTTTTATTTGATGTTATCTGTCAAATCGGAATTCGGGGTCTATTCCTTCTATTCTCTTCCTATTCTAGTCTCCTATTCGGGGGAGAACGGGAATGGGAGCCAACGGGAAAAACCCGTACGTTATCCTACTTCAAAGTAGTTATTATCCATGGAAAAGTATGGATATGTTTGGATAGGTTTACGTTTGTATCTGTCGATGTCTTATACTGTATTTTATTTTACATGTTAGTGTAGTAAATACCCGTATTTATTGCCGGGTTTAAGTCACATAGCAATATTTTTTAGAGCTTTTGTTTGTTCTTTGATTTGTTTGTGCGTTTGTTCTCGCTTACCTCAGAAATAATCTTACCCTTGGGTTAACAATTGAACTTAATTGTTATGAATTAATCGTTTATTGACAGTTTCTTTACATAATGTTGATACAAGAGTTTTAACATACTGTCTGATGTCTGAAGTAGGAACTGTTTATTTGTGCATGCTTAATAATAATAATAATAATTTTTATTGTACACCATAGCAAGGACACAACATATTATACATAATGTTATACAACAGGCGGTCTTATCGCTGAAGAACGATTTCTTCCAGACTACAGTATAAGGGGCAGGGTGTACCAAACAAAAAAGAACCATTAGGTATTTATTTAGTTTTGAATATTTCATTATATTAGACGAGAAAGAAACTAAAATATAAATAAATATTAGGTACTTTTGTAATACGACATTGCGGTAAGCTATGAGTATTTTTATTCTTTTTTTAACTCTATCGTCAATCAGTGTCATGGTTTCAAATACTACGTTATCGATTTTCATGAACGAATGAATTAATGGATGTCAGCCTTATCGGTGTTTACAGCTTCGTGAATATTAAAAAAACAATCCATATTAATATTTTCAAAGCGAAAGTCTGTCTGTCTGTTTGTCCGTGACTTTTTCACGGCTAGACCACCGGCCCTTTTTGGTTGAAATTCGGAATGAAAATAGTTGAAGGGGACACATATTATAGGCAATTGTTTTGTCGAAAATCATCCCCTAAAGGCTTGAAATGAGATGAAATTTTGTATGAAAAATCTAAACCGCTTGACTGATTGCGATGAATTTCCTAAGGATGATAATTGATGGTGTTATATCAAATAAAGGCTACTTATTTGAAAAAAAACAAGCCCCTAAGATGCTGAAATAAGGGATGAAAATATAAAAAGACCAATTTCTCGCGGCCGAATCCGTGGGCGGATAGCTAGTTTGAATATACTTCGCATACTTTCATAGTGTTATGTCTTATGGCATATTACTGTGGGGTAAAGCAAGCGATATACAACAAATCTTTGTATTGCAAAAGAGGGCCATTAGAGCTATTCATAAACTACGGTATCGGGAATCTTGCCGTGATAAATTCAAAGAATTAGGTATACTTACAGTAGCCTCACAGTACATATATAGTAATATAGTTTTTGTAAGAAAGAACATAAATGCATATAAAAAAAACAGCGACTATCATAATCGCTTAACAAGAAAGATGCATGATTTGGCGACGCTTTCATATCGGCTAGGTAAAGTGCAGCGTTCTTTTATGGGGCTTGGTGTACAGTTCTATAATAAAGTCCCTAAGGCAATCCGTGACCTGCCTTCAGAGTTGTTTAAGAAGCATGTAAAAGCACAACTCGTAGACAAGAGCTACTATAGTATACAGGAATATTTAGATGACAAAAAGGCATGGAAACTACCAGCTCTGCAACCAGCTCCGCTAGGTTAGTGCTTACCTGTATCAATTAAGTAATATTGTAATTTTTATTTTAAAAGATGCGGAGGAGTTTTTTTTCGCCGTTTTTTTCTCCTCAAGCACTTTTCCAAAACGGTGGTAGAATCAAAAAATTGACGTTCATAAGTGAATTTGTAAATTCCTAGATGAAATAAACAGTTTGACTTTGACTTTGACTTTATAAAATATACCTATTATGTAAATTAATATAAACATTTATATAGCAGAAAATACATAATTGAGCATAGAGCGAATGTAAGATAATCTTATTATCTCATTGTAGGTACTAACATAATTTATAGGCAGTCGGTATTAATTCCGAGTTAAATTTCACCAGTAACATACATTAACTGAAACACTCTTATATCACCCATTTGCATCACAATAAAACCTCACTGAATCCTAATAAAAATCTCACAAAATTCAAATCAAACTTAGTTTATTTGAAACTAGTTTAATACTAATCCAACGCAACTAAAGTGGAGTGCAGATACCAGGCAAACAGCTAAGAGAGTGAATAAATCCTTTATAGCTACCATTAAATGGAGCAGCGTTAAAATTATACTGATATTTCTTTGAAAATAGAAGACAAATCCCGGTATCTTCGTGGCATCTCATCGAAACGTGGCATCTTTACAGGCTAGAATGACGCGCGCGGTAGACATAATAAAAGAAAATCAAAGCTATTGTGTGTTTTATTGGTCCTAAATTTATTTTACGGTTCTAGAGGTATACGTCTGTTCTCAGTACACAAACATACCGAAAAATTTCTTTTTTAGTTTAAGCGAATTGAATTTACGCGTTAAGTTTAGTGCCAGTAAAAATTTACAGCTCGCACCTACAGATAGAGAGAGATCTATTTAGATTTTTAGGAATGTTTATTTTTGTTCCACTAGCAGAAATGACTAATCTAAGTAATAATTATGCTTCCTTCAACCCCTTAAAAATAAGTAGATACGTTAGTATACAAATGATACTTTTGATGAAATCAAGTATTTGAATTTATTTATTGTTACCCAGGTAATAATGAAACATTTAATTCAGAATTCAGGCTTACTTTCTTGACGACAACGGCACGTACGGCTTACGAGATATCAACGAACATAATTCGGTATTTTTCTTAATAATATTCCTTTCAATAAGAATAAGTCAGAATTTTCGCTCAAATGTGTGAAAAATTTAATATCAAAACTTACTGAATAAATAAAAGTTCCGGTAGTTAACTAAGCTGCAATGGGGTAATAAACCGTTACTAAGATTTTTTTTGTTGGTATTGTTAATGTCACCAACAAACTTTGCGGCATTTCAAGAAATAAAAAAAATTCGCGTTCTAAGCAACCCTTGGCAGTTGGTAAGTAGCTAAGTAGTAAAATAATACAAATATTAGATTTTTTCATATTATGGTATAAATCAGTTAACAAATGCTCCTGAAGGGTCTAACGACTCCAGTCCACTTTAAAAGTCTCTATTTTAGCCTTTCTAGTTTAAACGTAGTGCTACACCTGCGACTTAATGCGTTACTTAACGCGCTAATATCATGAATTAAGAAGAGTTTAGATTTCTTAAAATTCTTAATTACTCTTATTTTCATGTTTTAGGAATTGATGTCAAAAATGTTATAATAGCTTTATTTGACTTATACTCGTAATACATAAAACTTACTAATATGAATAATAATTTTGACATCAGCGCGTTAAGACGCCGGTGTAGTAGTAGGCTAGTAGGTAGAGTTAGAGACAAAGTTACTTTAGCATTTATAATATTAGAATGAAGTATGAAAATTCTTCTGCAACGTAATATCATTATTGTCATGTCGATAACGATAGCCTTGGCAAGCACAGCAAATGAGATTATTCTAGGACATAATAATTATGTATGAGCTGTCTACCCTCAGAATATTGCATTATGCATACAACGGTATAGGTATTCAACATTTAATTTAATATGTACTTAGGCTGCCAACCTTTCTCTGACGGTAATTCAGGAGTTCTTACATTGTTACAAATTGCAATGTAACGAGGTTCCTCTTTATTCGTACTGAATATTATAAACCAGCTGAGCCTGAGTCTTTGTTCGCACATTTGTTTTTCCCGCGTAGTTCCCGATCCCGCGGGAATTCCAGGATTAAAAGTAGCCTTTATGTTGGTCTATAACCTCCTCTATCTCCCAGTGAAAGTCCCATAAATAGAAGCCAAATAAAAGATTCAGAATTTTTGTGTGTTTGATAAAAAATATTGGTGTCCGTCAGAATGGCGGGTCACTACTCATATTTAACGGTGATGTAGATTTAGAAAATTGCTACCTATTTGCTACCTACACCAAACCGCAATTAGCCAGCGTGGTGGACTATGGCCTTAACTTTCTTATCCTGAGAAGGTACCTGTGCCTAGACAGGCCTTTACATATTACCGAAATATCTTAATATATTTATTGTATCAGTAACATCCAATAGCAACGATCAAAATGATCCGGGGATAGCACGTAACTTTCCGATAATTACATAAAAGTAACTCTGGCTCGTGGGATTGCTAATGGAGCTGAGAAAGTTAACTAGGAGAGAATGTTTCTATGTATTAAGACCCTTTTTGCTGAACCTAAATGGACGAAAAATATCGTGATTCTATATTTTGTTGAGAAACTGTCTTGGTACCTATTTGGTATGAACTACTAAGCCCTAATGTAATAATATCCAACACTTTTACGCAAGTAGGTACCTAAAAAAAAGCAGCCTTGTTATAATTTCATGTTCACAAACTGTCCAGTTTCCAGCAAACAACTGATTTCACTGTATTTCATCACTGCGATGATATTTCCAGTTAAGGAGTTCTACGTGGGACGAAATACCTAACAATAATAAATAGAACGTGTAAATTAAACAGAGAGTCGTAAACTACAAGGGATGTACAAATAATCTGTAGGGTTAGCCGGCACTAGGATTCTAGGATTAATGTTGTACATACAGCCGGTACTTATTACATCCCACTTCTAGGATTATGTTGTATACTACAAATTCCTAGTATGCATGCAGTATTCTGGTATGCTGTTGCGCTTGTAACTAAATAATTTGTTCAGATACATCACTGTTTGAAGGTTCCTATACTCCGTTTGCTTTCGAAATGGAATTCGTTTTAATAGTAACCCACACAAATACCAGCTTTCCACCTCTTTGATTATGGTTCATTGTAGATTAATGGCGAGAATTTCAAATGCCTTAAGTAAATTTTGCTTCGAAGCTAAACGGAATTGTGAAATTTGTTTTTAGCAGGGAATGACAGTTCCATATTTTGCTCATGTACCTACCTGTATGGCTCAATGGCGCCATACCACGATACCCCATCGCCATTCGAAGTGTCTTGGGTTCGAGTTCCAGCGAGGCAGAACTTTGATTGATAATTTGATTGATTGATTGATGAGTTTAAATTTCTGTTCTCGGTCTGGGTGATCTTGTCCGTTATCCATAAACTGTGCACCCACCAATACAATGTACACCCACCAATGAGAATCTTAGTGTTAGTCTGGTGTTGTGAGTACCTACATAGCATATTTAGGTATTATTAATATGGAGACACCTACTTACATCTCTACTATTTATTTTATACAGTCATTCTTATAATTTAAATACAATGACGATTGTTTACCAGTGTCGAGACAGCTTGCTGTAAATAATATTATTTAAAAAAGGAGGCACCACCTGTCTGTCAAATTTAAAAATGTACAGCAAAATAAATTTTAAGTGTTATTTAGTTGGTTTCAAGGGCACTGGGTTAACGACATTTTCCAAATAAGGATGGAATAATACCTTCGTCCATAACTTTTCACAAAAAATTAACTGACTTTAAAATCGATAATATCCCTATAACTCTAAAATTATCGGTCAGATGTCGCTCAAATTTAAATGAAACCAAAAGACTAGCACCAGCTTTTAATAAAAAAATGATTTATACAAATCGGAACACCCAGTCAAAGGTATGATTAATGGACATAAATAGTACACGTCCTATGTCATTAAATGATGAGATATATTATGAGATATACGGGACAAGACGACAAGCACTAGTTTTCGTATAAAAAAATAAAATTAACAAAATCGGTGCGTTCAGTGCAAAGTGATGAGGTAACATTTATGAAAAACTAGAGAACCGCCCGCGCTTCGCTTCGGGACCCGTAGGTAACAGCCGCGTAGGTCCCGCTCCCGTAGGAATCTCAGCTTAAAAGCAGCCTATAACATTTGCTTATGACTTAAGTAAATTACATGTAGTATTTGATAGCGTGATTCAGAACTTGCAAATGAATTTTACCAATGCCATCTATTAACAACTCCGGAACTAAATATCTAGCAACTAACAAAACATCGATCTTCCCATGGGAATGAGATGTTTTTCCGCGGCAAAAAGTAGCCTACGTCACTCTCCACTCTCCTAACTATCCCCACACACATAAACCATACCGTATAATAGCCATGTTGCGACGTGAAAGAGCCATAGACAAACAAACAAACACACTTTCACATTTATAATATTAGTAAGGAAGTAAGGATAAAACATAAAGTCGAATTGAGATCATTTTTTGTAGTCTATTAAAAGGACTTAGTAAGAGAACTTTTATCGAGTTCAAACTCCATTCACTATCTTAACACCGCTATTTTCCGTTTCTTGTCCTTTCTAAGTCGCTGGGCTATAATCACTTCTGGTCTAGACGTAATAATATGATATGACCTAGTCGCCAAGAATATGGAATTGCTAATCCTCGCTAAAGTACACTTTTATTACCTGTGCTCATAGTTCCATTTAGCTTGTAAGGAAAAACTTACGGCATTTAAAATTATCGCCGTCAATATTAAATGTATCTTTTCATCACCCCTATTCGAAAAAGACGACTTGGTTCGGACATAAGGGGTTCCAAAGTTGCTGTTTTCTATTCAGCGGGCCGGAATGAATTTTCATACAACTTTTCCTGCCGGCTAGATCTTTTCCGTCCTATTTTGAATTTAGAACATTTTAGTATTTTGCGCTAAAGAAATCGAACACAAATATTGTTTGAATAAAGAATGTCTGGTTCGACGCGAGGGCCCCGCCAGCTGAATAATAAAAAAAGAAATCAAATTAAGATCGCTCGAACTATTTCCCGCGTTTTCGTGCATTTTTACGTATTGTTAGAAATTTTGTTTTGTTTTGAAAAAATGAGTTCTTCCAACGATAGTGAAAGTATCCTCCTGATAGTATAAAAACTGAAGCGAGTAATGTGATGAATAGTTTATTACCTGCGAAATCCCGGGAAAAATATTTGAAAGCCCATGATAATTTTTTGGAATGGAGAAATGCAAGAGGCGCCAAGAATTTTTCAGAAACTGTGTTTTTGGCGTACTTCCAGAACTTAGCCAAAACTAAAAAACCTTCCACCCTTTGGAGTATCTACTCAATGCTTAAATCAACAGTCAGTTCTAATAACGATATAAAACTGGACACATATTCGAAATTAATAGCATATCTGAAGAGGATGTCTGATGGATTTAAACCTAAAAAATCCAAAGTGTTCACAGTCAAAAATGTGGAGACTTTTCTTAATGAGGCACCCGACGAAATCTTTCTTGCCGTAAAAGTAAGTAACTATGTATATTATGGTGGAGTGGACTATTATAGTAAAATATAGCCATAGTGTTTTAAATAGCTGAATAATAAAAAAAGAAATCAAATTAAGATTTCGTTTCAAATTAAAATTAAGTTTTCGTGCATTTTTACGTATTATTTTCTATTATATATATATATTATTTTCTCATAGTGGGTGATGAAAAGTAGAGTGTATCACTCGGGTGCAAGTATATTTTTGGCTCGGGCGACGTACTTTGAATCCCTCGCTACGTTCGGGATTCTACTAAAGAATCCCTCGCTACGCTCGGGATTCTACTCTAGAATCCCTCACTTCGCTCTGGATTCAAAAAACGCCCTCGCCGAAAAAATATTACTTTGCACCCTTGTCATACAATCTACTATTATCACAGTGGCGGAAAACAGGCATTTTTGTGTCGTTGCTATCAAAACCATCACAAATTTTAAATAACTACATAGTAAATGGAACTTTAATTAATTAAAGCCATTTTAATAGTTTAATTTTTTTTCAAAAATACTTTGGACACCACAATATCAAACTTACTTCAAACTATGCTAAAAACTAAAATATCTTTATTCGTGTTCATAATATGGCTTAGTTTAAGTTTTGTCATTACTATCGATAGCATTTAGATTTGGTTCATTTAGGCCACGGTTTATTGCGTGACAGTAAATTATTGGCCCGCATTCTTACTAACATGGCCACATTAACTAACTTATTGTTCTTTCTAAATAGCGTTGTCTCTTTATGTGACGAAATTAAACATTTCCAAATATATTCTTGAACTAGTGAAAACCCTCGCTTCGCTTTGGAAACATTAAATATTTCCACTTTTTCAGTTCGCCGGGGGTTGGTTTTTGAAAAAATAGGTAGGCTATCTATGTCATTTTAGGGTCAACAAAAATTTTTCAAGCAGTTTAGATTTTTCATAAAAAAGTAGCCTATCATTGTGCCTATCATTACGAATTCCATCTAAATCCGCCGGTGGTTTAGCCGTAGGAAGCGTAACAGATAGACAAACAGACATACAGAATAAGCAGATTCTTAAAGGGTACAACCAGAAGTACTTAAAGCGAGATCCAGGGGGCGCAACCACCCCCTCCTCCCGATCTTAAACTGATTTTTTTAATGGAATTAATTAAGCAAACGAGCATGCAGCACCACCCTTCCACTGCCGCCCGCTACAACTATGACCGACTTAGAACAAGACTCAATTTAGGGACTATGCTTAGTCCAATTATTAGACGGTGTTAGAATATAAGTTGGTTAGTTTGTTAGTGACAGTTAGTCCTTGTTGTCGTAGATATGTGCTATTCTCTGACCCACAAAAGCTACGTAAAGCGCATTAGAGCCTTAATCGCCCTGAGCTCTGAAGACAGTTTAAAACCTAACGGGGGACAGTTATAGCTTAATAAACACATACGTACTAGTAAGTATTGGATGTGTGATGGCGCTTACGATAATGGACGGCTCATAAATAATTTACTGTCTACGGCAACTATAAACCGCATATTTTATTTTTACACTCCTTTTGGTACTGCTGGACTTGAGTAATATCAAGACTATCAAAACTCTTCATATACATATTTTACCCACCACGGAACGGAGACGTAAGATGCGTTTGGATTGAGAGGATGTGTGTGCGTGCAAACCAATGTTACCATTTATCACCAAAATCACTCGTCAGATTTTAATGTGGTTTTCATTTGATTGGTGCATGTTGTTAGATAAGTGTTACGGTAACAACTCACCAGGGGGCGCCGTACAAAATTTTCTTCTACAAAACCAAAATATTTAATCCTTTTTCTTCTTACTTCTAAACTGTCATGGGCTTTTTCAATTTCTTTTTCTCAAATATCTCCTACGTACAGACATAACCCAGTTTAGATTAGTCAGTATTAGTTGTTAGTTGGCACACGAGACGGGCCATCAATTCGTAGCGGTCATCGCCACATTGACATTGTTAACACCAGGGTCAATGCGTCAATTCAAGTTGAATGGCTATTTGTAGCTGTAGTACAGTGGGCCAAGAAAGTGGTGTACCAGTTTTCATTTAGTTTTCTAGACATCAAAAATTACATCAAAGTTCATTGTAAATATCACTGAAAGAGACGCATAATAATGACGTAAACCTAATTGTTAAGAATACGTACATCATATGTCACATTATAGGTGCAAAACATTTTAATCTTTATTAGAAACAGATAATTTGTGCAAAGAAGATTTAAATATTCTGAACAAAAGCAGATAAGAACTATTTCAATTGACGAAATAATTCTTTTTAAAAAGAAAATTGACAATTGACATTTAGTCAAATAAATGCTAGTAATATAATAACAATTGGCTAAGTGCGAGTCGGACTCGCCTATGAAGGGTTCCGAAGTAGCAAGTAACATAATAGGTATAAAAAAATATTCGAGTAGATTGAATGAAAGGTAAATTTAGATTTACGATTTATGACGTATTAAAAAAACTACTTACTAGATCTCATTCAAACCAATTTTCGGAAGAAGTTTACATGGCAAAGCACATCATATATTTTTTTAGTTTTATCATTCTCTTATTTTAGAAGTTACAGTGGAGGGACATATTTTACCACTTTGGGAGTGCCTCTCGCGCAAAGTTCAGAAAAAATGATGTTAGAAACCTCAATATAATTTTTGACAAACTATTCAGAGATATACCACACGTATGGGTTTGATGAAAAAAAAAATTGAGTTTCACTTCTAAGTATGGGGAACCCTTATAATGATTATCCGACGTCAATGGTTCTATGAAGTTAAAACTAAGTACAAAACAAATGTTTATAATCGGATAAAGATGGCAATAAAAGTTGTCAGATCGATCTGCAAGCGAAACTAACCTTTATTACCTATGAATCTGCAAACGGCATTCAACCTTAGAGTGGTAAACCAATTCTTTGGCCGACCGTACCTAAATTACCTGATAGTAAAGTGAATTGGATGATCTATACTCTACCTATAGGTAGGTGCATATAATAAAACAGTAACTGATCGATTTTTGTACATGGAAGATAGGTATGAGAAATATATGAATGAGAAAATAATTAACATAGGATTAAGATTTTCTGTTATTACATTGAGTCACATTACATTTTTCAGTTTAGTATACTTTATGAGGGATATAAAATACCTATTGACCTCATTTTTATATCGGTAGACTAGGTTTTTAGTAAGAAGTGGCCGAAGACTTATCCAAGAAGCATCAAACACCAGTTCGATGTGGTGTTGTGTGTGCATATGGAAGTTCAATTTAGCTTGTGAGCCAAGTTTTTGCTGTCAATCTATAATTAACCTTAATCACAGAGGAAAGCTGGCATTTGGATAGGTTTCCAATTACTCATTTCCATATCGAATGCGAATGTGGCGTTGCAAAGGTGAATCCTATGGTGTTGCTCATGTCCATAGGTGACGATGACCACTTACCGGTGGCTCGCCTTGTTCTACGTCCGCGCTTCAGGCTATAAAAATGCAAATAGGTAAGGTATCAATTAAGGAATTGTAACTTGCTTGTTTCCTTGAAATTCAGCCAGGCAACTTAACAACTTATAAATTACACTTCGACTCAGAACAAGATGCGGGCGCAACTTTAGATATTCTCCGAAATTCAAACTTAGAAACTCATCCTTGGAGATTAAGATTGAATAAAATTGTTTTCACTCTTTCTGTGAATTCTGTTAAATTAAGAATTTTAGGATTAAATAAAGACCTTCTTGAAAATTTTAATATTCAGCAGCCGTAGAAGAACTCAAAAGTTAAAGGCCTTACAAAGAGAATGGATTTTAATAATATCCGAACTTATTGAAGCTTAGTTACATTTTAATATTTGTGTTCATTTACGTGAAAATTTGAAATTTAGTACAGCACGTTTTATTGTTTGTTCTTTACTAAGTTGGTTAGTATTATGTAAGTATTGTTATTATTATTTGTAGTATTATTAATACCTACTTATTTATAATACCTACCTATTGAAGCACTCATAGTCCGGCAGCTTGCGTCGATCCTAACTGCGGGTGCGGACCGTGGTTAGATTGGTGACCGCTAGTGGCAAAATTTCTTGAGCGCCTTCGTGCTTCGGAGGGCACGTTAAGCCGTCGGTCCCGGTTGCTATCGATAGATAGCAGTCGTTAAGCCATGTCGAAGGACTTGGGGGGCCTGAAAACCTCTGAGAGTGGATTAGCCACTAACCCCTCCACCAAACCGCGCTGGAGCAGCGAGGTAGAGTATGCTCTAGGCCTCCTCAATAATGTATGGAGCCATTAACGGGTTGTAGCTTAAGTATCAGTATCAGTATTACAAATTATATTCCTACTCATTGTTATGAAGATAAACTAAACGCTAACAGTCTTGCAAGATGGTGTTAGTCGTCACCGGCTTACAAATGTTCCAGTCAAAAAAGATGCAAAGAAAGTGCTTGTCCAAATACAATGCAAGTTCAAATGAAATTCAAGTGCAATTCCTTTATCAAAGTACGATAAAACCGTCATATTTCGATTGATTTAATCTTATGTCTGGCTGTCGTGGAATTAGCACCGCGCCATATTCTGAGTGCGATCCATTTCATCACGTGGGTACCTCTGAACTGTTACATGGAACCTAGTATAATATATTTCATAGCTTTTGCCCGCGGCTTCGCCCGCGTGGAATTCGTTTATATCGCGAACCGGAAAAGTGGGAAAGGGGGTACGTCATCAACTATCTTCCTGGGAAAATTCATCGAAATCGATCAGGCGGTTTAGATTTTTCATGCGAACTTTCATCCCCTATTTCAAGCCTTTAAGGGTTGATTTTTGAAAAAAAAAGTAGCCTATATGTGACTCTGAGTCTTCAACTATTTCCATTCCGAATTTCATCCAAATCGGACCGGTGGTTTAGCCGTGAAAACGTCACAGACAGACAGACACACAGACAGACAGACAGACAGACTTTCGCATTTATAATATTAGTATGGAAAGTATGGATTAGCGAACCGCCCTCGCTTCGCTGCGGGACCCGTAAAGTATCAGCCGCGTAGGTCCCGCTCCCGTGGTAATCTCGGGATAAACTCCCGGTCCCACGGGATTTTCGACAAGACAGACTTGTTAGTTTTATATTAATACTAGCTTTTGCCCGCGGCTTCGCCCGCGTAAAATTCGTTTATATCGCGAACCGGGGAAGTGGGGGAGGGGGTACGTCATCAACTATCTTCCTGGAAAAAATCATCAAAATCGTTGTTTTCATACAAACTTTCATCCCCTATTTCAAGCCTTTAGGGGTTGATTTTTGAAAAAAAAGTAGCCTATGTGTGACTCTGGGTCTTCAACTATGTTCATTCCGAATTTCATCCAAATCGGACCGGTGGTTTAGCCGTGAAAACGTCACAGACAGACAGACAGACAGACAGACAGACAGACAGACTTTCGCATTTATAATATTAGTATGGATGTTTGTTTAGAAGCTATACCCATATGCGTAGGAGTTTTTCCCGCGTAAATTCCGATCCCGCGGGATTTCTGGGATAAAAAATATCCTATATGTTAATCTAAGTTGCCCTCTATGTGTGTGCCAAATTTCATGAAAATCGGTTCAGTAGTTTTTGCGTGAAGGAGTAACAAACAAACAAACAAATACACAAACTTTCACATTTATAATATTAGTAGGATTAGTAGGATAGTAGGATATTTAGAAGCTATACCCATACGCGTAGGAGTTTTTCCCGCGTAAATTCCGATCCCGCGGGATTTCTGGGATAAAAAATATCCTATATGTTAATCTAAGTTGCCCTCTATGTGTGTGCCAAATTTCATGAAAATCGGTTCAGTAGTTTTTGCGTGAAGGAGTAACAAACAAACAAACAAATACACAAACTTTCACATTTATAATATTAGTAGGAAGTAGGATAGTAGGATTGTATCTCATTAAGAAAGAAAGAAAGAAATACATTTATTCGTAAAAAATACACTTATGAATTACTGACAACAATAATAAAATAACAATTATGACCTAAAGATCATAAGTGGACCCTTTACGAAATGGATCCTGCTCAGCATTATGCTGGAGTCCGGAGACTGACAGCGCTGATCTTCCGCAGGACCCATTTGCAGTGGAGGTCGTGCAGCATACATTCATTTAGGCAGGAAAAAACAAAATACCAGCGTTAGGCGTTAGGTACCAGCACTCCATAAATTATATAATACATAAATATAATAAATAAGTAATACAAGTTAATAAATAATTTAATAATAATATATCAACAAATTAAAGGTAAATAATAAATAAATATTATATAGCACTAGTGTCATTTCGCAATGGTTCTTCGATTATTTGATGATTAATTAAAAACTGTTTTAACTTAGTCCTAAAAATATTAATACTTCGCAGGCTCCTGATCGGCGGGGGGATATTATTCCAGCATTTGGAAGCGGCGTAGCTGAAACTACCTCTAAAGGCATGAGTTCTATGCCGCTGTGTCCGAAGCTGGATTGCGCATTCTCGTGAACCATTACTTCTTTGACTCGAAACCCAACAGAGCTTAGCATACAGATAATATGGAACTCGGTGTTATAACGCCAAATAACAGGCAGGCTAAGTGAAGTTTTCTGCGGTGTTGCATTTTTAGGACAGCGTGTTTGTTGAGAAATGGGGTCACATGATCTCTGAACGGTATATCGAAGCAATAACGAGCACATGCATTCTGGATTCTTTGGATGAGTTTTTGCGTTCTCCTCAACAGTCGTGGACCAAATACCGAATCCATATAGTTTAATTTGGACAAAACTAAAGACTCGACCAATTTGATACGCATATTGACAGTAAAATATTGTCTTATTTTATAAATAATTTTTAGTTACGTTTATTAAGCGAAGCGAAAGATCAATCACTCGTCCCTAAATATCGAAAACCAATTGATATACAAATATGAAATTTACCAATAATACAATTTATAGATAGAAGACGTAACGTATTTTGGCATAATATTTCACCCCTAAGAAGGTAATCGTAGGTATGAAAATTTGTTTAAAAATCAGTCAAAAGCACTTCCACTAAATATCGCTCTATACCTATCTATGTACTGAATAGAAAGCCTCATTCTTAAAATGGTTTTTACAAATTAAAGTAGCAAAAAATTGCAAGAAACGTATTCAATGATTTTATATGAGTACCTAGTACTAAAAATACTCGAAAAAGTCCTACAAAGATTAAAAAGAACGTTGACAAATCGTCCCACAACTTACAACAAAACCGCCATTTTGCGCCGCGAAATCGGCTTTACTTGCTAAATGAAAAGCAAAGAATATTGTGATTTTCACAAGTTGAATCTTACCAAACAAAATCCTAATGAATCCGTTATAGGTATAATAAATAAATATGCATGACCGTAAAACATTTTTACATTATCATACTCTTTTATATTTTTTATACTGCACCATATCAATAATAATATTACGGAAGTCTATCGGTCTGGCTGTGACGTTTTCACTTGAAAATAGTTGAAGACACAAAGTCACATATAGGCTACTTTGTTTTTGAAAAATCAACCCCGAAAGGCTTACCATAGGCGAATCTAAACTGCTTGACCGATTGTAATGAATTTTGACATAATTATAGTTGATAATAAAATATATAGTTGATAAATAAAGATAACATAAAACCAACCAAAGGTTTTCAGTAGGGGGTGAGTTTGTTTTAGATATCTATATAAAACAACGCACAGCCGAAACTTGGACGTAAAAAGCTCAAATTAGGTATAAGTAGATACATACTTATTTGGGAAGTGCAGGGGTGCACTTCCCCTCTTTCCGTTTCGCAATATAAACTTATTCGACGCGGGCAAAGCCGCGAGCGGATGCTAGTAATTTAATTCAATATTTTAAGAGTTTTCGAAAATAAAACTAACATGCACGTCATTAAATGTAGGCGAGTGCCCCTCCTTGTCGTCGGTCGGTAGTTTTATTGAAACCAACAAGAAGAAAATAAGATAAGAAAAAATGATACATAAGTGAAATTAAATACAAACCAACATTTACGCATGTCGCAAAATCAATAAAGGAAATGATGCTGATAAAATTTAATTAGCTGGGAACGTGTTAAGAAATTCGTCTAGTTAATGATTGCCTAAGTATACCTTTAAGCATTTGCAAGCGGCGAAAAATCTTAATGAAATATTAATGAAATGAAGCTTAAAGCCAGGTTTACCTTCATATTTTTCGTTTTAATTTAGTTCATTTTATTTCCGGGACCTCAATATTTTCCATTTTAATTAAGGGCGTTAATACATTGTATTTGCAGAAGGTACCTGTTTGCATGATGCTTTCAGTAATGATATTTCTATCTATCTATCTATCTATCAGCCTATCGAAGTCCACTGCTGGACATAGGCCTCCCCTAATTGGCGCCACTCCGACCGGTCCTGAGCCCTCTGAATCCAACGGTTTCCCGCTGTCTTCTTCAGGTCATCAGTCCACCTTGTCGGGGGGCGTCCTATGCTCCTTTTACCAAGACGTGGTCGCCATTCGAGGACCTTTCTGCACCATCGGCCATCCGTCCTTCGAACGATGTGGCCTGCCCATTGCCACTTCAGCCGGCTAACTCTTAGAGCTATGTCGGTAACCTTCGTTCGACTACGAATTTCATCGTTGCGAATCCTATCTCGTAGCGAAATACCTAACATAGCCCTCTCCATAGCGCGCTGTGTGACTTTGAGCTTTTTAATGAGGCCAACTGTAAAAGACCACGTCTCAGATCCGTATGTTAACACTGGCAACACACATTGCTCGAACACTTTCGACTTCAGGCACTGAGGGAGATTGGATGACATGATATGCCGGAGTTTCCCGAACGCCGCCCAACCGAGTTGGATTCTTCGAGTGACCTCTTTCTCGAAGTTGGACTTACCCATCTGGATCATTTGTCCCAGGTAAATGTACTCGTCGACAACTTCGAGAGCAGCGCCATCCACAACAACTGGTACGGGTGTGACATGGACATTCGACATGATTTTTGTCTTGTCCATGTTCATCTTAAGACCCACCCGTTGTGAGGCGCTGTTCAGGTCCCCTAGCATGGTACTGAGGTCCTCCAGCGTTTCCGCCAAGATGACTATATCGTCGGCAAATCGAAGGTGTGTGAGGTGTTCGCCATTGATGTTAATGCCGAGCCCTTTCCACTCCATTAGCTTGAACACATCTTCCAATGCAGCAGTGAACAGTTTCGGGGAGATAACGTCCCCTTGCCTGACACCCCGCTGCAATTGGATTGGGTTCGTGCTTCTGTCGTGTAATCGGACTGACATGGTGGCCGATTTGTATAAACACTTCAACACCTCGATGTACCGATAGTCGATCTGGCACCGCTGAAGAGACTCCAGCACCGCCCAGGTCTCGACAGAATCAAAGGCTTTCTCATAGTCCACATACGCAACACATAACGGCCGGTTGTACTCTTCGGTCTTCTGTATAACCTGCCTGAGTGTATGTATGTGGTCCATGGTACTATAGCCCTTTCGGAAACCGGCTTGTTCGGGTGGCTGGAAGTCGTCAAGTCTGCGAGCGATCCGATTAGTGAGTACCCTTGAAAACAGCTTATAAACGTGGCTCAGAAGTGCAATGGGCCTATAGTTCTTCAAAAGGGTTTTGTCTCCCTTTTTGAAGAACAGTGTCACCAGACTTCTGCTCCACGCTTCCGGGGTTGTTCCACTGCTGATAACGGAATCAAACAACTTCTGCAGCACGACCAAGAGAGGCTTCCCTCCAGCTCGTAACAGTTCCGTTGTGATTCCGTCATCTCCCGGTGCCTTGTTGTTCTTTAGCTGTTTCAAGGCCTCCCTAATCTCGTACAGACTGACGTCCGGGATATCTTCGGTATAGTGTCGGGTTAGCTTGGCGCGTTTGTCGCTTCCCTCTATGGGAGCAGGAGCGCATGAGGAGGTATACAATCGTCCGTAGTACATCTCGACCTCTCTCAGAACTTCGGGTTTTGACGAGACTATTGTGCCAGACTCGGTCTTCAGCCTTGTCAGTTGGCTTTGCCCAATACCCAGATCTTTGGCGAACACTTTTGAGCCGCGATTCTGCTCTATAAAGTGTTTTACACGACTCGCGTTATGAGAACGCAAGTCGTGTCGCCTTCCCTGCGAGATCTGCTTATTGAGCCGCCTGTATTCTGACAAAGAGGCTGGAGACTGCACACATAGTTCTCGTCTCTCCCTCATAAGACTGAGTGTACGTTCTGAGAGAACTCGAGACCCACCACTGGGGCGGGTTTTGTAGTACTTTAACCCGACCTCGTGGACCGTTGCAACCATCCTGTTGTTATAATCGTCCACTGTGGTGCAAGAATCTAAGCACGCAAAACGATTCTGCAACTCTAATTGAAAGCCTTCGGAGCCTTGGATTTGGACAGATGTTGGGCGGAGTATAGATTTCATCAGGCGAGACCTTTCGAGATATTTACGATATTTACGATACTGGAAATAAAGTCTAAACCATACTTTGCAATACATATCAAACCCACGTAGATATTTGATTAGGACCACATCTGGCAGTCAGAATGGCCTACATACAACATTACCGCGCCATCATTTATTCGAACCTTACGCAATTTTGTTAAATTAAAAATTTGTACTTACATAGTTAAATTCTAGAGATACATTCTAGGGATGTACCCTAAGGCATTATTACTATTTAACATGACAACTTTAAGCAGCACATACGTGTACGGCTCAGACATAAAGCTGATCCAGAAATTTCATTTCAAAGGGTTCTTTCGTTTGAAATGAAACTAAATTCAATAGGGATTTTCAAAATACAGCGTAAATCTGAATAATTGGGATGAATAGGATAGGGAAATTTCTATGCTAACACGCGTCTCGCTTACAAATTTACCGAACAGAATAATACTAAGGACTTAAGACTTGTAAGTAGGGATCCATTGAATGAAAGCGAATCCCTTTTTAGTCAACATTATTTAGATATGTCACTGAATAGCCTACAGATCTGATTATATAATTGTGAAGTGAGCGTTCAAGGGTAGTTTTGGAGCGTGACATATTTTGTCACGCTTCTGTGTACACGCTTCTGTGTACATATTGTGTCACGCTTACGTAAATTAACAAAATTCCCCTTAAAAATGTAAAACACTGAGAAATTGAGATTTTATAATTGCTTTTTACAAAAAAAAATAACCGACTTCAATCTTGATAAGTAGAGATAACTCAAAAACTACTCGCCAGATGGCGCTCAATTCAACATATAAGTGTAAACTTCTCGTCACTACAAATTAATCAAGCCCAAACACTAGATAACTGCAGTAAATCGTTGAGGAGTTCCCTCGACTGTCTTTCGGCTTCATCAGATCGACTCCATATCTTCATGAAATGGTAGTGCTTTAATGTACTTATGATAACATGAACAAACACACTAGTTGTCCATACAATTTTCGAAAGTTCCCCTCGATTTCTCCGAGATGCCATCATCAGATCCTGGTGTCCTTATCAGGGGACCCCACTGCGCATATCTACTTTACAACAAAAAAAGAATTATCAAAATCGGCCCATAAACGACGGAATAATCGCTGAACGTACATAAAAAAAAAGCATATATACGGTCGAATTGAGAACCTCCTTCTTTTTTGAAGTCGGTTAAAAATAAAAAATTCAACAATTTATCTACCTATAGATAGAACTTTTGCAGTATTACATGTGACGCCTACTATTCCCTAATACCACTGCTCAGATATCCACATTGGTCGTCCGAAAGTCGCCCACTCTGAGCTTCAACAACTCTGTATTTGCAAAGGTATTCAGTTTCAGTATTAAATCCTGTCAAATCCCCTCACTCGCATTCTAATGTTTCAAGTAATCTGCTTAAATGTCAGTGGGTGGGCTTGTAAATAAATGGACTAATGTTTGTAAATTCGATGCCTTAGCCTATAAAGTGATATAGTTAAAGAAACTTGGAAAATATAAAATAATTAATGAAACTTAAATAATTTTTTAAGTTCAACTTTCAGCAATATACTGCAAAAACATCATCAAGTCCCATTCAATATTTTTTGTATGATGCTCGGACAAACAGATAGAGAAAAACTCTAAATATATTTTTTTGGCTTAAATAATCAAATATTTTCGGCTTTTATTGATCCTATGAAGACCCTTCATACAATTTTTCTCAATTATCCCCTATGTACAGGCATAAACTTAATACATTTTGTTATATAGTGCGATATTATGATTGTGATAAGGGAAATAAGGAAGAAGACTTAGGTTCATCGACTGATTGCGAACATTACTTTGTTATAAATAGTAACAGCTCCGATATCTATTTCCTGCAACGATGCTACGTAGCCCATAAAGCGCTATCGCCGGAGGCTTCGGTATTAAGTACCCATTAACGCTGCTTGTTTAACGGCGGTTATAACAACAACTTGTCAAGTCCAACAAGACACGTAATAGTATGGTTCCGTGCGGTAATTATATAAATAGGTACGATTTTATTCAATCCACCTGATTTTGAGAATTAAAGGTATTATTATGAGCTAGTCAAATGAATGCGCTGATTTTCGAATGGTGCGGACGAATAGAAAGTGGCGCATTAGGACGAAGTCGCCCGTGCGTTAGATACCTACGAGTATATGGCAAAATGACTGGTTTTGCCCCGAAGCTTCATATTATTTTACCTACTCTTTGCCTTT
Organism: Hesperia comma; assembly: GCA_905404135.1. NCBI lineage: Eukaryota > Metazoa > Arthropoda > Insecta > Lepidoptera > Hesperiidae > Hesperia > Hesperia comma. The sequence continues at coordinate 6,434,303 of FR990031.1, forward strand.
TCTGCATCTACTCAGGGGTGACTGGTAGAGAATGCCAAAAGGACCACGGATGGGTGGCCCGAGAAATTATTTCAATAAAAGTAAACCGATATCAGCTTAGTAGTTGAAGCGACGACTGGGATCAAAATGGTATCACACGCGGGCGTTCATGCAGCTAGAAGCGGCCCTATCTAACACCTTATTAAATAACCCATAAGACTTAGTATGTACATCATACGGCCTCTTCTATAATTATATTAGGTACAATTTTTCCCCGTTCTCATATAATTCTGTAAGAACGACTTTCCTTACAGAATGATTCATTAAAAATAACGGTTTCCACCAGCTCGCGGGTCGTGAAACGAAGGCAATTGCAGCCGAGGAAAAGGTAGATGCAAGAATTAAATGTGGTTTTTACATTTCCCTTCCTTACCTTTTATTCAAAATTTCATATTGACATAAATTGCGCTGTTCCGAGGATCCTGGGTTTGATTTCCAGCGAGGTAAAAAGTGAGGTGTTATACAAACACTCTTTTATATATCTACCTATTATATTTTCGATTCCCCTACGTACCTATATTGATCCACTTTCAAATTGTTGTTCTTTATAAACAGACCATTAACCGAACTTTACTCATTTGCGTTCACATTTTGCCTTGTTTTTCTGAACTTTGGTCTCTAATTCCGACCCAGGCCGGCATCTGCATTAAGAATTTCCCTCGGTAAACAAATTCTGCGTAAATAAATGTTTTGGTCGTGATTTGATGTTGTCGTGTCATAATCTGAACTTCAAGCAGGGCTTAATAAAGTGGAAACAATATTCATCTCCCGCCTTATGAATATACAATGAATTGACATTTTGTGTGACAGAAAAAATACTTATGTAGGCAATTTTACATTACAAGCAAAAAAAGACACGTGAAAAAGGACTTTTGCAGTTTATATAAAATTTTGAAAATTATAAAAAATCATAAGCCTAAAAATAATCATAATAATGTTACAAATTAGCAAACACCTTCAATATGCTTTGTTGAACCTGTGCCTTAATACTCACACTTAAAAGTAATTAAACGGTATAGCAAAAATAACACTTCATTCGCCTATTTTATGTATGAATCACTTCGAAATAATACAAAGTGTAAACGTCTACACCTCATCAATAAAATCTATAGGTAATTATACAATTTGGTAACTCTGCTTCTGAGATTAGCAGAAACAAGCGCACAGAGAAACAGAAAAAAATATGAAAAGTTTAGTATTGTTAAAGTATCTCGCATTTTTTTTTTCGCTTACGTGTACCATCATCCATTTATCTCATCATCATAGACTATATCTACGACCGAAACATGTAAAAAAGATTACGTTCCATTAAACAAAATGATAGTAAGCGAAGCTCTTAAAATGTTCTGCTACCATGCATGGGTACTGTTGGACTGAAACTCGGTGTTATGGAGCACATTTGAGCCTGACAACGCAATGCAACGGAAGTGCTTGAATTCAAGGTGGAGGGCTTATACCTATCGAAGGACGCTATAACCACATAGTCCTTCATTATATCCCTATGAACTTTCATAAATAAAAATTGTCATGTTTCCCTAAAAACTCACATTAAAAGTGAATTTTGAACACAAACAAAAAGTGAGGTTTGAAACGTTACAACTTTTTGTTTTTACAACAACAAGCAAAACAGCAGTCAAATTGATGCCAGATATTGTACAAACAACTTGTTATTCAGGTTAAACTTTTCAGATTATACAGGTCTGTATTCTGGATATTTTCATTATTTATTTATACTACATCATATATCATGAGTTCAGGTTTGTACCTACCTACTTTGAAAATTTTATTGTAAGGTCGAATATGATAACATGTTTTTCAGAAATCGTAGATATACCTACCACTTTTTATCACTACCTGTTGGAAGATAATGCGGAATTTGAATTTGAATACATTTTGCCGCGAAAAATATATTATCTATTCCCGTTGTATCAGTGCCACAAATGTGTCATCTATCATCATTTATCTATCCATCCATCAAACTTGGAGCGTCCACTGCTGGGCAGAGGCCTCCCCTAACTGGCGCCATTCTGACCATTCCTTACCTTACGTCTCCTTACATACCTTCTGAAACCATCTGAATCCAGAGGATGCCTGCTGTTTTAAAGACCACCTGGTCGGGGAGTGTATGTATATATGGAGGTTTTATTATAAGGTTCGGGTTGTGAAAGAATTCTTTCAAACTTTACAATTAACGAATACTTTGTAAGTTATAAAACAACACCCACAGTTTTTATTAAAAAGATAATGGTAATGAATAAAACAAAGTAAACGAAATTCATGGAACGCCTTAAAAAAATTGTAGCAATTATTTTGTGTCGGGTACCAACATCCAGTTTTCATAAAGCGTGGGTGAATTACTAGTAGTAGGTACCATAATATAAAAGTTCTCATATAACAATTGCGGTTTTTAACGTTCAGTTGGTTTCGTATAAAGAGAAACCAGAACATCAACAAAGCCACAAACAAGTTTTAGTTTCTAACAGTCTTTTGCAGTACAAAAGCGCTTGTTTCATGGCAAATTTAACCGCTTTGATGTAGTTAGACGTGATCTTAATATGCCATAAAATTTCCTACCTCAAGTCTTGTCTTGTCTTAAGCTTATTGCACACGTCGAGAGCATATTAGTTCAAAAGAAACCAAAAAGTACGCAGGTATAATATTGTTTTTATACAAACGCAATAGACAGACTTTAAAAGAGTCCTTTCCAATTAACAGATTGGCAACAATTTTGTTATGAGAAAGAGCTCCCAAAAATTGCTTATTTGTAATTAACTCCTCTAGATTTGTGCGAAATATCACTGGCTGTTTTTATATTTCAAACGAATAATCCAATCCTACTTTACTTTGATTTCACAATCCATTCCAAAATTATAAATAATTCTTAAGTTAACAGACAATATTCGTTGACAGGCTTGATAATCTATACTAATATTATAAAGCTGAAGAGTTTGTTTGTTTGTTTGTTTGTTTGTTTGGTTGAACGCGCTAATCTCAGGAACTACTGGTTCGAATTGAAAATTTCTTTTTGTGTTGAATAGACCTTTTATCGAGGAAGGCTATAGGCTATATAACATCACGCTGCAACAATTAGGAGCGAAGAAATAATGGAAATAGTGGAAAAAACGGGGAAAATTATTCATTCTCGAGGGCTTTCGTTGCATGCGTTGCGAAAACGATTCAAGATACCAAAAATATATGTATGAAAGAATTATTCCTCTTGAAATTATCTAAAAAAATGTCCACGACAGTATATGTCTATCTTTTAAGATTAACACACTAGAACCGTTTTTATGGTAATCAAATTTGGTCGAACCCACTGCCATACCAAACTTGCCGCGTTTCCAAGTTTAATCTGAATTAATCTTGCTGTGATCCTTTGCTACTTTGCTATTATTTTGTCGTAAGCTTTATTTAATAATAATAATAATAATAATAATAATAATAATAATATTTGTAAGTTTAATTTAATTTAACCTCAATTAATTTTGGTGATAGTTTATTATCTTCCCGAAATTCCTACGGGAGCGGGACCTACGCGGTTGATACTTACGGGTCCCGAAGCGAAGCGAGGGCGGTTCGCTAGTGATAAATAATTTTAATTCACATTCAGGATTAAGTTAATAATTATTATCCCTAAGTTTTGTAGTTACTAATATGTAATTAGCGTTATAACTGTTAAAATTAATTAATTAGTATAGACTTAATAAATTATGCTACTGAGTGACTGACGGACAACAATAAAAAAAAAATCAAATTTGGCGTGTAGGTCTGTATGATAGGGAAGTATAAGGGAACATCCCCTACTTCCTCTATTGGCGATAAAACTATTTCCTGAGAAAATTAATCGAAATCATCCAAGCGGTTTCGACTTTTCATACAAAATTTCATCCACAATAGCCATTACTCGCATATCGAGACCAAAATGCGAGATCATCGCTCGTGGGCGTTTTGTTTGCTTAAACTCGATAAGCGATAGCACGAAAGGCTTTTAGGGGTTCGAGCTAGAATAGATATCTGCTTTTAGGTCACGTTAGAATGATTAATACAGCCTTAAACCATATAATATAAAGAAGGTATATTATTGGTGGAAAGCATGATACTTATTTTGAACTTAATTTATTATTTAAGATATTATTTTTTAGATTTTTCCGTTTGTATGTTTGTCCGCGTATAGCGCAAACTGAATAAAATTTGACGCGGTTTTCACACTTGTATTACTAGAGGTCTATTAATTAATGGTATAATGTTTCATCTCGATGTGCTGCTTAGAACCTGAGACGTAAATAATATTATACTTAATTGTGTTGCAGGACTGCGATCTAATATTAGCCATCTAATATTAGTATAGATAAATAAACCCTAGGTTAATAAATAAACACTTATACCACTGCACTTTAAGGTGTCGCGGATGGCATGGTCAAAATAAATAACACTAAGGCACTTCTCACACAACGCTATTCATGATTCGAGCTACGCGACTGCAACGCAATCCAAAATTTGTATGTATCTGACACTTTTCACTGACAGGAGACGCGTCTACGATGCGACTCCTGTCAGTCAAAAGTGTCAGATACATAGAATTTTGGGATTGCGTCGCATTCGCGTAGCTAATAAATAGCGTAATGTGAGAAGTGCCTCATTCAACAAAGCTCAGTTTCAACTTCAATATAGAACGTCAGAAAAGTTTGTCAAGATCAGGTGACGTTTTAGCTACGATTTATAATATTTACTTTATTTTACACATATTTTGTGTGTAAATTAAAAATATTATTGTGATTACATTGTGACATAGATTGCCAATTACAATGAGCTCCGATTGTACAGAAATATTTACTTTTATTACGCCTTTATGTCACTCCACAACTTCCTCTATCGCCCAGTGAAAGTCCCATAAAAATCCGTTCAGCCGTTCAGGAGATTAGCCCGGGCAAATAGACAGACATTTTTTTAAAATCGTTTGTTTGTGTTTTAGTATCACCTTTAAGCACTGGAAAATTCACTTCATTCTTTTCATTCATTTTGAAATCACAAAAATACCTTTTAATTTTATTTATGTTTATAGATTGTATTGCTGAATAAATAAGTAAAACTTGATTAATCTCAAAGTTGTCTTAAACAAAATGCCTTCTCTAAAGTAAGGTTATGAAATCTTTTTAGACGTTAAAGCGTAAATTTTTAAAATGCATTTCACATAGACTGTGCATGACGTCGTTCGTGTCTAGAACAGATCGGTTAAGTTATCACCGTGTAGTTCAGTCTCTTTATTGTTCAAAGTTGTATTCAAATTGTTTTTTACAATCTTCCCACTTTTTTCTCCACAGTTTTCGGCAATCTCTACAACTTTTTCTGGAGATATCAGTTGAGCTTTTGTTTTGAACTGCGTTAATTTAATATTACAAAGACTTTTGTTGAGTTGATTAGTATTTTGAATAGAATTACTCTTCCACGCACTCTTATTAACTAATTATTAATTAACTCTTATTAGATACTAACAGGACTAACTTCCATTAACAGTCGCTGCCCGCACATGTGCTGAAGAACAGATTAATTATGTAATAACGTTTTAACCGTTTGCTTACTGACTATTGACCTTTTATATTAGTTGATATTTATAAGTCGGTTGCAGTTGTCATGGACAGCAACAGAACAATAATTATAATGTTTCGTGCTCGTTTACTATCTTACTTAAATCTTTCCATGAAAAATAATTAAATACAGTATCTACTTTTATATAAAATCTAATATGCACAAAGCAATATCTGCATTGTATAAAATATGTACAATGAACTATTTAGTTCGTAATAAAGCAACGCTATCCGTCTCATGTTCACGGAATTCTTTTCATTTGAATCTATAAAAGGCTACATTTATGGTTCGAGGAAATTGGAATTTAAGGACGAGGTTTCATATGTAAAACGGACTTATTTTCTATTCTGTGGGGTAAAATATTTTGAACGAAAAAGAGTGAGCTTTTAATGCTTTTTGATATTGAATTCATAGTAAGTAGAAGATGGTCGCCTCTTAAAAGTGTAACGTGCTTACCAACATGCTTACCTAATAATTATATTTTATTTTATATCTTATTTTGTTTTTATTACATGTCATTTTTATTAAAGTAGTATTATACTGTATCATTTGTTTATGTAATGTCTTTTATTCTTTATTTTTTGTTAATTGATTACTCAAAACGCATTCGTTGTCCTCTGCACATCCCGAATTATATAATTTTTATAACGGTCAATAAAGCATAAATAAATAACGTATCGAGATTCTTCCCACCTGACTTAGATAAAACTGGATATTGGAGGTAAAAAACTAATTTACTATAGTGATGATGTAGCCCCTGTTTCATAACATAGGCATACGAAACCTAAATATAATGAATATTGCAGTTGCTTTTATAAGTAACTTTTATTCAGTCATTTAAAATTTAAATTTGGTTTCATAATAACGTCTTGTGAGTTGTGAGCCTATAAATATATCAAAGGAATTTTATGATGCCAAGTAGACTAAGACAAGATGATCTTCAAAGGAATATATTTTCGTTTGGTTCCATAAAAGGGCAATATTGATGTTTTTTATTTATTTAAGCAGAAGGATGACTGAAGAATGACCAACTAAAAATTATATGTAAAAATCATGGATAACTAATAATGTTAAGGTGTAAAATTTGGGGTGTTAGAGGATCTTTGAGTCCAAGTCAACGCCGTCCTTGACCGTGGTGTAGCCTACTTAACAACGGATGATGTTTTTTATATTTATTTTATTTTATTATGCCTAAGATAAAGTAGTCATGTGCCTAGGGGCGCGAGGTTATAAGGGGGCACGCGCGCTCGGATATACTGACAAAAATATACCGCTGACCAAAAAAAAGGCCAAATGACACATATGTAGGTGCAAACTAGGATTCCCCATGTCATAAATACCATGGCCAAAACAAAACACAAGATCATCTGAGCGATACCAAATCGCACTTGGTCGATTTTTATAATTTAACTAAATGCTAATTATGTTTCAAAACAAATTGTGAAAGGTCGGTATAAACGACTGGAGTTGCGTAAAACGAACCATGAGGCATAAGGCTGCCCATTCGAGTTTTCACAGTCGAGAAAATCTTTTGATCCCTACCTCTACTGAAGTTTTTGTCGTTGTATTTCTAAGTAAAGCCTACTGAGTGCCTACTGTACTAGTTAATCCTCGTTAACTTAAGATCCTTCGAGATAGCTTGCCCGTCATAATTAATTTATTTACGCGCTATTGATCAAAGCCGCTACGGTATTAAAAGCTCATTAAAATATGATTAAGTTAAAGGTGAATTTCCTTTGGGAAGCTTTTTTGCTATAAAGCTCTTATTCAATTAGTGCTTTGCGCTTATAGAACTGCCAGGGCCATTAAAAGTTATCTGATACTTTCAAAGAAGCTGAAAGTTTTCTTCGTTGTCTTTAATCTGCAATGTAAATACATTATTGACACATGTCAAAAACTTACCTTTCCTTCACCATGGGTTGACTAGTAGGTACTGAAAGTCACAAGTCCACCCTTTATAAAACATCTTATTTCTGGTCTTACTCAGCTGTAATTGGCCACTGATAAGCACTTGGCCATTTGCCATTTCAATAAGGCTTTATAATAAGGAAAATGAATTAATATGGCAGTTAGATTATTGCGTGATCTCGTACAATTCCTATAGGAATATTCCTATTGGAGTATTGGAAGTGGTCAATTACTAAACGGTGACCAATTCCTCTTCAGTTTACTTGTACATTTTAAATACAATTCGGAGTTCTTTTTTTAAATTTTTGGTTTAAACAAAGCTCTGAAAAATAAGGACCGTTAAAATTCTAACCAGACTCCTCGATGTGGATAATCAAGAAAATCAACTACGCTATCACTTCTAAACTCAATGTATGCAAATGTATGGTAAACCTTACACGAGGAGGGAAGTAAATTATGATATTAAGACTTCTTATTGTGCGCAAGTCCGGTGCCGCAAGTAAATGAGGTTTTGACGACAAAGAATCATGGCAGATTTTGTACAAAAAAAATAATAATTCTCGAGAATTTGAAATAACTTGTAATTGTTTAATTAGACTTCAAGTATTATCCTGAACCATTCAAAATATTTTTAAAACCCGGGGATTCTAAAATCATTTTCTTATTTACATAGTTTACCATTTCTGGATGAACATTTTGAAGTTTAATCTGTGATTTCGATTGATTTGTAATCTGTTGGAACAATTACTTACTCTGTGTCGTAGACATTGACATTGCCACATGTCACATTGTCATTGGCTGCGAGCGTTTTGATTAGATTGTCATGTCATTATTATCATTTCTTATGTCACTTTGACAGTTAGCGTACAAATGGCGTATTTTTATAATGGCAAGAAAGTGAAGAAAATTATATCATTTTTGATTATATAACCCCGAGGTTTAAAAATATTTTATATATATACAAGTGTTGATAAAAATAAGAAATAAATATTACAACTCATTCCAGGCTCTCGAGTTTTTAATTTTTTTTTGTACAATTCAATGTATGAAATTTGCCATGATTCTTTAAGCAGTCAAATGTTTATGCATATGAAAATTTATTATTTCATGCCATTTTTATATTAAGTCCCGCTACTTATTGCTTTTTCTACCAAGATTGTTAGGAATGTTATTTAAAGTAAAATAATTATTTTTTAGTAAGAAGGACATAATTTATTGGATAATATTTAGGTAAAATGTTCATAATTCAACAACTTTATGTAAATACTAGTAAATCCGCCCTCGCTTCGCTTCGGGGAACCAGTCCCTTCAAAAATCTCTATAAATTTTAACAAATTATGTTATTCCGATGTCCAAGCTATATTACTGCAAAGTTTCATGAAAATCCGTTCAGTAGTTTTTGCGTGAAAGAGTAACAAACCCACACACACACACTCACTCACTAACTCACTCACTCACTCACATACATCCTTACAAACTTTCGCATTTATAATATTAGTAGGATACTATGTTACAAAATCGAGCTAAATTGCTGCTTCTTTTTTTATCAACGCCTCAAGGTTTTTTGATACTTACGTCAACAAAACAAGCGTCATAAAAAGTAGGTTAAGGGGTCACTTGTGCGTAGTTAAAAAACGTTCATTAATTTTCGTAGAGGGAGCAGGATTTTCTTTTGGTGGCGAACAAACCGCTGAGTCATAAGGTCGTTACATTCGAGAGTCACACTCGACCTGAGTGATCGGCTGACACTTAAGAAAATAAGTTCATGGTTAAAATACTGAACTAAGCTGCGATATAAAATTTTAAAGAACTTTAATAAAAGCGTAAAATGAAATATTTTTAATAGTTATATTTGCAATTGAAAATCTTTTAGTAATTTTAGTCTTTTTTTTGTCGTACGCTAAGCAATCCCTCAATAATAACACCATGCTATTATAAAGCAGAAAACGACCAACAGTAAATATATATGTCGTGGCCACCATCATATCATCATTTCATGACCATTTCATGATATGGTCGATCATTTCATGATGTGAGCAAATCTACGATGTGGCCACGACATGTATAGCCTAACTATCGCCGGCTATCGATACTGCAAGCTGAATATATTTTGTCGCAAGCCGAGATTATTTGACGTCTGTTTAGATACAAAAGATCAGCAGCATATATACATTTCTCGACATTCTATTGGACACATACCAGAACCAATCCTTCGCCACTAAACCACCGGAATCTTAGGGTGTTACTGATCGATCGATTGGTCTGGTAATACCCTATAATGGTGGAGACTTTACACTTCAGTATACGTTCCGAGCACGTTCCCTAAGGTACTCAAGGTTAATGGTAGAGTCTCATCACACGTAGCGAGCTACCACTCTTCTTTTAACCGTGACATACGAGTATTATAACGTGTCCCGGTCGAAGTTACAGAGAGTGAGGAGTAACGCAGATAAGTACCCCAATTATTTTCGGCTGGCAAAAGGTAATATTAAAGGATAGACACTTTTAATATTATTGATCTTATTATCAGGACATTGGGTACCTAACTAATTGAGTAATTGGTTTAAATTATGTGCCTAATTACTTACTATTTCAGCTTCGTAAGTATACAATGTGTCCCAAAATTCAACGATAAGCGGGAACTGGAGGGTGGACTTGCTCATGACTACTTCAGGAAAAATAAGAAAAAAAATCCAGCGCTTTTTGTTTGCATAAAAAAATAAATTTTTGAAAATTTACACCCTTTGTGATATTTTGAGCTACCACAACCACAGTTTTTCAAATGTTAGTATTTACATAAATTGAGTGAGTGAGTGAGTTAGTGAGTGAGTGTGTGTGTGGGTTTGTTACTCTTTCACGCAAAAACTACTGAACGGATTTCATGAAACTTTGAAGTAATATAGCTTGGACATCGGAATAACATAATTTGTTAAAATTTATAGAGATTTTTGAAGGGACTGGTTCCCCGAAGCGAAGCGAGGGCGGATTTACTAGTATTTAAATAAATTGATTTCATTCATCGCTATATTTGTCTATACCTTTCACAAAATGTACCTAAGTGGTTAATGCATGTGAAAGAATTTGAGAAAACGATTGTTCTGGAAGGGTCTTCTTATGTCAGTAGAAGCTAAAAACATTATTTTCAGCATTTTTTTACAATCAATCTATATGTTATCATGCAAAAACTACTAAATGAAATTGGATGCCGTTTTCCCAGTTGCATTGCTTAAACTGGTAACTTAACTGGTGTATCTATGTATATTTTATTTTAATGCGTTTAGAACTGCTGACTACTACGATGATAATTTGAGATATTAGGTAAATACGTATTTTGAAGGACAACATCTGCGGTATTAGCTACTTTAAAATAAATATGGTGAATGTTTTTTTTAAGTAAACACGCTTTACCCTCTAAAAGGTATGTTGCCAGTTACCATGAGGTCAAATCGTAGTCAAGTGATAGGTAACTTAGGTAAAAAAAACACAGGATTCGTCTTCAAACTTAGTTTATTAAGACCGACTTCAATTAGTTCGGTAAGGACTCTGCCCACACAGCTAATATTTCGGATCACAAATCATAGGTAATATTTTCGTTCAGATATTTATACCACCAAACATTTCAAGTTAACTTAATAGGTAGCCAAAACTCACAAGCTCATAATGCTTTCACTGGAGAGTTCTAAAATCTCATTAAGAGCCAAGCCCTTACTCTATAAGGCAAGACCTTGGACACATCTTGAAGAAAATAACTTGGCCGTTTCGCGGCTCTCGCATAAATATTTTCATGTCATAAACGTATGATAAGAAATGGTGCTATGTATCTACGTCCTACGCAAAAGCTCCACGAAATGGCTCAGCTACAATTTAACAATTTATTATTTCTATAAACATAATACACTAAAGACAGCCTGTCCCTCAGTACTGCACGCGGGCGGGCGTTTCAGGAAGTGGGGCGGCAAATGGACTATGGAGGGGCGCTACGATTATTATTATTTATTTTATATATTATTTTAAAAGAAGTAAACCGATATCGGTTAGGTAGTTGATGACGGAGGGGTAAGGGGATGGGGGCAAAACATGAAGCAAAGGCAAAACGTGACATACTTCACCTACACGCACATATCACAGCAGTACAAAAAACACTCTCTGCAGTTCAGCTGTCCGGTATGCCCAGCGTGTAAAGACTTACATAACATTTTAAATATATTAAGTAACAACAATATAACAAGAACGACCTACCTATTTGTAATATACGTAAACATTTTGTCCATTGTACGTCTTCCTGGTATAAATCTCACAATTCTGTTATGATACTTTAACAAGCCTGTCTCGAGGGATGTAATGAGGGAGTGGAAATAGGTCAACATGCCCATACAAAGTTCGCGATCGCGGAGTTTTTCACTATCTCTAATCGATTTGAGTATTTTGTGTATCGCTCACTTTGTTTATTTTAGAAATTGAAGCAATATTTCAGCAATATCAATATATTATGTACAAACATGGTTTTATAACGCAATATCTCTCAAGTGCTTTCTATTTTGTAATACGAGTATTACCTACCTTTGTTTTTGTCTCATATTTCATTATGTTCTATAAAAATCTATCTAATACTGCTAAAGGAGTGCTTATGTCATATCGTTATAATATAATATCGTAAAGATGTACAGGCAATAATACTTTTATACATTTCTTTTAATTAGTGAAGGGTAATCAATATAAGACATAAAAAATTCTATCAAATTTAATTGACTCAATTCAAATCGACAGAATTTTTTAAAATTGTGTTACCCTAAATTTTGCACTGCGTGAATAATTAATCATTTTTATATTCGAAAGGTAGCTTTAGTCGGGTCCTATATTTAAGTGACAATTGACGGGTAATTTTTGAGTGGTCTCTACTTATCGGTTTTGGAGTCGGGCGTTTTTTGCCAAAATATAGTTATTAGACGTGTATTTCTATTATAAAACGTTCTTTATTCTCTTTATTTCTTCTACTATTCACCAAGATTGTTCAAAGATTCTGTATTGAAACATATTATATATTATTATATCTATCCTTCTATGGAAAGTCTCTGCAATTTCTTAAAAGTTTATGCAATCAAATCAACTCAGATCGGACCGAAAAATCTTTGAAAATGCTTTACTTTGAGTTAGATCGAAGTTAAGTTGATTGAATGCTGAATTAAATTGCTTTGAAATCAGAGTTAATCAGATTGAGTCCATCAATCAATCAACTGAGTGCACCAATTGAATAAAAAAGTTACAACTGTCAAAAACATTATGTAAAAATAAATTTATTTAATGATCATTATTAATATAAATTGTAATGACTTGACTTAAACACCACCTTTTCGTATATTAACCAACCAATGTCTCGACAAAACAAAATATAATATCGAATATGACGTCAATCGATCAAGTCGTTCGTAAGTTAACGTCGATGATTTACAGCCGCACCAACATACCTAATTATAAAATTTTTGAAATCTCTTATGGATAAGTAGATTATTCAGAACGTAAGCCGATGATCATTACGACTGTCAGTAGAAAAGTATTTATTCATAACAATGGTTAAATGTCAACGCACATTTTACAAGTATACCTAATAATAAGTTTATAAGTTCAGGTACTCAGAACTTTTTTGTTAAAGGGGTCCCTACAGTACCACCAGTAAGACCATCTATTGTTGCTGTATCCTACTGAACAACGGAAGTCTATTTGAGGTCCGTCGCGGCAAGCGGCGGTTCCACCTGGTAGGGCGAGACCGCTCAGGATGCGTGAAGACGGCGGCAGCAACTCGACAGCGATCGAGCGACCGCCAGCAGACGCCATCTCAAATTAGAAAGCCTCTATAGGAGACACACCGTCCCAATGACTCCGCCCGTGCCCTAAGGGGAACGAAGAGAAGACCACACAACGATGCGCTCATGTTAGAACTGCACATTTTATTGGTATTGTACCTAATTCTCTGATGAGCTCGTGGAACTTTATTAATATAATGTATTTAGTTTTTTTTATCACTACATAGTATAAAACAAAGTCGCTTTCTCTGTCCCTTTGTGTCCTTAAATCTTTAAAACTACGCAACGGAATTTGATGCGGTTTTTTTAATAGATAGAGTGATTCAAGAGGAAGGTTTATATGTATAATAACATCCATTAAATAGTTATTGCACCCGTGCGAAGCCGGGGCGGGTCGCTAGTTAATTATAACGTAATGCTTCACTTCAATCCCATCTGACGGTATTCGGTGATGTAGTCTTTGATGGTAAAGTGCAATTACTTAGTAAAAGCCTATCCACTCTTGATTTAAAGACAACAACATTATAACCGAGCGGGAACACCGTGACGGGCAATTTATTCCACTCTTTCGCAGTCCGCATAATGAATGTCGAACCGAAGTGTAAAGTCGAAGAGCTAGTAATGTAGAGCCCCTATTTTTATTCCATCGTGTTCGCCCTTTGTGTCCTGACGCTATTGAAATAAAAAAAATATATCCATAAAATATTAGTGCATCATCAAATAAAGCAATGCGTTTATTTTAATTTTCCTACAAAATGTGATTGTCTCTTAATGTACAAAAATAAATGTAAGCGGGAAACAGGTCAAGTGTGAATGACTTTTCTCGGTCGACCTACTAGCTTCCAATCGCCGTGTAAGTAGATTATTCCTATCAATTTACTTATAAGCTGCTTATATGCTGTTTCATCTTTTCCAATATCAAGTTAGTAAGTAATGAGTTTATTACGCGGACGCTGAACAACTAATTATTTTTGGTGTGTTTAAAGCTCAAATAATCGGTAGATATAACCATAACAGCTTGTAGCAAATTCTTCTCCTTATCTAAGTTTAACTAACTAGTTTCTTCTCTCTCTGAGTTTCTCGCGTGTGGAAGTGGGAAATCGAAAAAGCACCTTTAAAGTTATCTCATGGGATTTCAGAATAACAGGTTCATCATTCATTAATTCTAGGTTCACACTACATACCTACATACCAAATATCATATATATATATATAGTTCAGCTTTAACCAGGAAAAAGATTAAGGGCCTAAAACATACATTTATCGTTATTTATAATAGTTACGTCAATTTAATAACATTTCTCTTTTATTTATTTTACAACGTGAGGACGATAAAAAATTATGTAATAAATTTGATTATATCGAACAAAAATATTTTACTACTTAATTATTTCTTTTGGTTTCACATGAATATAAATTTGCTTTGTAATGGTAAAGTGCGAGGACATTTGGAAAGGACAAGACAAAGTTACAAAATCTCAGATGTGATAACGAGCGAATGGAGGCGAAAATAGGTCAAATGTGTCGGAGATGCCACCATGTGTCGGCTTACCCGGTCTTCCATAACTAGATTATAGCCGACAATTACCGGTGGCTTCGAGCCATACAGATTAGATGTCTCTAAGTAGAATTTTCTACGATGTAAGTAGATCCGATGAGTGCTTGGAAAAATCTGAAGAGCCATTATAATCCCGTGCTATACCTATCAATATCTAAATGATAGTTAAGTGGTTTGAACATTCGAAATATGGCAGCCTGGGTTCCTCCGTTAAAATTACGTATGAAAATAATAATGTATACAATAAAAATAATATATTATGTTAGTTTCAACAATCTTTTCGTAATATTTTTGGAGCGTGGGTTTTAATAAACGAAGCGAGGGTTGTAACTTTTTCATAATATTAACAACATAAAAGGCTTTACCTATATTATATAACGATCCATCTTAATAGAACAGAACAATACAAAACTTGAGGAGTTACGCCGTACGACAACTGAGCCAGTTTAAACTTTATCGGGAATTACACATCAAAAAATTACGAATGAATAAAAACAAAAGATAAATATAAAGTAAAATGTGTTGACCCTAAACTTTGTCCTTTTATATTTAAGCTCCGTTAAATATCATCAAACTCTGAAGCCAATGGATTGACTAAGCTAAATTACCTTATCAATTACCGAAACAAACACAAGATAGGACCACATAAGTATTAATGTGATAGAATCTATTTCTAATTGAGGTTTATTAAATATCAACATGGCTGCTGAATCGAGAATTGATAAGTAGGTAATATTATGTAAATCGCTTATCTTCGAGGAAACAATACCTTAGTATCTACTCAAGTTGAAAACAGAATTCTTGAAATAAATAACGAATACAAATGACAAGTGGACTCAGGATGCCTACGTTGGCTGTTATGAAGTGGGAATGTTTTTAGCGATGTGTCACACGTTCCTCAATGAGATATTTTTGAGATACATAAGTGTTACACATTAGGGTGAACGGAAATAACCCGTACATTAAGGCGTCAAAGTATCATCATCATCTCAACTCATCATGGCCCACTATTGAGAAGGAAGAACTTTGAGAAGGTCAAGGCCATAGTCCACCACACTGGCCAAGTGCGGATTGGCGGACCTCACACACCTTCTAGGCTATCACCGCTACCGATTTCCCACTTAAGGAATAAAAAGTGGGATAAACTGAAACAAAAATTCTACGCGGGCAAAGCGTAGAGAAAAAGGTAAGTCAATTATATGCACAATGACAGTAATTAAAATAGGTAGAATAAGGAATAATCGAATAATCTAAACATTCGGCTTATCACTATTATTGGAAAGCTGGTAACATCATTTAGCAAAGTAAATTAGGTTTACGTCAGTTTATTGCATCGAATTAAAAATCGAACTACAATACGAGTGTATATCTCGACTAGAGCTTCACTCAGATTTAAGCCACACTTATCAATTTAAACGTGCAGAGCATGCTTCTTGGGTTCGGTTGTTATCTGAAATGAACGAACCCGCCCAAATGGTCTACAAAATGTTTCCTTCAACGTAAGCTTTTTTACAAGTCGAGACAGGATAGCAAAAATTTCACTTACAGCGATCACCGCATAGCGAAACCGTATTTGAACAAAGAAAATTTTTCCTTTTTCCCTTTTTAGAATTTTTCAATAATCGGTACATTTTTAGCGAAATAGTATGTCTGATGAAGGATTAAAAATTACTTATATCTTTATTTTGTATACGGAAAAAGCAATTACATTTTAACTTACAGAGAATCGCGAATGTGTGTGTTTTCATTCGTTTCATTTCAATCTCAATTCTCGTTAATGATAAAATTAATTGCGTGCCTGTATTTAATAATACTTTTATAAGCCACGCATAATATTCAGTTTAATGTCTGATACCTTATGTTTCTATTAATCACGTGTATGGACGACTCAATTCAATTCAATCAAGATTCTCAAATTATAAAATACAGTATTTGAATTATTTTTATAATGTTACGTCACTTAAGTTGGAACACTTATGGATATTATATCAATATGTAAAACCTTGGCCAACAGATGTTGTCATACTAAATGATTTTAAATAATATCAACATTTCATTAAAATTCATCTGCCAGCTGAGCTGTCTAGAAGAGATGCTTAAGACCCTCAATTTTTTAATTAATCCCTTAATTTTAATCGTTATCTAATGTTGAATTAATCTAGTATCGTAGTAGTAGAATAGGCTTTAACTTTTGGTAAATTTGTGCGCTGTACAAACCAAGACTACTTCGTCACTTAACGCTCATAAAAATCCCTTGCTTGTATATATTTATAATATTTACAATATGTTTAGTTTATATGCATGAATTAAAGAAAAAAAACAAAATCCTGTCATTTATACGAGATATGCATTCGACGTGAACATAAAATAACAGCTGCTCTGTTATTTTATAATATTCAATATATGTATACGCAGCTGCTGAATAAAATTAAATGTTTACTTATTTTGTGAAGAATTGACGTTTTCCGTTTCAATTTTAATGCAACAGACACCGACTGACAGATAAGAATCGCTTGTATTTCGTGGCTCGTGGCAGAGATCCAAACACGGTGATATACATATACTTGCGAATTTATATGGGGTTCGTTTTAATGCCAACGCACACATGCGAGCTTTTTGCCCCTGTGATTAAGGTATTGTAGACTGATGGAGAGAATTTTTAATTCCTTTAGTAAACTTTGCTTACAAACTAAATAGAACTGTGAAGACTTGTGGATAACATCAGAATTGGGCCTGGAGCAAATAGCTTGTTCAATACCCTCAAATAACCTTGCATATTTTATATTTTAATACATCCATTTCATATTTAAAAATCTACATAGTTACATCATTATCACTAAGTCGCGACCACTAAAGTAGATACAATGTGTGCGCGGTGCGTAAGACGACTATATTTCATTATTCCCATCATTTTTCGCAAAAACGGAATATGCACAATGTGGTAACAATATCCTCGATCTAAAAAGCGATGTCTCATGCATGTTCATATTCCAGGCCCAAGGTCCTTAAGAAAGTTGCTGGTCTCCTTTGTTTTAGCGGGAACGATAATGACTCAACCAAGTATACACGCATATTAAATACCGCAGCACATAGCACGGCTTGTGTCAATCTTATTTTTATGTAGCCAGTACCATCACTGCGGTGGTAGTTTTTCTTGTGTAGTAGTTTCGTACGCAGATCGATACAGGGACTGTTAGTGATAGTATTTAATTGTTGCAAGTAAGTGCCGTATTCTAATTCCATCTCTGATGCATTGCAGCCCTTGCGGACTAAACTGGTCACCTTTAAAAGTGACCTTTGTCTCTGTCTTCCGTGATTAATGCGAAGAGGTCTGTCTGTTCTCAGATCGTAAGGGGATCTCTGTCACTCTTTTATGTCAAAAATCACAAAAGAATCTCCGTCTTGATGGCACACAATATAAAAGTGGACAACCTGCTTTTGAAATGACTGAAATGTGTTAAACTATTGTACAGTGCGCCCAACTTATGTCTGAAATGGCAAAAATTGGAACTAACGCCGCCATGTTAAAAAGTCATTCTTAAGTACGTTGTGGTCATTCATCTGTCAGTTACTAGTGTGCAAAGATTGGTCAAATGAATGTCAATTGCGTCCGACAGCGCCTCTTTTCATTTCAATCTTAAGTTGGGTTTACTATACCATTATTTTTAGAAATGTGCTTACATAAATATTCACTAAGAATGTTGGAATTATCTATATCTATAACATACAATAAAACAGTAACTGTCGTTGTCTGTACATCGCAAATATATTTAAAAATTAATAAGGGGGGGTGGGGGGCAAACCCAAAATTTTTTTTTTCATTACCTATGTCTGTTTGTATTCACGATAATTTAAGAAACAGCTTATTCGATTTGAATACAGTTTTCAGGATTATGTTGTGATGGGCTTTACTTAATATTTATTTTCTTTTCTTTAAATTGATTAACAAATAAAGAAGTTATGTGGGTGAAGTTTAAACGAAATCCAAAAAAGGCCGTGGGCGGAAGCTTATAGATAAGTAAATGCCTAAAATTAAGACACATCCCACGAATATTACCTATAAAGTATGAAACAATAATATACTCACACACCTTTAATACTAGCGGGAAATAGTTTAATATTGAAGGATCATCCATCAATTTTAACGGTACCCGAGATGAGAAAATGTTACTGACGTAGGATCTTCGCAAGCGGTAAGCTGACAACACTATAGGTACCTTATTCCGTTAAATAGGATTAATCAAGTTTTTTCGGTACGGCTCGTTCAAGGTTTTGTAGAAACTGATGTGAAATTGATAATAAACTTCAATCTCGACTGTATTCTCTTTTTAGTTATGTTTTAACTTACTTTATTACTGTGATCATTTACTACCTATAGTTAATTACTAACATGGTGAGACAGGTATTTTTTAATAATTGCTGCTGTATTTATTTTACAAATAATACTATTGTATAGCAATTAAAACAGTAAAGCTATTCTCATAATTATAATAATTTCTAATAAATAAATTAATAGGTACTTAACTTATGGAATATGGCGCTTAAAAGCAATGAATATTAAGTGCAAATATAACATTATATTCATACAAAACACGTGTTCAAATTTAACACGTACGCCTGATGAAGTAGAAATAAAACTTGTAAAAATTTAACCAACAACATTCAAGCATGACAAAGGCCACTTCCATTCAATCTCGTTTTTTTTTGGTTCCGCTGTCCTCAGGAATGCTTTGTCATGGAGATAGCCACGATATTCCATTAGTATCGGGAGCCCCTATGTTTCGCTAGACCCGGAAAAAAGATTTAGACAAGTTAAAAGATAAATAAATCTATCTATTAACTAGTTAAAAGATCAACGACTTCAACATGGTGCATATTTTAGGGCAAATATTTTAATCTATTATGATGCAAAATCATAATTGTAATGAAGGGATTGTATTGACGATTTTAAAATAAAACGTAGGGGGAGTCCGGGAGAGTTTAGCAGGTAGGAGACATTAGCCACTGCTCATAGAATTTTTGTACAACTAGATATTGCGACATTGCTACACTTCTTAGACTCCATAGGGGCCCCCACCTCATTCACGTTACGTCGCAGCAATCGGCAGTTTCGTTTAGTAGTAAGAAGTGACAACGCGTTTTTGTGCTCGATAAGTAAATTTTTTCAATTTTTGATATTTGATTTCTATTGCTTACTGTGAATTGATTCTGGCATGTCATGTGTAAGTATGGTTTGTGTAACTAACCTTCTAACAATAACGGCAAACAGTCTTGACATAAGCGTAATAGGTTTTTATAAAAATGTAAAAACAGACAGCTTGGCATGGGGTGGGAGACATTAGCCAAACGTCGGAAGGGAGACTTTACCCAGGCTATTCTCTCCTGCAATCAGTCAAATCCTTCAACGTCAGCATCAGTATTCATGAACGAAACTGTGGTGTCTAGAGCCAATTCACCATCAATTTTGGCTGAAGATGGATCTAAGCAAGCAAATGCAATATTAAGACCTTCAGCAGAGGTCGCTTCTACATCTCAAGACCAGGATATGACAACGGTAGATAGACAAATAGTTTTGCCACAAATGATTCGTCCATTTCCAAAACCTGCTCCTAGAAAACGTCTCCGTCGTGGTAGACAGCCTAGAAAAACTAAAATTTTGACAAAAACGCCAGAAAAATCAGACCCAATTGATGATAGTGCACCGAAAATAAAAAAAAATGACGAAAAACAAAAAATAAAAGGTAAAGCAAAGAAAAAGACAGTGAAAAGACAAGTTTCACAATCGAGTGAAAGTGAGACAGAGCTTGATGAAGAACCCAAGTACGACGATAGCCGTGATGAAAAGTCAATATTTTAAGAAATATACAACTTATACTAAATTATATAACTTAATTACTCACTTAGATATTCAAAGTATCTTTTCGTGTTAACTATGTGCCATACTATTTTTAATATTTTTTTATAAAGTTAAGTACTATTTGTAATGATCAAGTCTCCCGCCCAGACGGGAGATAATAGCCGAAAGTCACTTTTGTAACAATCGTTAATAACTCTTGAACTATAAATGATATATAAAACTATCTTTTGAGTAAATAAAGACAAATAATGTAGCTTTAGGTACAATTTATACGCAATAGCAATATTTAAGTATCGAAAGATTTATGAGCATTTTAGTGCAAGGTGGCTATACTCTCCCGGACTCCCCCTACTTAGTTGGGAAATATTACAATAAAATTGTATGCTGATGTAACTTGATTTTTCCCAGCTCTATGTCCCCTCTTAATAGTAGTACAGCTTTGAAGTTTCATGTGGCCAATTATTAAACGGTGGCCTAGTTACCTCTCAGAGTACAAAATTGATTCATGCCGTAAAAATATCTTGATAACTTATCAATGACAAGTACATATGTATATAATAATAATAATGAAACTATATCGTATTCAAATCTTGCCCATTGGATATTTATTTTATCAAATAGTAATTAACACAAAAACAAAATTTCCTTAACCGAAAAATTTTGTTAAAAGCGACATTTCTGTTGGCCGCAGAGAAAACAAATTATTTTATTTATTTAGAGATCTATGAAAAAAAAGTCAATTCATCTTCATCAAAGTTTCAATTTTAATAAGGTAGATAATTAAAATAAAAACTTTTCATAACCACATAATATATTTTAAATATTTATTAACAGGAAAACAAAATATGGTTATCCCATGGCACCCAATAAGCGACAAAGTCGGTAGGGTTCATATTGAACGACGGACGATGAAATAAATAGTTGAGTGAGCCACATTTTACAGTTTCCTACAAAGGGTTACCTTACAATATTTATGTTATACCTGAAATAAATGAAAGGCAATTATTTTGAAAGTGGGATAAGGCATAGTTTTATTAAAGCGAAACGAGAACTAACCCTATCATAAATACGAAATCATAAAATAAAAGTTTGAACAGACCCAATCTGATTTAGACGTACGTGGAATTGAACGTCAGGGCATATATCACGCGCAAAGAATACGTTCCTGTTACTCGGCGCAATTTCGTAATAAATATCTATAGGAGGGAATATAAAATAAAATAAATTATGGACTTGGACATCTAAATCATGTACGAGGTTTTAAGATGCTTACTGTCCCGATTTATTACGTTGTCACCTCACAAGGAAATCTCATTTTGCGTTACAGTCATGCTACAGCTGATTATTTATTAACGTGCAACGTTCGGTGACAGAACTATAACATTTCGCTGTTCCGGAACCAAAGTAAGTTTCTGCGTCGATACCGAACAATATACTATCGAATTTTTCCTACTTTTTTCCTGTTATATGGTAGTAAAGCTGTAATTTGACGTATGAGAAAGCTGTAATTTGACATGGGTCATACATATTTATTGGGACGTAAAATTGTGCAAAATAAAGAAGGTAGAGATTCGTGAATTTCACGTTTTCAATTCAAAATTCCGTTTGTGAAATGTTAAACTTTAATGTGCTAATTTTGGCTAAAATTAAATGATACTATAAGTTAAAAAAGAGTAGATAATATATATAAATAAACGAATAATTGGGCAGTGAAAGGAGACCAGCAACTTTCTTAACACGTTCACTGCGTCTGCACAAAAATGAAACTTACTGCCCATGCGTTACGAGTCATAATCTTGCCGTATCAGTATTGCCTGCTGTGCGTTACGGCTTGTATTTTGCTGTACCAGGACCTGACTTTGAAGGCTCTTACAGACATGGAAACCCATGTTTTACTTTAAAAAAATAAACGAATCGATAGATTGTTTATCTATTGACACATGGCTAACGTCGCCAGGGTCTCGACCTGATATTTTAGAAGTTATGCATAATTTTGAAAATCAACGATTTCACGGCAATATACATGCCGTGCCGCATGTAGATCGATAGACCGAATTTAAAACTAGTGTTGGGAAACATTTGTAAGATAGTTGAAGATTGTTATTTTATTTACATTTATTAAAGTCATGCAAAATTAAACAAAAATATAAGTAATTAGGAACATAAGCATTAAAATTATTTGAGAACAAATGTATCGGATCAATTTCTTATCGTATAGTTAAGATTTAATTGTGAAAAAATTGCAAAATAGGTTGAAAACTGCTATTTTATTATCATTGATTTGTCATGCAAAATTATATAACAACAACAAAATATATAAGTAACAAGAAACATAATCATTGCAATTTGAGATCAAAGAAATGGGATCAATTCTTAATCGTCTGGTTAAGTTTTGATTAGGAAAAAATGTAAAATAGATAAAGACTATTATTTTAATAACATTTATACCTCACCACCTTCCGTCTTAATTACTTTATTTATATCAAGTTTCTTACGAGAACGCTTCATATTAATTTTCAAGCGTTGATAAAGCGCAATCCAGTGTCGATACGTGCAAACGATGATCCTTGCGCACATCACTACGGCACACTGAAGCTGCGCGCGAGTTCCCTACAGTGCGGTACGGCGTCTAAGTTACGGCAACATACATGCCGCATCGCACCATAGATAAATAATTAAGTTCTGGTGCGTTACGGCACCATTATATGCCGTACTTATTTTTTCGAAAAATGGAATACATTTGAAGAAAGAAACTTGGATATATATTTATCTCTTTTCTGCGTGCACGGGAACATATAAAACCCACCCCCGCACCGGGCGTAAGACACAGACAATTGACCGCCGCACAGTTCGGAAGTCAAATACGGCAAAACTCTGCCCGTAACGCAGCGAACGTGTTAAACCTTGGACCTGGAATATGAACATGCATGAGACATCGCTTTTTAGATCGAGGATATTGTTACCACATTGTGCTTATTTCGTTTTTGCGGAAAATTATGGGAATCCGTACTAATATTATAAATGTTAAAGTGTGTTTGTTTGTGACGCTTTCACGTCGCAACTTGGCTATTATATGGTATGATTTATGTGTGTGTGGGGATAGTTAGGGGTGTGGAGAGCGACGTAGGCTACTTTTTACCGCCGAAAAACATCTCATTCCCATGGGAAGATCGATATTTTGTTAGTTGCTAGATATTTAGTTCCGAATGTTGTTAATAGATGGCGTTAGTTCATTTGCAATTTGTAAGTTTTTAACAACATTTTTAATCACGTTATAAAGTCTTCAGAGCGAACCGAAACTAAGGCCTTATTTACGTGATGCCAGTTTCTTGCCTGTTGCATACAATGAAATGCACGCAATACATTATTTGCATCATCTAAACAACTTTTTTATACCTTTCGTTTCAAGTTCTGCCTTTGTGTAAAGAGCACATATAATAACTTTATTTGTGATTCTTGTATACAAATGGTTTTTCTACGTACTTGCAAACTCATATGAGTGCAGTGAGTGAAGGTGTTTTGTTCGTACCTGGTCTTCAGAGACAAGAAACATTGAGGAAACAAAACTTTCATGCAATAATCGCATACAATAATCTGGGCGTAAACTTTTCTGTACAATTCTTGAATGGCAATTATTGTATGTTCTTAACCCTTCCTGCATGTGCATGTAAATAAGCCCTTACCTATTAACTACTATATACTACGATAGAGTAAATAACGAGCTATGCTTCTTTGGCGTTATGGAAACTTTCGCATATAAATTCGATCTTATGAGGATTTCGGGAAAAAAGTAGCTTCAAAGCCTGCTTCTATCTTCCAGTGAAATTCCCTTAAAAATCATTTCAGCCGAACAAAAACACAGAAATAAAAAAACATTTGTTTTTTTCTTATTGTGTAAATGACTAACTACCTACCTACCTACCTACATGTATGCTATGCACTTGAAAAAACATAGTTATTTTAAAATCACAGACAGACCCATTATTTATGTGTATTTATGATATCTTTGAATAATACTACTACTATTTTGCTTTGCATATACATAGAAATAAAACTCAGTATCGAATAATACAAAAACTATTAGCGAATTTCGCATTGAAGTGGCCATCTACCGCAAGAGGCGTTTATCTCAACCGTTTGAGTGCCACTTGAAATAGATTTGGCTGGAGTTCCACCTTCCTTAAAGTGCTAGGATTAGGTACTGGGTACTGCATGTTATTACGTTTCTATTTATTTAGTTACTGACTAGAAACTGTGGTAATCTGTAAATATAAAAAAAACTATTAATGATTTCATGTCTGCATATTGGAAATATTTAAGAAAAATGTTAGGGTCCCCACAAACTAGCCACAAAACTAGCCACTAGTTTGCGGGGACCCAAATTGTGGGTATTATATTTTATTTAGGCATTTAGCAAAGGGAGATCTTCCGCTAAGGTACTCCGTTCACGTTCGATACGGAATTCGTTTTAATGGCATCCCTAAGTCTTTTATCTAATTATTTTAATTGTTAAAGTCCTACACAAATAAGAAGTCTAAACGAGCCGGTGTACAAGATTACCTCATTTTATATACGAACAAGTTCGAATCAAGATCCGGATCTCATTAATTTACCCCACAGCAATGATTTCGACGTGTAACAGGTTAATGAGTTTCAAAGTCCCCTAAAGAAATACTGCTCAAGGAATGAGGGTAGCCGCGTGTGAATTTTCCGCTAGAGGCGCTAGTGAGAAGGGAGGTCTGTCTGTCACTTTTCGCTTGTCTGAATTTCATTTGTCACTGTTTATGTATGGGCGGGCTTTGACAGCATGACCGCCCTCTGCAGTGGCGCCAACTGGTGAGCACAAAAACGGTTACCCTCATTGACAGAGCTCTCGGAACCTAAAATGAAAGACTTTAAAGAAAACCAATTATGTTAGTCTTCGACACATCCACGCTGCTTTAAGGCCAATGAAGTTATACAGGGTGATTTGTAATTCGACGTATTCCCCTTGGGATGAGATAGTACAACTAATTTCCAACAAAATTAACTATAATAACCTTTATACCAAGTCAGCTTGCTATCGAGATATTCTTATTTTTGTTTTGGTTAAATAATCCCAATTTAACTACAAAAAAAATTTCTGGTTGAATGACTTAATTAATGTTTGTTGATGGATTTTGAGGTATTAATAAAAATTTAAACAACTTAATTCAGAACACTAGTTTTTTATTTATTGCTTTTTTTCTAGCTAATTTAGAATTTTTAGTACTAAACTAAAAATGATGAATATGTCGATAACGAGCCTCCTTGGTATTAGGGACATTATGTTTAATTTTGTTGGAAATTAGTTGTATTATCACATTACAAGAGGAATACGTCGAATTACAAATCATCCTATATGTATATGTAGTATATAGTTAATGATAATGTCATTGCTTAAGGATTGATGACATAATTCTATTAGCGTAGTCCAGCTTCTTTTTCATTACTCATGTTCTTCTCTTCTGTATTTAAAATTCTTAAAGCTGTAAGCTGTTTGTACATTGGAAACAATTGAAAAATATATGTATAACAGTTCATTTTTAATGAGAGCAATAGGACTCAAAAAATATATTTTTAGAATTTTTGTGTATTTGCTCTCGTATGACGCAAAAACTATAGAATGAAGACGCCTATACAAGCTGATATATTTACTATATTTGTTATATTTTAAACGGTTCATAAACGAAATGTCAGTGTATAGAATCACGATAATCTAACTAACACTAACGATATTCGAATATGGGTACAAAGGGACATGTTTGCCGAACCGAAGCGAAAATGAGTTTAAATAAATAAATACCCCTGGAGTCCACGTCTAAATACCGCATAGATTCATTTTCACCTTTGCTAAATAAAGGAAAGGTAAAATTAAAACATTTTTTCTTTGTTTACTAATGTTTCCTCTGGTATACAATGGCCTCATGGAATCCAACTTTGTTCACTCAACCGTTACCAGAACGGAACAAATATTAATTTGATATTGTCCGACAAAACACATTTCATGGCCCCAAAGCCGTTTGAAGCCCGCTAAACAATTTCCCGTGTAACAGGTGATCCCTATTTGTATCAAGACCCGTAAATAATATTACGGTCAAGTTTGCGGCTTGTAGATACTAGCTTATGATAGCCTGGTAGTTAAGAATTCGGCCACCTACTCGTGGGGTGCGGGTTCGAATATCAGAGCATGCACTTCCGACTTTTTGGAGATATGTGCGTTTTAAGCATTTAAATGTCACTCGCTATAACGGTGAGGAAAGCATCGTGAGAAAACCTGCATACCGGAGAGTTCGCAAAACTCAAAGGAGTTTAAAGTATGCTAATCCGCACTTGACCATCGTGGACTATCGCCTTTACCTTCTCAGTCTGAGAAGAGTCCCGTGCTCAATAGTGGGCCGAGGGTTAAGATGATGATGAAAGATATACACAGGGATTTTGGTAGTACCGACAAATTTTTTTAAATTACCCTAGACAGCGGTGAAGGTTAAATTAAGGTCATTTTATTCTGAAGCCTGCCTCTTTGGTGAAACAATTTTAATACATTTTTGGCATTTCGTAGCGGTCTTAATTTCCAAGAATGACAGAATTTGGTTAGGTAGACATGTTGGTACGACATTATACTGCGTACCTTATAAGTCTTTAAAATACAATATTTTTAGGTATTTTATTGAATTTTTAATTAACTAACTTGTAGCATAAATAGTCATCAACATAATATTTATATTTCAAAAAATATTTCAATAAGTAGGTATATGTAACTTAAATGTTGTTCTTATGAATAGCTACCAAGGCCAAAGTACAGTTTTTCGTAAAAAGGTTATTTTTATGGATTATAAAAAATGTATTTAAGATGGCAAACTGGTATGTAGCGCTACCCTCCCGCTGCCGCCCACTACCGATGTAGAGCAAGACTTAAATCGGGACTAGAGATGGCTATAGAGTTATTTAAGAACATAAGTCGGTCAGTTCATTAGTAAGTACGAAGTCTGGGCGGACGTTCGGACTTATCAATCCAGTAAAAGTCCCTTTGATCAATTTCCTAATACAGTCAAGGATAATATAGAACGTTGTAGTCTAAGACAGAGAAAAAAATGGCTTCTGAAATTAATAGTAAATGAAATAGTAATCAAATAAGTTTTTAATAAATTTACATATAAAATGAGTTTGTGAAACAATGTTTTAGTAACAGTTCGGTATTTTAAGTAGGTACCAAACGCTGTCTCCATTATTATCACAAAATTTTACAGCAAATTTAAAATTCGTTTTAGGGCTCTTTAGTCGCTTCATGTCATACGGCTGCCGTGCGTTTCTTGTTGCGGTTGTCGTACCGCGATAATACCGCGAACGTACGACAACCGCACTACTGCACTTTGTATGTAAACAAACGACCGCCCGTGCGTCGTACGACAATCGCAACGAGAAACGCGCGGCAGCCGTACGACGCAAAGCGACTAAATTGATAGAGCTTTTAAAAGCATTCTTCTTTTAAATATTCTACTCTAGACAACAAAAAATATTTTTGCCAATTATGTAAGTCAATCCGAGGAAATCTATGACAACGGTCAAACAAACAACAATCGTTATAATATGTATAATATTATATTAAAGATTCGATCAATTATATCAGTAATGTAATGCTTTACTTTAAAAGAGTGGATTGAATCGATAACGAAGTAACTCAACACTTTTAGATTGTCTTTAATTTGATATCAAGTTTTAGTATAAATAGGTATTTCTCGTAAAAAGACTAGAAAAATAGTGATCTAAACTTATAAAATAATAACAGTAGTAACATAAACGCACATAGTTACCGACTCGTAACAAATATTTCGTGTTAGCATTGTATAATTTGTCATAATTATTTATACACATTGTCGGCGATCGCTATCTATGGCGCCATCTATTGACGAAAGGGGAAGTCCCCACGCGTGAAAGAAGCCGGTGTATAATGCCTCCACACTACGATCGACACGAGCTACCGGCGCATACGTTGCATACATACTTTTCATATTTGTAAATTTTAATCCAAATTAAACGTATTGAAATCGTAAAATAATATACGCATTCATTGAGGAAAACCACAAACCCCGTTTCTGAACATACAATTTGATCCTGCGAGCCGAATAACTGCAAATTTACGGAAGACAAGAACCGAAGTCGTCGTGCCAGCACCTACTTTCAAGTGGATTCAGCTTAACGGTCAGGTTTTCCTTTCTACATCTTTTCCTTTCCTAAACGATTTCTAAACGATTGTGTTAAAACGGTGTTTAAGTGCTTATTATTGAATAATTACTGTGCTAGTGCTAGTATACGTGAGTACCTTATCTTACTTTCAACCATAGTGATTCAAAATGCTTGGTGATGATAAATTAACCGTTCCTTCATCTAGTCCTTCTATTTCTCCTACTAGAATGCAAGCTAGTAATCTAGCTGAGCTTAGGAAACAACGCGGTAACATAAAAGGCAGATTGACTCAGTTTAAGAAATATTTAGACTCATTTGATGGTAGTGATCCGTCTCAATTGCAACTAAAAGAGATTAAATTTAGAATGCAGGCTGCAACAGATTTATTTAAAACGTTTAATCAAATTGAAAGTCAAATAGAACTGATTTCTCCAGAATCAGAAGTTTCATCCAACGCAGCTTACGTGGAATCTTTTGAGTCACTATATTTTAGTACGTTAGCAACTGCTGAAAGTATAATCGAACAGGGAGAGACTGGTGATAGTTCTAGTGTAAAACCTAATAATCGTTTATCTCGAGTAAAGCTACCTGATATAAAATTACCTGTTTTTGAAGGTTCCTTTGATCACTGGTTAGAATTCAAGAATTCTTATATTACCATGATCCACACACGTTCAGATTTAGACGAAATCCAGAAATTTCACTATTTGCGGTCTTCACTAAGCGGTAGTGCTTTACAAGTGATTAGTGCTTTAGAATTTACGGCAAGTAACTACAAACACGCATGGGATTTACTAGAGAACAGGTTCCATAACTGTAGGCTTCTTGTTCACAATCACTTAAAATCACTTTTTTCTATTTCTCCTTTAAAGCAAGAATCACATACACAAATTCGAAAATTAATAGATACAGTTTTGAGAAATTTACGGGCACTTAAAACACTAGACGAACCAACGGAGTCCTGGGACACTATAATTATTTACTTGATCACTTCAAAACTAGACTCGGCCACTGAACGCGATTGGGAGAATCACAAAGGTTCTATACTTTCCGATTCTAGACGATTAAAGTTAGACGATTTACTCTCATTTCTTAGAAATAAAGCTGATACTTTAGACATGATAAACGCAAGTCACAGTCAAAATAAGTCTATAAGTAAACCTACACATGTAACAAGTAAACAATCGCACCATACACATAACCAGCAGGTACACAGCTTCGTTACTACTACTCCAAGTTCAAGTTCAAAGAGTAAATCATCTAACGATAACCTTAATAACAAACGGGCCGTAAAATGTCCTTCCTGTGGTCAAAATCATGCACTTTATACGTGTTACAACTTTCTAAATTCATCGGTAAAGGATAGAATTAAACTAGTAAACGAAAAACAATTATGCAGGAATTGTTTACGCGCCGGTCATTCGTTTACCGATTGTCTATTCGGCACTTGCAAGCAATGTCATGGTAAACATAATACCCTACTTCACGGCGGTTCATACGACAGCGATGCATCGGATGCATGTGTGCGTAGCGAGCGCACATCTAATGTAAGCCCGTCGGCCGCACTTCATTCGATTATTGCACCGCAGTCTTGTCACTCATTGATTAGCTCTGACGGTGTATCATCTCCTCTGCAGGCCCTGCAACCTGTGTTGCTGTGTACTGCATTGGTGGAGATAGAAGATAGGGATAAACGTATACACACAGCCCGAGCGCTGTTAGACAACGGTAGCCAACATTGCTTTATATCGGATAACTTACGAAAACGATTAAATGCGCCTTCCATACAGTCCACTATACGTATCGTAGGTGTCGCTCAATCTGTGACACAGTCAAATCAATTATGCGAAATAACTATACGTTCTAAATTAAACGATTACAGTAAGGCGGTTAAGTGTTTTGTCTTGCAGCGCATAACAACCAGTTTGCCCTCGACAAGCATTGATACCGATTCTATATGTATTCCGTCTAATATCAAACTAGCCGATCCGTCATTTCATATATCTTCCGAAGTAGATATTTTAATCGGTGCGGAGCTGTTTTGGGAGATATTAGAGGAAGGTAAAATTCGATTAACTCACGGTCCATACCTCCAGAACTCAAAGTTAGGTTGGTTACTTTCTGGGCCAATATACGATAAACGATTAAAAAACAATTCGAATCAAGTTCATTGCAATTTCACCCAATCTTTAGAAAATCAATTAAAATTATTTTGGGAGGTTGAAAACGTAGCCTGTCAGTCAAGCAATGTCCTCTCTCGTGATGAACAGCTGTGTGAGGAATTGTTTATAAAGACTACTAAACGTGAAGGGGATGGTAGGTTTTCTGTCCGAATTCCACTCAAAGATTCGCCTGATACATTGGGGGATTCCTATAATATAGCGAAAAATAGGTTTCTCTCCTTGGAACGAAAATTACAACGTTCATCAGATTTTAAACGTTTATACTGTGACTTCATGAGTGAGTACGAAGCTCTGGGTCACATGACGCGAATAAATAATTTCGATACGCCTAATTTCTTTCTGCCTCATCATGGGGTTATGAAAGATAGCACTACGACTAAATTACGTGTCGTGTTTGACGCTAGTGCGTTGACTACAAGTAATAAATCGTTAAACGACATTCAACATCCAGGTCCTGCTCTTCAGAATGACATTTTTTCTATTCTATTACGTTTTAGGCAATTTAAATATGTCGCGTGTGCCGACGTAGAAAAAATGTTCAGGCAAGTCCTTATTCAACCCGATCAACGGTCATTACAGCTAATAGTTTGGCGAGATGAACCTACTAAACCTTTATCAGTTTATCAGCTCAATACAGTAACGTACGGGACTGCATCAGCGCCATACCTCAGTATGCGCTGTATACGGCAGCTAGCGTTGGATTGTAACGATGACGTCACCTCTCGTATTATTACAGAGGACATTTTTGTTGATGATTTGATAACGGGTGATGATGATCATCAACAACTATTACAAAATTGCAGTAAGGTAACTGAGGTTTTACAATCTGGATGTTTTTCACTCCGTAAGTGGACATTCAACTCTGACGTTACTCATAATAATACACCTCATCAGTTTGTAGATCAACACACACAAAATAAAACGTTAGGCATAGGTTGGTGTAATGATACTGATGAGCTTTACTACACTACAAAGGTTGAAGATTATTCACATATTCGAATATTAACTAAGCGCGTGATGCTATCTATAATATCACAAATTTATGATCCTTTGGGTTTGCTTTCTCCTACAGTCATTATCGCAAAAATATTATTACAAAGGTTATATACTCTGAGTGAAATAGATTGGGATACTCCAGTACCACACAATATTACGGCTAGTTGGAATCATTTTGTCGAATCATTAAAATGTCTGCCT
Source organism: Hesperia comma (assembly GCA_905404135.1). Classification (NCBI taxonomy): domain Eukaryota; kingdom Metazoa; phylum Arthropoda; class Insecta; order Lepidoptera; family Hesperiidae; genus Hesperia; species Hesperia comma. The sequence goes on from FR990031.1 coordinate 6,466,637, forward strand.
GATTTAAAAATTCCACGTCATGTTATGAGCGATTATGTACAGCATAAAGAACTCCATATATTTACCGACGCCTCTGAGAAGGCGTACGGTGCATGTGCATACATCCGTACATACAATAACAACTCAGATATTACTGTAAAATTATTATGTGCTAAGAGCAAAATTGCCCCACTGAGATCCCTCAGTACAGCCAGGCTGGAAATCCTAGGAGCCCAGGTCGGCGCGAATCTTTATAAACGGATTACAGACAGTTTACGTTTAGAGTTCACTAAAGTTTACTTTTGGACAGATTCAACGATAGTTATCGGTTGGCTTGGCATGTCACCACATTTATTAAAAGTTTTTGTACGGAACCGCGTCACAGAAATAAACGAGTTGACCGGTGACGCCGCTTGGTTGCATGTGTCGAGTCAAGACAATCCCGCTGATCTTCTATCCAGAGGGCTTCCGCTTAATTCGTTAATTCACTCAAAGTTGTGGTGGAACGGTCCATATTATTTACACGACACTGACAATCATAACTTTTCAAATATTCCAACCCAAAGAGATTCAATAAATTTGCAAGATTTGCCCGAATTAAAACCTCATACAACTAATCTTGTTAGTGTTTGTCCGTATGAGATTATACAATTCGATAAATATTCATCCTACAATAGACTTAAACGTGTATGGGCTTATGTTTTGCGATTCATTACAAACGCACGCAACCGGGCCGCGCGCGATCATTCTGGTGCATCAAAACAACAAACCGGTTCCTTGACTGTAAGCGAATTGAATGCATCACAGCGGTTGTTAGTTAGATGCGCTCAGAGACAATCACTTCCAGACGTTTATCACTGTTTAATGAATAATCTACCTATTAAAACGAACGCGAAAGAAATGAATCGTATTTCAGGTTTAAACGTATTTTTAGACGATGACGGATTAATACGTGTCGGTGGACGACTGTGTAACGCCTCAAAATTCGATTATAACAAGAAACACCCCGTGTTGCTTTGTAGTAAACATCCATTATCGGTGTTATTAGTTAGACATGAACATCTTCGATTATTCCACGCTGGGCCGCAGCTTCTTCTATCAAGTTTACGTGAGTCTTGGTGGGTGCTAGGGGCTAGGAATTTGGTTCGTAAAACTGTGCGTGGTTGTATTACTTGTACGCGTATTCGAGGGAAGACATTAACTCCGATAATGGGAAACTTGCCATCTGAACGCTTGGATCCTGGATTTCCGTTTATGAGAACGGGTGTGGATTACGCGGGACCAATAATGATTCTTAACCGGAAGGGCAGAGGCGCAAGACTAGTAAAAGGTTACGTATGTCTTTTTATTTGTTTCCTTACTAAGGCTGTACACTTAGAGCTGGTCACTAGTCTGTCTACTGAAGATTTTATTTTAGCGCTTAAACGTTTCATTAGCAGACGGGGTAAGCCGAATGCTATTTTCTCCGATAACGGCAAAAATTTCGTGGGTGCTGCCAAAGAATTATCATCTTTCCTACAAAATAATTCGAATCAAATCGTTGATTTTACTGCTAACGACGGCATTTTATTCAAGGTCATTCCACCATATTCCCCGCATATGGGAGGTCTATGGGAAAGTGGGATAAGGTCTTGCAAATACCATCTTAAACTTATTGTAGGCAATGCTAATTTGACGTATGAGGAACTTAGCACTGTTTTAACACAAATCGAAGCCATTCTTAATTCCCGTCCTCTCTCTCCCTTGTCCACTGATCCCTCTGACTTCACTCCACTCACTCCCGGTCACTTCCTCATCGGCCGACCGTTGGCTGCTCAACCGAGTGAAGACTTGGTAGATGCGAAGACTTCGCGACTCACACGCTACCAGCACATCGAGCAGTTGCGGCAGCATTTCTGGCGACGGTGGTCGACGGAATACGTGGCAGAACTTCAAACCCGAACGAAGTGGAAGACCAAGGAGGACGACATTGTTCTGGGCAGTCTAGTCTTAATCAAAGAAGACCATTTGCCTCCTCTCAAGTGGCGTCTCGGGCGAGTTACCAAGGTGTTTCCGGGAGCCGATGGAGTCTCTCGTGTTGCAGACATCACCACTTCGACGGGCGTCATTAGAAGAGCCTTTTCAAAGATATGCGTTTTACCATCTTGTTGAAAGGGATACTTTCAAGGCCGGGGGCATGTCGGCGATCGCTATCTATGGCGCCATCTATTGACGAAAGGGGAAGTCCCCACGCGTGAAAGAAGCCGGTGTATAATGCCTCCACACTACGATCGACACGAGCTACCGGCGCATACGTTGCATACATACTTTTCATATTTGTAAATTTTAATCCAAATTAAACGTATTGAAATCGTAAAATAATATACGCATTCATTGAGGAAAACCACAAACCCCGTTTCTGAACACACATAAATTTATCTTCCGCGCGAAACTCTATCTGGTGGTAAAAACCTCATGAAATTCAGGCGGACGAATCATGAAAGTGAACTCTACTCTCTCTAATTCATTTTTTTTGGACCGAACGTAATAAATCATTTGGCAGAAGTTACTAAAAAGTAAATTAAAGAAAAAAAGAGAAAAATACGAAATATGAGTCTAGACTAATAAAAATCGGCGCGTGTTGCCTTTTCTGCAATTAATACTTATATGTAGATTAGTAAGAATTAAAGTAACGATAAATTTATTCAACTTTAAAATGACCTTCAAATGTGTCCTGCCCCCTTTCATCTTCCAGCTACAGTCATTTATAGTTTTAGTACATTTTGTTGGGTATGTACCTAGGTATGTACTTGAAAAATAAGCTACTTTAAATTGTGTCGATTTACATGTTTCCAATTGGTTTTCAAATTAATGATTGTATAAGTTTAGTTAGTAAGTATTTTGCTCTCTGTGCTCATGTGCTGCTAACATACCTATACCTTTAGTGACTGATAAATAATGGACAGCCAAAACTATTAAACACAAGAAGCTGAAGTATGGCATAATGTACCTCGGGGAGTGTAGTGTCACAAAGTGCAGTTTTTGGATTTCCACCTCCCTTTAAGCGATATTTGGCATGCGTAAGCACAAGATAAAAATATTTTACAAAAACAACTTTGATAACATAAGTTGTTTTGAACAAATGAACATTTATATTGGTACTGAATTACAGCGTTTTACAATTAGATATATCACTTCAATAACGCCGCCGGCAATAGCCATTATGGTAATTTATGACGCGGTTTTGATGAATTTAAATTCGAGCGAAAACATATGCTAAATTGGGCCGTCTCGTTATACATTATGATATTATGAGGTAATATTTATGATAAATCGTTCTTACTATGAGGTACATCTTTTGATTTATATTACGGGAATTTATTTGAAGTTCGCACACGAGCAAGGAGGTACCTACATAATAATTTAATTTGAAATTATTTATCACTTACTTCGGTTTCGATACGTTTTTTAATTAGGTATGAAATTAATGTATTTAGACAATGTTTGTATAAGGTAAGGTACAAAATTAAGCAAACGAGCAGTCAGCACCACCCTTCCACTGTTGCCCATGACAACTGCGAGCGACCTTAAGCAATACTCAAATAGGGACTTCGATGGTTAGTCCAGTTAGCAGATGATTTTAGAATGTTAGTTGGTTAGTTTGTTTAATAACTATGAGAACTTGGAAGGGGACTGTTATTGACAGGCACTGCGTACTTAATAAGGACGCGGCAAAACGGCCCGACTAAAACGAAAGCATTTAATTATGATCTTTATTTTTTGGTTGTTACGTTGAAACCATGGGGTTTTAAAGGTAAATAATATGAGATACTAAAAAGTTTTCTTGCTTACAATAAAAAAAACACAAGTTTATACAGGTTTAAAAACCTTAGAAAACTATTTGACGACCCGGATGTCGCAATGGTTAACACCGTAACACGCCGGATAGCTGTTCTGTTCTGAGGGTCCTGGGTTCGATGCCCAGCGAGGCGGAGATTTGAATGATGAGTTTTAATTTCCGTTCTCGGTCTGGGTGTGTGTGCTTGTCTAGTGTGATGTTCCATAGCACCCACGATAAGGGAATTCTAGTGTGGGGCTGTGAGTTTTTACCGTTATTTATTCGTTATTTTGATTTAATAATTTTTAACACGTTTAAATGAAATTACTACCTTAATAAGTCTTAATTATCAAGTACAAGTATTTTCCTTTACGTAGCGCCCAACCGTTACAGCTTTAAAAATTGAGGATAAGTTGCCAGCTTCCATTCCAATCAAGTTGTAACTTGTCACAATCAGTTGTTTTCTTTGACGACCGTTTTGACGTTCCCCCTATAATTTAAATGTTTGACGCAAATAAAAACCGTAATGCTGGTAAACTGGTAATTACTTTTTAGCACGTAATTTTAATCAACAAAAGGGCCAATTAGAGGGTCGTTGTGAATTGGATCTGATGATGGCATCCCAGAGAGGAAAATTTGAAGGGGAGAACGAGGGGAACGGGAAGAACGAATTTGAAGTGATGTCCACAGAAGAATTTGTAGACTAACCGTAGAAAAGTATAAGACCTTACCTCACCTATCGCACTCGCACAAGAAATAGAGTTAACTTACGCCAATGACATTAGTAGGTACAAACTAGACAGAATGATACTATCTTCAAACTCGTATTATATGGCGGTTTATTCTATGACAGCAAAGAACTTTGTCGGACAAATTCTTTTTGTGCCATACTACATTTATGTGTATGACTATCGCATGTGGATCAATTTGTAGTGTTCTATTCGCTCTTACGTCATGTGGTTATCGGCTGGTGTCGGGTAAGAATGTTTCTCTACTCGGCTATGTGAGGCTGGGCTAATATCGAAAATATCGATATATGCACCGATTATCTGTGCATCTATTTATTGCCAATATTTTGCAGCTAAATATAGCGAAATGGTTATTATAGACTAGTAACTGTTGTTGATTAGAATTTCTGGAAAATACACACTTGGAAAAAATGTTTAGATGTGTCTTTGTTATTTAATTGGAAAAAGCAAACGTCCAAAGTCCAGTACAATTTATGTCAGTGAAAACCACACTAAAATCAGTTACACATCCGTTACCCAGAACAATTTTGCATACCGACCTACAATCAGCCAAACTTCTAAAGATCATTGTTATCTTGCGTTAACAAAAAAGTCTTAGTAACATTTCTTCAATAATTTTCAAGTAAAGACGTAACTCGAAAATTCTATTGAAATAATATGTATAGTTTTTTTTATAGCCTGAGGGGCTGACGAAAAAGCGGACGAGCCACCTGATGGTAAGTGGTCATCGTCGCCTATGGACACAAGCAACACCTGGGGAGTCACCAGTGCAACGCCGGCCCTGAAGGAGAACTCTTTTTACACCTTTCTTGAAGAACCCCATGTCATAGCGCTCCGGGAATACCTCAGAAGGAAGCTCATTCCACAGCTTGCAAGTTCGCGGCAGAAATGATCGTGAAAATCGAACTGTAGTCGTTCGCCACGGATCCAAGCGATGTGGATGGAACTTCAATCTTCGGCGAGTGGTGTGATGATGGAAGGGTGACGTTGGCACCAAATCGAACAATTCCTCGGAGCACTCACCGTTGTAAAGTCGGTAGAACACACAGAGACATCCCATATCTCTCCTAAGACTTAGGTGTTCTGAGAACCTAGGTGGAGCACGGGTCCGGACCCGTTCTAACCTGTTAGCGACTCGTGGGTCGTTGACAATTCGAACAGCGCGCTTTTGTACGGCGTCAAATGCACTAAGCTGGTATTGTGGCGCCCCTGCCCAGAGGTGAGAACAGTACTCCATGTGAGGCCTGACCTGAGCTTTATAAAGCATCAGTAGTAGTGAATGCCCTCGCTAAGCTTAGGGAATCTTAAATATTTCACCTATTTGAACCCCTTAGTGGTTGTTTTAGAATAATAGGTAGTCTTTGTTTGACCCCGCGTTATCAATTATCTCCCTGAGAAAATTCAACGAAATAGGTTACGCGGTTTAAGATTTTTCATAGAAACTTTCATCCCCCATTTCAATCGTTTAGTTTAGAGGTTGATTTTTTAAAAAAAAGCAGCCTATTTGAGACCTTGGGTCTTCAACTATTTGCATCCCTAAGTCTTTCCAAATTGGGCTGGTGGTTTAGCCGTGAAAGCGGCACAGACAGACAGAGAGACAGATTTTCATATTTACAATATTAATATGGATGTATCAATTACTACAATATTGAAGTATGACATTACTGAGGATTACAGCTAATAACTTTACGTTAAGTATCCTACTAATATTATAAATGCGAAAGTTTGTAAGGATGTATGTGAGTGAGTGAGTATGTGTGTGGGTTTGTTACTCTTTCACGCAAAAACTACTGAACGGATTTTCATGAAACTTTGCAGTAATATAATATAGACATCGGAATAACATAATTTGTTAAAATTTATAGAGATTTTTGAAGGGACTGGTTTCCCGAAGCGAAGCAAGGGCGGATTTACTAGTTTAATATAAACGCTAAAATTGTATGTAAATATGAAATAAGTCTTTAACATTTTGATAGTAATTCGTTTTCAGTTTATAATAAACATTTCATGTCAGAAGCCCGTGTTCAATCAATTAACTTATTTCGGTATTTTCGGTATAAGTATGTAAATTGAGACTTTCCGAAGGGGAAAGGCTTAACGAGACTGATGTTTTGAAGGGTTAAATTGGTTTGCAATTTTTGCTTCTATTATTTTAGACATGATTACATTTGAAATACTAATAACCATTATATTAGAGGGTTATGTTTTATTACTGGACCCGGCCTCGCTACATTTTGGGAAAATAAAATTGTTGTTTATTTTTACAAATATCAATATAAATCACTATAAATAAAAATGTAAATACTTATTTTTCAAGGATGAGAAAAATATCAGATATGTTTTAATAATTTTCCGAGTCCTATATTAAACTCACTTATTATAATACGTAAAAGAATATATATAGGCAGAATAGGTAGTCAATATATCCTGCTAGTTAAAAACGTCCTGGGTTCGATGAATAGCAAGGCGAAAATTAAGAATGAGGCTTCCACAGGTTTGCAGTTCTCCGATGCTCATTTCCAAAACATGGTAAATACAAGGTTGTTACAAAATGCCGGCTGAAGTTCCCGTCCCCTGTAGGGTGTGTACATATTTTTATCATTGGGTAACGTATTGGAAAAAAAAAGGGCGTAGAGATGATCTGTACCCCACGAATATACAGATCATTGATTGATCCCAAATCAAATAAAATAGTTGAGGATACTTGTCTATGGATTTATTAGGTGTTGCACGCGATTTGGTTCGCGTGGAAGCATCTCCTCTTGTAAAAAACCATCATACCTAAGTTTACCCCCTCAGGGAATAATCTACTAAAAACGTTGAGACAGGTGTTTTATTATTTTTAATCATAATCTCTAAAAATAGTCTGCTTTGAAATCGACGAAATTTCAAACGCACTCTGAACCCCACAAAATATTTATGTGACAACAAATATTTTTCCTAGGTCATGGTTGTTAGTGATGTGTTATTTGAGCGTTACAGGTAATCCTAGTATCGCTCGCATAGTTAGCACGTTAGCGTTTATTATTATGTATCTCTAAACATGAAGTTTCGTGCGTCCCAGGTAAGTGGATCCGGTCATTTGGAAGGCTTGCGTGCTGACACGGACCCACGTAGAGGACCCTTTGAGATACTTTGATGTTATCCACGTATGACACAAATACTATTATTATTCATTTGGGTAATAGCATGGGTATTTACATGTTTTAAACCCGTGGTCGTCAAATTGCGGCCCGCGGTCGGTATCTTTGGGGGACGGGGGAAAGGGAGAGAGGGGAGAGGGTGTACAATACAGTACTCATACAGATAGTTGCGGCCCTGATATGGGTACCCCATATCGGTATAAATGGATCTCGAGAGGCCCTTGGCCCGAAAAATGTTACGACAACTGCTTCAACTCCTTATCATAAAGAAAAATTTATTCATATACTTCCACATTGTTACATAATTTTAACAATGGTACTGTTATTTCAGTAGTTACACGACAATGTAATTCTGTTTCGGGTACGCAATCATTTAACAGAATTACAGGAGTTTTAATCTTTAGTACCGACAAGGGGCTTTGCAGTTCAATGAAGGGTTCGCTTTGGGTACACGTTTAATTTATAGTTGCGTTTTCCTATGCAATGTATTGGCTTCAATCTATTAACCTACAGGTAACAAATTGTTTTTAGTAGGGAGTGGCGGTAGGATCCACCGAAGCCGCCTATGAGCGCTACAAATATATGCATGATATTACTAACCAAGTAATTGTGAGATGAATCACGCTAATAGCATATAAATTAAACTAATTGTAATGGGTGGGATTTGTATCTTCTGTTTAGTTTCGATACGGCTAGTTGAGCCATCGGAGCGTCGTTTCTTAATGGCTTTCATCCATCTTAGTTTTTGTTGGAGTTCTTAATGTGCTGAAATGTAAAGATTAGGCACTGCGCTGTTTTTACACAGGTGAAGTAATCCATCCATACCTACTTCAATATGTATCATTGTGGAAGTCTGTCTATCTGTCTGTAATACTTTCATGGCTAAACCTCCGCATCAGTCCGATTTCGATAAAATTCGATATGAAAATAATTGAAGATCCAGTGTTTTAGCTATTTTTTTTCGAAAATCAACCCCAAAATTCTTGAAATAGGGGACGAAAGTTTGTATGAAAAATCTACGGCACTTGACCGATTTCGATGAATTTTCTCAGGAAGATTGTTAACGACGCAAAGTCACGACAGGTTACTTATTTTTTCAAACTTTTATCCTTCACGTTCTGCGATCATTATAGTTAGATCGAAGATCACATAAAAGTCTATTCCTATGCAGGGTCCCTATAAAGTAGGGAAGGTCTTCAAAGATTTATCTCTGTTAGTGATAGTTATTTCTGTTGTTAATAATAGTTAGGGCAGTTACATCATAGTTAATGTACGATTGTAGCTTGTCTAAAGGAACATTTTTCACGATCATAAACAAACAAAAAGGGATTCAAAGATCCAAAACCATCATAGGATCAAATATCAATTTGCTTCGCGTTGACAGTATATCGTTTGTTCTTTGCTTCTTTTCTTTTACACTAACGATTTAGGCTCGATACACATTAAAAGCTATATTGTGTTAAGAAATTCCGGAATTTCAAACAAACAAGTCATACCCGATTGTATCCAACCACAGAGCACATAAAATAGACAGAGATGTTACAAGTTCCCGTGAAATGTTCCTCAGTGGCATGATCTCAAATCCTTATTATAGCGCAGCATAGAACTTTTGCGGGACGCGTGATTAGTAAAAATGTCGTAAGTGTCGTGTGTCGTGATTTCAAAACAAAAGAAAGCCGGAACGTTGATAGCTTATGTCTCATTAGTGAATGTCAGGTGTCGTCTGTCTGTTTTCCCTCCGCACCGCATCTCGCCTCACTCACAATGAAGTTAAAATATCGATAAAACAAATTATTCGAAATTGTGATTATTCCTTTGTATCTGGGCGCACGGCAATGCCCCCTGGCGATCAAAAAAAGGCGCGGTCGTATACCATATTTGTCTTGAAGCAGTTTAGACTTTAGACCGTTTCCCCCCCCCCCCCCATAAGTACTCGTACCCGTATTCAATCCCTACTAAAGCACACTTTCGTCTTAAGTTATTTCATAATTAGATACCTAACCTAACAACATCTTAAAGTGACCACATCAATGTTAAAATATTTTATGTTTTAAATAAAAAGATTGACTTAGTCATTGCTGCAGGGAAACAAATTTCAACTATTTTTCAAGTAATACATTTTATAATAAGTTATATTGTTAAATGTAGATTTTTTTGGGTTTCAAGAAGGAAATGATTGCATACATACATTTGGGTTTGATGCAATAGTTTCTAATGGTGACCAATCTCATCACTTAAAAGTTGTGATCTTATTCCAACGGATATCTACTAAATAAAAGAAACATTTAATATTTTACTAATACGTAGTTATTTAAATCTTATACCTCTTCATTCATAGCTATTTCAAACCAAGATCATAATAAATTCGGGCGTAAATGGACGCATAAACTACATTATTTTAATGTAGGCTAGTTGTGTTATTCTTTACAAAAGTTATCGTAATGGCTCCTTAAATCTATTTAACGTGTGTAATTTATTTTAATACAGTTATAAGGCGAAGTTGTTGTTCATAAAAATCATTTAGTTATTATGTCTATAGATAACAGAGCACAATAAAATTATCAGTGTCTATGCCTATTCTGGGGGATCAGTAGAATCTGTCAGTTGGCGGTGGTCCAGGAATTCCTAAATGTATAGATCAACTAACCGTCGATCACTCCATATCCACACAAATCATCGAATCATATAAACAAGGCGCATTTGCGTCTAATATTAAGAATGGTACCACGAGCTTGTATGAATATCTAATCTAATTCCGGAGTTCTTGAAAGGTACAAAACGGTGATGCTATACTTGCTTGGTTGTTGACTGTACTTGAGAAGCAATGCGGAAACCTGTAACAAGATTAAGATAAAATTTTATTGTTTATTACTGAGTTTGTGATAATTATTTACTAAACACGTTATAATTGAAACTCATTCACATAATATAACTAATTAATTTAAATATAAAATTACGCAACGGATAAATGGCATTGGGATCTGAACCAACCTATCAAATGCCGACTGTACAATAAAACACGCAAATAAATTTAATGCACTCTATTTCATTGCACTGGAAGTAAAATGGAGCAAAGTAACGGAAACAGTAATAATTTTAAAAACACAGAAAAATAAGTATATATCAGAAACCTAGTTATATGTGCAAAATTTATCTGAACACCGATATTTCATCCACCTAGCTGAACATGTCTATTTTACAACATTCCCGAGCACAATGTATAGGGTGTCCCAAAATTCACGCAAGAAGTAATTTTGATAGAAAACACAGGTTTATAATTAAACATTGTAATTTTTTTATTGTTTTATATAGTATGCAGCATAGGGTTATGTATGGAATAGCATATCGGGTAAATGGCCTCCACGAATTTGCTAGCACATACGTACTCTTTTGTTGAAGTTTTCCATGGTTGTTTTGCATAAATGTGGCTGAATTTCGTTGATACAGAGCTCAATTTCCTCCTTCAAGGAGTGGGTGGCCGTGGGCTTGTTGACATAAACCTTAGACTTCAAAAAACCCCAAAGAAAAAAATCCAACGGCGTTAAATCGCATGATCTGGGCGGCCAATTCAGATCACCAAAACGGGAAATTACACGACCAGGAAATGACTCACGCAGTACAAAATATAGCTCAATATTAAAAATACGTTGTTTTTTTGTGTAGCGCTCCATTTTTAATAACCCTGAACTGTCAGCTGTCACGCTATATTTTTTTTTGGTTGGCAACACATTACCGCACAAATACCGCAAAATTCAAATCTTGCGTGAATTTTGGGACACCCATTATGATGGTGTGCTATGACATGCGTGGAATTTCTCTCCAAAAGTATATAATTATCTTATCAATATTTAATGTATTAAATAATACACAATAACCATGTTTCACTCTGAAACGAAGGATTCTTCGCGCATTAGTTAGGTATCGCAAAGTCAACTTCGTACTCAGTAGGTAAATATTGTTCACTTTCCGATACTCTGTCAACTTAATATCCCTGACAGTCCCTGTCCAAGTCCTCATAGTTGTTAACAAACTAACCAACTAATATTCTAACACTAGGTATCTGCTAACTGGACTAACTATCCCAGTCATTATCTGAGTCTTGTTCTAAGTCGGTCACAGTTGTCACACACGGCAGCGGAAGAGCAGTGCTAAATGCTCGTTTGCCATCTTAATTTCATAAAATAGTTAAAATTGTAACACCTGCTATTATTAAATTAGAATGAAAAAAGATCAACAAAACTCTTAGACGTAAAAATATTATAATCTCAACAGAATTCATTTTTCATTTTATTTCATTTCACTATCCGAGAATAGATGTGCAGACATTCAAAGAAATATAATGTTGTAATAATTTTGCACGTCTTCGCGTGAAATTAATGAAAACACGATCGAAACATAGTAAACTAAGAAATAGTATTTTTATTTTATATATTTTTATTTTTAGTGTGAGTGGGTTAGAATTTTTGTCTATATCTGTCAGTGTTATTAACAACATAATATATTCCACATAACATCCCTGAAGTACATAATTATTATATAAATAGTATGTAAAGAAACTAAACTATAAATAACCGCAGCTATACCTAAGTTACCAAATAAAATGAAAATCAAATATTAAACATTAATCACTCAATCCAACAATATTAGTAAGTGATGAAATTAATACCTACCTGTGTCATTGTGCCAACGTTGGCGCCAACGCTACTCGGCCAACGTGTGGAGCTAGAAAAAGGCGTTGGCGCCAACGTTGGGGCGAGCGTTGGGAGTTGGCAGGCGCTACTCGGCCAACGTGTGGAGCTAGAAAATGGCGTTGGCGCGAACGTTGGCGCCAACGTGTGGAGCCGGCCTTATACTGTGATCGAAACTCATTTAATGCCTTCAGCAATAAAATCCCTGTATGTTACAATAGTTGGTCGTGCCCTTTAAAACACATAAAGAGCTTTGAATTTTATCAAATTCAAAATCATTAAATTATTCATATAGGTACTTAATATTATAAATGTGAAAGTGTGTTTGTTTGTTTGTGGCGCTTTCACGTCGCAACATGGCTATTATATGGTATGATTTATGTATATGGGGATAGTTAGGAGGGTGGAGAGTGCCGTACGCTACTTTTTACCGCAGATAAACATCCCATGGGAAGATCGATGTTTCATTAGTTACTAGATATTTAGTTCCGGATGTTGTTAATAGATGGCGTTAGTAAAATTCATTTGCAAGTTCGGAATCATGCTATCAAATACTACATACATGTAATTTACTTAAGTCATAGGCAAATGTTATATCTGATGTTGATGTTCCAGTAAATCATATTATAGGCTAATTTTTGGCCGAGATTCCTACGGGAGCGGGAACTACGCGGCTGTTACCTACGGGTCCTGAAGCGAAGCGCGGGTGGTTCTCTAGTAGGTACATAATACAGTTTTACGCATGTTATATTTTTTTACCGTTTTTCATTGGATTTCTTCGCGGCCAGTTGCTTATGGAATTGTTGCTTTTTACTATACATGTAAGTATAATAATACATATACCGATCATAATATATATATATAATACTAATATTATAAAGCTGAAGAGTTTGTTTGGTTGAACGCGCTAATCTCAGGAACTACTGGTTCGAATTGAAATTTTTTTTTGTGTTGAATAGACCTTTTATCATCACGCTGCAACAATTAGGAGCGAAGAAATAATGGAAAATGTGGAAAAAACGGGGAAAATTATTCATTCTCGAGGGCTTTCGTTGCATGCGTTGCGAAAACGATTCAAGATACCAAAAATATATGTATGAAAGAATTATTCCTCTTGAAATGATCTAAAAAACGTCCACGACAGTATATGTCTATCTTTTAAGATTAACACACTAGAACCGTTTTTATGGTAATTAAATTTGGTCGAACCCACTGCCATACCAAACTTGCCGCGTTTCCAAGTTTAATCTGAATTAATCTTGCTGTGATCCTTTGCTACTTTGCTATTATTTTGTCGTAAGCTTTATTTCTAAGTTTAATTTAATTTAACCTGAATTAATTTTGGTGATAGTTTATTATCTTCCCGAAATTCCTACGGGAGCGGGACCTACGCGGTTGATACTTACGGGTCCCGAAGCGAAGCGAGGGCGGTTCGCTAGTATATAATATGTATATAGCTATATTATTACTGCAAAGTTTCACGAAAATCCGTTAAGCAGTTTTTGCGTGAAAGAGTAACAAACCCACACACACGCACACTCACTCACATCCTTACAAACTTTCACATTTTTATGTATTAGTAGCAATAGGATATATCTGTCTAGGCATTGATGTATAAGTATCTAGATGGATAATCGAATCCGCGAAGACCTGTCAAAAAAGCTGCGCCAACTATTGGCGCAGAAGTACTTTCCCGCCAATTAGTGCCGATCGCGCCGCTTTCGTGTCACTACGTATTACGCGCGCAATTTAAATAAACAAATAAGAGGGATAACATGACGAAATGTGCTATTAAACTGTGCCGGAATTATAAAGGAAGGGTAAAAAGCTCAAAAAACATCACATATCATAGGCAAGTAACCAATAAACATATTTTTAATTAAATTTCAATTTTGATTTTTATTGTAACCAAATTACGTCATTTTTTTGTCAGTGTTGCTAGTTTCTATTTTTATGCTCCCGACTTAACATCATTTTTGTGGGTATATAAATTGGTTTATGGTTACGTGTATATTATTTAGTTCATGTACTTTTATAAATCGATTAAAGAAAGGTGGTGTTTACCAATACGTTTGTGTTTATTTATAATAATATAACATTAATATTCGTATGTTTATGAGCCCATTTTAATGATTATTTTTGCATTGGGTCGAATAAACCACTTTTAAAGGTACAAGAGTAATGTGAAAAGGAGACGATCCAAAATTGTATGTAGTCTGGGCCTGGTTTTGTACCAGTGATAAAATAAGATAAAAAAGAAAAATAAACCATTTTTGACTAATCAAATCCACGAACTCATCTATATTTCAGTGCAAAAATTATTTATTAACTCCACGTGACGCAATTATTCTACATAATGGCGGGCAGCAGACCAGAGGATTCATAATTTTTGACGTATGACGTTAGCTGTCAATATGCCTTCTCTATGCTTGAACAATGGCTCGAACTCAGAGTGAAGGACGCCATCTTGCAAGTGTTGCAAGTAGTACCTACCGAATAACTCGAAATTAATTTTATTTTAGCAAGTCATTTATTGCGATTTGTGAATTTATTATATTTTTAATGAACTTTCTGTATTTTTTGGTTTTTCATGGTTTAGTGTACAAGATCAGGCCCAAAATGGACCATCTCCTTTTCTAAAATTGTAAAGTTACCGTCTCAGATTAAGGTGAAAATTTGAAGGGAGGACGGGTTCTACACTCTCATTCGTCCCCCCAAACTAAATATTGCTCTCATAAAGTACTTACTTTTTTAAAATTATTTTTCTAAATCTCTAAAAATTTTAAGGTTATGTGGTCTCATTGGTTAATGTGTAAGCGCTCGAAGTCTTAAGTGTATGTATATGTGTGTGTGTGGCCGTGATGCGTGTGTGTGTGTGTGTGTTTTAAACTACATTATAAAAAATAAATAACTTAAGTAGATCTAATTTGAATTTTGGGCATAATTTTGCGGAAGATGCAGTCAAACAGGCAAACAGGACTAATAATAGCGAAAAAGTAGATTCGAACCTACCTCGTCTGTGATTCGAACTAACCTTATTATATTGGTAGCACTGTCAAACTAAGCCAAGAGTCAATAATCCATCCGCAAATCGCGTGTTTAAAAAACACCTTAAAGAATAAAACAAGTCAACGCACTATGGATTAGTAGGTATAGGTTAGGTTGGATTTTATAATAACCAAGCGGAAAAAGGGACGCCCGAAGGGGGTCCCTTCGACATTTATTTACAACACAACACCTTGAAAGGTAGCAATTATCTAGATAACTTAGATAACATAAAAGAACCTTGTACAGTATTTTAGTTCCGTCCTTAGAATAATAACGCCTAGAAACCTATTGCAAGCTCGAAAAACGCGCAACTAAAACTTAGCCATGTATGTATATGTGTGTGTGGACGTGTGTGTGTGTGTGTGTGTGTGTGTGTGTTTTAAACTACATTATAAAAAATAAATAACTTAAGTAGATCTAATTTGATTTTTGGGCCTAATTTTGAATCGTGACATCTCCGGCGCTGCGGAAGATGCAGCCAAACAGGCAAACAGGACTAACAATAGCGAAAAAGTAATTTGGGGGGAAAGTTGGGGGAGTCACCAACCTCTCCTCCAAAAAATTTCAGCTTAATTTGAGGTAGTCACTTTATAATTTTTGGAAACTTGATTTTTTTATAATAAAAAAAGTATGCATTTCCTAGATTTAAAAATGGTGGGGGGAAGATGTGAGCGTCAGCCCCCTCCCCCCCTCAAATTTTTAGCTTAATTTGAGGTGGTAACTTAATTAAAGAAGAGCCAATTATTTACGTTACCTATCTAATTTAATAAAAAAATTACTTGGAAAGTTAATTACATGCATATCATTAAAAAAAACTTCAATAAATAAAGGAGATGGTCCATTTTGGGCCTGATCTTGTACACTAAACCATGAAAAACCAAAAAATACAGAAAGTTCATTAAAAATATAATAAATTCACAAATCGCAATAAATGACTTGCTAAAATAAAATTAATTTCGAGTTATTCGGTAGGTACTACTTGCAACACTTGCAAGATGGCGTCCTTCACTCTGAGTTCGAGCCATTGTTCAAGCATAGAGAAGGCATATTGACAGCTAACGTCATACGTCAAAAATTATGAATCCTCTGGTCTGCTGCCCGCCATTATGTAGAATAATTGCGTCACGTGGAGTTAATAAATAATTTTTGCACTGAAATATAGATGAGTTCGTGGATTTGATTAGTCAAAAATGGTTTATTTTTCTTTTTTATTTTATTTTATCACTGGTACAAAACCAGGCCCAGACTCCATACAATTTTGGACCGTCTCCTTTCCAACTACAAACTGCGTAAAAAATATTAATTTAATTAACTTAGCTGGTTTATTACAACATTAACATAAACAACTGTAATTAAATTAAGTAGGGTTTTTTATTTATTCATGAAAATAACCACTCCATAAATTAAGTTTAATGTGTGATTTATGGGAAAATTTTAGTAACTGGTATCATTGATCACGCAACATAGACACTAGACGAACGTGAAAAACATCGCCTGCACGCACACATGCTTGATATTGTTGCCGTGTTTTTTTTGTCTTCATTGTAGGGCGACGCTCAATCTACCTATTTATTGCATCATTGTGTCTAGGTATGGAACTTTAACTTATATAAGGAACTTTTTCAAGATCATTCTTCCCGACCGAGCTGAACATTATTTTCTCATAAACTACTTTGACAGATCTCCCTCGCGCAACCATAGATCACAGATTCACTATAAATCAGCGCGTACCACAGATTAAATAATATCAAACGTATTTCATAGACTATCTCCGACATAATATATTTGTAATATTATATCTATGTAACGTAACGTAACGTTTATTTGTTTTATTATTTATTTTTTATCTTAAATAATGCTTAACAATGATCTCACATGATGGCAAGTGGCGATGAATTCGAAGATGATATACGTACTAACTAATAAAAGCCTATTCACTCTCCTCTTGAAGACTTCCATGCTTTATATTTACACACCTGTGTATGATCAGGGAGTCGTCAAGTCTTTGAACACCGGCGCAGGTAAGCTATTCCAGTCCTTCGCAGTACGTAAAATGAACGATGACGCAAATCTTGTCGTTCGTATCGGCGGGATGTTTACGACGTAAGGGTGGATGCTCGTCGATTAAAATCATCCACATTATAATTGAATGGGAAATATTCGTGAAAATCAAATATTATCTAGTAATGGAATTAAAATAGAACCATGAACATTATTTAACAACTTTATAAACGTGACAAAACTTTAAACACTAACAAACATATTTTATTATTAGGAATGTAAGTACATCAGTGTTACGTTGCACAATAATACCAACTTGCTATTACGTCGAACGGAAATCAGTAATAACAGTGATTTCTCAGTAAATCTTTGTGCATCGTATGGGCGTGACGTTAATAAAACGGCGTGACGATGCTTGGACGTGAATAATTTGCTAATTGATAATTACGACATTATATCAGGTTGACTGCAAGGGGCACTAATGGCTTACGATGTCGTCAGACAATTTATTAAACAACCAGCATGTTTTGTTTACATTGGCTTAGCTGTTGTTAAATGGTTGTTAAGTCATTACGTAATTAATCAGTTGTATAATTCATGTTATTATTGAACAAATAATGTGATTACGGCATATATTATTAGGCAGGTAGGTACATTATAAAGTAATTATTGTATAAATATCAGAGAAACAGTTGAAAGAAAGACGTACGATTCCAAATATACACATGAATGTGAGGAGGAAACGGATGTGATAAGAAAGGTGATCGATATGAATATGGATTTACATCAATCCCGCCCTTTCTTAAGAAAGGGCGGGGATGACCGCAGCTAAATATGAATGGATTGTGTGAGAGATCATAATTATGAAAGATAAGAGAGTCACAGCAGACGGTGTAAAGGCCATCAAGTATCAGGGAAGAATGGAAGAGAATTTATTTATTTGGGGTCGGCGTAATACGTTTGGTACTTCGCCGACCGCAAATTAAATTTGAATATGGGTATGATGATATTGATGTTAATATATTATCTTTCCTTGCTCGGCTGATTGACTACCACCCACTCGTTTTCGTCAACTGTCAAACGACTTTTCGTCTTCCGGCTAACTGGATGATAATGACTGGGTGATGCTTTTGGAGAGAACGATGTCCATCATTAATATCGGCTTGGTAGTAGCAATGTGCGCGGGTGGGAGGAAGGGAGGTAATTAAATCATAGGCATCGATTATAATTATTAAAGTACAATATTGGTATCCGAGCGACTTGCGTAATAACTATGAATCAAATGTAAAAAGCCTAACAAAAGCCAGACAGCCCCTTTGTTCCTGTCCTGTAACCCTTAAACTGATCGGCTTTATCCGGATGGTTGCTAACATTATAATGTACATACCTAGTTAGGTACATACCAATGAAAGGCATGTGATACATTCAAATTCGGTTTCAGTAATTCATATTGTTAATTTGATAATTACAACGTAGTCACAGTACAGAACAAGCACAGTGAATAAGAAGTGGGTGACCTATTCTTATCATTTATTTATTTACTAGCTTTTGCCAGCGGCTTCGCCCGCGTGAATTTCGTTTAAACTTCACCCCTTTATTTAAACGTAAGAGTAGATAAAATATAGGTATACTTAATCAGAAAGCTTCGAACTGCTAAGCTATCGGGAGTTACACGTGTTATTGTGAGTCAACCATAAAAGATAGACATATGCTGTCGTGGAATATTTTTTATATAATTTTAAGGAGAACATTTCCGTCATACATGATTTCTGTGTAGCTTTAACCATTAAGGTTGCACACGCGACGGAAGCTTAAAAAATGGAGTAACTTCTCCCGTTTCCCCAACATTTCCCTTCACTGCTCTGCTCCTATTGATTGTAGCGTGATGAAAAGTATACTATAACCAGCGCGGGAGTATGAAAAATAATTGTACCAAGTTTCGTTAAAATCCGTTGAGTAGTTTTTGTTTCTTTAACGGTTATACATCAGACAGACAGACAGACAAAAATTTTACTGATTGCATTTTTGGCATCAGTATCGATCCCTAATCACCCCCTGATAGTTATTTTGGAAATATATTTAATGTACAGAATTGACCTCTCTACAGATTTATTATAATTTATTTATTTATTTATTTATTCCATAGCTTACTACTAACATTACATTGACAATTGATTATTGTAATTGGGGTCGTCATATTTCACTCTTCTCTTTAATTTACGTACTGCCCGCATTTTGTGTTGCATTGCGTAGTTATTATGGTTAGAAAAGAGCAATTTTACACAATCATGCCAATGCCAATGTAGTTTTAGTATCGTATAGCCACAGTGAATCTATACGACCTTTGTGGTATATATAGCTCCAATGCTTTAGAAGGCCTGAATGGTTTTCAAGTCCGTTCCACTTGTCATTGGGATCTGAGGCGATATCGATTTCTTCCCTCAAAGTCTCGCGTTATTCTCAGGGCTTTAATGTGAACTTATGTGGCATAAACCAGGTTCTAGTTTCAGTACTCTAAAGATTTTTATAAATGCGGTTCGCCTCACTCGCACGACTTTGTAAGAATAATATTATATACATACGCTTAGGAATCAAATGTCATATACATTTGATATCAATGATATTGTGTCAAAAAGAAGCGGATTTGTCATTATCATACGTAAAGTCTGACGACCTGAAGAAGACCACGGGCATCCGCTGGCTTCAGAAGGAGCAAATTAGGGGAGACCTATGTCCAGCAGTTTTCTTTTTGTACGTGCATTTTTATAACTTTTATGTTATAAGTGTTACATAGATTCTATGTAACTAATAAGTATCTATTAAACAAAACTATCCCGTCTATTCATTTTTCTTACGTGTGTTCCTACTATGTCATAGTTTTCCGAAGTGAAGCGACGGCAAATAGTATTCAAGAAATAAATCCTGTAATTTAAGTGAGACGATCTTAGTTAGTTAGCAGAAAATAATTAAACACTGTGAATGGATGAACGAACTCTATTAGCAGTTGAAGTATAAGTAGAGGATTATACTTACTTAAGTATAAGTGTTTTAGTTAAAAAGTCAAAAGACGTAATTTTTTAAGCACTCTAAGCCAATGGTGACTTACATACTAATAAGTTAAATCAATTGGCTAAAATAAAAATAGCGTGAAATACAACAAATCACACTTCAAAGATAAGATACATTTTTTACAGAGAAAATAAATAATTGATGTCCAAAACAGTTTGTCCATCAACTGTGCCACTGTCAACCTGTCAAGAATATGTCTGGGCTCCAATGCTTCTTAGTTTTAGCTTTTCACGAGTAATTCTCATAATTTTCTAGCTGGCTAATGTTGCTAGTAATAATAGGATAGATAAATCAGTTCATTTGTTTCAATAATAATTTTTGAAAATTTGGTAATTATTTAGTTTTTCTTTTTATAAAGGACTATACAAAGTAGTAATAAATGCCTCCTATTAAATTGATTGATCTAAATGTTAATTTTAGAACGCAGGAGCCATATTTCCCTCACAATTTATTAATAGGTATCTGCAAGAACATTTAAAGGTCAGTTGATGCTTTCAACGTTGTGTAAATTTAATCTGGGGATGGTGTATGTGTCGTGGCCATATCGTAGATTTGCTCACATCATGAAATGATCGACCATATCATGAAATGATGTGAACAAATCTACGATGTGGCCACGACATATGTATGGGGATGTATTACGTTGATAAAATAGGAAACTACCAATATTTCGAATTGATTTCATTCTACTGATTGTATAGGTACCTATACTCTTAAAATACATATTACACACTAATAATCTTGAACTCTCATAGCAGAGTGGCTTATGTCGACACTAAGACCTTAAAAGCCTTATTAATAAACGTGGCTTAAAGTTACTCCAGGTTGAAATATTTTTGTCCGTGTCATGTAATTCTAAAACCAAAGGTTAGACTGGCTACAACCATTAATGGCCCACTACTGAGCACGGGTCTCTCCTCATTATTGAGAAGGCCTAGAGCATACCTACTTCACCGCGCTGCTCCAGTGCGGATTTGTGGAGGGGTTAGTGGCCAACCCAGTGTCAGAAGTTTTCGGGCCGCCCGAAGGCCTCCGACATGGCTTAACGACTGTTATCTATCGATAACAACCGGGACCGATGGCTTTACGTGCCCTCCGAAGCACGGAAGCGCTCAAGAAATTTTGCCACTAGCGGTCACAAGGTTAGACTAACAGGTTATACGTATTTAATTCTCACTCACTTTTCATTAATATATTAATTGGTTTTTAGCGACTTTAAAATAGGACACTTACATAAATACACGCTAAAACACCAATAGCACCAATGGCACCAGATTACAGCTGTATTTCTGCGTCAATGCAATTTTAATAAGAGAGCCATCGAATAACAGGAAAAGCAGGGATTAACTGGTACCTACTCTACAAATTGAAATTATTGCTGAAATTATACTCGCTAGCAAAGTTTTGCTGTTTTGTATTTAAAGATAAAATGTTTACTGTAAAATTTGTGATTCACGAAAACTGTAAATTTAAAATTTTAAAAACCTTCAGTGAAGAAAATAATCTAATGAGCAATCTAATTATGATCACATGCCTTTAATACGATTTTACGCCAAGAATCATTGGAGTACTGAATGATTCGTGAGTGTTTGAATACATTTTACGTATATCACACGGCTTACCTCACGTTACTATTTTGTCGGATTCGCCCGACTAGTTTCGAACCAATTCCGAGGTTCGTCATGAGGAGCCACCGGCGACGAGAGCTCGCTTGTGACTGAACTAGTCGGGCGAATCCGACAAAATAGTAACGTGAGGTAAGCCGTGTGATATACGTAAAAAGAATCATTGGAAATAAAAAACGTAGTGAAAAAAGGACTTTAATAAACTACTAACTTTTTGATTTTAGGGATGTAAAAAATACAACAAACGATATGATCCCTTACATTGTGTAATCGTTTTACAATAATAATATTATCAAATAAAAATGGTTACTTTATCAGTATATATATACTGACATGGATATTTAGACTGCATCGTCATAATTATCACAACGTTCCACTAGAACACGGAAGGAGCATTCACAACCTGATGAGGGCTGTTCTCATTGCCGCTGCCGAGTCATGACTGTCTACCTACCAATCGGTGTTATTTTTTTTACGGAATTAAGGTACCAAACTAGTAGCACCACCCTTCCGCTGCCGCTTAAGACAATCAATTGTGAGCGTGATCGTGAAAGTTTTCTTTTAGATACCTATTAAGGCTGGGCTGGGCTACATACACTTTATAATTAATTTTGGAAACTAACATCTGATCCAGGACCACAGCAGACCAGCTAAACTATAGACTGATTAAAATGGCGTCCATGTGCCTGTGGAGAATTTTCTGCTGAGATAATAAAATCGAAGATCTGTTATGATGCTGTGCAATCTGCGACACAAACTTACCTGTAAACATTTTATTTTGTCGTAAACTGGTCATCGGACGCGCAAATTGGAAATCCCTGTTCTGGTTCAGAGTAATGTTCGAGTTTACGTCAATCGTTACTTGCGCCTCATATCGCTTTATGTTTGTGCTCTTTATCTCTCTATATCTGTCTTAGTTCGAATTAACGCTCCCAGTTCGGTCTTAAAAGTTATCGTAAGGTGTTTGCACCATTAATCGTCAACATGTCAAGCGTCGACATAATTGGGGCAGTGGTGATGGTAAAAGCACTTTACGATTTTTCCTGTGTCATTATAATACTGGAGAAACTTTTTGGTGCTTACTCCTAATTATAGTGTAATTACCTAATATGTGTACACCAGTGTAGCTTAAGCGTAATTATAGTCTCTACTAATTCATCAGGTGCTGCTTTGCGGAACTCCATCATTGAATGACCGTTATTGTATGACGTTGGTGTATATTTTCATGCAAGGTAGCACTTTCCTCCCATATACAATAACATTCATACTACCAACAAAACTTCAAAAATTTTACACGAATTTTAAATTAATTAAATAAAACACTTACTGATACAAACTTACAAACCATTGCTTATAACAGTGGGATGCGTCTAAAGCGTTAAATTCTGTAGCCATTTTCCCAGTGAGTGTTATGGAAAGATTTGTTAACAAAATCCAGTCCCAAGGGAATGAGCGGGCTGTTCAAGTTCTAAATCCTTTTACGTTAGATGGATGAAATTTTGAAATACCCTTCAAAAATATAATGTGATGGGTATATTTCTTGTAAAGAATTTTAAGAGCGATTAACCAACTTAAAATAATAGGAGCTCTTAATTCGACTATATTTTTTACCCGACTCTGCTACGCAAAGGAGGGTAATGTGTTCATCAGTCCTTGTATGAATATTCCTTTATGCTACTCTAGAAATCAAACGCGTGGGTTGATTTTGATGATTTATACGTTTAGCTGTAGGGTTTTTGTTTTTATAATATCTAGTTATATTCGTGATTCTGTAACTGTGTATTCGGTAGACCGTTTTGCTTATAAATATTGAAACAGTTTTAACTACTTTACTAGTCGTAATAGGTTTAGTAGGAATGAGTACAAGTACCGAATACTGGTATCCTTTACCTGCATCATTGTCCTGTTTATTTCTGGTAGAAATTATTGTTTAGCAATAATACAGTCTATTGTTTCTAGATAGTATATCGTGCTATTTTTGTCAAAAGTGTGAACAATAAATAGTATTTCTATTGTTTTGTAAAAGGTAAAAGTCTATAATAGATTAAAGATGACTCCAATTTACGTCCTGAAAATTAGGAAGGAGATAAAAATAATAAGTTTAAACGTACATTTCTCGTTTTAATCACGAAACCAGCTTCAACTGTGACAAGGCGCTGATTATGCAACTCTGAAGTTAAAGCTTTGTTGGGTGTTTGCCAACGAACGGGCGGAAAGGGCCAATTTAAGCCTCCACGGCGAATAACTCTATTGTTGTAATGATTATATGAATAAAAAAATATAATAAAATTTGAATGATTCGTGAGTAATAATACATTTTAAGAGTTTATAGAGGCGTAACTCACGTGTTTTATCGGTTTTTCCCGTTTTTCCTGACTAGTTTCGGAACATAATAGAGGTTTTCCCTCAAGTATCTGCGATGAGAGGCGGATTCGACGAAATTGACACGTGAGTAAAACCGCGATATACCTACTCGTAAAATGTTATTTTATGTTGTAGACAATTACAAATTGAACTAATTAGAGAAATACCTGGGGAACTAAAAAGCTATCTCCATTATTACGTCAATTGTCAGTAAAACATTCGCCTTGATGAACCTCGATGATTAATTATTTTTTTTAATTTCTTGAAAGTAACTCGATACTCTTAATCACCAAGTTTCTATCTGTGAACTATTTTTATTAGCTGTAAATTACAACAATTAATCTTAATAGGTATAACAGCGTGGAATGTCACATGCTTTAGTTAGGGAAGCACTTACGACAAATTACTTCCATTACCGAATTAAGGAATAACTAGGGACTTCTTCGCAAATTAGGATAAGACAATTACATTTAGGTAAACTTAAAGTTTTCTCCTACTAACGGTATATTATTATTCGCAATTTCAAGTAGTTGTTGTCTAAATACCTAAATTAAACAATACAAAAACTAGACTTTACCACCCCAAGGTATGTGCTTAGACAACTTTATTAATTTGAAATAATTTGTCAACTTTATGTTCCATTTAGAACTTAGCCACTTCAGCGGCAACCCCGTCTGTTAATTAGAAAATTAAATTATAAACTATTCTAAAATTTCACACATTAAAACCGTATAACCACAAAAAAAACACTTTAATAGACACCATTTTCGAGAAGTACAATTTGAACTTAAATCTAGACACGCGGGAGCGTGTCAAGACAAGTTCTAGCTACATACATATATGTGTAAACAATGGGTCATATTATCGCTAAAAGCGATCTCTTCCAGATAACCCAGAAAAGAAATATTGGCTAAGTGGATAAATAGAAAAAGAGGATAGAGATGTTCATGAAATCTTCAGAACTCATTGTAAAGTAGAAAACCGACGATTACTTTTGACTTTGATTATTATTGAGTAAGTATATTGAATCTAATTAGCCAAAGTAAATTCAAAGTCATGTTGAATAAACAAGTATTGAATGTAATTAGCGTATCGTTTCCGGGTAAATTGCATTTCTATGTTAAGTTCTTCAGATCTTGAACTATTACGGTGAACTTCTAACGTGATGTAGGAAATCTAATATTCTCTCTACGAATCAGCTAGGTTTAAGCTATAATTAGTATAACGTTTTCAATTGCATTATCTAAGTTACTTTGGATCTTATAGATCGATCACAGTAAACTTTTTATATAATTTAGGTAATTTAATATTGTCTAAATTCAATTATTCTTTTTCTTAGTTTAGTTAGAAGTCATTGAAGCATAGCCTAGAAATGTTTCGTACGGGTGAATCGATCTCATTCACGCTCCTGGCAAACGTAGATCTCAATTTTCAGGTATTTTTAGGGGACTGAGATAGCAAAAGAATAAGCAGAACTATCATTCCATTGCCGCCCATAAAGCCGCCCATTAAGTGACATTGAACAAGATTCAAAGTTATTTATTAGTCGCTAGTTACAGCTTTGTTTAAATTCGGTTTCCTTGAAGACGTGAATGGACGACCGGATTAACCGTCCAACCATGTTCGACACTTGTTCTACGTCGCTCACGGGTAATAGCGTAAGGGTGGTGCTGCATTCTCGAAAACAAAAATATAATAAATACTTCATGATGAGGAGGCATAACGGTGCAATACTCAGAAATGAAGAATCATATAGCTCCAAGTCAAGTCACTACTCTTCAATGATTTTATTAAACACAAACTCGGCAGAGATTCTATTTCCTTAATGAAAATAAATTGGATTGACTGCGGAACGCTGCACGTTTTTATGAGCGTTTGCTTACTTTATTGGCTGAAAAGAGACATTTTATTTACAATGAACTCATATAAGGGACTACGAGAGGGACGAGATCTTTGGATGTGATTTGACGCGAAATCAAGTCTTTTTATGGTGTAAGACCCTGTGCAATTAAAGACGCGACTATGAGTATGGGCACGCTAGGGTTACATATACCCACCTAAATCAGTTTAATTTGGCTAACTACTACCTTCTTCCTAGAAAGATTCCAGAAAAAGTGTTTTTCCTTATATTTTGCAGCATTTAAACGCATTTACCTAATCACTTGTACCTACTAACTTCATCGGTAACGCGTTGATGATTATTTTGGTTTTACCTACGACTATCTAATGGGTAACGACAACCTAAGGTAACATGTCTGCTTATTTGTCATTTACTTTAAAGAAATATTTAACAACCAGATGTTTCAACGTACTCTCACTTAATTTGGTTGCAGAGCACCTTTGTTTCTTTTACTGTCATGCAGATCATTAAATTTTAATGAATAACTTTTGTGCTTCATCGACCTTCCAAATTCAATTACTACCTACTTCAGACTTCGGAGAGGTTATGCATTTTACTTTAATCTGCTAACTAAATTAAGTACCTTCCTGGCATTACTAAGTTATGTTTCTCATCTATTTTAACATGTTATAATAGAACACTTTCATTTTCTGTTAAACAGACAATAATTATATCTTAAGAAATTTAAAATTATTCTTACAATAATTCATCCTTCTAAAACGGAGAAGAATTGAAAAAAGAAATCAACATCAGAAAACAGTTCTTAAAATAGCATTAAATTAAAATCTCATTTAGACTTCAATAGAACTTGAAGATAGATCGGTACGACTCTCATTCTCTGGGGCTATTTAGATTACATCTAAATGCAGGGTCTCTGAAAGCGTATTTACTTTTTACTTTTACCTGAGAAGTTGAAAACGATGCGGTAAGCGATAACCTAGATTTTTCTAATTAATATAATTAAACCTTCTTTGCTGCTGGAATTTTTGTCATATTTTTCTGCTGGCACATTCATAAAAGTGCGTCGCACCTATAACTTGATCAAATATTTAATCACACGTTCACGTTGTGCAGTTTTTAGTAGCTCACTGAAGCGCACGATCGCTTAGACTGTCTGCCCGGCTCTTTTTGTCCACACTCACTCTATCGTTCATTTCGTTTCATGAAGCTCACTGAATTCACCTCTTTCATTTTAGCGAGCTATTGAATTCTACTAAGATAGTGGACTAATGAACTAGAAAAGTAGTTTGAGCTATGGAGCTCGTTTAGTTAGTTCGTTTTTATTTGTCTTGCACGCCACGTATAAAAATAGGTATGTTTTGTTCACTTACGTTTTGTTAAATAAATCCATAGTGAATTTGTCACCTTAATCTTTATGTGGTATATTAATTTATTTATCTTATCGCTTTAATAAAAACACTCAAATAATAAAACAAATTATACAATCGATGATTCGCAGCCATTTAAAGAGTCTTGTTGCAATAAACCTTTTCAACACACTTGCTCGTAAAGTTGCTATTTTTTCTTTAGTCTTACGCCCGGAATGCGGTTTATTACACACTAGTGCGTTTTACTTTTCATTGCCGCACTAGTGTTTTTCTTATTCCACTTTTTTTAATATCCGTAAAGAGGTTGTTACCGAAAGATTTATTATTTTGTAAATAAATAAACTTGTTGTACTTAGTCAAAATCTGATAAGATAAGATTATACTTCATCTAATTATCTATTAAAGCATTTAAAAAATACAATATTTTAAATCATTAATTACCGTAAATTCCTATTAGAAATACATAATTATTTAGTTTAATATATTCTGATTGTGGCTGAATGGCGGTGTTCTTTGCCTCTGGACGTAACCTGCGCGCCTGCGCGCGCATAGTTATTCAACCAAAGATACGGCGCGCGAAAAAATAAAATAAACCTCCGCGCCATTTTGTGCAAACATTTGTTCGTTTATAATTTGCTGATTTGTGACTGAAAAATGTCGATACCTAATTGTTTTTTTTCCTCGCAAGTTTGTTGAAAAACGTCGTATGATACGCGTGTGCTTTGTTCATTACAGTCTTGGCTCTATTACAGCCCTCGCCTTGCGGCTCGGGCTGTGCAATACCGCCTCGACTGTAATGACCAACTTCGCGCACTTGTATCATAATGTACTATTACAACACCATATTAATAACACACCTATCTATAAATGTAATAAAACAAACCTTAATTATTGATGTCCGTAAATGTACAATATTTGAAAAAAAAGAGTTATTGACTTTGGAGATTCAAAATTGAACCAAAACTTCGAAATTCATAAGAGTAAACTGAAATGTTTATTTAAATAGTGATGTTCAGTGATTTAGTTCACGTGTACGAATTAAGCGTGAGTATATTTAAAATAAATCTAGCAATATGCAGCTGACAATAGATAATTGTTAGTCATTTATTAAAAAAATTGAAAATTTAACAGATATACATTTAATAAATAGTGGCAGATAAGATGTTGCCTGTAGTGAGATGTCATTAATGGCTTTTCAAAATATATCTTATTAATAAACCCTACTTAATATCCATCATCCACCCTATCACTGTAAATGTCTAGTAAATTACGAATTAAATCAACCATGTAAATGATGATCCCATTTATATCATCAGAATCCGTAAGTAACACGTAGGTATACCTAATACCTATGAGGTAAACAATAAGATAAGCTACAACCAATTCAATATCCGACCAATGGAGAGCTCCAAATCTGATTAGTCTTGATTGTGAACCAGCAGGCGTTGAATCCGCTCAGTCCTGGATTAACTTTATTTGTAGGTTCTTTTACAAAATGGTGTCGTTAATGTCTACAGCACGTTACGCTGTGAATAGTAATAGGCAGTTGTTTTAAATATAGCTTCCAAGTTGGGCAGTCTATATTTAGAATTCTGCAGCTTTACAAATTGTTATCCCTGATTTAGATCTGGTATTTGTAATGTTTGGCCGTATAAAGCGATGGATATAGTTCTATTTTCATTTCAGTCACTATGTTTAATGCTCACTCTATACATATTTTAAGCTAGATAGGTACTTTACGTGAAGATGTCACCATTTTAATGTATTTAATTTCATCTTTTACGCCATATATGTTTCATTTAAATATTACCTTCACCTATGGACTACCCACCTTTTCCATGGACACCGGTAATAATAAATCCATGAGATCAAAAATCCTAACCATTTATATTACGAAAATCGGACTGATAAACCGTAGCCTCTACAAAACGGTAATAAATATTTCAATGAGCCGTGGAATATACAAATATAACGCTTGAGTGCTTCGATGCTATCGGGAAGTAAAACTCATCTTGCAAATAAAACTTAACTGCCACCCTGATATCGACCGCCTGTATTTCAATTAGTGGAGCGTGCGTTGGTAGATGAGGTGGTGTATTTTACTATGCTGTTGAAATAAATGATTCATCATCGCAACTTATAGCTGTCCCACTGCTGGGCACAAGATTGGTAAATATTACATATGGTTTATAATGTGTGCAGGTTTCCCCACTATGTTTTTCTTTACCGAAGCAAGCGGTAATTAAAATCTAACACGCAAATAACATGATGTAAGAAAGTGAAGTTCATATCCATACTAATGTTACAATTGCGAAAACGCTTGAATTTTTCTAAAAGCCCGTTACTTTTTCATGCATAAATCGCTGCACTTCTAACACGGAATATAGGATAATGCACAAGCCAATTTTATAAACTGAAAAACTTTTATGATTAAATTACATAGTTATGGGGTATGGGTAAATAGGTACAACTCAAAAATAAAGTTAATTGATTCAGGCGTTACTTTGCGGAACTCCATTATTACAGATTAAAGGTTAATCTACTTTGCAACAATCCGCGAGCAAACTCGTATGTATGATGGTGTATACTTTCATGCAAGTAGCACCTCCCTCCCTTCCCGTCCCTCCCGACGGTCGGTCGCAAATGTACTTTGCGCGCCGTAGAGTCTACTTACCCTGATGATGCCCTGTTTTGGGGCGAAACACGTGTTGGTGGAAGTACATATGTATGTTGATTGTTGGTGTATATGTTACCGTTAATTTGCGTAAATCAGATAGAATGCAGATTAACGAGGTATTCTGCAGATTATCTGGCGGAGTCAGTTAAAGTGGAAAAACTATAATTGAGTTCATACATTAACTAGTTAATCTGCAGACTTTCTAGCTAATCTGCAGACTAACGACCATGCATACGGTAAAGTCTATAAAATAGGTTCTTGTTTGAACATCAATTGTTAAAAACGAGTAACATTGAACGGAAACATAAAAATTGAGTTGATTTTGGATATAAAACAATGAATACTCATTTCCATTACTACTCAGTCAAATTCTTCAAGGTAGGTAGGTCGAATTGGTTACAGAACCGAATTAGCCTACCCCTACTCCACGTAGTCTTGTATGCCCTACTCCTAGAGTGTTTTTTAGAACCCGGAGGCGCGGAGGGAGGGCTGGAAGCTGCGCAGGCGAGCGTGGGTGTCTGTGCTTTGTTACGCAAGGGCGAAGGGGCTGCACCTTCCGCAGCGCCGGAGACGTCACGGTTCGAAGTTATGCCCTATTTTCCGCGTTTTTACGATTCGACCAAAGCTCGATCGATCGGCCAGATCGATCATTTCATGATGTGAGTAAATCTACGATGTGGCCACGACATCAACACAAATTGGTACTCAGGTAGCCAGTCTTCCGCAATTTAACGATGTACCATCCGTTACTGTGCAGACTAACTGGGTAAAGTGCAAATAAGACCTTTTTTTACACTTTAACGTATCGTATTAGTGTATCTGCAGATTACCTAGCTAATGTGCACATTAACTTATTGTGCATTTTAACGGTAACATATACATTCTTTGTCTGTTGCATGTTCTTATGTGGGAGGGAGGGAGGTGCTACTTGTATGAAAGTATACACCATCATACATACGAGTTTGCTCGCGGATTGTTGCAAAGTAGATTAACCTTTAATCTGTCAAAAATAAAGTCACTAAACTCTGTAGGGTCAAGTGGGGTAAGAGAAACATACTTTACTGGTATTTTCATATTTTGGCCTTCAGCTATCAAAATTATACATTTACTTTGATAATTAACCGACTTCAAAAAAGAAGGAGGTTCTCAATTCGACCGTATATATGCTTTTTTTTTATGTACGTTCAGCGATTATTTCGTCGTTTATGGGCCGATTTTGATAATTCTTTTTTTGTTGTAAAGTAGATATGCGCAGTGGGGTCCCCTGATAAGGAAACCAGGATCTGATGATGGCATCTCAGAGAAATCGAGGGGAACTTTCGATAATTGTATGGACAACTAGTGTGTTTGTTCATGTTATCATAAGTACATTAAAGCGCTACCATTTCATGAAGATCTGGAGTCGATCTGATGAAGCCGAAAGACAGTCGAGGGAACTCCTCAACGATTTACTGCAGTTATCTAGTGTTTGGGCTTCATTAATTTGTAGTGACGAGAACTTTACACTTACATGTTGAATTGAGCGCCATCTGGCGAGTAGTTTTTGAGTTATCTCTACTTATCAAGATTGAAGTCGGTTATTTTTTTTTGTAAAAAGCAATTATAATAGAAACAAATCTTCTGTTTTGAAATATACTTACATTTTTTTTGACACAGAACTAAATTCTTCGTGTAATTACGGCACAATTTAGGAACAAAGCTAGGTCTTATAAATGTTCCTCTTTCCCGAGATTTGGAGTAAGAGGAACACTCGATATTTTTAAGTAATAACTTATGTTTTTAAGTGTATAACATAGCATGTTTTAAACATTTTTTTGAGTAAAAGGAATTAAACCTCGCCTCGTTTTAAATAAGGTCTTCTTTAGGATGACAGCAAACAAAAACGAAATTTGGGGTAAGAGGAACATATAGGTAAGGTCAGAGGTACTAAACTCTTTGTGCTATTAAATGATTGTATTAATAAAAAGAAGAACCGCCATTTTTTTAAGTCGTTAAAGCTACCAAAAACCTTTTCCTAATTCTAAAAATTACTGTACTGAAATCCACTTTAAGATCGGTTCAGCCAAATGCTAACTTATGGCGGACAATACGTAAAAAACGTTTTAAAGTGCAAAACTCCATTTTTTAAGTCGTCTAATATACCTAAAACCTTCTCCTCAGTCTGAAAAATACTATGCTGAAAACTGCATCAAAATCATACACATACATACATACAGATCAAACTCAGAACCTCCTTTTTTTTAAGTCGGTTAAAAATAGAAATGAATGGCGCCACTTTTAACGGCCCTAACTGCTTCTAATAGTTTTTCTTTCGGGTAAGAACTTCTATCGGTCTTTCTTACGTAAGATCGAGGCATTTTGCTTTTTTTTCTGTAACAAATAAATAGTAAAGCAAATCATGGCTATTTTCGGAACGTGTTATATTTTAGCGGATTTTAAATATGTTTGTTACCCCTGAAATAGGAAAAGAGGAACATATGTTTCTCTTAACCTGGTATAGCCGTTCCTCTTTCCCAGCTTGCCATTTTGAAGGTTATGTTATTATTGACATCGAAAAAGCACTAAAAACACACGTTACAAACAATGTAATACGTAGAAAATAAAGATTAAACGTAATATATACACTTACCATAGCAATAAACCGCAACACTGATGTTTTTAATACTAAAATTAACTTAAACAAGGAACGCCGCTAGGTCTTGGTTTCTTTTGTCCCTGTGGCTCGGGACCAGAATACGAGCTTCGGTATCCCCTGCCTGTCGTAAGAGGCGACTAAAAGGGGTTTTCGGGGTTGGGGGCGGCCAGAGTGGGAGCTCGAACCGTCCATCACCAACCCCGGGAAGGATGACGGTATGTGTGGCCGCATACCGTCGTATGGAGATGGCAAGCGATGTGGCATTTAGTCTCTCGCGGGCAGAGCCCCAAGGGCGCCGCGCTCGGAGGACTCCGGTTGTGTTCCTTTGGAGATCCCGGAGTTCTCCACAAGCGCTGAGGTAGGCCACCGGGGGGGTTTTAGTGGGTAAAAATCCCACATAACCCTGTGTCGCTCCCACGACACCGGGTACCTTTTGAAGGTTTCCCCCTCGATAACAAAAAAAAAAAAAAAAAAAAAGGTCTTGGTTTCTTTAGCTTGACAACTGATATTTTTTTTCTCTTTTGCTCGCTTAGTTGCTGTGTTCCAGCGCAATCTATCCAAGAATATTTGAACTACGCCTAATATAGTTTTATCGACGTAGTGACCATAGAGCTGGGCATTATAGTTTTCTTTTTACGAGTGACTGTTATTCTTCCCCCAGCGTCCCTCTTACCCCACCTGACCCTAATCACAAAACAAAATGTCGCCTTATAGCTATAATGTAACGTAAAATACTACGGTTTATTAAATAATCTACACGTAAGTACTTCATGAATGATAATTTGTTACGGTTATTTTATTGTAGAAAAAGATAAGTATAGTTTATATTATACCTGGTTCAGTCGTTCGCCACTTCAAGCCTCAGTTTGTTTCTTTTAAGCATAATTTGGATGGCATTGTTTTGGTGCCTTGCCAATTGCGATGCCCTTGGAAAGTTTTTAAAGTTCAACTTCTTTTGGAACGTGTACAAAATTGAGAAATAGTAATGTATTTATGTACTTACTTATGACATTTATATTCTTATCAGATAAAGTTTATCTAACAAAGTGAAACTACGAAATAACTTCAGGCTACTGTCATTCGCGCACATAAATCTCTGTTCGGGAGTCTAACTTTCAAACCACTTGGCTATCACTTTGAGTTTCGAAGTAATAATATTTAATCTGTGGTAGGGTCACTAATGCTCGCACTGGGAATAGACCTCAAACTTGCTACATTAGTTTATCGTTTTTATGTATTACCGTATACGTATTTAAACGGTTACAAAATAAGCAACTTTAGTAAAAATTACAGACTTAAAAGTCGAGATAATTCGAAAACCACTCGCCAGATGTCGCTCAAATTAGGGACCACACGACAAGCACTACCTTTCGAACGAAAAAAGAAGCATCAAAATCGGAACACACAGTCAAAAGTTATGAGGTTATGAGTATAAATTAAATTCACATTATTGAGAATAATTCAAAAACTGTCCGTCTAATGTTGCTTAAATTTATGGGACCAGATGGCGAAAAATTCGAATGGCGAAAGAATTATCGAAATCGGTTTACCCAATACGAAGTTAGAGGTAACACACATAAGACTAAAACATACTTACAGACGAATTGAGAACCTCCTCATTTTTTTGAAGTCGGTTAATAACATAGTGTTGGCATTGTGGGTGACGGCACTAGGATTTCTTCATTATGTCTGTTGATGACTTTCTTTTGGATTTTGACAAGACTCTGGCAAGTCAATTTTGTTTCATGATTTTCTAAAATATCGGAACACGATATTGAAGATCATTATTTACGGTATAAAATGTATATAGACCGTCTTGTATATTTAGTTATTCTATCAATGGCTGGGATTGGTATTTTACTATTAGGAACGATATACAATAGGTAGAAAAGATCAGTACATTGGTATAAGAAGGTACATTGTACAGTACACCTTGAAATATGTGATTAACTGATGGTTTAAAAGTGAATTTAAAACAAAATTGTGATGGTTACTTAATTTCTACAAAAACAAACGGAAAATGAGTCTGTTTGGTATTTTCTTTAGGAGCATTCGAATCAACACGAAAATACGATGTTAAAGTCAGACAAATAAATGTAAAACTTAATTTCAGTCCTCCTTAATTTCATTTGTTGTTCATTCATTGAAATCGAATTCCTATTTTTGAAACGACTGCGAATAACGAATTAAAACGATTCATTGTACCATTAAGTACATAAAATTATTTGGCGACATTCAGCAGTCTTTCTATTTACTTCTTTATTAATATTTTTAAAGACTACATTAGGTATACATCAACGAAATTAAGCCAAAATAAAATATAACAAAGTGATGGATCAATACTGGTTTGTTGTTAGGTGTAGGTAAGTTTCTTATCTATCCTAAACAGAAATTTACATAAGTATAGGACTTGTATAATGTATGAGAGTGCTAAAAAACTAATTTTAAAAATGTCAGATGGTTTTCGAGTTGTAGCTGATAGAAAATCCCATTAGACATGTCTCTCGTACACGTATTATCAACATGGCATTTGAATCTTTAAGCTACGTAAATTCAAGGTAATATGGAAATCGGATAAAAAAATTCCTTCAGCTTCACTGAGCGACGAATAGGCGGTAATGTAATTGATAATGGTGATCGCCATGATAATTGTTATCGCTACAGTCTACAGAGAAGAGAAGGAATGAGAAGTAGAAAGGTAGTAATAAATTAATTATCTTGGGGAGAGAAATCCAAAGAGTACATAGAAGTAAGAGGCCTAACTGTATGGGTTCTAACTTGCTTTGGTTCACGAATTTTGTATTTTGCATTGCATTGCACTTGATTCGGGATTTTAATTGTCATGCTGGCGATCTTAGTAAATGTGACTTTAGGTTATGACCACGGACGTCCACGGACTACTGTCAAATAAAACATTCATAGTATACTCATAGCACCAAACTATCTCATTACACGCGTATTTTATTCGGTCTTGGGCAGTATTTGAAATGTCAAGCGTTGTGCATTCCCTGAGCCGTCGTAAGAACGGGAAGCCGTACCTAGTTCTCTTCCGTCTCGACGGGCAATTACACCCGTTCTGTCATAAGCGTGCAGCATCATAATCATTAGCCCTTTTTATGCAAATAGCTGACAAATGAGCAGACGAGACTTTGAGGTACTTAACATACTAGGCCACGAACATATAGATTTTCATCATCATCATCATCTCAACCCATCATGTCCCACTAATGAGCACGGGTCTCTTCTCAGAATGATAAGTTAAGGCCATAGTCCACCACGCTGGCCAAGTGCGGATTGGCGGACTTCACATAGGTACGTTTGAATTTTGCGAACTCTCCGGCATGCAGGTTTCCTCACGATGTTTTCCTTCACCGTTTAAGCAAGTGATATTTAAATGCTTATACATCTTAGATGGTAAATAATTACTACTACTGGTCGTTTGTTACTCCTGGTCCTATTGCGTAGTCCTACTGGTAAGACCACATGCAAATTTTATTGCCCGTCTGATGATCATCAATAACATCAAAAGCATCACATTTACATCTCTTATACCTAGGTTTAGAAGAAAGTCGGCATGTAAATAATAAACAAAATTATGATGCCTAAGGAAATCTAAAACTAAAGCATAATTTACCTACTATGTCAGATTTTTTTCTCCTCGTTTATTGACGTGAAATGGTATAACTAAATTGAAGTTTATAATTAAATTGAAGGTTATGTCTATTACCTATATTTGGAAGGTAATCTCAGATTGTGAAGTTAATCAGCAAGATCATTTAGGTACCGTAGTAATAGTTGCAGCAGTTACAATAATAGCGAGATTAATTGATCCTTTAATAGATCAAAGAAGTTCTTAGAGCACTCTAAATAGTTTCTTCTAATTGAATCGTAGTTCTATTCGGAGTTGTTGAAAGATGCATTTCTAGACCTGAGATAATTAAAATCGGAATGCTTGTTTGTGGCTCTTCGTAAGTTTTCGGTTTTAATTTATGAAGGAGATGAAATTATTTATATTTAGGACCGATTGGTCTAGTAGAAACTATCGATCGACGTCGACTAGTCGATTCCACCATCAATCGATACCGTCGGTCGACGATCGATCGATCGATTGGTCTTGTCAATCTATCCCTTATCATACCTAAAATAAAAGTATATTAAGGCAAGTCTGAGAAAACGGACTGATCTAGACCTAAAATATGTTACTGGTAATAATATCTGTAAATACATAGGTCATCATATGTATCGATTTGCGATCGTTTTCAAAGCGATTCAAATCACGTCTATAACCCGTGGAGCGCTCATTGCGTGCCCGCAACTGCTCCACATAGAAAACGCTCTCAAACCGAAAGTATGATATCGTTTTAAATTTACGACAAAAGTTAGAGGCACAGGCGGTAAATCTCCAGACAACTTAACGAACAGTTCTACCTCCGACTCACACGAATGACTTATAATGGCTTTCATTTAAGTTTAATTGCCTTGTTGGCTTGTTGTTTGTCTATTCTAATTAATGTATGTAAGATAATGAATTATTCATTAATGAAACAACTACATTCTTTGCGTGAACAAACTTTTCATTAATTTCAATTACTTTCATTATTAACAAAGCATCCAGTATGTTTAAATGTTCATGTGGTTTAGCAAAGTGAGAATTAACACCTACTTGTAAATAAAATATTATTGGTGTTAAAAAGGGTTTTTCCCGTTGGCTCCCATTCCCGTTCTCACCCGTCCCACTAGACCCCGAAAACGATTAATTTGATTTATAGTTTGTGAGTACTTTTGCCTTCTTTTTTCAACATGTACAGTCGATAGAAAAAGTTCTTTAAAGTAAGATAATGTTTTTAGCAGGGCAGTAGCTACCGTCGTATCAACCGTATCAATGATACGGAGTCCCTGGGCTACAGGGGCCCACAACGTGTGTAAGCAAAAATTTGTAAAATGTTATCCACAATGTCACTTTAACTCGTAGTTCCCGGGAAAAAACATCAATACTAATAAAAATTTCTTTATTAACGCAAAAGAACCTAAAACAATGATCTTTAAGAATTTTTGTCTATTTGTCTGTGCCTTAATTACTTTTATTGTTGTTAATTTAGCAAATAACATATTAAGAAGGTATATGAAAATAAGACTGATTTTGCATTTTAATTTTCATTACATGTTTTTATCCCACCTATTTGTTTATTACATTTAATTACCTTTATTATTAACTACTTTTATTTTACTCCCAATTCTTTTAGTAAACAACGACACACAAATAGCTTCATTCTCTAGGATTCCGTCTCATTGCTTCCATGGGCAATATAATACCCAGACCAAGAACCAGACCAAACCTGGGTTACTTAGAAGGGCAATTCAAGTTATCCAATCAAGTCCAGCATGGTTCAATTTTTACTTTAAGACTTTTTCTTATAACTGTACTTTTAAGCAATGTTTAATTTTATTTGAAGTTATCAGTAAAATCGGAATTCGGGGTATAGTGGGACGGGTGAGAATGGGAATGGGAGCCAACGGGAAAAACCCGTTAAAAATTAGTTAGTTTGTTAAGAAGTGAATATGCTTTAGTGTTTACTTTGCTGATTGTCTTACCAATAATAACTAACAATATTGTTTATGTCATCTAATATTATTATTAATTAATACTGCAATCGCATAGAACGTCAACACATTTACGTCTTTAATGACTTGATAAACAATTACTGGTCTATCGACGCAGTAACAGACAGACAATAACATTCATACCGATTGGGGCTAGACGATGCGGCTATCAATTGATATGGATTTGTAATTTGAGACATTGATATGTCAACGATAATAACCCTTGCTCAGCTAGCGTACAAAGCATCACTAATATAATTGGTCTTGACACGAATACCTGCGTTTTGGTCGTGCTAATGAACGAGATTGTGAGTTACGTATCGCGTAATGATAAGTCGTCATTGACTCTTTAACGCGGGTTTTAGGGTTCTAATATTGGATGAAAAACTTTTCAGTGACATATTATAAGAAGATTAGCGGACCCGTGCAGACGCTTTCATGCAACATGTACCTACCCAGTATTTATGTCTCAGGTTCTAGGCTGCGTATCAAGATGAAACAAATATTCTTTTTAAGTTAAACTTTCAGAATATGTTATGTAATAGATTTATACCGAACCCTTCCAACGCGAATTAGATGCGTAGGTAGATGCGTAGTAGGTAATGGCCAATATTTGAAATGATGTGATGCGTGGTATGTATATAAGTGATATATTAACACGATTTTAGTCAACATCACCGTAGGATTGACACACGGGAAATGTAGTGTTGGAGACGATTACTCCGAATACGAGTACCACGGACTGCGCACCGTACCAACCCCTTAATTCGTCCAGAACTTGGCGTCAAAGAGAGGTTGTCAACCATCGTCCAGAAACGATTTTAAATATTTTTTACACATCATCCGCAAATCCAACTCTATAGAGCGTCTTGACTTGAGTCGCCGAGCATATGGAATTGCCACTCCCCGCCAAACCAACCTTATTACCTATCCTCATAGTTCAACTTAGCTTGTAAGCTAAATCTACTAAGAGCATTTTTGGATACCGCCGTCAGTCTTAAATGTACCTTAATCGCACAGGCGGAAAGTTGGCATTTGTGTGTCATGCAATTAAAAGGAATTCCAGATCGAAAAAGAACGAAGTATAGTGACCAAGGGCCATGTAGAAGAAAGGCGGCCACGCGCAAGATCACCTAGGCGATGGACAGATAGCATTAAATCTAGGTACAACAGGATGTAATGCCACAAATAGGGATACATGGAAAGGCATTGCCGCTTCTGTCATCCCTAAGAATATAACAGAAAATAATAACGACACCACGACCAGAGCGGACGTGGTGTCAAGAGTGCACGACTAAAGAAGAATAATTTAACCAAAAAAGTAACCAAAATAACCAAAATAGTTTGAGTACTATTTCCATTCTATGTATTTTTACCTTTTTTAACTCTTAAGTAAAACAAATAATAACGACACCACGACCAGAGCGGACGTGGTGTCAAGAGTGCACGACTAAAGAAGAATAATTTAACCAAAAAAGTAACCAAAAGTAACCAAACCAAAGTAACCAAAGTTAATACCTGCAAGGTTCGAATTTTCAAGCCACGAACGTACGAATTAATCATTGAATTTTGTGACGTGAACACACTGTGGGTGAGTTCTTAAGCGGCCAAATAAGTATTGGACACTGCTTAAAAAATTAAGACTAAAACTAAATAATATAATAAGAGACTGATTTTTAAAACTATGTTTAAGTATTTAATAAAAGAATCGTACCTTGATATTTGTAGGAACCTATCTGTGATTATTATGTGTGAACCTAAAATTCCTATCTGTGATTTTTACAATTGTTGTTGTTAATAAATATGATTTATTAATTATTTATTATTAGGCATAAGAAACTTACAAAATATGTTTTTGTTGATATTGGATTCTAGAGTAGTGTTTAACTTAATTTAAAATAATAATAACTAAACTGTGATTTTAATGTGATTCTTAGTAATTAGTATTCCATTTTGTGATGTTTTAAAAAGAAATGTTGATTTATACTGTAAATAAAAAATATACTATACCTAAATAAATATATGTTTATATATAAATATTTTTTATATTCACGAATATTCTGTTTTATTTCAAACTATTTATTTGTTTTCCTGCAGACTGTACAAAATATTGCAGCGAACAATAGAATTTCTGTATATTCTTATAAGTGGGCCGTTTAGCCCAAAGAAAAATATTAAATTAAATCAACGGACGAAAACGTCCCACGGGACGTTTTCAAAATGGGACGTTTTGCCCAAAGCCTCTTAGGCCCTTAAGAAATTTGAATTTCATAAGTAGAACTATTTTATTCACCTTTAAATATTTTGTCTACACAATTGGTTACCGATTTTTGTCTGTAAATGAAACTCATGGAGAAAAATCTGATTATGAATTATCGGAGATACAAATCAATCGGTTTCTAAAAAATCATTCAAAGGATCCTCTCTATTTTTCTGAGTGCGGGCGGACATAGAAATTAGGTACATAATAGTGACACAAAGGTAGTACGAATAAGTACTTAATAAAATAGTACACGTGCAAAATGGTTATGACGTTGATTCACAAGTTTTAGAGAATGTAAGAGTAACTGTGAAGCCTAAATCGTTTTACAAATAGATAGATACTTTCAAACCTTTGTTGTTGGAGGAAAATAATTTGCGGTTTGAACATTTCATATATTTTAAGTAATTTGCGAAGTTACTTAAAATATATGAAATGATAATTATTTCTTTCAATGTGTTAGCAACTATTATTGTTCTTGGTAAAGTTAATGAGAACTTTTACTCATTTGGGAAGTTTATAATAGGGGATTGTTAAATTAATTCTATTCTTTGTTTCATTGTAGTTACTTGGTAATTTTTGACAAAGGGGTATTGTCTCGTAGAATATTTTAAATTAGTTTCCGCCCTTGCGTTGCTTCGGGGAATATATGCCACAATACCGACACCCGAAGAATAAAAGCTGCTAATTGGAATAACAATCCTACTTCCCATTTGAGTCTTTTTCTAGGTCAGACACAGTTGTCATAAGCGGTAACGTTATGGTTATGAAAACATACTGAAATATATCAGAATTAACTGGACTCACATCGGTTAACAACAATTTACAATTTGATCCTTTGGAAACGAAATCATTAAGATAACTTTTTTTTAGTTGAGAAACC
Organism: Hesperia comma; assembly: GCA_905404135.1. Lineage (NCBI taxonomy): Eukaryota > Metazoa > Arthropoda > Insecta > Lepidoptera > Hesperiidae > Hesperia > Hesperia comma. Next base: position 6,508,404 of record FR990031.1, read on the forward strand.
TTTTAAATGATAATGAAAATTGTTGAAAACTTTGGTAGGAATATGGGTTCAGTTGCATTGAAAGGATTTTGTTACTAATTGCCGAAATTCGGATTTAGTTCCCGTAAAGTTCTAGTTACCTACAGTTGTTTTAAAGGTATCCATCTATAAATAAGTCAGGTTATAATATCAACTCTGCATGAATTTGAAAAATGCCTATCTTCAATCGCATCCTCTCTTTTGAAATATGACGCGTAACTCTTTGTTGAAACCAAGTGGATGTTAATATATAGGTGCATATGCATTTTGCAGCAATAAAATTCACCAGCATAGCTGTATATGTATATAATTCAGAATTTATTTTTACGAGTATATTCGGCCGCGATAGCCCTAAAAGAGAAAATGACCGATGGTAACCCTTTTGCGATTCAGTTATTTGGTGTTCCCGTTTCATTATTACGTGGGTGTCCTAATGTCCTTAAATCAAGAATTAAATATAAAGATAGGTTTCTCCAAAATAGTGTGCCAGACCCTGGTTACTATCTGGCACCAAAGTACTCACTAATACAAATCTAACGAGCCCAAACTCGATCGGGTTATGTCAGTTAATTACCAAGTTCCTATAGCCACCTTACACCTTCGTGGCTTCGTCATCAGAACCTGATCACCATCTAGGACCAAAGTACTCGTCAAAACGGTTCAAACGAGTCCTAACGCGTTTTCCGTAGTTAGAACTGGTTTTACCTTATATTAATTTTGAGCACCAGTTAATTCTAATTTTCACCAACGCAGTCAGTTCAAACGCGTTTTGACTAGTTAAAACTAATTTTAAATGAGAACGGATTTTTACTGTAACATATAGATAGTGCTCGAATACTCACTAATAAGGTTTAGTTCGCATCACGCGAAAAGGCGTCGAACTATCTGAAAGGATCGAATGTTCTCGTAAAAGACGTGGATATAAAACGCGCGCTAATCTTTCAAGGCTCATGGGTACTAACACTGCAATGGTCAGGTTATGCATTCATAAATCCTCTGGGGCTTCTAAAATGCCATTCTTTGCGGGTCTGAAATTGACATTTTCCGAGGTTTGTGGGTTAGAACTGCTAGAGCTAAAAGGGTTAAATGTATAAAGTTAGTATGTGAAGTTATGCTGATGAAACTATACAATTACAGATACATAAATTATATTGAAATTCAGGTTTCATCGTATTTTATTTTTCTCTGTTATTATTTAAAATTTAAATGCAATAGATCCATACTGGTACTGGTACTGGTAATCTATACTAAGTATAATAAAACTGTAGGACCAAATATTCTGTACATTGAATATTTTTTATTTATTTCGACTAAGGGGCACTTACATATCGAAATAGAACTCAAAAATATATAAAATAATTGGATTACATTGTGCTGATCTTTGACATTCTCAGGTTACATATCGAATGACGTAAATTACATTAATTCACCGAACAGTTTGGTCTCTAGAACTAGAACGCTACAAAAAACAAAAATAGTAATTATGTACGTACGGGTCTAAATTTGGTTTGTAGGTACGTACGAAGCTTGTTCACATAATATTTGCAATCCATTCCATTTTCGCAATCGGATAAAAAGTTGTGGGTCACACAAAACCGCTACATTTTCTTTATTGGATAGCGAAATGTTATCATCGATTGTAGTCGTGCATGTCTGTCGAATCTGATACCCTTTACTGGCGCTGAGAGAAGTTCCTTTTTAGACTCGATGATATACGACACATGCCGAACAAATGGTCCGTCGCGACAATCTGTCGCAACCTATCAAAGCAAGAAATCCCTGAAAATGGTCGAAGATGGAAAAAAGAAATATATCTGAAAGCTTGTTGTAGTTTAGGAGTAAATCATGAATTTGTTTTAAAGTTTAGCAGAATTGTCCAATTCGAGGAATTTTAATAAAAAAACAATAAAAGGATGATTTTAGCCCAAGAAGTAGATATAATATATACAAAAGATGGTCATATAATTGTAAATTGTAAGCAAATACTGCCCTATTCGTTACGCAAAATTCATCACTGACGTGTTTTCAGTTAAAAATGAAAAGCGGAATCCGCTATTTCTCAGTCTCTATTTTATGTGACCCAAATACGCTCTAAAAATAACGGCACAATTTACTAGGAGGGTTGTAGGCAGGATAAAAGACTCCTACAACGATGTACTATGTAGGTAATATGTAATATGTGAATTTAATATGTAAGTACTTCGGTTGCTAGATAGTCTCGAGGATTTTATCACTCGGATTAGGTACATTCCGTCATGTATTACATATTATATATTAATATTATAAATGTAAAAGTAACTCTATCTTTCTTCTATCTTTTGACGCTTAATCTGGAGAATCAATTTAGATGAAATTGGATATGGAGATAGTTTAAGATTCTGGACATAGGATAGTTTAAATCTCGATAATATTAGGTATCCTTGGGGATTATTTAATGGTATTTTTTTCATCCTCAGTCGACTCCCACGCGAGCAAATCGAGAAAAACTGGTAATAACAATTAAAGAAATTTTCTTTGTCGGGTAAATTCTCCAAGTGGTATAACAGTCATCTATGTTAAAAATAAGGCTTGTTTTGAAATAATAAACAGGTCTGCTCACGGTTTATACTACGTAGTATATAATACGTACAATAATAAGTACTTTATTAGAAAAAAGTGACATTTCCGAGAACCATGCCTTTTCTCGCTCCCGTTCGAGACCTAGTAGGTACCTACAAACTTCTTTCTTTGTACTCCTCTTTATTTAGTGTAGCTCATGTCCATGGGTCCATCTTCTCGCTCCCGTTTGAGACCTAGTAGGTACCTACACACATCTTTCATGTCCATGGGTCCATCTTCTCGCTCCCGTTTGAGACCTAGTAGGTACCTACACACTTCTTTCTTTGTACTCTTCTTTATTTAGTGTAGCTCATGTCCATGGGTCAATCTTCTCGCTCCCGTTTGAGACATAGTAGGTACCTACAACTTTCTTTCTTTGTACTCTTATTTATTTGGTGTAGCTCATGTCCATGGGTCCATAACCACTTAGTATCAAATTGTTCGTTTGTGGACTATTTGCAAACATAAAGAATTATTTGTTACGATTTCTTGCCTTAAAAGTTAACAAGGTCGAGAGTGACGTATAATGTACGTCACATAACAAGGTAACGTAAGGGACCGTTAACGAGTACGTTGAGCAAATTACTGTGAAAGCATTTTCGGCGTAAAAATACTCAATACGTCTTGTTCGCAAAATATAATACTTATGTAGTACATGACAATAATGTTAAGTACTGTCTTTAACTGGTTATCTTATCTTTGCATAACAATATTATGTAACCTTTGATGTCTTCGATGTGTTGTGTCTTAGTGATTGTATAATTTTTGTAAGAGTTAAGATTGATTAGAAATTAAAGTAAGTACCTAATACATACTAAAAATATAATAGGATTAAAATATGCTATACTTATTTTTTAATTTTAAGTAGATGGGGTACTTACTAGTTCACTTTTTTGTTTTTTTTTTTTCTGTTTTTTTCAAAGGTTTCATTATATAATAGAAATAACATACAAATGCTGGGTTAGTTTAGTACTTACATCAGACTAGCCAAGTGCGGATTAGTAGGCTCTACACACCTTCGAAAACATCAGCCTCAACAACAACCCTCAACAGGATAAGTAGGTAATCAATCTCTAATGTGATATAGTTGGGTGGTTGGTTGGGTTTGGAAATCCAACATTAATTTATACATAGTTACTACTTAGTTCTCACTGTAATCTACCAACTATCTATTTGTTGCTGCGTCACTCGAAATAATTATATATAAAATATATTGAATTATAGTATTTTAGTTAGTTTAGAATACTAGTTATCTTGGTTGTTACGATTCAGGTGAAAGAAATTAGTGCAGAAGTTTTGCAATTTGTTAGTATTAAAGAAATCTAAGAATTAACATTTAAACTAATAAAATAGAGTAGTTAGGTACCTACTTAAATATGAAGCGCATCTTTAAATAAATAAAAATGTGCGGGGGAGGGCATCCCACTTTGTTATTAGAAACACTATTATTAGGTATCTTACTTTTATACATTATAAAACACATTGTTTCCTAAGTACCGGCTCAAAGAACGTCTAATAAAATTATTATTCTCAATTTAATAAATGATTACGAGTAACATTACAGATTATAAATTCGAGCTTGTTATCGTCTTAAGAGAACTTAGAACTGATAACCCCTTTATTGCGCTACAAATTGACATAACAGTGATATATAACTAATGTGTAATGAATAACAAATTCATTATCAATTTATTTATTTTCTTTTTTAACCGACTTCAAAAAAGAAGGAGGTTCTCAATTCGACCGTACCGTTATAGGTATATGCTTTTTTATGTTTGTTCAGCGATTTATCCGTCGTTTATGGGCCGATTTTAATAATTCTTTTTTTGTTGTAAAGTAGATATGCGCAGTTTAGTACGCTGATAAGGACACCAAAATCTGATGATGGCATCTCGGATTTATGGCAACGTTCAAAAATAGGGACGACTAGTGTGTTTGTTAATGTTTTCATAAGTACATTAAAGCGCTACAATTTCATGAAGGCCAGACCTTCATGAAATTGTAGCGCTTTAATGTCAGTCAATCTGATGAAGCCGAAAGACAGTCGAGGGAACTCCTCAACGATTTACTGCAGTTATCTAGTGTTTGGGCTTGATTAATTTGTAGTGACGAGAACTTTACACCTACATGTTGAATTGAGCGCCACCTGGCGAGTAGTTTTTGAGTTATCTCTGCTAATCGAGGTTGAAGTCGGTTATTATTTTTGTAAATAGCTGTAATTCTTAATTCTTGATCGACAACTCCTCTGTCACGCCTTTTTGGCACTAAGGTCCACGAGCGTTGGTACACGCCTGCTATTAACGTAAAAAAGTAACAGTCCTCTTAAGAAATAACAGTATCAATAATTACTATCGATGACATAAATTAATATATCTACAAGAAAAAAATGTCATGTTTTTAAATTTACTTTCAGATTTTTTATAGGTAGATCTATTATTGAATTTTTCGTATTTACATTCGTATTTTCTTTTTAATAAAATTCCGAAAAGATCAAATTGTGACATATTATGGACGAACAGACAAACAAGAAATGTGGGTTATTGCGTAAGTTTGGTTAAAGATAATCTGTCCGAGTTACATCAAGACATTATCGCAAATGTCTCTTCTGTCTACGTTTTTTATATTTAAGAACTTCACGCTCTTTCTTTTCAGACCATGGAAAATTCTTTTCAGCCGTCCAACTCAAAAAATCTCCTTATCGCCACGGCCATCACTTATCAGACATAATTCCGCTGAAAGTTTAAGTAATCCCGTTTGCTTGGTCGCTAGTGATGTCACAAATCTTGTTTACACCCGTGTGTCAAGGTTTATTGGCCCGTGTAAATATTTGTAGGTGGTGACGAAGCGGCGTTGGTCCCCGCTGTATCGTCGTAATGGATTGGAACCCAAATACGATAATCTGTTTAACAATGTTATAAATGCTATGCGTGAATTTGGTTCCTATTAAATTATAGCTTCAATGAATTAGATAGCGGCAAGGATTGCGTGCGTTTGGTATTATTTTAATTTTGCGGGTTTTCTCAGGTGGTTTTATCATCCAGCCAGGTCCGTAAGTCACTATTTTTACTTTTGTTAAATGTAAATAACCGATAAGCTGACGAGGCACCTGATGGTAAGTGGACGTCACACCGAACCACCTATAGATTTGGAAGGTCTTTACGTTGCCTTGCCAATAAAAAAGAGGTAGACTTAACATTTTCCGAATAAAAAGAAATAAGTACATAATTTTAACGCATTGAAGAACTTTTGTAATTAAAGGGCCCATCAATGACATCGTCTCTATAAACTGAGTTCAGTTCAGTACTCGGGGTTAAAAATGAAAAGGCGATATTTATTTCCCACGTTGAAGCGCTTAATAACGCGACGGGTTATGTCAATATTATTAGTATCTACGTAATAATTGGTTGAGTTTAATATCGACTAATGGAAAAATTACTTAAACGCTACCGTGCTTCGGAGATTTCATAATGGAGTCGATGGTTTATCGTAAGATAAGTCCCAATGAATAGGTATGCTTGAGTTGCTGCTACTTTGACACACATGAGTAGTTTGACTAGTCTATAAGGCTAAATTGTACCTTTCAGATTCTGCAAAACCGCTGACTCGTACTTGGGTGAATGTTGAATGTATGATAACATAAATAATAAAATTCCGTAGGAATTGAGGAAAGTGCTATGCTCAGCTGTTGCTCACGTAAAACTCACGTCAAGGGCATTCCTTAGCATTATGAAGAAAGTTTCTTACAAACTTGATGATTACTTTATTGTCAAAACCGCTTGGATATGAGGTTGTTATTTTACCCGTAGGTTGTAGTATAGCCATCTGTAGGTAGCTGTGCATAGAAAAAGAAGCTCCTTCGAAATCACAACTGTTCTTGGCCCTACTGATTTGGTAAGGGATTATGAGTTGAAGCGATGACATAGTTTGCCATTCAAAAAGTGTAATAATAAACCAGCGTGTAAACTTAATTTAATTGCACTTTATATTACTAATCTTTCTAGTCCAAACAGAAGCACCTTGGTGGAATATGCTATAGGGTCTTCAAAACTTCAAATACAGGGAAAGAAAAATTAAGTAAAGTACTATAAAGAGACGGTGACTGGTTGAAGCCAGTTGATCTCGGTTATACGTATACAAGGATTACGTACTAATTCTGTACAAACGGATTGAAACAATTAAAACTTCCGACAAAGGAGTCTTATCTCGACAATGCAGGGGATACCTAATCGTTGACCTACTTGAAGAAATGTCTGTTCTATTTCTCTGACGTCGCCCGTCGACTCGTTGGAAATACGATATATGAGTTTCTGTACAGAGAATCTTTTATAACCTTTGGCTCATGAAGCAATGTGGTATTAATATTGAATTAGTGTTAGGTGATTTATTTTGTGTAGAGTTAGCCAACATTTTAAGGGATGCCAGGTCGAAATCTTACACTCATCTTTTCTTCATGAAATTATATCACTTGGTATGGTGAATGAAAACGCGGAGCCAAGCTATTTTGCACATTGGTTTACGAAGAACTTCAGTGATCGGCAGAACAGCGGGCGTATGGTAAGGTTTCTGTATTTTGGAGGGCACATCAAGCCATCGATCATTGTTATTGTTAAACAACAAACGTTGAGTATTTCGGAGGCCTCTAGGCTTCATAAAAACCTTGGTCATATGGTTTGATTCCTAATTCTTACACCCGTCCACACTGAAGCATTATAGTGAAGTATGCTCTAGTCTAGGTCTTCTCAATGATGAGGAGAGACCCGTGTTCAGTAGTGAACCATTAATGATTTGACGCCACATACAATTTTGCTTTCTGTTTCTTTACGTTCACTTCACTTTACTTCACGTTCTATACTTCTAGCAATGCCCAACCTTATATTCACTCGCCTTCATATAGGTATACCTATACATAGGTACACACGCGCTTTAATTATTCATAGTTTTTAACAAACAAAGTTTTCTCATTACGTAATAATTACAAAGTAGGTCCCCGTTTTGGTGCAAACACTTTATAGTGGCGTAATTTAACTTCATATGAATTTATGGTAGGTATGTTATATGTATCAAATCTAGCTCGGAGCTCGGACTTAGCTTATTATATTTGCTCTTTACCACTTACGATTGCCTATTAATGACATTCACAAAATATGTTTATGAACTTAACATAGTGACAACATGCAGATAGAATAAGGGTAATACAATACCTATTTAATTTTAAGCAGTCAAAATAAATACAAAATATTATGTTTACTAAGGGTTCATCAACAGATTTACGAATTGTATCAAATTAAAAATCTTTATCAACTTTATTAACGTTTTGCTCGTGAATTTAAAAGGCTCTAACTAAGGCCTCATTTAAAGCTATATTTAAACCACCCAATGAAAAATAAACGAAGGTCTTTATATTTTTTCACAGGGTGTATATTGAATTATTTTCCAAAGAGGACGATTGAAAGAAAGTGCCGCAAACAAATTCTTCAGTAGATAAATAAACGTTTATGTGGTATATCATTGAAGCATAGCGTAACAATGTTTACCGACCCTTGCGTAATTTACCTTTTCAATGTAAATGTTTGTTTATAAATAAAATGGGACAAACCGAAGTCAAATTGACGTGTAATTTTCATGTGTAAATGTTATATAAATTCATTTCTGATACGGGAATCCACAATTTACATAATGATTTAAGAATAAGATTGTTCTTTTAAATAAAATAAGGCAGGAATTATTTATGTTTCAAATCACTGACCATTTGCCTAAATATAAGACCAAAATACAATGCACCTTATCAATCATTTAATTTTTATTTAATAGCTTAAAAACTAGCAGACGCACTACCTGATGGTAAATGGTCATTGTCGTCCACAGACCCTAGTAATTTCAAATGCACCACAGAAAGTAACGGAAAGAAGGGAGAGGAAAGAAAAAATTGACTGGTTTTACAGTCAGAATACGACGTATCGTTGACGACAGACTCGAGCAAGAAGTAACTAGTGTAACCATTAGTTAGGTACTATTGTTTTCAGCCATATCAAAAAGCAGGTGCTGTTGTCTCTCATGACCAAGAGAATTTACCAAAGATGCCTAATAGACTGCATACCGTATCCGGCGACGAAAAAACAATACCGAAAGCAATTACTTATTATGGTCTTTATTTCTTGGTTACTTTGAATTTCGGTTGTATAATTGAATTCGCCACCCACTCATGACCAATTCGGAACCGACACTTATTGTATTGGAAATTCAATCGTAATGACCAAAAAATAAAAATCATATGAACGCTTTCCTTTTAGTTGGTCAGTTGCCGAGCCGTTAATCACACAGATCTTAATTCTACAATTCTACTGCTTTCAATAAAAAATGTAGATATTTCTCTAAAACTCTATTTTTGGTTCTAGTATCTGTTCAGAAAAGATTTTATTAAAGTGCCTCGTTGTTGAGCTATTTTGAGCAAGGTACATCGCAAACGGAGTATAAGTCGATGTATCACATTTCTCGTATCCCTTTAGTTCCAAATTTAAAATTTTATTGAAAAAGATTCTACACATTTCTGTATAAATTATTATCTTTTATATGAGACACCTGTTTAACACGTTTCAATATAGTATGTAGCTAACAGAAGCGACAGTGTATTGCAGCCTGCGAGACTGAGCCTTCTGTTTAAGAGGATTAACAGCTGGAACTTCACTTTGCTTTGTCATACATGTCCAGAGTACTTGCTAATGGTCAAATAAGCGCTGAGAACGCAGAAATCGCTATGAACCCGAAATAATAAAGCGCATTAGTTGTAATGTATGGAAAAGTTGAAAGGTAAATTAATTACCAGTAGTGATACCTAAGAGAAGAATTTCATGAAGCTTATCTGGATCCATGGGAAGTTAAAGCAGTTGGTCCCGGTTTTAATCACTAGGTACCCGTAGTTGAGTCATGTTGGAGGTTTTCGAGCGGCATAAAAACTTCCAACACTTGAGTGGGTCACTAGGTACTTCCTTCACCAATACGCGCTGGAGCAGCGTTGTGGAGCATGCTTTAGGCCTTTTCAAGATGAGGAGACATCTTTTCTCAGTAATGGACCATTAATAATATTGATACTATGTTGTTCAAGTGTCGGATTGGTACCTAGATGTCGCGCTTAGGAATATTGAAAAAATTTAGAGAATCATTGAAAATTTTATCAGCTTTCATTTATTTCTCCTTAGAAATTTTTTCGCTACAACGCACCATGCTCGAGATATTGTCGAAAAGACTAAATTTGACACCTTTGTCGTGGCCTTAATCTTCTCTTTTTGAGAAGAGACTCATATTCATTAGTGGACTACGTATAATGGGTTGAGATAATGATGATGAGGAATCACAATGTCTGGATTAAAATAAACGTATTCACGATTTAATAGCGTTAGCCAAATCACGTAGGCATTCATTACTAATAATCGATTTCGAAGATCTCGAATCTAATGTTAGGGCAGTATGGCTACAGTGCAGATATTACGATGACGTCGCAAATTTTCGGTATCCAATATACGAAACATTGATTGTGGGTTCATCCATCATAGGTATGTCAGGCCCAATTTTGGCATGGTTTGATGGACTTTCTGTATCTATTATATATAGTAGTAATAGTCTATTATATATAGTAGAATAGCATACCTTCTGTAGGTATCTTTCGTTTATCTAACTATTATAAGGTGCTTCTTTTAAATTTATAGGCACTTATATCCTTGACCTTACGATAAACGTGTTGCACGTGGAAATAGATGCAGATTCTTCGTGGCTGAGATTTCTGGAATGATTGCTCTCTGATTTTGTTTTTTTAGTTAAGTGAGCGACAGTCACAACACTTCCATTTTCTTGTCCGTCAAGAAAAGTTTTTGTTTTTAATGGCGCTTTCGGAACTAGTTTTTCCTTTTCGTCCCGCAGTAGCAAATTAAAGATAGTCTGTCAGCCAGTATTAGCTATTGTCATAAAAAATTTGTTATCACTGTCGATTTTAGGGCAGTCTACAAAGTCGTTAATTGATAGATGTCATTAAATGTTCCCAAATTAGCTAGCCCATTAATAGCCAAGGGCAGCGCATGGGTGCGTTCCGAGGTTCAGACTATAATAGTTGACATCTAGAGATTCCTATCTTGCGTTTGTAGACCATTCTACCGGACCATTCTAAATAGATCAATTGAGTGTTATAATTTTCCAGGCGTGTAGATTCTTGAATCTTTTACTAAATCTTAAGTTACTGAAATAATAGGTAAGTTTAATTGATTAGGTCTTTACCAATCTACATGGGAGTCTGGGCCCTACAATGGCTTGTAGTCAATCAGGGTACTGATTCTGCTAATTTAAAAATGGTTCAAGTGTGTATGCTTCGTTTGAATAGATTGATTAGCGATTTAACTCATTCTTGACTTACATTCCTCAAGCAGTATGACGATAGCTATAACCTTGTTTGTCTATGCTTTATTCTGATGTACTAAGTAGATCAATACAATGCACGCGGTACTTGTTGTATTCAAGATTTTCTTATTACCTATACAATCAGGGTCTAATGAAGTTTTTAAAATTAATATACGTATTGAAATGAAGAAATTTACAGCATTTAAAGTACATACCTACACTAAAAAATATAAAACTAATTAAAAATAATTATAACAAAACTAAAATAAATAATACGTATATATTCATTCATAATGATATTGATAAGAAGAAATAAAATCCATACTTATATTATAAATGCGAAAATGTCTGTCTGTCTGTCTGTCTGTCTGTGACGTTTTCACTGCTAAACCACCGGTCTGATTTGGATGAAATTCGGAATGAGAATAGTTGAAGACCCACAGTCACACATAGGCTACTTTTTTTTTTAAATCAACCCCTAAAGGCTTGAAATAGGGGATAAAAGTTTGTATGAAAAATCTAAGTCACTTAACTGATTGTTATGAATTTTGGCATAAATAGTTCATAACCCAGGGACACACATAAGCTATTCTATTTTAAAAAATCAGCCCATAAAAGAAATAGGGGATGAAAGTTAACAATCTAAACCACTTAAAACAACTACTGAACGCAGGAAGCTGAAATTTGGCATGTATGTTATTTGGGAAGTGTAGGGGAACATCCTGCCCCTTCACTTCATGTTTCGCGATATAAATGAATTCCACGCGGGGGAAGCCGCGGGCAGAAGCTAGTAAGTGAATAAATAAATAAAATATACTCTTATCCTTATTGTTCCTTTATCTTTAGGACTTTCTTCTAAATAAGTACTGGGTCATGTCTCATTTATAGTCGTACAAAGATCTTTTGGCGCGTGGATGACGTGTGGGTGATAGAGACAGCGCCTTACAGGTAAGGCAAACTGTAAGGCACTGATTTCTGTCACTCTCACGTCAGTCACGCGCCAAAAGATCCGTTCTCAGTCTTATGACGTTTTGAATATTAAGCGGCAAAAGACAGTTGTGTACATAATATGAGATATCATTGTCATATATCACTTGTCGAATATCGTCTGCATTAATTTGGCTTGCGTTGCATTCCGTTGGTGCAGTCCGCGTTATACCACCAACTTGTATCACTACTGGTATAGGAGGAATGATAATTGGATAACTGGAAAAAATTACAGGACTTCTGGGCTCGCATCGGGGTCTTTTGGCTTCGAGACCGCTCGATTTCCCACATGAGCTAATACGACCTTGTACGTGGTGTCGTTTACGTTCATATTCTACTGAAATTGTAACGATTTTTCGTTGCCTGAATTTTTTATTAAAAAGTTTTCTTATTAAAATTAAGCCTGACAGATCGATTTATCGTCCCCGGAACCTGCACTCTAAATTTTTTGAAAATCATTGGAGCCGTTTCATTCAGATTAATTCATTTGAGATTCAGATTTGTACGTCGGAGATATTTGTTAAAAATGTTTGAAGAGACTTTCTGTGACCAATAGAAGCTAAAAATATTATTTTTACTAAACGACTTCAGGCAGTCTATGGATTATCTGAGTGAGCAATATGATAAATTACGGAGCGATAATATTTCCCAGCAAACAAGCTTAAATGCACTCAAAAAAGAAAACGAAAATCTGCGTAATGCCGTTAATACTATGACTACACGCTTGAATCAAATTGACCAAGTTTCGCGTGCCTCAAACATCGAGATACAATGCGTCCCAGAAAATAAAGGAGAAAATTTAGTAACCATAATAAAACAAGTCGGTCGGGTTGTTAACTGCCCCATCAACGACAGTGACATTCACTATTGTACAAGAGTAGCAAAAATGAACGCTGAAAGTCCCCGCCCACGCAATATTTTAGTAAAATTATGTCACCCTCGGCTACGAGATACACTTCTTGCTGCAGTCATCACCTTCAATAAAAAGCACCCGGATGAGAAGTTAAACTCTAGTCATCTGGGTATCGGTGGCGATAAAAAATTCCCTGTCTACGTAACTGAAAATTTATCTCCGGAAAATAAGTCCCTGCACGCTTCAGCCAGAAAACGGGCAAAGGAACTCAATTATAAATTTGTTTGGGTGCGAGCCGGAAAAATCTTCATGCGGAAATCGGAGACTTCAGGGTATATTTTTGTGCGTGATATGGACACTTTAGCCAAATTATCTTAATAGTTACTTAAATCAGTTTACAAAACTTTTTTTTTCATTTTACTCATGTATTTAATTATCTTTCCCAAAATTCAATTTTAATAATATAAGCATTTACTACCAAAATGTTAGAGGCTTAAGAACAAAGACAAATATCTTTTACAAAAATATCTTAAGTTGCAATTATGACATAATTGTATTGACTGAGACATGGCTGATGTCGTCTATCTATGATCATGAACTGTTCAGTGACAGGTACATTGTTTACAGGAGGGACCGGGAGACTAGTCCACTATATAGCAACAAAACGGGTGGTGGAGTATTAATTGCAGTTGACAAGCAACTAGATTCTCGTAGAGAAAACAAATTAGAGAGCGACTGTGAAGACTTATGGGTATCCATAAAACCCCGTAACAATCCTAACCTATCTAAACTTTACATATGTGCTGTCTATTTACCACCACCGGTTCAAAAGCAGCTTCTCGATACATTTATCGATAATACAAATATTCATATTCATAATTTAGAACGTACATTAATAATAGGTGATTTTAACTTAAGTAATATTAATTGGACTGTAGACGTTCACACGTCAGCAGTAACTCCTCGGATTACAACAAACAGTACGTGTGTAAACACCTTACTAGACTTTATTGCGCTCCATGACCTAAGTCAATACAATTATGTAACTAATTATAAGGATCGAATTTTAGACTTGGTATTCGCTAATTTTGAAATCAAAAACCTAATTAAAAGTTGTTATGAATTATGCACCATTGACCAATTTCACCCTCCTATAGAGTTTACTATTGGTTCATTATGTAAACAACAAATGTTACGTCCGTGTGAAAGCCTGAGATACAACTTTTTCAAAGCAGACTATGACAACATCACTAGCCAGCTTAGTAAAATTCCATGGGAGGACGAAATTGGGTCATGCGAGTTGGTAGATGATATGCTTGAGGTGTTCTATGCCAGGATTAGGGAGTTGATAGCTAAGTTTGTCCCACAAAAGTGTCATCGATCTAATAGGCACCCAGTATGGTTTTCTAAGGCTTTAATAAAAGCAATTCGCGAAAAAGAAAAGTTTAGGAAACGATTTTTACAGTACGGCAACCCTCTAGACAAGTTATCGCTTAACATTTTAAAACAGAGATGCATTGATCTCACTAACTCTTGTTATAAAAGGTACCTGGAAAATTTTGAAACTTCTGTGAAATCCAATCCGAAACTCTTTTGGTCGTACATAAAACACAAGAGAAATAATAGCAGTAACATGCCATCTGTAATGAGATTAAATAACCAAACATCCGAAAATGGTACCGAAATATGTAATATGTTTGCTACTTGTTTTTCTGCAGTTTACAACACTCCAGTTGTTCATCATTGCCTACCTTCAGATATTAACGTGGGATATACTACCGCAGTCACCGAATTATCTGAAGAGGACGTCCACAGTGTTCTCAAAAGTCTAAACGTCTGTAAAGGTGCAGGACCCGATGGAATTCCCCCAATATTCGTTTCAAAATGCGCTGATAGTCTCACGAAACCTCTTCTATTAATATTTAATAAATCTCTTCGAAATGGCGTGTTCCCCAAGCATTGGAAAGAAGCATCTGTTGTCCCAATATTAAAAAATGGCGATGCCTCTCATATCCCTAACTATCGACCTATATCCATTCTCTCAGTTTTTGCAAAAGTATTTGAATGTCTTATATTTCCAATAATCTCCAACCAGGTTAAACAGTCTTTGATCCCCGCTCAGCATGGCTTCATGAAGTTACGTTCTACATCTACCAATCTTGTTTCTTTCCTTTCCGACGTTATAAAAAATGTGGACTCACGTTTCTGCACAGACGTGATATACACCGACTTCAGTAAGGCTTTTGATAAAGTAGACCACCAAATCCTGTTATCTAAGCTAAGTGGCTGTGGAATCTCAGGTAATCTTTACAACTGGTGTTCTTCGTATCTCAACAATAGATTATCGACCGTTGTTTTGAATGGTTACAAATCTGACAAATTTCTTGCTCTGTCAGGTGTCCCTCAAGGATCCCACTTGGGTCCTTTATTTTTCAACATTTTTATAAACGACGTAGTGTCTTGTTTTCACCATTCAAAAATATTCCTATTTGCAGACGACCTAAAGATCATGAGCGTAGTTAATACTCCTCAAAGTAGCGCTTTATTGCAGGAAGACTTAGATCGCTTTAGTCTCTGGTGTGGAAAAAATAGAATGTTCCTAAACATAGATAAATGTTCACATATTCGATTCACTAGAAAAAGGGCTGATTATTCTCAAAGATTTCAAATAAATAATATAACTCTAAAAAACACTAACATCGTTAAAGACCTGGGTGTCCTATTGGATCATAAACTACAATTCAGTTCCCACATTGAAAACTCAGTGTCAAAGAGTTTTAAACTGTTGGGTTTTGTAATTAGAAACTCCAAAGATTTTAAAAATTCTAACACAAAAATAGCATTGTTTAATGCCTTAATTAGAAGCGGTCTGGAATATGGCAGTGTTATATGGAATCCCCATTATGACATTTACATTAAACGAATCGAACAAGTACAAAAACGTTTCCTTTGGCATCTGAGTTTCCAATGCAACCTGGCTAAACGCTTACCATCTTATCAAGATCGACTGAATCATTTTAAGTTAACCTCCCTCAAAACACGCAGAGATTTGTTAGATTTAGTATTTCTGTTTAAGTTAATGAATGGAAAAATTGATTGCCCTGAATTACTTCAGAAAATAAGTTTAAACGTACCTAATCGGTTACCAAGAAAGTCTACATATACACCTTTTGTGGCTGATGCAGCAAAAAGTAATCTGGCTCATCACTCTACCTTGAATAGAATTCAACGTCGATATAACACCATTGCGAAACAAATACCTAAGCTGGACATATTCAGCAATAATATTCATATGTACAAAAAATTAATTCACGATGCACTCAAAACAATGCACAATTACAATAATTAATCTCCGTTTCTTAACAAACCTAACATTACTTCTCTTAAGCTCTATTTTTTTTCTTGTCAATTAAAATCTTTTTACCTTTTAGTTTTAGTATTACGATTAGTAAAATTTAAAGAATGCCTGTGTATTATAAATTATATTTTAATTTTTATTATTATAAACTTTGTATATTTAAGTTTTAACCACGTCCACTTTGCAAGCCGTGGTTACCTATAATTAAGACAGCATTTAGTTTAATATCTTAGATAAGTTTTATATTGTAAAATGAATTATTGTATGTCTTGTTGGTGACCCAAATAAATAAATAAATAAATAAATAAATAAATTTTTAGAATTTTTGTCTATTACTCTGCCCTTTTGTCCGGGCAAAAAACTACTGAACGAAATTTGATGCATTTTTTGCAGTTGTATTCCAGAATGATTTAAACTTAGAATTTGTCGTCGGCTAGAACTAGGTGTTCAGTTCAGTTAACCATTTTGGTTTTGTTTTGAGATTCTGAATTCAAGTTGAGATTCTCAATTCAAGTTGTAAATAGCAATTACTCTTATTTGAACTTATTTATGTCATAAATGTACAAAGTCGCGGGCACAGCTAGTTTTATTAACTACATGCGTACATAAAAAAAATGAAATTGAATACTAAATAATAAACTTTGGAAGAAAATCAGGTAAGTGTGTGTACCTACCCATTGACACACTTTCAACCTTTATAAATTTAAAGTGGCACTCGCACAGGTTTTAATTAAATTCTACAACAATTCTGTTTCGTGCTAAGTGACCACTTAGCCTGGTACCAGCTTTTAGCCTTCTGTTGATAACTGCAGTCTGCCAATTCAGAGTGTAAGGGTCAAATCACACCGAGACGAGACGCGACGCGACGCTGCGCGCAGTCTTTCAAAGAGCGGCTCAAAATAGAACTTTATTTTCTACACGAAAAGATACACATTTCATTGTGAGAATTCAGAATACGTTGCTTCATGCAGCGCTGCGTCTCGTGACGCCTCGCGGCGTAGCGCGGTGCATCGCTACGCAGCCGTGCATCGACGGTACGCGCGGTGTGCAAGAGCCGCGCTGCGCCTCCCAAAGCCGTGCGACGCCGCGAGGCGCAGCCGAGGCCGTCGCCGTCCGTCCAGACTTCGTGGTGAATTGATGCGCTTCGGTCGAGTGTGCGAGTGAAAAAAGTGAAATTATAATGATAGACTGAGATCTTGGTATAATCGGACTTCCTGCAGAAGAGGAAGAGCACGTGGCGAATGTAGACACATTCTGCTGCGCCGCGCGTCTTCTCGCTGCGTCGCGCGACGTCTCGCTGCGCAGCGAGGCGTCGTGTTGCCAACGATTTTACGATGCACCTCGCGCCATTGAGATGCGTCTCGCGGCGGCGCGCGGCGCAGCGAGAAATCACTGGCCTCTTCCAGTATCGTTGCGTCGCGTCGCGTCTCGGTTTGAGCTGACCCTAAAGGTCTGCGCACATTACAACGACTCCACGCTAACGCGGTTACGGAGCAACTCAAATGTAAGCATTTAATTATGATCCTTATATCCTGGGCGTTACGGTTGAATTTCGAGTGTGGACGGCGTCGGTGAGCAGAGAGTGGGGAGTAGTCCACGTTTTTCAAGTGTACACTCGAAATTCAACCGTAATGTCCAAGATATAAGGATCTTTATTGAATGCTTACATTTGAGTGGCGACGTAACCGCCTTGGCGTGGAGTCGTTATAATGTGCGCAGACCTTAACACGACATTCACGACCTTCCCTGGGTACCTATATTCTGACTCTCAACTCTCTTATTGATAGTTATGATTATGAATAAAGAGCGTGTTAGTTGGTACGTTCCAACCAGCCAGTATCCACGATATGAGATCAAATATGAATCAAATATTAATAATTTTTATCTGCTACAAAATATCTGCTGCATTATAAACATACAATCTGGTGCATGAAACGGGAATTGATATTTTTGTTTTACTCACTTTGACCGTACAAATATATTACAAGTGCGTTAATTAGAAAAATGTAGGTATACAAAAATGAGTAGCCACAAAGCAAGACATTTATTAAGGACTCATTTCAAACCCAGACTGTGTGATTTGTTGCCCATTAGACCATGCCTCTCTTAACATCAACGCAACGTAAACTACAGATCTTCAGAAAGATAAACAAACGGTACATAAGCCTATTTATAAAAGGTCTATGCTACATCTAGGATACCTATGTTTCTATTCTGATATCTAGCAAACATCTTGGTGACTTCATACTCTGAGGGCGAATAATGTGTTTGTTAATGTATTTGTTACGGCTAATACCCGAAGTGCGGCTACACCTAGTTCTAGCCGGCTACAACTACATAAATGTGCGTAGCCGGCCACGTGCGGTTAGAACTAGGTGTATCGTATTTGTCGTCGGCTAGAACTAGGTGTTCAGTTCAGTTAAGCATTTTGGTTTTGTTTTGGGATTCTGAATTCAAGTTGAGATTCTCAATTCAAGTTGTAAATAGCAATTATTCATGATTGAACTTATTTATGTCATTAATGTAGTAAACGCGCATGCAGCATCATTCCGACGCCGCGCCGCCCGACGCAGCTGTGACTATACCAGAAAAAGACTAAACAGGGATCAGAATAGTAAGTTTAATTAGAACATAGTACCTATTAGAATATTAATTCGTTAGTTTGTCAATAAGTGTGATAATACGTGTAGCAAAGGTACTTAAAGTTGATAAATGTAACATTTTATTGTCTGTCACGTAATGTTTATGACTTATTATACCACAGTTGAATTTTTCTTAAAAATGATTCAATGCACTTCTTAAAAAAAACTTAGAAATACTTTATAATTACTGTGTTTATTATAAATGCACAATAATATATTAAAACTACTAGCTACCCGGCCCGGCTTCGCACGGGTGCAAGTTAGATTTACCATAGCAGCGCCATCTATTGATTACTTACTCAACCCAGTCGAAAGGTATCGACATCTGTTAGAATCATTTGGAGTTAACAGATAATTGTGACTGTCAAATAATAAGAGACAAATAATTAGCAATAAATTAAAATTGCGACTATAATTTGAGATTTAAACTATCCTATCTCTCAAGTTGGATCGAACTGCACATGGTGTGCGAATTTTACTATAATCGGTTAAGTGGTTTAGGAGTCCATTGAGGACAAACATTGTGACACGAGATTTATATATATCAAGATATTTGTTATTTCAGTTCAGTTCAGACAAGACAAGAAAGGCACACAAATAAAAAGAGATAAAAATTGCAATAAAGATACATGATTAAACCTAATTTATATTTTTTACTTTTATATTCAATCTACAGATGGTCGCAAATTACAATTTTATTTTATTATTGTTAATTATTACTCACAGACGCCTAACGAACTCTGATCTAGATTTTCACTTTATATTAATGTCGCTCGAGATGTTATTTAGGTATTTATTGCTGCTCTTCGCTTGATTTTCATTGAAATTTATTTCGAAAGTTAGAAAAGTGGTCAGTGTATTTTTAAAATTAGGTTTACGATCCTAAATAGGATAGAATAATTTATAAGATCTCTAAAAGATTTAGTAAATACGCCAATACCACTTTGTGTCAACAGCACAAATTACTTATACCTAGACCAGTGCAAATAGTCAAAAGTAAAAAAATAGTATTATAGAGAATACGACTAAAATAAAAGGAAAAATAACTTTTTCATCACCCCTATTCGAAAACGACGACTTGGTTCGGACATAAGGGGTTCAAAAGTTGCTGTTTTCTATTCAGCGGGCCGGAATGAATTTTCATACAAATTTTCCTGCCGGCTAGATCTTTTCCGTCCTATTTTGAATTTAGAACATTTTAGTATTTTGCGCTAAAGAAATCGAACACAAATATTGTTTGAATAAAGAATGTCTGGTTCGACGCGAGGGCCCCGCCAGCTGAATAATAAAAAAAGAAATCAAATTAAGATCGCTCGAACTATTTCCCGCGTTTTCGTGCATTTTTACGTATTGTTAGAAATTTTGTTTTGTTTTGAAAAAATGAGTTCTTCCAACGATAGTGAAAGTATCCTCCTGATAGTATAAAAACTGAAGCGAGTAATGTGATGAATAGTTTATTACCTGCGAAATCCCGGGAAAAATATTTGAAAGCCTATGATAATTTTTTGGAATGGAGAAATGCAAGAGGCGCCAAGAATTTTTCAGAAACTGTGTTTTTGGCGTACTTCCAGAACTTAGCCAAAACTAAAAAACCTTCCACCCTTTGGAGTATCTACTCAATGCTTAAATCAACAGTCAGTTCTAATAACGATATAAAACTGGACACATATTCGAAATTAATAGCATATCTGAAGAGGATGTCTGATGGATTTAAACCTAAAAAATCCAAAGTGTTCACAGTCAAAAATGTGGAGACTTTTCTTAATGAGGCACCCGACGAAATCTTTCTTGCCGTAAAAGTAAGTAACTATGTATATGGTGGAGTGGACTATTATAGTAAAATATAGCCATAGTGTTTTAAATAGCTGAATAATAAAAAAAGAAATCAAATTAAGATTTCGTTTTCAAATTAAAATTAAGTTTTCGTGCATTTTTACGTATTATTTTCTATTATATATATATATATTATTTTCTCATAGTGGGTGATGAAAAGTAGAGTGTATCACTCGGGTGCAAGTATATTTTTGGCTCGGGCGACGTACTTTGAATCCCTCGCTACGTTCGGGATTCTACTAAAGAATCCCTCGCTACGCTCGGGATTCTACTCTAGAATCCCTCACTTCGCTCTGGATTCAAAAAACGCCCTCGCCGAAAAAATATTACTTTGCACCCTTGTCATACAATCTACTATTATTTTTGCCCTATTTTCTTCCTTTCCCAATGGGTTTCAACCTGTTACTATTTTTTCTTTAAAAAAAATATCGAAACTGGTCTATGTATGTCAACAGAACTTCTTGAAGAACTTCTTGTCCTTCACAAGCACAGTTTCTTTTCATTTTTGAGGAAGCTCAGAGTGCACTTCGATAATAATTTATTTTGATGAAACGGATAGACGTCTAAATAAGTGGGTATATGAAGAATATTCAAAGACCTTAGTTAAGAGCAGATTAAATAGCTACTAATGAACTATACTAAGTCATAATTATTTAAAACAATAAACCGATTTCCACGTCGATCATCAATGTAATGGAAATAAATGTGTAATTAACGCATAACGAGATAACTAAAAAACTATTCGTTACATTTCGCACGAATTGGAGAAAAATCTTGGGGCTACCAACAAGCATAAGCACAAGTTTTCGAATGTAAAACATATGTACATACAAAAAGCATGCAGTCAAATTCAGAACTTACCACCCTCCCTTTTTTGACGGCAGTTGACAAAGAACACTCTTAATTTTAACGTTTAAAATACGTAAATACTCATTAATATTCCCACTGTCATCCAATTACCAACTGTGCCCGAAATTGCTTAATACAGTTGATAACAAAAGCTGTCAGGCTACGAAGGATTCATTAATATGGCTGTACACTGAGACTGAACACCTAAAGGACATATTATACAAATTATGTGAAGGTATACCAGCCACAGAATAATAGTTATTATCTATGATATTCAGACAGACTATCATCCGAATCTTGGTAAAGTTAATGACACAATCTACAAACCATTTGAGGTGGAAATTGCTTTATCCGTCATGGAATATATCACTTCAAGAAAAGAGATAGTGGCGCCTTGACCTTTCTATTTGAATTATTGGGCTAGCTATCCGATTATCATCGGATGAGATTACTGTAAAGCACTCACTTCTCATGAATTTTAAAAAATATATCTAATTTGAATTCCGAAGCTATTTCACGCTGGTTGGAAGGTGCTTTAGGATAAGATAATTATAACATGGTAGGTACGAAGACGAGAAGTAGGGTAAAGTCCACATTAATTGTCAGCCATTCATCTTAGGTACAAGAAAATTAAACAAACAGGATACAATAAAATAATAACCAACCCGTAACGGAATAGGAACACAAATGTGATATTTCAAGGGTGGGTGCGTTCACAAAGACTACACAAACAATAATCGAGAAAAATTGTTAATACTTTCTGTGATAGATAGACTAAAATAATAGATATTGGAGTAAAAAAGAAAAAGCAAAGGATTATGACAAACTACACAAATATTCTGTGGAAAACTATTCCCGACATAGAGACATCAGAGGCATATTACATCGTTTCCATTTGTCACCCTTTGAATACGGAGTCCTAAAAAAAACGAAAAAAAAACATTCTTTTATATTTTAGGCTTATAGAAAACGTGAGAAAATGAAGAGTTCCACAGTTTACTTATGGAATAAGAAATGACAGTACGAACGATTTCATAAAGTATCGACGTCCCTAAACTGAGGGTACCTACTTTTTCTTTGTTTGGTAATTGGGGTCAGGCAGGTCAGGGTCAGAGAGTTCAATATTGTCAACGAGCGATCACCCAAATATCCAAAGTGTTATGACGTAAGACCGAAGTTATAGGTTATTTAAAGGATTATCGTAAAGTGCCAAAAGTATTACATGGGCTATTATGAAGTGCTGTAATCCTACACCTTTTATCGATCGTAAGATCAGTGACTCAATTTGACCCAAGTTAAAAGTCAATGTAGTAAAACAACAGTTTTTTACAGTGTGGGAGTTAAAAAATATACCTATGGATATTTGGACTTTGTATGATATCATAGGCATGAAGTTAGAAAAAAAGCAAATTTTAACCGCGGGTCAAGCAGATAAGCGTGAATGATGGACGGAACAAAACGTGCCAATAAATTAGAAGAAAAAACATTTTTAAAATAAGTTTTTACTATAATGCACTAAAAAGAATAAAATAAAATTTTCTTTTGAAACTTTTACTAACTACCAACTTATGACGACATTACACAAATTTTAATGGAGATAAAAGCTTGTATGTACGTGATAGGTACTATAAATAATGTTTAAAATTTAAATGACAATGATGATGAATTAATTAGGTATGTTATTTTTTACCGAGAAAAGCTTCTTTTTTATATTTTTGCTCTGTACGATTCCTTGATAATGTAGTTACAACGTGTTTTTATTCAGGTGGTAGAAACTTGATCTATTACTGTAGAATTGGAATCTTAGATTGGCAATTTTGCTTTATATCCCCTATTAAGGGTTCATCTTGAGTCTAAGGCGACATTCCCTGTATCGAAAAATCAATTTTGTACTACCTGGTTTAATTTTAACGGAATTGTTAGTTGTTACGTCGGTTCGTGACGTCCATCCAAGTCACGTGACAAATAGTAGCGATTGGCGAGAAAATTAAAAAAGATTTTTATTTATCATTTATTTTGATAAATTGATGTTAATTAAGTAATTATTTTATTTTCTGATCCGTGTTAAGAAACGCATAATCTAAAAAATACCAGATTATTCTAAAAATTGTCAACAACCCAATTTATACACGGAGGCGAGTTATTTTACTCTGGGTATTAACCACCTACTAAAATCGTCAGTAAAATGATGTTTATTTATTTCGCAGTTTCGACTAATAAATTAATGCACATTGCAATAATGTCGCCTGTATTTGTTTAAAATTGTAATCTTGTTTATTCCCTATTAAAGGTTATGTTTCATAATGAACTTATACTCAGTTGAAAAATGTTATTGTAAACAATTTAATTTGTAATGTTATTGTAACTCAATAGTGCGTCATAATAATTATTATCGTAACCAATTAGAAATTTTAGCCTTGATCGTTTCTTGAATGTGAAAAATTATGATTAAACCATGGATTAAACATTGTAATACTGTTATAGTGTTTCTTCTGAAATGTCTCTTTTGCAATAACGTACAATACAGTATATTATTATTATTACTTTTTAATTAGTAACAACAAAAAAAAATTATAAAAAATGCGTGCAATGGGCTAGACCTCTCAGTTGATATAAAGTAGGTACATATTAAATGTATATTGAGTTAGCTAGCACTCTGACTCTGATACTTAAAAATCTGGCAGAGACATATACCTACGTGACAGTTCACTTGCCTGACAAGCACCTTATTGTCTGCAATATGACACATATGGCATATATGACTGGGCTCAGTCAATAGCATACATTCCCAATTCCGTCACCCAAAAATCGTATACTTTACATTTTGTACTTTCTATCCGTACCTACCTACCATGTGATAAGGAATTTTGGTCCAAAAATAAAATAGGTACAGTAATAAAGTTTCGAGCACGAGAATGAAATCTCCACGTATTTTAGGTGATATAGGTATTAAAACTCACATTAATTAAAATTTCAATTTGGACCTTCAAAAAATGATGGTCACGTGATAATTAAATATGCAAAACGTAATGAACCCATAAATTATTCAGGTGTCCGGGAGTGCTCGGTCTCAGAACTTATTTACAACTTTTTTTAACATGTTCGCAGACAATCCACTACTGTGCTACTACTATGTAGGTATAATTATCATTAGTTTTCAGAAATGACTGTATTTCATTATATGTATAGATCCTTCATAATAATATTGTCGGTTCATTTACATTTGAAATAACACCTCATTTGATAAATAAGAATACACTTGTAATATTTAAATAATATTGCTTCTGAATATAGCTTTAAACGGTTTATAAATAGCATGCATCTCAAAACGTTTTTGTCTTATCATTCGTATTTCTTCGTACAGTTAGAATAAAAAATCTATAATTGGTTTATTATGATTGGTTTTAGATATAACTCATACATCTACAGAATAAATATTATAAAAAACATACAAAAACCTGCTTATTAGTACGTAATTCACCTTG
This sequence comes from Hesperia comma, assembly GCA_905404135.1. NCBI lineage: Eukaryota > Metazoa > Arthropoda > Insecta > Lepidoptera > Hesperiidae > Hesperia > Hesperia comma. The sequence goes on from FR990031.1 coordinate 6,533,412, forward strand.
ATATGTATGGAAATTTTAAAAACTTCAAAACCTTTAATGTCCTAGCGTGCAGTGACTATCAATGTTAGAGATATGCAGATAGTAGTGGTACTTTAGATAAAAACAAATATTGTATAATGCAAATCTATTTACTGAATCAATATTAACAATTAGCAAGATATGTTACGGCGCTATTCAACAAACATAATGTGGAAAGGAATATTATATAATGCATTAGATAAACATTGGATAATAATATATTCGTTTGATGCGTATTATACGGATAGTTTTAGCAGTGTAAACATTTTACTACTTTAGTTTGTACTTAAAAGTGGAATTCATTTATATCGCGAAACGGGATTTTTTCATACAAACTTTCATCCCCTATTTGAAGCCTTTAGAGGTTGATTTTTGAAAAAAAGTAGCCTATGTGTGACTCTGGGTGTTCAACTATTTTCATTCCGAATTTCATCCTAATCGGACCAGTGGTTTAGCCGTGAAAAGGTCACACACAGACAGACAGACTTTCTTATTTATAATATTAGTATGGATTATGATGCTAATATATTATTATGTTAAACTAGTAACTCCACTCTCGCTTCACAGAATTAAGAAGAAATTAAAATTGTCAATTACTCTTGTTTGCTCTTTTAACAGTTAAATGAAAAAAAATCTGGAAACTGTGGTCATTTTCCCTGTTGTAGGACGACTAAATTATCACATTGAACAGCTAATGATTAATATAGGACTTAATATGCTATTAATTGTTACCGAAAACAATATATTTTCGTAATCAAATACTTGATTAAAACTAAATATAAAAAAATTATCATTATTACTGATATCAATACTTGTAGAAGATATTTCTAGAAATCCATTTACCATTCTTTGATCAAGCAGAAAGTAATAAATTAAAATAAAAAAGCCGTAACGTTATGATTACTTTTCAACTCGGGCAGGTTTTCTGGGCACAGACAATAGAAGTACACTTAGACTGTGTCATTTTGTCTTATAGTCGTACAAGGACCTTACAGGTAAGGCAAACTGTAAGGCGCTGTCTCGGTCACGCATGCGCCAAAAGATGCTTGTAGGACTATAGTATTACTAGTAAATCCGCCCTCGCTTCGCTTCGGGAAATCAGTCCCTTCAAAAATCTCTATAATTTGTTCTCTATAATATGATCTCTATAATCCGTTCAGTAGTTTTTGCGTGAAAGAGCAACAAACACACACACACACACACTCACTCACTCACTCACTCACTCACTCACTCACTCACTCACTCACTCACATACATCCTTACAAACTTTCGCATTTATAATATTAGTAGGATAGGATTAGTAGGATCTCTCACTGTTTAAGTATTTTATCTTCCTAAATTTTTCCGTCATTAATAAAATGAAATTTATAGTCTACAATGTGTAACGTTAATTTTTAAAGAAAAATTTTCTGGTTAAGAAAAGTTAGGAAAGCCGAGAAAAAGACGTTTGGGAAACCTATCGTCTCAGAAATCTTTATTGCATCAAGGAAAGTTTGCGAGCACAGTAACAAGGTTTAGGCTTGCTTTATAGCCGATTCTTTAGACTGAGCATCGCAGTTCAAACATGCATAATTTAATACTCAACCCAAAGTAAAGTTATAGCAATGTGTTCTAGTATGTTGTCGTATGGGTCGTGGGTATGAGTGATGTCTTACCTTGTACATATCTTAAGTGACACAGAAAATTCTGGTGCTAGGATATCAGTGTGTACCTATGCATTTTTTATGGATTGAAGGCAGCAAACGAGCATGCAGTACCACCCTTCCGCTTCCACATAATATAACTATGACTGACATAGAAAAATACTCAAACTGGGACTAGCATAGTTGGTAGTTGTTAACAAGAGTTTTGTTCAGATTCGACCAGTTTGTTGATTTCAGGATATCAAAATAAGAACAAATATCAAAATTAAGAACAGTAAAAACAAAGATAAAATAAAAGTAAGAACAGACATCACAATAATGAAGTTTAAGTGTACAAAACAATTACATAGGTATATACATATACCTAAAAATATAAAGGATATAATAGTAGGATAGGATAGCTTGTTCAGTAAACAGTAAAACGTCCAAGCTTTTCTTTTTGAAGATGATGTGGTACGGGATTTATATGATATCCTTACTAATATTATAAATGTGAAAGTTTGTTTGTTTGTTTGTTTGTGACTCTTTCACGTCGCAACATGGCTATTATATGGTATGGTTTATGTGTATGGGGATAGTTAGGAGGGTGGAGAGTGACGTAGGATACTTTTTACTGCGGAAAAACATCTCATTCCTATTGGAAGATCGATGTTTTGTTAGTTGCTAGATATTTAGTTCCGGATGTTGTTAATAGATGCCATTAGTAAAATTCATTTGCAAGTTCTGAATCACGCTATCAAATAGTAGATGTAATTTACTTAAGTAATAGGCAAATGTCATGGGCTACTTTTTAGCTGAGATTCCTACGGGAGCGGGACCTACGCGGCTGTTACCTACGGGTCCCGAAGCGAAGCGCGGGCGGTTCTCTAGTAAATAATAATTTATATCATAAAAATGTGTATCACAAATATTTGCTTAATGATGGTAGATGATTGAGGTGGTGTGGTCAATGCCGTTAACAAAAAGACAAGCGATTTCAAAACTTGGAGAGTATCTTTTGATACCTATATATACTAAGTAACAAGATTTTATTTTATAGTGTTGTTTCTCACAGGGAAAGCTGTAACTAAGATACGTAACTCAGCAAGTAGATAATGTTTATCATACCGCGGATACTGACCCTAACGAGGTTTGAGTATGGCTTAATGACCTATTTTTATAGAGAAACTGTGAAGTGCGAGTAACTGTGAAGTACCTACTGAGCATTAGTTTCTCGTAAAGTGTCATTGTTTACGAAGCGACTTACGAGATTAAACTAAATGGGTGTTTTTTTCCTACTGTAGGTACATGTAGAGAAAACTTATGTCTCTATTCATAGTTCAGTACAGAGCTTGCTTGCGAGGTGTTATTTGTTGAGTGTTACTGATGCCTTACTTGAGTTGTTTGTGGGTTAGAGTTATTTCGGTATGATCCACACTACGAGATCCATTTACAATGAGAGATTTCGACGAATATCATATGGTACGTTTTGATTTTAAAGAAGGGCATACGAAAAACATTCGAGCTTAATACCTATAGCGTAAGTACATATATTGGATTGCAAGCAGAAATAGGTTTCATAACATTTTTGTTGTTGATTTTCAGTCAATAAATTGGGTACCAAACTATGAAGAATTAAAGCTAGTAGAAAATATGTTAAAATACCTCGTTATACTATGGTTTCAAAAAATACTACTATAAGAAGACGTTTATTAAACAGAAAGATTTGAAATGAATCTATGTAATTTTATCTTAAGGAGCAACTATAGGTATACAATGAAGACCGTGAGAAGATCGTAAAATATATTTTCGACTCCCTATAAAAAAGTTAAAAGAAACTCAAACGAATCAATTTTAAAAACACCCATCAACACTAAATTTGCGGTCCGGGTGACAGCAGGAAGCGTGTGAATGAAAATGTATGTTATGACGACATTATTGACTATAAAGTATGTTTTACTAAAGCAAAATATGTTTGACTGAAACATCTTCATCCGAGATCAAAGATATGGCGTAGCTTGTTTTGATGTAACTCAAAATAGGTGCGGTTTATAGATGGAATACTTTCACTCCGTCAGTAATGCACTGTCGATGTCGGCTAAATTAAAAAAACCGGCCAAATGCGAGTCGGACTCGCGTACGAAGGGTTCCGTACCATTATGTATAAAAACGCCAAAAAAATCTGGTCTATTTTATAAAAGCCTCACTTAAATATTTAATTGTTTTATTGTAGCCACATATTACGCCCAACGCCATCTCTTGGACCGAATGGTAACTAAACTTACGTCGAATGTATGGGCACCCACTTAAATATTTATTTTATTCTGTTTATTAGTATTTGTTGTTGTAGTGGCAACAGAAATACATCATCTGTGAAAATTTCAACTGTGTAACTATTACGGTTCATGAAATACAGCCTGGTGACAGACGGACGGACGGACCGACGGACGGACGGACGGACGGACAGCGAAGTCTCAGTAATAGGGTCCCGTTTTACCCTTTGGGTACGGAACCCTAAAAATCTAATATTGAATACCCGGCCGGGATAATGTTCAATTTTATGATAACTGTTACATTATGTTTTAATTAATAATAATTATATGCCTATGTGTAGGTATGTTTTATATACATATATATTGTTTAAGTTCATTACGGAAGTAATATTGTTCTCACTTAAAATTTTTCGTTTATATCTTATATTTATATACTTTATTATCGTATATAAAACCTTATAAAAATATCTTCTTCGCAGTTTAATTAAATCTGAGACATAAAATTGCTCATATATCTTTGACTAGAACAAAATCAGATCCGTGGTGTATAATATACCTAATGTTTGAATCACATAAATATATTATTTGATAGGGTGACAATATAGTTTAGTGGAGTTTACTCTTGTTATTCCGTGTTCGAATCAATTGGAGGAAAACATCGAGCGATACGTCAAATATGTGTGTGAATCACTGTGATAGAGACGAGGAGTAAGAGGTTCTTTACTTATTCATGTGGTAAGTAAGAGTATACATCCGCTATTCGCCCGCTACCCGCTCGCACTTAGACCAAACATGTATGATACGTAGAATAAACTAGTAAACGATGAATGGTACACGCCACACAATGGGCTAGAACAAATACTCTTTACCGCTACACAAACATTGGACTTCACTCAACCAGCCGTACATAATGTAGACAGTCGACTACATAATTATTATCATACCTATATTATATTAAGTAGCCAGAACTCCGGTTTATAATTATGTATATATTATCCACGTATTTGTATGATAATAATTGTGGGGAGTTTTGAGTGATCAAAGCGGTTTGTGTCAATCGTAAGTGGTCGAAATGTGGAGTTTTAAGGTGTTACCAGAACAATCGATCGATTGTTGATCGACGCCATCGATCGATGGTAGAATGGATAAGTCGATGTCGATCAATCGATTGGTCAGGTAGAAACTATCGATCGACGCCGACGTTGACTAATCCAGTCCACGATCATTCGATGTTGTCTTGTCGTCGATCGACGATCGATCGATTGGTCTGGTAACTGCTTTAGTTGGGGTTGGTAACGTCAGTGGCACAATTTATGTCGAAGTTTCATACTTTTTTCGAATTTTATGAAGCGAGATTTCCTTTACAATTATTTTCAATTTAATTGAATTTAGATTAGGCTTGTAATTTGATACATAAGCTAACATCAAAGTATGGTTTTACTGAAATTCCGTAAAGGTACTTTTCATTGGACACCCTGTGCAATCCATCAAATAATGCTATCAACAATTCCAATATTGTTACGCAAAACCTGAGCCTCTTTTCAATATCAATTTATTTCCTATATCTGTTGTTCCATGGTTGAAAATGGTTTACAAGATAATTTATTGATAAGCCTTATATATCCTTGAATTTTTTGTGATACATGTATAAATAATACATTACATAAAAATACATAATGGTAATCTATGTAAGTACCTACCTATGAACGATTTGAATCGCAATACCTATTCCTAGAAGTTGTAGAGTTGAGATTGTATTAAAGAAGTTGTTATGTTACGAACTATACTTATTTATTTTCCGGTTTCGGGCGTATTGCGTGATTTATGCATAACATCACGATGCCAAATCATGTGTTTGAACTTAAAGACTACAAGTAAATGTGAATACTCTGACCTAATGACCTGATATGTATTATAAGACGCACTCTATTCATAAAATATAATATTAACAACAACAATTACCAACTGGGTTTTTAATAAACTCAACTAACAAAACTATCACTATGACGACCCGGATGGTGCTTTGGTTAACACGCCGGATCGCTGTTCCGACGGTTCTGGATTCGATTCCCAGTTCCCAGCAGGCGGAAATTTGAATGATGAGTTTAAAGGAGATGTTTCAAATCCGGCCCACAATATGTACAGTACCTCGAGAAATCGAGAAAAATTCATGGAACTTGGGAAAAATAAAGATAAATTGCTTAAATGCATACTTTTCTGGTACAAATTTTGTATTTATCAATCCATTTTTATCAATTTTCAACATGGCGTCTTGCCAAGTTGTCATTGATCATAGATCGCGAACTGTCTACTGTCACTTTAAATGACAGAATTGTAGGTACATATGTCAAACTTCTATCAAATTAACCAACATGACGTGTGATGACAGCTTACCGCCATGACAGACTTTTGTTTTTGTGTTGCAATTTTAAGTGTACATTTTTGTGTTATACCACAAAACTAAAGCAATTTAAAGGAATTGGATGATTGAAAACTGTTTTAATTGTGTTTCTCCATTTTTGAGTATGGTGTACAAAGAGGTGGCCGGGGCTCCATACATTTTGAAACATCTCCTTTCCGTTCTCGGCCTGAGTGTGTGTCCTTGTCTTGTGTGTTGTCCATGGCACCCACGACACAGGGTATTCTAGTGTGGGGCTATGAGTGTGTAGCGTTATTAATTTATTTATCACTAAGTGTGCATGTGCATGTAGTAGTGGTATGTATCGCGCAAGACCTTTCGTATGAAGCTTTCAATCTGTCTATACTATTGTAATTTGTGCTAACAATCCCTACTTACCACGCTACCCAACTAAACATAATATATTCTTAATACCGTTTTCTATCTGGACTAACCATTTTAGTCCAGATTTGAATTTTGTTCTGGGTCGGTCATAATGTCATTGTCATCATCATGATGATCATGGGCGGCAGTGGAAGAGTAGGTAGTGCTCTGTAAAAATACAGTGATATCGAAATGTAAAAAGCTATACCTACTTGCCTACGCTAAAACCTATTCAATTGGTCTAATAAAATTTTAAATGTACCTAAACTTAGCATAACTCGTTTACATTTCTTAATTTCAATATGGACCAGGTTGTCGCTAGTGTTTTATTACTGGAATTTCATTAGTAACAATCGTGAAATAAAAATATTAATAATTATATAAAGAACTCAAAAGAAAAAAACAAGTGTCACAATATCAACATAAAATAGGTACTTCATGGTGCTGCAGGCGGGGACAAACGTAGTATACCTACTTGTGATAAATCTTTTTCAACCTGTAGGTACCTAATAGTATTGTTTGTCCCCGCCTGCAGCACCATGAAGTATTTTATGTTGATATTGTGACACTTGTTTTTTTCTTTTGAGTTCTTTTGTAAGCAGTCGGGTTTTTTGTTTTTATAATAATATTTTTATTTCAGACTTTTTAGTGTTTTCATCGAAAAATTCTACTTTTTGGGATGGTTTTTGTCAATTTGTGTTAAAACGTATGCCTAAACGTTATATGACATAATTATATATATTTGAAAAGGTCTTTTCACGATCTTTCATTTGATACCCATATTGCTAAGATAAGAAAAAAAACTCAAGATTATCCCCTCTTTTTCTTCCACTTTCGGGCGCCATTTTGAAAATTCATATAGCCTGCGACACTTCTACAGTTCTAACGAATTCAACGATACCTCATTATGTCGAAATCCGTTCAACCGTTTGGGCTGTGGGGCGGCACAAATAAATGGACATACAATATTATACAAAACATACATACACTCGAAAAACATAACCCTCCTTCTGACGACGCAGTCGGGTAAAAAAAGATGGCAAATGTTCAAATGTCATGTTTCACCGAATGTTCTATTTATATTTTTTAAAACATTGCGTTGTATGTTTGTTTATTTTTGTCCTTGTCAAACTCATTTGACAGATACGACAACGGAAGGATACCTAATGGTAGATTACTCATAATTCATAATTATGTGTGCAATAGTTTGCACACACCAAAATTACTGTTTTAAATTATTTTAGTTTAAAATTTAATGTACTTAATCATCATCATTACTAAATAAAATAATGGGTAATGATTATGGCTATAGTAGGTAGTAGGTACGCTCTACGAATCTTGAAGTGACTTTTACTCATCGATCTGCTCTATCAATACCTAGTTAAAACAATTTTAATCAAATACTCGATGTTTTCCGAACTATATGAATGATTTTCGTTGATTTTCGTTAAAAATCGAAAATACAATTCTACTTTATAATTAGAGCTACTATAGGTACCTACTTACTGTTTAATTACAACTCAATACCAATACGTAACTTTTTCACGTTACCTGGATAATAATTAATAACTATTGTAATTTATATAATAACGTATCATGTATTTAATTAATATTATTCTTAGACTAGCTTTCCGCCCGCGGCTTTGCCCGCGTGGAATTTTGTTAGGTATATAGCGTATTTTTACTGAACTCGACAGTGCTTTTCTTTAGACTTATTTTAGAAAAAAATATTTTTCAGGCTGAAATCTTATTACAACTTCAATTTAATACTGAACAAAATCGCCCATGTAGTTTAATATTTGCTGCTTTCCCTTCATAAGAAAGTCCAACTCGCTCTTGGCTTGGAAGTTATTTTTCAGGAATTTGCATTTTACGATCCCGTGGAAATGTCCTAAGCAAATTTCCCGTCTCGTATAAATATTTGGAGTACTAAATCTCTATTTAATTTTACACCTACCTATATATTTTTAAAGTTTAGGGGTGATTTTGAAAAAATACTGAAGCACATTTTTTAATTAACAAAGAGACTGGACATTCATTTTCAAGACCCTAACTTGGAAACTAACGAAAAAAACACAAATTTCCACCCCGTATTTTTAGGGGTTGGAAGTTTAATTCGAAAAAACACATGATTTTTTATTTACAACAAAGAGTATTTACCTATTTTCAGCTTTCTATCTTGAAAACTTTATTAAGTCCCATACAATCTTTCACCCCCCTTTTAAAGGGGTTGAGGGTTAATTATCAAAAAAATCTGATACACGTATTCATTAATTTGAAGTAAGCAACCAAAATTCAAATTTCCAAGTCACTAACTTCAATGTTGTAGAATTTTCATATAATAGTTTTCACCCCTTTCATCCCCTTCGGAGTGGAATTTCCAAAAATCCTCTCTTGGTCCCCTACACTCCCCAAGGAACATACATGGCAAATTTCATTTTTCTAACTTAGAAAATGACGGACTTCCATACAAACTTTCAACCCCTATTTTACCCCCTTAGGGGTAGAATTTCCAGAAACGCTTAAATACGTATCTATTAATTTTTAATCAGTAGCCCAAAAATAAAGTTTCATGTTTCTAACTTAAAAAATGACAGTCTTCCATACAAACTTTCAACCCCTATTTCACCCCCTTAGAGGTTGAATTTCATAAAATCCCGTCTTAGTGAGCACTTACATCCTTAAAAGAACCCGCATGCAAAATTTCACACTCCTAGCACTTGTAGTTTCTGAGATTTTGTGATGAGTGAGTGAGTCAGTGACCTTTCGCTTTTATATATATAGATTATGTACTTTGCACTACTAATTGGTACGTACAATAAACAATATAAAGTAAACTCGACACTCGAATGTTTTTCTAAATTACTTAACAAGTTCACTCAAAACATCTTGTAACTACATCAATCAATGATAACAGACAAAATAATCCGTGCAGTGACAATTCAATCCTTGTTATCAAAATGTATGACTATTTGATTTCTTCAGAAAATTTCCTATTACTAGCTAAACTCGTAAACACTTCCGTGTGACAACGTTACATAGCAACGAAGAGGCCACTATGCATAAATAAGATTACCCGTATCACTTAGAATTTCCCACTTTGGAACTTCGGAAGTAATTTCCTTTTTTATTGTTTCCACTAACAAAGTTAGTTGTATCGTTAGTATCTACAAACAAGTTTTTAAGAAGGTACTTAAATAATAATACTTAATAATAAAGCACACACATTCTTTTATTTTTTAACGCAAAATATTCATAGCCTTACACCTCACTCCTAGAATTCCCTGTGTCATGGGTGCCATGGACAACACACATTCACCACACACTCAGACCTAGAACGAAGATTTAAATGCATCGTTCAAATTTTCGCCTCGCTGGGAATCGAACCCAGGACACTTGGAACCAATCTAGCCTTATTTAATAATGAACTATTTCTTTTAAATATAACCGACTCCACGATCGATAAGTGGATATAATTAATACTTTGCTGAAAATCGTATCAAAATCAGTTCAGCCAAACGTGAGATAATCGCGCACAAATATACATACATACTTGTACATGCAGGTTAAACTGAGAATCTCCTCTTTTGAAGTCGGTTAAAAATACTAATAAATAAGTAACTGAACATTCACAAAAGCGAATAGAGTATCCATTGGCGCAGCACTTTTTAAATCTAAAGGAACACATTGTTCTTGTCTACAAACAAATAATGAAAATCAGGTAATATATAGAGAAGGTAGGTCCTGAACCGTATTTTCTTTAGATAAATAGACAAGATTTATTTATCCTATTTGTTCTGGTATCCTTGTTAATGTTTAGACTCAATCTTTTGAATCCCATTTAATCCTTTAGTAGATAAATTGCCGTAATTGAGTATGCTATAGGCTTACTCAGATTTGAGAGAAGACCCGTGCTCAATAATGTGCCATTAAAGGTTGAAGCTAGATTTTTCACAATCCTATTTAGTCGTTCTTCACAATTTTTATGAAACCCGTGTACAAACATGCTTCTTAGTCAACTGATTAAGGATGTCATTCGTCTGTCAGTCTAAATATCAGCAATTTATAAAGTAAACTAGCTGACCCGGCAAACGTTGTTTTGCCAAAAAATGTTAAGGGTGAAGAACCCTTATCACTTAGGGGTATGAAAAATAGATAGTAGCCGATTCTCAGACCCGCTGAATATGCATATAAAATTTGGTAAAAATCGGTAAAGCCGTTTCGGAGGAGTAAGGTAACTAACATTGTGACACGAGAATTTTATATAATATATGTATGTTACCGATAATTTGCGTAGATCAGATTGAGTTATTTTAGATTAACGAGGTATTTTGCAGATTATCTGGCTGAGTCAGTTAAAGTGGAAAAAATAATTGAGTTCCTACATTAACTAGTTAATCTGCAGACTAACGGCCATGCATACGGTAAATTCTATAAAATAAATTCTTGTTTAAACGTCAACTGTTAAAAACGACATTGAACGGAAACATAAAAATTGAGTTGATTTTGGATATAAAACAATGAATACTCATTTCCACTACTACTCAGTCAAATTCTTCAAGGTGTAGGTAGGTCGAATTGGTTACATAACCGAATTAGCCTACCCCTACTCCATGTAGTCTTGTATGCCCTGCCCCCAGAGTGTTTTTAGAACCCGGAGGCGCGGTAGGAGGACAGCCCCCGCCACTGTAACAAAACGCAGACACGTAGGTGTCTGTGCTTTGTTACGCAAGGGCGAAGGGGCTGCACCTTCCGCAGCGCCGGAGATGTCATGGTTCGAAGTTATGCCCTATTTTCCGCGTTTTTACGATTAGGCCAAACTGAGTTCACCATTTCATGAAATGCGACCATTACATGATATGGTCGATCATTTCATGATGTGAGCAAATCTACGATGTGGCCACGACGTCAACACAAATTGGTACTCTGTAGCCAGTCTTCCGCAATTTAACGATGTACGTTCCGTTACTATGCAGACTAGGTAAAGTGCAAATAAGACCTTTTTTAATTCAAATTTTACACTTTAACGTATCGTATCAGTGAATCTGTGTGCACATTAACTTATTATACATTTTAACGGTAACATAATTATATAAGATAGGTAGCACGTTTTTACACACCGCATTTGTTCGCAATCCAGGAATTCTAGACTGTCAGCGCGTGAGTATCGCCAAGACCCATTGGCACTGGCATTGGCAAATTACAAACAATATCACACAAATAGCGATAAATTATCACTGGTTTTGATGAAGGAATACCTGTATACCTGAAACTTCTGCAAATAATGTTCTAAAAGATGTGAATAGTCAATCCGCATTTGGCCAGCGTGGTGGACAATGGCACAATACCCCTCTCGAATGTGCGAAGGTTTAAGCCAGCTATGGACTGCAATGATGAATGAATGATGGTCATGTAATATGTACAATAAAATACAAACACACGCCAATTTAATAAATTACATTTACGAGCGGTAGATAATAATGTTACCTACGTGTAAACAATAGGCGACCTTATCGCTTAAAGCGATCTCCTTCAGCTAATTTAGGATACAAGTCTTAAGTTAGGCAAACGACTATAATCTTATATTTATAAAATTCTCGTGTCACAATGTTAGTTACCATACTCCTCCGAAACGGCTTGACCGCTTGTAGTGAAATTTTGTATGCATATTCAGTAGGTCTGAGAATCGGCTACTGGCTATTTTTTATACAAGTGATAAGGGTTGTTCACCCTTAACAAATGTTAAGGACTCTTTTTCAATTTTTGGACAAAATTTTTTGTTTTTTTTTTCTATAATGTGGCATTAAAAATACATACAACCCTAAATTTTCACCCTTTTATCACCAACTCCTATTTTTTAATAGTAATTTTCCTAGAAATAATTTATATGGCATAACAACGTTTGCGGGGTCAGCTAGTAGGTACCTACTATAATATTTAATTTATAGACATAGTGAAAGCAGCTGAGAACAGAACCTATATATATAATGAATATAGTTGATTTATATGTTTTAATATCCAACAAGATTCTACCTGAGTTACTCCCATCCTTAAATTTTTATAAGCTTATCGGAGTCGGTTATACTTTTTTACAGGCAACCATTTCAGTCCTCAGCGGTAGCAACGAATCTGTAACCGAATTAGATCGCTGAATTATTACTAACACACACTAACAGGACTAAGTATCACTAAATCTGTCCTTTCACTTATTAATAAACTAATGAACTAATATTCTAACACCCATCTACTAAATGGACGAGCCATCGTATTCTTAAATTGAGTCTTGCTCTAGGTCGTTCTCAGCAGTCTTGGGCGGTAGCGGAAGGGTGGTGCTGTATGCTCGTTCGCTACCTCAATCCCATAAAGAAAAGTTAAGAACTAACCCTTTTTATTTTCACCTATAGACATCAGAAAAAATCATCACTGATATCTTCTCAGAGAAGAAGAAAAAAAAGACTGGCTTTTGAACTCCCAACCGAAATACGACAAATTGTTAGGCAGTTGATATAAGCAATGTAGTACACCACCACCTACACCATCTTAAAGTACCTTTGAGGTTACTCTAGATGGCACAGAGTTCAAAGATCTCTGAAAAGAGGAACTAGGCGCCTTGTCCTTGGCTGTTGTTTACTCGCCTTTCAAACATTTTAATGTAACCCTAATTTTCTTGCATTTCTTGTTAATGAAACATATCAGATTACCTACTGAAATGTGTAACCTTCAAAGGTATTAGGTATTAGCTTAGGTAAATAATAACTAAGTAAATTAGTGTATTAATATTCAATAAAGCCTATTAGTCTATTCCTAATGGTTTAGGGCTGAGCTACCAGTTGAGGCATTCCTTTTAAATTCAACACAACCCGCTAAATGTGGTGGGAAATTGTGAAGCATCATACCAAAACGAAAGGAATATTTTTCATTCGACTAAAATTGGTATACCTCCTATACGGAAGTTAATACATTATTGGGTTGATAATACAATTAGACGTTTTGATTCGGCTTCTAGTATCCGAAAACTTGTGAATGTTGAATTTTAGATTTTTAGTTTAATTTCCTGTGGCCTTGGTAAATATTAATAGGCATAGGTATACATAAATAAATAAATATGAAATAATAATATATTATGCGCAATCATTATCATTAATTTTTATAGCTACCTGAAATGAACATAATTATATTACTAAAGTTTTATTATTCAAATATCAATGCGTGAAACATGTATGTGTTAACCTTTAATCCTCGTATTCCCATATATTAATTTACATTATTATTTAAGTGTGAAAAATAAACGTGCTCGTATATACCAATTTTACCAATTTAACGACACCAAGAATATTAATGTAGGGAATTGTAAAACTGCAAAAAATTGCTTAACTTTAAACAAAATTCTTATATAAAGATCTCCATACAATAATCTGAGGCATAGACTCGCCGAAAAGATAATCTAGCCGTCAATAAGTGACTAGGTATATTCTTCTTTATTGAATAATTGACTTCGCCTTGATAATACTGCCATTATACTTCTATAAACAACTGTTGCAAGATAATGTGTTATTTTAAAACACTTACAAATGATTCGTACAAATTTGTTGATAAGCAGATACGTTTGTTATATATTCGATAATTACAAAGGCAAAGGTTATATTTATTGTTAATGGCATTAATACGTTAATTCGCACATACTCGACGAATGATGCCTTGTGCGGTATTAAGTAATTGTGTAAATATCGCTCTCAAGTCCGGGGTCACTGGCTACGAAGAACACGTATACACAAAAAAAAACATATTTTTGAAAAAGGAAACTTACCAATTTTTTTTAACAAACAGTTCTAAAGTCACTTAACACTAAATAAACTTCACTTTTAGTTTAATCACTCACTTAACCACTATCAACGATTTTTGTCTATAGGTAAGTAACATTGTGAAAAATACGTTTTATACTTGTTCCTTAGTTTATGGGTAAGATAAAATATATCGACAGTCTGAGCGTCGTAGACATGAAGAGAGTATACGTCCACATTCCTTGGCGGTCGGAACTGCACTGAATCGCCGCCTGAACTCTTCACTTCATTTCAGAACTTCAGTATCAGTTATCTATACGCCTGGTGCGGTCAGGCAAGTTCATTAAATTCAAATTCAAATTCAAATTCAAATTCAAATTCAAATATTTATTTCTTCGAAGTAGGTTTTTACAAACGCATTTCGAAAGTCAAGTTACGCCATCGCTTCAACAAATCCCTACGGTGAATGGACTTGGAAGAAGAAGCGGCAAGAAACTTCCAAGGAGTCTTTTTTTTCTCTTTCTCCACTCACAGTACAGGTTGCACTTAGTACTAATTACGGCTAAACTTAAAGAAAAACTTATTCTAGTCTAAGCGGAACTGGTCGCGGCATTATCACTCCCAGGCACCCTTATCATTAACATAGTCATCTATACCATAATATCCTTTACTAACAAGTAGTGATTTTACACGTCGCTTAAACATTCCAATTGGTAAATCACGTATCGTCTTGGGTAACTTATTGTAAAATTGAACACCAAGCCCCATAAAAGATCGTTGCACCTTACGTAGGCGAAATGCAGGCGTGACTAAATTATGTCTATTTCTTGTAAGGTGATTGTGTGTATCACTATTAATTTTGAACATACCCAAATTTTTTCTTATGAATATTAAGTTACTATAGATGTATTGAGAGGCTACTGTTAAAATACCTATTTCTTTGAACTTTTCACGCAAAGAATCGCGCGTCTTTAATCTATAGATAGCCCTAACAGCTCGTTTTTGCAGCACAAATATGGCATCTATGTCAGCTGCTTTGCCCCATAATAAAATGCCATAAGACAAAAGGCTATGAAAGTAGGCAAAGTAAACGAGTCTAGCAGTTTCAACGTCGGCAAATTGCCTTATCTTTCTAATTGCGTATACCGCTCTACTTAATTTAGATGCTAGTGCCGATATATGAAAGCCCCACTGAAGTTTGGAGTCCAAAGTGACTCCCAGAAAAACTGAGGTCTGTTCCATAATTAAAGTTTCGTTATTTAATTTGAGAATTTTGTCTATTTTTTGTACATTTGGAAGCATAAATTCTACACACTTGGTTTTTTTAGTATTTAAAAGTAGATTATTTGCAGTAAACCAATGAGATACGCGAGACAGAGCACTGTTTACGTCGTCATAATTTGATTTATTTCTATTCGTCTTAAATACTAGTGATGTATCATCAGCAAACAGCACAATATCCGCATATTTTTTAATATAATACGGCAAATCGTTTATGTAAACAAGAAAAAGAAAAGGCCCTAGAATTGAGCCTTGAGGAACACCCAGAACGCATTTTGACCCCGTAGATTGGGAATCGTTAACGCTAACACATTGACGTCTATCCCTTAAATACGATGCAATCAAGTTAAGTGAAGTATTCCTGATGCCATAGTGTTTAAGCTTTAATAGTAGGGTTTCGTGCTCTACACAATCAAACGCTTTAGACAAATCACAAAACACACTTATGGCGTTCTGAGAAGTCTCCCAGGCTTCAAAGATGTATTTTAGAAGCCTGGCACCCGCATCAGTTGTACTACGGCCCTTAGTGAAGCCATATTGTTCCGGGTGAAGCAAATTATGGGCGTTGAAGTGGTTAATCATTTGATTTAATAAAATCTTTTCAAAAACCTTACTTAGAGTTGGTAAAATGGAGACAGGTCTGTAATTATTAAGGTCTGTTTTATCACCTGATTTGAAAACTGGGATGATTCAATCAAAATTCAATAATACGCTAAGATAATATTTATGTGTGATATAATTATACTAATTTGGGTTATTATACGGGTCAGGGAGCAGGTGGAAAAATTTAGATTTGAATTTTCGAATCGGTTGACGTCACTTTGAATTGTTGTACTTATTTATTCCGTATTGAGATTTGCCAACTGTCCAATTCTTTCGAACTTTAGTTGAATAAGTAGAAGACTAATAATTTAAGATTATTTATTGCCATGCCAGAGACAAACCGTTACCAAAGTGTTCTAAAAGAAACTTTAATCAACACCGACATATAACAAGATTCTCATAGGATCGTTAGTCTAATTGGCAAGAGGTGTACACGATCAGGATCAGACCGGAATGGTCAAATTGCATAGTATCAGACCGGAAAAAATACCTATGATGGATCTATTTGAATGGATCAGACCGGAATAACTCGTTATTAACAATGCTGTCTGTCATCAATGTTAGATAACATTGATATATTTAGTTATCTTTTATCACAATAGGGCATAGCTATTGTATTATTAATCAAATCGACTATATGAATCGACTATACGTCAAGAAAACTCGGTTCCGCAGTCCAGCTTTTTTATTCTGAAACCTCAGACAGCATATAAAATGAAGAATGTCTGTTACTGTCCGTTCAGTACAAATAGAATATTTCCGTTTCATTTATTTATAACTCGTGGCACAAAAATTATAAAAGCTATAAATATTTTATGGATTCTAGTTTAAAATGCACTCCTGAAAATCTGAGTTCTGTAAAGCTCCTCGTCTTTATTCCAATGTAACACGATATACGTAACATTTATGAATGGATATTCTGGAAATATGAATAAAGGCATCCCCATTTTATACCTTTTCATACCTATTGTTATTATTTGTATTGTAGAATTGGTTGTGGTAGTAGGTAAAATATTCCTTTAGAATAGTTACACCATTATACATATTATGTACAATAATAAATAGGTAAATAAATAAATAAACAGCTCTAAACGCTACATGTTAGTTGATGGGAAAATGTCGATCGTATTAAATTTATAAATTTTATAAAAGTCTATAAATATTCGTCTTCATTACATTTTAAAACTGTTACGTTTCCTTTTACAATAGGGGGAATCCGGGAGACTTGCCCAGATGGGAGACTTGAACCACCTTTTAAAACTCAGCTTAAATTTCACGCTGAAGAAACGTCAAGACGGTCATTGGTAGCGCACGGGAGGCCAATAACAAGCACGCCGCCATTTTTAACAATGGCTAGTTCGTTTGGCTGCCAGGTTTGGAAAGGTGTTTTTGTTGTGGCGGAGTAAATTTTATAAACTTTTGTAGTTTTGAGATTGTGGCCGAGTTAATAGAGGTACGTATTATGTATTAATATTATGTTATTACCTTAGACGTGTGCGAAGTGTTTTTTCGCTAAGATTGATTGTTTTTTCTAGGAGTAGAATTTAATGTCAAAGTAGTATATGCGGGAGAGTTGCACCATAGCGGGTGCGGGAGATATGCTCAGTGGTTCATGTCTCCCTCTATAGTGTTTGTATGAGGATATTTAGTGTTTTATTTAAGAGATGTAGAAATTTAAAACTTTTTGACGAAATTTAAAAACAATTTAATTTAATAGCCTTGACACGCAAATCCTATTTGTATTATGTCTGTATTTTATGATTAGATTATTTTTTATTACAGATTAATTGCGTGAAAAATATTTCCATTTCAATATAAGCCTTCTGAAAAAACAATGAAAAGAAAAAAACATACTACTACACAATTAGAAAACGCAATACGTGAGCTAAAGGACGGTGCATCATTACGAAAAACAACTATTAAGTATGGAATCGATAGAACTACACTAAGACTTTACAAGTTGAACGAACAAAAATTTTAAAAAATTGAAGAAAAAAACAGTCAGTATAAAGAGTCGCTGAAGAAAAACTCCTAGTTGAATATTTACTTTCGTGCAGTAAAATGCATTACGGTCTGACTAGAAAGCAAACATTGCAATTGGCCTTTGAATTTGCAGAGGCGAATTCTAAAAAGTGTCCTCGTAGCTGGGCAACAAATAATGCTGCTGGAAAAGATTGGTTTCGTGGATTTCTTTCCAGAAATAAAGAAGTGAGTTTAAGAACACCTGAAGCCTCTAGCTTGTCTCGTGCTACGAGTTTTAATAAAAAAATGTTAACGAATTCTTTACAAATTTAAAGATAGTGCGTGAAAAATACAAATTCGAAGCACAAAATATCTATAATTGCGATGAAACTGGATGTACGACCGTCCAAGCATGTCCAAAAGTTATAGCCAGTAAGAAGTCGAAACAAGTCGGACAAGTCACATCAGCAGATAGAGGAACGGCCGTAACAATTTATTTCGCCATCAAAGCGATTGGACACGTGACACCTCCCTTCTTTATATTTCCAAGGGTTAGATATCAAGAACATTTTGTATCGGAAGGACCGGTAAGAAACGTAAAAATGTTTAATTTTATTAACAAAATTTTTAATAATTATGTTGACTGTGGTGTGTAATAATATGTTGAAGTTTTGTTTTTTTTTTCTTTATAAGAAGAGCAATATCCGTGTTTCATTATAATTTAATTTCGTTTTGTGATATTTGGGTTAATAAATCTGTGATTAAATCTGTAATGTTTTTATTTTCTTCCTTTAAAAAGCAGTGTTCAACTCTCCCCAGACCCCGGTTCAAGTGTCCCATAGGGTGGGGAGAGTTGAATCATATCCCATTTTTTATTAAAATTTGTATAACATATTTCAGTAATATAATATGGAAAATCCAAATACGCATAAGTAAACCTAAATAAATAAGCTATCGTTTATTATTATAATTGAATCACTAAGCCTCCTTATTACGAAAATATATGACACTTTAAAAAAAGCGGTTCAACTCTCCCGGACTCCCCCTACTGCCTTATTTGTGCTATTACTGAAAAAGATCGACTGGCAGAGAATACTTCTAGCATAAAATATCCTTCTTTGTTTTTCTATAATATTAATCTCCTATTCTACATATACATCTTCTATCAATACATAATATAATGAAATTCAAACTGATCGCTGTTTCTGCACGCTAATCTCAGAAAGGTTGAACGGATTTTTATCGGACTACTTATAGGAAAAACTCCTACGTACGAACGAAATCGTGGGCAACAGCTAGTTATGAATAAAAATAAATAAATTATTCACCCTTACCTAATCTTCTAAATAATTCATCTTTGTCCCAATCCCAGGTAAGTACAACAATCAAAACACTACATAAACTCTGCCGCTTTTACGGCAACTTATTTTTATGAATTCTGTCATTATTCAGATTGCCACGTTAAAACTTCCGTCTTGTTTAGATACTCGACGAATATTCGGCTTACTTTCACGCTAATTATTTATTTATTCCTACACTAGAACGACCACAAATACACACAGCTGTAGGTATTTCTCCCTCAAATATCTATTATAAGTACATAGTTTATGCGCGAAAACAGACGGTAATGCCTTTAATTCGAGTGAAAAACACGAGGAGAGTACGAGCCAATAACGAATAGCCAATATGCATGAATAGGCCGTTTACTAATATTTGCGATTTCTCGCTCTAGTATCTAAACGGGGCATTATAGCGTTCAAGCGCAATAATAAAATGTTCATGTCACTTTTCTTGTTTATGATTCAAGTCAATAACTTTCTTAACCAAAGTAAAGAGCCGTCGGAAATGAAGGAAAGTTAAGTAGACTATTTTTCTGTGCGCGGCCTTGTAACTTGTAAATCGCTTTACAGAAGAGACGCTCCAAAAATGCTGTCTTTGAACTTTGTAAGCCAATTTAACCTCCGTGATAATACTATTTAATATTATTGTGTAATAACACTTTTATTTATTTATTGATTGCAACTTTTATCGCAAATGGCACTGCTTATTATCAACTTTATTTTGCTTTATCGTCTCAGTTCATTATTTTTGTTATATCAATGTAAAATGGTAAATAGGTATTCATCGCCGCCCATGGAACTCTAAGAAGAAAGAAGGAAAAAGAAAGAATGTGACTCTTAAGGCTGAAACACGATAAATTGTTTAGAGGCTGACTTAGGCAAGAAGTTAGTAGCTATATATGTTACCGTTAAAATGCATAATAAGTTAATGTGCACATTAACTAGGTAATCTGCAGATACACTGATACGATACGTTAAAGTGTAAAAAAAGGTCTTATTTGCACTTTACCCAGTTAGTCTGCACAGTAACGGATGGTACATCGTTAAATTGCGGAAGACTGGCTACCTGAGTACCAATTTGTGTTGATGTCGTGGCCACATCGTAGATTTTCTCACATCATGAAATGATCGACCTGGCCGATCGATCGAGATTTGTTCGAATCGTAAAAACGCGGAAAATAGGGCATAACTTCGAACCGTGTCGTCTCCGGCGCTGCGGAAGGTGCAGCCCCTTCGCCCTTGCGTAACAAAGCAAAGTTATGGTGCGTACAGACTATGTAACAAAACATGTTATAAAACATAGTTAAATAACATGTTTTATAAATGTGGACGCTATGTGTTACAAAAACAAGTTATACAACATGTTATTAGTTTGTGCAACAATATTATATAACTTTTGCGCACGAGTTACCTACTTATGCCTTGTTATAAAACATTGTTATACAACAATGTTGTTTTAATGTGTACGGTCTTGTAACATGTTTCATTGTTAGACAACAATGTTAGATAGTGTGGACGTGTTATAAAACAGAAGTTATATAACATGTTGCATAATCTGTACGCACCATTACAGCGGGCGGGGGCTGCCCTCCCTCCGCGCCTCCGGGTTCTAAAAAACACTCTAGGGGTAGGGCATACAAGACTACGTGGAGTAGGGGTAGGCTAATTCGGTTCTGTAACCAATTCGACCTACCTACCTTGAAGAAGTTGACTGAGTAGTAATGGAAATGAGTATTCATTGTTTTATATCCAAAATCAACTCAATTTTTATGTTTCCGTTCAATGTTACTCGTTTTTAACAATTGACGTTCAAACAAGAACCTATTTTATAGACTTTACCGTATGCATGGTCGTTAGTCTGCAGATTAGCTAGGAAGTCTGCAGATTAACTAGTTAATGTATGAACTCAATTATAGTTTTTCCACTTTAACTGACTCAGCCAGATAATCTGCAGAATACCTCGTTAATCTGCATTCTATCTGATTTACGCAAATTAAAGGTAACATATATACTATATATCTGTAGGGGGATAGCTTCGAAAAATATCCGACCTATCTCGGAAGGTTTAAGGGCTATATTATGTGGGTCGAGCGCGTGCACGCGCTTCTCTTTGGGAGACTAGTGCTTTACGTTTACTATGTAATCCCATTTTTGCAAAATTTTACACTGATTCTCCGCTTCCACGCTTAGCTTGACATTATTATATAGCCTAAAGCTTTCCTCGATAAATGGATTATCCATGAAAACCTAATTTTTCAAATTCAGTCAGTTCCTGAGATAAGCCCGTTCAAACAAGCAAACAAACTCTTAACCCATTAAAACCCCTTTATTGCCATGCTCCGCTTAAGAGAGCTCCAAATTGGCATATATGAATTCACGAGTGCAAAACAGGTTCGAATCCAATATATAAATAAATAATGATGATGAGATTAATTCAAGATTAAACGATAGACCGAATTAAGCAAGAACAGCCACAACAAAAAACAAAGTGCCTAAACTGATGTCATTGTCCTCCTCAGATAAACAGTAACTGTCCGTAAACTTAAAGATTATGTTCCTTTTAACAAAACTTTGGAATATTTAAAGTGTTAAAATATATTTTTAATTAACATTACACATTCAATGCCATAAACGCTCCCTTCACAATTAAGTTACTGGGGGTGTACGAACTTCGTTATAGTTTCGCTGTAATTTTACGGGGAATATATATATATATATATTATGTAAAAGCTACAAACACAGGCGTATGCTTGAGGGAGCAATAAGTTTAAGCAAACACTCGAACTCAACAAAATGAATTTCTTCAAGAATCTTGCTTGTGCAAGAGTCATGGAGATATCTTTATGTAGCTTAAATAAACACCTGGCTTATGCAGGCATGAGTAATATGAACGTATTTTTCTATTATCTGTGTAAGGGATCTTAAATGTTTTGTTACTAGTAGAGGAAATGAGGGCAGAATAAATATTGAATGGGCAGTGTGATAGATGTTTGGGCAAAGGAAAGTATCTGTTTAGTTAGCAAATGGCAGGGTTAAGTGAAGGAATAAGTGTCTATTTGCACGTGTGGGGTAGGTTATAGGTACATATGTATGTCGTAAATGAATAAAACTAAGCATTTTCATACACTAATTTCTTTCATATTTCTCGACTACCATCCAGTGTATGTGTGATCATAAAATAACCCCTTTTTACCACATTATGAATAAACATACGGTACATATATACCAAAATAGTTTTTTTTTAATTTTTGTCTGTCTGTCTTTCTTTTTTTCTTTTGATTTGTTCCGGCTAATCTATAAAAAGGCTATACCGATTTCGAAGGAACTTTCACTGGAAGATCGAAGATACTGTGGAGAATAACATAGGATACTTTGTATCTTTAAATTGGATTGGATTGGGACTTACGCGGGGAAAACTCTCAAGCATACGAAGTCGCGGGCACAGCTAGTCTTCAATAAATGATCGTATAAATTTGAAGAAATTTATCAACAAAACTAATTGATACTTGGTACTGACTTTTAACTTTGAATTTTTAAACCCTTTTTTATGTTTAAACTTATTAATACCTGTTTTTTTTCAGTTATGCAAAAGTTCAGTCCTACTGGTTCACTGGTGAAAGTATAAAGCCGTAACAAATAAAAAATTCACTTTTTCATTTATAATATTTGGTAATATTGTAATGATTGATGTAGAACAAAGTTTGTTAACATAGGAGTATATTTGAAGCAATACAAGGCTGCTTATATTTTCTAAATGTCTGATTAAAATCTTTCAATAACTTGTACAAAAGTTAATTTAAGATGATTTCTAATGAAACATAAATTCAAATTTATTCCGTATAATCCAATTTATAATTCGATGCTGCTTCGTGTACGTTCGCATTCAGTAGAGATATTTACGTATAGTGTGACGCAATCACTAACAAGTATAGTCTCTGCGAAATCAATTTGGTTATATCTTTAATAGGTGTTTCGGAGAAGTAACACAACTCGGTATATCATCGGTACATCAAGTTACATCAAGTAACTCGGTACATCAAGTTATTAAGAACTAACTAATGTCAGTTATTACCTGTTTATTAGTAAGCAAATGCTAAGCTTCTCACAACTTTAAGTCTGTTGATTGGCTCTACCAAAGGATTACTTCTCAGAATTTTACACACTACGATGTCATGTCAAATCGACCACTGTAGGTAGAAGGTTGGGTATAAGGTGGGGTAGGTACATGGAGAGGTAGTTTTAGTGTGGGGATGAGATGTACAATCTGCCACTAACGTATCGCTATAAATATGGGTACCTGTACCCATCTGCATCTTATACAAGTTATACAAGTTATACAAGACAAGTGAAAGGAACCAAGTCGTCCATTTCGAATAGGTGGGATGAAAAATTACTTTTTTGGGTTCTATTGCGTTAATAAAGATCCCGAATAATCGTTTTTCGTCTACAAATAGAGATGACGTACAGATTTATTATATGTATATTATTTTGTACAGCAAACACAGTACAGCAAACACAGATGACATTTTAAATTTCCAATTATCATTTAAGCAAACTCATTCATTTTTAGGTGCTGTTGTTCATGCCGTTTTCATCAATAGAAATGAGTTTTATACTGACTGAGCTGCTTCATTTTAATTTATTTGAAGCGATTTAAACAAATTATGGAAAGTAACGGAAATATTTAAATTTTAAAATGTTATAGAAACTAACAAAATAAAGAAAGATTTAAGAAGTTGAGATAGTGTACAAAGTTTTAGTAATTTAATTTCCAAAAGATTTAACAATCATTTTAAATAACTACCTACATGACAGTAGTGAGTGTGATGCAATTACGTACCTAGTTCTTATAATATTCCGTCATACATCTTTCGGGTACACATAATGTGACCGTGACGTATCTCTTAAATTTTAGTCAAGTAAAAGTAGTGCCTAAGAAATGCAAAGTCAATAATATATTATGTGTATAAATGATTGCGTTTCATTGTTGAAATATGATTTTCAACACATTTTTTTTCTGTAACGTTGAAATGACATTTATATTGACATGATAGACTTTAATCTAATGTTCTTGATGGAATTATTTAACAACCCCAATAAGCAAAGCAAGCAAGATAGCAAGCGATGCCTATCGAACATCTGAACAGTAAACTGCAAAACGTCGCATGGCTGGGGGCAGTTTGCGTGAGCAGTTGAGTGTATAAAGAGAGTGGGCGTGGCACAAAATCCATTGTCTTATTATAATACATCATTTATTTAAGCATTGTTATATTGTCAAAGAAAAAAAAATCTGATAAAAATCGTTGTTCAAAAAATTCAAGATAAATACTATGTTTTTTTGTTGTTACTTGTTACCCAACATTGTATCACTTCGAAAGCCACACTCGAGAAGGTTTTCGCGAACAAGGTGACGCCTTTAGGAGGTATACTATTATTAAGGGCATTATAACTGACACGGATAGCCTCTTCAAACAACAAGAGGTTCGGAGCAGCTCTTCATCCACGAAGGACGAATCGTGACGCAGACGCCGTATTTTATAATTTATTTCTTATGTCATCAATTTTAGATGCTTTCTACGAACATGAATGAGGTCTGAGAAGCAGGATTTATTGGAAAATGGTCTCACTTATCGGTAGTAGAATAGCAAATTTTTGTATAGAAATATAATGTTATATTTATACAATACTGTTTACAGTAGAATTCTTTGTTTCAGAATATCAAAAATGTGATGAGGAAGAGAGAAAATAAATTTATTTATTACGTATGTGGGTAGACGAATATACCTACTTCATTATAATGACAAATCTACAATTTCAATATTATTACTTACTCAATAATACTATTATTGGTTGATTTATTACCTTTCTGTAAGGACTGCCGGACTAGCTAAAACTTTTGAGTCACCCGCCCGACAAGTCAAGTACCTAAATTCCGCCCAGGTCCAGGGTTTGAAAGCTATTAATTTTCGTACTTAGGTATATAAAAGAAATAAAAGCTTAGTTGATAACAACGTCACCTTAAATATGCCCTCAGTCGACAGTGTCCATCAACATCAGATTGTGCTTGACTAATCTTTTGCCAGCTATTTACCTAAAGTATAAACATACTTATATCGATTACTTAAGGACTGCGCACATTACAACGACTCCACGCCAACGCGGTTACGGAGCAACTCAAATGTAAGCATTCAATAAAGATCCTTATATCTTGGACGTTACGGTTGAATTTCGAGTGTACACTTGAAAAACGTGGACTACTCCCCACCCACTGCTCACCGACGCCGTTCCGACTCCAACGAGTGGGCCACGCGTTGACCGTGCGCTTACGGTTAGCGGTCGACTCGCCGACCACCCGTGGACCGCTAAAACACAATGCCTGAAGCAGCATTCGGGCGGGAGTTGGCGCGTTAACGGCCACCCGCCCGCGCCTCTTTAATCTTAACCTTAATAATAACCTTAACCTTTTCAAAAATGAACCCACATAGTTTTGCAGTAGGGGATGAAAATTTGTATTACCTATTTAAAACTACACAGCCGGAACTACTGAACGCAAGAAGCTGAAATATTCATGTATGTTAGTTGGGAAGTGTTGGGGATACCCTGCCCCTTCCTGTTTCACGATAAAAATGAATTCCACGCGGGCGATGCCGCGGGCAGAAGCTAGTATATAATAAATCTGTAATTAATCACGTTTTGTACATACATTACATACATTGCGTATTACACATAATTATATGAGAAAACCTATTTTACTCTTCATTTATGCAATAGAATCTAAACGATGATTTTTAGAATTATTGTATGTTTGTTGGTTCGCACTAATCAACCGATTTGGGCGCAGTTTTTATTAGGTACCTAATATATTGTGGTAGGGTTTTACATAAATATTAATGTTTACTTTATTTTATCCAATTCTATGTGTCATTGATGTCATTCTTAAACCTGATATAGGTAACTGACCTAACAATTTCTGAATTTGGCTACTGGCTGACCGGCGAGACTGCCTGGTTTCCCGAACCTAAATGAGGGCGCATTACTAGTGATAATCACCCGCTGGTGATTGTGAACACCAGGGGACTTGTATCTGACGTTCGTTTGTCACGATATACATAGGTAGAGGTGGACTTGACACAGCGATAGATAATTTCAAACAGGACAATTACTTCTTAAATATTAATAGAAATAACTTTTAATGAAAGAAAACCGGCGTCAAGTTCGACAACTCAAAAAGTAACGGTCAGATGTCGTTCAGATTTAAATGGAACCACATGATCAGCATTGGCTTTAGAAAAAAAATCGTGGTGCGGCCTCGGCCTAAGTCATTTAAAAAAAATATGCGCATGAATTGTGAATTTTGAATTTAACTTTAAAGTTTGTCTTTTGTTCTTATACGTAGCATACCTAATAATGTATTTAATTTAACGTATTTCGTCGGTCTTCTTGGGTCTACTTTGTATTGATTTATGTAAGCCATTCATCAATAACGCTTTATATCCACGAGACAAGTTGTCCGTTGTATGTAATGGATGTCACGTGGACTTGACCGTGAAAATTAATCACGTGTCGACCAGCCGACGTGACGTTTGATGTGGAGCGTCTTTTCACACGTCGAAATGTTTAACAGCACCAATGACTGAATGTCTGTAATAGATAAATGATATAAGGATCATGGTGTTTGTTGCTAGCCACAAACGAAGCGACGCAGCCAATGATATACCTACGTGAACATGACTGTATTGGCTACAACCCATTTATGGCCCAATACTGAGCACGGTGAGCAGCATGAACATTCAGCATACATTTTGTTTAGCACATTACTGAAATCTTTACATCGCAAAGTCGGACACATTGTTGGTCAAACGAGATTGACCTTTGAGAAAATTGCTATTTCAATAGTCACAAAGTTCTAGTCATATCGAAGCTCACAATCTTTATCTGAACAACGTACACAACATCTTTATGACAATACTAGCTGACCCGGCAAACGCTTTTTCGCTCGACTTGGAAGGGGCACTGCCGTGCTTCCAGAAAGGTAGTAGATGAATTGCGTTCTCGCATCATCGCAAATGCTTTAGAAACTAGTATACGTATACGCCAAAAAATTAGTATACGCCAATATATATTTGCACTCCAACGTCGTCACATGTTTTTGCCGCCGGTTTTCAGTTTAATATGCCGCCGATGAATGACTACATATTTTTGCTGCTTCCGGCAGGCACATATTATTGAATTCATTGCTGGTACATCTTATTGCTGCTGATGAGTGGCAACATATTAATGCTCATGACTGAACGTAACTTAGAAATACAAGGGTTCGTACGTGAATACATAGCCACGTATGTAATAGGCATGTTATTAAGGACGTGGGCCATAACCAAGTTAGAGAGCCGTCAATATGAAAGCTAATGTGCTCGGATATTGCTTCCACCGCATACCTTTGAACATACGATAGACCTACGACCTACGAATACAATATAAGCAACACGTAGATACTGCTGGAAAATGTATGTAGCTTCATTCAAATTTTGTTTTTAATTGTGATATCAAAAGTAGGCTCTGTGTCCGACGTATTTTGATGTGTCTGAAACGATTTTTCTATCATTATTAATCACCATATTTAGTCACCTATAGGTAGGTATTATAGTAGTTTTGTTTGTCTCGATATGTACAGAAAAAACAACTACTGAAGTAATAAAATTGTAATGATATGATAAATAGTTTTATGTTAAATATACAAGTACTAGCAATGTAAATAATGTCTCGTTTATGCAAAATATAGTTTATGCATGAGATACATACAAGTGTTTCGTTGCTGTTACTACGTGAAGTGAACATTTTCTCAATACACGCAACACGTTTTGAAGTATAAGTGCATAATTTTCCTAGGTGACTGCATAGTTTACTTCATCATGCCATAATATAAAACTTGTTGAGGTTATAAATATTATTTCACTATGCAATAAAATGTTATGAACAATATAATAACGTTTTAAGTTTTAAATCGTTACATTAAAGTATGTTATCTTTACACCAATTATGATTTCCCAGTTATCGAAACAAAGAAAAATACCAATACGTCTGGAGTTATTAAAATTGGCCAAGTATGAGTCGGACTCGCCCATGAAGTGTTCCGTAGCAGCATGTAAAATAATATAAAAAATACATTGGAGTTGATTGAATGAAAGGTAAATTGTGGTTTACGATTTATGACGTATTAAAAAAAACTACTTACTAGATCTCGTTCAATGGTTATACACATCATATATTTCTTTTAGCTTTATCATTCCCTAGATTTCCCATAGATACCCCACACGTAAGGGTTTGGTGGAAAAAAAATTTTGAGTTTCAGTTCTAAGTATGGGGAGCCCCCAAAATCGAATCCAGGAACGTAAGTACGACCTGGTGACTATTACGCTACAGAGGTTGTGCGTTGTGAATATAATTAAGATACGGGTGTAGTTCTCGCCATTTTACCAACACGTACTTCCAGCGGTACGAGATAGTATGTACCTCGTACCATTTAATTTTTGGTCCAGTTTACCTTACAATAAAATGAGACATTTGGATTCTCATTTTATATTTTTAAAGGACAGTTACTATGGCGTTACATTTATGAGAGGCAGTACTATAAAGATATTCTGTTTAATAATTTAGATAGTATATATAATTGCTTTTTACAAAAAAAATAACCGACTTCAATCTTGATAAGTAGAGATAACTCAAAAAATACTCGCCAGATGGCGCTCAATTCAACATATAAGTGTAAAGTTCTCGTCACTACAAATTAATCAAGCCCAAACACTAGATAACTGCAGTAAATCGTTGAGAAGTTCCCTCGACTGTCTTTCGGCTTCATCAGATCGACTCCAGATCTTCATGAAATGGTAGCGCTTTAATGTACTTATGATAACATGAACAAATACACTAGTTGTCCATACAATTTTCGAAAGTTCCCCTCGATTTCTCCAAGATGCCATCATCAGATCCTGGTGTCCTTATCAGGGGACCCCACTGCGCATATCTACTTTACAACAAAAAAAATAATTATCAAAATCGGCCCATAAACGACGGAATAATCGCAGAACGTACATAAAAAAAAGCATATATACGGTCGAATTGAGAACCTCCTTCTTTTTTGAAGTCGGTTAAAAATCCTGTCCATTCATTTGTGAAGTATTTAAGTCTACAATGATCAAAAGTCATTATAAATTCTAAGTTCAAAGTTTTTAATTTCACGTAAAATTAAGTGTCGGTGCTTGTTATATTCAACATACTGATTAGTACAGTATTGGAATCCAATCTAGTTTAAAGAGGTTATTAACAGTGTTTATTGCATCCAATTTGCACGGGTTATCGAAGATTGTTACGCGGAGGGATTTTGTTTGCAGCTATTTGTGCCACACTTATTATATTACCGGCGGCTATAATTACTTTTTATTATAGTTATTATCCCCTGTAAAAGAAGCGCTTATCCAAGAAATACTAAAAATAAAACAGTATACCTAATTTGAAACGTTATAAAATTACTTTGGTATAAAGTGTATTTATTTCATTTGGTAGATAAGACACCTAACAGACAAATATTTATCATGATTACTGCCGTAATATAATTATGGCATAACTTTTATTTGCCTGTAAATAAATGCTCAGAACACATAAAATATTTCATGTATGTACTTACAAACTTTATAAATATAATTTATATTGAACAGTTGAATTTGACAAGTCAATTTTTGTTTTTATTAAGTCCTACGCCAGTCTCAGTCCATTATTGACACACTGACAGTAATATCGCTGAGAGTAACAACAACTTTAACCGACCGAAATTAAGCGGTTAATGTTAGAGTTAAATAAGAGGTCATCATAAGCGTGTTTAAAATGGTGCAACTTATGAATATCTTAATCGTTGATTTGACGGCTGGTTAGGCTTTTGTTACCCATGGTAAAAGTTAAATGATGCAACCTATCATTTTGTTTATCTATTAATGTTTGAGCTTTTTTACTTTAAAACTTCGTTGTAAAACTTTTTAAAAGAATTAGCATACATTTTTGTTAAAGTAGTTTTGTCATATGAAACTAAATAGGAGTTACTTATGTCATGTGCAGAAACTGCAGTTTGAACGTTGTTCAATTTCCTGCTCAAGATATAAGCACCCATTTCGTTGCTTTAAAAAGATAAAAGTTTTTGAATTGAAAATAGGTAACATTTCATTATAGTGTTACTCTTGAAAGTAAAATATTTATACTGGAACAGAAAACAATGCATTGAAAGTCACTTCGTTAAATAATAAATAACTATGAACTTACAGCGCTGTAGTTAGTTGTGGCCATAAATGCTAATCGCGGAGTCCCAGGTTCGTTCCCAAGAATAGTGGATATGTACTGTACGTAATAGCTAAATATTCTAGGATCATTTGTGTTAGTGATGTGCTATTTATGTTGTCCGTCGCATCCGCCACACAGGGAATATTGGTGCAAAGGGTTTAAAAATTTAGTTACATAGGTATACAAATAAAATTTATTTAAACATAAAATACATAATTGAAAAATTTTAAATCTCACAAGCCTATTTCAAATTATGAATAATAAATTAAATAGGCTAAATTAGGGTGATTCCTCGTGGTCCAACTATTTAGTCCAACTAGGACGACCTATTCCTCGTGGTCCAACTGCCAAATTAAGTGTGAAATTAATATGACGTAATAGTTGGACCACGAGGACGACCTTATTCATCGTGGTCCAACTGCAAAATAATTTTATGTTTTGTGAATTATTTTATGTTTCATCAATTATTTTATAATTTTTTTACTATAATTAGTAGTCCTACTCATTTTATCTCCTACTAGTAGTCCTACTACAGGGATAAATTATTAAATGAAAAATGCCTAGTTCCTAGTAGTTCTATCTACTGCTCTACTCTTGATGTCACTTGTATGAATTCAATCCTGTGGACATATCATCCAACACAGTCACACATCACCATACACAGTTGGACTTGGTCATCTAACTCTGGCAATTTCCTCATGGTCCTACTATTTTGTCCTACTATGAGACTATGACGTACCTAACGCTCGCGCTCCAACCGCGCACACGCAGACGCGTACACATACAAGTAGACATACACACATACGTACGAATATGCGTGCGCCTAAGTACACACAACACACGCGTTCGCGTGTATACAGGCATTACGCGTAGGTGCGCGCGCGCTTATAGGCTTATAGGCGCTTATAACTAACCAACTAACACCATCTACTAATTGGACTAACCACCCTAATCTCTAAATTGGGTCTTGTTCTAAGTCGGTCACAATTGCCATGGGCGGCAGCGGAAGGGTGGTGCTGCATGCTCGTTTGCTACTTACTTTAATTCAATAAAAAAAAATACACTCTAGATATCAGATAAAAATAAATTGTCCCCTGTTATATCTACTTTTATTTCTTTCAGATGTGGTTACTATTTGTTAAGCATAAGGATCGTGTCTGCAAAGGAAAGCAAATTGGGTTACCTCCTAAACTTAAACGAGTACGTACTACATTAGACTAGCAATGCGTTGATGGATTTTGTTGAACCGTCGACTACTTATCATCGCAACTACCTACCTATCGCGAATAATCAAGAAACTTATCTGTTTTTCGACTACGTCTAAGAATATTTTAAAATATCGCAAAATAACTGTGTATTATTTAAAAAAAACACCTGATAAATGGATGTGGTTTTGTCTATCATTCTATTCAAATGCTAACATGGTGATAAACGTGAGTTAGGTAAGTCTGCTAATCCGCACTTGGTAAGCGTGGTGGACTCTTACCTTCTTACTTTGAGAAGAGACCCTTAATCCACAAATATTAAATTGCTCTGGGGATAGGGATAGGTGTTGCAAATTAGGTATGACGTAGTAAGTGGAATCTCAATCCCATGGGAACCATTTACACTGTCTGGCTTTTAAT
This sequence comes from Hesperia comma, assembly GCA_905404135.1. Taxonomy (NCBI): domain Eukaryota; kingdom Metazoa; phylum Arthropoda; class Insecta; order Lepidoptera; family Hesperiidae; genus Hesperia; species Hesperia comma. The sequence continues at coordinate 6,566,024 of FR990031.1, forward strand.
TGGAATTGTTTTAAAAAGTATTTCATTTGTGGAAATCGCAGTACCATAAAAAAGATAAAAATTTATCTTATTGAATTTTGCACCTGATAATTATCAATTACTAGTCAATGAAAGAAAGGCCTACATAAAGTTTTATTTATCCTAGAAGTCGGATTTTGCACCTGAAATATCCGAGCGATTTAATTTAGTATTAGTCAAATATAGAAAGGCAGGTAAAGTTTTATTTATTCTGGAAGGTTTAGTTTGGTTTGGGGTTCCATGCTCAATCGTGAAAAAACGAACTCTCTTATGCTTTCTCCTCTACCCTCGCCTCGTCTTCTTAATGAGTATATATACAAGTATGTACGAATATTAAATATTTAATTAGCGTTATATTGTTCTTATTATAATTGTAGCAACATAACGGTGACTGAATTAGAAGAACACCCTCACTAACAACAACTAGGTATTAGTTAGGAGTAGGTACCTAACTATCACTGACAGTCCCTGCCCCAGTCCCCATTCTTATTAACGAACTAACCAACTAATCCAACTAATATTCTCATACCATTCTTATAATTGGAATAATGATCCTATTCCCCATTTGAGTGTTGTTCTGTGTCACAGTTAACTCGGACGGCAGCGGCGGTGCTGCAAGCAAGTTTGCTAGCCTAATTCCTTAAAAATACTAAGTACCTACCTCTGTTCCAATAGGTGTTTAAAATTGAGAAAAATTAACTCCGTATATTTTTACGAGTAGGTAGTAAAAAGGGAATTTTATTTCATACAATAACATTGTTACGATAACATCACATTAAATACGAACATTAAAATTCTCTCGTTAATTCAATTATTCGGCCATATGCAGCTTTTAATAAAACAATTTATATTTTTAAATAAATCTTACCTGAAATCCCCCAAAAGCGAGTCGTTCTGAACCACGCTTAGGTACTTAATTTACATTTTACTCAATGTGCGAAAAAATGATGTTCCATTGTGAATGTGATGTACTTAATATTGGGAGGGTTTCCTGCTTCAATCGAGCGAAAAAGGTGTCTAATGGACCACATCTTTAAATATCATACGTTTAGGTAAACCCACATTAGATGTTATGAAGTGTAATTGCTGAGTTTATTTGTCGATTTTCTGCTTTTGAAATTCAGTTTCAAAACCCGTTTTGCAGTTGTATCACTATTTATTTGCTGATATTGGTAAATATTGGAAACAAACTGGCAGCTGACAAACAGTTTTACATGAATTTAAATACGTATAAAATCCCCTGATCTAGGAATAAACTTTTTATGTTTTACATTAATTAATATTTGCTCCAAACAGAAATTGTAATAACAGTAATCGTTAATTTAGCTCAGATGAATCAAACCTCATGATGAATCATCACCTCGTACCTCATTAACCACTATGATTTTTAAAGGCACGTGCGATCATTTGTAACTAATTACTAAAATCATACTACTTAATTGCTTTTGTTTTAAAATATTTGATTTTGGTTTTAAATATTATATTCTGACTCTTCGCGGTTATGTGTATTTTAACCATTTAACACTCGCTATAACGGTGAAGGAAAACATCGTGAATAGACTAGTTCATTCCTACTAAGTAGTTCAACTGATTAATACAACTTATACAACGGACCCGCATACCAAAAATTTCGCAAAACTCAAGATGTATGAAATCTGCTAATCCGCAGTGGACTATGGCCTTAATATTCTCATTCTGAGGCATTGAGGTACTAGTACATAGTATCTCAATGTTCTGAGGAGAGACTTGTGCTCAAGAGTGAACCATGACGGGTTGAGATGAAGCTGGTGATGATGATTTTTAATATCTCACTTAGATCACAAAAATTAGTCTGTAGTAGTGAATTTTAGTCTATTGGTCTAGGGCTATTATTTGTAAATTAGGTAGAGACCTGGGGCCTGGGGTTCTGCCCTTGAATTTGAGACGGTAATTTATTGGGTCACAGGGTAAGTTCGGTATTATGTTATATTAATAATGTTACATCTTATTTCCATCAGTGTTATGGAACAAATGCAAGTCAGTCTCGCACACTAAGGGTTCCTTAGAACAATGCAATTTATTTTATATACAAGTTCCAAATTAGCAAGATTTGCGTTCATTGCGTTACGCTACTACTAGCGACATCTAGGGACGGATAGAGTTATAATTATTAAAGTAAATTTGTTTTTCGAATGTAGACTACCATAAATTCGTTTAATTTTTAATGATAGCAGCCACAAAATTAGTGTTTACATGTTTTTGTTGATTTTACAGCAGATTAATGGCTAATGGCTAAGAAAATAATTCCGTAAATTCAAACAACTTGCGCACAAAGATAGATGCCTCCGTATCTCTTCCGATGGTTACATACCATACCATTAGCATAATAATGTTTTAAACTCATAATGACGGAATTAAATTGAATATCTCACGAAATGAAGACGTAATAAAACTTAAAAAACACACGATTTATTTATTTATTTTTTACGTACAAGATTTATACGATCGTGAAGAAAATTTTTATTAAATTCGAGGAACTTTAATGTACCCAATAAATTATGTTCTATCTCTTATTCTAGGTAAAAAAGACATTATATGAATAAGCATTTTGTGGAGAGTTTTACATACTTACCTTCTATACCTACTAGATTTATTTAGGTAGAGTTTTAACCGTCCTCGCTACGCTTCGGTATGCCTGAATATCGGACTACCTAAGTATACACATGTAAATAAAAGTGTAAGGTTTTTCTCATTGCAACCAAAAGAAGAAAGTGTGATCAGGAGCCAAAATCTGCTAATTAAAAAATAGGTTCAGTGGTGTCGTATCAAAACAGTAAGATACATTTGGTAGGTATACGAAATGTGTGCTATATATTACACTAGCTGATTTTGTTCTGCAACACAATATAGGTATACTATTATTTATTTCTCCGGATCTAACCGGCGTGGCGTAGGTAATAAGATAAAACAAACACACATTTTTAAGTTAAGGCTACTCCAATACTACTGCAAAAGCTGCGTCAAATTTCACACAGTGCTACTACTACTACTTTCCTACTTTTTGCTTGATGCTCGGATAAATATAAAGACAGACAAACAAATTCCAAAAATTGTAATTTGGCTTCAATCAGTTCTATAAAACATTATTTTCTTAAATTATTCAATCTCAAGTTTGACACATTTGGTACCTATACGAAATGTGCCCAAAGAGTCCAAAGACAAAGATATTATAGTAGGTACTAGAGAACCGCCCGCGCTTCGCTTCAGGACCCGTAGGTAACAGTCGCGTAGGTCCCGCTCCCATAGGAATCTCGGCTAAACAGCCTATTATATGATATACTGGATCACCAGATATAACATTTGCCTATGACATAAGTAAATTACATGTAGTATTTGATAGCGTGATTTAGAACTTGCAAATGAATTTTACCAACGCCATCTATAACCAACATCCGGAACTAAATATCTAGCAACTAACAAAACATCGATCTTCCCATGGGAATGAGATGTTTTTCCGCAGTAAAAAGTAGCCTACGTCACTCTCCACCCCCCTAACTATCCCCACACACATAAACCATACCATATAATAGCCATGTTGCGACGTGAAAGAGCCACAAACAAACAAACACACTTTCACATTTATAATATTAGTATGGATACTAGATTGGGCCAAAGGTAAATAAAATAAATCTAAGCATCGTGCACTAAACACGTCAGACACAGCGCCACATTAGGACGCCTTGTTACTCATGTCACGCATGGGATGTCCGTTTGTCCGAGACATAGACATACGTGACGTCAAGAACACCCACAAATAGAACGAATATTTACGTCACGTAAATATCTGCTCTATTTTAACTGATTTACTTACTGTGTAAGTTCATATTACGTAACATAACTACTGGGTACGTTTGCGAAATAATAGCTTTTTTATCCACTACATTTATAAATAATTTGGTCTAGCCTTCTGGTAATAGGTATACATATCATACATGGTATGATATTGACGAGACTCTAGAGTCTTGTTCTGGGTCGGTCACAGTTGTCATGGGCGGCAGAGGATGGGTGGTGCTGCCTGCTCGTTTACTACTTTAATTCTATAAAAAGCGTAGACAGAGTCGGTACCTAGGTACTATATAAATCCAAAGGAGAATGGGCGGTTTCGTACCAAGTATTGTAACACTTTATGATGTATGTCATTAAAAAGGTCTTAAAAAGTACTAAAACTTTTTGTATGGCAGCAAGTCTGGATCTAGTGCAGGAAAAAAGATATAGCCTATTCTATGATGCGCGCTATCATGCAATTCAGCACGTTAGCGCGCTTCGTAATCGCGCATTTATGCACCGCACCGCCGCTACCTCACTCCCCTTCGCCCCGCACTCACCAGTCGATGGTCCCGCGCAGCTAAATTGTATAGCTGCGGGTAGAGGTAAATAAACTTCTACCCGCAGCTATTGTCTAATACGAGTATAATGTGCTTTATGATTGGCTAATTAACCCTGTCACGTTGTTTCTCGATATCGTCAAGTGAGTTGTGGCTGGCTACTCAGTCGTGCACGATCGTTCGTTCGTTGTGTGACTGCGCTGTGTATAAATCAGTTTTATTTAACCGTTTAAGTGGAAACCGTTCACCTACGCTTGTTTTATGGACCTCTGATTACGACCTCTATATTTTGAACTATGAATCAACATTGTGTGACTTGTGGACGCTCTTTGATTCGACAGCGAGTGAGACACGAATTGTCAAGAGAGGTGTTAGATTTGCATTTTGTTACCTGTTACGTTTCTAGTCGATATTATTATTGATGAACAATAAAAAAATGGCTGGAGAATTTTTCTTTTACTTAATTTTATTTACCTTAGGTATGGTTACAGATATGTAAAAGACTTATATACGAGTAATAACACTAACAAAAAAACTTAATAAATCATGTGTAACCATGAAGCAAATATAGAGAGGAGACGTTGTATGTAGATTTCCCTAAGAAAGAACGCGTGACACTTTGCGGGGCGAGGGGGTGTTAGATCCCGCCCACCATCCGCCCACTTGTTTATTTTCCATCTAATGCCCGAGATACACGAGGCTAGTTTTTCAAGCTAGGATAGCAAGCTAGTGTCAGTAAGCTAGCAAGCTAGTACCTACTTCTGGCTTCTAGCTTCATAAAATATAACTTATAAATGAAGCTAGTTTTGTCTACACAAAGCCAGAAGTACTAGCTTGCTAGCTTACTGACACTAGCTTGCTATCCAAGCTTGAAAAACTAGCCTCGTGTATCCCGGGCATAACGGTCAATAGCAAAACTACTCGCTTCGTTGTATATCGATTTTACTATGTAGTTTCACTATCTCACACTAGATGTCAATAAATGTAGGATATAACAGGGACGGACTCAAAATATAAGAAAAGTGTCGCCATCTAATGTCGAGTAGACAGCACTTCATCCTTTTCTTTGAAAATGTAAACGTCCATAACGTTGTGCACAAGACGGGCGCCGACGGTAAACTGACTTTAGGTCACGCCTACTGTGATGATGACGTCAGGACCTAGTTGAGTCACAGTGCACAGTTGCTCAGGCCGTCTCCTATCTATATTTTTTTGCTTCATGTGTGTAACACATATTTTTATTTCATTGAAACCCTAAAATAGGGCTTAATTATTACAAAACTTTTAAAACATTGGAATGCAAATAATTCTTTACCTGCATTCAGTTATTAAATATTTTTGTATGCATACCATATAACAGTCCCAGGACAACATGTTTATACAAGTCGCAACTTGTTACAAGGGTTGGTACGCACCCCATACAAAAGTGCCCATTCTCCTTTCCATGACGTGTTCTGAGAACCGGTTAAATCAAACACGTCTCGAGAGAAATATCCACCAACCAAATATGCAGACAAATGCCAATGGTTCTAGAAGAGCCATGTAAAAAGTACTCAGACTACTTACAAATTGGCATAAGAGTTTTATTTACATACCGCACCGAATCTCATACTAGACTGCTTCAACGAGTACAGCAAAGTTCATATTACTTGGTACAAAGTCACGTAGACTTTATCGGATATGAAAGAGTCTTGAGAGTTGTTTGTACACACGCTCAGCTAATAAAATGGTTGACGATTGACAAAGTTTCGGTATATGGAAAGACGGATCTGAAAATAGTGAGATAAATATGAATTGAATAGCTACATCCCTAGCAGGATTATTTTATTTACTGACTTTCGTAAGAAAGGCTCCTTGAGAAATACAAAGTTTTGAAGAAAATGACTCAAAGAGCTAATACGAGTATTACATCCCACCAAAAACATTTTCATGTAAAATGTTGCCAAGACGACTGCGTTTGGCTTACCATGTGAATAAGATATCAGATCTCATGTAGAGCCAAGCTTCTGAATCTACAGCTCTAACTCTACAAACCCTAACTTCACTAACTCTACATCTCAGTAAAAATGTGTGGCTTGGCTGTTTCGACTTTATAAACTAAATATTCGCTTAACAGTGAGAAGAATTCGAAAGCATTCGTTACGCTTTCGTGACGGTAGCGAAACAGCCAAGCCATACATTTTAATTGAGATGTAGAGTTAGTGAAGTTAGGGTTTGTAGAGTTAGAGCTGTAGATTCAGAAGCTTGGCTCTACATGAGATCTGATATCTTTTTCACATGTTAAGTCAAACGCAGTCGTCTTGGCAACATTTTACATGAAAATGTTTTTGGTGGGATTCAATTTCTTTTTGTAAGTTGCATAATTATTATGTTAGTATTTATTTTGTTTATAGTTAATGTATTTCTGGAGCTACTCGTAGTGTGAGTACAAGGACAGTCGCCTAATAACACGCTAGTTCGCTGTTAGATAGATATTAAATTTGTTGACAAAGCACAAGAGAGACACATTTAGCACAGTACAAGAACACGCTACGCTACGCTAACAACCCACTAATGGCCCACTACTGAGCACGGGTCTCTCCTCATTACTGAGGAGGCCTAGAGCATACTCCACCACGCTGCTCCAATGCGGATTGGTGAAGGGGTTAGTGGCCAACCCAGTGTCGAAAGTTTTCAAGCCGCCCGAAGGCCTCCGACATGGCTTAACGACTGCTATCAATCGATAACAACCGGGACCGACGGCTTTACGTGCCCTCCGAAGCACGGAAGCGCCCAAGATATTTAGCCACTAGCGGTCACCCATCCAACTACCGACCGCGCCCGCTGTTGCTTAACTTTGTCGATCGCTTAGGATCGACGCAAGCCGCCGGGCTATGAGCGCTTCAAGAACACACAAGAACACATAAAGCCATTATTATAAAATAGAAGAACAAAGAAGAAAAGAACAGTTTAGACAACAAGTAAAACTTTTTCACAATAACCATGTTTTCTTTAAAATCATAGACACTTTATTTATAAGGTTAATTTAAATAAAACGATTCAATTGCGGATTGCGTTTTAACCGCTCTATATATTACAAATATTTAAATAATATGAGAAAGAAAATTAATGGTATTTCGACCGTCGAACTACCATTAATTTTACAATACTACAAGAATACAAGTTGTGGATATTAGAATTAGGTATTAGATTAGACTGTTTATTATTATTATTTTTTTATTACATTATTTACGTTATTCGAATCAAAGTTCTGCGATACAGGTCGTCGCCATCAATCATCATGTAAAGCCCGCCTTAGATATAGTTCTTTTTGAGTCCAGACCAGATAAACTTTAATGTAAAAAACAGAACGAACTTGCGTTTAATATTTAATAACTCAGTTAGTTACCCGCTTCTTCGTTCGTAAATAAATAGGAGTTTTTCCCACGTGAATTCCGATCCCGCGGTAACTTTGGGATATAAAGTAGCCTATATGTTTCTCCACAGCTTCTTTAACTGCAAAACCTTGTCTAAAGCTTGTCTCTCAATAAAGGAAGTGATATATTTCTTTTAAAAATCGCATTGACGGAACAATTCAGAACTACTAAAAGCTTCCTAGAGGTAGACACAGACCAAAAACTTACTTAAAGGACCGATGTGGCTTTCAAAGTAGACCCTCGTCATAGTCAACCACACGTACCTACACGAATGTCACGTTGACGTTATTTGGACATAGTAACATAGTCAAATACAATTTTAATGCCCAGCTTACATAAAATAGATCGGTTCGTGTGAAGATTAGCGTAGGTCACTTAGTAAATTTGAATAGAGAAACAAGCATTCAAAATAGACACTATAAGGCAGGAGTCCCATCGCCGGCATGTCGGTGATTGAATCTAAGCTATTTAAGTATTTTACTCACTGAAGACACGTACAGAAGATATGACATGACAGTACTCGCTGACTGTTCACACCGCCGGCTAGTACCTACTCGCTTGCTTATGCATCTCTTTTGTTTACACGGAATGTCATATTTAAGTCCCTTTCTTGGGTGAGAGAATAGCCCATAGCTACTCGCTGCTCGTCCGCAGTTGGACACCTGTAACAGTCCCTGTCCTCATACTTATTTTACCAGGTTCTTGACCATGGATCAGCACCGAAGAAATTACCCATATGTTTTTGTTTAGCTGTTCCCTCTCGAGTTAAAGGTAAGAAGATAAGACTTACATTCAATACTGATTCAGGTAATAAAAGACGAACTGATACAGAAACTGATACAGGTAATAAGAGATAAAGTAAAGACGCGCTTACTTCTACGCGCGGTACCGGCCAAGAAAGAACAAACAAGAATCACTTAACCCCTGAACCAATTACCTGTGTCATACGAGTATATACTCGTATCTCCTTCGGCTGGGAATCAAAACCGGGACGCATCGCTTTCCAGTTAGGGCCACTTCCAGTGGTCAAGGCTCAGTGGTCAAGATCCTCAATCAATTGAATAAGCTTTAGAAATTGGAATTGGTTATAGTAAATACACATGTAAAATTTGTTTAACAAATATAATAAAATATAATATTTTCAAATCATCAAAAGATTACTAATTATAAGTACTTGACAACCATCATCACAACTCGTCATTTTATTATTTCACTATAGCGTCATATAAAAGTTCACTGATCCACCGTAGTTTGCTTAAAATTGGCGGAGATTTATTGACTTTTGCCTTGCAACCCAGCGTTACAAACGTTTGCCCCAAGCACACAAGTAGTGGTATCACCTCGCCTCGTATTCTTGGCTTGAGTGGAAGCAACGCCAAATTCTTTTCGAGGTGAGTATGCAGCAATCATAACTGCAGTTTGATAAACACCACACCTCACACACCATTGAAAATATACTTAGTGAGATTACAAATACACGGGTTACCTTAAAATGTTTTCCTTCACTGAATCAAGTGATAGTATACTAATATCAACATGCACCCAAGTGACCCAACTGTGAGGTGTGTGCACATATGCAAAACCGAGAGACAGGATCAATGCCGCAATATTATAATGTACCTAAATACTAGACTCTATTTACAATAAACTCTTTACTCTTAAAAAAATTAACCCACATATTCCATCTAATATTTACAACACACGATTACTTTATCAATTGTGATTTAAGATTGTCACGGACTAGAAAAAAGGCAATGTCTTAAACCTTGTTTGTAACACCTACTATGAAAATATTGGTACCTTGATACTACATGGGTGTATGTTTTTCTTTAGATTGATTTCTTACCTCAATTATTCATGATTAACACTGTGGCTACATAGACGTTGTTGCTCAATAAATTGTGGTTGGGTGTCCTACGTGAGCGACGAATACGATGCGACGCGGGGCGACGTAATGCGACGCGATGCCACACGCGACAAGTGTCCTACGTGAGTAGTCTACGCGACAAGTGAGAATCCTACGTGATTTTGGATATTACTTCTCGAATCATGGAGAAGTAGGTACCGTACTATTTTTCTCGAAAGTTCATATTTAAAGTACAGACTTTTAAAGAAATATCGTAAGCACAGAAAGAAAACAAATCCTATCCTACTCCTACTAATATTATAAATGCGAAAGTTTGTAAGGATGTATGTGTGTGTGTTTGTTGCTCTTTCACGCAAAAACTACTGAACGGATTTTCATGAAACTTTGCAGTAATATAGCTTAGACATCGGAATAACATAATTTGTTAAAATTTATAGAGATTTTTGAAGGGACTGGTTTCCCGAAGCGAAGCGAGGGCAGATTTACTAGTATATTATAGTATATTATAACCACGGGGACGGGAAACCAGTCCCTTCAAAAATCTCTATAAATTTTAACAAATTATGTTATTCCGATGTCTAAGCTATATTACTGCAAAGTTGCATGAAAATCCGTTCAGTACTTTTTGCGTGAAAGAGCAACAAACACACACACACACATACATCCTTACAAACTTTCGCATTTATAATATTAGTAGGATAGTATACATTTTAAATACGAACAGCTAGATCTTTTATTTAGTGTTTTTATTTTCTATTCGATATACCGGGCGTCCCACGGCTATGCCACATGAATGGAAAGTACCTTAAATATTAAAGATAGGATATTTTACTGAATACTCGTACTAATTAAGAGCGCTTTTTGATTAGTTAAGTTTTCCCATACACAATTTAGATTGCTTGTTATCGATTTATTTCGACAAAAATTAAATGAGTATCCCGTGGGAGTTAATCCATCGCAATTTTTTTGATATTATTATGAGCCGACTAGATACTACAACAGGGTAAAACCTGAATATTCATTTTTAATATTGTCTGGCTGGCGGAGACTTGAAGAGCTTAAAGTCTTAGATACTTTTAATACCTATTTGTAACTTGCACAACGGATGCATACTTAATATAATTTACACAGGAAATTGATAACTTCATACAGCAGGTTGACAGGCGATGCCTAGTTTAGTAACGCCTGAATTAAGGAGTAGCAATATTGTGTGTATATGTAGGCTTGCGTCAAACAAAGCGAGGCCGGGGTACTTTCAGAATACAATAAAATAGTGCAACGAAGCAATTCAAATTGTACTGAACACTTTAAACCTGAATAAATTAAGGACAATGCAAAGGTACGGGTGAATTGTCTCAAATTCTAGTAGCGCCATCTAGTTAGAACTTTGCCCTGTTTTCCGATTAGGTAATTCTATGTTTACTCAGTCAGTCTTGTCACTAAAACTAATTAAAAGTAACACACACAGTCATATACACCCTGTTCGATTCAATGTCTCATGCATGCAAGCACTTGACAAATAAGGCACTTCCCACACAACGCTATTTGCAAGCGACTAGGATCTTGTCAATGTATTAAAGCGACGCGTCTACGATGCGTCTCCTGTCAGTGCACAGTGTCAGATACAGCGAATTTTGATTTGCGTTGCAGTCGCATAGCTAATAAATAGCGTAGTGTGAGAAGTGCCCTAACTCAACTGTAAATGCTAATTATAAAGTAGTTTTAACAGATCAATATAGTTTTTTTGTAATTTTTTACTTCAACTAAGTAACCTTTGTGTTTAATGTAGACAAAAAAATATATTAATTATCTAATGTCCATGCTATATATGTAAATAAGATCTAAGAACTACCTAATCAGAATCGGGACACTTCGTTTGGTCTTGCATATTCTTCTTTTGACTTTTGGGCAGGATTAACTAATGCATTTCTTCTTTTCACCAACACGTAAATATATCTGAAAAAGTATAAAGACATACGATTATACGTCATTATGATTACATTTAAATAAAATAAAAATATATCTTTTTTTATTCGGTGATGGAAGAGAACATTCGACGAGAAAGAAGTTTACACAGAACAAACTTTTATATAATTTTTTTAATAAATTCAATAATGATTCAATGATTGCAAAATATTGTTTGTATTGTATCAAATTAACTTCATATTTTCACCAAAAAAACCACCAAATATAGTACTAGAAATATAAAAAAAACTGGCATTAAGTGGCATTTTTATTTTATTTCCACATTATAATATAACTAACTTTACAGGGCTTTCCCTAATGCGCTAGTCATATTAGAATAAGTACAGTACTCTCATAATAATTACTTAGTCCTTAAACTCGATTGTATAAATCGATTGGTCCTATGTATATGGGCCAAAATGTAAAATTAAAACTTTGCAGGAGAGGCTTCCAAAGTTTCAATTTACTATAACTTTAAATTGATAAAACCGAAGTTCCCGAATCTTTGCTTATTTGCTAAGAAAACTATTTCCCTCATTTACACTGTAGTATTTTATATATACATTTATCTGGTTTTTTTTTATTGTCACGTTAGTTTTTGTTAAAATTATTTTTTTTTGAAAACACCCTAAAAGGGCCGATATACCATGTTGGCCATTATACGCGTATTACCTATGCTAATTAGCATAATGTATATATTTTTTTAATTTTTTATCTATAAAATCAATAAACGATTGAAGTAATTGATAATTCATTAATTAGAATATAATATAAAATCTTCGTTTTATTTGTTGTTTTCATTTCCCAAAGCCAAATTCACAAAATTCCGACATCTAGACATCTTAGCGTGATAATTAGATGTCATTTTTACTTATTAAACTAAATTGTAACCCAAAAACACAACAATTACATTTCGTATTCACCTTTATTCATCACAGTGCGGCCGATGCTCCGTTCAACGTACAAGTGTCAAATTGGCTGATTGTTCCAAACTATAAACAAACGCGCGGGAAACTCCCCGCGTATAAATCTCTAACTACGCTTAGGAACTTATACGTTTAAATTCATGTTACATATGCCGTTATACCGTAATAAAAAATCGTGTTTCTATGCTGAAATCTTTTTTTTTTAATAGCTCACATGATTCATTATATCGATAAGATGCGTTACCCACAAAAAAGCCAAAATCGCCAAATTGCTAGTTTGGCCCATATACATAGGACCCATCGAAATAGGTACTTTGCGTGAAAGTTACTTACGCGAACAACCCCAAAGCGACGACCGTAAGAGCAGCATCAAAAATATAGAAGGCACCAGGAAACGACTGTATCGTAGATACGTAGATGAAACTTGAACTTGGCATATACACCGATGGGGCTATCGCTTCCATCACTCCTATCAGGGAACTTAGCTTAGCTGAAACAGAAAAAGAAGTGCTTTTAAGGTTTTTATACATCAAAAGAAACAGAACCCTTAAAGTGGTACAACGACTTTATCGTCTGTCTGCCTAGTGACCAGTGACAATCATAGGTAGGTATTACCCTAGCAGATTACATGCCTGCATATTATGATCCGGAGTCGCCATTTTTTCCACTCCATTATAAAGGAATATAACCTTTGCAAAATAGCGGAAGATTAAAAACTGACGTTCATAAATACTCGTATTTATAAATACCTAGATAAATAAACGATTTGAGTTTTTTTTAATAAATGTTTGATTTTCATGTTAATTTGCGATGTTTATGGGAAGATTCTCTGCCAAATAGAATGATCACGCTCTGGGAGAAGTCGTGTCTATTTATGTTCAAAATTAACATACCTAAATGTAAACATAAATACTTAGTTGCTTCGGGTTACTTTGTGAATTGGTGACGTGACGTGTAAGTGTCGCTTACAAATGAAGCAGTCCATCTCCGGTTGAATTGCAAATCGTACAATGTTCCGAGTTGAATAATTTTACTGGCATTGGTACTCCAAATATCAACCTCATCCAACATCGCAATTTAAAACCATTGTACATACTAAAGTGTGATGGTTAGATAGACCATATTCCACCACTCTAACAAAATACGACAGAATTCCTGCACCTTTGAAAACATCATATTATAGAAAATTCAAGTGTGCAGGTTTCCTCACGATATTTTCCTTCATCGAAATAACTGATAAATGTATCTATACTCCGTTCGTGTTCAATATAAAATTCGTTTAAATGGCAACCCACACAAATTCCAGCTTTCCGTCCTTGTCATTAAAGATCATTGTAGATTGACTAAAAACATTTAAAATGCCTTCAGTAAATTTTCCTTACAAGCTAAATGGAATTGTAAGCTTAAGCAATAAAGTTCTTCTTAGCGGAGACTAACAATTCGATAAGCTCGGCGATTCAATTTTATTATAAGTACCTGGTTGACCGAGCTTTGCTCGGTTGAAAATTATATTTAGTATGAATCGCAAGAAATACGAGGAATTCCGCCATCTATTCAGGAGTCAAATCATACAACTGTTCACTGAGCACAAAATTCATTTTACTTATGTTACGGCCAAAGGATCTCAACAGCGTGTTTCACAAAGTTGTACAGCGCCATCTAGTTTCATACTACTGAAATTTCAACACGTTACAAACAGTACCTCATAGAAGTTAACTGTGTGAGCGAATTAATTGCATTTTAAATAGGTACATACTTAATTAGATAAATTCATTGAACTTTCCTTCGTACTTTTCGCAGGCTTAGGCAGTCCCCGACTGAAATTTTTATTTGCGATAAAATGTATTGAATGTTTATGATAATTAAACAACATAAATAAATATACTTTTAGTTTAATGAGCAAGTTGTTAGGCGTACTTAAAATTTTATTGATTCTATTTACAACAATAGTAATTTCATCGATCTGACCATTATTTATTTAAAACTTTATTAAAATATATTATTAAATCGATAATAACAAAACTAACATTTATTTACAAATATTCTCGTAAATATCACAAACGCACGTTAAACTATCACTACGCGTCCTGCGAGGTCAAGCGAGATAATCGCACTGATTTTTAATTATATTCAAACAGAAAATAGGTAGGTATAACGCAAAAATAGCGCTTCAATTAGTATTAGCCGAACAAAAATATATTCGAGCGCCATCTAGTTTCATACTACTGAAACAAACAAACCGTATCTCATAGAAGTTATCCTAATGTTTCATAGATGGCGTCAGTTCAACACGTTACAAACAGTACCTCATAGAAGTTATCCTAATGTTTCATAGATGACGTCAGTATGATGTTTTTAAAATCTCTTTATCTCGGGAACCGAGCTTTTCTCGAACCTGGGACCTTGATAAATCGATTCCTTGAGCCGAAAACCCCCTAATCTGTAACTTTCATGAAAATCTTTGCAGCCGTTTCCGAGATCGTGATTATATATATAGGTATAAATAAATAAATAAATATACAAGAATTGCTCGTTTAAAGATATTAGATAAGTAAATGATTTTTAAAATTAGAAGCATTAAAACTAAGGCTTCTCTGTTCGGTAGACCAATACGTGTATCTCCTCACGTATAATAAATTATACTCCTATGGACATAATATTCAATAAAGAAGTCTAGCAAGTTCTGATCCTAATAACATTTAATCAGACCACAACGTTCATAATCTTCGTAAGTAACTAACTCTCGTTGAAATTGAATTGCCTCAGAAATTATAGCCTTGCTAGTTATAAACGTAATCCTGTTAGAACCAGTATGATTTCTAAATACTTGGTCTTAGATATCAGTGTTACGGTTACTACCTAGTTTGAAAGGAAATCGTCGGTTTCATTCGTATCTGGTAAATATGGTAAGTAAATGGTGAATTTTTGTGTAGGATTCACTGCTTATCGTTAAGTTAAGTCTAAAGTCATTTATGCTAATCTATTCATATTAATCTGTAACAGATCGATGGTTGTGCATATAACGTAACTCTCTCTCTCTTTCTGTCTTCACTTATATAATTATATCTCCCTGTTTACTTCCGTTCGCCTCACCTGGTCACACTTTTTATAACGCTTCGTCATGCATTTATCAACTTTAACTACCCCAAGTCAAGAATGTGTATAGAAGTTTGCAAACATATTTCCGTTCGTGGTCTGGGTGTGTGTTCTTGTATTGTGTGTTATCTATGACACCCACGACACAGGGCGTACGTTAATATATTTATGTATTACTTGAATGCCTTTGCAATTGAGCGCAGAAACAGTTTCCTAGTAAGTTTCTAGTGTTTTGAATAATTAGTTTTATCAAACGAATACATTACCTACTTCCTCTGTTGGTACGCTTTTCGTTGCGATTGATCTAACCGCAGTCAGACCGCTATGGCTGAAGATATTGAAGACAGGAGCAGAGTAGTACCACAATCTGTTTGGTGCAAACGCAAACACGAAACAAGCAGCTATCCTGCTTACTCCTGCTAGAATTCCAATGAGGCTGTCTTCGACATGCAACTTCTTCGACAAGATTGCTATGCAAAAGAATGTACCTGAAAATCGTAAACATGAAACGTGTAGTGATTATTCAAATTTCTTTGCGAATTTTGAAATACAAGTCGTACAAGCATCTTTTGGCGCGTGGGTGACAGAGACAGCGCCTTACAGGTAAGGCAAACTGTAAGGCACTCTCTGTCACCCACGCGCCAAAAGATCCTTGTAAGACAATATCAATAGTGGGAAATTGACATTTGATTCGAAAGGTTTTATTTGATAGATACACTCTCATCATTTGATATGTCATCAATCTATTCATTTGATAGAGGGACTTTAACCGTTTCTAAATGCAACAAATACTATACAATTCTTCAGTAAGTTGATTTGTGAATTCTTTATTTAATTCATCCTTTCATTTTTTATGTTGATAGCCGACAAATGAGAAGATGAATTAAAATGTTTTTAGTGGTCAACGAAGAAGAGAACAGAATGACAATACTGCCACTATTTAATTATTCATTCAATAAAGTATCATACACTAGTTTAGACTAACACTAACTCAACTAACTGAACAAACTTTGCGAAGTGCAGGGTACGATATAGTGTTTTAACCTATTTGGTCAGTTATAATAATACGGCAAAGTAACGTGCCAACTAGTAAATGTTATAACGAAGCGTTTATAGACCGGTGTCTTGGTGTAAGTAATCGACGAAGATAACCTTTAACAAAATAGAACCGACTTTAACGTCGAAAAGTAAAAATCAGTTCAGTTAAATGCGGTTAATATTCCTAAATCCTTCTTCTAAGTCTGATAAACACGATGCTGAAAACCGTATCAAAATCGGTTCAGCCAAACAATATGCCTTAAACCGTCTCCTAAGTCTGACAAATACTATCCTGAAAACCGCATCAAAATCTGTTCAACCAAACGCGAGATTACCGCGCACAAATATACATACATACATACAGGTCAAACTGAGAACCTCCTTTTTTGAAGTCGGTTAAAAATAGCGTGCGCGGTCGTTAGTTGGATGGGTAGTTGAGTGACCACTAGAAGCAAATTTTCCTGAACGCTTCCGTGCTTCCAAGGACACGTAATGCCAAAGATCTTGATAGTTATCGTCAAAGTCATTTAGCGCTATGACGGAGGACTTTGGGCGTCATGAAAAATTCCATCACTTGGGTTGGCCACTAACCCCTTCACAAATCCGCACTGAAGCAGCGTGGTGAAGTATAGGTACTCCAGGCTTCCTCAATAACGAGGAGACACTCATGCTCAGTCGTAGACCATTTATAGGTTGCAGCCAAATGTCACACAAAGTCGATAACTCAGTCCGTGAATGCAATTCATTGTCACGAGCCTTGACCCGCGCTAACAAAACAAAGATTGGCGTAGTCAGAGATTGCGTCGTATTGAATGAAACGGCTCATCGTATTTAACTGATAACTGCTAAAGATTAAGTTACGTGACATAAGTATTGAGTGCAAATCAAGTATGATAAAATAATCTCTATATACTTAAATTAATACCAACAACTGTAACTGGTTTACTACTACCTACAAGAGGACATTTAAAAAAATTATAATAGGCAATTATTCATTGCAAATGTCCAAAATAAGTTTCTCAAAGAGAAACGAGGGCGAGTTTGTAACCGATTTCAAAAAAGGAGGAGGTTCTCAATTCGACTGTATTTTTGTGTGTGTTACCTACGTCATAAGTTTTTACTGGGTGCACTGATTGTACCTACTGGTCGTCTGATGTAAATTTTAGCAACATTTAACGAGTTGTTTCTGAGTTACATCTTCTTGTCCATGATGAAGATTTTTTGTACCTAAAGTTAACTCTAAAATCCATACTAATATTATAAATGCGAAAGTCTGTCTGTCTGTCTGTCTGTCTGTCTGTCTGTCTGTCTGTCTGTGACGTTTTCACGGCTAAACCACCGGTGCGATTTGGATGAAATTCGGAATGAAAATAGTTGAAGACCCAGAGTCACATATAGGCTACTTTTTTTTTTAAAAATCAACCCCTAAATGCTTGAAATAGGGGATGAAAGTTTGTATGAAAAATCTAAACCGCCTGACCGATTTCGATGAATTTTCCCAGGAAGATAGTTGATGACGTATCTTCTTCCCCACTTCCCCGGTTCGCGATATAAACGAATTCCACGCGGGCGAAGCCGCGGGCAAAAGCTAGTATAAAGATAAATAAAGATTTCAATCTAAATGCTAATTAACAATGTCATAAACTTTCGATGTAATGAAAATTCGATATAATGAATTATCGATATAACGTCTTCGATATCATGAACTTCGATGTAATGGCATTCGATGTGGCGTATGGGACCCAAAAAACTTTTTGTTTTTGTGCTTAAATCGACATCTTTTATTAATTTAGTACCTATCAAAAACTTCATAAAATGTTTGAGAGTAATTTTATTATAAGACTAGCTTCCGCCCGCGATTTCGCCCGCGTGGATTTCGTTTAAACTTCACCCCCCTATTTCACCCCCTTAGGGGATGTATTTTGAAAAATCCTTTGTTAGCCGATGTCTACATCATAGTGGCTATATGCATGCCAAATTTCAGCCCGATCCGACCAGTGGTTTGGGCTGTGCTTTGATAGATCACTATGTCAGTCAGTCACCTTTGAGTTATATTATATTTAGATTTAATGATAGCAGCGGGGTTTTTTTGTGTCAAAATAAGATGATTTCATTAAGGACCATGGGTATAATATGTAACTGCAAATTTACTTAAGCGGATAAAGAAAAGGTCAATTTAACCATTTGTGTTGCAGCAGTGCACTTTCGTGTCCTTTATTTCTGCAAAATATGCAAGTATGCTAAGTATTTTTTCATGTATAATTTTCACCTGGAATTCTAGTGAATTATATTTATTTTATGGTCATAATTATTGAGAAAGTCCACACCTACCTAATATATTTCATTTTATCCCTGTCTAAAAATGAGTAAATATGAAATTCGCGCGCGAAAAGTGAGACAGTAGCTTTGATTTATTTTTTACTAGCTACTGCCCGCGGCTTCGTCCGCGTGGAATTCGTTTATATCGCGAACCGGGGAAGTGGGTGAGGGGTAGTTTATCAACTATCTTCCCGGGAAAATTCATCGAAATCGTTTATGCGGTGCAGATTTTTCATACAAACTTTCATCCCCCATTTCAAGCGTTTAGGGGTTGATTATTGAAAAAAGTAGCCTATGTGTGACGCTGGGTCTTCAACTATTTTCATTCCGAATTTTATCCAAATCGGACCGTTGGTTTAGCCGTGAAAACGTCACAGACAGACAGACAGACAGACAAACTTTCGCATTTATAATATTAGTATGGATAGTATGTATTTCATACGTTCCGTAATTAGTACCTTTCACATCAGATCTATAGTTATCACTATGAGATCTATAGAGAAATAAGTATCTACTTAATTCTATTCTTTTTTGAGTTAAAATAACTTACAACATAAACTTACCAATTAATCCGAGGACAATGTTGATAGTGCCATAAACGCTATACTCCACTTCGTTGAAGCTGAATTTGCGTATCGCATATAAATAACTCACTTGCGAATCACCTGAAAAAAGTAAGGTAACAATAAAAACTCCCGAATGTTTATTGGCATATTAATGGACGGGGAGAACAACATAAATAATTACAGTTCCACAAACTTATCTGACCCGGTAAGGGGGGCGCTACTGTCTTTGTCTTTTTCTGTCAACAGTATAACATTTGCATTAGTTCCAATTTTGGCCACCGGGCCAGATAAGTTTGTGGTACTATACCTATATTGAACTAGCGACCCGCCCTCCCTTCACTGAGGGTTAAATGGGGAATCTACAGAGCGCATGTGTGGTCTCGTATTTATCTGTCAAATTACAAAAGGATGTACATAAACTATATAAATACGTAAGCCTTTCTTGATAAATACTCTAGCCAATAGTGATAACCGCATTAAAATCCGTTACGTGGTTTAGAAGAACAAGACTTTTAAAGACACAGACAGACAGACAGACAGAGGTGGAGAGCGACTTTGTTTTATATTACGTACCTAGTGATTAGTTTTTGCCTACGGCTTCGTCCACGCGATAGGTATACAAACAGCGTCAAAATACCTATAGCTAGAGAATGCGAGAAAATTAAACACGCCATTGTGCGAAAAGATCGAATAGTCGACTTTCTTCATTCTTTATTTTATTGAAAATCAAATATAATGAGTAAAAATATATCGCTTTCACTACCTACACTTGTATTAATCTGGAACCAAAAAAAATATATTTAAACTCATTCGAATTTCCAACCGGCCTCGCTGGGAACCGAACCCAGGTCCTTTCGAGCATTATGGTCAAGCCTTGCGTCACTACGAATTATCGGGAGCTCATCTTTTCTAATTTGTGTATGTATGTTGGTACATAGTACAATACACTATAATAATTATAATACAATACAGAATAGGTACAATGTTTTGATACATTTGGTACCGATTGAAGAATTTGTATCTTCACTCCTCAGATTGTGAGCATAAACCCGAGCCCAGAAGTGGGACAATGTACGATAACAAAACAATACAGACGTATTCTTAATTGTGAGAATTGAGGTGAAATTGTTTTCTTCATAAAGTGACTATCATTATTTCAACAACCTCCTTTTTTGGAAGGTCGCCTTAATTTACTACGTTCTTGATATTGCTTATCATAACACCTTGATGTCTTAAATACATATTTAGTGTTAAGAACATTAGCGTGATGTGCTAAAAACGACTTTATACAAGGGTACCTCGTACCTCGGTATTTTGTTATTGTACCTATTATTATTATTAATTATTATCAGAAAAAACTGCACTTTTTGTAAAGTTGTACACCCAGACTCGCTTTATCATACGTGCAAAAAAAATTGAAGGGGTTCTTGAAAATCACATAATTATCTTTTTGTTTATGAATCAATTGAAATAAACCAAAAACGAAATACAAACAAGAATTCGAAAATTAACACTAACAGAGAGAGAGAGCGCGCCATCAATTTTGATTCCAAGCAAATCTTTCTTTTTAGGGTTCCGTACCCAAAGGGTAAAACGGAACCCTATTACTGAGACTTCGCTGTCCGTCCGTCCGTCTGTCCGTCCGTCCGTCCGTCCGTCCGTCCGTCCGTCTGTCACCAGGCTGTATCTCATGAACCGTAATAATTACACAGTTGAAATTTTCACAGATGATGTATTTCTGTTGCCGCTACAACAACAAATAAGTACTAAAAAACAGAATAAAATAAATATTTAAGTGTGTGCCCATACATTCGACGAGAGTTTAGTTACCTTTCGGTCCAAGAGATGGAGTTGTGCGTAATATGTGGCTATAATAAAACAATTAAATATTTAAGTGAGGCTTTTATACAACAGACCAGATTTTTTTGGCGTTTTTATACATAATGGTACGGAACCCTTCGTGCGCAAGTCCGACTCGCACTTGGCCGGTTTTGTGGTACTCCCTAGCCCTACTGAAGATAGAACGAGGCTACGACATAAATTCCTCCTTTAGGAGGGCCGGGCGCAAGGATTGTTGTCAAGCAGTTTTATTTCGCAGTTACCTACCTATTCTTGAATGATGGTGAGATTTGTTGCAATTTATTGGTGATACTTTTGATGTTTATGACGATGACTATTTACCATCAATTAGCCGGTCTACTCAGTGGTCAGCTATTTACATGAAATACCAATTTTTAACTTAATATTTATACTTTGGTAATATTATTAGCAAAAATTTAAAACCAAATTGCAAAATCAGTGACACAATCAAAACATGACCAGTGTTACAAAAAGGCCAGTAAGGTTTTATTAATAAAATTTTATTAATATAAATACTTGTTCTTGCCCTAATAAAATCTTATACCTATCTTATTAGCCAAACTCGGACCAAAAAAAGTAAAGAAATTCAACTTGTACTTATTGTGACATTTTTGGGATCATCTAATTCAATCAAATAAAATTGGTCGTTAAATGCTGGTTTTATACGTTTATATTGTGATTATTGTCTTTCCTGTGTCTGTGTTATGTTTTCCTGTTATGGTCTCTATGATAGGTCGTATCATTAATCAAATTTTAAAATACATCTATTAAAATATACTTATGTATGTATAAATATATCTCTGTACACTATGTCTGTACATATAATAGTTATTCCGCTTAACAAAAGATTTTTCACATGAACTGTTTCTATTTCGGACATCGATTTAATAATACTTTACATCAATGGTTTTGGATTATAAATTAGTCAATAACCATTATTATTCAGAAATAAGTAAATCTTATTTGCATGTATTTTAACGTCAACTTCAAGCGTTTCAGGATCCAAAGGAGACACAGAATTATTAAAGAATTATAAAGAATCAATTACATGATTAAAATATCATATTAATATTAATAATTAATAATACCTAATCGTATAAATTGTGAAACTGCGACAGTGGCATGTTAAGCGACGAAAGATAGCATTAGGTACATTATATTATAAAATTAATTGTATTATTTGTATTATAAAATTAATTTTTATATTAGAAATAATTACATTTTTTGAAATGAATAAATTGAAAGGCTTCGTTTCATGAATATTTCTAAGTAACAAAGACTATATTGTTATATACTCTACTACCTGCACAAAACGGGGGCCGATCCATCGTATTATCGTTACATGTTATCGACCCTGGCATGTTATACGATTGCAATTGCAGCGTACAAATTGACTTTATGTGCCAATACCAACACTGATCTCATGCAAATTCTTCGCACACCTGTTTGTCAACGCCTGACAATACATTGTAGTTTGCCACTAGTTTGTCGCTTGTCGCATATTGAAGAATCTGATCAAATTTTTTAACCCTAAATTACTACTTTGGACTTTTATTTTATCAAAGTGATTAACATACGGATGTCACACCCGTTATCAAAACAACTCATTAATACTGCATAGCCATTGAATGTACGCGTATAACTTAGCTTACTTAGCTATAATGAACCCATTGAAGTAATTTATAATTTAGCTTTAATATATAACCCGTACGCTGCAACATAACAAGTTAAATAAATGCTTTTAAAATACCGATAGCTTCATAAATGTCGCTAATGGAACCTCTCAAGTCGCCTCTCTCTTTTCGAAGGCTATCAAAATAATTATGTGCAAACATACGAGTACATAACTGAGTGCATATGTACATCGATTACATTGTGTATCGGTTAGAGCAAAGGTGAGTTGAATAGATAACAAGAACAGATATCTGAGGGCATAAAGTCGAATCCATTCATTTTTGTGTCCGGAATAATCTTCATATTTGCTACTGAGACACAAGTAGTAGGTGCGTAGCGTAGCGTAATAGTAGGGACATGTAAAGAGGATGTTTGGCTTCAATCCACGTGACCATTATAGACCCAAGTTTTTTCTCAAAATTCAGGAGGTCTAGAGCCTACTCCACTATGTTGCTTCACTATGAGTTGGTGCTGTGCCCAACTGTATTGCAAATATATATGCTGCCTAAAGGCCTCTAACATGGTGTGATGATTGGAACTGAGAGTTTACGTGCCTCTCAAATCACGGAGATGCTAAAGAAAAATAAGCACTGGTTTGTAGTCATGACTGCCGACCGCTCCAGCTGTTGCTTAACATAGTTAATAATTTAGGATCGACGCAAGTCGGGCTAGACAACTCAGTCACAGATTACAAAATAATTACACTCAGTTAGGTATTAGGTAAAGCAGGTATTATTGGCATTAGTCTACACGGGCAGACATTTTCGAGTTCTCATACTTTATACTGAACCAGTATTGGCAGAAAGAAGCAGATATGATGTGGTGTCTATGTTAAAACAAGGTTATCAAAACCAGGGGTGTCCGTGGAAATATTTTGTCAAGACCACCGCGACGCTGCCACAGAACTCAAGAAAAAAAATCAGACAAAATTATTTAGACCTTATTTAGGTATATCGGTTCTACTTCTTTGACAGAAATGTCAAATAAGTAGAACATAGTTCAACTTTTTTTTTTATTTTTGTTATTTTACATTGCATTTAAGCAACCACCATACCTTTCGGACCACAGCAGTTTTATTTTTCTTAAATGGATCGCAAATAAAACCGGTTTGTCTTACAACACTTGAAACTTCTTCTTCTCTTCTTCTCTCTTGGGCTTCTTTTACGAATAGACGCAATGCCAAAGGTGTAATCGACGCGTTGCCACAATGTGAAAATAAATCATAAATTTAGCTAGAAGGAAGATGTCACTCAGCAAATCTCTACTATGTGGTCGAGTATGGTCCAACAGCCTCCAATAAGAGATCTATGTACAGCATGATTTATTTAGCAAAGTGTACCACTATCTTACGCTCAACTCAAGAATGGATAATGGACTATGTAGTAGGATTCATCACAGTTGTGTGGGAGAGTTTTAATTGGGCTAAGCTAAACGATGCTTAAAGTTCACCCTAGATATTTTGTATTACGTGGTATAGAAATTATATTTCTAGGTATAATTGTACATATATGTGCACAAATAAAATAAAATAATTACGTTACACACTCATATACCCACCCACACTAGGATTCCCTGTGTCATGGGTGCCATAGACAACACACAAGACAAGAACACACACCCAGACCAAGAACGGTCATAAAGTCAACAGAAAGTCATCATACAAATTTCCGCCTCCCTGGGAATCGAACCCAGTCGTCAAATTGTGTATTGTATCTACCTACACACACACGTACGTCTTTTCGGATATTTTTTAAGTTGTAGCAAGATATTCTTAAGTTGTTGTACGTACTTACGCAACATGTTTCACACGTAATACGCAACATTGCAGCTTGTTGCTTTGTGCAATCGCTGGTTACATACGATTCACGTCCACGATAATTTATGTTTTAAACACTTATCAATATTAAGTTTATGCGCGAAAGATAACGGCTTGGTTACGTGATTCCAAAAAACGGACGAAACAAATTGTTGTTTACACTCATTTTTAACCGTGTTTTATAGCCGTGTTTTATTGACGGGTTGCTTTATGTATCTCACAGGTTCAAGCGCTCGATGGTAAAATTTTCCTGTTGGGCTACAAACCACCGTTCATCTATCAAACTTTTGAAGCCCACTGCTGGTCATAGGCCTCACGGGTCTCAGTCACCTCCTAAGCCCTTTGCATCCAGCGGTTATCCATTGCCTTTCGTGTCATCAGATCACTTGGTCCGGGGGCAACCTATTTACCTCTTTATCTTTACTTACCTAACGTCCTTTTACTACACACTACTAGACCAATAAAAACTAAAAGATATTTTATACATGTTTTGTACTGTCAGAAAGCCAGTTATTATGTGATTTTCCGGCTTCTTTTTTATGAGCACGCATCCTTCACGTCTTTAGCTTTAAGGATATCTATTTTATTGCTTGTATTAAACGAAATACGTACAGCAACGTAATGCTGCGAGTAGGTACTTATCAAAAGCAAGAAGATCAACATTCAAATTTTTTCTCATCGTTTCATGTAATTCATCATTAAAAGGTCATTAAAAGTCTTTTAGTTAAACATTTAGTAAACCAATGGTGATAACTTACCATCAAGTAGCAAAGACGAGCTACTTGATGATAAGCAATAGGCTCCAAGTGGTATACCAAACGCATCGTTAATAATCTTATCGGCCAAGAAACAAGGAAGAAAAAGGGAGACATAGTTTAGTCCCTGAAAGGACAAACATGTTTAAATTCTAAAACCAACATTTACCATGCCTAGATGTAAATCCTAAGATTCATTAAATGAATGGTGGTAAAAGCCCAAAAAAAATATTTCGTACATGTACCAAGTCATGTTGATGAATCTTAGGATTAACTGGTTACTCTTAGGATGTATCATGGTTCGGGCTTTTACAGTAACATAATTACACTATGACCACAATACTAAAAATATATTATGATTCTAACATTTGCACACAAGAGGTCTTTTTGTGCACACATACAATATCATCAACGTATATGTTTGTATTGCGTCTCGTCAAGCGTATTCCAATACTTAATTCTACGACCAATGTGGAATTTGCGCGTGAGAGCTCTCTGACATTTATAACTCGAACAATTCTAAATGGGTTCGAATGATTGTTAAAATGTTCTTATTATTGTAAAAATCGGACGAAGGCATCACGCGGCTAGGTCGTAGACATTCCATCAACATTCCACGTAGGATAGATACGGACATGACAAGGAGCAGAGATTATGTGGATCTTTCTACTGTGTATTCGTGTTCAATATGGAATTCCTAATAATTGCATCCCACACAAATGTCAGCTTTTCGCCTCTGTGATTAAAGTATATTGTAGGTTGACAACGAATGTGTAAAATGACACAAGTAAATTGTGCTTGCAAGCTAAATTTAACTATGAGCAAGGATAATAAATTTGTTTTAGCGAGAGTGGCAATTTACCTTTAATTGTCGGTAAATTAACAAAGGGGATAATGAGAAGATCTGAAAAACAAACAAAAACCTGTCTTCTCATTACTGACGACTGACGACGCAATAGTTACCATGCGAGACTGCTCGTAGGGTCCTGGATTCCATTCCTAGTAAGGCGGAAATTTGAATGAGTTTTTTGCTTTTTGTCTTGTGTGTGTTCTATTTATTATGTTTATATACCAAAATAAAACAAACACTAAATGTTAAGTGATTCTAACCGTTCGTGGAAATCGTATCTACTCAAACGTTCATTAACAAAAAAAATATTTTTTTGATCCCAATGGCCTACATAGTTACAATGAGTTACACACATTTTTTTTACTATCACCTATACACAGAAAAAAATCAGTTACAGTTTTATTACATTCTAGCTGTTGCCTGCTGCTAAACCCGCGTGGAGATATTTTCACTGATTTTCAAACAAACTTTGATCTCTTAGTTCACCTTATGGGTAGGTATAACATTATGACAAAATCCGTTCTCATCGGACGTCTACTCGGTCTACTAACTATAATAATTACTCTCTGCCAAATGTCATCTTTATACGTAAAACAGTTTTCGTTCTCTTAAACTCCTTATTTAGGTACAATTTAAAATATAATACATCATTAAAAGGCAGTAGGTAGTCGTTAAGTAGCATTGGTATAGCGTCGTCGTCTCTAAACAAGTCCTGCTAACCTTGCCTTAATCTTTAGAATTTGAATTTTTAATTCTGTGCTTAAATCCGGCTTGTCCACTTAATTTAGATATCTACGTAAATAGCAATTAGAAAGTAAACCTTACCTTACTTTAAAGTTCCTTTTAATGGTTGGCAGCGAACGTCATAAAAACAGGTAGGTATTAATAAATTAACGATTGATTTTAATGAAGTCGTGTATGGCGCAATGGTTTAAATGCTGGACTATCGTTTGAAGGGTCTTCTCGGGTTTTATAATTACACGAAATATAATTATATAGTGAGGTTAATTTTCTACTCTCAGTCTGGGTATGTCTTTATGGCATTTTTAGACGGTTTAACGGTTTTTTAGACTTTCTTTCAATAAAACTTACATTCGTTAATCAAAGGCCAAATCAATGTTAAAGTTTTGATTCTGAGACTTCTTGTCAGACCTGAGATCTTATATTTTGTCTTATCTATTCCTAGGGATCCCCAGTATGTAGGTATGATGACGTAGGCGTAGGTAGGTATGTCAATTTATCAGAATGAAAAAAGTTACAGTAGATACTTTATTAGTCTGCATTCAACATATAAAACTGTGATTTTTAATTGATTAAGAATTTATTTTGGCATTTGTTGTAATCCATGTATCTAAAGGAACTTTCCGAGATGATAGTACAATAAAAATACCAATCAAGTGCAAGTCGCACACGTAAGTTTTTGTAGGTACCACCGAACAATATTAAATCTAATTTATTTTGTCAACAGCAAGATAGAATGTAAAAAATTAGGTTGCTTGTGTGGGGACCGACGCCGACGCTGGGAATGCTGGGATCTATCTTGTTTATTATACGTTAGCGGCCGCAATAATTCAGACTGCGTAAACGTTTTAATTTATAAGATAAAGAGCTATTATCGCCAGTTCGGACCATCTAGGGATCGACAGATAGTCGAAGTCGAAGTCTAAGCCACCGCTCAACAGCGGGATTCATTGGACACCAGGAGACATTCGTTGTCCTTGAGCAACTGTTCAGGCATTGGGGTATCCCTCTAGCGCCTTAGTACCCATTTATTAACCGCGATAATGCCGATGTAGAACGACCCGACTCGATTCGACTCAATTCAACTCGACTCGACTCAACACGACTCGACTCATCTCAATTCGACTCGATTCAACACGACTCGACACAACTCGACACAACTCAACTCGACTCGACTCGCTTAATAATTAAGGCGGAAAGCGGAGACACATTGAAAGAGTTTCACTAGGGTTTCCTTACGGACCCCTAAAAATTATATCCGTGACATTTATGTAAATAAATTATTATAAATGGTTGATAATAAATACCTATTGACTTTTTTACTCCAACACTATAGTCTATACATCTTAGAGATTGCATGTAAAGTTGTTAGGTATACTTTTTATCTTGTTTAGAATACCTAATATTGACGAGCGAAAAATAAATATTCATGAACTATGGGTTCGAAACCCACAAAAACTTGTTTGTTCACTTTTTACAAATCAAGTCTAAAACTACAAAAGCTACAAAAGGTTTAATTGTTATAATATCTTTATTAATGAGTACAATTAATAAACATATTAAAAATAAGTCGAATTATACGCCTTATGAAGTTACAAAAAATTTAGGTCGTGTTTTTATTAAGCCTGCGTGGGATCTGTATCGAGAAACCCGTAGTTGTATCCAGAAACATTTTGTGGCTTAAAGCTCTTAAATAAGCCTTTTAGCTCTGGATTTTGTATGTTCAACGATTTCCTTATATAAAAAATTATTGCTTTTACAAAAAAAAACCGACGTCAACATCGTCAAGTACCTAGAGATAACTTTAAACTTTCGCCAGCTGACGCTCAATTCAACCCATTTAAGTCTAAAGTCTTATCATCACAAATTTAAGCCCAAACACAAGATAACTAGGTAGGTACTGTAAATCGTTGAGGAGTTCCATAAACTATCTATCGGCTTTACTTACCTTATAAAAACACTAGTCGCTCCTACAATTTTCGAACGATCCCCTCGATTTCTCTGATATGTTCGCAAAACACAAAAAAGCAAAAATAATATACGGTCGAATTGAAACCTCCCTCTTTTTTGAAGTCGTTTTTAGGGTTCCGTACCCAAAGGGTAAAATGGGACTCTATTACTGAGACTTCGCTGTCCGTCCGTCCGTCCGTCCGTCCGTCCGTCCGTCCGTCCGTCCGTCCGTCGGTCCGTCTGTCACCA
The DNA here is from genome assembly GCA_905404135.1 of Hesperia comma. Lineage (NCBI taxonomy): Eukaryota > Metazoa > Arthropoda > Insecta > Lepidoptera > Hesperiidae > Hesperia > Hesperia comma. The sequence continues at coordinate 6,595,494 of FR990031.1, forward strand.
GGCTGTATCTCATGAACCGTAATAGTTACACAGTTGAAATTTTCACAGATGATGTATTTCTGTTGCCGCTACAACAACAAATACTAAAAAACAGAATACAATAAATATTTAAGTTAGTGCCCATACATTCGACGTAAGTTTAGTTACCTTACGCTCCAAGAGATGGCGTTGCTTGTGGCTAATATGTGGTTACAAAAAACTCAAGTAAATATTTAAGTGAGGTTTTTATACAAAAGGCCAGATTTTTTTGGCGTTTTATACATAATGGTACGGAACCCTTCGTGCGCGAGGCCAACTCGCACTTGGCCGGTTTTCTTTTAATTTGCACACAAATAAATAAATAAAGTTTTATCTGTAAATTGTATTCATAAAAAAATATTTACAAAAAATACATTTCCACGCTTGCTAGAAATTTACTTCAAGGCTTTTTCGCGGCATAAGTAGCTCTCTACCTACTAACTTATAACGAGATAATTATAATAATTCGTCGAATGTGTAGATTCTAAAAACTGTATATTCGCGTATATTCTCACCAACCATGTCACACCACAGTAGTTGCGTGACTAGTTTACCTAGTTTACCTAGACCGTTGAATGGAACGACCTAAATTTAGTCATACATATTCGATTATTGCTGTTAAGTGATCGCTCGTTAACAAGCGTTTTGCGGTTTTTTTATGTTTTGCACTAACTGCATACTAAGATGATAGTCATTTATACGTTGGAGTAACGAACGTGGATGCCTGAATTTGATGTCTGCACGAACCACTAATTTTCAAAATTACGTGTGTACTACTTTGTGCCCGCTACTTCTTCCGCGCATAGGAGTTTTTCTCGCGTGAATCCCGATCCCGCGAGAACTCCGAGACAAAAAATAGCCTGTTTGTTGCTCTACAATCTCATCTATCTCCCAGTGAAAGTCCCATAAAAATCCGTTCACCGTTTCTGAGACTAGCGTGCACAAACATACTACAATCAGTTACAGTTTCATTATATGTATAGAATAGATAGAAGATATTGATAGACAGATAGATGTATAGATAGACTGAATGCTGAATTTATTGGAAATTATATGGAGGAGGTTTGAGATTCTGAAAAAAACAAAGGATAATTTTACTCCTCTAAATAAATTCCCATGGAATAATTTTAACGGTATTTTTTTTGCTTAGCTGGTAAGCCGCGGGAAAAACTTGTATATAGTTAATACAAAAGACATAAGGATTTCTGTCAAATTTATTTTGCAGTTATCAGATACTACCCAACAAACATTTTAGTCGAATAAGAAGGAATTACGCGACTCATAGTGGTATAAGCGTTGTATAGAAGTAGTTTCATTCTGTTATACGACTTAGTGCCCCCTATAGTTATTCGACTTGTAGTCGTGTAAAAACGTCGTAGAAACGCCTATTCGACTGCCCTATACGACTATTACACGACATTCAGTCGTGTAAGCAGTGTTGTGGCAGTAGAAACGTCTATGCGACTTCTATACCAACTTTAGTCGTATTAGAGGTTCGAAAACTACCTTTACACGACGTCGTATTAGAGTGGTATATAAAACTCCTATACGACTTTCAGTCGATTCAAACACTTTTTTACGACCGTTATACGAACTGAATATAAGTACGGAATATAAGTAGGTATGCGACAAGTTAACTGTAGTCCAACTGGAGATGGTTCCGTAAACAGCACTTTATTTTTTTAAAACGCCGTCACCAGTAGGTACTATATTATACCTATACTTACTGTACAAGTTACAAGAAAAATATTTAGTTTTATAAAAAAATCATTTCTAAATACAGAATTCACATTCATCTTCTGGGTAATTATAGTATACCTATGGCAAAAAGTGCAACTTGGACACCAGAAAAAATCAAAATTTATCAAAATATAATATATAACAGTTTCTTCAGTTAGTATAAAATGTGCAGGTTCGGTTTCGTCACTAGTATAAAATCTGCAACCGAAACAACGATCAGCGATCCATGGTCATTTTGAGCAATACGTATCAAATTAATAAATCTAATTTTGTTAAGAATTTATCGATATCTATTGTATCCAGTATCACGTGTATTTTTTTAATGACAGCTCAACCAGTAAACAACACAATAATGATAATAACAATAGTGATTAATAAGGTTTTACACACTTGACAATTACTAAACTGAACCCTAATTTTGTTTCTATGGCGGAATGTTTACAAATCCAATAATGACATAAATTGAAACGTCGTATAGAAGTTGTATAACGGTCTTGTCCAACACTTTGAATCGTATAAAGGTAATTGTAAACACGTTTTTTCAAAAATGACTGTAAAATATTATTTATTTAATTAATTACACTGGCGCGTTTATTATATAGTTAAAACTAGCACATAAGACTCGATGAAATTAATTTCCCATAAGATCAACCGTCCTTGAACTTGAGTTTCGAAGTAAAAACAAAGATGAATAAGTAAAATGGCCGAGTCTCGCTTTCAACAGTAATTATTTATAATTACATATTTTGTCACTTTGACAACTAATATTTTGCGGTATAGGAGGCGCGCTGGATACTCGTATACGATCAAATGTCGTAAAGCAGCGGTAATAAACACCTTAATTCGACAAAAAGTGCGCTACACGACCTCTATACGACCACTATGCGACCAAGAAGTAACTTACGCGACTGCTATATGACTTTTATAGGACTCTGAGTCGTATAAAATGGGCCTTTTCTTGGTGATACCGACGTTATAGCGACGTAACGGCGACAAGCTTATAGCACCAAAAGTTATCGCTGGCACGTTGTGGCGACCTGTTAAATGTTTGTTGGGTAGCTTTTGCCCGTGGCTTCGCCCGCGTGGAATTCGTTTATATCGCGAACCGGGGAAGTGGGGAAGGGGGTACGTCATCAAAGCTATCTTCCTGGGAAAATTCATCGAAATCGGTCAAGCGGCTTAGATTTTTCATACAAACTTTCATCTCCTTTTTCAAGCCTTTAGGGGTTGTTTTTTTTTAAAGTAGCCTATGTTTGACTCTGAGTCTTCAACTATTTTCATTCCAAATTTCATCCAAATAGGACCGGTGGTTTAGCCGTGAAAACGTCACAGACAGACAGACAGACAGACTTTCGCATTTATAATATTAGTATGGATTATAAAAAGTAAATCATTGCACTTGACAAAAATTTAGAGCGACGTTTGACGATTTGACGGAATGAGCATAATAATAAGAAAGTCATATGTGCAGCAGACACGCTTGAAATGAAAACGAATTTGACATCCTAAAAAGTTCAAAGGAACTGTTCACGAAGTGGGGTACTCGACGAATCAAATGGGCCGACTGTACTAAAATTGACACATTTTGAAAATGGCATGTGCCAAAAATGTGTACACAAAATATTCCAAACTCTCAGAAGAGCTCCCAACCACATCCCCGGACTAGCACTGGAATGGACTCCACAAGGAAAGAAGTCACGTGGCTATCTCAAGATACCTGGAGACGTATGAAGACTTATTTCGAATGAAATTATCGTGCGAATGAATTTTGGCTTTGCATATTTTTTCGAAGGAATAATATTTTCAATAAAAATGCATTTTTATAACAAAAGAAACTCCTCGATCTTTCAACCCGAAGTTCATAACCTGTGCCTCCTGTGACAAGTGATAAGTACAAGTGAAAAATCATCATTTTACAGGAGAGCGAAAACAAGTTTAAAAAAAATGTATTTTTGAAAAGGTCTTTTCACGATCTTTCATTTGATACCCATATTGCTACGATAACAAAAAAAACTCAAGATTATCCCCTCTTTTTCTTCCACTTTCGGGCGCCATTTTGAAAATTCATATAGCCTATGACACTTTCACAGTTCTGACGAATTCAACGATACCTCATATGTCGAAATCCGTTCAACCGTTTGGGCTGTGGGGCGGTCCAAATAAATGGACATACATACATACAAACATACGACATACATACATACACTCGAAAAACATAACCCTCCTTCTGACGCAGTCGGGTAAAAACAGAAATTTACACCTATTATTATTAAAATTTCTATCTCGTTTGGAATCGAACCCGTAAGACATTTCGAACGGTGACCCAGTATAATGACCATTGCACCACACGGGTCGTCATTTATTTGCAAGTTTCTTTATAAATATAAACTTGCAGCGTAGAAGGAAAATTGCCAGAAAATTTCATGGCTGAGATACCTGAATAATGATTTCGACAAGTTTTAATTCCTAGCAATGTGGTGTCCATGTAAAATATGAAATCGAATAGTAGATTCATTTATTCATTTATTTATTTATTTATAATTGATGCTTAAAAGATGCTTAAAAGGTGGGTCCCAACTACATGTAATTATGTAACATTTTTTGGACAAATAAAGATTCTTTAATTCTTTAATTCTTCTTTAACATAATTGTTAGTCCTATAACTCTTAATAGTAGGTAGGTACTTCGCGTTAAGGTCACTGACATATTTTGTACTAATAATAACTTTGTCACTTAGATACGCACTCATAAGAGCATTCACTTTGAGTGACAGATAAGTTCTGTTAGTTTTGATAATTATAGGATAATGACTTCTTTTCCTTAATTATAGTCTGGTTTACATAGATAAGTGAAGTCTCAAAGTTTAACTGTTAAGTTAGGCAAACACCAAAATATTACGCAAATAAATATCGCACAAATGAAAATCTTTGGAACATAATTTACTTATTTGGCGTACCCCGTGGCCTAGTTGATAATTAGTCCTGAGTGCGAAGCGAGAAGTTCCGAGTTTAATTCCGAGACGGATAAATATAATGTTCTCGAGTCATGAGTGTCCATTTATAGTACATATCCCATAACTGTACAACTACTGGTCATAGGTGTCAACTCTCAATTTGACGGTTGCAGACCATAGCTACCACGCTGACCGACTGCAATTTGGCGCACTTCACACGTTTTTGAGCAGCATTCAGATGTGCAGGTTCCCTTACGATGGTTTCCTTTATCGAAGCGAGTGATAATTAATGTCGAATACGCACGTAATTACAAAAAATAGGTGCATTAAGGATATATAACCTTTTTTTTGTTGACGAGGGGGAAACCTTCAAAAGGTACCCGGTGCCGTGGGAGCGACACAGGGTTATGTGGGATTTTTACCCACTAAAACCCCCCCGGTGGCCTTCCTCAGCGCTTGTGGAGAACTCCGGGATCTCCGAAAGGAACACAACCGGAGTCCTCCAAGCGCGGCGCCCTTGTGTTTGGGCTCTTCCCGCGAGGGAGTAAAGGCTTGCCAGCGCCTCACAACGGTATGCGGCCACACATACCGTCGTCCTTCCCGGGGTTGCTGATGGACGGTTCGAGCTCCCACTCTGGCCGCCCACAACCCCGAAAGCCCCCTTTTAGTCGCCTCTTACGACAGGCAGGGGATACCGAAGCTTGTATTCTGGTCCCGAGCTATAGGGACAGGAACCCTAGTTCGTAACTCCATCATTCAAACCGCCACACATAGAATCCGAGCATAGAGGTATAAGTTAAACGTTTATTACTTACCATATAAAGGTCCCACCATAAGAATATATAACGTTATCACTAAAATTATTTGCGTCCTCAATCCAAATGCACGAGGTCTGACAGCCACCATTACAGTGTTCGCCACAAGTCCAAACACCTCTTGTATCTTTTTCTTTACACTGATATGCGAATTTTGATCCACAGAACTCTTAGTTTCCTCAATCGGAACAATGTCTTCAAGTCTTAAAACACCATATAACACAGAAACGATATGTAAACACAGTAACAATGAAAACACTCCGTAGTATCCGAGCGCTCGCAATAAAACACCACTGAGTGCCGTTCCAGTAGGGGTGCCCATACTAACACATATAGTCACTAGTCCCAGACGGAACGTCCTATTCTCTATTGACGTTCTGTCTGCCATAAAACTGTACATACCCATAAATATAATGATATAGCTGCCCGTAAACGCTGCGGGCAACGCTTCTATCAACGCAGTCACTGTCAACGATAGTTCATAAAAATAATACGTCGCAAACAGCAAACCTATATTAGCGATTATCTCGCCGGTAAACGGAAATAAAATGCATATTTTTCGCTTTTTTGTCTTGTCGCTCCACGCGCCGATAAACAGGGCCATCACAGCCGGTATAGCTGTCTGTAAAGGAAACTTCCAAGCGACTACACGGGCCACCAACGATTGCACCTGATTCAACTCCTCTTCCAATCCAGTGGTATTTCTATCTCTTATTCGATCGCAGATGTCGTCTCCAAAGTTGAAGTTCACACGACATGATTTTTCCAAATGCATGTTCTGTACTGCCAGCGATGACAACGCTGTGCTCAGCATGTAGAGGAACAAACATGGTTCGACGGTAGTCTCAAGAAAGAATAGCTTGATTTGTTTTAAAAAACCTTTTGACTTTTCCCGCCACGACCTCTTCTCAAGGTTATCCGTTAACCGTATGTTCGACTGCGTCAGATCTACGGAGCTGCATATATTCGAAGTAGAACTCATATTTAAACGCGATACTAAAAGTGAGAGTTAGTAAAAGTCGAGACACTGTTTGTTATTCGAACCCGCGCACAACACTACACTTCGCTCGGAACACTGTCGCCCAATAGTGTCTGTACGCTTAATCCGAGGCTTTCTGACTGTCGTTTCCAAAAATCAGACAGTGCAGGTTGTTGTAACGAGCACGATTTAAGAGTGCGCAGGCGCTTACGAGACACTCGGATCTCGTCGATACACGATAACAGAGGTAGGAGGCGTATATTCTACTTTAAATAAATGACATTTAATTCAATGCGCGTCATACAAAATTCTTTTAACAATGTAAACAATAGATGTAAATAATGGATACAAATGTGAGAAACGTGCGCGGTGAATACTGTTCAAATACATACCTACGTCTTTATCATCATGAAGGTTAATGTCTTTCGCGATTATCATGAAAACTGTGGCGAGCAGGTGGCGAGCCGGTAACTAAAGAACGATAGTTAATTTTGTGTGGAAAATTAACTCTTACGTCTGTTTGCGAGAAGCCAATGTTATTGAACTGCTGTTGAATTATTCAAATAGTTCGAATATTAAGTATAGAGTCGAGTTCAGTTCTCGGTTTTTTATGTTATTTTTGTTGAAAAAAATATTAAGTTTTTTTACCTGTGCTATGATCGTATGTCTGATAGGTATTGTTTTTCTATTGATTCTAAAATTTTAATTTGGTGTTATTTAAAAATAAACTTTATATCACAGAAGTGGAGTTGTTTTTTTCTCTGTGTACTCTAACGGTTTTACAACAGTGAGAGCTCCGAGGAATTATTCAACTTGGTCATTGACTACACCTGGAGATGGAGACTCATCAACTACATCTCTTTTCCATCATTACAACATTCAATATTCATTTAAGTTTCATCGACATGAAGGATTCGTGGATAACATCACAGTCCGATTCTGAAGATCTTTTTTGCTACATACCTACAAACAACTTGTGGAAAAAGCTTCCTTCTGAAGCATTCCCGGATAGCTGACATAGGTTCATAAAAAAAATGTATAGAGTTCTTTCAGAGCTGGCGTTGCGTTGACAATTACTTGACCTGTTAGTTGTTGCCTGTGTCCGTGGAAAACGTCCACTGACAGTCAGGTTTATTACTGAAATAAAATCCATATGGTAGAAAATTATCACTTCAACAAGAATAAAATTAAGATTAATCTTTATTGGCCAAAACTTTCCAAAATTCTTAGGGATATCGTGAGATCCCTCATTTTACTAATTTTCTTTTAACATAATAGGTATCTACCATCGAATTAATTTTATCCAAAAAAACACAGAATCCAATAGACAGTTCAAAGTCATCTCATTGTAAGTCTTCACCAAAGACGTGACGGAACAGCCTAGAATCACATTTCAACCAACAATAATTTCGAATTATAATTTAATATGATTTGAACCCGCACACATGCTTCCTAATTTAAACCTCTTAACTGAGGCCTTGCCTCGACCATGCTGCTCGAGTGTAAATCGGTGGAAGGGTTATAGACTAATGCTGGTATCAGAAATTTTAACGTCGCCTGAAAGCCATGTTATTTGAGGATACCACTCGGAGCCAACGTTTTAACTTGCCATTACAAGTTATGTCTTATCGTCGAATTTCCAGCAGCATAGGCTTGAAACTTGAGGATACCCTTCGCTTGGCCCATCGTGGTGTAATATAATATTACATAACCTTCCTCGATAAGTGCATTATCCAAAACATAAATAATTTCTTAAATCGAATCAATAGTTTCTGAGATTTACCTGTTCAAACAAACAAATTCTTCAGCCTTATAATATTAGTAGATAACTGCTCCTACTTCGCTCCTCCTTAGCTATTGCCTTGTGAGCTGTATTACTTTAGCAAAAAATCCTTAGTACATTTTTACTTTACATCTACATCATAAGTCCTACTATCCTACTTCCTATCCTACTATCCTACTAATATTATAAATGCGAAAGTTTGTAAGGATGTATGTGTGTTTGTTGCTCTTTCACGCAAAAACTACTGAACGGATTTTCATGAAACTTTGCAGTAATATAGCTTAGACATCGGAATAACATAATTTGTTAAAATTTATAGAGATTGTTGGAGGGACTGGTTTCCCGAAGCGAAGCGAGGGCGGATTTACTAGTGTTTGATATTTCGTGACCGCGCCCGCCACCGCGCGCGCGAGTCAGTATGAATGAGCACTAACTGAATAGGTATGTACTATGTATAGTGTGTTGGTTTGTCGGTTAGTTATACCTATCACTATCATAGATAAATGTGGTTATATAAAAACAAAATACCTAAATTTTTTTGTTCTATGAAAATTGGAGGCGGATTTTAGTCCCACAGTTGTTTCGTAATTAAGCTACCCAATTTAAAAAATTATTTTCTTTCTTACCAAAAAAGTTATTTTTGTATTTCGTGCTGGTTTTACGAAGTGTCCGTTACCAAGTCCATGTTTCTTTTTCATTTAATTTCAATTGTGGTAATGAAGGCCCTCGTAATGTAACCCTACGAAATTTGTTATTAATGATCTCAGTGACAGTAAAGAAAAATTTTAAGTCTTAATTTTATTTAAGACTTAAAACTTTGCAAAAGGCAAAATGTCAAATGTCAAGGTAGGCATGTGATACTTATGAAAAAAATCGTAGATACTAGATATTATACGTAGATATACGTAGATAGATATTACTTTTAAAGATAATATTATTTTTTACTTTTTAAATGTTTGTGTCGGAGGTTTTTTAAATTTTTAATTTAATTTTTTATTTGCATACATTTTTCAAATATATTTGATATGATTGGAATTAAGGTAATAGGTCGATTGTTGGAAATTTCAGTCTTATTGCCTTTCTTAAACAAGGGTTTTACAATTGATTTTTTTAATGCAGCAGGGATTGTACCAGTTGCGAATGATAAATTTATTAAAACAGTGAGAACGGGTGCTAACGCAAAAACAATTTCTTTAATTGCTTTAGTCGATATCTCGTCATAGCCTACTGAGTTTGAATTTTTTAAAGACTTTATTATGCTTATTACTTCAGCCTGTGTACATGGTTTTAAAAAAAATTGTGTTAGGCACAGTGTTAGGTGTACTTCAATGATGCAATAAATAGGTAGATTGAGCGTCGCCCTACAATGAAGACAAAAAAAACACGGCAACAATATCAAGCATGTGTGCGTGCAGGCGATGTTTTTCACGTTCGTCTAGTGTCTATGTTGCGTGATCAATGATACCAGTTACTAAAATTTTCCCATAAATCACACATTAAACTTAATTTATGGAGTGGTTATTTTCATGAATAAATAAAAAACCCTACTTAATTTAATTACAGTTGTTTATGTTAATGTTGTAATAAACCAGCTAAGTTAATTAAATTAATATATTTTACGCAGTTTGTAGTTGGAAAGGAGACGGTCCAAAATTGTATGGAGTCTGGGCCTGGTTTTGTACCAGTGATAAAATAAAATAAAAAAGAAAAATAAACCATTTTTGACTAATCAAATCCACGAACTCATCTATATTTCAGTGCAAAAATTATTTATTAACTCCACGTGACGCAATTATTCTACATAATGGCGGGCAGCAGACCAGAGGATTCATAATTTTTGACGTATGACGTTAGCTGTCAATATGCCTTCTCTATGCTTGAACAATGGCTCGAACTCAGAGTGAAGGACGCCATCTTGCAAGTGTTGCAAGTAGTACCTACCGAATAACTCGAAATTAATTTTATTTTAGCAAGTCATTTATTGCGATTTGTGAATTTATTATATTTTTAATGAACTTTCTGTATTTTTTGGTTTTTCATGGTTTAGTGTACAAGATCAGGCCCAAAATGGACCATCTCCTTTTCTAAAATTGTAAAGTTACCGTCTCAGATTAAGGTGAAAATTTGAAGGGAGGACGGGTTCTACACTCTCATTCGTCCCCCCAAACTAAATATTGCTCTCATAAAGTACTTACTTTTTTAAAATTATTTTTCTAAATCTCTAAAAATTTTAAGGTTATGTGGTCTCATTGGTTAATGTGTAAGCGCTCGAAGTCTTAAGTGTATGTATATGTGTGTGTGGACGTGTGTGTGTGTGTTTTAAACTACATTATAAAAAATAAATAACTTAAGTAGATCTAATTTGATTTTTGGGCCTAATTTTGAATCGTGACATCTCCGGCGCTGCGGAAGATGCAGCCAAACAGGCAAACAGGACTAACAATAGCGAAAAAGTAATTTGGGGGGAAAGTTGGGGGAGTCACCAACCTCTCCTCCAAAAAATTTCAGCTTAATTTGAGGTAGTCACTTTATAATTTTTGGAAACTTGATTTTTTTATAATAAAAAAAGTATGCATTTCCTAGATTTAAAAATGGTGGGGGGAAGATGTGAGCGTCAGCCCCCTCCCCCCCTCAAATTTTTAGCTTAATTTGAGGTGGTAACTTAATTAAAGAAGAGCCAATTATTTACGTTACCTATCTAATTTAATAAAAAAATTACTTGGAAAGTTAATTACATGCATATCATTAAAAAAAACTTCAATAAATAAAGGAGATGGTCCATTTTGGGCCTGATCTTGTACACTAAACCATGAAAAACCAAAAAATACAGAAAGTTCATTAAAAATATAATAAATTCACAAATCGCAATAAATGACTTGCTAAAATAAAATTAATTTCGAGTTATTCGGTAGGTACTACTTGCAACACTTGCAAGATGACGTCCTTCACTCTGAGTTCGAGCCATTGTTCAAGCATAGAGAAGGCATATTGACAGCTAACGTCATACGTCAAAAATTATGAATCCTCTGGTCTGCTGCCCGCCATTATGTAGAATAATTTCGTCACGTGGAGTTAATAAATATTTTTTGCAATGAAATAAAGATGAGTTCGTGGATTTGATTAGTCAAAAATGGTTTATTTTTCTTTTTTATCTTATTTTATCACTGGTACAAAACCAGGCCCAGACTACATACAATTTTGGATCGTCTCCTTTTCACATTACTCTTGTACCTTTAAAAGTGGTTTATTCGACCCAATGCAAAAATAATCATTAAAATGGGCTCATAAACATACGAATATTAATGTTATATTATTATAAATAAACACAAACGTATTGGTAAACACCACCTTTCTTTAATCGATTTATAAAAGTACATGAACTAAATAATATACACGTAACCATAAACCAATTTATATACCCACAAAAATGATGTTAAGTCGGGAGCATAAAAATAGAAACTAGCAACACTGACAAAAAAATGACGTAATTTGGTTACAATAAAAATCAAAATTGAAATTTAATTAAAAATATGTTTATTGGTTACTTGCCTATGATATGTGATGTTTTTTGAGCTTTTTACCCTTCCTTTATAATTCCGGCACAGTTTAATAGCACATTTCGTCATGTTATCCCTCTTATTTGTTTATTTAAATTGCGCGCGTAATACGTAGTGACACGAAAGCGGCGCGATCGGCACTAATTGGCGGGAAAGTACTTCTGCGCCAATAGTTGGCGCAGCTTTTTTGACAGGTCTTCGCGGATTCGATTATCCATCTAGATACTTATACATCAATGGTGTACTTATGTTACTATTAACATCACGTGTAATAGTATTGTTTGTGGGTTTTGTACTATTTATGAAAAAGTCATTAAAAGACGAAGCAATGAAAGTAGGATTTTTAATTTTTTTGCCATTACATATGATATATTCTATTTCGTCATAATTAACTTTATTTATTTTTATTATTTCTTCTTTTATTAATGTCTATGTAGCTTTACATATATTTTTGCTCCTTATAATATATTTTTTATTACAAATCCGTTTTGCTACCATTACACATCGTTTTAGAATTTTTGAGTAGCGGTAATAATCAATCTTTTTCTTAGGCGATTTGTGTTTATAATATTGTATTCGTTTCATTTTACAACTATTTTTTATTCCCTTTGAGTTTTTTACCCTGTTTGTGAATTTTTATTCTTTTGAGTGGGAAGCCTAATTTATACATAAGACAAATCAGCTCGTGGAAAATGCTTTAAACGCTTCATTCACGTCTGATTTAGAACGGATATCCGAAAAAGTTAAGCTACGAATATAATTTTTAAATTTTAGTAAGTTTTCATTGCAAAGGTCTCGTGCGTAGATAAAATAATGTTTAGATATTATATTTCGAACTTCAGATTTCTGTATGGGAACTGAGAGCATTTGAGCTGTCTCATGATCAGACAAACCTAGATATAATAAATGGGACTCAGCCATCTTTGTATTGCTGAATACATGATCAATACATGATTTTCCACGTGTTGGGACAATAATATGCATAGTAAGATTATAATCATTAAGTATGTCTAAAAAATAACGGGTTATTTTATTACATTTCATAATATCAATATTATTTGTATCTCCTGCTAGTACAACCTTCTTTTTGCAGTATTTTTTTGTCAATACATGTAACATGTCTTGTATTTTGCTAAGAAAGCAGTACACGTTTGAATCCGGAGTCCCGTAAACACATAATATAATAATCAAATTTAAATGTTTTATTTGTATACCGCAGCATTCAAATTCTTTACACACGGCCCATTTTTTGACAAGTTCTAGTTCCTTACTAGCGATTTCTCTTTTCGATAGGATACAAACACCCCCTCTTTGTTTGTCCCTTGAGAAACTTGAAACGTGCTTATAGTTATTGAGTTGTAGTAGGTGTTCATGTCCCTTTTTTTACGAATGTCTCTGAGAGACAAAAGATATCTGGATCTTTATTTGTATCACATAATTGATATAAGCTAACCTCATGGCCTTAACCTTCTCATTCTGAGAAGAGACCCGTGCTCAATAGTGGGCCATGATGGTCTGAGATGATGATGATGATTTAAAATCCATAGCAATAAGGCTTAAGTAAAGTAAAAATGAATCTTTGCTTATAAGGGACACCAGGCGTTTGTATTTACGCTCCTGAAATCTTTAGATAGTAGTGTTATAAATGATGACACTACGGCATCGATTGGTTTATTTATTATACAAGTAATAAGTATATCCATGAGTATATCCGAATGTTTGCTTTGAAAAACATAGAGCCAAACAAACTTTACAAAGCACGTAGATACCTACTCGCAAGTGAGTACTTATGCAATATTGGACCCTACACATACGGTTTCACTAAAAGATATATAAATAAAAATATGGGCCATAAATCGAAATTATCTACGTTTTTAGGGTTCCGTACCCAAAGGGTAAAACGGGACCCTATACACAGTTGAAATTTTCACAGATGATGTATTTCTGTTGCCGCTACAAAAACAAATACTAAAAACGGAATAAAATAAATATTTAAGTGGGTACCCATACTTTCGACGCCTCAGCGATAGTTTATTTACCTTTGGGTCCAAGAGATGGCGTTGTGGCTAATATGTGGCTACAATACAACAATGGTCACAGTGGCCTTTGGGAAAGCGTCCAATGAAGCCCAATTTTTACGTAATAATAATACATAATATAATATACATAATAATACATAATACATAATGATACGGAACCCTTCGTGCGCGAGTCTGACTCGCACTTGGCCGGTTTCTTTTTACTTACAGAAGAATCACTTAAAATTAAAAAAAAAACACTGCGCAGCTGTCCTAGTTACATAGTAGATAATTATTTGCTTAATACTTAAGTACCTACACTTTTGAAAAGGTTTTTTAAACCAAATAAAAAATATCAGTCTAAAACAGGATTAAAGGGATTTCATCTAAAAATATTTATAGGCACTTATATTAAATAGTCATTTTTTTGGTACGAACTTATCCTGTCCAGGTGTTTTTAAAGAAAATAAACAAAATTATTTTAACAAATTGCTTTTAGTTACAAATAAAAGAAGTCTCCTAAAAACAGACAAAATCATGACGGAAAAATATTTATTTCATATCAACATTATTTTAGGTACTTATCTGTAAAGTATCTTATTAAATAAATATACTTTAAATTTAAACATTCTGTAAAAACAGTCTTTATTTAGTATTAAACGCTTGTAATGGAGGTGCTTTCAATTGGCAATATCTCAATAAGTGACTAACAAACAAAATATTATATTGTTTCGTTATTTATTACAATACCGACAATATTGCAATATCTAGGTACGTAGCTACAAAATTTAACAACGTTGTTTTATCGGCCTTATTTTTACTGAATATAAAAACCACTTGTAGCTTTTACTTATCGATCCCAGTAACACTGTATTCTATAATTTATGTAACTACGTGACAATGTAAATAAATGTTATGTTTATAACAATAAAAATAAACGTAGTAGATAAAAAAGTTCACATTTAACTTTTAAGTTTTCCGTAAGTCACGATATAAATTATGTGTAACTTTTTCTTCCAATGATTTGAGATCTAAAGCACAGTAACCGCATTTTCGTGTGCATGCATCTCTTTTTCCTCAGGGTTCTTTACTGTATCCCTCTCTTCTTTTTTCAAGGAAATGTACAGGAATCTGAAAGCAAAAGACACAACATATTATGTATTATTCCGCGAATAATACATATACTCGTAAATAATATTAGGCTTGTGTTTAAGCGTCGCCCAACAATGAACCTATTTTACTACCAATAAAATTCGAAACGTTTACATAAATGGTCACTAAATTACATTTCCTAAAATATTATTAAATAAATCCATTTTTTTAGTATTGACTGCCGTAAAAATATACGGACGCTTTTAAATTTCATTACCTATCAAGGTAGAAAAATTTGTAAAAAAACGACGTAAGTCCCGTTTTTTCTTTTTCTGTGTGCTCACAGTTCAGTTAAGACTGCAAGCAATATAATTTATTTTAGGCATTTTAAATTCTCGCTATCAGCCTACCAAAAAACTTAATCACAAAAGGTGGCATTATCAGGGTTGCTATTAATATGAACTCCATGACAAAGTTGTTTATTACTATACTGAATACTACTAATTACTATATGGAATACGAAATCTTGAACATTTTTAATCGCAGCAAACACACAAATTGGTGTTTCGTAAAAAATATAATAAGTGTCATGTATTTTTAGCATTGACCGCAGTGACGTAACGATACAAGAAAAAGAACCGATAAACCCGAACCGGATCTGGTATGGTTAGAGTTCCGTATCATGTTATTTTGTGTCGGTAAATAATTTACTAACCGACACTAGAGTCACCACAGGTCAGGTCATGGATGGCTAACTGACGATGAAAGAAGAAAGAAAGAAAGTACAGATTATCAATTTTCCATCCGGATCACAAATCGATTGCAGTTAATATAAACAATATGGTGGTAGACATCCTTCAGGGCTTCAACTTAGTGGCCACGACCGGCCTCTGTCGACTTTTGTAACATGCTCGTCTATCATATCGCACATATCGGGTTGAGCTCAGACATGTCAGTCAGTATAAAACAAAATATACTTACCTATTTTGGATATTCAGGATTTATATTGTTATGAAAGCCTCATGTATTTAATATTTCAAATATATATTTGAACGCTCACGTTAATCTTGTCGAACTCATAAATAGGTATTTTAATTTCGTGGAAATGCTACGGATTATTCGAAATGCGATCAAAAGTTCAACGAAACTGGCATTTACAGGTATTTATCAAAGGCTTCACGCTTTGTGGAAATCCTCGTGTATAGTATGTATGTAATGTACCTACCTAATTGTTGTGGATATATTTGGAGAGCAGATGCTTTCCGACGACTTTGAATTATCAGGGTATTACCAGACCAATCGATCGATCATAGATCGACGCCGTCGATCGATGGCGGAATAGATTAGTCAACGTCGATCGATAGTTTTTACTAATCGATCGATACTTTAATCAAAACCAATCTATGTCACGTTTAAAAATATAGCTTTACGATTTTGATGGACGGTCAACTTGTGGACGGACCAACACTTGTCTATTAAATTCATTTTATGCGCCAATACTTAAAGATAAAATTTTCACGGGAAACTAAAATATTTTTTCTTTCAGTGTCATGAACCGTGTGTTAATTTGATATACTATTAATAGATATCTCCAAAAGATATTAAAAGACAAATTTTTAATTATTTACCCAGGCTTTGCTTCCTTTCGCTATTTAGTTCTAGGTCATTGTATAAAATAATATTCATAAGTTGCCTTATTATACGTATAGGGTATTTCAACAAGAACTTTGTTTTTCAATTACAACATACACCGACAACATGATAGTTTTGACATTTAGTTTTTCGACGTATTCTTAGTAGATGCATTGAAAATTGTTAGAATGAATTCAATTTCGCTCGAAATTCCCATTAAAATAATCAAAATCCACTATGAAAATGACTAATTCTGATAGAGTTATATTTCGTAAAATTCGTGATATTTTCGGACAACATAATAGTCCTACTGAACTACTAGGTAAAGCCCACATTATTATTTAATTGCAAAAAATTATTTATTTATATGTTGTGTTATGGTATGTTGCATTGTTTGGTATGCTGCAGTGTTATGAGTCGCGATGAGTTTCACTATATACCAATAGATATTAATCATACTTACATATATATTATCAAAGCGGGTATAGTCATGGTCCCTCCAAGAAGATAAAATGCTCCGGAGAAGGTTTCCACTGTATTGGAGTATACTTTACTGTATAACGGAGCGTATATAACTGGCAGAAGAGCTTCGACGAAACCAATTAGAGAACACATTTTTCCTGGAAGTAGGCAAAAAAAGATCAATTAATTTAAAATTTCAATATCGGGAAGTAGTAAAATGAGTACATCATCAATACGGTCGAAGTTATACGCATTACGAGAGATACTTAAGTCATAAACTACGCATTAGTTGCTGCTCAAAATCTGAGTTCGCACGACATTAGCTTTCGAGTAAAAAAGAGTCTGGACACCCAGTCAAAAGTTTAAAAGTTAGTTTAAAGAATGATGTAACATAAAAAGGCAAACGAATTGAGATTCTCCTCTTTTTTGAAGCTAGTTAAAAAAATCTCATTTGATTGTCTCATGTGATGGTCACAGTTGTCATTGGCGGCAGCGAAGGATGGTGGTGTATGCTCTTTTATTGTGTTAATTTCTTCATTTAAAAAAGTTGACTAGTATGCAAAAAAGACAAAAAACTAAAAACCGGTGTTATTTACACCCGTATAATCTAAAACTTGATATATAAGTTATCAACACCTAAATACAGGATTATCACACAATATTAACCGTGAAGGTCAGCATGTTGAGGACATTTATACATCTGATGACATTATCAGATACTTTAAATATGCGCACATATATCTATACAGTAAGCGAGACAACAGATTCAGGAATATAAATTTCTTATGAATATCCATATTCAATACTAATATTATGTTAGTCTGTCTGTCTGTCTGTCTGTCGGTCTGTCTGTCTGTCTGTCTGTCTGTCTGTGACGCTTTAACGACTGAACCACCGAGGCCGGCCCGATTTGGATGAAAATTGGAATGAAAATAGTTGAAGACACTGGGTGTCATAACATAATTTACTTTTTTTTAGAAATTAACCCTTAAAGCTATATTAACATAAGTTGGATTAGAATCTAAATTGAAAAAACCCCGACTAAGAAAATCCTCCAATGAGCCGATGAATATTTGCGTAGCTCATAATTCAATTTTATGCCATATAATGCTTTACATTATTTTAGAAAAAAGCTAACACTCTTATTACCGATCGATTTCAACAAAACAGTTAAAACCACCGCAAGCAAATTAGCTTTCGATAAAAAAACTACAATCAAATCGGTTCATTCATTCCGGAGCTACAGTGCCACAGACAGACACAACAAACCTATAGCACGTGGGGGTTAAAACACTACCCAAAAATAAACTTTTATTTCCCTTCCCAGTCGAGGCAGAGAGTAAATGTCTGCCTCGGCTGGGAATCGAGACAGACAGTAAATGTCTGCCTCGGCTAGGAATCGACTTAAGAAGTTAACGTTCCATCATTACCATCAGGCAAAGGTTCCCGCGCATCATTGACGAAGAGTTTCACATTAGCAAGTAATTTCCAAACTAAAACTTGTATGTGGGTTAATTGCAAATATAAAACTTTTAAGTTTTCGATGCGTGGGTAAAGCAAGGTGGACTATTGAGTCAACCGATAAAGGACTGTTTGAGGTAAGTTTTGAGACAGTTACTTTCTTTCTATCTTTTGTATTTTTTCGTGGGCGACAAAGCATGTTGATGCCTTTGGCGTTATAATCCGTGGGCGATGGTGAGCACTTACCTTAAACATATATTATTTGTCGATCCAATACGTGATTGAGAAGCCATTTTGGAAGAGAAATAGTTTTAACCATTGTTTCGATGGTTACTTACCAACTTTTTCCGGAGGCACCACTTTGGTTCCAAGTGATCTGATTGCGATAGCACTTGTATTCCCAAAGATGTCTATAACTGGGGCCGCGTATATCCATTTCTTGGTCGGTGCTAGAGCATACATTAAGCTACCAGAAACTTTGCTGATGGTAGCTATCATACCGATGACCGCGTCGTGAAATTTAAGCCATTTGCTAAATAATGTAATGACTATTGCAGTTCCTGAAAATGAAAGAAAGGAAAGTTATCAGTGTTATCAGTAGATAATGAAATATATAAATCGGTTTGCAATTACGCATAAATATATGTATTGATATCCAGGGATTTATACTAAAATAGTGATCGGATTATAGATGAAAGCTT
Organism: Hesperia comma; assembly: GCA_905404135.1. Lineage (NCBI taxonomy): Eukaryota > Metazoa > Arthropoda > Insecta > Lepidoptera > Hesperiidae > Hesperia > Hesperia comma. The sequence goes on from FR990031.1 coordinate 6,614,705, forward strand.
TTAATTGGCTTGCTTACATGCTTTTGCGGTTATTTATAATTTTTATTCTTTTATGATGCCATTAAAATTACTATGAAATATTTTCATACAGACTATTTATGTGTAACGCCCTGGATTATTGACTTAAGCTACGGGTGTGGTATTTAAGAGATATATACCTACCTATAGTTTTACCACAAATTTAAATGTTCGAAACCTAATACAGTTTATTTTCATTTAATATTAATAGACGACGACAAACTGCCTCGTCAAAGGTCACATTCGTCACCAATGCAATGTTGTCAGCCAAAAACAGTTTTAAAAAATAAACCCGATCTTTATTATTTAATCAAACCCATGACCACATTATCGCTGACCGGTCTGTTATAGAGAATTATAAAGCATTGCCCAAATATTCACAAAATACATAATATAGGTATAGGTATTATAATAAATACCATGTAACCGAATTAATGATACAATGATTTCCAGTTTTTTGTGTAAGCTACCTTGAATAGATGACATCATAAATGGAATGTCGATCTCATCATAAAACTCAAATAATACCATAATTATCTAGTTTTGTTTTAACCTTTGGGTTAACCTTTTGTTGTAAATGTTTGACAAGGTTCTTGATGTTAACCTAACGATTTAGTATGTTCGAGTTTTTCTTCATATGAATTTATGTTTGTAAACAAATCGTTTTTCTTTCTCGACCTGTTATGTGTTTTTGTTACTGATGTTCATGAGCCACAGTGATCTCTTACTATCAGATTGCTCGCCTCATGGTCATCGTTGTCAATTGTCATGTACAGTACACAGTGGCGGATTATCCTTAATACAAAGTAGGCACGTGCCCAGAGGCAAAAGGTTATATATAAAGGAGCACGCAAGCTCCTAATAAAAACAAGCGCGCGCGAAAATACTTTGCCAATTACTAAAATAAAACGATTTTCTGTATCGTATGTGCCATGAACAAGACAAAACATACACCCAGATCGAGAAAAAAGGTCACTAATGAGGTATTTGCATCAGGTGCTCTCCATCCATAATGCCTCTTCATGTACTTACATCAATTATGTCAATAATACATACTTCCGCGAAAGAAGAGGAAATAATGAATGCTTTTGGCTCCTAATTCAAGCAAGAGAGTGATACTATATAGGTAGTCGGGCTTCAGTCTTACCATCTAGCACGGGATGTCATATTCCCACTCTTATGACAATCTATCGGCGTAAAGCCGTGGCCTTGTGGTCAATATTCCAGGCAGTAAAATTTGTATATCGATGCATTATATTGTTAATTTATAAGATGGGGCAGCGGCGCCCACACTTACAAAATCTTCAAATGTTAAAGTACCTACTGAAGCAAATTAGGTAACATAAAAGAAAATATTTACCTGAAATTCCCACAAGAAGCATGTATGACGAAAAGAAACCAAATTCTACTAGGTCCATGTGATATCTTTGTAAGAAGTACGAATACATTACCCCGCCCTCACCTGAAAAAAAAAGGATTTCTTTGTTTCATATTTTATTTCTTTAAATTTTATTGACCACAATAGAATAATCGATACATATAAATAAAATCGAAGGGTCTGTCTGTAATATATATGTTTTTAACACAAACAAACATTTTCGAAATCTTTGTGTCTGTCTGTTCAGGATAATCTCCAGAACGGCTGAACCGAGGTTTATGGAACTTTCACGTGAAGATGGAAGAGGTTGTGGTGCAACATTTAGTATACTTTTTATCTCGGAATTCCCACGGGATTGGGATTTATGTGTATATGTTGCTCCACAACCTCCTCTATTTATTTGTTTATTTGTGGATATGTATCATGTAAATACCTATATGCACTAATGTATAAATGTGGTTCAAGTTCTGAACGCACCTTAAAATTTTAAAAATAATGTGCCTATTAGAAAGTAGGTACGGTGGGCCAAGAAAGTGGTGTACCAGTTTTCGTTTAGTTTCCTAGTTATCAAAAGTTACATCAAAGTTCATAGGAAATATCACTGAAAGAGACACATAATAATGACGTAAACCTAATTGTTAAGATTACATACATCATAGGTCACATTATAGGTGCAAGACATTTTAATCTTTATGAGAAACGGATAATGCATTAATTTGTGCAAAGAAGACTTAAATATTCTGAACAAAAGCATAAGAACTTTTCAGTTGACAAAATAATTCTTTTTAAAAAGAAAATTGACAATTGACATTTAGTCAAATAAATATGCAAGCAAAGATGTTTTAAATATCTAGATGGAACATCGAATCCGCGCAAACGTGTCAAAAAATTGTGGCTAACTGTTAGCCACAATTTTAATATCATTACGCACACATAGACAATAGATGAACGGGTAAAACATCGCCTGCACGCACACATGCTTGATAATGTTGCCTTGTTTTCATTGTAGGGCGACGCTCAATCTAGATATTTAAAACATCAAAGTATGCAAGTAATGTAATAAAATTGGCTAAGTGCGAGTCGGACTCGCCCATGAAGGGTTCCGTAGCAGCAAGTAACATAATATAAAAAAATATTTGAGTAAGTAGATTGAATGAAAGGTAAATTACGGTTTACGATTTATGACGTATTAAAAAAACTACTAACTAGATCTCATTCAAACCAATTTTCGGTGGAAGTTTACATGGCAATGCACATGATATATGTTTTTTAGTTTTATTATTCTCTTATTTTGGAAGTTACAAGGGGGGGGGGGCACATATTTTATCACTTTGGGAAAAAATTATATTAGAAACCTCAATATCATTTTTAACGACCTATTCATAGATATTCCACATGTATGCGTTTAATGAAAAAAAATTTTTAGACTTTCAGTTCTAAGTATGGGGAACCCCCACAGTTTATTAGTTTTGTGTGAAAATCTTAAAGCGGTTCACAAAATATACCTTCCGAAGTCAATGGTTCTATCAAGTTTAAACTAAGAACAAAACAAATGTCACGTATTTATAATCGGATAAAGATGGCAATAAAAGTTGTCAGATCGATCTGCAAGCGAAACTAGCCTTTATCACCTATGAATCTGCAAACGGTATTCAACCTTAGGGTGGTAAACCAATTCTTTGGCCGACCGTACTTGCTTGCTTCGGAGAAGGAAATCAAGGAAAATATTGTGGGAAAATCTGTCCAATTAAGTTGAGAGCTCTCCATAATGTGAAGCTTCCACACTTGGTCAGCGTAGGAGAGTTATGGGTTGATATGAATTTTACGTAATTATTATGTATTTAGGTTTTGATTGAAAATAATAATGTTTTATTGCTTTTATGTTAGGAGCAACGTTGTCCTCGCTTTACTTGGTGATAAATGTCCGTAGATTAAAAATAAAATTTCTTTATTTAGCGTTTTGCGATGTGTCAATATGGAACATAACAGTCGATATTTTATTTATTAATAATTGAAATTAATCGTCAATTAGTCAGAACATTGTAATTTGTTAATTATGACGGAGATACTCGAGAGCAATTATCATCTTTATGCAATTATCATTCAGACAAAGAAGCCAATAAACACACTAAAATAAATATTCAAATATAAATTGTTAATTCATTGTCGTAATAATAGATATTTTTCTCAAATATCTTCCACGTAGAGACGTTGATCAGTCGGCTACGCAAAGGCCAGCCACAATACTTTCCAATTTCGACCGTAATTATTTCTATAAAAGGATTACTTTTCATTGACACAGTGAAAGCAAACATTTTTTTAAGTAGGTAGATTATTTGTAACAAATTAATAATCACGTACCTACTAAATATAGCTTTTTGCATTTCTTCTCTATGTTAACTCTAACTAAACCAAGTTATAGAGACTCCTACACGCACGCCTTATTCCTAAAAAGGCTACACAGATTTTCTAATCGTTTATTAATATGTAGAAGTTGTCAGATTTTATTTGGCTCAGTAATCAGTGTAAAGCTCGTCACACATTGCATTAACTTAACTCCGACTCAACTTTGAACTCATATGAAAGTACTAGAATATGGGCTTTATTTCTTATTTCTTACGGTTGATTTTTGATTAGATTATAAGTTGGTCCAATATTTGAGTAGCCGGGTAGTATATATTATGGAATTGTCACTCTCTGCTAAAAATAAATTTATTACGTGTGGTTACATTTATAGTTGCTTTTTACAAAAAAAACAATAACCTACTTCAATATCGACAAGCAAAGACAACTCAAAAACTATTCGCCAGATGGCGGTCAATTTCAAGTCATCTAGGTCAGTTATCTTGTGTTGTCTTTTGAGAGCTACGTATACTGTAAATTGTTGAGGAGTTCCCTCGGCTGTCTTTCGGCTTCATCAGATCGACTCCAGACCTTCATGAAATTATTAGTTTTAGTGCTTATTTATACTTATGAAAACATTAACAAGCACACTAGTCGCCCCTGCAATTTTCGAAAGTTCCCCTCGATATCTCTGAGATGGCATCATCAGATCCTGATGTCCTTATCATGGGATCACCCCTGCAATATCTACTTTCCACCAAAAAAAGAATATTATTAAAATTGGCTCCAAAACGACGAATCGCTGAACACACATAAAAAACATGGTAGGTATTGTCGCAGGTTTTGTCAAAATACTTGTAGGCCACGTGAGGATAATTAAACATATCAGTGATAAAATATCGAATGACTAACTAACAGCGCCGGACTACCTTCATATTACTTATAATAATTTTAATAAAAATAAAAATATACCTACGTAAGTAAAGTTGAGGGCAACGAAATTTTACTTAATTATTATAATATCCTTTTCTCTCCGCATTTAGTTTTCGTGATAAAAAAAATCCTGGTTGATATCCGGTGGAATTCCAGAGGATAAATAAAGTGGACTGTATATTTCGCGGTTCTAACACCACGTACCGATAGCACCTGTAATGTACGTAGTCTTTGTGGCGGGAGTACAGCTGCTTTGGAGTAGAATAGGACGATGAAGACAGCTGTATGTGAGGAACGGAACTCATGCACACTTACTTGATATTCCTGGTGGGGACCTCGTCGGGCACGGCACGTGGCTGGCTGGTGTAGATGTAGTCCGATCACGGCAGAACTCACTTATCACAGTTCAGGCGAAGAAAATGGATAGTTTATCACAATATGCGGTAGATTAACGAGGAAAACACTTAAAGAAAAACTGATTTGCGGTATAAGAAATGCGCGTGCGGTGCGGTTTTGATGTCAACGCTTCCATATTTAAATTGCGACTAATTGCGGTGATCGAGGATTCGCTGTCCCTTGCGTGCGCATGAGAGGAAAGGAGAGGGATATATCGGGAAGCGAATACGTATTACAGGTGCGATCCGTTTTACGTGATTTGAGTGTTTTAAATAAATATAACAATAATACCAAACACTCCCCCGGCCTTGAAGGATACCCTTCAAAGAAAAAAAATTGAGGTTGATGCGGGTGATGCGGAATAAATTCGGAATTGCGGAAATAATAAATAATATAATAGATAAAGAGAGATGCGTATATGAGATAAAATAAAATAATAATAAATAATGGTAAAGTGTGGTTAAATTAATATTATTCAATAGGTAGTGGACAGAGGCGCATAACTGGTCGTTCGTACGTACCACTTTTAGTTTTAATTTCAGCGTTACGAACGATACCGTCCTTACCGGGAAACAATTTCGTTACAATGTCTAACGGCCATTGTAGCGGCGGTGCGTTATCGAGGTTTAAAAGAACAACTGTTCCTACAGCGATAGGGTTAGAAGGCGTGTTCCACTTCCCACGCGTTTGCAACGTGTGGAGATATTCGTTTTTAAAACGTTTCCAAAAAGACTGCACTATTGAATCTAATAACGAAAACCTAGATAATAAACTAGTACGTTTTTGAAAATAATCTAAAGAAGAGCGGCGTAGACGACCACCAACTCTTAAAATATTTTTATCATCCATGAATGGTGATAGTTTGCGTAGCGGAGAAGAACAATATTTATTGCGTTTAATATTTGAAATATCTTCATGAAAGAAAGCGTTTTGTATGGCTCGAATAATATAAATTTCGGCCTGATCTAAATCTTCCGCGGTGATAATATTACCACGAGGAAGTAATTTTAAAAATTTTAATACATACACCGTGGCTCTAAGAAACTTAGTCCACGAAGAAAACTTTGAACCCAAATCAATCAAAACTGATTCTGGTGTGGCGCAAGCAACGTGAGAGACAGATTTCTCTTCAGGTAGTTGCCGTAAACCTGCGACAAATCTATTAATAGGCGAATTTTCAATAGGCAAAGAAGCCCATGCGGGGCCATGAAACCAAAGTTCATGGTTCTGTAAGCGGGATGGTAGTAAACCACGTGACAGGCAGTCTGCGGGATTTTGAGATCCTGGAATGTGATAAAAACATTCAGGATTGAAATTTGCCTGACACTGCGTTACGCGGTTGGCCACGAACACATTAAATCTGTGCGGAGACGAATGTACCCAGCACAGCGCGACTTCTGAATCTGAGAAAATGTACACGTTGTCTATATGAAACCTTTTTGAGAATGCGTCATAAACAATACGCAACAAATTGCATACTAAAACTAAAGCGCAGAGCTCGAGTCTCGGCAGGGTCACGAATTTGACACTAGAGACTCTTGATTTGGAGCAGATGAGTCGAACGACAGGCGGTTCGTTAGGATTAATGACATGAGCGTATATAACGCATCCATACGCCTTTTCACTAGCGTCTGCGAAAGCTAACAATGACACCTTGGAATTCTCCTGAATTCCTAAGTGACGCGGAAATTTTAAAGCGGATAAAAGCGGAAGTTCAGAAATATATTGATGCCATAAATTCAAAATATTAGGTGGCGGTGAATCATCCCAATCGAGTTTGAGTAACCAAAGCTCCTTGATAAGCAATTTAGAATACAAAATGACGGGACCTACCAAACCTAAAACGTCATACAAACGTGCGGTAGCGGAAAGTATAGCGCGTTTTGTGCCAACAGGCTGCGGCGGAGAAACAGAAAAAATGAAATGATCTTCACCCGGTAGCCAACGGAGACCTAAAATCTTGAAACTATTTTCTTCGTTGAAAGAAATAGATTCAGTGGGATGGCGGTGCGATTCCGGTACATGGGCGAGTAGCTCGCGACTGTTACTTGTCCACTTAACCAACTCGAAACCCCCGGCCTTGAATAGCTTGATAAGCTGGTCGGCGGAATCAACGGCTTCTTCAAGTGATGGAGTGGAGGAAGCGAGGTCATCCATATACACGTCTCGTTCTACGATGTCCGCTGCACGAGGATATCTACTTCTCTCGTCACTTGCCAGGCGACGCAATGTCCTTAATGCAAGAAACGGAGAGCATGTGAGACCAAAACATACTCTATTATATTCAAAGACGTCAAGCGGATCGGAAGAATTAAATCTATATAAAATTCTCTGGTATTTGCGGTGCGGCGGATGTACTTCTATACACAAGTACATTTGTTTAACATCAGCGAAAAAAGCGATTTTATAAATGCGGACATTCAAAAGAATAATGAAAATATCGTTTTGCAGATTGCAACCGGTATATAAAATATCGTTTAAAGATAACCCTGTATCTGTTTTTGAACTTCCATCTATGCAGATGCGTAATTTTTTGTCAGGTCGTATAACAGGATGATGTGCGTGAAAGTAACCGGAATCAATAGATTTATCAGTAGGGGAAACGCGGGATATAATACCTTTTTCGATATAATCGTTAATAATTTCGTTATATTCTTGACGTAAAGCGGGAGATTTCAAGAAGCTCAAACCTTCTTCTTGCAACGATATAAGAATTCCCAAGTTTATCGGGATGAATTTGAAATGGTAAGTGTACCGAATAACTGCCGTCACTCTTACGAACAGTGGTGGAAACATAAATCTCTTCACAAGCCTGATCTTCAGGACTCGACAAAGATTTAGAGGGCACTTCTTCTATACGCCAAAACTTTTCTAATGTTTGGTTTAACTGTTCGTGAGTAACTCCACAGAAAGTGTGAATAGGAGGCGTCGAAGATATAACAGGTGCGTCACCCATCAAAATATAACCCAATGATGTCTCAAATGCGGCAGGTACTTCATGACCTTTACGACAATTAATTTTATTAGAGCGTAATATTTGACAATATACATTAACACCGAGAAGCATATCAATGGGTCCGGGCTCATTAAAGGAGTCGTCCGCGAGCGGTAAATTATGAATAAAATGTAATGAACGAGTATTAACGCGCGAGTCCGGTAAACAAGTTGTTATTTTTTCAATAACTGCGGGGCGGATGGCATATTGCTCGCCGCCGTCAAAGCGCGAGGTAAACGTAACGTCGGTGTAACCGAGAACTCGTTGTGATGTCCCACCGATACCCTGAACCTCTACAAAGCGATGCCTGTTAGAAATCGGCAGAGATAAACGTTTGCAACATTCAGCGGAAATATAGTCGCTTTGAGAACCGGGATCGATCAAACATCTAACAAAATGCGGGCGGTTAAAAGAATCAAATAGTTTAATTTTTGCGGTACCTAATAACGTAGTAAATGTCGCGCGATCTTCTTGATCACGGGAAACATTGCAAACAGATATATTATTATCAGTTGCATTATTACTATGCGAGGAAGTTGGAACCTTATTAGAATGCGTCATATGGTCCATGTTACAATTATTGTTAGAAGCGGAGTACACCTGCGACTGCGATGAGTCGACAGGACTGCGTGCAATGCGACGCGGATTGCGAGCGGGAGCGGTTAAAGACGAGTTTGCGGGAATATTAATATTAGAAGCGTTTGTTTTGCGGGAATTATCAAAATGTAACAAAGTATGGTGTCTCATCGAACAATGAGAACAACTGCGTTGCGAAGAACAATTTTGAAATTTATGTTTACAACTTAAACAATTGTTACAAAAACTGTTATTTTTAATAAAATTGTATCTTTCGAAAGGAGTCATTATGTTTACAAAATGCGAACATTGATACATGTGATCATGTTTTATATTTTTACATAAAGAACATTTATTATTTTCAGTGTTAAGAAAAGATTTAGTAGTTTTCAGAGAAGGTAAATTTTTGCCATGAGATTTATTTGAAATAAAGTTTTGATTAAAATTGTTCGAGTGAACCAATACCTTATTTTGTTCTTGAACAAAATCTATGAGGTTTTTATATGACGGAATTTTTTCTGTGCGGTATGTAATTTCAAACAATTTGATAGTGTCTAAATCTAACTTTTGAAGCGCGAGATGCAAAAATATGAAATCAGATAAATCGGTCAATTTTAGTTGTTTTAGTGCTTCGACTGACGAATTGAAATTATTGATGAAATTATCAAGACCTGCGGCGGTATTACTGTGAAGCGGTTTAAATTCAAGCAACTTATTTAGATAAGCGACTGCTAGTGAGCGAGGGTCATCATACTTATTTACTAAGCTTGACCATATGACCGAATAGTTTTCGGCGGTAGGCGGTAGTCCAGCGCATACGCTTAATGCCTTGTCGGTTAGTTTACCTACAAGATAAAGTATCTTTTCGCTATCCGTCAAAGTTGGATTATCATGAATCATACTTTTGAACTGTTGATGAAATAATGGCCAATTACGAGCGTCACCATTAAATGAAATCAATTCTATAGGCGGGAGTTTAGGGACAGATCTAGAAAAATGCGGTTTAACTTCTTGACAGGGTTGAACAGCGGTGCATTGCGAATGGACTCGTTTAATATGACAAAACATTTCCTCAAAAGCAATCCAAGTTTGATAATCGACTGTATAATTAGGGTTAAGTTTTAAATTAATTTCGTGATATCTATCTAAAATGCGTTCGAAATCGGTGCGTAAACTATCTAGATTGACAACGTTACTCAAAAATATTTCAAGCTGCGTTTCATCATCGATTATGTTTCTAGACAAATTATAAATGCGTTGTAAACGGGAAAAGAATGCATCGCGTTTTGCTTCGATTAAGCGTAATTCGGGATCAATGTTGACAATCTCAACGTCTCTTTTTGCGGAATACTTTTCTTTAGCCATATTTAATTAAATTACAGCGGTATATAAAAGGAACTGCGAGCCTAGCTAAAGTTAGGTAAAATAATTATAAACAGAGTGAAGTTAACAAATAGCAATCATGCGCAACCCTATGCGAAGACGATCACTGCGTACAGTAGGTTACAGTGCGTAGCGGGCTAGCGGGCGATAAAAATATGCGGAGGTAGAAGTGAAACATACGAGCGCGGAGAATTAGAAGACACCTTCTTTTACACTTTAAAATGGAAAAGTACTGATGTATCAAGTTATTTTACAATGATTATAACAAATGAATACGTATGTTATGTACCAGTTATGCGGGGAAAATATATATGAAATAGCTGTCTGTGCGGGGTGCGGGAATATAATAATAAATATAATAATGCGGGAATAAAAATTTACAGACTATTTCTTAACTAAGTACCTAACAAATACGTAATTTATTTGTGTGCGGAATAAGTATGTATATGTAGCGAATGTAACAATAAATATGCGATAAATGAATACGAGTAGACTAAGTATGGCGGTCACAAAATGGCGGATATAGGTATATAACTAATTTGAACTGGATTTAAGATGAGTTCTACTGGACTAGAAAATATGATATCATGCGGCTCGATTGGACCAAAAATTAATGTGGTTGATATCCGGTGGAATTCCAGAGGATAAATAAAGTGGACTGTATATTTCGCGGTTCTAACACCACGTACCGATAGCACCTGTAATGTACGTAGTCTTTGTGGCGGGAGTACAGCTGCTTTGGAGTAGAATAGGACGATGAAGACAGCTGTATGTGAGGAACGGAACTCATGCACACTTACTTGATATTCCTGGTGGGGACCTCGTCGGGCACGGCACGTGGCTGGCTGGTGTAGATGTAGTCCGATCACGGCAGAACTCACTTATCACAGTTCAGGCGAAGAAAATGGATAGTTTATCACAATATGCGGTAGATTAACGAGGAAAACACTTAAAGAAAAACTGATTTGCGGTATAAGAAATGCGCGTGCGGTGCGGTTTTGATGTCAACGCTTCCATATTTAAATTGCGACTAATTGCGGTGATCGAGGATTCGCTGTCCCTTGCGTGCGCATGAGAGGAAAGGAGAGGGATATATCGGGAAGCGAATACGTATTACAGGTGCGATCCGTTTTACGTGATTTGAGTGTTTTAAATAAATATAACAATAATACCAAACAAATCCTGTACCTTCCATTAAAATCGTTTCAGTGGTTTAGAGTACCTATTTAGGATGAATGATTTACAAGATGTTTTGATTTACGAGATTTCGCTTAGTTTAGCCAAACTAATCAAATTTAAGATTCAAGATCGCCTTGAACTCACAATTGATGAATATCAGTTTGTGATTAAGTAAAACTTCCTGAGTAAAACAAAAGTAGGTATCAGATGGGTATCAGTTAACTAAATTGTCAGCAGGTATTTACATTAATCGTAAGCTTTATAGCTGAGGTAACAACTACTACTTCTTCCATCTAAACTAGTTAAAACTAGCTATTGCCCGCAACTTCGTTCGTACATAAGAGTTACATAGTCCCGCGTGAATCCCGAGCCCAGTGACAGTATGGTGACAGTCCTATAAAAATCCGTTCAGCTGATTCTGAGATAAGCGTGCACAAACAGCGATCAGTCACAGTTTTATTATAATGTATGGCGGTATAGATATAGAAGAAGATACATAGAAGATAGAAAGATAAATTGGTTTAAGTTCACAAAAATAATAGGTACTTACCAGCAACAGGGCCTTGTATGACGATGTGTGCAATAACAATTAAAACAATTTTAAGCAATAATCGTCCTCGAGATAAAATAATTAGTGACAAGGTTTCCCAAGCATTTTTAGGATTGAAAAATTCAATAAACTTGTCGCAACCATGTCTTTCCTCAGTCGTTTTTCTTACATCTTTAATTCTTAAGTATGTGTAGATAATTGCCACACTATTCAAAGCCACTGCTATGCCGAATATACCGTAATAACCAACACTTTGAGTCAACACACCGGCCATTGCCGATCCTATAGGCAGACCTAAAGTCACGATAAGACCAACCAAGCCAATTCGAAATGTGCGCGTTTCTACTGTAGTTACATCCGCTAAGTAGCTATAAGATCCCATCAATGCTATAGATATGCCACCGGTAAAAGCAGTCGGGAGAGCTTCTATCAATCCATTTACAAATAGAGGCCATTCAAAGAAATAAGTTGACAACATCAATCCTAGCGAAGAAATCAGTTCTCCTATTACAGGTATCATCATCAAAGCTCTTCGATTTCCTGTTTTGTCGCTCCAAGCTCCAACAAATAATATGACGATAGCTGGAATCCCACTCTGTAACGGCTGCTTCCATGCTACCATATCGGCATACACAATTTGGGATTTTAGAGAAGCTTCAGAAAAGATAGAAGTGCTGTTCTCATCCTCCTCGAAATCACCACTAGTTACTGTAGCGCAAACGGATTCCGAATATCCTAAGTCTGAGCGGCAAGCTTTATGTATGCCTAGTTGTTGCAATGTTATTCCCGATATTACACTGGGCACAAAATAACACAGTAGAAACGGCTCAACAGTAAAAAACGCAAAAAATCCACGGACCCTTTTAGAAAGAGACACGGGTTCCGGGTCATTTGGCACTTCACGGTTCGTTGTCACTTTGTCTTTAATATTATTCCCTGTTTTCTCCTCAAGTTCAGTACCGAGCCCGTTGGTTTGCGCCATATTTTAGTTTAACTAGCTGCATGAGTATTTTTAGCTTTTATAAAATTTCAAACAAGTTTTGTATGTCCATTAAAAGATAAACACGAAACACAACCGTCGCTGCGTAGGTATAGGGGGAAACTTGTTCCACTCGTAATTATAGTACCTACGAGATGCGAGTCAGCTTCTTAACAACTTTGCTTTGCTTTATTAAGTCAAGTTCCAACAGCTTTGTTTTTATGTAACATAACTTTTGAAAACTTTCGTTTCGTTGATAAAAATAATATCATAAAATTTGGATCATGAAATGACATTGGTATGAAAAATGAAAGTGGGTTTAAAAACAAGTAGGTATGCATTTGAGTCATATTGTAGATACACCTATGTAGCGTATTTTACACTTATTACCTACATATTTTTAATGTTTAATGGAATGAAAAATGTATCAATCTGACGACCCGTGAGGTGCAACGGATAGGTACCATACCATGCTTGAACTCCGCTCGACGGGACCTGGGTTTGATTACCAGCGAGGCGGAAATTTGAATGATGTTTTAAAATTTCCATTCTTGATCTGTGTCTGTTTTCGTGTGTTCGTCTTCATCTCAATCCGAATATTTAAAGTTAAGCAACGACAACGTTAATAAGCGATATCAAGACAAAAGAAGTTGCTTCATAACGCACGGAATTAAATAAATATTCATATGATAAATTAATGAGGAAGCGCTCATAGCCCGGCGGCTTGCGTCGATCCTAAACGATCGACAAAGTTAAGCAACAGCGGGCGCGGTCGGTAGTCGGATGGGTGACCGCTAGTGGCAAAATTTCTTGAGCGCTTCCGTGCTTCGGAGGGCACGTAAAGCCGTCGGTCCCGGTTGTTATCGATTGATAGCAGTCGTTAAGCCATGTCGGAGGCCTTCGGGTGGCTTGAAAACTTTCGACACTGGGTTGGCCACTAACCCCTCCACCAATCCGCATTAGAGCAGCGTGGTGGAGTATGCTCTAGGCCTCCTCAGTAATGAGGAGAGACCCGTGCTCAGTAGTGGGCCATTAGTGGGTTGTAGCTTAGCTTTTTTTTTATGATAAATTAAAACCTATCAAATGTATGAGCAAGTGGCATGACCACTTCCATGTAGGGTTGCCAGGTCACCAAATCTAAAAGCCGGAAAGATCAGGTAGTTTCACCGACGTTTGGGTAAAATTCGGGCACCCGGGCGGCCCTATACAAAATCATTAATTCATCATCATGCCAGGTGCAAAATTAAGTCATCAGCCATCGATTTCTGTTTTCTTATAAGGTAGGGATTGACAACGCTCCCACCTGATGGTAAGTGGTGATGAAGCCATAGTGATGAGCGCACTAACTTAGATAAGGCCTATTCACTCTCCTCTTGAAGACTCCCACGTCATATGTATGCGGAAACACTGACGCAGGCTGGCATCGATAGTACGATTCGGTATCCAAGTGACTTGCTAAGTGACTATGATTCAAATGTGAAAAGCCGGTCGGGCCAGAGACCGTTCATTAAAATTATTGTGTGTACTAGTTGTAAGCTTGTAAGTAAATAAACGCCTACATTAGATATTCGGTTCCATTCATGCGTAATATGCATAAGTATCTATGAATAGTTGCAACATGCGGGTTATGATTATTCCTTAGCTCTGTTGCCTAATACTGCCTACTTCCTACAATAGGTACGTACAGCGATATCATACTTTGAATATTCCTTCTTTGATTACTTTCTAATGTCCTCCGGGAAATGCATTAAAGTTGACAAAGCAGAAGATTCTGAAGATTAGTTTAACTTAAACTATTTTCAGAAGTACCTAAGTACCTACTTAATATTTTATTCTAAGGTTTAGAGTAGGTACATGTGGCCTGATAAAGTTAAGGAAACCATGTCAAAATTAGTGCACTTACTTGATTGTATCAGGTTACTTTGCAGAATCTGGGAGCACGGTAGTGCCCCTGCCAAGACGAGCTGAGCGAAGCGCAAGGGCACTACCTACCTTTTCTCGAAGTTCCATTATTACAGAATGTACAAGCATAATAATTTAATGTGCATATTAACTAGGTAATCTGCAGATTCACTGATACCATTCGTTAAAGTGTAAAATTTGAATTAAAAAAGGTCTTATTTTCACTTTACCCAGTTAGTCTGCACAGTAACGGATGGTACATCGTTAAATTGCGGAAGACTGGCTACCTGAGTACCAATTTGTGCTCATGTCGTGGCCACATCGTAGATTTGCTCACATCATGAAATGATCGACCATAATCACGAAATGGTCGCATTTCATAAAATGGTCAACTCAGTTTGGCCAGATCGTAAAATCGTCTACTTTTCACGATTTGGTCATCAACGTTTGGCCGAATCGTAAAAACGCGGAAAATAGGGCATAACTTCGAATCGTGACGTCTCCGGCGGCGCTGCGGAAGGTGCAGCCCCTTCGCCCTTGCGTAACAAAGCACAGACACCCACGCTCGCCTGCGCATCTTCGGCTTGCTGGTCGCCTTCGACGACCACCCTCAGCCTGCGTCAGTCTGCGTTTTGTTACAGCGGGGGCTGCCCTCCCTCCGCGCCTCCGGGTTCTAAAAAACGGCTTGGTCGCCATCTCGCACGACAAAAACTCACCTTTCGAATTTACCTAATAATTCCGTCATCAACTCGCACGACCATAAAAATATGAAGTAAATTTGAACAGTCAACTACAAAAATCCTTTTTAAAAACGTTTAATGTTTTATGGTTGGACTTTAAAATAAAACAAAATGTTATTATATCATAATTTTAGATATATTTCACAAATCAACATCTCAAAAATATAAAAGCATTTTAACCCAAATAATAATCAAAGTCAAAAATAATAATAAAATATAATTATTCATAAAAGCACATGGCTTGTTTCAGTATTTTTAACCAGCTTTCCTTTACATTATACTGCGTTTGGAGCATCTGCAAATACAGGAACCTTTATTTTTTATTTGTAAATTACATATATTTATGGCCCGTGCGAAGAAGTACTGGCTTTCCTCATTGTGAAATAGTTGTCTTCACATCAGTTTCCGAATTAGTTGGACCAAATTGTGATTCAGCTCCTAAAAAATTGTTATGATTGAAACTGGTTTTTCAATAAAATCGTAGGCACAGCAAACCATTTCTTTTATAAATTTCGCATATATTATAACTTATTACTTATAAACTATTTTTTTTAAAAGACTTCAATAAAACGATCATATATTAAATCTTAAAATAAAGCTACTGACTATTTTAATTATTTAATATAAGGTCGTTTTATTGGTCTTTTTAAAAAATTAGTTTAAATATTTTTTACCTGACTGTACTTTGTACGAGCGTGCGAGTTGATGACGGAATTATTAGGTAAATTCGAAAGGTGCCAAGTCGCCCGATCGTGCGAGTTTTTGTCGTGCGAGATGGCGACTAAGCCTTAAAAAACACTTTAGGGGTAGGGCATGCAAGACTACGTGGAATAGGGGTAGGCTAATTCGGTTTTGTAACCAATTCGACCTACCTACACCTATTATTAAATTTCTTTATTTCAAACAAGAACCTATTTTATAGAATTTACCGTATGCATGGTCGTTAGTCTGCAGATTAACTAGGAAGTCTGTAGATTAACTAGTTATTGTAGGAACTCAATTATTTTTTTCCACTTTAGCTAACTCAGCCAGATAATCTGCAGAATACCTCGTTAATCTGCACTCTATCTGATTTACGCAAATTAACGGTAACATATACATCTATAGCGCTTGATAAAGAAACTTTATCATGATAAAGAACTTTTTTGTTGTAGCCGTATAAAACTTTCTCGTCAAAAAATAAGTGTGCATGGGGTGGACGAAAAGATAAGAATTATCACTGGTAAAAGGAGAACATCAGATTTGGGTCTGGAGCGAACAGCTTGTTCAATACCCTCATATTGCATATTTTAATGCATCCATTTCATATTTAAAAATCTAGTTACATCATATCTTTAAAACATTATACTATGATGAGATATTATGTGTGCGCGGTGCGTAGGATGACTATACTCGTATTTCATTATTCCCGTCATTTTCCGAAAAAACGGAATATGCACAATGTGGTAACAATATCCTCGATCTAAAAAGCGATGTCTCATGCATGTTCATATTCCAGGCCCAAGGTCTTTAAGAAAGTTGCTGGTCTCCTTTGTAATATCTGTAGGTATTTAAATTTATTCTGTTTTTTGCTAAGATGCTATTTTGCTTCGAAAAATATAAGCCCAACTTCGATTTCAACATCTTTTCTACTTTGTACAAATTCATCCACCTTGTCTTTTTTAACCGGCTACAAAAAAGTAGGAGGTTTTCAATTCAACCGTGAATAATATATGCTTTTTTTAGTGTGTTCAGCGATTATTTCGTCGTTTATGAGTCGATTTTGATAAGTCTTTTTTTGTTGGTGCTTTTGGCAGGTGTCCCACCGCCGGCGAGTTGGCGAGTGAATCCCGGCTATTTACTCGCTCAAAACACGTACAAAAGATAATTATGACATTCCGTTCAACAAAAGAGACCCATATTAATATGTCAGCGAGTACTCGCTCGCAATGCGTCTCTTTTGTTTACGCGGAATTATATTATTAGGTATATTTAAGTCCTCGCTGCTCGCCGGAGGTTGAACACCTGCTTTAATGTTAGGTATTTAATGAAAACATTAATGTTTGCGCTACGCTGGTTCGATAGGATAGGCTATAAGAATTTGGATAAATAGGGAAATAAGGTAAATAACTCACACTTGCTGCGTTGATGGAGGCGCTTGTGCCGGCGCGGCACTTTGTTTACACACAATTAGGTTTACTTAGTTAAATAATGTCATTTTAATAGTTAGAGTGGCTCCTCGAGATCACTTACACCCCTTTACTATGGGATTAGTGCACTAATTAGGTACCTATATTGGTTTTTTGACGAACGTAATTGAACCGTGACGCTTTCTATGATGCTTTCTTCGCGCCAATAGCGTAAGCTCAGCACGGCGAGGGGGTGAGGGGTTAGCAGGTTAGGAAGGCAGCGTTTATACTGAAACTATTACTTAATTTATTTGCATGGCTGTTTCACTATTATGGCCTAAACAATTAACAACTTCACTAGTTGCCCCAACTATTTTCAAAAGTTCCCCTCGATTTCTATTTGGACACATAAAAAAGCTTAATTATAATATACCGTCAAATTGAGAATGGCAATTTTTTGGAGTCGGTTAAAAAAACAAACTGGGCTCCTGGCCGAATGACCGCGGCAAAATACGAATTCAACGCAGTCTCCAACAATTTAGTTTGCTATTCATTAAATTCATTAATACACAGACACTTTGTAACGCCGAGTGCCTTACAGTTTTTTTATTTACTTTGTATAAGTATACGTACTATTATGGATGTATTCTTTATCTGGGTTATTTTTTTAACCATATTGGACTTAAGCCTAATGACATTATTTACCATTTTCAGTCAATCGTGGATGTTATAGAGATTAGTTAGGTCGGTCAACAATACCTACATAGTTTTCAGGCTGTGTGCTGTCGACATCGTTACACCTAAGTACCTACTTGAAACACAGCTTGATGTATTTCTTATATGATGGCAAATCAACTTACTATAACATCCTTGCTGCTACCCACGGTAATTTTACTGAGTAAAATATTGCCGTTGTTATACAATAGGCGTAGATGTTCATTTAGAATGTATGTTGTTTTTTTTTGTTTGTCAGGCGTGTAAAGCCGCGGGCAATAAATTATATAAAAAAGTACCTATGTTTTGTACTAAATGATCAATACAAATTGATGAAAAGAAGCTAGGACTTACCAAATTATTTTTAGCTTTTAGTACCTACATAACCTACGTAGGTACCTACATCATTTTTATTGTAAGAAAACCGTTTAACATATTTTTTATTTAATTTATTTTCAAGTTTTTAGTTTTGTTGTTTCTTCTACGAATCAAGCCCTTTCATTTGATACGATTATTGAGGTAGTTATGAAGTACCTAATAATTATGTTGTCCTCCATTTTTAACCGACTTCAAAAAAGAAGGAGGTTCTCAATTCGACCGTATATATGCTTTTTTTATGTTTGTTCAGCGATTTTTTCGTCGTTTATGGGCCGATTTTGATAATTCTTTTTTGTTGTAAAGTAGATATGCGCAGTGGGGTCCTTTTAAAAGAATCACCAGGATCTGATGATGGCATCTCGGAGAAATCGAGGGCAACTTTCGAAAATTGTAGGGACGACTAGTGTATTTGTTAAATGTTTTCATAAGTACATGAAAGCGCTACAATTTCATGAAGGTCTGGAGTCGATCTGATGAAGCCGAAAGTCAGTCGAGGGAACTCCTCAACGATTTACTGTAGTTATCTAGTGTTTGGGCTTGATTAATTTGTAGTGACGAGAACTTTACACCTACATGTCGAATTAAGCGCCATCTGGCGAGTAGTTTTTGAGTTATCTCTGTTTATCGAGGTTGAAGTCGGTTATATTTTTGTAAAAAGCAATAATGATTTTTTAATTATAAAGAATGTATTATTACTAATTAAGGTAAGTGTCCCATATTTCGGTATGTTAAGCCTCCGCCGACTTTAAGATTTTTTTTAAATTTTACTACATAAGATATCAGTCTGAAAGTTTTTGTGTAATGAATATGGTCTTTTGTTAGTAATTTAAGGTATGAATTATGCAGTTTTAGTTAGAATTAAATTTTTTATTAATTTATTTGTGGACCCCTTGTTTGAACCCTATTTCGTGACAAAATTTGGCTCTGTTCCTAAGTTCGTGAATTCGTGTCCCCTATTTCGTGACAACGTTTGTTAAAGTTTTTTTGGTAATTTCTAAAAATATATATATTTAAATACTATATTTTGATAATAAATGTCTATACTATATCTATACTAATAATATAAAGCGTAAGAGTTTGTTTGTTCGTTCGTTTGAACACGCTAATCTCAGGAACTAATGGTCCGATGTGAAATATTCTTTTTGTTTTGAGGAAGGTTATTACTTACATAACATTACGCTATGACCAAAAGGAGCGGAGAAACAAGTCTCCGAAAGCGAAACGAGGGCGTCTACTTAATAATATAATATACTTATTATGTATGTTGCAGGACGACATCCGCTTGTAATAAATATAAAGGGGAAGGGTTGTTTTAATGCGCTAATGTCAAGAAGTACTTGGTTCGAATTCAAAAAATATTTTTGTGTTGAATAGTGTATTGATTGAGGAAGGCTATAATAGCATCACGCTTAGACAATATTATTAAGTAGCGTGGCGTGATGTTATATATCCTATAACCTTCCTCAATAATTGGACTATTCAAAACAATTTTTTTTTTTAAATCGGCCCAGTTGTTCCTGAGATTAGCGCGTTCAAACAAACAAACTCTTCCGCTTTATATTATTAGTATAGAAGTATAGGTAGGTGGTGCTGCCTGTTCGATTGCTACCTTATTTCTACAAAAAAGAAACCAATATAATCGCAATTAAGCAGACTTTTTCACATTTGATGTTGAGTTACTATTAGGTCCTGTGCGTCTTTTATAAGACTTCCGAGATCTAACATGACTGCCAAAATTTATACCTATACAAAAACACCTATACGAAAAATCAGCTTTTTAGGTATTTTTCATCCGAGCTTGTTTAATGATAGCATCTCATATAAATTAATGATATGCGATCATATATAAACCTCTGTGGTTTCCTATTGCTAATCAATACCAAATTGTTTATAAATTGTTAAAGTGATGATTAAATAAAAAAAAACTTTTTATTATGCTAAAGTGACTGGAACTACTTTAAAATTATTTGTAACGAACTAACGGACAAGGAACAAAAGATAAGTCCTTTGTTTCGTGTTATTGATTTTTCGAAATTACCACACTTAAGTAATGAGATTCTTTCTAGATTATATAAATTGACTATTCAGTACACTATTTATATAATAAAATATACGAATATTGACAAAACAAATCGAATAACAAACGAAATTATGCTGCTAGTACCTATGCGAATTTAGTTTAAAATTGTAGAATTGGGTCATCTTTAAGCTCGTATTATGGATTTCCTAGTAAACAAAACATATACCGAATTTAGCTCACAAGTACTGAAATTAAATACCTTATTCGTTTTTTTCATTTATATTTCAATTTTTTCAATTATAATATATGAACACGAACAACGAAAATGTATCTATAAAACCCCTAATTCGTGAATGTCACGAAATAGGAGACACCCGAAATATAAAATGACCGCTATTTCGTCAGTCGGTTTATTGCTATTTTAAAAGCATTTCCAGCTGCATGGAACTTTTTCATGAGTCAAATCAATTGTTAAGGGACATGTAAAAGCACTGTTTAAGTTTTTATTTGAATGGACTTACCGTTTCTTCTCTATGAGCTTAAGAACTTTGAGCGCCTGCCTTACGGTATAGGGAAGCATATTCACCTCTCACCGACGTTTGCGGCCGATGGGACTTCCAAGCGTTTTATTTCATTGAGTTTAGTAGGTAGAATGTTGGAACTTGGTTTTTTAGACAGGTTAGGAGATAGATATTTTATTCTGATGTATAATTTTAATGTATATAATTTACGTAGCTTATTTCTTGCGCCTGAAGCAAAACTAACGAAGTAATGTACTAGCACGAAGTTGTGGCCCTTTACCTTATCTACATGATTTAATTACCCCATCATCCTTCCATGATTGATCGACCCGACGTACAGCGGGTATGCATCCCTTTGTCGTTGACGTCCCTCCTGTACGGACGTCACGTTTTGCGTCCTCGTATACGCAATGCAAATGAAATGACTGGAACAAATTGACTGCGTCGGTGTTCCCGTCCGATTATGATATTTATTAAGTGTCTTCAAGAAAAGAGTGAATAGGCTTCTAAGTTAGTGCGCTTTACCACCCATGACTATGTTGCTGCTTTCCGTCAGGTAGGATTATAGTCAAGCATTAACTTATACAAAGTAAAAAAAATTGTCCATATTATATTTATAAGCGGTGCAAACCTGACAAACCTAGTAAATGCTTAATGTATGGCCATTTCCGATATCAATATTCTTGTCTCGGGATTAGGTACCTAATTCAAAAGACAGTGTAGTAACTAGATGAAATTTTTTCCTGCCTTTAAACCGCAAGGAAAGATTAGCTCTTTGCGCTAAACGAAAAAGCTTGATTTTTGTTTAACACGTTCACTGCGTCTGCACAAAAATAAAACTTACTGCCCATGCGTTACGAGTCATAATCTTGCCGTATCAGTATTGCCTGCTGTGCGTTACGGCTTGTATTTTGCTGTACCAGGACCTGACTTTGAAGGCTCTTACAGACATGGAAACCCATGTTTTACTTTAAAAAAATAAACGAATCGATAGATTGTATATCTATTGACACATGGCTAACGTCGCCAGGGTCTCGACCTGATATTTTAGAAGTTATGCATAATTTTGAAAATCAACGATTTCACGGCAATATACATGCCGTGCCGCATGAAGATCGATAGACCGAATTTAAAACTAGTGTTGGGAAACATTTGTAAGATAGTTGAAGATTGTTATTTTATTAACATTTATTAAAGTCATGCAAAATTAAACAAAAATATAAGTAATTAGGAACATAAGCATTAAAATTATTTGAGACCAAATGTATCGGATCAATTTCTTATCGTATAGTTAAGATTTAATTGTGAAAAAATTGCAAAATAGGTTGAAAACTGCTATTTTATTATCATTGATTTGTCATGCAAAATTAAATATATATATAAGTAACAAGAAACATAATCATTGCAATTTGAGATCAAAGATTATGGGATCAATTCTTAATCGTCTGGTTAAGTTTTGATTGGGAAAAAATGTAAAATAGATAAAGACTATTATTTTAATAACATTTATACCTCACCACCTTCCGTCTTAATTACTTTATTTATATCAAGTTTCTTACGAGAACGCTTCATATTAATTTTCGAGCGCTGATAAAGCGCAATCCAGTGTCGATACGTGCAAACGATGATCCTTGCGCACATCACTACGGCACACTGAAGCTGCGCGCGAGTTCCCTTCAGTGCGGTACGGCGTCTAAGTTACGGCAATATACATGCCGCATCGCACCATAGATAAATAATTAAGTTCTGGTGCGTTACGGCACCATTATATGCCGTACTTATTTTTTCGAAAAATGGAATACATTTGAAGAAAGAAACTTGGATATATATTTATCTCTTTTCTGCGTGCACGGGAACATATAAAACCCACCCCCGCACCGGGCGTAAGACACAGACAATTGACCGCCGCACAGTTCGGAAGTCAAATACGGCAAAACTCTGCCCGTAACGCAGCGAACGTGTTAACCTAAGCTCTGAAGTCGTGGGGATAACTCTTTAATAGATTTATCAGCTTCATTATCTTAAGAAAGCTCAACAAAAATAGGTTACGCTTGTAATTCGGTAAGTTAAGTGAACATTAAGGAATTTAGGTTATTGAAATCATTAGTTATTTATCATTTCTACATTACTTATCTACTAACACTAGCTGACCCAGCAAACGTTGTTGTGCCAAAAAATGTTAAGGATGAACAACCCTTATTAACTTAGGTGTATGAATAATATATAAGATTACTTTTGACATTAGGTACGTAGGTACATTATTTCCTTTTTTCAAGAAAATATTAATTTACATTCCATGTATAAGTATCAATAAAGGTATTAGGTAGGTACATATTAAACGCATTAAAAAATGACATAGGTACCTAATACAATCGTCCTCATTCGTGCAAATTTACTTAATTACAAATTAATAGGTATTTCTCATTCATTAATGCATATAAATAGGTACTTACCTACTTACTTCTACTTACATTGTTTTGCTTACTAAGTATACTAAGTATTTCATTGAATTCTACCAGTTTTGTTTTTTACACAATGCCCGCAGGTTCCCAGATAAAAAAAAAAAGTCAAAAAAAAGTCAAACTGTTTATTTCATTTAGGAATTTACAAATTCACTTATGAACGTCAATTTTTTGATTCTACCACCGTTTTGGAAAAGTGCTTGAGGAGAAAAAAACGGCGAAAAAAAACTCCTCCGCATCTTTTAAAATAAAAATTACAATATTACTTAATTGATACAGGTAAGCACTAACCTAGCGGAGCTGGTTGCAGAGCTGGTAATTTCCATGCCTTTTTGTCATCTAAATATTCCTGTATACTATAGTAACTCTTGTCTACGAGTTGTGCTTTTACATGCTTCTTAAACAACTCTGAAGGCAGGTCACGGATTGCCTTAGGGACTTTATTATAGAACTGTACACCAAGCCCCATAAAAGAACGCTGCACTTTACCTAGCCGATATGAAAGCGTCGCCAAATCATGCATCTTTCTTGTTATGCGATTATGATAGTCGCTGTTTTTTTTATATGCATTTATGTTGTTTCTTACAAAAACTATATTACTATATATGTACTGTGAGGCTACTGTAAGTATACCTAATTCTTTGAATTTATCACGGCAAGATTCCCTATACCGTAGTTTATGAATAGCTCTAATGGCCCTCTTTTGCAATACAAAGATTTGTTGTATATCGCTTGCTTTACCCCACAGTAATATGCCATAAGACATAACACTATGAAAGTATGCGAAGTAAACAAGCCTTGCAGTTTCTACGTCAGTAAGCTGTCTTATTTTTCTAACCGCATAAGTAGCCCTACTAAGTTTCGTCGCAAGAGTTGCTAAATGCGCGCCCCATTGTAGTTTACTATCCAGGGTTATTCCTAAGAATACTGTTGATTGTTCCATTTTTAATGCTTCATTGTTTAATTTAAGTGTCTTATCGACATTCTTTACATTTGGTAGGGTAAACTCTATACATTTAGTTTTTCTTGCATTTAGGAGTAAATTATTAATTGTAAACCACTTTGATATATGCGACAAAGCATTGTTCACATCGTCAAAATTACGTTTATTTCTGTCCGTCTTAAATAATAATGATGTGTCATCAGCAAACAACACAATGTCCGCATGTTTTTTTACATAATATGGTAAATCATTTATATATACTAAGAAAAGAAAAGGACCTAAAATTGAGCCCTGTGGAACACCCATCACAGCCTTAGACCCTGACGATTTAATATCATTTATACTAACTTTTTGGACTCTATCACTTAAGTAAGACCTAATCAGGCTAAGCGACTTGTTTTTTACCCCATAATAATTAAGTTTTAATAGTAATGTTTCATGCTCGACACAGTCAAAAGCTTTAGATAAATCACAAAATACACCAATGGCATTCTGTGAAGCATCTATAATACCTAAGGATATCCATGTCTCCCTTTTTTATGCAATTAAGATAGCAAACGAGCATGCAGCACCACCCTTCCGCTGTCGCCCATAACAACTGTGACCGACCTAGAACTAGACTCAAAGGGACTAGGATGGTAAGTCCAGTTAGGTAGATGGTGTTAGAATATTAGTTGGTTAGTTTGTTAATAAGTGTGAGTTAGTAAGTGGGGTGGGGACTCCCAACGGGACCACGGGTAAACACCCGTTAGTTAATGTTAGTAATAGTCCAGTTAGTTATTGTTAGTATGAGTCTCGTTCTAATTCGGTCACAGACGCGTTGCTACCCCTGAGGACTGAGATGGCCGCCTCTTAAAAAGTGTAACCGGCTCCACACCTATCCGGAACACAATTGTTCTTAAAAATTGTTCTTGTTCTTATCCTGTTCTTTTCCATCAGCTTGATCCAGGGACTTTTATTCTCATCAATCGGTTGTGCTCCCCTTTTTCCTATGCATAAATATAAAAATATAAAAACAATTAAGTATTTGACCCAAAATCATTTTTTCAAACTAAACAACTAAACTTACGCTATAGAGACTGTAACAAATAACAATAACAGCTAACAATGGTGAGAAAAATTGATTTTCAGTTAAAATTTACACATGTAATATACAATAAAGTTCACGTCACAGAAAGATTGATACAGTGTAATGGGATCGATTTGCGCACGAGTAATTAGTGTAATATAACAATGTGTCATTGTTACTACGCAATTAGGTAGTTTATTTGTGTAATTCGCATCACTCTGCATATAAATCACGGTATTGCTTATTTTATACGCATGTACTAAACAATGAGGTTTCACTACATAGTATAAAACAAAGTCGCTATTTTTGTCCGTCTGTTTGTCTGTTTGTCTGTATGCTTAAATCTTTAAAATTACGCAACGGATTTTGATGCGGTTTTTTGTAATAGGTAGAGTGATTCAAGAGAAAGGTTTTTATGTATAATACATGCATATATTCCCACGAGAACGGGATCCACGCGGGTGAAACCGCGGGCGGGCCGCTAGTATAAATATAAATAGACTAGCAGTGCCCGCGGATGCGCCCGCGTGGAACTCAGTGTGTCACAAAGTTTTTCCTGAGTGAATCCCGATCCCGCGAGAATATATTATTAGGATAAATAATGGCCTACACTGCCTATATATAACATCCCACAACCTCCTCTGTCTCCCAGGGAAAATCCCATAAAAATCTGAGCCCACGACTTCGTTCGCGAATAGGAGCTTTTCCCGCGTGACTCCCGATCCCGCGGGAATTCCGGGATAAAAATATATATTGCTTCATAACCACCTGTATCTCCCATAAAACCTACTCTAACCTCGTGATGAGCAACTTCCCCTTAGTGGCGCTGGCGCGGTAAGCCTGCTTAACTATAGCAGCCATTGGAGAAACGAAAAGACTTTAAGAGATGTTATCCAGACATCTACATAAATATTAAATGATTCACAAGCAACGTCATCTAACATATTCAAATAGAGTGGCAAAATTTTATCATGATTGCAGATTACAATTCCATCTGGTGAAAATGCTGCTGCGATGTCTTGCAAGAAAAGGCAGTTAGAGCATTATTAGCGGAGGCATTTCCATGACCCCAGATGTAACGTGATTCGCAATCTACATAATAAGGAAGGATCGGTCCATAAAGAGAGCGTACCTGGGGACGCCGAGTGGGCGAAGGCCAGTTGGGCGTCCGAAGTACCGCTGGAAGGATGAAGCTGCGAAGGATCTGCAGCGGCTAAACATCCAGGATTGGCGGGAACTCGCGCAGAACAGAATACAATGGCATCTTGTTGTGTCGGAGGCCAAGACACTTTTTGGGTCGCAGCGCCACGTTAGTTAGTTAGTTAGATTGCGACGTATTAAAAATGTAGAGTATAATTCACCTCATATTATGTCAAAATCCGTCCAGGCGTTCGGACTGCGGGGCGTGGCAAAGAAATGGACATAAACAAAAATCTATATTTATATAAAACTCTTGCGTTACTGAGTGATTGACTGACAGAGAACACACAGCCGAAACTACTGAACGGAAGAAGCTGAAATTTGGCATGTGTGTTCCTTGGGGAGTGTAGGAGAGCGTTAAGAGAGGATTTTTGGAAATTGGGTGAAATAATAGGGGGTGACGTTTAAACGAATAAAGCCTGCGGGCGGAAGCTAGTACATAATCATTGAGATACTATGTACTAAATGTACATAATATATACTTACATACGCTCGAAAACATTACCCTCCTGACGTAGTCGCGTAAAAATTGTGCTTTAAATCACTAACGGTTGATTGCACCGCAAACACGTTTAGATAAAGTAGGTAGCGTAAAAAGTAACTATGACAATAACTTATAAATTAGAAATGTAACATTTTTGTGTTGCAAATCATATTAAACCAACGGTTAATTACATACATTACATACATACATTCATTCATAGGCTGCACCATTTTAAACACGGTAAAAATGACGTCATATTTTACAGTATTTAACACCGGTTGACTTCGGTCGGTTAAAGTTTTTATTACTGTCAATTGTATTTCAGTGAAAACTCGTATCAATTGTCCTTTAGTGACACAACTGAAATTAAGACATCTGAATAGTGAAATTGCCACAACGAAAAACGAAGTCCCTATAAAAAGTTGAATATAGAAATTGCAACTTACTTTTTACGCTAACATTAACGGTTTCTACGTTGTAATCCACCCTAAAAATGAGATAAACATAGGTACACACCTCTTGCCTGAAATAAATGACTAGCAATGTAACGGAAGCGTGTACAAGGCACCGAAGTACCGAAGCGAAGTGAGGTGATGTTATCTAGGTAATTTATGAATACGTGCGTGAAGCATTATCTTCATATCCCTTTTTATATAAATATAATAAGTAAGTCGTTTTTAACCGACTTCAAAAAAGAAGGAGGTTCTCAATTCGACCGTATATATGCTTTTTTTTATGTTTGTTCAGCGATTTTTTCGTCGTTTATGGGCCGATTTTGATAATTCTTTTTTTGTTGTAAAGTAGATATGCGCAGTGGGGTCCTTTTAAAAGAATCACCAGGATCTGATGATGGCATCTCGGAGAAATCGAGGGCAACTTTCGAAAATTGTCGGGACGACTAGTGTATTTGTTAATGTTTT
The DNA here is from genome assembly GCA_905404135.1 of Hesperia comma. Classification (NCBI taxonomy): domain Eukaryota; kingdom Metazoa; phylum Arthropoda; class Insecta; order Lepidoptera; family Hesperiidae; genus Hesperia; species Hesperia comma. Next base: position 6,642,896 of record FR990031.1, read on the forward strand.
CATAAGTACATGAAAGCGCTACAATTTCATGAAGGTCTGGAGTCGATCTGATGAAGCCGAAAGTCAGCCGAGGAAACTCCGCAACGATTTACTGTAGTTATCTAGTGTTTGGGCTTGATTAATTTGTAGTGACGGGAACAGCTTTACACCTACATGTCGAATTAAGCGCCATCTGGCGAGTAGTTTTTGAGTTATCTCTGTTTATCGAGGTTGAAGTCGGTTTTTTTTTGTAAAAAGCAATAATTCGGCATAAATTTATAAATTTCTCTATAGACCAGTTTTACCATTCAGCCTTTACTTTTTTCACTATTTGTTTTTTTTACTAATTCATAGGGATGTCATCTAGGCGGTGTTCAAGGAGTGTATTTCTTCTTTTAAACCTATGTTTCACCTGGGCCCTCAGTTCATAAACGTCTGGATTGAGGGTTCAAGTAAAACTGTGATAGATCTGTAATGTTATTCTCTAGTCAATTGAGAATTACATACATCGTTTTAAGAAATTCTTAACAAAATTCTGGAATAAAAATTATTGACACAGAGGTAGTACTTTCTGAGATTTACACCATGCCACTTTTTGTAGGCATCTGAACTGAGGGTCCAAAACATTTGCCCTTATCATCTTTAATTTACGTTTAAGAAATTTATGAGTGTTTGCTTTAAGTTTTAACTAATTTTAACTGAATCACGAAATATCAGAAACCGCTGAATGTATTAAGATGAAATTTGGCAGGGAAGTAGTTAAAAACAATGAAAATAATGAAAAACCTGTATCAAAGTTTTTTAAAAAATCATCCCTAAATGGGTAAAATAGGGGTTGAAAAGTTATAAAAAAAGTTTGTCTCTTTGTACACGCTTATCTCCGGATCGGCTGAACGGATTTTAATGGAACTTTTACTGAGAGATTCGGAAGGTTTTGAAGCAACATATAGGCTACTTTTTATCCAGAAATTCCCGCGGGATCAGGATTTACGCGGGAAAAACTCTTATGCGCCAAATCGCGGGCTTATATTTTTATGGGACTTTCACTGGGAGATAGAGGAGATTGTGGACCAACATATTTATAGGCTACTTTTTATCCCGCAATTCCCGCGGGATCAGGATACACGCGGGAAAAACACCTTCGCGCCAAGTCGCGGGCTTAGATTTTTTTATTTATGGGACTATCACTGGGAGATAAAGGGGGTTATGGAGCAACATATATTTTTATCCCAGAATTCCCGCGGGATCGACGTTCACGCGGGAAAAGTTCCTATTCGCGAATGAACTCGCGAGCTCAAATGGGGCTTTTACTGGGAGGTAGTGGAAGTTGTGGAATGTTACATATAAGCCACTATTTATCCTAGAATTCTCGCGGGATCGGGATTCACGCAGGAAAAACTTTGTGACATACCTACTGAGTTCCACGCGGGCGGAGCCGCGGGCGGAAAGCTAGTCCCCTATAAATATCAGTTCGCTACGCCAAGAAAAAAAAGTGGGCCCTCAGTCCAGATGCACACCAAAAATTGTTCCTAAATTTTCTCAAAATACTTAATTTATTTTTTACATTTCTGTGTGGAATAACGTCCTTTGTAGTGTTAATTAGTGATGGTTACTTGTGCGGTACCTGGATGTGACTCCTATAAATATAAAAACCCCCAGCCCCCAGGCGTCGCGCTCGCAGTGACCGCCCGCTGTCACCTGTCATTCATTTTTGGTTTCGTTCAATTCAAGTGCTCAGTTGCAAATCTTTAATAAATCTATGGTTCCAAGGCAGTTGATACTCTTTCCTACTTGAAGTAAGAACCAAAAGAAATGGTCAATAATTTTATGTATGCCGTCACACTTTATTATATCTTCAGTCTACAGCAATCAGACACAAAAAAGAATTTATTGAAGTACTTACATACTTAGGTATTGCGCCCGCGACTTTCCCCACGTGGAAGTAGATTTGGATAATTTTCATAAAACCCTAAGACCCTCGTTTTCGGGGTCTAGTGGGACGGGTGAAAACGGGAATGGGAGCCAACGGGAAAAACCCCCTAAGACACCCTAAGACGTGGAATATGACAAAATCAAATATTAGCGGACGTCAAACTATGTATGTTTCTGCCGAATTTCATCTTCACATGTAGGTAAAATTATAATTGTAAAATTATACGGCTAACGTAAACATTAAATCATGCTAAGGGTGGTGCATCTTATTCCACGTAATTTACAAAAACAAAAGTTTATGAGGATAGATGGACGTTGGATACCGTCAATTTTACGCTAAAACTACAAAATAGATTTTTATGAAACTTTGTAATAAAATAGCTTAAGTACCAACATAACGTGACTTCTCTCTATCCTGATTTCCTGATGTGCCCACGGGATCGAGATTTATGGGTAATACCAGGGTGAGCTTATCACAAACGTCAGAGATTTATAAAATGAATAATAATATACCTAATATTGATTGCGCGAAAAGGATAAAAAATATATTTCTATTTAGAATGCCAAATGCGCAGCGAAATTGACGTGATAGGTACCTAACCTAATGGCTATATACAAGATATGATAAAAAGAACTTGATTTTTTAAAATATCATAATTAGGTATAACTTTAATAATACGATAGATAGATAATTATGTAGATCACTCAAACTCGATCAAGAAATCCCTTTAACAAATTATTATAAAATCAGTTGTCTCTTAAGAATTTCTATCTTTCCAAAGTAAAAATTATGTATGTCTTTATTACACACAACGTAGATAACGTTATTGGAACATTTTGATGTTACTTCAAAACTAATAGCACGTACCATACGAAAGAGATATAAATAGGTATTTAATGACTATACTCTAATTACTTAGATGCTATCAAGATATTACGTGGTGTGAAAAAATTTGCGGTTTTTTCTCCGATAACCAAACTGTTTGAATTTGAACTCCTGAGTATTCCATATCGTTACGCGACTAAATTGGTTTTATTACTTAAGTTTGTATCTACATTAATATTCTTTATATATAGTGGAATGGCAGACATAATCGACGCAGCAGAAGTTACTTTATGTAACTGTTGTTATACTAGTTTATAATGCATGCCAGTTGACAATAATTGCAGCGACATTACAATGCAAAACATATTATTTAACCTAAGATGTGTGTTAGAGTTTACCTACGATTTTTTATACCGATTCTAAGGCAGTGACGTTATGCAAATAAAATTAATAATTTAAAGGTGATTAGAAAGTGTTCATGGTGGAGCCTATATGAAACAATTAACTATTATCATCATTGCATCCCATAACTTTCCCACTGCTGGACAAGGGTCTAATCTCACAATCAACTTAAGTATTTAGAATTTTACACCATACAACCCACGTATTAGAAAAAAGACAGACTATGTTTAAATAATTCTCTGTGAAATTCATTTATTTCATTTAAACAATTAGATCAATTAAAAAATATTTTTAAATATTGTACCTGTTTGTTTGTAAGTTTTTCCCGCTAATCTTAGAAACCGCTAAACCAATTGGGATGCGGTTTTCAATAATGAATTTGTGGTAAGCTTGGAATACGTTTAGTTAATTATTTATTGCTTTATTTATATTGGTTAACTAAAAAAATAGCTACATAATAATATAATTATGTCGATATAAAGAATCCCGCACAAAATTTTAATCGAAACGAAGCGAACTATTATTCTAATTTTTTCTATAAATAACCAACATATCAGGCAATTATTATCATTGTCGTATCCGATAACTGTGCCACTGCTGAGCACGGGTTTCCTCATACCATGTGAGGGGTACAGGATATAGTCCACTCCCAAGTTCGGATTGGTAGACATCTTCTTCTTCTTCTTCTCAACCTATCATGGCCCACTATTGAGCACGGGTCTCTTCTCAGAATAAGAAGGTTAAGGCCATAGTCCACCACGCTGGCCAAGTGCGGATTGGCGGACTTCACACACCTTTGAGTTTTGCGAACTCTCCGGCATGCAGGTTTCCTCACGATGTTTTCCTTCACCGTTTGTAGAAAGTGACATTTACCTAAATGCTTAAAGACATCACCTTACAAATATTACGGAGAATTCTCAAGTATGCTGTTTCTTTACAGTTTCTGCACCGAAGCCAGTGTTAATTAAATTCTAATTTCGAATATCACATATGTACCTTCTTAAAATTTGCGGTAATTGCAGGACTTGATACCAGGTCACCGGGTTCGGGAGTCCAACGTTGAAACCGCACGCAGGCAACCTCACCATAAATTGTTTTGGATGACACCGAGTTCTATAGTTTTACTTTTTATTTTTATAAGTACACTAGCTGACCCGGCAAACGTTGTTTTGCCAAAAAAATGTTAAGGGTGAACAACTCTTATCACTTAAGGGTATGACAAATAGATAGTTGCCGATTCTCAGACCTACTGAATAGGCATAGGTATAAAATTTGGTAAAAATCGGTAAAGCCGTTTCGGAGGAGTAGGTAACTAACATTGTGGCACGAGAATTTTATATATAAGATAGTAGATTAGGTACTTGTCAGTAATCCTACTAATAGATACATATTATTACAAATGCGAAAATTTGTAAAGATGTGTGTGTGTGTGTTTGTTACTCTTTCACGCAAAAAATACTGAACGGTTTACCATGAATCTCTGCGGTTAGACGTCGTAATAACTTAATAATAAAGTTAAAATTTATAGAGACTTTTTTATAATTTGGTCACAATATAACGATTACCGTCAAGGAAATCGAAAAAAATCAGCCTACTGAGGGCTGTTTCCCACTATGGAACTCTACAAGGAATAATAAATTGAAACGAGTACATAGGTACTCATACCTACTACTAATATTTCGTATACTTATACCGCGAAAAACAAAGACCAGACTTATACGTAGACAATGTTTACACATATGTTTAACAAAACTATAACCTTGACTAATATTTATTTCAATCGGTAGGTATTCAATTGAATAAGTTGCATTTAAACAAAACAATGCTTATAATAGTTATATTAGATGCTGGTGACATTTTGTAAACAAGATAATTCAGGGCGGATTTACTTCCAATAAAACGGACATGGATATAATATATCACACCATGATTGCAGAATACGATTACATTTGATGGGACGCAAAAGTCCCGGTCAATACTTTATTATCTATCGTTTCACAAAACATTTCGTCGTAGTTTCCAACTCTCATAGCTAAGGCTTAGACAAAGCATGGGGAGTATTGCTGCATACCAAATTTCAGTTTTTTAGGGCTTCGGGCAGTACCCTAGGTTTTGACAGATGACTGAATCAGACATTATTAGTGTTAATAAAATCTAAAGTGTAGAAGTTCGCTAACTAAAAAAATCGACAAATGGTGGTCAGAGAAAGAAAGGCGGGAGCATTTCTGTGTCTCTAGATTTAATCGTCTCTAGATGTTAATCTAACTCTAGATGTACCTAATATTCGTAATAATTTACATTTTGATCATCTTTACCAATAAAATGTAATTATTATACTTTTGACGCTGACTGTACATCATACAAACTGAAGTTTTTTAAGCAGCATAAATCCAATTTATAAAGTGCGATGTCGATTAGAACCTTGGAATAAAAATTGCTTTTTGATTGTGGACTCATTCATAACTATGATCATTGTCAATGGCATCCAATTACATATTACACAATATTCATCTTGACCGACTTAAGGGAAAAATTGGGACATTATTATTACGTGAGGTTCTGTTATCATTGAATGATACCTAATTAACTAGTCCAAAGCGTACGGTTGCGCCTGTGTCATTATTTGTTGCACATTGTTAACGACTCCTTTGGATGCGATAAAGATTTTGTTTGTGTATTCGAAAGTATTTGTGTATACGGTAAATTTAAGACAAAAAATCGTTCAACTTTTCGTCTAAAATGTTAAAATTATTATTTAAATGATATCGCAAATGACTTTAATTTGTTTAGATCACTATATAAGTTGACTGGGAGAAACTGTTAGTATGGACGATATTTTCTATTTTTTATTTACCTATTTAATTTTATTTTTTATTAACGTTATTGAAACTGATATAAAGGTAACTAGTAAGCTAGACTACAACTAAAATGAATTTATTTGTCTATGTAAAAAGTCCTAGCCTAGCGCCTCACAAGCAATCCTAGTATGAAAAACAGTAGAACTGAGTTAATTGTATTTATTGATGCATTTAAATAAATATTTTTTATTTTATTTTCAACATCTCAACCTTAAAACTTATTCAGAATATGCCTCGAGAAAGGTTAAGGTCATAGTCCACGTTGTCTTAAGTCTATCCTACGTTCTACTTTCCTATTTACACGAATATCTCAAAGAATATTCAACTCTTGATGTGTTAGTGGACGATGTGCTATTTTTAATAGAGTCAACGCACTGTCTGTTTTTGGAACAAAAGACAATTGTACGAAAAATTCATTTGAAATTGTACGACCTAATTTCATGTTATTGTTTTGACAATATTTAATTGTATAAAAATAATTTAATCTTATTTTTGTTCAAAATATTTTGTATCAATAAAATGGTTTCATTATTTTATGATACAATTATTGAAAGTAATTGTATCATGTGCATTGTGCATGTTTTGAGCTACAATCCATTAATGGCCCACTTCTGAGCACGGGTCACTCCTCATTACTGAGGAGGCCTAGAGCATACTCCACCACGCTGCTCCAGGGCGGATTGGTGGAGGGGTTAGTGGCCAACTCAATATCGGAAGTTTTCAAGCCGCTCCAGCTCCAGCTCCAGGGCGGATTGATGGAGGGGTTACTGGCCAACTCAATATCGGAAGTTTTCAGGCCGCCCGAAGGCCTTCCGTTATAATCTTAACGACTGCTATATATCGATAACAACCGGGACCGAGGGCTTTACGTGCCCTCCGAAGCACGGAAGCGCACAAGTAATTTGCCACTAGCGGTCAGCGGTGCTTGTTTTACTGAAACTAATTGTATTTGCTTCGTATTCACTTTCTTTTTTATTTTATGCTGCATAATAATAATCTTATTATTGAGACAAAGCCTGTTTTATAATACCTAATGTTTTATTGAAGGCATTTAATATTTCCATGTCGTCAATTGTTAGTAGGAACATACAATACCTTTAGGAAAAATCCTGTGGGAATCGCAATAAGAATCGTAGCGTATAGAAAAGTAGTAATCTTAGGGTGTTGAATTAAGCGTACTCCTCAAGGTAACATTGGTTACATTTTACTACGTTCTGATACGGCTATTATATTTGAAGTTCTCTCACATAACAAGGAGATTTTAGGGGAGCCACGTGATAACATGTTAAAGTACAAATTAAACACTACCAGTAGCCGCAGTTGATAGGCAGTAGTCGACTCGCAGCCGATGAAAACGCTCGCGGCGTGACCACAACGTACAATAAACGGCGCCCGCGCAATAAATCGAACGCTACGCCGATTATTACCAAATTGTGTTACGAAAAAAAATAATATTCAAAAATTTTAAAGTATTCTAAAAAAAAATTCCACACTCCGCCATAAAACAAATGAACTCTAAAGTGGTTTCTTTGTCAAAATGACGTTGCGGGTCGAAGTGCCCGGGGATAAAATTGTGACCGTAGATTCATGCAAGTGCAATAAAACGTACACCGATGTAAAAAAGAAGGAGGCCAAATTGAGTTTAAGATTAAAGGAATTTATCAAAGACTCATGGGCAATTAGATCGAAAATCACTGTGGAACCGTACGTTATTTGCTACGTATTACCGAGTGTACTTGCCGGATTAGCTGTACAAAATTTGTGCTTAGAAAAATCATGTCTTGTGAATTTGCAATACGACGAACAGACCTGCACACATATAATGCAGGGTCGGACCCACAATTATACGGAACAAGAGAAGAACGTGCAAACTATGGTAGCGAGCATGACCGCGTGGAGTTTTCCTCTGCAGACAGCCCTACCAGGTATACTTGCTCTATTCATAGGAGCATGGAGCGACCGAACGGGGAATCGCAAAGCATTCATGGTGTTCCCTATCCTTGGAAAACTGATTTCAGTTCTAGGCATAATACTGAGCACAGTATTTTTTTTGCAAGTGGGTTTAAACGAGACGGCGTTGATCGAAGGTTTACCTCCAGCACTCGCTGGCGGCCGTGTAGCTATGACCAGTGCTGTGTACAGTTACATGACTGATATTACAAGTGAATCTGAACGGACTTTTCGTTTAGGGATAGTCACAGCTATACTTACTCTCACGAGACCCATAGGGTTGGCTCTTAGTGGTATAATGACGAAACGGTTCGGTTACTATGGTGTGTTCATCGTTGCTTGCGTCTTCTATATGACCGGTTTTATTTACATCCTCATAAGATTGAAACAGAAGAAGAAAAAGACTGTTGATTGTGAGAACTCTGATACAATATGCTCGCTCTTTTCCGTAAGGGATCTAGTTTCTACAATGAATGTTGCGTTCAAATCAAGGGAAGGTTCGTGCCGACTGCAAATAATATTAATCATGTTTGCCTACATGTTCATCGTTGGACCAGTTTTAGGTAAAGTATATTTATTTATTATTATTGATAACATAATGATTATTATTGACACTGTTCTTTGTGCTGTTATTGTAGGTATTTCAAGTGTCTTCTTTTGTTGAACGATTGTATCGGTGTAATAATGGTCGTAAATCAAAGTTACCGGATCGATGCATTTTACTTTCATTTTATGGCCAAATATAAAGTCGTTTCGCGTTTTGAGATTAAGTTAAGAATCACAACCACGCATGAAGTTAAATTAAAAAATATATAGCCTACAATTTTATTGGTGTTGCTTGGGATTTAGTCCTCGCGCAAGTACTTTTAACTGATTTTTATAACAAACATTTCATCCCGTACCTTATCCCCATATAAGTTGATTTTTTTTTATTACATTTAGACAGGCATATTGTTATTTTTGAACAGAATTCTATAGGTATACGGAATAATAAGTCATTATGCCATTTCGGCAAGGACAAACATACCGGTTATACCATAGTGTCTAATTTTAAATTCAATACAGCCGAAATTCAAACAAACTTTGAATCCCCTTATTGGTGAAATATGAAAATTGGTTTTGGGTCATTCATAAACCATGCCATTATTATGACGAATTTTGGTTTAGCTGACTCATAAACCCCTGAAATATGACGAAATCTGAGGCTGACTCATACACCACAATAAATTTTGCAAAATTTCAAAAGTAGACTAGTGAGTAGTTCCACCGATTATTGTGGTTCTATTTGCCGTTCCCCCACGCGTGAGCGCTCGCGTGCGGTGCACGCCTTGCAAACCCGCTAATGGCGGCCCTGTTCGTGGCTACACACAAGTTATTGTGCCACTCAAAGGCCTTTGATACATCTAAACTACTGCTTTATAACCATAACAACAGAGTCCAGAAGATTTAGGTGTCTTGTGTAGGACAGAAACGTTTTTTTACAACTTACGGTGACTGTCTAGCTATCATGCCCGCAATTGCATATTGCAATTTGAATCGATTAGCCTCGGTCGATCACTTAAGATCGACGAAAGTCGGGCTATGAGAGGGTGTCTTTATTCTTTTAGCTTTTATTTTCTTGTAATTTAAGTATTGGTTAAGATTGCAAATAGATGTGACTAAGACACGATTACATAAGTCACTTGATCGGACTGAACACCGGTTTTGTCTCAACAATACAGAAATAAAATATGCATATTTGAAAAAAACAACTCCACCTAGATGTGACCTTTATGGAATTTTCTCTTCACCTAACACACGACTATAAATTAAATACGCATTACTCAGAATAATTCAAAGTCTACCCGTCAGATGTCTCTCTAATTAATTAGACGGCCTAGCGTTCGAATAAAAAAAAGAATTATCACAATTCCTTTTTACAAAAAAAATTACTTCATCGACCAGCAAAGATAACTCAAAAACCCATCTAGGTAAAGTCCTCGTCACTAAAAGCAAATTAATAAAGCCCAAACACAAGGTAATTGCTGTAAATCTTTGAGAAGTTCCCTCGACTATCTTTCGACTCCAGCAGACCGTATTAAATTGTAGTGCTTTAATACACTTAATGTAAACATTAACAAACACATTAGTCGCCCCTACCATTTTTTATAGTTCCCCTCGATTTCTCTGGGATGCCATCATCAGATCCTGGTGTCCTAGATGGGTTGAATGATGAAGATGGGTGAAGCTCAAGCTTCACCTGGCGAGTAGTTTTTGAGTTATGCTGCTTGTCCATGTTGAAGTACCTAGGTGTTTTTTTTTGTGAAAAGCAATTATTAAGTTTTCATAACCTTCTTTAAGCAACTTCTAAACTTGTACACAACTTAGAGACGTTGACACACAAAGGAGTCATAAGCAAGTTATTACCTAACTGTGGACTTGTTTGCTGCATCCAATGCATAAAAATAAATAAATAAAGATTTATTTATTGTTTATTTATTCGTTCTAAGTCACGTGCGTTACACGGCTAGTTGCAGTACAATAAAGCTGATAAGGATTATTCGAACTGCGTACTTTAATCGGTTCTTTGTATAAAAGTACATTGCGTTGTCTAAGTTTATTAAGTTAGACATGAATGTATATGTCGTGGCCATATCGAAGATTTGCTCACATCATGAAATGATCGACCATATCATGAAATGGTCGCATTTCATGAAATGGTCAACTCAGTTTGGCCAGATCGTAAAATCGTCTACGTTTCACGATTTGGTCATCAACGTTTGGCCGGATCGTCAAAACGCGGAATATAGGGCATAATTTCGAACCGTGACGTCTCCGGCGCTGCGGAAGGTGCAGGCAGCCCCTTAGCCCTTGCGTAACAAAGCACAGACACCCACGCTCGCCTGCGCAGCTTCGGCTTGCTGGTCGCCCTCGGCTCCTCGCCTCGGCTCGGACTCATTTCACCAGTTATTAGTATTTAGAGAGCAGGCCCTGGAGAGTGTTAGATACAATTAAGAGTTTTTTGTTTACTTACCATAAATTGCTCTCATTTTTCAAACGATATGTTCCTTCTAATTTTAATGTCTTAAATTTTTATATGCTATTCTTGTTGTTGTATAAAACAAAAAATAATCTTGGCAATTAAGTTTGTATCCAAAATTTAAAGTAAAATAATTTCCATGAGATTTATTGATTGTTAAAACGGCTCTACCATTTTATTCAATGCGTCAATGACCAAATTATTTAAATTTAAATTGCCAGCGTCGCCATTCCGCTCAGATAATGATATTAGCATGATTTATTAGACTGTGATATTAGTGTCTTCTAAACAAGAGTGAATAGACTGTTACTAATAAAACTACTAAAAGAGGGGTTTACTACCTATTCAAAACTTATGATCACCACTGTCACCATCCGGTGATATAATTTTAGTCAAGCATTAACTTATCATGAAAATATATTTTTTACAAAATTTTACCGACATCAAAATCTATAAGTAGAGATTACTCAAAAACTACCCGTCAAATGTCGCTTAAATTTATACGGGACTAAATGTGAAGCACACTACCTTACGAGTAGGTACAAGAAAATCGGTTCATACAGTGTAGAATTATAAGATAACACCAGGATAACACACATAAAGAAATGAATTGAGAACCTCCTCCTTTTTTGAAGTCGGCCAGCCAGTAGCCATCAAATCGATAAAGAAAAATTCCCCCTAACCATTGTAAAATTCAATACGTGAGTTATCACGTGACAAATTCAATCAATTACTTTATAGTCCAACACGTCACAGCGACGTGACTAATTAGATCTTACATAATGTTATCTAATGGATTGTGACAATTAATAGTGCAACTATTGTAATGCAGAAAACTATTTTACACTTACCTTGTACTGTTATTAAGTTCAGTTCAGGGTTGATACAATGTCAAGTTCAATAATATAATTTGGCATCTACTTTGTTTTTGTCATAGAAATATACAATGATTTTTTAATAGTTAAAAATTCAAGCAAACCGTTGTTATGTTGTTACATGTTACACTAGCTATTGTCGACGGCTTTGCCTGCGATAAAGTACCTAGTTTTAGTCCATGTTAAAATAGATTTTGATTCCTTATATTTTTACCGTGTGGTTAAGTCTCTATTTATTTTTACATATTGTATATATTTTATTTATAATCCAAATAAAAATTTTCATGCTTCTTTTTTATTATCGGTTGATTTTTAAAAGAAATGTCATCCCTTATTTTTTCCTGTTAGGGATAAGGCGCTTTGCCCACGGAGCAACTTGAGTTGAGGCAACTATCAACTTTTTAAAAGTTTCCTGTAAAAAGTTGATAGTTGCTACAACGTTTACGGTTGCCGCAATTTTATAGCAATTTATGATCAACTTTTATGTGAGTTGCTCAATCTACGCATTTCCGGATACAGGCAGAGGGAGTTCGGGAGGGAGGGTGTGAAATCGTCCGACGCGTTGCGATTGACAGTTGCGGAAACCGGCAACTTTAAAAACCGGTATAATATTTAACAGTTGCTAGTTGCGGCAATTAGGAACTAACCTAGCAACTGAATTCTGTTGACGACCACCGGAACTCGAAACTCGAGTTTCTATGTGTGCGCAGTCCATTTGAAATGTATGTAAACAGCTATGTAGTTGCCAGCTAGTTGCCAGTTGCCAGTTGCTGCAATAGTTGTTCCATGTGTAAAGCGCCTAAGAGATATTAGGAGGCATTCCAAATTAGATTTGTGGATTTATCGTAACGATTTGTCTGTCGCACAAAAACAAATATTTTTATTTTATAGGCTTACCTAATAATGTCCACGACCGCGACCAACGACACAGAACAAGACTCAAATAGTCCTGTAAGCGAAGGTATCTAGAATGTATCTAAAATGCTCATTATTCAATTAGGTAGGTTATTAGGTATGAGCTCGGTGCTTCAGAGGGTACGTAAATTCGTCAGTCCCGGTTGTTATCGATAGATGAGCCATGTCGGATCGGAAGGTCTTCTAGCGGCTTGAAAACTTCCGATACTGGGTTGGCTACAACCCCTTCCACCAATCCGTACTTGAGCAACGTGGTAGAGTATGCTCTAAGCCTCCTCAGTAATAACCAGAGAACCGTGCTCAGTAGTGCACCATTAATGGGTTGTAACTATTAGCTATGAGGAGTGGGTTAGAAATTGTTATTCATGTTATTTTAAGTTGTAATGCACTTAGTAAGTCTTGATCTTATTCCGTGAAAGATGTGTTGCTCTTGCTACCCTTGAGGAATGAGATATTCGCCTCTAAAAAGTAACCAGATCCACAATTTTATAAAACTTAACCTTAGTCGAACACAATTGCTGTTGGAACAGTTTTAAGAAATACTAGGAGTATCTACGAGTAGTACTAGGTGTCGGTGGTGACCATAGGCTCTACCTTAAACCGGGACAAAAAGAAATATTTCCAATCTAAAGCATCATTTTTAAAGTACTAAAGCTTGAGTTATAATAAATAATCAAGGGATTAAACAAAGTTACAAAGAAATAATATAAACATTATATGGATAAAAAAATTACACATTTGTAATTTTCAACAAAAACATTTTTTCCAACTTTATTGTGCACTCTTAATCCTTTCTTGTAACTCATATACATTAAAAATAATTTAATTAATAAGTAGGCAAAAACAGAGATGCTCTCTGTTGATATGTAGAGTTAATATAATATGCCCTTTTTATACTGTTCCTTAGGAAAATATTGATCAGTTAATAATTATTATCTATCATCAACTGTAATCTGGAGTGTGAATACCTACTAATAATTACATAAATAATAACATTTTTTCCAAAAATAAATAACTGACTTTAGAATTGGTTAATAGAGATAAAACAAAAACTACGCGTCAGATGTTGCTTTAATGTATATGGGACCAGACGGCTTTTCAATAATAAAAGTACTAGTTATCAAAATGGTTTAAAAACACACACATAAGATAAAAACATAAATACGGATTAAGAACCTCCTCGTTTTTCTTAAGTCGGTAAAACTAAGTACATTATTTAAAGTTATTCGAATTCAGTTAAATAAGGACTCAAAAACTACTCGTCAGAATTTGCTCAAATTTAAATAGAACCACCCGACAGGCATAACGTTACATGGGAACCTAATCACTACTTTTCATGTTTTCATATTATTGTGTATGATTTCAGATAGACAAACAAACAATAATTACTTAAATGAAAAACGTATCTGAGTAACTGTGATTTACGAATATTATTATATGTTATTTACAATATAAACTAGTACCTAGTATACAGTATTACTACCAAATAAAACTCGCTTCGCTTTGGGAAACTTGTGCCTTCGAAAAATTGTCCAGACGACATAATTTATATCGGCGTATCTTCTTTTATTTGTGTTCGCATTGATATAAAACAAGTTTACAATAATATATCAATGAAAACCGGATCCAAATCGATTAATAAGCCGTTTTTTGGAATTGGAGGAAAAAGATTAAACATACAAAATTTCTATAGGGATATTTATTACGCCATAAATATTACCACTAAAAACTTTACCTTAACAACTTCTATATTCAGACATCGATTCGTTTAAGGTCTAAATCTTTGATGATCTAATGTCTAGATTGAGCGTCGCCCTACAATGAAAACAAAAAAACAAGGCAACAATATCAAGCATGTGTGACCAGCAGCAGGTGATGTTTTACACGTTCGTCTATTGTCTATGTGTGCGTGATCAATGATACAATGCCATAAAAATTGTGGGTAACAGTTAGCTACGACTTTTTGACACGTTTGCGCGGATTCGATGTTCCATCTAGACATTTATATCATCAAAGGTCTAAATATCTGAGATCTGTTGATGTACCTACCTAATTTACTTCCTACTGTATTAGTTTCGATTTAGTGCAGTAAAATAACATACGGTCATGCTTGTCATATTATTGCCATGCAAAGTTTTCAACGAAACCAGATTCCATTCCATTCCAAAAAAAGAATCCATTCCAGAAAAAGATTCCATTAACATAAACACAAGCTAATAAAAATAAATATTTTTACACGTTAAGAACATGTTTCTCGTAACGAAGCGAAGACCGGTCTACTATTATTATAGTAGGCATACATACACAAATTTTAATATACAATGTAAAAATGCCATGTTAGGATTACAATGTCGTTAGGCCTGAATGTAGATGTTGAAAACCAGAAATATTGGTACCTAATCAAGATATTCGTAACATTAAGTAGTTATTCAAATTTATTGAATCATGTGGGTATTTATACATACAAATAGACAGCAGTTTTATCTACTACGTCTGCTAAAAGTGCTCCGTCTTTGATTTACCTATCATTGAGGAGAAGAAATGGCGAACTGATCAATCCCTAATTATAATGCATAGATAATGCAAAATAAACTTCTAACCTCCTTTCCCTTAAATGTCTTATAAATCTTATAACAAAGCATCCAAATATAGAAAGAGAATAGATACATTTCGTCCAGTAATGGCAGGGAATACAGATTCTGAGATTGAGATTGCTAAACCAATATTAAGTGGTCGTTTCATAGTAACAAATAATTATTCCTAGGTTCTACCAAAAAAATTGATCCTCTGTTTAGGGCTAAACTTAACCAATCCGCACTGGAGCAACGTGGTGGCGTACCTACGCTAAAGGCCTCTACTTTTGAGGAGAGACCCGCGCTCAGTGCAAAACCTATACAAAAACCCCAAAAACTCCACTAAAACTCCTGTGGGTCATTAAAGAATTGAAGTAATTTAGGACTTCAATCACATCTAAGACTATGACAACAATACGACTCAACACGAGTGCAATCCTTACACCCTAATGTATATAATGTGTAAAAAAATCACACAGCTGCGTACAGCATAAAAATCATTGATCACTGATTACGTAGGTTAGTTGCGGATATTTCCTCTCTCCACTTCGGGAAACTTAGTGATCCCTTAGGATTTATCTTTTTCATTTTAGGTTTTATCTGGGTTACTTCGGACCTTAATTTCTTTATATACTTTTAGTAAATGCTGATCACGCACAATATATTTTGCTACGGACGCATTTCATATCTCTAATAGTTAAGTGATTCCTTAGAGCCCCACGTCCTTGGTAGACTTTTAAGAAAGAAAGAAAGAAACATTTATTTCGTCTGAGACAAGCATGGTACAAGATTGCAACAGTAATTATTAACAATATATTATGCAATAACAATTCATTATTACGCGATAAAACAAACAAAAGAAAAATAATATTCATACTCGTATGTGGGTACCATGTTACCCGACGAAAAAGGACTACCCTCAGCCTGTGCCATGGAACGGCTAGGAGCCACGGCTGCTGGTTTACAGTGTAGTCCCGTTTTTTTCGCGTAGTTACACATGTGGTGTATCCTATTAATATTATTATTTTAGAACTAGAGAACCGCCCGCGCTTCGCTTCGGGACCCGTAGGTAACAGCCGCGTAGGTCCCGCTCTCGTAGGAATTTAGGCTAAAAAGTAGCCTACTACTCGCTCTCTTCACTCCACCCTGTCTGAGGTGTGTGGAGCCCTCGGGACAGTTAGTTCCCCTTTGGGGGTGTCTCTCGCGGCCCGTTAAAACGGGCCGGTTCTTGGGCTGGGCCCTAAGGCCCTTGGTTGTCCATCTGTGGTTAACCAATAGGTCAAGTCCGGTGAGTGGTGGCCTTTTTACAGGCCACAGAGTCTTAAACGGGATGGGGTTCATCTTCGCGCCGCCCAGGCGATCGAGGCCCTACCGGGTGAATCCCGCTGGTGGGAAGCCCAGCAGGAGCCGATCAGCGCCGGGCGACGACTTACGAAGCCCCAGTATCAGTCAGTGCTAGGCCCGTCCCGCGCAACCAGCAAGTCACGCGGGAAGGCCCAGCGATCCGGTGGACGGGTGTGGAGCGGTGCCAGGTCCTGCAGATGCGGGAACCGCGACGCGTCGACACGCCCGAACATGTTGCGTGCCAATCTCTCGATGAAGTCGTCCAGGCTCTCGACTCGAAGGTCCCTCTGGACTCTGGTCCGCTGGCACTATCCTGTTGGCTGAGCAACTTGCGGACATCAGTCAACAGGATAGTGCCAGCGGGCGGGCGGTACAGTGAATACAGCCGGAGCGGGGAGTTCTCGAGGCAGAGCTAAAGTAGCCTATTACATTTGCCTATGACTTAAGTAAATTACATGTAGTATTTGATAGCGTAATTCAGAACTTGCAAATGAATTTTATTACCGCCATCTATTAACAACTCCGAAAATAAATATCTAGCAACTAACAAAACATCGATCTTCCCATGGGAATGGGATGTTTTTCCGCGGTAAAAAGTAGCCTACGTCACTCTCCACCCTCCTAACTATCCCCACACACATAAACCTTACCATATAATAGCTTTGTTGCGACGTGAAAGCGTCACAAACAAACAAACAAACAAACAAACAAACACACTTTCACATTTATAATATTAGTAAGGATAAGGATACTTTCTTTCGCAAATACATACCTATTTAATCCTCACGATGCCAGATGCAACAAAAAAAGAATTAAGTATCCAATTTGATGCAGCCGTTTGTAAGTGATGCGCTCACGAACTTTTTGCGATCTATTTTTGTTTATATCGATTCTGCGTGAAACGACGCTAGATTTGCTCGCTTGTTGATAGACCTGTAAGCATGTGGGTTACAGATAAGGGAAGTGGGGCGAGTATGAAGTTATCGGGAAGTAGCGTGGTCAAAAATTAGCACTCGGATCCATCATACAGTTCCTCAATACACTTTAGATAACAGCTCGCAGAGTTCATTGATCGTGGTCAATAGATATTTACCTACCTACGTATTTAAGGCGCTTTGCCCACGGAGAAACTCAAGTTGAGGCTATTATCAACTTTTTAAAAGTTTCCTGTAAAAAGTTGATAGTTGCTACAACGTTTACGGTTGCCGCAATTTTATTGCAATTTGTGAGCAACTTGATTGATTGATTTGCGATTGACAGTTGCGGAAACCGGCAACTGTAAAAACCGGTATAATATTTAACTGCGGCAATTAGGAACTGACCTAGTCAACGATTCCAGCAACTGAAAACTGTTGACGATTGCCGGAACTCGAAACTCGAGTTGCTGTGTGTGCGCACTCCAATTGAAATGTATGTAAACAGCTAGTTGCCAGGTAGTTGCCAGTTGCTGCAATAGTTGCTCCGTAGGCAAAGCGCCTTAAGGTTCCTATCCGATTTAAGGCCTGTGACAACTTCTCATCTACAGTCGGGGAGAGTAAATCTGTACGTCTTTTATAAGTACCATAGCTTACTTAATTACTCAATATTAATCTGTCCAACAATTCTTTAGCCTTAGCTGCAACCCATTAATGGTCCAATACTGAGTACGGGTCTTTCCTCATTATTGAGGAGGTCTAGTGCACACTCCACCACTCCGCTCCAGTGCGGACTGGTGGAAAACCATACTCCACCACGCTGCTCCATTGCGGATTGGTACAGGCCATACATCTCCAATAAAATAAATAAAATGCCAACAATCTTTTCAAATAGATAAAAACTTTTAGGTTGGCTACTAACCTATCCGCCAAGGCGCAGTAGGCTTCCTCAGTGTTTTATTTATTTTTTATTTTATGTTTTTTTTTAACCACAATAAAATATCTATCACGGTACAAATACTTGTTGCATTCTCTACCAGCTAAACATTAGTCTAAATAGAAAAACACGAAGAGCGGTTATGATAAGAGCTTAAGAGAAAAGAGAGAAAGAACCCTGTTACTGAGGCGTTAATGGGTTGCATGGTTGCGACCACACAACGTTGCTACGTTATACCTACACTACGTCCAACTTGAACTTACGGCTGATTTTTAATTACTAATTAAATAATTAAACTGATACATGTGACCTTTAATTATTGCTATAGTAAAACAACAAACACGTCAGAAACGCGAACGTTCAGCTATCAAGTATTAAATTAATGGCTAATGTGTGATTAAAATCACGTTTTGTAGCCTTTAATTGATTAGATTATATTCTTAACATATCAGAGTATTTGTTAAATTAAAATTTTTAAATAGTTTACCTACTCATCTTAATAAATGACACTGATACTCTTTTAACTAATACGCAATTTGAGTCTTGTTCCGGGTCGGTCAAAGTTGACATGAGCGACCGCAGATTGTGTCTCTCGTATGCTTAAATAAATAACGCTACTCACTCATTCACATAACATTCATCACTCACTCATCATCATTAAGCGCTTATAGACCGGCGGCTTGCGAGAGTCATAATGTGATCGACAAAGATAAGCAACTGCGGGCGCGCTAGGTACCTATTTGGATGCGTGACCGGGACCGCTAGTGGCAAAATTTCTTGACCTCTTCCGTGCTTCGAAGGATACGAAAAGCCGTCGGTCCCGGTTGTTATCGATATATAGCAGTCGATAAGCCATGTCGGAGGAATTCGGGGCCGTGAAAACTTCCGACACTTGGGTTGCACGCAGAAATGCATATCAATTACATTAAGTGCACGTTGGAAACAAATGTAGAATAAAGAATTGAAGAGTGCATTGAGAAAATTGATAATCGAGTTGAAACGAACGACTGATAGGCCTGACATATTTTCTTTGTATGTGACGAAAGGCGTGAGTCGTGACACACACGCACAACAGAAAAATTGTAGACTTGCGTGTTCACTTCGCTACCTGGTAATTACGATCGATTACCTGGATCAGACGATTAGAAGAATTGTACAAGAAAACAATAATTATACAAATCGGGTCAAAAGTTAAAATAAAGATCATAAATTAAATACGCATTATTATTATTATTAAGAAGCGCTTCCTTTGAATATAAAAATATGTAGTTATCAAAATCGGTTCACCGGGTGCAAAGTTATGAAGTAGGTAACACATACAAAATACAGTCGAATTAAGAATCTCCTCCATTTTTGGAAGTGAGATAAAAAGATACCCATAGGTAGTACTGATTGATCCGTATGGCAATAATTGAAACTAGGTACATAATTATAATATGTATAACCGGTATGATAGGTAATTGATATTTGATTTTCTAAAAAAGGAGATAAAAGATCTTTTTTGATTTTTTTGAGAAATGTTGCTAAATTTTAGCAAGAAAGTAAAATAAGGGAAGAAAACATATTAAAAATCAGTTAAAAGTATCTATTTATGTGAAAGAAGACACAGCAAAATTTGAAAACTGACTTTTTTTTCTCATTCTATTAAATTTTATTTGGATGACTTCAGCTCGGCCAAAATATTGAAATATTTATTTTATGGTAATTGTAAAATTAAATCATGTGTGTTGAGTTGTCTAAAATAAATCACGTGTGTTATGGTAATATTTTTTTGTATCTCGAGTACAATACCTACAATATTCCAGTTTAATTTTACGGCGGTTGTCCTAAAAACAATCACAACTTTGCGAGCTTGGAAAACCACAAATGTGTGAAAAGCTTCATATTATCTGCGACGGTTGTCCTACACGTAACCCATACGCATAACATAAAATACCCGATAATAAAAGAGAGAATTGTAAGATAATCAGGTACCTCTTATCGTCGTTAATCGGCTATCATACAAATGTGTGAAAAGCTTCATATTATCTGCGACGGTAGTCCTACACGTAACCCATTATCAGGTACCTCTTATCGTCGTTAATCGGCTATCATACAACAAATCAGCAACTTCCAACAGGGAGATCTAGAGCCTCGTCTGTTGTTCAGATACTTACTAACTAACAGGACGAACAGTTTCAGTCCATGACCCAGTCCTTATACCCAGTAACAAACTAACACCGTTTGCTTACTGACTATCATCTTAACCCCAATTTGAGTCTTATTCTGAATCTGTCACAGTTACCATGATAAGCAGCGAAAGGCGTGAAAAATAATTACCTAATTAAAATAGGTGGTACCTACTTACTAATAAGATAGAAGTATCAAAATATACACTAATGAATATTTTGTTTGGTGTAAAGGTGAATCGCAGATGACCTACTGGTTCACAAGATACAAGTTCAAATTCACCGAAGTCGACTACAGCCTGTTTCTCACCTACTCCGTGCTAGTTGGAAGCGTTGGTAAGTTTTTAATACTTATTCGGAAATAGGGTAACGGTGCCAGTAAACGACATAATAACAAAAAACTGCTATGGGTAATTTTGTATGTTCTATATTTTCAACGTTGGTAAAATCGTTTTAGGATTAAATTTGTTTTGGTAATATTATGTTTGTGGTCAAATCGTTAGTCCTCATGCAGTAAATATGTGTTTGAATATATATTCATATTTAATTTAAATAAAATTATCACTTGCATAAGTGAAGAAAAACATGGTGGAAAGCCAACTGTTGTCAATGGTGGATGGAGCTTACTAATCGATATTAGACCAGTGTGGTTAATTGGGTCCGTATTCCTGTTACACGGAAGACCTCTGCCCAACAGTGGACTATAGTACCATTACCTACTTGAAACTTTTAAATGAAACAATTATTTGGTATTAAATTATCGCATTCCAGAGTAGTAAAGTATTTGCATTTATCCAGAAATTCTAAGTATTGACAAAAATAAAAATATTGAAGTTAATATACAAATAATCTCAGACATTTATGGTGTCTATTTACATACATAGATGAGGATGGAGTACTTTAACAGTTTGCAACAATATAATGTCTCTTTCAACAGCGTCAATATTATGTATACATTTTATATGATTGGCGCTCTGTAATTCTGACATCACAATTACATTACATAGTACTGAACTAACCAGTATTGTATTCACGCGCCGTTATAATGTTGTTAAAACCACTTTTATGATATTGGTAAATATAAGTTTTAATTAAAATATTCTTAATAATATTGATCTTTATACAAAATAGTTTTAACCGGCGTTAATTAAATACGTCTTTAGTATGTAATTGGATTTGCAATTATTTATCTTTGCTTTGCAATTAAAAAGAGATAGCAATCTAATCGTGACATTTCTTGCACTTGCAATCGTTGAATTTAATGTTTAACGCTTCACACTCATAGCACAATGATGCAATAAATAGGTAGATTGAGCGTCGCCCTACAATGAAGACAAAAAAAACACGGCAACAATATCAAGCATGTGTGCGTGCAGGCGATGTTTTTCACGTTCGTCTAGTGTCTATGTTGCGTGATCAATGATACCAGTTACTAAAATTTTCCCATAAATCACACATTAAACTTAATTTATGGAGTGGTTATTTTCATGAATAAATAAAAAACCCTACTTAATTTAATTACAGTTGTTTATGTTAATGTTGTAATAAACCAGCTAAGTTAATTAAATTAATATTTTTTACGCAGTTTGTAGTTGGAAAGGAGACGGTCCAAAATTGTATGGAGTCTGGGCCTGGTTTTGTACCAGTGATAAAATAAAATAAAAAAGAAAAATAAACCATTTTTGACTAATCAAATCCACGAACTCATCTATATTTCAGTGCAAAAATTATTTATTAACTCCACGTGACGCAATTATTCTACATAATGGCGGGCAGCAGACCAGAGGATTCATAATTTTTGACGTATGACGTTAGCTGTCAATATGCCTTCTCTATGCTTGAACAATGGCTCGAACTCAGAGTGAAGGACGCCATCTTGCAAGTGTTGCAAGTAGTACCTACCGAATAACTCGAAATTAATTTTATTTTAGCAAGTCATTTATTGCGATTTGTGAATTTATTATATTTTTAATGAACTTTCTGTATTTTTTGGTTTTTCATGGTTTAGTGTACAAGATCAGGCCCAAAATGGACCATCTCCTTTTCTAAAATTGTAAAGTTACCGTCTCAGATTAAGGTGAAAATTTGAAGGGAGGACGGGTTCTACACTCTCATTCGTCCCCCCAAACTAAATATTGCTCTCATAAAGTACTTACTTTTTTAAAATTATTTTTCTAAATCTCTAAAAATTTTAAGGTTATGTGGTCTCATTGGTTAATGTGTAAGCGCTCGAAGTCTTAAGTGTATGTATATGTGTGTGTGGACGTGTGTGTGTGTGTGTGTGTGTGTGTTTTAAACTACATTATAAAAAATAAATAACTTAAGTAGATCTAATTTGATTTTTGGGCCTAATTTTGAATCGTGACATCTCCGGCGCTGCGGAAGATGCAGCCAAACAGGCAAACAGGACTAACAATAGCGAAAAAGTAATTTGGGGGGAAAGTTGGGGGAGTCACCAACCTCTCCTCCAAAAAATTTCAGCTTAATTTGAGGTAGTCTCTTTATAATTTTTGGAAACTTGATTTTTTTATAATAAAAAAAGTATGCATTTCCTAGATTTAAAAATGGTGGGGGGAAGATGTGAGCGTCAGCCCCCTCCCCCCCTCAAATTTTTAGCTTAATTTGAGGTGGTAACTTAATTAAAGAAGAGCCAATTATTTACGTTACCTATCTAATTTAATAAAAAAATTACTTGGAAAGTTAATTACATGCATATCATTAAAAAAAACTTCAATAAATAAAGGAGATGGTCCATTTTGGGCCTGATCTTGTACACTAAACCATGAAAAACCAAAAAATACAGAAAGTTCATTAAAAATATAATAAATTCACAAATCGCAATAAATGACTTGCTAAAATAAAATTAATTTCGAGTTATTCGGTAGGTACTACTTGCAACACTTGTAAGATGGCGTCCTTCACTCTGAGTTCGAGCCATTGTTCAAGCATAGAGAAGGCATATTGACAGCTAACGTCATACGTCAAAAATTATGAATCCTCTGGTCTGCTGCCCGCCATTATGTAGAATAATTTCGTCACGTGGAGTTAATAAATATTTTTTGCAATGAAATAAAGATGAGTTCGTGGATTTGATTAGTCAAAAATGGTTTATTTTTCTTTTTTATCTTATTTTATCACTGGTACAAAACCAGGCCCAGACTACATACAATTTTGGATCGTCTCCTTTTCACATTACTCTTGTACCTTTAAAAGTGGTTTATTCGACCCAATGCAAAAATAATCATTAAAATGGGCTCATAAACATACGAATATTAATGTTATATTATTATAAATAAACACAAACGTATTGGTAAACACCACCTTTCTTTAATCGATTTATAAAAGTACATGAACTAAATAATATACACGTAACCATAAACCAATTTATATACCCACAAAAATGATGTTAAGTCGGGAGCATAAAAATAGAAACTAGCAACACTGACAAAAAATGACGTAATTTGGTTACAATAAAAATCAAAATTGAAATTTAATTAAAAATATGTTTATTGGTTACTTGCCTATGATATGTGATGTTTTTTGAGCTTTTTACCCTTCCTTTATAATTCCGGCACAGTTTAATAGCACATTTCGTCATGTTATCCCTCTTATTTGTTTATTTAAATTGCGCGCGTAATACGTAGTGACACGAAAGCGGCGCGATCGGCACTAATTGGCGGGAAAGTACTTCTGCGCCAATAGTTGGCGCAGCTTTTTTGACAGGTCTTCGCGGATTCGATTATCCATCTAGATACTTATACATCAATGTCATAGCACAACAATAAGGTTCTCTGTGTTGTGGGTGCCATAGACAACGCGCAAAACAAGTAATATAAATAATTCCTATACCTACAGCTAATTTTAAACACAAATATATGCCGATAACTGGTACAATAAAAGCTTGATTATTTATATTTTGTACTATTAATGGTGATAAATGTCACACAATATAACTAAAACAGGTATTGCAAGTTTTTTTTTATTTGTCAGTGATTTACCGCAGTCAAATCGTAGGGTAAAGGTGCCATTCACGGGAATGTCACGGGTTGTCTCGTTATAACGGCTCCGCGGCAGTGAACTTGTTACAATGATAAATACATAAATTTAATGTCGTCTTCGTTCTTATAAATCTTTTTTTTTCACTGAAATGATTGATCAAGGGTTGTTAATTTATATCATAATGCCAGTGATATTATAATTAATTATAATTGCCACTTTACATAAACGTCATTTTATATTGTTAATTAATAGATACTATTAAATAACTATTTTCTAATCTATGCTATTACCTATAATTAGGGGAGATGTGCTCAAGACGGCATACTCAGGTAAGATGACACACCTACTATATTGCTTTAAATATTCGCGCTAAGAGTGCAATTGTGACGTTAACGGGAGTCTACATAGATGTCGCTAGTACTCAAATTCAGTATGGCGGAATAAGAACGCGGACTGGCAAGCAGTGCACGTTTTTGTGATTTTGACATGCTCAAAAGTTTGCTTTCGGTTTTGTTTGATGGTGAAAATACATGTAAGGTAAGGGTCTTTACTTTTAACTAATTTGAATTGTAAAAATGGGTTATTAAACTGCACAAATATAGCTAAAAACGCATCCTAACGTAAAAGGTATGGTCGTGACCATTTAAACCATAATTTTGTGACCGTTGGGTAAAATGACATACAGGGCGTGGGTGTAAGATGGCATACTATGTCATCTTATCCGTGTAAAATAGGATAGGAAAACTTACCTGTTTTCTTTTTTTATACAGAATGCCTGGCATTTACTAATGAACATCGACGCGAAAAAAAAGGCTATTGAAGCTGTGAGGGACAATCGAATGGTCTGGCTTTTAGCATTGATAAGACGACATACCCTTAAGGTGTAAGATGACATACAGTAACCAACTTATCTCTGAATGAAGAGAGGCGCTGTCGGACGCAATTCGAGAGGTAGTTACTGACAGACGAATGACCACATTGTACTTATGAATGACTTTTTAACATGACGGCATTAGTTCCAACTTTTGCAATTTCAGAGATAAGTTGGTGGCAATGTACCATGTCATCTTATCCTATACATATGTCATTTTACACATGTCAACCTAAGTGCCATTGATGTTTGTTTTCAACGTTAATATGACGTTGATTGTTCTGAATTTTAAATAATTTTGTTGATTATGATACCTTTTAGAATATACGCAAGATGCTGATCTCATATGACTAAAATTATTTTAAATATTTCCCTTGAAAGAAAAAGTATGTCATCTTAAGCACAATTCCCTTTTTTTAAGTAGAGGAACTCTCCAACAGGGTAGCGTATCCAATTAAACCTCTCTTTTCATTATTTTGCCTATTTATAATATCATAATAAATTTTAAGAGTAGTTTCCGAGTAAAATAAATAAATATCCTGCTTTAGTTACCTAGTCATGTTACTAAATAAATAATACGTTACGTCTTTGTCAACGTGAAATACCTTTTATCCAGTGTTAGTGAGTCATTACTATTGTAAACACGAAACTATTGTAGGTACCTATGTATGTAATGCAACAATGGAGTTAAATTCGAAATGCATACATACATTTAGGATGTAAGAGGCTCAATCAATAGTTCAGTGCAATGCAACCTTCCCCGCGGTGACGGAAACTTAGACGAGGCCGTAGTGTTAAAATGCAAGCAGGTACTCACGATTTTGAATTATTTTACCGATATTTCTACCAAGTTGCATGGATCCATGGCGTTACTGTGTCTCCTACGCGTACTGACCTGTACCTACGTACAACAATTCAAAATCGTAAGTACCCGTTTGCATTTAAAAACGTTTTATGTCCGCCACATGATGTCTTTTATGGACTCCAATCCCATGCTGGCAGATAGATGTCAGAACTTTATTAAAGATAGGACCAAAAACCCAAAGACTTCAAGTAGGTATTCGGGTTGAGAGATTGAGAACCAGTATTTTCTTTCAGTATTAGTTACATATATCTAACGGGGACTATTTATCATCAGAGGCTTGTCTACTGGATTAAAGACTAAGTTAAAAATTTGAAAACTCTGGCACCGTAGCTCCTGAACGAAGGAACCGATTAGAGTGCGAGTATTTTTATCAAAAGCCAAATTGCGGCCGTTTTTAGCTATGATCACACCTATTGGCATTGGATTCGATGGAGAGGCGTACTTCGAGGCTCATTGGTGACCCCATGCTGGTTAAAACCAATCTACAAAGCCTCGAGGACAGGCGTAGAGATGCCAGCCTCTCTGTCTTCTATAGGGTACATTTTGGAGAGTGTGCGCAGGATTTGTTCGACATAATTCCCCCATCCCCGTTCTTCCATCGCACGACACGACGCACGGCCGGTATCCATCCATACGTTGTTAACATCCCGCCGCCGCGCCGCCGCCGCCGGTCCGAACGTCGAGGTTCACCTCATCTTTCGTTATACGTACCGCGAAGAATTGATACAACTTGCCTGCGTCAGTGTTTCCGCATAAATATGACGTGGGAGGTGATATGAGATGAATAGGCTTTATCTAAATTAGTGCGCTCAACACTATGACTTCATCACCACTTACCATCAGGTGGGATCGTTGTCAAGCACTACCTTATAAGAAAAAAAAGATTGGTAGAAATCAGTCCAGCAGTTTGACGAGTTTTCAGTCTTTTCCAAAATGATGTAAGGTATTTTTCGGCATGCAATTTGTATGACGAAAATCTCTTCGGACGTTTGATGATCATCAGCTCATTAGAAGATTCACTTAGTCGTTTTTTTTTTAATTTACAGTTTTAAATTACTACCTACGCTATGACTTATGAGTTATGACTTGACTATGTAGTTTTACCACGATAACCTTTTATAAAATAAAATGTGTCTAGTGTCGTAATCATTACAAGAAATACTTTACTTATTTATTTTTAATTTTATTCGCTTTACCTAGTTTAATTTATATTCATGAAACAGATTATCTTACAACAAAAATGTTACACAAAACAATATGATATATTTCATAGACTTGCTCAACTCATATTTCGTACAAGGTTCATTTGTAAGTAGATTATGTTCGAATTCCAAATCGACATTGAATTGGTATTGCTTAAAATCCCTACTGAATTAAGTCTATATTTATCTCCAAGTATTTTCACTTTCACGTAGAATTAGCGATGGTGCTTTTTGTAATGCGTTTTAGCAAGAACTTATTACGTTTAAATTGTTTTTTGTTTAACTATAAGGAGATGGTATAATTGATCAAAAACAGCTATTTTGGATCTTAGGAACTTGATCGTAGAGTTGCCAGATTAAGTAACGCATATTAGCACTGTTTTGTCGGTGACTTGGTGATTTTAAAAGAACGACGGTGGCATCTGTGGCGACAACTCATGAATGGCCCACCGCCAACCACACGTTTCTCTCCTCATCATTGAGGAGGCCTAGAGCGTTCCTTTTACACCATGCTGCTCCAGTGCGGATATGTGGAGGGCTTAGTGGCCAACCCAGTATCGGTAGTTTTCAAACCGCCCAAAGGACTCCAACATAGCTTAACGACTGCTATCTATCGATAACAACCGGGACCGACGGTTTTCATGCCCTCTGAAGCACGAAAGCGCTCAAGAAATTTTGCCACTAGCGGTCACCCATCCATCTACCGACCGCTATGACTGACGGGCTATGAGCGTTTCTTTTGACAATATTGTTAACAAAGCCCTTTGCAGTTACACATGTCTGCCACGGCATGCGCTACGATCTTTTTCTAATGATAATATAAAACGTGTAAAAACCGATCTTTGGCCACTTACCTTTCAACCAAACCCCACTAGAGCAGCGTTGTGGAGTGTTTACTGAGGAGGTCCCTCAGTAATAAGTCATCGCATTTTATAGCCTTTACTCAAATATGTTGTAGCGGGTTAAAGCCACAGTGATACCTACATAATAACAATGATTATATAATTATTATGTTCAAATAAATACCCTAGGTACTTCTATTATAATATGATACGCAAAAATAAGGGTATTGTCCTATTGTCGGTTATTTGTAGCAGTAACAGTATTGTTAGCTATGTAGTTTGTCTGCAGTTTATCAACCTTGATAATAGTGATGGTATTAGAGTTATGTGCAGTCACAATGTAACACATTGTTACATCGCCTTTGATATCAGGATAGAAGCCAAAAATGTCTAGACACAGCGTCATTTCAGAGTCAAGAAATATATCATATTTTGTTGTATAAACAACCACGATAATTAAGGCTTTCAATGCAAAAACGGCACTTAAATTGGTGAATTCATTCAGGAGCTACGGTGCCACAGACAGACACACAGACAGATCAAACTTATAAATTTACTCTTTTTGCGTTCGTTGTAAATAAATAAACAATGAATAACCCTAAATAAATGGGATGAATATCAAAAGACTCTGCACCGACCAGTAACCGACTTAAGACTCCGTACCTCGTAGGAAAGGTTACTAACATTTAGACTACGGGGTAATTAGTAATTATAAGCCACGTAGGACTTGAAATAGGTCCTCCTTGAAATATTACCATCTTGGACCTTGCACCTCATAAACCAGTAAGACTACAGAGTTGTGCTAGTAACTACTTAATGCTAATTGAGTTTCACCCGGTAATTGCAAAGTAATACAAATATCAATAGAACCTGTAATTAGGTACATTTACCACGTAATTGTTAAATCGTCATTACATTTTTGTGTTTTTAAACAAATATCGTAAAATTATTTAAATAATCTGCGGCTCCACGGGACATTAGGTTGTTAAAAAACAAGTTTTTTAGGTAGATATGTAACTGGATAGCCATACCATTCTGCAATAAGCTTGCACCATAAAATATTTAACGCGTGTTGAAGAAAAACTCCTTTACAACCGTCGATTCCTTTACACCCGGTAAAATATGTTACAGGTCGGTTCTCCTCCTTCACTGATGTAATGCTCGAATCTGTAACGTTACATTACACGCGAATGCTCCCGGTGAGAGCGCCTTACGGACAACAGTGACCACTGACCTAATCACCTAAGACCTACACAAAACAATACATATATGTAGGTACTAAGTACAAAATACTGGAACTGAAATTACGACCTTGATACTTACTCTTCAAGGTGTACATTAAAATTTTCCGCTGTAACAATTGTTTGTTTTCTGACACAGTACTTGTTACTCGAGTAGGTACACCGAAGTGATAAAATTATAACAATATACTGATAGTCGCAGAAGCAACCGGAAAGCGATCTTAAAATGTTTGAGGCGTTAAGATACACAGTAAATGTTTACGACAGCGTGCGAAACTGAGTTGATACAGAGTCAGAATTGTTTGCCCTTACGCATTCTCTAATATTTGTTATCTATGAACGGAGGTGGATGTCACAGATTACAAATATTTGCTTACCTTTGTTAGTAGCGATTTCTTAGAAGTAAAATGCAGCAGCAGAATAATTTCTAGTAGGTATCAGTTCATTTTCGTTTTAAACATGTGGCGTGATAATATATTTCATTCGTGCAATGATTACAAGAAATTACTACGGGCATACTCAAAATGAGACAGCTTAAGGTTGCGCCCACAAATAACAACCACTCAACTCCCACCTACTTATACCTACTATCACAATGTGATAGTATGTCATCACCAATATCCAATATCACCAGTTAAATACTTCTGAAACAGACTGATGGTAATAGTTCCAAATTTTCACTACTTCCGTAGTCAGTAGGTACTAGGAATGTACCTACATTCAGCTGAAAATTCATCACCATTAATTTTATTACGAATATAAACATGATTTTGTAGCTATCACGATTTGGAAACTCGTGTCTTGCGATCATAAAACAGACAGACAAGGTGATGTAACGAAAATAGCTTTTGAATAATGTAGGAAAGTTAATAAATCGAATAGGAATAATATTGAAAAATTACGACTGCAATTTACCTGCAACCATTATAATCTTATCTTAATATATATAAATCTCGTGTCACAATGTTGGTCCGCGATGGACTCCTAAACCACTTAACCGATTATAATAAAATTCGCACACCATGTGCAGTTCGATCCAACTTGAGAGATAGGATACTTTAAATCTCAAATTATAGTCGCAATTTTAATTTATTTCTAATTATTTGTCTCTTATTATTTGACAGTAAGTTTTGCAAGTAATGACAATTGACATGGCAGTCTTATTCACAGATGAACAGACACCTAGCGCCACACAAGAGAACTAAATTAAGAGTGTTATTATTTGACAGTCACAATTATATGTAACAGATGTCGATACCTTTCGACTGGGTTGAGTAAGTAATCAATAGATGGCGCTGCTATGGTAAATCTAACTTGCACCCGTGCGAAGCCGGGGCGGGTAGCTAGTGAATAATAAAATTTTTTTTTGTATTTCACTACCTGCCTACTACAAAAATATTAGGTACTGTTGAGTTTTTAACTTTTATTAATTTGATTTTCGTGTTGCTTATGTAGGTGTACGTACTTCTTTTTTAACAATATTAATTTCATCTTAAGATTAATTTAATTTCTGATTTTAATTAACAAAGATACCTACAGTGACGATTTTACTTAATAAGAAATATTAAATGCCATACAAAATGACGCCCAGGATTAAATAATTACGTACACCTTTGACACTAATATCAGACACGTCACGCAAAATCACTATGTTGGCTCGCAATTTAAATTCATTATAATTTACTTCCTTATGTGTTATACATAGGATCAGGTGTTAAAAAAAACTGATAGTGACCGAAAAAATATTTTAACACATTCACTGCTTAAACAATGGGTACAAAGTAATAGCCGTATGCCATAACTTTTTATGGTGAATTTTGATTAAGTAAATATGAATGTTTGAAAATATGTATGAATGTATATTATTATTATTTTTATTAAAAAATACATTTTTCGGATCCGAGTGGTCGGCATGCAGCACGTCGGGTGCCGAACACTCGGATCCGAGTGCTAGGGATGGCAATTGTTTATTAACTAAAATGTCATCATGTGGTGACTTAAAAAAACAGTAAGTACTTAAATAAAACAATTATGCATCTGGAGAATTATTTATTTAGAAATATATATAAATCAATCTATGCAAAGAAGCATTAAAATCTACAATTATAAAAATCAAACAAAAAAAAAACATAATACTTAATTAAAATCTACAGTTATAAAAATCAAACAAAAAAACATAATACTTAATTAAGTAAGTTGCCAGAAGTCGTATATTGCCAGAGTGGCCGCGCAAAACAACGTGAGCTCCCTCGAATGCCGGTGCGTTCCTAGCCAAAACAAAAAGAATGGGACGCTTGCACGGATCCGAGTGGGCGGCACCGTTACTTATGGCCCCGCCCCACTCGGATCCGAGTGAGGAGCACAGAGTGGTGTGCGTCCTGTCTATCGTCTATACAAATCACCACAACACTATTAGAATGAAACCAATTATCTTTTTCGTAAGTTGATTATATTGCCAGAGTTGCCGCGCAAAACAACGTGAGCTCACTTCGAATGCCGGTGCGTTACTAGCCAAAACAAAATGAATGGGACGCTTGCACGGATCCGAGTGGGCGGCACAGTTACTATGGCCCCGCCACACTCGGATCCGAGTGAGGAGCACTGAATGTGTTAATCGGCTTGTTTTTGGCATAAAAATAAACAGCTATTAAAATCTCACTTGAATCAAAATTACCTACATATTATAATCTACATGAAACAGTCAAAAAATGCTTTTATTTCGGCTGCCAAACGCTTCTGTACAGTATGGTCATTTATACTCGGCTGATATAAAGTTGGCTACGAGTGGCTGCACAGATGTCGATTTTAAGGCCAAAACGGTGGTATGTAGGAGGCGGGGAGTGCGGGCGGTAGGATAGTTAGCCAATACCATGGACGTAAATACGTTCATGGCCAATACGAAGTAGCGCATCACAAAACACTGTAATGGCCGCCGTGTTTTGATTGGTCAGTTACTGTACCTGCGCAAACATCTCGGAAAACGAAGTTTATATCAGCCTAGTCAAAATGACCTTACTGTAAGTCCTGGTAGAGCTTTGCAGCGATAGGTAACTAAATAATTGGCCCGTCAGTAACATTTCATAAGAATACCAAAGCAAGTCACAGAAGTTATTGACTGTTGGGGACCTTCAAATCGATACCAAGATTGCACATGATGTGACAGAAATGTGATATTATTCGAGACTGACAGTGTCAAGTTGCTTTGATATTTTAAAGAATTTTTAAATTTCTTGTAAGTATTTATAAGATGAAGGGTAGTTGAACAAAACGTGCAATAGGTATGTAAACAGTGCCATCTGTTGTTGGTTTTCATTACTATTAATTTTAAGTATCAAAACAACTTTACTCAACTATTCCAATTGACCCAACCATTCCCGAGTATTGAATTGGACTAACTTCTGTGCAGGTTCCTTCATAACAATATATTTGTTCAGCAAGAGATGGGAAATCGAAGACAGCGTGATCGGGATAGTGGCGTGCCTGAGTAGGATCGCAGCGAGCGTGGTGTACGCGCTGGCCCCGAACAGGACCGTGTACTTCCTCGGCCCAGTTCTGGACATGTTCAGCTCTGCCGGTGCTACGTCACTACGGTCGATTGCTACCAAACTCGTGGATGGTGATGAAGTTGGTGAGTACTCATCTATAACACAGGATTATTGACTAATTAGGTAGGTATATCAAGTGCGATTTTTTGGAACGAAGTTCTATAGTGCACGGTACGAATGGAAACTAGAAAATAAAAATGTAAGATTTTTTCGTGACGGAAATGGGAATTTATGCTATTGTTGTATTTAACGTGACGAGTGTTAAAACAGTACAATTAAGTACCTATACTCAGTACCGGCGTTAGGGTAGGGCGCGGTTGGGCGACCGCCCAGGGGCGCCGGACGAAAAGGGGCGCCGCAAGCCGCGGATATTGCCACTAGTTCATTTAAGAAAATTTTCGTTTGAGCATTTTTGAACGTTCGGCTACAACCCATTAATGGCCCACTACTGAGCACGGGTCTCTCCTCATTATTGAGGAGGCCTAGAGCATACTCCACCACGCTGCTGCAGTGCGGATTGGCGGAGGGGTTAGTGGCCAACCCGGTGTCGAAAGTTTTCAAGCCACCCGAAGGCCTCCACTACCGATTTTTGACTACTGATTTTTGAACGTAAAACTGGAACTAAGCGTGGTTGTTTTCTGCTGCAAGCGATAATCAGCGTAGAGGTGACCGAGCGCTTGTGTCCGCGATATTACATCACGATTAATCAAATTGTTCTTGTTGTACCTACATGTCATGTATTGTATGTATTCAGTGTATGTACCTACTCGTATTCAGTGAAATAAAATGAAAGTGATAAGCAGGAATTTAATATTTTAAACATCAAAATAATGAATACTAGTGTTCAATGATATGAACTCTTTTAATTTTTAAATAAACTTGAAATTAATTAGACCGACTTAATAAATAAATAAACAATTCTAATTTTATTTTATAGCAGCACAATTCCTTTTCTACGTTATTATATTCCAATCTATCCGAATATCAACTCATAAGATTTATGATTTCATAATAAAAAAATGAAAATATCTAGAGTAAAATTATTAGTCTAGTCAACGAATGTCTAAAAAGACGGTCTAGAGTGCGTTAGCGAAACTCTAAGCAATTTCTTCAGAAACGTGTTCAGGGTGCTCAGGGTGAAAACATACTAAAAGTCCTGACGTCTAGGGGTGACCCAACAATAATTGTTGGGAATATTAAAAATTTCCCCATAGAATATTTTTCGCTAAGACGCATCATTTCTGACATCCTACTTATTTGCGAAAAACCAGAAATTCGCACGTTCGTCACAAGAATTGAACGAAGTGTTCAATCAGTTTAATTTGTTGAGAATCCCCGACCATAAGTACTTACAGACACAATGTGTTTTTTTATCCAGCTAGAAAAGTGAAATTTTATTAGATTTTAAATTTTTTTTTTTTATGGAATTAAGATTAACTAAGATTAACTCTCCCACTTAAATTGCTTTTTGATAAATCAATTAAATCGGCAAAATTTCCTGACGAGTGGAAAATTTCCAATGTGATTCCCATCTACAAAAAAGGTGACAAACGCAATATTGAAAACTACCGACCTATATCCTTATTAAGCATGTTTCCTAAACTTCTAGAAAAAATAATGTGTCCCGTTCTGTCTTCTCATTTATCAAAGGTAATTTGTAATTATCAGCATGGTTTTTGCGAAAATAAGTCCACAGTTAGTAACTTATTAGATTAGAATATACCTCTAACTTAGCAAGAAACGTAGACAAAAATAAAGAAGTTGATGCAATATACATCGATTTCAGTAGCGCGTTTGATAAAGTTAACCACACCATTCTCTTGTCCAAATTAAAATATTATGGTATTCACGGAAACTTGTTGAACTGGATAAAATCCTACTTATTTAATCGAATTCAAAGGGTGACAATACAGGGTTTCAAGTCTTTTTCGTTCTATCCAACTTCAGGTGTTCCACAGGGGTCGCATATAGGCCCTGTTCTCTTTTTGGTATTTATAAATGACATATCTGCTCACATTAACTTTAGTAATTACTCAATATTTGCAGATGATTTGAAACTGTATAAGGTTATAGAAACTCCAGATGATGTAAATAAATTACAGACAGATCTCACCTCTATTTCAGATTGGTGCAAAAGTAACAAAATGCTACTAAATCCTCAGAAATGTCTGTTTATAAAAATTACCAGAAAGAGAAACATTATTCCTTCCAGTTATTTTGTAGATGGAGAAAGATTAACTGAATCTGAAGTAGTCCGTGACCTTCGCGTAATGATCGATAAAAAATTAAATTTCATTATTCATACTGATCATATTATTTCTAAAGCATGGAAGATGGTCGGATTCCTGAAGCGAATATGTAAGGATTTGCGGAACCCTATATCTATTCTCACTCTATACAGATTTCTTATCCGTAGTGCACTAGAATATGCTTCACCTGTTTGGAACCCGTCATACCAAATCCATATTGATCGAATAGAGCGTATTCAGCGCAATTTTACCCGCTATTTAGCTTTTAAGGATCAAACCTGTCCACACCGTGCTGACTACATTACAAGGTTATCCCACTTCAAATTGGAGTCTCTCGAAAAAAGACGTCGACTTAGCGATCTTAAAACACTCCATAAGCTTATTCACGGCCTCCTACTATCACCAGCACTGTTAAATCAAATAAATATCAGAGTGCCAAGATCTTTACCACGACATCCGATTTCCAAAATCTTGTGTTTACCCAACCACAGAACAAAATTAGGCAAACAAGCCCCAATAAATAGGTTGATGCAAACGTATAACGACATCACCAACAACGGCGATGTCGACGTTTTCCATACAGTTAACGTTCCAGAATTTGCTAGATTATGTAATAGGTACCTACTTATAACTCCTCACTCTTCAAGTTTAGTTTAGTGTTCTTTTTTCCTTTCCATTGAAAACAAATTATAACCATGTAACCTGTAACTTGTAACCTGTTAATAATAATGGTATAGTTTAAACAATCTTTTAGTGTTATTGTAGGCTGCACAAAAAATGATTTTTTTTTTCGAATCCTTATCCTTACTAATATTATAAATGTGAAAGTGTGTTTGTTTGTTTGTTTGTTTGTTTGTTTGTTTGTTTGTTTGTGACGCTTTCACGTCGCAACAAAGCTATTATATGGTAAGGTTTATGTGTGTGGGGATAGTTAGGAGGGTGGAGAGTGACGTAGGCTACTTTTTACCGCGGAAAAACATCCCATTCCCATGGGAAGATCGATGTTTTGTTAGTTACTAGATATTTATTTTCGGAGTTGCCAATAGATGGCGTTAACAAAATTCATTTGCAAGTTCTGAATTACGCTATCAAATACTACATGTAATTTACTTAAGTCATAGGCAAATGTAATAGGCTACTTTAGCTCTGCCTCGAGAACTCCCCGCTCCGGCTGTGTTCAGTGTACCGCCCGCCCGCTGGCACTATCCTGTTGGCTGATGTCCGCAAGTTGCTGGACTCGCCGACACCGGTGGTGGGCGCGGGCGACTGGAACTGCAAGCATCCGGGGTGGAATAGCCTAGCTGCCAACAGAAGTGGAAGGCTACTTTTTGATGCCACTGAACAGCACGGCTACACTGTCGAGTGTGTTGCACACCGTTACCGCGGCTCTGAATAAGAGAGAACGCGTGTGTGCAGTATTCCTCGACATGGAAAAGGCGTTCGACCGTGTTTGGCACGACGGCTTTCTCTACAAGATCTCGCAGCCGTCGGCGCCCCGGAGTGCCGTTAAGATGATCTCCAGTTTCCTCGAAAATAGAAGCTTCAGAGTAGTGGTTGAAGACGCCGAATCCACCGAGCGTCCGATCGCAGCCGGCGTCCCGCAAGGGAGTTGCCTGTCCCCGGTCTGCTACGCCTGCTACACCGACGACATCCCGGCGGCAGGGGGGCGTCGCTTGCCCTGTATGCCGATGACGTGGCGTACATCACCACGTCGCTGAATAGAACCCACGCCATTGTCAAGATGCAGCGTGCGCTTGATGCCCTCCCCGAATGGCTCGCCGCGTGGAGACTGTCGGTGAATGTCGGGAAGACGCCGGCTGTGAACATAGGAGGATACCTCAACAGGCGGGACCCTACTCTGGAGCTTCATGGACAAGATATCCAATGGGCCCCACAGCCCAAATACTTGGGCAAAATCGACGGAAGACTCTCGATGAAGCCACAGGTTACGAAAGCCGTCGCGAATTCCAGAAGTGCGATGGCAGAAACCAGTGCTCTCCTCGAGCCTCCCTCTCGGACTGAAGCTCGGGGTCTACAAGACCTACATCAGACCCCGCCTCACGTACGCGGCAACGGCGTGGTACGCGCTCGCCAGCGAACCGCAGCGCAAGAGGATGCGCGCAGTTCAGGCGATTGCGCTCCGCCGGCTGACTGGTGCGCCGAGGTACGTCAAGAACGCCGTCATCCAGAGGGACCTTCGAGTCGAGAGCCTGGACGACTTCATCGAGCGATTGGCACGCAACATGTTCGGGCGTGTCGACGCGTCGCGGTTCCCGCATCTGCAGGACCTGGCGCCGCTCCACACCCGTCCACCGGACCGCTGGGCCTTCCCGCGCGACTTGCTGGTTGCGCGGGACGGGCCTAGCACTGACTGATACTGGGGCTTCGTAAGTCGTCGCCCGACGCTGATCGGCTCCTGCTGGGCTTCCCACCAGCGGGATTCACCCGGTAGGGGCTCGATCGCCTGGGCGGCGCGAAGATGAACCCCATCCCGTTTAAGACTCTGTGGCCTGTAAAAAGGTCACCACTCACCGGACTTGACCTATTGGTTAACCACAGATGGACAACCAAGGGCCCAACCCAAGGACTGGCCCGTTTTAACGGGCCGCGAGAGACATCCCCAAAGGGGAACTAACTGTCCCGAGGGCTCCACACACCTCAGACAGGGTGGAGTGAAGAGAGCGAGTAGTAGGCTACTTTTTAGCCTAAATTCCTACGGGAGCGGGACCTACGCGGGTGTTACCTACGGGTCCCGAAGCGAAGCGCGGGCGGTTCTCTAGTGTTGTATATACCTTTAAAGGCAAATCATTTAGAACTAAAACCGAAATGTATGTAATAATTTTTTTTTTTTATACCCTAAGCAGGTAAACGAGCAGACGGGTCACCTGATGGTAAGTGATCACCGTCGCCCATGGACATTGGCAACACCAGGGGCGCCACCAACGCGTTGCCGGCCTCGAAGAAAGCGATAGACCCGCTTCTTGAAGGACCCCATGTCATAGCACTGTGGGAATACTGAGGGATGAAGTTCGTTCCACAGTTTACACGTACGCGGTAGAAAATGACGTGAAAAGCGAACTGTGGACGAACGCCAGGTATCCAGGTGGTGTTGGTGGAACCTGGCTTTATCCCGTGAAGTGCGGTGGCGAAAATTAACCGCAGGTATTAAGTTAAACAGTTCCTCAGAACATTCCCCGTTATACAGACGGTAGAAGACACAGAGAGAGCCCACATCTCTCCGCAGTTCGAGCGGATCTAAACCGTCTGTGAGCTTGGGATCGTCGACAAGATGAATAGCTCGCCGTTGGATACGGTTAAAAGGGTCCACTTGGCAAGCCGGGGCCCCAGCCCAAAGGTGGGAGCAGTACTCCATGTGAGGTCGGACTTGTGCTTTATAAAGCAACATCCTATGCTCAGGCATGAAGTACCGCTTAGCTCTGTAGAGCACCCCTAACTTCTTTGAAGCCAGTTTAGCCTTACCCACCAAGTGGTCCCGAAACTGAACATCATTCGAAATGTCGACACCTAGGATCCCAATGCTCGTAGAGATGTTAAGGGGAATGTTCTGAAACTGTGGTGCTATGACGAATGGGGTTTTTTTAGCGGTTAACGCGCAAACTTGTGTCTTCTCGGGGTTGAATTGGACTATATTCAGTCTGCCCCATTCCGAGACCCGCTCCAGAGATGTCTCGACTTCGGACACAAGTTTTATCCTCCTCTCCTCAATCTGCACCCGAGACATATTTGCACGGCCTGTGTACCGGGCATCACCCGTACTGTCATCAGCATAGCAATGGATATTCTCGATGTCGAGCATTCATTGATATGCATGATGAACAGTGTGGGCGACAGCACAGAGCCTTGTGGGACGCCAGCGTTTATGGGCTTAGTGTCCGAGCAGGTACCGTCGACAACGACCCTGATGCTCCGCTCCGATAAAAAGCTGGCGACCCATTTGCATAAAAACTCGGGTACTCCATAAGAAGGCAGCTTAGACAATAATGCCTTATGCCACACCCTGTCGAAGGCCTTCGCGACATCCAAACTTACAGCCAATTAAATTAATTATAAATGTCTAGTGATAAGCCAGTGGTGTATCTTTAAAATAAATAAATAAATTAATTAAAAGATAGCAAACGAGCATGCAGCACCACCTTCCGCTGCCGCCCATGACAACTGTGACCGACCCAGAACTAGACTCAATGAGTCTCTTTCTAATTCGGTCACAGATGCGTTGCTACATCTGAGGACTGAGATGGTCGTCTCTAAAAAAGTGTAACCGGCTCCACACCTATCCTATCCGGAACACAATTGTTCTTAAAACACGGTAGGAATGGTACTAGGTACCGTGGCGGCCGGTGGTACTTCCCCGGGTGAGCTCTAGGCCCTACCACCTATCTAAATCAATGTGTTTTTTATTTAATAGATAGTTATTTCATTGTACCCTTTTTTCGTATGTAATTGAATTGCAGTTAGGGGGCGCCGAAGAAATCTCGCCCAGGGCGCTAGAAGTGCTAAAACCGGCACTGCCTATACTCACATCGTTTTCATAGATCTATGTTTTATACACCTAAGTACCTATAATAATTATGTACCTAAGTAGGTAGATTCTTTCACACAATGGAGAATATTTTCACACACTGGGAATTTTAGTTAAATACGATGAAATTCGTGTCAACAAACGAGAAATTATACCTACTATCTTAATATTTTGATACTTCTACTTAGTGAAATTAAATTATATTTACAGACTGGAGATATGAATAAGATAATGGATGATTGTTTTCTCACGGTTAAATTTAAACATGTATTTGTTTGTTTTTACTCGTACGATACGTGAGAAATGCTGTTATCTTCATTTTCTTGTAACTTTTTCCACTGGAAAACATAAATTGAGGCGTAAATATTAGAAACAATAAAGTCTTAATGCGATACTTATTTACTAAAAAGTTATCTGTGTCTTCACACGTGAACAAAATAAATGCAAAATGAACACAATGTGTCACTAAATTAACCGATTGATAAGTTCCCTATTTTAGTATATTTTAAGTTATAATAAAAAAACTTACCCTATATAATAAAATTAATCTCATTAAAGGCTATTATGATGTATGTTTTTTTAATTCTATTTAAACACGTCAATAATAAAGTTTAGCTTTCTGCGCATTTTCTCCGTGTAAATTTTAAACCAATCCCATACTCTTCGTTGTTCTAAAAAAAGTATAATGTCATAAAAAAGAATATCCTACGAAATAAATTATTGCACCCAAAATTTTACACTGGATAGCCACCTAACAACAATAGCAGGTCAAAATAATTCAACTTTACATGACGAAGTACAAAATCACCAACAATACGAGTATAACGTAATAAATAGCGATAATTATAATATCCACTATATGCAATCCAATAATATGTAGCCAATATTCATAAAAATAACGAACAGCGTTCGTGTAGTGTTTCCAATATTCTTGTATTATCCGAGACGTTCGTTCTGATATATCGATGACATGCACATACTTCACAATGCAGTAAAAAATAAACACGCCAATAAAACTAAAACTACTAAAGCCATAAAAAAATATTGGAAGAACCTAAGGTGTTTCTTCATGATCATCATTACTTTACCCCAAAGCATTTAATATTAATATATTTGTACACAAAAATTGTAAAAAACTAGAGAAGCGTGCCGAATTTGAAGAAAACAATGCAAGAAAACAAAATTTAAATTCAAACAATTAAGCAATTTGCTTCTTACTAGAATTTACTAGGTACTTATTCTATTATTAAGGTATACAATTTAAATGCAGATCAGGCGCCTTATTATGAACTCTTAATTCCAGACAGTATACGTTCACAACAGCCAGACAGAGACACCGCCTTGTTACCTGTAAGGCGCTGTATCTGTCACCCACACGTTGTGAACGTGAACTGTCTGGAATTAAGAGTTCATAATATAGGCCCAGGGAACAAATTCTGCTAATTTTATAAACGCTTCAATAGTGTCTCGATTGAATAGTTTGACACATCTTGTATAAGGAATGTGCCAAAAATGTGTCGTTCCTATCCCTAAACGTCCAACATTGGAGTCACCCATTGATCTATAAGGACTATGGATTAGTTAGACACTAAAGCAAAAATAGCGAGCCTGACAATGCCTGTCAAAATTTTAGTGAATAAAGTATGGCCGATTCTACTAGTGTTGTGCGCACTACGTGGACGGAAACACTATCGATATTTAGTTTAATGACTAACGATATAACAGCAATAATACATGTCGTTCGTCTTCTCAGCGATATTAATATTAATTTTGATACCTACTGCGATGAACTTGTCATGTCATGTCAACCAAAAATATTTTGTAAAAACCAGCTATCATGATGATCTGCTGAACAACTAACGAGGACACAACGACTGATCCCCCTTTTTAGACGATCTCAGCGATAGTATTTTAAACTCTGCCAGTTAATTAGGGACCACCCTCTTGCTTAACACAGCCGCCAAACTATTTGTCTTGTTCCAGTTAGGAAATTTAGGTAGTTAAGGCCTTTATTTATTATATGCATAATGTCAAATTATCAAAATAGAGTTCCATAACCGAAGTTTAACCATCCACAGTAAAATACTTATATCTCTATTTGGCTGTATTGTATATAACTAGGTATATAGGTATAGGTTATGTTAAGTTTTAAATCCAATATTAAAAATCAATCCTTCCATTAACCAGTCCGCCTACTCCTAAACAATGCCA
Organism: Hesperia comma; assembly: GCA_905404135.1. NCBI lineage: Eukaryota > Metazoa > Arthropoda > Insecta > Lepidoptera > Hesperiidae > Hesperia > Hesperia comma. The sequence goes on from FR990031.1 coordinate 6,685,153, forward strand.
CTTTTGCTGATTCTGAATGTACCCGCTGAATCCAGAAAAATCGCGATTAATACTTACATAAATAAATAAGTCATATGTAGCACTACGATGAATTTAATTTTAGAGTTTATTCAATAAAAGCTAAGGGTGAAGATAGTACTGCTGTGTGATATGACTGACAATTTTCTTCTGATCACCCATGATTGTGTAATAACCCTTAGTGCATTAATATTGTGGAAATGGGACCGAAATGTAAATAAAAAACATGTGTCTATGTACACAAATTTTAATTTATTTGTTTAAGGCTATATAATGTACAGCATAATTACAAAAATACAAATAAAAGTATTACAGCATATTTATTAATTGGGCACAAAAAGCGATCGTATCGCTAACTAGCGAATTCTTCAAGATAAGCTTTGGGCAGATAAGATAACAGAGGAATAATTATAATTGCTTTTTACAAAAAAAGACTTCAACAAGACGACAAGCAGAGATAACACAAAATCTACTCACCAGAAGGCGCGCTTTAAATTCCTTAATAAAAACATTGAAATTTCAAGTGTTCAATTATTAAACGATGCCGCGGTGGCCAAGTACCCCTCAGTTTAGGGTTCTTCTACTCTATTAACTTAGTTCAATTAAATAACATACAGACCTAATTTCAACTTTCTTCAGCGTCATTTTAAATTATCGATATATCGAATATCGATATTTTAACACTTTCTACCCTAAGTGTCATTGAAATGTAAACAAACGGGCTACTCAAATATATAAAATAATGATGTAAAACCCAACAAAACATTAACAGGCCTACGTAATCCTCGCACAGATCTTCATGCAGCAAAAACATAATATATCAATATCATTCAGATATTCAACAAACAACGAAAACTGATACCTGCTATCACCCTGCTATAACTTGTTAATTTTGGGTGTAATTTATTTTTCCTGGCTCCGCATTGTAGTATACCACACCTCATTGTGTTTTAATGTTTTTGTTTTGCTTAAAAGACACCACAACACCTCCTATCAATGCCTATTTTAATATATTTTATAGTTTTGGGTTTATTAACCATTTTGATTGACATAAGATGTCATTTGTAAGGGTGAATTAAAAATGGCCGGCCTGCTACACACCAACCAGCTAATTTCATATGAGGTTAAGGATTAGGGCGTCTCTATCTAAGTATATTCCTATCTCTATGGAGTCACCAGACACATGATACAACAGTGCTCACAGATAAATTGCTATTCAACCGTCCCTTATTTGTTTCAAACATTTTCAACGTAGTTACAGTAGGTATCTGAATGTATTTTAAAATCTGCGTTTATTTGTACGCTTTGTCATTTATACAAAGAATCCTTGATGTGAACAACGCAGTTTACACAATAGATAGTGCCTACTGAAACACTACGTTTTTGATAGTATATACATAGGTACATATTACTATTATAATGTATTTCGTTAAGTTTTTTTTATTAGATGTGTTGTAGGCTTACTTATGTTTCATTATGTCAGATTTCAAAATAAATGTTTTTTCAGGAGCTCAAAGTTAACCTACACTACAGACGATACCTAGAGACGGCTATAGCGCAATGAACCACGACTAAGTATAACACGGGAAAAGCACATTTGGACCTTATTAATAAACGCGACATAAAGTTACTTCAGGTTTAAATTTTTTCTTTTTCTAAACTTGACTTTCGAGAATCACAATACATGACAGGGACAAAAAAATTTAAACCTGAAGTACGGTCGGCCGCAAAAGTCGCTATACAGAATCTAAATTGCAAAACACCTGAACACCTAACAAACCATAAGTCAGTGTCGTGACACGCACGCAAATTTAACTTAACTTACAGACGTTCATAATTAGCTTAACATAACTGTTTCATAAGTTGCTAAACGCTTTCATTCCAAAAGTCGCTGAACATCATCAATGTCAAAAGTAGATTAACAAAATATTATATTCAATGTTACTGCGTGTAAATTATTGTCTGTACGGTGAAGTACCTACTTTAAAAAAAGTAATAAAGGTATGTAGTTGTTATCATGATTACCCTCGGTCTATGGAGTATTTCAAATATTATGTTTTTTGGGGAAAATCGTATGAGCAATTAAAAAAATAAGTAAGGTTATAATTTTTTTTTATAGTTTTTGCACGACACATACATATTTCAATCACTAAATAATTAAGAATTAAATAAAGAAAGAATAAACTAAACCAATAAAAATCATCTTTACAATCATCAATCAAAAATCTATATCTTACTAGCTGACCCCGCACACATTGTTATGCCATATAAATTATTTGTAGAAAAATTACTATTAAAATATAGGGGTTGGTGATAAAAGGGTGAAAATTTAGGGTTGTATGTATTTTTAAGGCCACATTATCTATACTTATAATAAATCTGTAGAGGTCAATTCTGTACATCAAATATATTTCCAAAATAACTATCAGGGGGTGATTAGGGATCGATACTGATGCCAAAAATGCAATTAGTAAAATTTTTGTCTGTCTGTCTGTCTGTCTGTCTGATGTATAACCGTTATAGAAACAAAAACTACTCGACGGATTTTAACGAAACTTGGTACAATTATTTTTCATACTCCCGCGCTGGTTATAGTATACTTTTCATCACGCTACAATCAATAGGAGCAGAGCAGTGAAGGGAAATGTTGGGGAAACGGGAGAAGTTACTCCATTTTTTAAGCTTCCGTCGCGTGTGCAACCTTAATGGTTAAAGCTACACAGAAATCATGTATGACGGAAATGTTCTCCTTAAAATTATATAAAAAATATTCCACGACAGCATATGTCTATCTTTTATGGTTGACTCACAATAACACGTGTAACTCCCGATAGCTTAGCAGTTCGAAGCTTTCTGATTAAGTATACCTATATTTTATCTACTCTTACGTTTATGACACTTAAGTGGGTGAAATAAAGGGGTGAAGTTTAAACGAAATTCACGCGGGCGAAGCCGCTGGCAAAAGCTAGTAGAAAAATAAAAACAAAAATTTTTGTCCAAAAATTTAAAAAAAAAAGTTAAGGGTGAACAACCCTTATCACTTAGGGGTATGAAAAATAGATAGTAGCCGATTCTCAGACCTACTGAATATACATACAAAATTTCATTACAATCGGTCAAACCGTTTTGGAGGAGCATAGTAACGAACATTGTGACGCGAGAATTTTATATATAAGATGTGCAAGACAACCTTATGACGTTCATGATTTCCGATATGAATTTTTGATGACATTATAGACTAAGATCCCAGAGCCGTAAGACACAACTTATTTTCTAAAGCATGAAACTTTCGGTTTACAGTAGTTTCTTGTGTACTTTTTAATACCTGAATGTTTGTGGAGCTTGCCCGGTGACACCTGCGCAGGTACCAGGTGAGAAAGGTGACTAAAAATCAGAGTAACTTAACTTATTTTTTTATGACTGATTTTTATATAATGCTTTGTAGAATATTACTCTGAAGTCATATAAAAAAAATCAGACGCTTTCCATGGGCCAAAACTTTTATCAGACGCTTTAAAGCTCTATATAAATGAACTTAATTTATTTTTAAATGTCTGATTTTTTTATATTTTATTAAAATAACTATTACAATGTTATATTTAATCAGTCAGACAAATTACAATGACCAAACATCCCCTAAACATAAAAATTACTCAACCATGAGTATGAGCGCGATAGATATATAGAGCTTTAAAGCGTCTGATAAAAGTTTTGGCCCATGGAAAGCGTCTGATTTTTTTTTATATGACTTCAGAGTAATATTCTACAAAGCATTATATAAAAATCAGTCATAAAAAATAAGTTAAGTTACTCTGATTTTTAGTCACCTTTCTCACCTGGTACCTGCGCAGGTGTCACCGGGCAAGCTCCACAAACATTCAGGTATTAAAAAGTACACAAGAAACTACTGTAAACCGAAAGTTTCATGCTTTAGAAAATAAGTTGTGTCTTACGGCTCTGGGATCTTGGACTATTAGATATTATGCAATTTATTACTTGAACTTAGGCAGGTGTCTCACCGCGGGCGAATCAGCGAGTGCATCCGGCTATTTACTCGCTCAAGACACGTAAAGAAGATATGACATTCCGTGTAATTTTTTTTTTTTTTTTTTATAGCCTAAGCAGGCAAACGAGCAGACGGGTCACCTGATGGTAAGTGATCACCGTCGCCCATGGACATTGGCAACACCAGGGGCGCCACCAACGCGTTGCCGGCCTCGAAGGAAGCGATAGAGCCGCTTCTTGAATCTCTTTTGTTTAAACGAAAATAATGTCATATCTTCCGTCCTTGCCTTGAGCGATTAAAGCGAGAAAATAGCCGAGCTTTACTCTTTGCCGGTGGGACACCTGCCGTAGTCAATTGCGTGTAAAATGAATGGTGACTTTTTTCAATTTGTTTCGATGATGGCTCGCTGTCATTTTTTTTTATTTTTTTCTATTTTATTTTGTCTATTCAGCCAACCATTAAATTTGTTTTAAAATAAATTCAATATTTTAATGCATTATGATTGCAATATTTATATGTCCATTTATAAATATACTTACTAAATATTATAATTCATATTATAAAATGTTTTTGAAGCCAAGTCACTTATTTTATATTAAAAAAATTGGTTGTCTGTAAAGTCGGTTTACTGACGATAGTTGAACGTGACAACGTCTTAAGAAAATACTGATGGAATGGTAGCATAATCACTAATAGTCATCCTAAACTATCTTTGAATACTTAGTTATAATTTATTTACTGTTATATTGCAGTTAAAAACCTTTATTAAATATTTTACCAAAAAGACTAGTCGTTGCATACCGTATAACGAAACATTAATCTTTAGCTAGTCTGTGCATATTATGTCATGTCAATGTGCCACAAACAAGTCAAAACAAACCTGGCTGGTTATAAATAATTTCGATAAAAACCAAATAGACGTCAGAGTTACATTGACAAAGGCCGATTGTGCTTCTTTGTCGCTCGTTCCGCGTTCTCGCTTGCACTTCAAGCTTTAAATGGAACGCCTCATGACGTCAGGTCTCGACGCATAGACGTCATGTTTTTCGGTCGTGCAGCCGGCTATCGATTTATAAAACGTAACGTTGTCACGTCAAAAATGTAAGGCTTAGATATAAAATCTATTTGGTTGCTACATCTTTTTTCATATGAATTTTGATTACGAAACCGTGCTTTTTGATTACCAACAATTGATTAGTGATTTAAGAACAATTGTGGTCCGGATAGGAAGGTGTGGAGCCGGTTACACTTTTTAGAGGCGACCATCTCAGACCTCAGGGGTAGCAACGCATCTGTGACCGAATTAGAACGAGACTCATACTAACAATAACTAACTGGACTTTTACTAACATTAACTAACAGGACTAATTATCACTAACAGTCCCTGTCCTCAAACTTAATAACAAACTAACCAACTAATATTCTAACACCGTCTATTAACTGGACTAACCATCCTAGTCCCTTTGAGTCTAGTTCTAAATCGGTCACAGTTGTTATGGGTGGCAGCGGAAGGGTGGTGCTGCATGCTCGTTTGCTATCTTAATTCCATAAAAAAAGCCAAAGTCACTTATTTTATATTAAAATATGTAAGGCTTAGATATAAAATCTATTTGGTTGCTACAACTTTTTTCATATGAATTTTGATTACGAAACCGTGCTTTTTGATTACCAAATCATGCGGTAACATGAAACATTCGCAACAGGTTGCTTTACGTTCGTAATTAAGGTTGGTTTAATAAGGCTCATAGTATAACAAAACTCATTATAGTTGCACAAATTACGAGCAACGGTGTTAAAAAAGTAATTTGACGATAATACAAATTGGTCTAAAGTATCTGAGAACATCAGAATAACAATCAGGATATTTACAAACCGAGGGTAAAATCTTAAAACAACTACCCACTTTTATTACTTTTCTACGCAACAACAAGTTACATTGAATGAATGTAACTTTTTAATCTACTTTTGACATTGATGATGCTCAGCGACTTTTGGGAATGAAAGCGTTTAGCAACTTATGAACGTCTGTAACTTAAGCTAAATTTGCGTGCGTGTCACGACACTGACTTATGGTTCGTTGGGTGTTCAGGTGTTTTGCACTTTAGATTCTGTTAAGCGACTTTTGCGGCCGACTGTACCTACCTAACTTTAAGCCGCGTTTATTAATAAAGCCCATTGTGTATGGTACTAAAAAACAATATCCTGATGCGAAACGAGGGTATTTGTTAGTATAACATATATTTCTGTAATGTTATTAATATTCGACAGCTTTTAAGTGCGAGGCGGCTCTCACTATAAGTACTTCTCTATAGGTAAGGGATGGAGATCTATGTATGTAGGCCGAGTTTATAAGTTCTCTTTCTCAAATCAAACAAAACTTGATCCGGGCTATCCCTCCCGGAACAGAAAGGTTAGCACTGGCTTTTATTCCCATCTCAGTCGTTGTTAAGCAGGCCCAATGGCTGTCATTGTCACACTTTTCTGGCCAAGGGCCGCACTAGGCCACACTTTTCGGGTCAAGGGCCTTTTATATTTATATTTATATACATAGGCACCATCAGGGCCGCCGCTATCTGTCATGAACGCCTGCGTGTGTTTTGCACACCTTCACTCACACAGATACCGGCCGCGTCCCACAGATTGAGAACCACTTGACCCTTTCATTTATGAACATGTCTAGTTAAAACTAAGGAATACTGGACACTGCATATTCGAGAGATATGTTATCATTAGTTCATTGTGTCACTTCACGGAGATACACTTAATATTGAACAGGCTATTTAATTCCTTATATTATGTTACTACTACTAGGTAGCTAATAGATAACACTATTTGATATGTAGGCGAATTTCTTTGTCTTTCTTGCGCATCAAAACTTAGCAACGGATGGACATTATTTTTGTTACGAAGGTTGTAGAACCAATGGAGTACCTATGTACGTATTATGGTAATTGTTTCGAGAAAATATTATCGAAATGTCGTGAGAAAACATGTTTTAATCAAATTAAACGGCGTTAAGGGCGCAGTAATGGTAGGGGAAGTCCGGGAGAGTTGAACCGCTTTTTTTTAAAGTATCATATTTTCTAAATAAGGAGGCTTAGTGATTCAATTATAATAATAAACGATAGCTTATTTATTTAAGTTTACTTATGCGTATTTAGATTTTCCATATTATATTACTGAAATATGTTATACACATTTTAATAAAAAATGGGATATGATTCAACTCTCCCCACCCTATGGGACACTTGAACCGGGGTCTGGGGAGAGTTGACCACTGCTTTTTAAAGGTACAAAATACAAAATAAAAACATTTTACAGCTTAAATCACAAGTTTATTAACCAAAAGATTACAAAATGAAATGAAATTCTAACGAAACACAGTCACACACTCTTCTCATAAGGATAAATAAACAATACTTTGACATACTCTTAAGCATTCCATAGGCATCATAATTATTAAACATTTTATTAATAAAATTAAATATTTAACGTTTCTCTAATAAAACTTCTTACTCTTTCTTGATATTTCTTACCATTTTGTTTCAATTATATACTTATTCTTATCATTTAGTATCATTAATTAGCCTTAATTAGGACTACTTTCAGTCAGCTGGTAACCAAAAATTTTATCAATGTTATTCTTTAAGATGCACCGTCCTTTACCTCACGTATAGCATTTTCTAATTCTGTAATGATATAAGTATATTTTTCTTTTCGGTATTTTTTCGGATGGTTTGTATTGAAATTATATATTTCATTCAATTAGTCTGCAATAAAATATAAAATTACACATAAAAACAAACAAAATAAAAATAAGACTTGTTGTATTAAGGTTCCCGAATTGTTTTTAAATTTCGTCAAAAAGTTTAAAATTTATATATCTGTAAAGTAAAACTCCAAATATCTTCATACAAATACTATACATGGGAGACATGAACCACTGAGCATATCTCCCGCACCCGTCATGGTGCAACTCTCCCGCATATACTACTTTGACATTAAATTCTACCCACAGAAAAAACAATCAACGTAATCGAAACAACACTTAGCACACGTCAAACTATAATAATCAGGCAATAAAATAGTAATATCACTCAATACTCACCTCTATAAACACGGCCGCAATATCAAAACTACAAAAAAATTTAAAATCTACTCCGCCATAACAAAAACACCTTTTCGAATCTGACAGCCAAACAAACCGGCCATTGTTAAAAATGGCGCCGTGCTTGTCATTGGCCTCCCGCGCCCTATCAATGACCGTCTTGACGTTTCATTAGCGCAAAATTTAAGTCGAGTTTTAAAAGGTGGTTCAACTCTCCCATCTGGGCAAGTCTCCCGGATTCCCCCTATGCGGTGTGACCATGGAGCAAATATAAATAGGAGACGTTGTATGTAGATTTCCCTAAGAAAGAACGCGTGATAATTTGCGGGGCGAGGGGGTGTTAGATCCCGCCCACTTTTTTATTTTCCATTTAACGGTCAATAGCAAAACTACTTGTTTCGTTCTATATTGACTTTGCTATGTAGTTTAACTGTCTCACACTAGATGTCAATAAATGTAGGATATAACAGGGACGTACTCAAAATATAAGAATAGTGTCGCCATCTTATGTCGAGTAGACAGCAGTTCATCCTTGTCTTTGAAAATGTGAACGTCCATAACGCTGTGCACAGGACGGGCGCCGACGGTAGACTGACTTTAGGCCACGCCTACTGTGATGACGTCAGGACCTAGTTATGTTACAGTGCACAGTTGCTTAAGCCGTCTCCTCTCTATATTTGCTTCATGGGTGTGACTCTGAATACGTACCTAATAAATCTTTGCAGTCGTTAGAAATAAGCTTCGCAAAGCAAACCGAGCATTTAAAAGTCGATAAATCTGCAAATAATGACGTCACGTCACGAGAGTTAAATTTACGTTTTCTGGTAGGAAATCCTCACTTCTACCCCCATTTCATTAGATAGCTGATTATAAAATACCTACTTATAAACATACCTTTAAAGTCAACTTTCTTTTAACTTAAAGTAAACTTGCTTTTAATGGATTAAAAGAAGGAGAAGGTTCTCAATTCAAATGTAATTTCTGTGTGTCACCTCAAACTATCTCTATGCTTCAAACCTATTTACTGGGTGAACCGATTTGTGTAACTCTTTTTACATTTTGACAGCCTGTCGTGTATGCGATCCCATTTTTTCGTCATGTGAGAAGTAGTTTTTAAGAAGGTATACCCACTAATAATAATGCGTAGTTATTTATTCAACCTCGACTATTTATCGATATAAAAATCACTGTCTCGCGTCCTAATTTGTAAACTATTAACATTGGATAATCCATACTAATATTATAAATGTGAAAGTGTGTGTGTGTCATAATCCGTTTTAAGTGTGACTGTCCTCTGTTTCCAGGTAAAACAAGCTCTCTAATCAGCATATCGGAGGCGTTGGTGCCGGTGATCTACTCGCCAGTGTACAGCAAGGTGTACCTGTCTACTCTGTCGTCGTTCCCTGGCGCGTTCTACCTCATCAGCGCTCTGCTAGCACTGCCTGCTATAGCCATGTTATTGTGAGTATGGTGTGGTTGCCCAACTGCAACATTTTTTAATGAAAAAAAAAAAATTTTACGTTACCTTGAGAATTACTTTAGAATAATGTTTCTAAAACTATTCTTACATTGTTAGATAGGTAGTAACGATAATAAAAATTAAGAAAATGGCAATAAAGAAATATCTGAGTTTTAAGTATAATAAAATTATGTTAATGCCAACACATTCACTCACCACAAATAAGACATCATCTAAATAAAATAAATTACTTAAATAAAACATTAAACCGACGCACTCGAGACAAACATTTATCAGTCACATAAAATGTCTACCTACCTTGGCTGGGAATCAAACCCAAATCACCTCACAACTCACAACAGCCCCCTCACAACACACTCAGGGTCTCTACCAACTAGGCTATCAATCATCGAGGTCATCAATTAATGTCAAAAGTCGACAAAGTCAAAAGACGTCGATACATCGCGGCTATCTTTCGAGTTGTTGAGTTGAAGCGATGATGAACTCTAGTAGGTAGTACATTTAATAAGTACCACTACAGAGACAAGCAAATCTTAACTACAGCTAGAAAGTACGAATAGTACTAGCTTAAATACAGCACTAATTATAGCTAATACTTAGTGAATACGTTAATAGTATGATTTTAATCCAATCCCTGATCCTGTCAGAAAGGAGTGGAGATGCATGCCACATCCCTACTGACGACCACGAACGTTCGGCCAGGAATGTAACGTTGAAAAAGATGATTTTATAATCAGTCAAGTTGTCCAAAATATCAACTTACACGTAAAACATATACCTACTACCCAACCATTTTAATTATAATTATGACAAAATAGTACAGTCTTAATTAATGTAAACAATTTAGGGTACAATTAAAAGGGTTTTTTTTCTTTACACTAAGTAAGTACACTTCTTTAATTCTTTACACTAGTATTTCACCATAAGAGAACACATTCTCTGTTTATTTGAGTAAAGTAGAAGCGAAAAATAAAAGGTATTATATAAGGTATTGAAACTTTAATGATTTTTTATAGGTAACTATCAATTACATTAATACTAGGTAGATCCCGGAATCCTACATCGGATAGAGGTCCTAGAGGTTGATATAATATTGATTACATATACTTATTGGTTGATGTCCAAACTTAGCTTCTCATTTCTTAAGCTTAGCTTGACATCATCTTGTATCTCCGTAAAATTGAAAAATTCAAAAAGTGTTTCTGTAGGTATAGGTACAGTTACTCACATACTTACTTTTGTATAGTAGAGATGTTCTTACGAAAATATTTAAAAAAAACCCACTTTGGTTATGTCAAGTTAACAAATTGTTTCAACCTATTAATAGCCTAATAAAGGACCAAGTCTGTTCTCTGAACCTAAGCCTAAGTAGGCCTACTTAGATCTCCATATGCGTGCTCTAGAGCTCTACCATGATGCACCGACGTGGTGATTGGTGAACTCCTTTTACCCATTATTTATTTATTAATAACTGACGTCTGAGCACGGGTCTCTACTATGAGTAGACATAACCTCAGCTGCTATAGCTTAACTCCGTCGATCACATAATAATATCCACTTGACACTTTTTCAAAATACCTAAAAAAATACTCTCAAGCTCGTCTTGGCGGGGGCACGACCATGCCTCCAGATAAAAATATATATTTTGCCTACCCAAAACAGAATGACTTCAGTCAATTTAATTTAAAACCTATGTATACCTAAGGTGTCATTCAGCCGTTGTTGCATTAAAAAAAAGTATAAGTGAATTTTATTCAAATTGTACTTAATAATAAAATTGTCCATTACTGGTGCAAATACTACAGATCCATCGTAGTAGTATCAGCAGTGGGCCACGTTCTAAATACAAAGATTACCTACTCTAGTAATGACTGCATTTCGACACCAGTGCAAAAAAGAGGCCTTGCGGTTGACTTAATTCGCCCTTATTTCTGTCAATGATCGATTTCTAATCATTACCTTGAACTGTATTTTCTATTTCTGTATTAATCTGTAAATAGTGAACCTTACTCGCCCTTCCTACCATGGAATGGAAAGCTACCGGTAATAGACAATGATATTACAAAAAAAGGTAAGGTGGTATTTCCGGTACTACCGTACCAATAGGTATATTCCAAAATTAAATTCGAATTCGAATTCTAAAAAATAACCGGACCACTTATTTGCAGATTGTTTAGGTAAACCTGTTTACCTAATCTTGATGCATACTAAGCATATCCTACCCAACTTTTAAGGATAGTCATCCAATAATCCTTATACCTACCTAGTTTCGTCTTGTCCATCCATAGCTTATCCTATTACAAAGCTGTATTCTGGAATACCAAACAAGAGTTGCTTGAGTAGTGTAAAGAAGCACTAAGAAAGTGTGTTTGGGCATTTATCCCCAAAGTCTTGCATGCTACCTAAATCTTCGGCCCTAAAGGAGTTGAGGCTTTGGACCGTAAAGGATTATACAAAACCTTCCCATATTTCGGTTTGCACTAACTTCACTAATGCACACGTCCTCAGTGCTGAGGAGATTCGAGCCCTGTATCAGACATTGAAAGATTGAAGCCACATGAATTGAAGAAAATTCTCAATAAATTATTATACATAGCTGCATTTTTGTTTACCTCAATATACCTAATCGTACCATTGTTTCTTGATAGATGACTTTATGTAGTTATCATTTCTCTGTTATACCTAGGCTTATTGCGCAAGGTGTATCCGAACGACGAACAAGTCACGTAACCGTAATGATTCATTCTTGATCTTATTCAGTCATGTTGATAAAACTTGTCTGTTTTCAGTACGTCACTAGTAGGTACAGTTACCTGAGCGGTTCACGTAATACGCACAATAATAATAATAATAATAATAATAAATCTTTATTTCAGACAATATACACACATTTACAAAGTAAAATGTATGTACAGAGGTCCATATCATAAATACCTTACAGACTAACATACATAAAAATATAAAACTTAAAACTACGAGTCACGAATTCGCGGCGACGTGAAGCGCTGGCGCTGGCCCGGTGACCTCCGGGGGTGGTCGACGCCCGCGGAACTTGCGAAACACGACCCCCTTAGGCCACAGCTCCTCCTTCAGGAAGACCGACAGGTGTTCAGACGGTACGCGTAACACAAAGGAATTGAAGTTCACTGCGTTACGCGATTTCAGTTTCTCGACAAACACCCGGAACTTCGTCTTTATCTCCAGGTACTCCGCAATATCGGACGCCTTCGAAGTGTAATGAAGACGGGAGACATAGACGTGCGTCACAGGGACGGCGGGACGTAGCAGATGGTTCGGTCCGGTCGGCGCTGTACCACATTGGTTCCGACAAAGAGGTTTCCTCTTCTTCCGCTCCACTTTGATGAAACCATCTTTGTCAGTCTGACCCTGGGGCACAGCACAACGAGGGGGCTCGATGCGGAGATTCACGCTATCCCTCTCTGTCCTCTTCTTAGTCCGCTTCTCGGATTGCTGGCGAACAACAGCTGCGGCGTAGTCACGTTGAGGTGTAGACGTGACGACACTAGGCAACACCTCGGCAGGGGGAGGTGGGGGACGGGCGACACATACGTCACCGCTTGCGCGTGCGGGGACAGCAGCCGGCGGCGACTCAAGTTTCGCTGACTCGAAACTTGCTGACGAACAGTTGCCTGCCCCGCGACGGACGTTGATGTTGATGGCCTCCGGTGACCTACATACCGCCGAAGTCTTGCGTAACGCCGCTACTTCAGCCCGTAGATCCTCGATGGTGTTTTGGGAGGCTTCCAACTTCAACACCACTTCCGCCAGGCTTGCTTTCAGGGTTGTAATGTCCTTCAGCAGCCTGGTGAAATCGACGTGGTCAAACGTGACGGGCGGCAACTTGCTCAGGTTCCTCGCCACGAAAGTCGGCACATCGTCGGGATCAGTCACCTTCAGAAGGTTGATGATGTCCTGTAGTGACTTCTCTCCCGTTTCGTCCTTCCTGCGTTCCTTCATCCGGTCGATCTGTCCGAGCGACTTATACAGAAGCGTCTTCGCCTGGACTATCTCTTCGCAGGTGAAGTGAAGGTGAACAATAGACTTTTGACTTTTTTTATAAGGTATCGTTTATTCTGTTTTTGCATGTAGCTATTTTAAATTATACCTACTACTAGCTTTTGCCCGCGGCTTCGCCCGCGTGGAATTCGTTTATATCGCGAACCGGGGAAGTGGGGGAGAAAGTACGTCATCAACTATCTTCCTGGGAAAATTCATCAAAATCGTTGTTTTCATACAAACTTTCATCCCCTATTTCAAGCCTTTAGGGGTTGATTTTAAAAAAAAAATTAGCCTATGTGTGACTCTGGGTCTTCAAATATTTTCATTCCGAATTTCATCCAAATCGGACTGGTGGTTTAGTCGTGAAAACGTTACAGACAGACTTTCGCATTTATAATACTATATGTGTGTGCCCGCGCAGGAGTTTATTCCGCGTAACTCCAGATCCCGCGGGATTTCCAGGAAGACAGACTTGTTAGTTTTATATTAATGTTTGTTTAGAAGCTATTTATACCCCATACGCGAAGAAGGTTTTCCCGCGTAAATTCCGATCCCGCGGGATTTCTGAAAATATCCTATATGTTAATCTAAGTTGCCCTCTTTGTGTGTGCCCGCTACTTCGTACGCGCAGGAGTTTATTCCGCGTAACTCCAGATCCCGCGGGATTTCCGGGAAGACAGACTTGTTAGTTTTATATTAATGTTTGTTAGTTTTATATTAATGTTTGTTTAGAAGCTATTTATACCCCATACGCGAAGAAGGTTTTCCCGCGTAAATTCCGATCCCGCGGGATTTCTGGGATAAAAAATATCCTATATGTTAATCTAAGTTGCCCTCTATGCGTGTGCCCGCTACTTCGTACGCGCAGGAGTTTATTCCGCGTAACTCCAGATCCCGCGGGATTTCCGGGAAGACAGACTTGTTAGTTTTATATTAATGTTTGTTAGTTTTATATTAATGTTTGTTTAGAAGCTATTTATACCCCATACGTGAAGAAGGTTTTCCCGCGTAAATTCCGATCCCGCGGGATTTCTGGGATAAAAAATATCCTATATGTTAATCTAAGTTGCCCTCTATGTGTGTGCCAAATTTCATGAAAATCGGTTCAGTAGTTTTTGCGTGAAGGAGTAACAAAGCTATTTATACCCCATATGTGAAGAAGGTTTTCCCGCGTAAATTCCGATCCCGCGGGATTTCTGGGATAAAAAATATCCTATATGTTAATCTAAGTTGCCCTCTATGTGTGTGCCAAATTTCATGAAAATCGGTTCAGTAGTTTTTGCGTGAAGGAGTAACAAACAAACAAACAAACAAATACACAAACTTTCACATTTATAATATTAATAGGATTGATGTTTTTATTGTCGATTAGACAACTTACTCGGAAAGGTTAAACATTACGAGTGTTCGCTTGGTGACCGAATTTCGATCACAGTAGTTATTGATATGAGGAAGGTAATAATATCTAATATATTATTTATCTGTATGTTTACATTTTTTTATTCTTGTACATTCATTAATGCACATAATATATCTAAGATCTTTATATTATTTATTAGATACTAAAAAGAATTAGCAAAAAATATTTATGCAATTTTTGTATCGGAGCACTTTTTAGGTTATGTTGATATTAAATGTCAATTTGATACTCATCCATTTACAGATCAATAGGCTATTAACTGTAAATCGGCCATAGTGAGGTTAAAATATTATTTAGGTAGACCTACCAACAGAAAATATTTAATGAAAATACAACGTATGGTGACAGGGCTTTTTACCCGGCTAGCAAAGAGTTCTAGAATCAACGGCCTTACAATTATATAGACATTTTTATTATTAAGTAGGTAAGAGTAATTCCGAAATATCTGTGACATTACTAATAGCTATATTATTTCAAATTTTCTACGTGCAATAAAACGTATTTTGAAACGTTAGGAAATATAATAGTACTGATAAATTTAACCTAGTGATTGGTAATTGGTTGAGAAAGCTGTCGTTGTTTATTTATCTGGTTTTTTGTTTGAAATGTACCTTTGATAATAAATATGATTGTAGGTACCTAAGTATTAAGTACCTACCTATGTACCTTCAGTTACTATAGGGAACATGTTATTAGTCCAAATGAACCAACTCCCTTATAAAAATATTTCATCATAGGGACACAGGTAGGTAGATACGGTCAGGAAACTAAAATTTAGGTACTGTTATATAATACCTAATTTTATTTCATATTTAATTTTTTTTTTTTTTATTTCTTATAAGATAGTGCTTGACAACGATCCCACCTGATGGTAAGTGGAGATGAAGCCATAGTGATGAGCGCACTAACTTAGATAAAGCCTATTCACTCTCATTTATTTAATTTCATTTTACCTATTACTTACACAAATTTTGTACATCGTTATCATAAGATATACCTACTTAATGGTTTTAAACACTAAGTTGACTTTGGCTTACTACTCAGGTATAAACAGATAGGTAGGTAAAGAAAAACAAAAGGCGATTTCAACCTAATCACGAACGTATTCTTTCAGCGAGAAATTTCATGAAATTAGAAGGTGTCAATTAATATGTAAAGTGTGTCTAAGACGTAGGGGAATTAAAGTAATTGGATCTTGGTAATTCCATTCGAGACTTCAAGTTCTGAAAGTTAAGTATGTAATTTGTAGATTTTATTGGCAATAAGTAGAAGCTAATTCTCTTTTGAAGTTCATTGTGCTTCAAATACGTAGAGTACCTACGTATGTATAGTCACGAATCTAATGTAGAGCAAGGTTTTAACTTAAAACATCTAAGTTAATATATTTTTGTAGTTTTGTGGGTAGGTATATTTTTGTATTAAAATGGTAAGAAAAGGAATGGCAAAGAAAGCTAAACCAAAAATTTCCGGAGCATATTTTCACATATCTTTATGTATGTAAATCAATTTAAACTCATTCATTAATAAATGGTTATAAAATAAAAGTCAGATCAGTCTACTTTTCCTTACATAGGACATAGGACACATTTTTCAGAGACGCGCGGTCTTCAGTAACACACTTCTCAGTCCTCTAACAGATTTTTTGCTTTGCCACAAAAGTATAGGACAAAGTTTTCCTCTGTAAATGAGAAAAATATCAATTTATTACAATACCTACTTAGCTTAGTTGTACAAATTCTGTTGAAACATCTATACTTATAATAAATCTGTAGAGAGGTCAATTCTGTACATTAAATATATTTCCAAAATAACTATCAGGGGGTGATTAGGGATCGATACTGATGCCAAAAATGCAATCAGTAAAATTTTTGTCTGTCTGTCTGATGTATAACCGTTATAGAAACAAAAACTACTCGACGGATTTTAACGAAACTTGGTACAATTATTTTTCATACTCCCGCGCTGGTTATAGTATACTTTTCATCACGCTACAATCAATAGGAGCAGAGCAGTGAAGGGAAATGTTAGGGAAACGGGAGAAGTTACTCCATTTTTAACACGCTTTTATTAACTTCACCTGTATGTTTGTATGTTTGTATGTAACTTTACTCCATTTTCTTTAATATCTCCGGTGCCCAAAGGTCTTCTTGCTTCAAACTTATATAGCATCTGCAACTAATTATTCCCTAACTTTCTATACCATTTTCACGAAAATCCGACTACAATTTTCCGAGAAATAGCTGTTTTTCCTCATTTTTTTCTTAATTTTATACCTATACTTCCTTTAATATCTTCCGTGCCCCTCAACCGTTGTGCTTCAAACTCATAACTAACTTAAAGCTAACTGATCCCTAACTTCCTATACCTTTTCCACGAAAATCCATCGCGAATTTTCCGAGTTACAACTGTTTTTCCTTGATTTATACTAAATTCGTTCATTTTAAACCTACATTTCTGTTAATATCTTCCGTGCCCCTCAGGCGTTTTGCTTCAAATTCATAACGCACCTATAAACAGTTGATCCCTAATTTTCTAGACCCTTTCCACGCAAATCTATCGCGGATTTTCCTAAAAATAGGCGTTTTTCCTAACTTCTTTAATTTCCACCTTCCCTAGCCTATAACTTCACCTGTATGTTTGTATGTATGTTTGTATGTAACTCTCCTTCGCATAAAGAGACTACCATAATGATATTATTACACGCTTTATATTAGCTTCACTTGTATGTTTGTATGTTTGTATATTTGTTTGTAACCGACTTTTTTGGACGCGATTTTGACCCACTTTAAATGGCCAGATTTCGTTCAAACTTTGTAGATTTATCGAGTTCCGATGACATTACACTATTTTGATAAAATTATTCCAATTTTCAATATGCAAAATAAGATTTTAATTTTTTTACTCTCACACTACTGCCATCTATCCATTTGCTACTGCCATCTACCCATATTTACGGGCAACTAGCTGTAACTGCGTATTCAGTTTGACTGCGTACATTACGTTTTACTAGATGGCGTTGTTCTTCTGTTTATTTGAATTCTAAGTTATCACAGTAGATAGATCGATAGAGACCAAATAATAGTTTAAAATTATAAAAACAAGCTATTATAAATAAACAAAACTAAAAAGTCGAAAATAAATAATAGTTTAAAAAAACTAAAAAACACGCTTTTTATAGAATACTGAACTAAAAAAATAGAAAATAAGTTTCAATAAATTTAAATTAAGAATAGTGTTAAAAATTTCAACAAACATGAATTAATAATAGTGTAAATAAAGAAAATATTTTATTTAAAAAAAAGCGTGGGGTGCATGGTGTCATTTTGATAATATCTTAAAAAGCACCCTACGCTTTTTTTAAATAAAATATTTTCTTTATTTACACTATTATTAATTCATGTTTGTTGAAATTTTTAACACTATTCTTAATTTAAATTTATTGAAACTTATTTTCTATTTTTTTAGTTCAGTATTCTATAAAAAGCGTGTTTTTTAGTTTTTTTAAACTATTATTTATTTAAGCTTCCGTCGCGTGTGCAACCTTAATGGTTAAAGCTACACAGAAATCATGTATGACGGAAATGTTCTCCTTAAAATTATAATAAAAAATATTCCACGACAGCATATGTCTATCTTTTATGGTTGACTCACAATAACACGTTTAACTCCCGATAGCTTAGCAGTTCGAAGCTTTCTGATTAAGTATACCTATATTTTATCTACTCTTACGTTTATGACACTTAAGTGGGTGAAATAAAGGGGTGAAGTTTAAACGAAATTCACGCGGGCGAAGCCGCTGGCAAAAGCTAGTTAAAAAATAAACCTACAATGTACCTACACCTTGACCCCATAATCGTTGTAATATTATTAACAGGTAATAAAAACTAGGTAGGTAATACCTCTATTAAAGCACGTGCCACTGAGTGGATATAAGATAGGTAGGTACCTACCTAAGCGGAACAAAGGAAATGCAGTAGGTATCTATTTGAATACGTTAGATTAAGCAAGTTGGTAGTCGCAACAATCAATACACGTGCAATAACATTAATAATCAACTAACTAACTAAATTAACACAAATGCATTACTTAACCTAAAGATATAGGAGTAGATAGATACCTACACGGTAATAGGTAATAGGTAATAAACGCTCTACATATTTTTCTAAGTTTCATATAAACAAAATCTTAAAGGATAAAATAATAATATCAAGTAGGTAATCGAACTTATGTCTAATTTTAAATTACTTACACCTATGGTAGGTTATTAAATATTTATAAGCTTTGAATTAATAGTGTCGTCTGCTATAAGGTGACTCACGTCGTCGTCGTCGACGTCTGGTAAGGTGGTTATTATAAAAATGCGCGTATAAATATAAAAATTCTTGCATATAGGTAAGTTCCATCAATAATTCCGAAGTAGGTATATAGGTACCTATTCTAGTTTCTTGTAAGAGAGCAAAAATAATAAACACTTAGGTAGGTACCTACATACTCATACACCAGCAGAAAAATTCCTCGCGTCTCGCGACATAGACAACATAAAGTAAATATTATAAATACTTACACCGACAACTAGAGAACAAACATGTCTGTCATATAAATATCTGCCTCAACATGGACTTCTGAAGTGACAAATTAGTAATTTCACCTTGCACCTAGAAAGACTTTAGATAATTAATTGCATTATTTGCCTTCTATTGTCAGAAATAAACGAGCGCATTTTGACTCTTTATTATGCAAATCTATTTTTACGATCCTCCATTTCGGTTATCGTATAGGTAACTATCTCAGTATTGGGCTCGGGCGTCCTCAATCCTCTTACAGTGTGAATGGTACAGGCCATATTCCACCACGCTAGCAAAGTAAGGGTTGGCGGACTTCACACACCATAAAGAATAGGTTTAATGGAAAAATCTCAGGTGTGCAGGCAGGTATTCCAGGGATATTTTTGTTCAACCGAAACAAGTGATAATTTAATTTTCGAATGCAAAAATTTATTAGGTATACTAATTATATAATGTATTTTTGAAAATAAGAAGTATACAACATGATTCAAATCCGGACCTTCGTTTCGGGATTTCCACTTCAAACCACAGCTATCACTGTCTTAATGTTTAGATCCCTGACTGTTTATTATTTAATCATGAACTTATTGTTCCCTAAACGTTTTTATAAAACTCCATTTTAATACAGTTTTTTTTATTTCTTTACAGAACTATTACTATACTACGAAGGAATGATGCCTTGGAGAACGCCGCTCCGACTCCGACCAAGACTAAGGATAACGAAGTGACTCGATTTTAAATGAATTTGTATTATAATTACTACCTAAGTACCTATTTATTGTTAAGTTTTAATTATCGTGTACCTTCCTACCACAAAATCTCAATAAAGTTAAGGTTTGTAATTTTTTTTTTCGTATTATTATTTTATTCACCAATGGTAGAAAGCGCCACCTGTTGTCGAATAGCGACACCATTTTCAAACTGATGTTACTACAAAGTGGCAGGTAAAAAATGGAAGATACTAATAAAACGATAAGTTATGTGTTATGTTATTGGTGGGTCCACAGTCACACCCTACCACATCATTAATTTAATAGGTATTGATGTTACCGTTAATTTGCGTAAACCAGATAGAGTGCAGATTAACGAGGTATTCTGCAGATTATCTGGCTGAGTCAGTTAAAGTGGAAAAACTATAATTGAGTTCCTACATTAACTAGTTAATCTGCAGACTAACGACCATGCATACGGTAAAGTCTATATCTATAAAATAGGTTCTTGTTTGATCGTCAATTGTTAAAAACGAGTAACATTGAACGGAAACATAAAAATTGAGTTGATTTTTGATATAAAACAATTAATACTCATTTGCATTACTACTCAGTCAAATTCTTCAAGGTAGGTAGGTCGAATTGGTTACAGAACCGAATTAGCCTACACCTACTCCACGTAGTCTTGTATGCCCTACCCCTAGAGTGTTTTTTAGAACCCGGAGGCGCGGAGGGAGGGTAGCCCCCGCCCGCTGTAACAAAACGCAGATACTCGGGCGAGCCGGAGCGGCTGAGGCTGGTCGCCGAAGGCGACCAGCAAGCCGAAGCTGCGCAGGCGAGCGTGGATGTCTGTGCTTTGTTACGCAAGGGCGAAGGGGCTACACCTTCCGCAGCGCCGGAGACGTGACGGTTCGAAATTATGCCCTATTTTCCGCGTTTTTACGATTCAAACAAATCTCGATCGAACGCATGAATGACATGAATTTAATTTTGATTTGAATTTGAATTGGAACGCTTTTCTGGATGAGTTCCAGTACTTAGTTCTTTTGACGGATATTATTTTTTTATACATAATAGATTCCTAGAATCGTGTTATTAACATTTAGGTCTATTTTTATGACGGGTCTAGTGATCACGGGACTAAAAAAATCACAAAACTAAAAAATATTTGAATTCTCTATATACTTAGTGGTTATTTTGATGATGATTTGGATGAATGCTCCTGAATCTTTTTTGTTTACAAATATGAGATATTTCATTGTAATAGTTTTAAAAATAAGACATGGTATAAATGATACAAATCATTCTTTTATGGGACACAGCCTTTTTATTTCACTAAATTAACAAATTACAAATATTACATAATACAAATAGGTAGTTCATAATTTAACACACTTGATTTACAATAGATACAGGAATAAATATTAATTATACAGTTATAACTCGGACAGAACGCTTGATTTACTTTTTAGAAGTTGTGTATAATGATATTATCAAATTGAGTTAAATTTTTCTTAAAACGGTACTTATATTAAAAATAGGCTTTTTCTTTACATTGAATAGTGCTAACTTTTGACTAGTCGTAAATGAAACTTTACCCAATAATATTGTTCAGTTAAGTAAATATTTCAGTTATAATTGTTATATTAATGACAGGATAGACATTGGTACAGACAGACAGATATTGGGTGTAGTTAACTTTATAGTATTAACCCTACAAAACTTAATAATTATAGCTTATCTTGTGACATATAATGTACATAAGTAGGTGCAAAGGTTAAAGTATGTCATTAAGGCACTTCTCACATTACGCTATTTATTAGCTACGCGACTGCGACGCAATCCCAAAATTCTATGTATCTGACACTTTTGACCGACAGGAGTCGCATCGTAGACACGTCTCCTGTCATTGAAAAGTGTCAGATACAAACAAAGGAGGATGGGCACAAATGTATGGAATCTGGTACCGGCACCAATCAGAGTAAATGATACGTCGTTGGAAAGGTATTTTTGTGTAGATTGTGAATTTACATGTCGCTAGTCCTGGTTCATTGTCCGATCGCAGTAATCCTACTTGAAAGTTATATATTTTTGGTACTAAGTATACAAGAAACTTTTTGCAATAACTCAACGAACGACTGAAAGTGAAAGTCATACATACGTGTATTTATATGTTTATATTGTATATTAGATAAATCACTCATAAAGGCTGATGTACATTGATACAGTTGCTGGCGCCAGCACCACTTGATTCCGGCGCTAGATAAGCACTGTAACATCAATGTAAACATGTTAGAATTCAGTCCAGCAAGCAGTATCCAGCACTGGATCGAAATAGACTGGCTGCCTATTTTTTGATCCAGTGACAGCGCACGCTGCGCAGCCAGAGACACTGGATCCGTGTTAACACTATGCGCCGGTGATCGCCACTGATTGCCAGTGATTCAGTGCCAGTGTTAATGCAGAGCTGGAATCCAGAGATGTTGGCGCCAGCTGCTGTATCAACGTAAATCGGCCTTAACTGAAAAAATTCTAAACTGATTTTATTGTGTATTTATTGTTACAGAATTTTATCTATTAATTGAATATTAATAAGCTCTAAATCTGTGCAAAAATCTTAAAAATCGGTTGAGCTACGCCAAAGATATGAGTTTTAAATCCTAATTCTAACTAAATATTCCGTATCTTCTGAAGGCTATATTTCAAAACGGACAATTTGTACGGGTTTGTCGCCATAGTAATTTTTTGTACTCTTGAAAAGACCTTTCAAACGACACTAAAGTCATTTTGATTGGACATGGGTACCAAAACGCCCATCCTCCTTTTGGATTGCGTTGCAGTCGCGTAGCTCATAAATAGCGTTGTGTGAGAAGTGCCTAAGCCTTTGCCCTAATTTTATAAGATGCGAATCAGTGAGTGATCTAAACTGGCATGTCAACATGACACTGAACAAGAACTTATGATCCATATAATACAGACACTCACTTTATTATGTAGATAATGTTCACCTGTTGTAATTCATTCATTAAGAAATAAACTGATTATTTTGACATAAGTTCAACAAATAATTGAAGCCAATGAAAGCAATATGATCTAAACATTTAGACCACAAGAGCTCAAGACATCCCTAGTAACAATACCGAGGTCAAAGTCAGTGTTACATTAAAATTCTATCCAAATATACTTATATATTCTAATAAATGTTTTGGGCGAGAATGTCTGTGTGCGTGAGGTGTGTAGCGGAGGCGCGTGAGCAATAAAGTTAACGACGTAACGTAGTTAATCGTTTATTGAACGAAAGCACAAAGAAATAAAAGTACATCTACACCGTTAACACAGCACGAGATAATCCACAAATAAAAGAAGGAGAAGAGCACATCCAATAGGCACAGAATGTAAGCACAAGCAATAGTCTAAACACTAGAACACGGAATAACAAGTTAGGGCACAGCGTAAGCACTAGGTACATGCGAGGTAGTGCTGACTGCGGTGCCAGCCAGCCGAGCAAATGACTGCGTGCGCGCGGTTCCACGCGCGCGGGGCGCAGGGAAAGGGCAGTGAAACGCTTCGGCTGGCGCCGGCTATACTCGGCTCGTCTCGGCGGCGAGGCGAGCGCGTTGGAAACTCCGCGGCGCTCCAGATTCGATTCTGTGGAGTGTCGCTGTCCGTGCTCGTGTGAGATATGTATGTATGTAGTATGTATGTGTGTGATGAATAACATAAACATAATATAATACATAAGTGTATGTGTATGTGTGAGTGTGTGATATATAATAAACTACATATACATAATGCCAATGTGGGACGAAGGTTCCCACAATGTATACTACATTCTTCTCTTAATATATCTAAAACTTGAGTTTGAAGTTTGGTTTAGATACTGCCTTGTCCTCCGGTGATTTGTTGTTTATTAACATCTTGATGTACTTCCCCTGCTGAGACAATGGCAGAGTTAACCCCAATGCTTTGCAGTTACGTATAATTTCTGTGCACCCATGCAAGTCACGATTTCTCACTGTAATCATACAAGTTATAAGATATTATGAAATCAATACTATGGATAAAATTAACTGTGTAGTTATATTTATCCACAAAGGAAACATGTATGGAACCAATTATGAATTTACAATTTTTTCTTTTAACAAAAATAAAAGTAATTGAAACTTTTGACAAGTATAATTTCTTTTTCATTCACAAAATTAGAGCGTTAATTAACATGTTACAGTACTGTTATCTCACGAAGTGACGCGCGCTTTACTTGTGGTAACCAAGTTCACATAAACGCTGTAAATGTGTGTGGAAGCATAGGAGCTATCAGTACCGTCTGAGAAGAAGAAAAATATAGTTACCCAAATTAATTCAAAGTACCTGGTTGACCGAGCTTTGCTCGGTTGAAATTATATTTAGTATGAATCGCATACTGATAAAATATGAATAATGTTCTTCGATCTTTCCGACATAATATGAGTTTAAAAAGAATTGCGTGTACTTATGTACGCACGTAAGAAGTTATACTTCTTTGGCATCATTAATAATAAATATTCAACGTTAATAATTTTGACAGCTGTCATCCGAAATGTAGGTCTCAACCAGACCTACAACTTTCCCAAAGACACCAGTGCTCCAGGAGCAGCCGTTGCCGGGATATCTCGGTTCGAAGTTTGACAGCTGTCATTGGAAATGTAGGTCTTGACGAGACCTACAACTTTCCCAAAGACACCAGTGCTCCAGGAGCAGCCGTTGCCGGGATATCTCGGTTCGAAGTTTGACAGCTGTCATTGGAAATGTAGGTCTCAACCAGACCTACAACTTTCCCAAAGACACCAGTGCTCCAGGAGCAGCCGTTGCCGGGATATCTCGGTTCGAAGTTTGACAGCTGTCATTGGAAATGTAGGTCTTGACGAGACCTACAACTTTCCCAAAGACACCAGTGCTCCAGGAGCAGCCGTTGCCGGGATATCTCGGTTCGAAGTTTGACAGCTGTCATTGGAAATGTAGATCTCAACCAGACCTACAACTTTCCCAAAGACACCAGTGCTCCAGGAGCAGCCGTTGCCGGGATATCTCCGTTCGAAGTTTGACAGCTGTCATTGGAAATGTAGGTCTTGACGAGACCTACAACTTTCCCAAAGACACCAGTGCTCCAGGAGCAGCCGTTGCCGGGATATCTCGGTTCGAAGTTTGACAGCTGTCATTGGAAATGTAGGTCTTGACGAGACCTACAACTTTCCCAAAGACACCAGTGCTCCAGGAGCAGCCGTTGCCGGGATATCTCGGTTCGAAGTTTGACAGCTGTCATTGGAAATGTAGGTCTCAACCAGACCTACAACTTTCCCAAAGACACCAGTGCTCCAGGAGCAGCCGTTGCCGGGATATCTCGGTTCGAAGTTTGACAGCTGTCATTGGAAATGTAGGTCTTGACGAGACCTACAACTTTCCCAAAGACACCAGTGCTCCAGGAGCAGCCGTTGCCGGGATATCTCGGTTCGAAGTTTGACAGCTGTCATTGGAAATGTAGGTCTCAACCAGACCTACAACTTTCCCAAAGACACCAGTGCTCCAGGAGCAGCCGTTGCCGGGATATCTCGGTTCGAAGTTTGACAGCTGTCATTGGAAATGTAGGTCTTGACGAGACCTACAACTTTCCCAAAGACACCAGTGCTCCAGGAGCAGCCGTTGCCGGGATATCTCGGTTCGAAGTTTGACAGCTGTCATCCGAAATGTAGATCTCAACCAGACCTACAACTTTCCCAAAGACACCCGTGCTCCAGAAGCAGCCGTTGCCGGGATATCTCGGTTCGAAGTTTGACAGCTGTCATTGGAAATGTAGGTCTCAACCAGACCTACAACTTTCCCAAAGACACCAGTGCTCCAGGTCAGTATGATGTTTACAAACAGTACCTCAAAGAAGTTATCCTAATGTTTCATAGATGGCGTCAGTATGATGTTTTTAAAATCTCTTTATCTCGGGAACCGAGCTTTTCTCGAACCTGGGACCTTGATAAATCGATTCCTTGAGCCGAAAACCCCCTAATCTGTAACTTTCATGAAAATCTTTGCAGCCGTTTCCGAGATCGTGAAAATAAATAAATAAATATACAAGAATTGCTCGTTTAAAGATATTAGATTTAAAAATACAATATTCCATCAGTTAAGATTTATGTACTAACCTTACTCGTCTCCACGCACACATTCTTAGTGTGTTTTTACAAATGATTACCACTTGTAAAGCGCATGTTGCTTCAAGAGATTAAAATACTATAAGATGAAGGTGTAGCAGTAACATATGGCAACCACAAACGCAAGGAAACTTAATGTGGGGCTAAGAGTATGTAATATAGTTTATGTGTAAAAAACTTACATTTATGGGCAAAGAGAACTTCCAGGACTTTAACATATTCATCCATCATTTTATACTTGAGTAAATTCTGCAAGAGTCTCAAAACTGCATCATCATTGAATTCTTGGAGAATCATTATACTGAAGGCTGTAGCCCTGGAAAATTTAAAAGAGTAATAAGCGTCTCATTCATTATTTTTTCTGTATGACTGTATTGCCAGATTGCCACCAAGAATCAGGGCCCTCATTCTGCTAATTTATGATAAATATGCCAAAAATAAATACATATTTAGAGGACAGTGGCATGTACCACACATATTGTGAAAGTCAGTGGGAATTTTATTGACCATGAAGATGACAATAAACAGCATAATCATGTTGGCATAGACATAAATTTATGTATTTACAAAGGAGCAATTCAGCTTGGCCTCAACAATGGACAGTGTCTGTGATCTGCCAATACCTTCAACTTAATGAATTCAGTTAATAAATAAATCATTACATCATATTATTATAATATCATACTCACTTATCTCTTACAATATCTTGCAAATGTGTAGAGGCTTCTAGAAGTTCATCTGCTAGCATCTGATCAGAAAACCAGGTGCTAGACCAACAGTTATGCCAAAAGCAAACCAATGGATAGTGGTCATTATAACGCTCACTAAATTCTAAAATATACTTCTTAAAAATCACTAAAGATGCCTCCGACCTGTTCAATACTGAATCTTGAATCAGCTCTCTTAAGATAATCCTGTAGAAGCTTCTTAAACCAGTAAACTTTTTATAACAGTGCTTAATAATAATAAGGCCTTTCTCGGAGTTACCTTTCATGCACTGGGCTTTTGCTACGTAATGAAGGAACTCCCCATTCCGTTTGTACAAGTATGGGTCTAATTTCACAGCATATTTCTGCATTAATATAACAGCATCCACTTTTCCAGATACACTTGCATTTCTAAACAACCTTTTCAATACACTTTCACTGATCAATATTTTCTTTTGTAAACAATATGTAAATACATCTGAAAATTGTTTATTTTTATTCTTGGCAAGTAGATCTAACAAAAGGCTTTCTAATTGTTCGCGGCTTAACGCTGTGACATCTATGATTTGGTCACTATTGTCAATTTTCATAAAGTGCCTAAGACTCAAATCATTTACATTAAATAGGTTATTTTTTACTTTCTTTCGATGCCTTTGTAAGAAATCATTGCATAAAACGTCTATCGTATCTATTGAAACAGCATTTGAGAAATATTTTACCTGAAATAAATATCTTTGAGCCACTTTTCTAACGAGGATTCGGTGGTAACTCATCATCATGATTTTTGTCTGGTCTGGTTCAGCAATTAAAACTAACTTAATTATTTGTTTAATAGGTCTTTATAGGTACTACATGATATCTACCAGCTTTGTGATACTAATAAAATATCAAATTAAGATAAGAACCAAATCGAAGATATGAAAAACAACATTGATACCTCTGACTCTGACACACCTTACCTATGTGCAGGGTTGGATTCAGAGCTTCAGAAAATTATTGTCTATGGAAATTAAAATTATACTACTTTTCAAAAAATTATACTACGTTTCTTCTTTTGTGTTTTTGTCTGGGATTTAATAGAAATCTTTTGATAATTACAAATGTTTTATTATACTTAGGTAGAGTTTGGTTAACCAAAGCTAAACCCAATGTTTTTTGCAGCGCCAACACTGTGACAAAATGTCAACAATCAACATGGCTTCTCTTAGACACTTTGATCCTTTTTGAAGATAGATAAACTCAAAAATTCAAAAATTATCTTTTTTGACACTAGTCAAAAAATAGTAAATCACTCCGACAAAAAATACGATTGGTTAGTACCAATCGTATTTTTTGTTTCATACACTCTTTCCTCATTGCCAATATCACGCTTAGTTCCTACTTCCGATTGTATTTTGTTTTTTATAAATTTTAAAAAGCATCAAACCTTTTTTTCCTGGTATATTCTGTGTTACCATATGCTTATTCTTTAAATATAACGCGCTTTGCTTGGTTCAGCTTTGGATAGCCAGACTCTTACTTACAAATTAACAGAACTCGACTCAGTCAAATTGAGGCAATTGGACGTTACTCTCAGATAATTCGTCGATTGGAATTTCGTCTTTAGCTTAACACGATGGGATTCCCCAGCGGGGAATCACCGCCATTGCTTGATTTGGTATTGCCATAGTATTTGTTACAAAAATCTGATATTGTAGGATAATTATTAACAAAAAAATAAAAGGACCCTCTTTGGTAAAATTATGGTATTTTCGCGTAGTATAATGACCTTACGATACTACATACTACACATCATAAAATAATGGTACAAATAGTATAATTATACTACGAAATCCAACCCTGCCTATGTGATAGGCTTGGGCAAAAAATATCGATATATCAAAATATCGATATTTTTTCAGAAAAATATCGATATAAATCAGCGATATTTTTTCCCGCGATATATCGATTTTCGATATTTATTTTCAGATATCAAAATCGATATATTTTTAAAGCTCTGCTGTCTGCTCATGTGTCACATCATGTATTTGACCAATCCAATTTCTTAAATTTAGAAAATGAGTAGGTATACAGTAGGTTGTACGGGTTTAGTTTCTTTGCTTCAAACACAAACAAAAATTACAGTCTATGACCTGCTTGTCTATGGCAATCACACTGGTTATTGGTTTGGTTGGTATGTTGATTTTTTCTTGGCTACAGGTATAGTAAACCCAACTTAAGACTGAAACGAAAGAGGCGCTGTCGGACGCATTTGACATTCATTTGACCAATCATTGCACACTAGTAACTGACAGATGAATGACCACAACGTACTTAATGTCCGCCCAACTTATCTCTGAAATGGCAAAATTTGGAACTAACGAAAAGTCATTCATAAGTACGTTGTGGTCATTCATCTGTCAGTTACTAGTGTGCAATGATTGGTCAAATGAATGTCAAATGCGTCCGACAGCGCCTCTTTCGTTTCAGTCTTAAGTTGGGTTTACTATATGAATGACTTTTCGTTAGTTCCAAATTTTGCCATTTCAGAGATAAGTTGGGCGGACATTACTGTCCATTCGAAAAAAAACAAGAAAAAATAGATAATACAGATGTTAAGCTTCATACCACAAAATAAGGATAGTACAGAAGTTACGCTCATGTATGTACCTCGATTTAGGTTATGCATGTGTGCGTAAGCCTTAGGGTTAACGACTCCGCAATGGTCTTGGATTGGATCTAGTTATTATTTAATTTATTGATATGGATTAAACGGGAAAATAAAAATAAAAGTGTATGATTAGAATCATTAAAATGTAATTTAGTAACCATTATTCATATTTGTATTATTGTTGTAAACTAAGATCACGGGAGTCCTTACATGACAAATTCAATAACATAGGTTCGCTCAACAAATTCAATAACATCGTTCAGGTTATCTGTAGTAATATAATTTATATTGATGGAGTAGGTATGTATGCTCTAGACCTCCTCAATGATAACAAGAGACCCGTGCTCAGCTGTAGTGGGTAATTAATGGGTGCAGCCAAACATTGTAGGAATCTTTAATTATTTAATAAACATCTAATTTACCTATATCTAATATAATTCCCGTCGAATCATTTCTTCGAGTGTTGATACTACAGTCTGTTTTTTTTCGCTACGGACTAAATTGACATTAGCTGTGTTGCCACTTTTTTGCAAATCATTAATAGTGATGTGCCTCTACCGTAACTTTACGTAATTTACAATCTATACTCCGAATTTTAATTAGATTCCTAAATTGACGTAAGCTAATGTCACTTTTCGAAATAGTGTTGCCAGCTTTGAAATAATAGTGATTACTCACACGATTAACGAACGATGTTTTGATTATTCGATTTTCTTTTCTCAATAAATGTGTTTTAATAAAATATAATAAAAAATCAGAGAACAATACGGAAAGGTTATTTATTTAAAATTATATAGTAAAGGAAAAATATTAAACACCGGTACATGCATGCTTTTAGTACATACATGCACTAAAAGCGCTTAACAATTAAAAATGTAGTGGGAAATTGATAATATTTTTTTTTATGTGTAGTTATTGATCCTGTAATAACTTCATGCAGTATTTTAGCTATTTGCTAAATTATGCGAAACGATTATAATCCGATTAATATTTTTATCAAATCGAATCATTTGCGTCCAGGTTACAACACTATTTTTGTGATAATAAAAAACGGTAACACTGGAAATGTCATTTTAGGAATCGAATTAAAAGTCGGAGTATAGTATCGTTTTTCGGTAATAATAAAAAATGTGTCTTTAAAATAATATGACTGACAGGCATCCTATTAATATTATAAATGTGAAAGTTTGTGTATTTGTTTGTTTGTTTGTTTGTTACTCCTTCACGCAAAAACTACTGAACCGATTTTCATGAAATTTGGCACACACATAGAGGGCAACTTAGATTAACATATAGGATATTTTTTATCCCAGAAATCCCGCGGGATCGGAATTTACGCGGGAAAACCTTCTTCACGTATTCCTATTAATATTATAAATGTGAAAGTTTGTGTATTTGTTTGTTTGTTTGTTTGTTACTCCTTCACGCAAAAACTACTGAACCGATTTTCATGAAATTTGGCACACACATAGAGGGCAACTTAGATTAACATATAGGATATTTTTTATCCCAGAAATCCCGCGGGATCGGAATTTACGCGGGAAAACCTTCTTCACGTATGGGGTATAAATAGCTTTGTTACTCCTTCACGCAAAAACTACTGAACCGATTTTCATGAAATTTGGCACACACATAGAGGGCAACTTAGATTAACATATAGGATATTTTTTATCCCAGAAATCCCGCGGGATCGGAATTTACGCGGGAAAACCTTCTTCACGTATGGGGTATAAATAGCTTCTAAACAAACATTAATATAAAACTAACAAGTCTGTCTTCCCGGAAATCCCGCGGGATCTGGAGTTACGCGGAATAAACTCCTGCGCGTACGAAGTAGCGGGCACACGCATAGAGGGCAACTTAGATTAACATATAGGATATTTTTTATCCCAGAAATCCCGCGGGATCGGAATTTACGCGGGAAAACCTTCTTCGCGTATGGGGTATAAATAGCTTCTAAACAAACATTAATATAAAACTAACAAACATTAATATAAAACTAACAAGTCTGTCTTCCCGGAAATCCCGCGGGATCTGGAGTTACGCGGAATAAACTCCTGCGCGTACGAAGTAGCGGGCACACACAAAGAGGGCAACTTAGATTAACATATAGGATATTTTCAGAAATCCCGCGGGATCGGAATTTACGCGGGAAAACCTTCTTCGCGTATGGGGTATAAATAGCTTCTAAACAAACATTAATATAAAACTAACAAGTCTGTCTTCCTGGAAATCCCGCGGGATCTGGAGTTACGCGGAATAAACTCCTGCGCGTACGAAGTAGCGGGCACACACATAGTATTATAAATGCGAAAGTCTGTCTGTGACGTTTTCACGACTAAACCACCAGTCCGATTTGGATGAAATTCGGAATGAAAATATTTGAAGACCCAGAGTCACACATAGGCTAATTTTTTTTAAAAAATCAACCCCTAAAGGCTTGAAATAGGGGATGAAAGTTTGTATGAAAACAACGATTTTGATGAATTTTCCCAGGAAGATAGTTGATGACGTACTTTCTCCCCCACTTCCCCGGTTCGCGATATAAACGAATTCCACGCGGGCGAAGCCGCGGGCAAAAGCTAGTACCTATATAAAGTACCTTAACCTTGTTATTGCGTATTCTTCAACAAGAAGTCAATAATTGTCATATTTACTTAGTGTAATACTTACGTAATTAAAATTAATAAATATATTTTTTTATCTGTGATACTCCATAGTTACCATGATTTTTAAAAGATTCGTCTATTATCAAATAAAAATAAAATTATCTGATAAAAGTAAAAAGTTACGATTCATAAAACCGGTATCGTAGTACAACACTACTATTAAAAAGCTGGTATCATTATTTCGAAAATTGACATTTGCATGTGTCAATTTAGTCCGTAGCGAAAAAAAACGGACTATACAGGTATGCATAACCTAAAACCTTAAACAACGGAATTGAACCATATCCATCCTTCAACGTTCAAATACACGGAACGGATTACCAATTCCATAGATATCGTATGACGCTCCAATTTTTTCCGAATATAAAGTGAGCGCCGACAACGATCGCCTGTCGATTAACATGCTGCTATTAGTCGTTAATGCCAACTGCGCAGCGGGTGGCGACAAGCGAATGTACTTTACAAGATGTCTTCCTTTGTACTGACGATCACGACACGACATTTTACACCTAACAATGAAACTTA
Source organism: Hesperia comma (assembly GCA_905404135.1). Classification (NCBI taxonomy): domain Eukaryota; kingdom Metazoa; phylum Arthropoda; class Insecta; order Lepidoptera; family Hesperiidae; genus Hesperia; species Hesperia comma. The sequence goes on from FR990031.1 coordinate 6,718,210, forward strand.
AAAAAATTGCCTACACATAATAATGAAAAAATAATTGAAGGGGGTTAAGAAATATTAGAAGAATAACATGTATAAAAAAATGTTTGTCCGCAAATTAAAAATAACAGAGGGCATACGTGTGTTATTTAGGTACTTACCTTAGTAATATGAGTGTCAAATGCAAGGTCGTAAAAATATCATTCAAAAACTAAAGGTCAGAATGGTTAGTGGTCACAGTAAATTTTATTTTTATTTTTTATCATAAATAATTATACTTTTTAATGGACTGTGATGAGACGAGTGAGTAAGACAGATAAAATAGACATTGATCATTCCTCTCACTTTTTTGAGTCTCAAGCATAAACTTAGCAGTGGGACAGTTATGAGGTGCGATAAAGACGTCGTGTCGAGATCGCGTGATGTAAAAGCAGATCTTAATGCGTGTGCGCTTCAACAAGGTTCAAGCTAGTAGGTAAAGTTTAAGCACGTTATCTAATCGACTGCGAACGAATCACCGATATTTCATAATCCAGTTTGTATGTGTAAGTAGAACCTTCTCTATGTCTTGTCTACACTCTATGGTTGAGTTTTATATTAAGTATATTAATGAAGATAATAGAGATGGTTTCAACTACGAAGTAGATATATTGTTTAATTTATTATTCAGCATTGATAGCCTAGCAGATAATATAAGTAATTCGGCCTCCTACTCGGTCCGGGTTCTAATCCCCGTAATAACCAGGACAAAGATCACTGAATGCTTTCGTTTTGTTGGTCCGTTGACTCTTCGTTGTACCTAATGTATGCAGTGCTCTAACCTCTAAGCAACAGCTGATGCGGTCGGTAGGTGAATGGGGACCGCTTGTGACAAAAAATTCTTCAAAGGCTCCGTGCTTCAGAGAGCACATAAGGTAGGTAGTCGCTCCCGAGTTTTATTAAGTCATGTATGGGTGGCGTCGAGGTGGTACAAAAACTTTGATATGGATTGACCGCATCTTCCAACAATTCGACCTGGGGCAGCGTGGTGGAATATGCTCTACTCTAGGCCTCCTTAATGATCAGGAGACCCATGCTCAATAGTGGCCATGAATAAGCATATAAAAATAACATTAGTACAATGAAATCTATAAAATCAGCAAGGAATATAAAAATCAGTAGGTTCAACAGTTTTAATCTATTTATAAATCGTTTATTAGTTCTTAACTTGTCCCTAATAATACGACACGCCGCATTATAATCATTTCATTCAAGCCTTATAAAACACTAAATGATTCTTAACCACTTACGTCCACCCACACCGTCAATTAATGCCGTAATTAGTCGTATTAAAATAGGATTAATACTTTCTTGGCGTTACTAAGATAGAATTAGTGGAAGAAAAAGTTGAAAATTGACCATTTTAAGAGGAGCTCACGACTCCTAACAAACTATACGTTAAAGAGCGTAGGGTCAGGTCTTTTTAAATTGGGTGATCGTGCAAGGTCTAAAGTTAGATATAAATGTGCCCGCAGGCGTAAGGATGAACCGCTCCTTAATCAAATGAGTTATGCTTCGTTCCTCCACGAATGCAGTTATCATCGCCGACAATTTCTGAACAGTCCTCGCTAATGAAAATGTTTGCTCCAGTCATTATTACCCACGTAGGGACGTGTCGATGGTCTCGAATTGGTGGCACGAATCAGACTGACAAATTGTTTTATTTGCTATGGAGATTCTTCGTTAATCATCCAACTAAATATGTACTTAGGTAATTTTGTATTTTCAGATATGTGTCAATTTGTAAGTTTATCTGTGTGTGCTCCTGCTTATCCTTGAAACGGTGACCCGCTTTAGTTGCGGTTTTCAAAAGTATGCCAGAATTGCCAGAGTTATCTTGGGGTAATCTTTAATTTTTCGTTTCATTTCAATCAGTTCACTCACAAAAAATGACAATTTATGGAATCCCCTGATAAAATATTTTTTTGAAATACAAAAAAAATAAACGAAGTAAGGAATAGTTACTAGTCTTGAAAATAAACAGGCGTCGTATTTAATAACTTAAAATATGAACACAGCCTCTCTATGCATGGCGTCTGTGAACTATTTACTAAGTATGAATTTTATATTCGCTTTGTATTATGACTGACTTAACTATTGCTATGTTCTAATAAGTTCTTTAGCTCACAAACTAATTTGATTAGCGCCAAAATCGCGTAAATCAGGTCATAACAAAACTAAAGTTCAACCATCTCCTCCACAATCGACACATGTGCCTCGATAATTCCCTTCGCTTTAAACTGTCACAATGCCATAGATTATAGGAAGGTATCAAAGATACAGAATCACAATGGCTTGTCGCCGTCGATAAAATCTGAATAGCTGAATAGTTATCCGATTATCAAACCTGCCGTATGTTGTGGTACCCTCATTGTGCTGTCCCTGTCTTCACCCCTATCAAGAAGGATGCTAAACTAGGCGTATCTACGGAACAATGCTCTTTATTCCACGCCTGTCTTGTCGCGACATTGTCCTATAGATTCTGTTATTGTTTGTTTCGAATGCCGACGCAAAGGTTTCTATTGGAATTTGGTTTTTTCGTACGGGGATGGAATAGGTTGTTGACCTTTGAAGTTATTATCGTGACAACAGGTTAGTGATGGCATTATTAAATATTACTACATTTTGGTGCTTATAATCATGAGTAAGGAGACCATTGACACTGATTTAGGTAATTCGGTATGTTTGTATTTTAAATGCAAAGCAGTTACATAGTCACTCTGCCGTAAACCGTTGAGGAGTTCCATTGGCTGGAGCCAATTCTGAGCGTGCTTTTGGCCATGTTTGTCATAACATTACATTGTAATCGGCCTAAGGGAATACCATAGACCTCTGTGCTTCAACATAGCACTTCCTGTTGATTCAAAATGATGAAGTAAGGCTGACGGTACTTACGTTTCCGTTACATACCTACATAAGGGTCAAACTAATAATCGGCTTTAATAAAAAAGTTTTCTACAAGTCAACTTACCTATAAAAATAAACTTGGAAATAAATGAATCGACTACTGTTCATACCTACTTACTATGTGTACCTACTACGTGGTAAATAGCTCTTTAGTCTAGTGTGTAAGCAAAACAATATGTTTTACATTTACTGGCATTTTAAAAGTTAATTACTTATATTAAATTCTGTTCGCCCGGTATCCTTTTGACATTTAGAACTTTGTTCATCGAATTGTTTCAACTTTAATAAATGGTATTAAAGGTATAAAAGTTCTAAAGTATTTTGTATAAGAATGCTATTATATTTTAACTTCTGTAAATATAATTAACGTCTAGGGAATTTTGTCCTTATAGTTCTTCTGGTCTGTCTCCCGATGTTGTGACTTGTGACCAGTGGCTTGGCAAGAATGGGAGTGATGGTACCTAGATAATGAAGTAATTGCTTCAACTCCTTGATCCTTTCTGGATCATTCACAGTTGTCATGGGCGGCAGCGGAAGGATGGTGCCGCTTGTTTGCTACCTTGATTCCTTAAAAAAATTATTCCATAAAAAATTCAAGTCTGTAACGTAAAAGGAAATAGTTTAAATTCAGCTTAAATGATTTAACCCCAACATTAAACTTGAATATTGAAAGTTAAATAAAACCTCAGTCGGTAAAGTGGATAAAGTTATTCGAGCGGTATGGTAAAAACATTTATGAAGTACATAAATTAAGTTATTCGAACACCGCGTCCGTGTCGTGCCAAATGCCAATACAAAGTTTGTGATTGTACAAAAAAGTTTATTCACGAGAACATTTTCATGAAGATAACATAACGGTCAAGGGCCAAAGTGGTCACGACCGTCTGTTTGTCGCGCTGGGGACGCCAGCTTCGTGAAATCGAATCGCTATCGCCCAAACAATCGACATCCGAATAAAACTCAAGTCTCTGCCTTTGTAATCTTTCGCAGATACGCTTCGATTATAATATTTCTAAATAACCGCTCGCAATACAAATCACGATGTGTCAAAGTACTTATTATTTGATGTCTAACCTATTATCCTATAAGTTCATCATTTTCAACGTGTCATCACGACGTCGAACGTTGTTTTCGTTGACTTCATCCGAGCGATTAAATATTTCGCCAACGGTTGAATAAATATATATTATTATCTAAATAAAACTTTAATATACTATGAGTAGTTAGATATATTTTGGAAATTGTATTAAATTTTTGCCGTATTAATATTAGTTTTATATCAGCATTATCAAATTCGTTGTAATTACTGTTATGCGAAAAAAAGTCATTTAGGTAGTTATTAGTTAGGTACTTATACCTTGACAATCCCGTCTGATTTTAAGTGGTTATGTATAAAGATGGTGAGGGCATTAGCTTAATTAAATCCTATTCGCTCTTTTTATTAATGCTCCAAGAACTGTTCAATGAAACATTCGATTTTTAATACATTTTACAATCAATGCGTTCAAATTGTCGATCTGATCTACAAATTGTCGGAAAAGGTAATGTTACTAAAAATGTACCTAATTGAAGTAGGTAGGGGAAGTCCGGGAGAGTTGAACCGCTTTTTTTTAAAGTACTATATTTTCTTAATAAGGAGGCTTAGTGATTTAATTATAATAATAAACGATAGCTTATTTATTTAGGTTTACTTATGCGTATTTAGATTTTCCATATTATATTACTGAAATATGTTATACACATTTTAATAAAAAATGGGATATGATTCAACTCTCCCCACCCTATGGGACACTTGAACCGGGGTCTGGGGAGAGTTGAACACTGCTTTTTAAAGGTAGAAAATAAAAATATTTTACAGCTTAAATCACAAGTTTATTAACCAAAAGATTACAAAATGAAATGAAATTCTAACGAAACACAGTCACACACTCTTCTCATAAGGAAAAATAAACAATACTTCAACATACTCTTAAGCATTCCATAGGCATCATAATTATTAAACATTTTATTAATAAAATTAAATATTTAACGTTTCCCTAATCAAACTTCTTACTCTTTCTTGATATTTCTTACCATTTTGTTTCAATTATGTACTTATTCTTATCATTTAGTATCATTAATGAGCCTTAATTAGGACTAATTTCAGTCAGCTGGTAACCAAAAATTTGATCAATATTATTCTTTAAGATGCACCGTCCTTTACCTCACGTATAGCATTTTCTAATTCTGTAATGATATATATTTTTCTTTTCGGTATTTTTCCGATGGTTTGTATTGAAATGATATATTTCATTCAATTAATCTGCAATAAAATATAAAATTACACATAAAAACAAACAAAATACAAATAAGACTTGTTGTGTTAAGGTTCCCGAATTGTTTTTAAATTTCGTCAAAAAGTTTAAAATTTATATAACGGGTGTCCCAAAAATCACGCAAGATTTGAATTTTGCGCCATTTGTGCGGTAAAGTGTTGCCAACCAAAAAAAAAATACAGCGTGGCAGCTGACAGTTCAGGGTTATTAAAAATGGAGCGCTACACTAGATATGGATGTGGACGCCATGTGGTTTCAACAAGACGGTACCACATGCCATGCATTCTGGTCGTGTAATTTACCGTTTTGGTGATCAGAATTGGCCGCCCAAATCATGCGATTTAACGTCGTTGGATTTTTTCTTTGGGGTTTTTTGAAGTCTAAGGTTTAAGGTCAACAAGCCCACGACCAACCATGCCTTGAAGGAGGAAATTGAGCGCTGTATCAACGAAATTCAGCCACATTTATGCAAAAAACCTTAATAAACCAAGGAAAATTTCAACAAAAGAGTACGTATGTGCCAGCAACGTCATGGAGGCCATTTACCCAATATGCTATTCCATACATAACCCTATGCTGTATATTATATAAAACAATAAAAAAATTACAATTTTTAATTATAAACCTGTGTTTTCTATCAAAATTACTTCTTGCGTGAATTTTGGGACACCCGTTATCTGTAAAGTAAAACTCCAAAAATATCTTCATACAAATACTATACATGGGAGACATGAACCACTGAGCATATCTCCCGCACCCGTCATGGTGCAACTCTCCCGCATATACTACTTTGACATTAAATTCTACCCACAGAAAAAACAATCAACGTAATCGAAACAACACTTAGCACACGTCAAACTATAATAATCAGGCAATAAAATAGTAATATCACACAATACTTACCTCTATAAACACGGCCGCAATATCAAAACTACAAAAAAATTTAAAATTCACTCCGCCATAACAAAAACACCTTTTCGAATCTGACAGCCAAACAAACCGGCCATTGTTAAAAATGGCGCCGTGATTGTCATTGGCCTTCCGCGCACTATCAATGACCGTCTTGACGTTTCGTTAGCGCAAAATTTAAGTCGAGTTTTAAAAGGTGGTTCAACTCTCCCATCTGGGCAAGTCTCCCGGATTCCCCTACATATTACAATTTTGTTACCTGTCAACATGTCTAGGATTTCATAATTTAAGAACTTACCTTACATGATACCAATCTAACTAAATTTACTGAAACGAACAAGCGACATAAATTGACTAATAGCTTCTTAAATATTATGAATTGAAATTGAATTTATGTACCAATAACTAACTTTTAAAAGAACTACCTAACTACATGAGACGACGTCAAAATCGATAAAAAGAGATAACTCGAAAACTACCCGTCACATATCACTCAAATTGCAACAAACTGCTCTACCTTTCGATTAAAAAAGGGATAAGGTATACAAATCGGAACACTCCGTCAAAAGTTATAATTTAAAATTAAGAAAAACTTAACTGACCCAACTCCTATCCTATCCTCCTTGTAGCTCCGATTTATATTTATTTATATTGTTTTATTAAAAAAAACACTACATTTCGAATACAAAAAAATTACAACATCATTTATTTTCACCAAGTACAAATTCGTTCAAACATTCGTAAATCTACAAACTTTTGCGCACATTTGAGTGACTTTTACAATAGTGGATTATATCCACATCTCGAATGGCCTCATTTGTCGATTTACGGTAAGTAGTTTCAGTTCCACGGATATAATAAATATAATGGATGTCCTTAAACAGGCTGAAATCATTGCCCCCTTTTTGCTGTGCCGTAATGGGGTAAAATATAGATAAATAATAAATAGTCATAATACAGAAACTAATGCCCAATTCCAATTATACGTTTCACAATAATTCACAGTAATTGCTTGTCATCTATTGAAATGGTCCAATAATTAAGATATATGGAACAGATTTGCGCAGTTTCTCGGAAAATAGACATGCATTTTTTCTGTACTCCTATTGTGCATTGTATCAGCTTCCGTCAGGGCAGATGTGCGCTTTGTAACTATTGATAGGATGACGGGCCGAAGTGGAAATACTCAATGACCAATTTGTCATGTTTCATAATATACTATAGGTATAGTTCTTACCCGCGGCTTCGCCCGCCAAAGGGAATGTTATAGTGTGATATACCTAACCTAAAACTTTTTTCGATAAATGGACTACGTATCCATCGAAAATATAATTTTTCAATTCGAGCCAGTAGTTCCTAACATTATTTCGTGCAAACAAACAAACTCTTGAGCTCCTATAACTAGCACATCATATTTATTTATCATTTGCTCGGTGAAGGAAAACATCACGAGGAAACCTACACTTCAAGTTTCAAAGTTGTGTTAAGTTCCCTGGCATTTGTTAGAAGACCAAACCTAGTAGTGATACTTGTGATGATAATAAAGAAGATGATGATAAAGAACTAAAGAAGATTCTGATAATGATTTCAAATAATAAAACGATTATAAGACTTTTCAGACTTTTTTATAACGCTACATACTCATAACTCATAACACCGCACCAGGATTCCCTGATTCGTGGGCGCCATGTAGAAGAACACACAAGACAAGGACACACCCTCAGACCAAGAACGGAAACAGAAGAGAGCAGCAACTTTCTTATGGACCTTGGGCCTGGAATATGAACATGCATGAGACATCGTTTTTAGATCGAGGATATTGTTACCACATTGTGCATATTCTGTTTTTGCGGAAAATGATGGAAATAATTAAATATAATCGTCGTACGCACCGCGCACACATAGTATCTACTTAGTCGTTTAATATTTTAATGATGTGATGTAGCTAGATTTTTAAATATGAAATGGATGTATTAAAATATGCAAGATTATTTAAGGGTATTGAATTTGAACAAGTTGTTCGCTCCTGGCCCAAATCTGTTATTCTCCTTTAAACGTATAATTCAAATTTCCGCCTCGCTGGGAAACCTAAACCCTGCAAATATTAATTATTTAATATATCTACTATTGCGCCACACGGGTCGGCATCACTTGAGACTTGTCTAGGCAAACCAAGAAGCGCCGCTTAAAGATAATATGACTTATAACATTTTTGACTATGACTTATACATTTGTCTTGAATTGAATATTGAAGACGAACGTAAGTATATAATATTATACCGCCTAGGGTACTTTAAACTAGCGGCACGCTATGATGGCCGGTTTGACGTTTGTCCGCTCATGAAGTTCCGTATTAATTGATAACGACTTTGAAGGAAATAATTGTATTACTTTATTGACGATAGTGATGTGCAGAGATTCATAAATTTTATCGAATGTAGTTTTAGGTTTAGGACTCAAAATTTATTTATTAAATTGATTTCTAAAATGTATACAAGTGTAGAAAAATCAGTTTGCACCATTTAAGGGGTGAATGTACTTGTGAATATGAACAATTTTCACTATGTGGACAAACCTCTGAAATCGCAAAAAAATATCAGCTGTTTCATACAAAAGGTAAAATTTTTATTTTTATATGATATATACCACAACTCGGCATTTGGTTTTCTAAATTGAAAATTTTTAAAAATGGAATCTAATACGATCGTCACATAGGATCGCTGGCTAGCACAACTACTACCTCCGGCAAACTCGCGTCAATGCTCAATGCAAAACAAAGCAGTTTCGAATTGACGTTGCTTCGAAAAGTATAAACTGTCAGTGCAATGCGATTGTGATATAGTTTTGACCTGGCTTTGGATTTCAAATATTGATACTGCATTACTGTTGACCCTTGCTCGTTAATTTGGACTCTGTTCAAGCCCTTTGTTGTGGATTTCGTCGATATGACCGAACGTACGCAGAGAACTGTTCTAAATAGTCAGACACGTGAGTTCGTAATACGCCTTCGTAACTATTTCGATCGTGAAGCTCAAAATGAAGGGCCAATTTTACCTATAACGTCAGTGGTTGAACGCGTAGCTGATGCGCTTAATATTGGACAACGAACTGTTAGACGGATAACTAAAGAAAAATATGGCGAGACTGGCACAGAAGAAAATAAACTTCACACACCAAAAAAGAGAAAACGAGCAAAACCAGTCGTAGGCATCGATAGCTTTGATACATTCCACATCACTGTTGTAATGTGTCAAACCGGCCATCATAGCGTGCCGCTAGTGTAATCAGTTTTTTCAATTCACACATCGTCATTTGTTTCTACAATACAGTCAGCATCAAAAGGCGACGATAAAATTCAGATTCTATAGCAGTGAATTAAAAAAGTAGGTACACAATTTGGTAGCTTGTATGTTTTACTCGTAGTACATTAGAGTAGGGGCAGGGTAGGAGTTTTTGGGTAGTTCATGTGTCGAAAGTTCTTATGTTGCTCAAATTCCATCGACATTACTGCAGCTTTCTTACATTAACAACTATGACAAATGCTTCAATATGCTCATTATTAAAATCAGAAGAAAAAGAAAACCTTATCATTTTGTGATCGACATTTTAACTAAGATATCTTACGACTGCCATTAATACTATTATTATGTTTTTTCCATTATCTTATGCGTGCGAACGTTTGTACATTGAACGAATGTTTGCACCTTTGATGACCTAATGTCTATATAGATGGAACATCGAATCCGCGCAAACGTGTCAAAAAATTGTGGACAAATGTTGGCCACAATTTTTATATCATTATAATATCATTGATCACGCACACATAGACAATAGACGAACGTGTAAAACATCGCCTGCACGCACACATGCTTGATATTGTTGCCTTGTTTTTTTGTTTTCATTGTAGGGCGACGCTCAATCTAGACATTAGATCATCAAAGGTTTGCACGAATATGCGGGAGATGTGAAGGATCGAGTTTCGCGTTTTGATGTGCGACTATCAAACCGTCACAGTTGTTACAGCTTATAAATCCACCAATGTGTAAAAAGTTAAGCATAATCATTTTCGAAGGTCGTCCCGCACTTTGGGTTTGCGTATACGCGCCAATGTGTGTTACCGGCCTTATACCAATACCTACTGATGCCGCTGTGTGATAGACAGATTATTTGTATGTGTTTTAACTTTTCGTGTATGTGTTTTATGACAAAAAAAAACCAAGATTTGTGCTATATTGCAACAAGTTGTGCAAATTAAAAAATATTGACAATGCCCATTTTGCTTAGGTATGCTTTGTTGCTATCTGTACCTACCTCTAGATACAATCATAATAAATCTTAATAAGACCTGATGGATTATGATATCAAGCTGTGGGGAAGAGGGATCACGACACGACGAAATAATCAGGGATGTTATTAATTGAATCAATCGCTCATGTCCAGATTAGTCTCGATAGTTTTGTTTGAAAATAATTGAGTTAAATTTATGAACATGGAATTAATTTATGAGTCTGGAATTTATTTCCAGAATGACGGTGTACGGTGTGTGTGAGTGATAATTATATAATATTATATTAAATTTAAGGTATTTATGCTTGTTGAAGCGCTCATAGCCCGGCGGCTTGCGTCGATCCTAAGCGCTCGACAAAGTTAAGCAACAGCGGGCGCGGTCGGTAGTCGGATGGGTGACTGCTAGTGGCAAAAATTTCTTGAGCGCTTCCGTGGTTCGGAGGGCACGTAAAGCCGTCGGTCCCGGTTGTTATCGATTGATAGCAGTCGTTAAGTCATGTCGGATGCCTTCGGGCGGCTTGAAAACTTTCGACACGGGGTTGGCCACTAACCCCTCCAACAATCCGCGTTGGAGCAGCGTGGTGGAGTATGCTCTAGGCCTCTTCAGTAATGAGGAGAGACCCGTGCTCAGTAGTGGGCCATTAGTGGGTTGTAGCTTATGCTTGTCCGAACCCAGAGGAGGAGGTTAAAAATGAAATTTTAATCTCGTCTTGGTAAATGTATTTCGGTCCATAAATGTTATAATGGTAACAGAATCTTTCAAACATTAATTACATCTACAATCGCTGCTATTACATTTGTATACCTAGGTACTTACTACATAGAAGGCTACAGAAGTAGATACCTTCTCAGGAATAAGTATAACTTAGGTACCTACGACCTACTCTATTCATGCGTTGTGTTGAGTTGTATCAGTTGTATTGTATGTGATCGTTGATATAGTGCCACAAACTTATCTGACCCAGTAAGAGGGGCGCTACTGTCTTGGTCTTTGTCTGACAACAGTAAAGGTGCGGTTCCACTGATGCGGAGCGGAGCGGAGCTGTGCGCGATTCACCAATTGCAGGGCTTGAAAACCACGCAAGGCACAATGAGCGGGGATCTTGAGCCATGTGATTGGTGCATCGCGCACAGCTCCGCTCCGCTCCGCCTCAGTGGAACCGCACCCTAAAACAATTGCTTTATGTAGTTCCAATTTTGGCCACCCCTATCTCTGCCATATATCTGGCATAATATCTGGCCAAAGGTCAGTGCCTCTATTATGAGTTGTTGTAGTAAACGTAAAGGACGTTACTATTGCAGTTGACGTTTAGAATTTGTATGAGAATTGTAGTTCAGTATCGTAACCGCTAGAGGCGCTGTACGGATTCTCATACAAATTCTAAACGTTAACTGCAATAGTAACAGTTTGACGTTTACTACAACAACTCATAATAGAGGCACAGATAGGTTTGTGGCACTGTAGTATAGTATCAATGTGTAGTAGTAGTATCAATGTGAAGTAATTACTTAAGTACCTAGGTAACTCTGGGGGATGAGACACTGTAGTATTACTTTTAATGGCAACCCACATAAATGTTAGCTTTCCGTCTCTGTGGTTAAGGTTCGTTGTAGATTGAAAACCGACAATGCAACAGTTTAGAATGCCTAAAGTAAATTTTGCTTACAAGCTAAAGTGAACTGTGAGAACACGTAATAGGTACCTAAATTTATTTTAAGCGGCGGCGAATGGAAATTTCATATGCTCGGCGAATCAATTATAAGTAGAAGGTATATAAATACACCAGGGTTACTTTTTAAGACTTACAGAACTAGTTTGTCGTAAAAATCATATCAAATTCATGCATTACCCAATTAAATGAATCTACGCTAAGATCATCGTTGCAAATGGTTGCACGAATAAGTAGATTGCACTGAATTATCAGAGGCCATTAGTTACATTATCACTGATTTGGTTAGCGCGTCGCGTCGCGATAGTTGGTCTAAAGGCGCCGATCGCATAAATTATTTAAGAAAACTGACCGCCCACAGACTTCTGAATGCGGCCCGCGAATGGATAAAATGCTGCTTTTTGATTGAAGGAAATGGGTAACTGCGTAGCTTATTAAATTGTCCCAGTCCCCATTTACATATACTGGCAAACTAACTAACTAATATTCTAATAGAACTGCTAACTGGGCTAATTATCCTAGTCTCCATTTGAGTCTTGTTGTTCTGTGTCGGTTACTGTTAATAAATATTATAATAGTAAAGCTAATTTACTAGGTAATAAAAACCTGAGTAGGTACAAATTTTTGCATCTGCTCTTTTTAATTTTAGTAGCTAGAGCTACAATGAAATTAATTTATTTTTAACCTTTATCACCGCGATCTCTGAAACTTTGACGAATATTTCGCGTCTGTTGCGGAGATAATTAGAGAGAGAGCCACAACCCAGACACACGGTGAATTTCTCGGGAGCAAAAATTGCGTGGCATCGATGAAATCGATACTAAAAATCATAGTTGTAATGTAAGGTCAATTTCAACAGGTCCATAAAAATTCTCATTTCCGTGGACTTTTTTATCTTACAGATTTTTAAAGAAAATTTTGGCGTTTTTATAGTTCTTGATAATGTATGTATCCTTGCTTAATGTCTAGCAAATAACTTAAAAAACTAACGAGATATCAAGACTTAAAATTTCGTTTCACGGCGATGAAACAAGCGTGCACGGCATTGAAAAAAGGATCCACGGCAATGAAAGAACTGTGCCACGGGAATGAACACACCCACGGAAATGAAAATCCATATTAAACATAATATTTTACCTGAGTATTATACTAACATGCAATAGATATACGGCTGTCTCCGAGAGGGAAAGACATAACCGGACTGTTTGTCTTCATCTGATCCTACAAATTCCTCCCATATCATACCACAAACAATGGATTAGTTTCCCCCAGAGTTTGTGTATGGGAGTACCTAAGATTTGGATAGATATTACAAAAGAAGAATGGGAGTAGAATAAGGAACACAAGACTGTACTACTGAGGTCTTTGAGATGTGTTGCGAGTGTAACCCAAACAAAATACAAGGCCTCATACACCTGATTTTTAATTTTTACTATACTCCCAATATTCTTCTCGAATCGGCCACTTCTAGTTGGTTCACTAACTACATCCGCTGTCATTATATCTTAATATCATAAATTATGCGAAACTAAGTAACTATTTTTATATCTACTTTCAAACGCTATAATAAATAGGTATGTAGATTAGGGATCTGCAAATGGAGTAAAATTAAACAAAAAGTTGATAGAATAAAAGCGATCATTTATTTACTTAAATTCTTCCACACAAAAAAATAACAAAGAGGATGATTATCCTTCAGTAAAGTATGCAATGAAGTAACGCAACGAAACAATAGCATTTTAATAAAACTAAAGACAAGACTTAGATTGTTAGGTACTATATACCTGTAGTAATCACAGCTTTGTTAAACATACACAACAACAATAACACAACACAATTTTTTTAATTTAATTTGCCTTCAGTGCTCTTCGCATCAATGTTTAATGCGAAGTGAAACAATAACATTTTTTATAAATCTAAAGGTAAAACGTATAGGTAAGTACTTGCAGTAATCACAGCCTCAGATCTCAGCCTTATCAACAGTGTATTTTTTACCTTTTCTTAATTAAATGTTATAATAGGCTCAACCGTTAACGGGTACGTCCCTTGTTTATGGTTCGCCCTTATGTCCTGTAGCAATAAAAGGTGAACCATAGACAAGGGGTGTAACCTTTATAAGTCCCGGAATCTGCTTAAAAAATCTTGTTATAGAATAAAATCAGCCTTTCAGACATAACATCAAATTAACACTTACAATATAGCTCTGGTAACAGGAATAACAAATATTTAGGCTTTCAAGTTCACTCGTCTTCTTATTATTAAGTAGTTATTAACAAAATTCCAATACAATCACAAAATCGTACATTGTGAACAAGTAAGCTTTGAAGCATTTTCAAAGTATTAAAACACAAGCATCTATGTACGCTTATTAAAATACCAACCTTTCATGTATAATCTTATCTCTTATTTAATCTAAGAACACGGTGTGAGTGTATGGCACAAGGAAATTCAGCTTTTCAAGTTTAACTTACAACTAACTTACACAAATCTATATGCCTAAGTATATCACATTAATTATTTATTACGAAATCTAGCCAAATTATATGTAGTCAGATAGGTAATACATACATAAAAATTTAATCATCATCAGTATTTACATACAGAATTTTTTCAGTATCTCTTTGGTTTTATTTCAAAAATCTCTTCGTCGTCGGTATCAATATGGGTAAAGAACGTAGTTTTTTTTCTAGGTTTAGTATAGTTGAATACAGAGTTACTCTCATCTGAATCGCTACTTAAGACTATATATTTGGTTTTGTTGATTTTTTTGTATGGCTTTTGTCAAAAGTACCAGATTTTTCCAACTCTTTTAAAACTTCAGAGTCAACATTAGATATGAACGAGCATGACGGTACACTTGTAGCATCACTATAGTTTAAATTTTTAAACACATAATTTTCTAAAATTGCAATATCAAACTGAGGTACAGGTGCTGACTGGATGGTTTTTGCTGTAGAAGTTGAGGGTTTAGGAGCCAATGCAAGTTTGTCAGTCAATTTGACTGGACGCATATTACGGATAGAAGATTTAGGTGTGTTTATAGTGGACATTAATGAGCGTTCAAGAGGAGTTGACATCTGGAGTTTAGTTGAAAAGTCATAAAATACTAAGTGATTACCATGAGGGCATTGGTGCAAGATAATCGACGCAATGCTAAACAGTTTCCTGACTCTGCAGTCCAGACAACTTGGTGAACTTTTAAAGTACCTGGAAAAGGTTTTAAATTGTCAGGTAGTAACCAGTCCTTTTCAGTGACCTTCCACGTAATCTTCCACGAGTTCTATTTTAACACCCTTGACAGATAACTTTAAGGCATTTACGAATGCATTAAGATCAGGAATGTCACTATGTAATGCAACATATCGATCTGCGGTTCTCTTTAAAAGTCCACCAACGCCATCTGGAGCACCTTTTCCGTGTCCACATTCGCAATAATTCCAAACTACGTTGTTAATTGTAGGAATATATATAGAAAGTCGACACATTATATAAAATATTTTTTGTTGCGATATTGTCCAGGAGGAGAATCAGAAACTATGTAGATTTTGAACCAGGAGTAGGTATTGTTTTTTCTATTTCAGTCAAAATTGGAATCAGATGTGCCCATACTGCAGCAGCATCGTGTCATAAACATGTACTTATAGTACAAAAACACTGGGGTTTTGTCTTGTGTCCATCAACATTAAAATAAAGAACTGCTGTGTGTAGAGTAAACTACTTTCTACTACCACCAAAGTGAATCGATTGAATTTCAGAATTATATTTAGCACTGTAATTCTCGCTAAAATCTATATGTATAAGACATTCATTCTCAGTAAAATTTTGCTTAATTTCTCTAATTGCATCGGTCTGATTACGTATGTTTGCACAATGATTCAGGAATGGCCTAAGATTAGATTCAAATCGTTTTATGAGTATTAAACTACTACTTACTACGTGGTGTCGTACTTTTTATGTTTTCCCATGATTCCCATTCCGTATGATATTTTCTGTTTTCCCAGGCCCAAGATAAAACTGTTTTCGAGTTATCAAATTCTTGATATATAGATAAGATGTCTATTTTTACAGGTAGCACACTTTCTTTGTAGACATTCCAAGTTATAAATGTCGCAACATAAACTCTTAATAACGACACATGCTTGAACTTTCGTCATCTTCATAAAATTTGAGTACAATTTGGCGGATTCGAGTTAGTTTTGGGTTACTTGTATCGCTCTTATCTTTTAAATCTATCGCTGTCTGTTTTTCTTTTCTTTGATTGGTAAGTCTATTTTTACCTTTCTGAATAAGTCTTTCGAACCATTTTTTATACAAGTTCCTTTCGCGGGAAACTTGAGTTAATTTTTTTTGTAATTTAATGAGCTGGGAGTCTTTAGCTTTTTTGTATCTACGGAATTTTTGTTGCAAATCACGTTGAAATTTTAAAATTGCAATAGAAGAGGCTGATGCTGGACTATCAGGACGTGATGTAGAATCTGGGGAATTTATAGTACTAATGTTTGGTGTTAGTTGCGGTGATCCTGGGGGTGTATTTTGTGGACTACTTGTGGCCAGAAAATTTGAGCTACTTGCTATTCGTATAGCGTCAATCCGCAAATTGTTACAGTGACGTTGGTTTGCTTTTGAAGATTCAAGACGCGAGCTACGTCTTGTTAGAGGAATCATCGGCATATTATCATTAGGAGCTATTTGAGGCAACTCAAAAGACGTTTCATTTGGCTCCATCCTTAGTGAATCAGCATCTTCTACTTCATAGGTTACATTTGGACGTGTGTTCTCACGAATGATTGCTTTCTTTTTTTTATAAGAAGCAAGTGCACTCACCAAATTTTTCTTGCGAAGACTCCGTAACTTTTGTGAAGTCATTGTATTTCGAGGAATAACCACTCCTGCAGCCTTCTTTTTGACATATCGTTCTCTTTCTTTTCTCAAATACTACTCTCTTAACACCGGGTCGCTTCTTATTTTCTGACGTCGCCGTCGCTCGGCCAATCGTTTTCGCTCCTTTTTCTCCTCTTTTGTCAATTTTGGCATTTTCGATTTCTAAAAATAAAAAAAACATTATTATTATTAGTTTTATGTTGCAACTTTGTCATTTACTAGAAAACTTAACACTGCTCAGTTTGCTTCCGGAACAAGCAGGAGAAGGTAGCGATACAATCTATACATATAGAAACAGAAATATGGTTGCTAAGAGAAACAGAAATATGGTTGTTAAGGTTTTATTAAGGTATTTTGAAAAAGTCTTCAAATTATTTATTTACGACAAGTTTTTCTTATTTCTATTTCTTTGTGTATGTAACAGTATGTTTTAGACATTATATGTATAAACTTATCCGTATTACTTTTTCTCTATAAGGTTTCGAGAATACCGGTATTAAAAAAAATAATATACACATTTTGAAGCGTATTTACAACATTATAGTATTTTATTTTCCATTCAATATGTTGCATGACATAGGATCAAAAGGGTATGTCCGATTTGGAGAGTCAAAAACACACTGTGCATGGCGATGAAAACATAAGCCACGGCAATGAAACGCAAATGTGTTACAAGGCACAATGAAATTTCTTTCATTGCCGTGTCTTTTTTTCATTTCCATAGCAAATTTTGGCCACGGAAACCACGGAAATGAAAGCATGACAATGAAAACCAAGGCTTAAATATAAAATAACAAAAAGCTATTAGTTATTCAAAGTAATAAACACTTCACAAATAAACATAACACAAACGGCATTCTATCGAATGCTCAATCAAGAGGTCAAACTTATTCAAATAGAAGTTACTAGTTAGACCTATCCACGGCGATGAAAGAAAAAATGTCCACCCAACATAAAAATAAAAACAAAAAAATACTTACGTTTATTTATCAATGAGGCTTAATACACATCGAGGTGACGTGTGGACAGCCACGGCAATGAAAGATTTCGAGGTTAAACATTTTTTTTAGAGTATCTATTATACCTATTAATAAAATATTTAGTGCCACACATAGATGACCATTTCAGCTAACCAGAAAAAAATATTAGATTTGAAACAACGGCTTACCAGGAAACTTAGGCATGGGGTGACTGCGCTCCTTATTCAAACTATTAGTTACAAGTCACGACTTTGGGAAGTTAGGTTTTTAGTTAATGAGGCATGTATCCTGACTCTACCCTACTGACTGTGCTCAGGAATGAGCCCGTAACGGTCAAAAGGACCCATATTTAGACTCAAAAGTTTCGACCCTCGTTGACTTTAAAAATTTGGTTTTGAAGATAATGTGTAGATCACTTATCATTAGGTACATTAAAAGAAATAAGACATACCTAGAGAGAACTGAGTCTTTTGATTTTAGTAATACCTAAGTATTCTTTTGAGAACCGATTGAAATACTTAAACTTTAAATGTTACCCAAAGCTGACAGTTTCATAATGGGGTGACCGGGTGACAGCTTACCAACCTTTAAGGTAATGCGTTTATTTTGTCTTGTTTCCTCACTGACGACTAGCGACTGTTGACACACGACCTTTATAAATCTCGCCATGAATAGAATAGCAGCCACGATTAAAATCAGCTCATTCTAAATCAAGTGTTCAAAGGATTTTGATACCAATCACTTGCTAAATTCCCATAAAAACATTATAAAGGTAAGCGTATTATTTTCATTTGCTATTTGAATTTATTGAATTAAATTGAAATATAGCGACTGCAGCGTGATAATAAATTTGCAAGCGTATTATTACCTAAGTGTACCTATTACGTACGAGTATGTTCGGAAAATAGGTTTTCAATAAAGTTAGTACTGTCGGTTATTGTTAAAGCCCCTTTGTGTTATACTATACCTATTTATATTTACTTGTTGCTTTTAGTTAGTTAGGTATATAAGTCAAACAAGATCATAATGAAGAAATTGGCCGTTTAATGACGTTTGAATTGAATTTATATGACAACGAATATGCTACCCGCGGCTAGGTACGCGGTGAAGTAACTAACTGTGACTGATTTTCTAGAATTTCTTTATTTCTTTATTTGCACTGAAATAAGGTTTTACAAGGTGTTTAAAGTATGAATTACCTCTTATTCTACCTAAAAGGCATGCAAATTTGGTCACAGTTAATAATACCTAACTAAATATTATAAAGGTTATTTTACAAAATTGACACCATTACCTTATAGTTACCACTTAATACAATACCTCAATTCAACATGTAAGTGTAAAGTTCTCGTCACTACAAATTAATCAAGCCCAAACACTAGATAACTGCAGTAAATCGTTGAGGAGTTCCCTCGACTGTCTTTCGGCTTCATCAGATCGACTCCAGATCTTCATGAAATGGTAGCGCTTTAAATGTACTTATGATAAAATGAACAAACACACTAGTTGTCCATACAATTTTCGAAAGTTCCCCTCGATTTCTCTGAGATGCCATCGTCAGATCCTGGTGTCCTTATCAGGGGACACCACTGTGCATATCTACTTTACAACAAAAAAAATTTATCAAAATCGGCCCATAAACGACGAAATAATCGCTGAACGTACATAAAAAAAAGCATACATACATATATACGGTCGAATTGAGAACCTCCTTCTTTTTTGAAGTCGGTTAATAAAAATCTCACTCTTTATTTCCTTTAAGAGTGAGATATGAAAAAATCCGCTAAATCCGATAAACTACCTCCAAATTTCATCTTTAAACGTCAAACTAATTTCGATACATTGTGATGAGTGTTTCGTTTTATATCGATACTAGCGGCCCGCCCGCGGTTTCACCCGCGTGGATCCCGTTCTCGTGGGAATATATGCATGTATTATACATAAAAACCTTCCTCTTGAATCACTCTACCTATTACAAAAAACCGCATCAAAATCCGTTGCGTAATTTTAAAGATATAAGCATACAGACAAACAGACAAACAGACGGACAAAAATAGCGACTTTGTTTTATACTATGTAGTGATTATATCGATAATTATTTGTTCTAGTGTCATGCGTACCTTAGCATGGTATTAGCATTGTTTGTTAATGTACCGTCCATATTATAGCTGGGGAGCCCAAGAGGGGATTTTTGTACTTACTCGAGCGCGTCAGATTAAGGTACAGGAGGTATCTGGCACCCAGTTAAGTAGCTCCACCAAATATGAGCCCCATATATGAGGCCGCGCCTCAAGAATAAAGGATCAGATTAGTAAAAAAAAATTGATCATCAGACATTCTCGAGCGCGTCAGATTAAGGTACGGTGAGTTAATTACATGCTAAAAAGTGTGTATTCCACTAATCTGACAATTTGAGAATGACGCAATGAAAGGGGAGGGCTACAAAGTTGTTAAAAAAAAACGCCATCTTGACATTCTCGAGCGTGGCTAATTTTTTATTTATTTTGAAGGAAATGATTCAAGGATAACGAAAAATATATAATCTGACGATTTATAAGAGCCGAAATAACAAAAATTCGTCATTAAAGTTTAATGTTCAAAATCGATAAGTAGAGATAAATCAAAAAGTACCGGTCAGATTTCGCTCAAATTTATACGAAAACATACGACGAGCTTTCGATTAAAAAAAAGGATGAAAGGATGAAAATTTAAATTCTCAGTAAAAAGTTATGAGGTAGCGACCATAAACACACATTATTAAAAATAACTCAAAAACTGCCCATTAGAGGTTGCTCAAATTTATACAATATCACAAGACAAGCACCAGCTTCCGAATAAAAAAAAATTATAAAAATCGGAATACCCAGTCAAAAGTTATGAGGCAACTACCATAAATTCAATACACATTATTATGATTATGAATAACTCAAAAACTATCTTGAAGAAACGTCAAATTAAACGAAAGGTTAATCTCACAAGGAGGTTTTTAACCAACCTTCGGGAGAGTTTAAATAATTTAAACTGGACTTGATCGATTATCTACCGTTGATCTTAAGAAAATATAATTCGTGACTAAACTCTGAAGCATAGTTTAAACTATGATTGATATTACGGCCCTTATATTATGTAAATACAAGTATTCTACTTAAAAACATACACTTTTTTATTTGCATGCTATTTCCTGAGCTTTTCTATTAATTAAGTTCAATGATTTAATTTTTTTTTTGGCAGATTAGGGAAATCCCTCTAGATAATCGTCAGATTAAGAGACAGCAAGTCTAGGACATAAAGATGAACCATATATATCTTAATCTGACGCGCTTGAGTATTTCAAAATGGCGATTTTTTTTTGCATATTAGTATAATGACTGCGAGTTTGGGTCACATCCAAATCGTCAGATTATTGAATTAGAGCTTTTTTTTGGTGCACTTAACTCCCCCTTAGAAAATCTGACGCGCTCGATTAAATTTTTTTTTTTCATTTTCAACCCTTACGTACGATCACCCCCACCATGCAAACGGTCAGATTAACATACATACATTATTAAAAATACGTAGGCCATTGATGGTATCAATATCTGACGCGCTCGAGTATGTCCATGCGGCAGTTTTTTTTTACATATTTAAAGATCTATAGCCGCTTCCCCCACCGATGAAAAGGTATACATTATATAACATTTTTTTCTCCTTATCATCTAACCTTTGCAACCCAATAGGTCTCTATGACGCTCGAGCAAGTACACATTTAGCATCGTCGGCTCCCGTACCATTACCCGCATCACAGAAGACCTGATAGCGAGGGTAAGAGTATGTATGCGTTTGAAAACTTGAAGATTGATCAAAAGCTCCACTTTAGCGGCCCAGCGTCTTATGTAAGAGGATGACAAGTTGTGGTAACTGGCCACTGTTAATTTATGTTGTCGAACAATTGTAATTGGCTCTATTAGGGTTGTTTATGATGCGGTGAAATCAAAGACAAAGATAAGATTTCAGATATTATTTTAGGCATTTGCTTTAACACTAGCGAATGCATTGAACTACAAAGATGATATGGAATGCGTACCGTTTTAGAAAAAAAAACTATATTTAAAATATTAAATAGATGTTATCGCATGTTGTATTGACCAGTTAGTAAATAGGTAATTAAAATCCATTATCCATATTAATAAATAGCGAATTTTCACAAAAATATAACGACCTCAAAACTGATAAGTACCTATTGTTGATTTATAGATAACCATTGTGTTTTCTATAGTGAAGTTAATAAATAAAAGCATGGGCGTGCTCAATTTATCTAACTAAATCTAACGCAACCGGAGTTACCGGTTATAAATATAAAGCAGACCTATAGCATAATAGGACCTATAGCACCTTTATATACATATAGGACCTATAGCAGATTTCCCCCTGGTTCTGGAGTTGCGCTCATGGACGGCTGCAACTCATTAATGGCCCACTAGTGATACTGGTCTCTCCTCATTATTGAGGAGGCCTAGAGCATACTCAACCTCGCTGTTTCAGTGCCAATTGATGGAGGGGTTAGTGGCTAATTCAGCGACAGAGGTTTTTCATGCTGCCTAAAGACCTCCGACAGGGCTTAACGACTGCTATCTATATCTAGACAATACCTGGATCGACGCTTTACGTACCTACCCTCCGAAGTACAAAGGCGTTCAAGAAATTTTCGACACTAGTGGTCACCCATCCAACAACCGCGGCCTCGCAATAACTTACCTACTCGTAACTTTGTCACTTAGGATCGACGCAAGCCGCCAGACTATGAACGCTCATGAATAAAATTAAGTAAATAACACCTCCACACACTCCTTTCAAAGTATTTAAATGTTCTACGCTTAGCATTTTGTAGCCAACGATACGACAATACCCTAAGATTTAAGATAGAGCTGTGCCCAAGTTTCGCTATAAATCGTCACCTGCAAAGAAAATAGAAATGCATAGTGCAGTCAATTTCGCAATTCACGCCGATAACTCTATTGCTCCTTTCAATGTAAATTAGCCCGGGTGCGTATGGAAATTGTTTTGTAAACGTAAACTTTGCAGTTCATTTGAATTAGACACTAAAATATACAATAATAATATGCCTATTGCTTCATTACTTAGCATTATGTCGGAAACAGCGCGAAATCGACAGCGACAACCAAAGGGTTAAAACGATTATACTTATTTAATGTGTCAAAATTTAATAACATTGTATTCTAAAAAGTGGTAGGTACAAACGTTTCTTCGGTACTTAACGCACGTCGCATTCGTCAGTGATTCCGTTCGATTTCAATAGTACCTAAATATCTAATTATTCAGACGCAGACTGGTCGATAAATTTTGTGGTGTCAAGCAAGTGAGCCCATACTTGTAGGAGCGTTAAGGATTACGAAGTAAAGGAAGAAATTTTATAAATTTTAACCTCTGTCCTATACAGAATATGACGTCTGTGCTGTTTTCTTGTGCATCCAAAGACCAAACCTATATCATATCGGCATCATGCATTACAAAAATTGAACTGACGCTGTAATTATTACCTACTTTACAATTATTAAAAGGTACTTACATTATAGTTATATGGAAATGTTGTGTTATCAATGGGACTATAAAACATTTTTTTTAAAGAAGCACTCTCATTGAAACAACATTATGTCATAATTTTATAAAATGTAATCTTATTTTCGTAATAATTTTATGAAAGGTAATCTTATTTTTATTAAATGGCAACACTACTCGACCCCGCCACTCTTTTGTGACAACTTCCGGTGAAAGGATTGAGAGTGGTGGGGTTGAAACAGCGTTTGGATTATTGAGTCAGGAGCTCGGCCAGTCGTTCGATAATCGTCGAGGTGATAAGTTGTCTAGTTGTTGAAACTATGCTAGTTGACTAATAAGCAATTATATAATAATTGTTAAAAAGTGAAATAAAGTATTTACTGTGCTGAGAATTGGATTTTTTTCTGATATTTCAGAAGTGAGATGTAACTTCACGTCCCACACATGGCGGGCTAGGTTATTTAAGTTTTTCAGGTTATAATTGTCAGATGATAATATTGTGAGGCGTGGATGGCAAGTGAAGAGATGTGAAGATCATGCCATGGTAAAACTTAATAATTTTGAAGTTAAATGGCAAGTATCGGTATGAAGGATTTTCAAGTAAGACGGCGAGTATTGGTATGGCATAATTTTTATTTCATTACGTCCGAGGTGATATTTCAATGGTCTATAGAAATATGAATATTTCATTGCTTAAATTCTTGTGTAAACTGGATTGTGTGTGTGTGTCAAATAGTTTGTTAAACAATCTTGAGTGATTAATAGTAACATGAATCTCCGGTTATAATGGTTTAAGGCAGCACTGGTAGCGACTTTATTTTCTTTTGTTTTCTTTCGCTGAAAAAACAAATCATTCAAATACCTTGGTCGAAGCCAAAGTTGCAAGGCTTTGATTTAAGTGTAGTTTAACCAAGTGTCACACAATGAAAGATGGTAATAATTTACGTTCCCTTTTTTTTTTAAATTTTATGAGGGTAAATTTGGGGTTAGATTACTAGGCTGCCTGAGGGTCAAGTACGATTTGAAGTATTGTGTTATAAAGAGTGAATTTGAGTAGAGTATGTAATAGTGACGAATATTAGTTCAGCTGATCGGCTCTTTGTGTTTTTTTGTGAATTTGAATTTGAATATGTTTTCGATTTAAAATTGAAAATCTACGTTCACAAAATTGTTAAAGAAAAAGGGGGTAAGGTACTATAAGGTCGTGGTCGTGCCTAAAAAGAAAAATAAACGTTAGATGTGATAGATTTTGTTATTCGATTATATATACATATATTATAGTATATAAATATATTTTCAATTGAAAACATGGTATGGTACCTATACAGTGCAGTAAGTTGCTTTTAATATACGTGTTCTTTCCTTTCGTGACATGTGTTAAATTCTTATCATTATAGCTTGGCAAGAATGAGTATCCTTTTAATGATTTTGGTGTGTGGTGATTTGAAGCGCCGCATATTGCTGAAAAGGGTTATTTTAAATAAAAACTCACAAAATAATTTGCTTTATTGGTGCTCAACTGGACGAAGTATTCGATTTAACGAGTACAAAAATAATTAGCGTACAATTTCAAAAACTGAACGGTTTGGTTTTTCACTGGTAACGTAGTTCGAATTATAATCAAAAAAAAAATGTTCAATTACAGTACAGCTTATTTGTTTACGTTGTTTTAAAGGTGAAACACAATAATAATTTTCCAAGTTTTGTTTACTATGTGACGTAATATTTTGAAGCTGTCTTAGTTTTCAGTTCAGCTTTCGAGGATGTACAGGTTATTTCAATGACGATCGGAAACAAGAGCAGCTCGCGCAGGTTACACGCGTGTTATGTGGAACGGCACGAAAGTTGCGTGCGAGGTGGAGTGCATTCGTGTGACATTGGACGACGAGGTTTGGCAACCATTGTTCCGGGAAAAGGGTAACCCATTATGCCTGTCTGGAGTTACTGCTGCGGATCTGACGGAATATATAGCAGGTGATCTGTATTGTTTGTTTTCTTAATTAATCAGTCGAGTTCATAAATGAGCTTTGGTTATTGATTGTTGGTTGTCGGAATACTGGTTATAACAGAATATTTAACAGGAAGAATAACTCAATATAACATATCTTCGGGACAACAAATTAATTGAATTAAAGTTTTTTTATAACATAAGGTAAACACCAGAATTACGGACAGTTTAAGAAACTTTTTCTAGTATTCTTGAAATTTTACCAATGTTGTGAAAGTTACAGTACTGAATATTCTTAAAGCGTAAAGTCCGGTCATTTTTTTTAAATAATCAACTGTGTTACGCATGAGATACAGCAAAGCTGGTTGCAATTTATTTGAGAAATAAAAAAAAAATCTAGTTTTTATCCAGTTATGAACATAACCTAGTTGTGGACATCCAATAATGAACATAATAAATCGGACTTTTACCAGTAATTTTGTTTTGCAAGTTTATTCTAGGCACAATACTTATACAACACATACAATTTATACAATTACATACAGTACAATACTTACGATTTATTTGCTGCTTCGGATAATTTTAACCTTTTTTTTTACTGCTTCGATAGCGCCCAGCCCATTTGTTAAGGCGTATAATTTTCTTAGGAGACATTTTTTTTAAACAAAAAAAAAAAATCTCTATCATTTTATATCACAGTCCATTACAGGATTTCTATAAAATATCCAATAATGGACACATATGTCCATTACTGGTACATATGCGAATTTTTATAAATTGCAAGGAATAATATTTAGTTAAACTAGTTAATAATCAGAATACATGAAAGTAAAATTAAGTTTCGACACTTGTCCATTATTGGAACTATTCAATTACAGCACATCAGTTATAAACATCATTAAAATATATAAAAAAAAAACCATTTCCCGGAGTAAGAACACTGTGCGTTGCTATCTTAATTTCATGGTTAATAAAAGAAATAAAACAGATTTTGATTAAAATACAACAATACTAGTTTCCAGACGAAACTTTTTTCTCACTACACCAACAAATTCCTTAAGAAAAGCTGCTAGTATCAATTGAGGATCACATGAACACTCACGTTATTTTGTCAATCTAACAAACCGAATTGAATCAAATTTTAAACTTAGAGAGCTCGATATCTATTGTACATATGTCACAGTGTTACGAATTAAAATAAAATATTTCATGTCCTTATTTTAAAGGATTAAGTACTTTATTTTTTGTCCATTACTGGTGCGTTTACGGATGGAATTACAACTAAAAGTACTCCATTAAGTTATTACTAGAGTTACCGTATGGGTTTTAAGGTAAAAAAGTAATCTGTTTACTATTATTTTGTCAATTGAGCTAAACCAAGTAGTCACAATTATTTATTTTTTTTGAGTTATCTGAGTTTGAATATTAATGAAGTGAGAATTTTGATACAATGAAACTAAAATTATCAATAATGGGTCTTGAAGTTTATCAATCAGTTGTACCTAAATATTAAGATGAGAAAGTAATTATTTGTTTTGATAATTTTGAAGTAACAAGTTACTAGGTATGTAACATTTGAGGTAGGTACCTACCGATCTGTGATATTGTCTCGAGGGGCATTTCATGACATAATTATATCATGATACTTGGCAGATTTAAGTTATACTTAGTGAGACGTCACAGAATCGATTTCTGAGTGAAGGCATTATATCCTGCAGTTAGTCATGATATGGACTAGTAATTTATTTGGACTATTTTATAATGATTCAGTGAATGGAATTTAATAGAAACTTCTATAAAATGTTCAGTATTAAATACTGATTTTTGAAATTATTACTAAATGATATAACAACGAATTACATGACATTATATTACTTTAATTTTTTTTTAAATTTCACACTTATTATTTATTTATTGAATAAAATTCAATTTATTCATTAATTATAGCGATACAATATAGGTATTATTTATTATTATTATGAGAATTTATTAATACGACAATATTTATACGTCAGTACATTTTGTTTTTAATTTACTTGGCAATGGAACAAGTTAAATGCAATTGAATTAATAGCTGATAATAATCTGAAATTGACGCTAAAGCATCCTCCTCTCTTTTAAGTTGCCGTGCCCGACAGGGTCCATGATACTAATGTAAATAATTATATTATACTTACCACCTATTGTACCTATCATGCGGGATCTTAAAATCCAGGCATGTACGCCCTTAGGAAAAAAAAAAGGGAGGAAACTGGAGTTAAAATTACATTAAAATGCAAAGTAAGTAAGTATAACGCTTGTTAAAATTTATTTTTATTTATTATGTACGTTCAGCGAATTTTGCGTCGTTTATGGGCCGGTTTTTATAATTCCTTTTTTTTGTTGTAAAGTAGATATACGCAGTGGGGTCCCCTGATAAGGACACCAGGATCTGATGATGGCATCTTAGAGAAATCGAGGGGACCTGTTGAAAATTTGTATGGACGACTAGTGTGTTTGTTCATGTTATCATAAGTACATTATAGCGCTACCATTTCATGAAGGTCTGGAGTCGATCTGATGAAGCCGAAAGACAGTTGAGGGAACTCCTCAACGATTTACTGCAATTATCTAGTGTTTGGGCTTGATTAATTTGTAGTGACGAGAACTTTACACTTCCATGTTGTATTGAGCGCCATCTGGCGAGAAGTTTTTAAGTTATCCCTGCTTATCAAGGTTGAAGTCGGTTATTTTTTTGGTAAAAAGGAATTATTTCGATACCTACTGTACAAATACGACACTATTAAATTGCATTTGATAGGGGCTACTCTCCGGTAATGCACAAACTGTTACACTGCTATTCTCCAAAGATGCAAATCATGCATATACATATGTTACATAAGACTTTTTATTGAGATCATCATTTACATCAATAATAAAAATATTTATTTACTGACTACTGATTTACTTTTAAAGCATTAAATGTGAGTTTAACTCGTAATTGCAATTTAATCTATGTATATTAAATGTATACTACCTATTTTGAGTTTTAGACGTTTTACGTGATATTTGGAAATAGAATATGGGTAATGATAGCATAGTTATACAAGCGAGAACCCCCAATAAAGAAAAACTAAAAGACGCTTCTATTTTATTATTTATGAGACTTTATTTTTGTGCGGGTCTTTTACTTACTTTTTAATTTTTGTATTGTTGTCAGTTGGGATTGAACGCGCTTTGAACGACTAAACAGTGGAGAACAAAGACGATCGCGGGATAATGATTGAGCGAACAATGATGTTCGCTGGATAATGATTGAGCGAGCAATGATGTTCGCTGGATAATGACTGAGCGAACAATGATGTTCGCTGGATAATGATTGAGCGAGCAATGATGCTCGCTGGACTGGAAGAAATTGTTGGGATTGAACGCGCTTTGAACGACTAAACAGTGGAGAACAAAGACGATCGCGGGATAATGATTGAGCGAACAATGATGTTCGCTGGATAATGATTGAGCGAGCAATGATGTTCGCTGGATAATGACTGAGCGAACAATGATGTTCGCTGGATAATGATTGAGCGAGCAATGATGCTCGCTGGACTGGAAGAAATTGGTCTGTATAGTTTTTAAATAATAATACGAGCAAACCACAATATCCATATTTATTACATGGTTTGAAGTTAAAGACAACAATTACATTTAATACAAATTTAGAACATATATGTTCGGAGTTGCACCGAACAGCTCATCGGTCGCGCGTTTTGCATGTTTGCATTTTAACTGCCGCGCGATCACTTGCCCTAGTTTTAAGTTAATCTTATAAGTAAAATAAGAGTTTTGAGTGAGTACGTGACCAGCAGCCACTCAGGCGCCTCGTATTCCTAACCATTTAACCATTTTACCAATTACCAATTTACCAGTTTAATATTAATGTCTAGTATAGTAACCATTTAACCAGTTGTGATATTTTGTCAATCTAGCTTAGTATACATAGTGTTAATTAAAACCATTCAAACCATTTACATCTTTCCCTATCTCTTCTAATAACACCTATTAGAAACTTTGGTAAAGGGATAGTCGTCCACACCATACCATACCAGAGACGCGCCCTTTACAATATATATTTTAAATACACCACAGAAATGAGTAAACTTTGATGTAAATAAGAGAGACTTAGACATGATTCTAGGGATTTAATGCATTTAGGTAAATGAAGTACTTGAATCGTAACATTTTTGATCTTATCATTATTTTTTTTGTTTTATATCTAAATATAAGAGTTGAATGGATGGAAAGCTAGTCAGAGGAATTTTCAGATTTTCAGATATGACGTCATACGATGACCAAGTTAGAGGTACGCCACCTACGACTCCACCAAGGAAGCGTAAGGACGCAAAACGGAGGAAAGTTAGAAGGAAAAGAACTAAACATGAAGTGGAGAAAAAAGATGTTCACTGGATACTGATTGAGCGAACAATGATGTTCGCTGGATAATGATTGAGCGAACAATGTTCGCTGGATACTGATTGAGCGAACAATGATGTACGCTGGATAATGATTGAGTGATCAATGATGCTCGCTGGACTGTAAGAAATGAGTGAACTTTGATGTAAATTCGAGAGATTCAGACAATTTGAATAGTAACATTTTTGATCAAACTTTTCATCATTATTTTTTTTTATAAATAGGAGTTGAATGTATGGAAAGTTAGTTAGAGGAATTTTCAAATGATGTATGCATACTTAGTACAAAATCCATACTAATATTATAAATGTGAAAGTTTGTTTGTTTGTGGCTCTTTCACGTCGCAATGTGGCTATTATATTATGATATGGTTTATGTGTGTGGAGATAGTTGGGAGGGTGAAAGGTGCAGTAGGATACTTTTTTTTTCCGGGGTAAAACATCTCATTCCCACGGAAAGATCGATGTTTTGTTAGTTGCTAAATATTTTGTTCTGGATGTTGTTAATAGATGGCGTTAGTAGTTAGTAAGATTCATTTGCAACAGGTAATTTGCTGAAGTCATAGATACTATAAGTTGACCAGAAATATAAAAAAACCTCGCCATATTGCGGTAAACTCATGGAACTAATTTATTTTACTGGCAACGATTAGTTTCTAAACGTCAGTCGTAAATTGCTTGTCAGTGAGTTTGAATGTCACAGTTTGTCTCGTGTTTGTCTTTTTACTGTGTTTGTCTTTTTACTTTGAGTTTCTATTTAGTTCTAAAATGACAAAAACTGTTCATATTCGTAAAAGAAAAGTGGTTTTCTATGCGCTAAAATAACATTTCGTATAAATAACATTTCCGATATAGTTGTCAAAATGACAATAATAACACGAGCGTTACTATAGTTACAGTTGGCTGTGCTGTTGCCATATAAAATTAAACTTTAGAGCCCTCATGACAGGTTTTCTATTTTTCTGGTCAAGCAATAATAATATTCTCAATATTTCAATTTCAATATTTCATAGATACTAATACATCCTAATAAATTCAATTGCATTTTAAATTCGCGCTTGATAATTTGTTGTTTCGATTTTATATTGTTATATTGGAATGTAAAGGAATTAGAGTACTACAATAAGTACCTACGCTTTGATTTTGGTTTTGATTCACTTCGTGAATTGCTTTGGTTGACTGTTGTTGTTTTGGTTTAAAATAGAAATTAGTTTTATGGAAAAGTACTTTAGATATTTTATGAGATTTAATTTGTTAAGATTCAATAGATTTTAATTAGTTGTAGTCACTTATTTATCCACCAGAAAAATGTCATGTATCTTAAACAACTCATTGTTAATTCTCTTTGACCATGCGAGCGAATAATTGTATGTATAATTTAACAGTCACATGAAATCTTTTAAAATGTATAGAAGCTACCTTAATTATTTAAATTTAGACTAAAATATAGGTACTTCTATGAGATTATACTTGTTTAAATCAAAATTAAATTAAGATTTTATTCTATTCGCTTCAAAATAGTAATGAGTAACTTAAGTTAGTAAGTAATTTATTGGCAGAGTTCCTGATGTTTTTAGTGTGCCGGGAGGCTACACATTTCGTAGGATGGCCGAATGTCATAATTTTATAAAATGTAATCTTATTTTCGTAATAATTTTATGAAAGGTAATCTTATTTTTATTAAATGGCAACACTACTCGACCCCGCCACTCTTTTGTGACAACTTCCGGTGAAAGGATTGAGAGTGGTGGGGTTGAAACAGCGTTTGGATTATTGAGTCAGGAGCTCGGCCAGTCGTTCGATAATCGTCGAGGTGATAAGTTGTCTAGTTGTTGAAACTATGCTAGTTGACTAATAAGCAATTATATAATAATTGTTAAAAAGTGAAATAAAGTATTTACTGTGCTGAGAATTGGATTTTTTTCTGATAATTATTTATAGCTCGCAAAATTATATTCTGGCAATTTCATGAATCTTAATTATTGTTAATACCTAAGTTAAACATGCCAATTATACTAAAGCTAATTTATGTAGGTATGTAGTAATTACTATCCTTACTAATATTATAAATGTGAAAGTGTGTTTGTTTGTTTGTTTGTGACTCTTTCACGTCGCAACATGGCTTTTATATGGTATGGTTTATGTGTGTGGGGATAGTTAGGAGGGTGGAGAGTGACGTAGGCTACTTTTTACCGCGCAAAAACATCTCATTCCCATGGGAAGATCGATGTTTGTTAGTTGCAAGATATTTAGTTCCGGATGCTGTTAATAGATGGGGTTAGTAAAATTCATTTGCAAGGTCTGATTCACGCTGTCTAATACTACACGTAATTTACTGAAAATGAAAATGAAATTTAATGATTTATTTCGAACTTGGTTCTTACAAACACTTTTCGAATGTCACTCTACGCCATCGCTTCCACAAATCCCTACGATGAGTGGCCTTAGCCTTGGTACTGAAGTCATATGCAAATCTTATGGGCTTCTTTTTAGCTGAGATTCCAACGGGAGCGGGACCTACACGGCTGTTACCTACGGGTCCCGAAGCGAAGCGCGGGCGGTTCTCTAGTATGTAATAATAAAATCACTATACTTAGGTATGTAGTAATATTTTAACAGTTATGTATGTATGGTGCTTCTCCTTTTTCATCTCTGCTTGTCCTAAGGTTGAGTGACTGGTAGAGAATGTTTTTAGCATTAAGTCCACCTTTTGTTCCATTACGATTATGTAAGGTTCAATAAAAAATTTAGGGACAATATAATCCGATCTATATATTTTGCAATAAAAACATTACTTTTTGGAGCTTCAAACTTTAGAATTCAATAACCATCATAGCTCCCATTTGAGTCTTGATTTGTATCAGTTTCAGTTGTCATGGGCGACAGCGAAAGGGTGGTGTTGCATACTCGTTTGCTACCTTAGTACTTTAAGTAAAAGTCCCGAACAATGTATATTACTTCGAGTAACAAAGAAATTTTTCGCAATGCAAACACAATAAATAACAATGCGGCAGGTTAAAATGTGCGCGTGCCTTAATACACATCTTAAGATTTTCTGCGAATAGACAATGAACAATGTGCACGACCGCCTCAAGCGGACCAGAGACAATAGAATGTGCCCTTAACTTTCATACGATACTGAGTTAGATCTAACATGGAACCAACGGGACAGTGCCATATTTTGAAACAGATTTCTGTACGGCTTTCTGAAGGTAGGCATGGGCGGCTCTGTGGTTTCGGATATTTGAGGTAGAATATCCGAAACTGGTGCTGATCTTATAGCAAAACTAGGCAAAAATGTTTTTTTGTGCTTAATGAACAATCCAGTAGATGAGGCACTTGGTAGTAAAAGGTCACTGTTATCCACGAAAATCAGTAATATCAAAGGCATAACCGGCGCGTTGCTGACCACGAAGGAAAAGTGGATCTGCGTTATTGGAAGATCGCTGCAAGGTAATTATTAATTTTAAGATTTGTATCAGTAGGTAATATTCAATATTTTAAATGCAAGCTTTGTAATATTTCAGTTTGCACTTCGATCCAAAAGGTCTTCTCTAAATGTAGGTACTTAGTTAAAAAAACGTAATGATACTTACACATTCTTGGAATTGCTAGGAAAAACTCTCTTTTCCTTTTTTATATTTTTTATATTACAGTAGGTAGTAAAGATGTCTCAAGTAATATCCGTAGATAACGGATAAACTTAAAACGAAACGGCACATCCCTGCAAAACATGATTTTAAACTGCGGACAATCGCTTCAAACCATCAACCACGGTTTGTGTGAATGTGATACGAATATCATCTATAATAACGAAGCTTCGCTTGTTTGTTTGTCGCATATTTATATGCATATATTTGCAAAAAGGTTAATGAAAATAAGAAACAATAGACCTTTTTGTAATTTTTAGAGTTTTTCTTCGTGTTCAAAATCTCATAAAACCAAAAACTACCACATTTCATTTACCTAAGGGGTTCAAAACAAATTCATTCATTTACAATTTTGTAGGCACTCTGACAATACTTTTGCCTTAGAAAAATAATAAAGTATAGAAACCAAGTCAGCGCGGCCATATTGTAGCACCTTCATTCATTGGAGCCATAATGGCTCCAAACACCGTTCCGCTCCGTAGTATTCGCGTATTATAGTCTCGCGAAAAAAAATTATGACGATTTGTGCTGTTAAATTTTGTCAGAAAACTTCCGAAAAGCAAAAGAAATGTAATAACATTACTTTTCACAGGTTAGCTTTGAATATTTCATAGTATGGCCGGCTCCACACGTTGGCGCCAACTCGGTTAGTGCTTCATTTTAGACCGAGCGCTTGCATGACTATTGACTACTGTCATTCTATACTATAATTAAATTTATTATTCTAAGACTTTTGCATATATTTTTTTTTCAATCTCCCGCCATATGGATTAATAACTACCTTTATTATTAAGTATATTATACCTAGTATTGGTAGTATAGGTACATAGTCGGTTTTAAAATTTTAAAAATGACGATGGTATTATCCTACATCCAGGCGAAGTTTGTAATAAGACTATTAAGTCTCGCTGTTATATTTTTATTTTATTTTCTGTTTATTTTAATTATAATTTTAGGCATCGTTTTTGAGTTCCTTTCCCACTTGACTCTAGCTTCCTGCTACTCAATAAGAGATGGCGCTAGGATATCGTAAATCAGATTACAGATCAAATCTCTCCATGTCGTCGCCTCAGTGCTTGTTTGTTCTATCTACCATTGGTTAAATTTTACAGTACACGAATTTTTAGCTGTATTTATTTTAAAAAGCTGTAGTTTTTTGATTTTAAGGTTTT
Source organism: Hesperia comma (assembly GCA_905404135.1). NCBI lineage: Eukaryota > Metazoa > Arthropoda > Insecta > Lepidoptera > Hesperiidae > Hesperia > Hesperia comma. Next base: position 6,752,945 of record FR990031.1, read on the forward strand.
TCTTAATACAAGAGTTAACTATGTATTGATAGTGATAAGTTTTATATAAGATCGTAATTAATTTTACCTTATTTTACAGGTTTTATGTGGAGATAGAACAAACATGCACAAATATAATTATGAATGTGGACTTAGAACACGACTCACTGGAGATAGGGCAAAGTGACTGATTTATTTATTCGTGCTTGTTTGTTCTATGTTTCAGATATTATATACAGGATGTTTTTATGAACGATTTCTTTCAATTTGAGTTTTATAAAGACTATGATTAAAAATTAAATTAAAAATTAAAAAAACCCCGAGACAAGAAATTTCATTTAAAAAGTAAAAAATAATAGAAGAAACTCAATCTTGAAGTACGTAAGTGTGTATTAATTAATTCTAAAAAAAACACATCGCATTGGGGGAACGCTCCTAACTATTCATTATCTCCGATTTTTTTTTTCATAAGTGTCACATGCTCCTATAATATACTTAAAGTCTTTTACCGAAGATTTTTTTAATATTTTAATAATAACGCTTTACACTCAAAGCCCCACACTAGGATTCCCTAGGTGCCATGGACAACACACAAGACAAGGACACACACACCCAGACCGAGAACGGAAATTTAAACTCATCATTCAAATTGCCGCTTCGCTGGGAATCGAACCCAAGGCCCTCGGAACAGCGTGCCGGCGTGTTAACCATTGCGCCATCCGAGTTATCAAAACGGCTCAACGGTTTAAACGGCTCAACCAACTCGGTTATGAGGTTACGTTAGTTACTATTCGTAATTAAATTGTTAAGGTTGGAGCGGTCCCCCAACGCGACATATTTTTTTAGAATTATCAATACACACTTACGTATTTCAAGATTGAGTTTCTTTTATTATTTTTTATGTTTTAACAAAACGCACAACAAAAAATTACCCTTACTTAATTAACTCACTTCATTGACACCCAACACGGAATCATTACAAAATATTTATTTTTTAACTCAAAATCTAATTTTACTATCATGCGTAAATTGCATAACAGTACGTTAATTCGGTCTCAAAATAAGGGAGCGAGAATCTTTGGAGCGTATTAACGCACTCTTGGGATGTTCAAAATCATTAAAAAGCAACACCCTATTGCAAATTCATAACGAGATCAAGTTGAAACTAAAAAGTACTTATTGTTCAATTTGCGGCTGCGTCTGCTCATGTTCACTTTTATTAAATGTTCTAGACATGTTTTATTAATGTCTAGAATTATCTAAACACCAAAAACACTATAATTTACATAGTTTTACGATTATTTTATGGATTCTTCGGTGTCTCCCGCCAAAGTAACAAATCAAACAAAATGGCGGAGAATATTGCGCCGCGGGCTGTGATTGGTCGATTGAGTGGACATAGAGCACTCAAGCACTCAAAGTCTCTTACGATGTGGGATTTAAAACAAAATCTGGAGATACAACAAACAAGCACGAAATTTTCATTACGATGTCGTGTCACTAATAAAATTTAAATAACATTTTTTGTTACTTTAAGAGAAAAAGTTAGCAATCTGTCTTAACCAAAAAGATTGAAAATTAAGTCTTAATAAAACTGCATTTAAAGTTAATTTTCGAAAAATTTGGTAGATAGGCCAAACAAGCACTGAGGCGACGATGTGTAATACACACATTGTGTATTAATAATTAATATTGCTCTATTTTACACATGAAGAAAACCTTGTGTAGTTTTTTTATCTTTTTGAATACACCTTGAATGCATCTTTGGGCTATGCTCTATTTTAAAATATCACCGATTTTAGTTTACATCAAAGCTCATTGACACCTGCAGTCCTGTAGCTAAAAAGGCGGCGTGAGGACCATGGAACTTGTAATTAGGACTGGAAAGATGGAGGCGAGACAAACGTTAAATTGACAGCAGTCAGAATTATTGAAGGTAAATATATTTTATATGTCGCCTATAAAACCTATCTGAGTCGCCGAGGACTTAGAATTACTATTCCCCAGAAACAAATAATACCACTAAGCGAAATTTATAATAATATAAGAACATCTTAGATTCTTGCCGTCAATCTGCAATGTGCCATAATCATAGGGGTAGAAAGCTGGCATTTGTGTGGTATGCAATTATACCGAATTCTACATGGAACGCGGACGCATTTGTACATTTTCGTAGCGTCATTCATGTCCTCGGTCTCGTCATATTTGACGCGTATTGCGTCTTCTATTACAGAAACTGCTTAATATTATCTCGTAAATTCTTGTGCCAATAATTGCATTAAAACGCATTACTGACAGCTGAACGATAAGACTATCTGGCGTTTGTATATTTAAGAATGTAGGTACATACTTCTTTTCAGAGCAACTTTATAATTTAAAGACTTATTATATGAAAATCGAAATATATAAAATCGACATATTATATAAAGCGAAACGCCACTCACTCGTCACGAAAATCCAACTGATGATGATAAAATTTTGCAGGTGGATAGTTTGGTACCTACAGTCCGTTTTTTAGAAGAGAGTTAACTACAAAACAAATCACTGAGTTTCCGAAACATCAAATTTCCACAATATTACACGCGTGAAACAACTTACAAACAATTCAATCGGTTCACTCGGTATATCGCCCTGTGTTTTACACCAAAAACTGATTTTAAATTACAATAATAATGAATAAATTTCATACATTGTGCAAATCCATAACTTCACTTTTCACAGATGTATAATTTCAACATGCATTTCAACAAGAACTTGACATGTTTGACATTTTTTTCGATAATTGCCACCAACTTATCTCTGAAATGGCAAAAATTGGAACTAACGCCGCCATGTTAAAAAGTCATTCATAAGTACATTGTGGCCATTCATCAGTCAGTTACTACTTCTCGATGATTGGTCAAATGCTTCCGACAGCGCCTCTCTTCATTTCAAGGTTAAGTTGGTTTTTTTTTTTTGCACCGGTCGTGTTCCTTTGGAGATCCCGGAGTCCTCCACAAGCGTCGAGGTAGGCCACCGGGGGGGTTTTAGTGGGTAAAAGTCCCACATAACCCTGTGTCGCTCCCACGGCACCGGGTACCTTTTGAAGGTTTCCCCCTCGATAAAAAAAAAAAAAAAAAAAAAAAAAAGTTGGTTTTACTGTACATGTGTAATGTCAGTGTCTTATTGACTACTGTGACTTTGACAATTATCGGCCATATTTGTTTTGTAGTTAACTCTATTCTAAAAAAACGGACTATACCTAGTTAGTTCGAAGTAGTTCGTAATAGTTAGACGTTCGCAAAAAATGCATTTTGTCACATTCTTCAGGTTCTTGAAATTTGATACAGGGGTTCCTTTCATGAGCACTAAGAAAGGATTTTGAGAAATTAAACCCTAAAGGGGGTGTACCTAATAGCGAGATGAAGTTTTAAACGACATCCATACGGGCGAAGCCGTGGGCGGAAACTAATGATTCAATAATAGATACGTCATAATCAGTGAAGAATGTAAACAGTATTACAGATTACAATATCAAGTGCGTTTTACCAAAAATATAATCATGATTAGGTAAGTAATTACTGTTCAAATTACAACGACCCGGCAATGTACCAACTAAAATGATCTTTATTGTGTTGGTTGTTACGGTTGTACCTATACTTGAAGATATTGGAATGGCTTCATTGTTATGGGTGTAAGCTTGACCCGATTTATCCCTAATTGGGGGCATTGGGGCGCTGAATGTTCCGATGACAAATCAATTCGTTCCAAATATGCTGCACTTCCTCTACACCATAATTAACTATGATGTATTGATAAAATTTAAGATTATAAACATACTTGGAGATACCCTGTCAAAAGAAAAGTATAATAAGTAAAGTAATTTTAAATTTATAATATTATTCCAGATACAGCAGTACAAGTACCTATTCACGGCATGTCATATTGTGATGTATATTGACTGCTATTTTGACACAGGTGCATGAAGCGTTGTCTATTGTCGTACAAGGATCTTTTGGCGCGTGGTTGACAGAGACAGCGCCTTACAGGTAAGGTAAGGTAAGGCAAACTGTAAGGCGCGCTGTCTCCGTCACCCACACACACGCCAAAAGATCCTTGTACGACTATTAGATCATTGATCTATTTATTCCTGTCTCTATGGTCTAGTCTAGATTGATCTGCGGTGGAAATTCTTTTGAAGGATGTGATTTGACACTTATATTATAAGGCTATTTTACTCGTTTGTTTATTTCATTAACTTATAGTTTGTTGGTCTGAGACTAAGATTAAATTTAAGCGGGCTTTAGGTACATTATACAATTTTTAGAGCGCTAACTGAGCTAGCGTGCTAAAATCGCATTGTGTAAAGGCAGTAAGACAGTAACTTGTGCAGTGTAATGTACGGGGGCACTAGTTAATGCACTGAGTTAGCGCTCTGCAAATTGGATAATGTAGAGCCCGCATTATTAAACCTAACGTGGTTGTTATCTCAGACCAATAAACTTAGTAAGCAGTGACGGTTTTTGGTCGCACTCGCGCATTAAAGCTCACGCACCTCGAATCTTCGCGTATTCTCCCAGTCCCACACATTCATGCAAACATTCGTACATGTAAAACATACGATTACATATGCGCGCATGTGATTGACCGCGGCCCTAGGTATAGTAAAGTATACAATATTCATTTATATCTACAACACTTTTTAATAATAATTCTTCATTATTCTCCTATCGATTACAATGATAACGTGTGTCGTCGCGTGCTGCCGATCCTATTCGTAGAGATGCGACATCAATTAATAGAGGTATGTTCAATAAACTATAGACGGAGCGCCGCCGTGAATAAAAGAGTGAAGCCGGCAAAAGTAAGCCGAAAACACACATCGAAACCAATAAAATGCCCTACATATGTTGACAGTTTGAACTAGAACAAATTTAAACTTTATTTTTGGGAACACAAAGCTTCATTCATTTTTTATTATTTAGAACACAAAAGTCGTTTTGGTGTGAGTGCCGCCGTGTGTATTACAAGGCTAGGCTGACTTTTTGCTGGCTTCACTCTTTTGTTCCCGGCCTTCCGTCTATAGTTTATTGGTCTGAGATGCTTTGCTACTGAGATTGCACAATTTGGGTCGGGAGTACGCGTCAATTTCATTTCAATCGACACGTGTTTAGAGCTGTGCAGTATGGACAAGATGGCTACCTAAAACTTTGCGACCAAAATAACGTTCAGAAGATATACATTCCAAATTCACATGAGATTCTCATTCTAATCAAAATCCAAATTAATAGTTCTTCGTGATTAAATATTAATTATTATAATTCTCTATGATTACGTACTGACTTAGGAAAGTAACAATTTTTTTCCACGTTATATTTGAAATGGTGTTAAGTTAACGTTTAGTTTAAAATCGTGAGTCCCAATGCTTATTCTTCCATGGAAGACGGCTATTGATCGCCGGGTGGTAAGGTAATAGTTGTAAAACGAAAATAATAAGGATATATTAAAAGTTACCATTGCCATTATAGTAAATAGCCCAACAACTTGTTTCTTAATTATTTAATCGTTAGGTAGGTGCATTTTCTTTTACTCCGACTCCTTATAACATTTAACAAAAATATAAAAATAAGTATTCTTTAAAAACGAATCCTTTCGGGCACAAAGTCGTATTAATAGTAGGTACTATACATATCGTTACGTTAAGGATAAAAAATTGTTAATATAAATAAATATTAAATAATATTTAATATCTAACCACAACAAAGAAGCGCAACAAACTGATTAATTATGAACAAGTTATAAATCTAATCGCATCCTTGGGCGCGCTTTAAGTAGAACATGCAATAAATTGTAATAAAAATCAGTTAAATTGAGATGAATGGTATGCAAAATTAGAAAATTATCTGGATGTCACGGACGGACACACTCGTAATTTAATAACTCGCTTGGAACCATGCATTACCCCTGGTATTTGGCGTTTTTATTAACGCGCGTTTTCAAAATAATAGCTGGAAGCATATTCTGGTTTTATTTATATATAAAAATATATTCTTTATTTGAACAGCTAGATCAAGAAGTACAATGGGCGGATATTACCTACCACCGGGCGCGGTCAGTAGTTGGATAGGTGACCGCAATTGACAAACATTTCTTGAGAGGTCTACTTTGCAACCATATGCGAACAAACTCGTTTGTATGATGGTGTAGGTATATTTTTGTGCAAGTAAGCATTTCCCTCCCTCCCAAATAAGAAAAAAATATATGCAATGAAACATAAAAAATATTCGCCAACATACATTCGACCACAAACACGTGTGAATTGTATTGAAGCTAAATCGGAAACAATAATAGCATTAAGCTGAATAGAAACAAATCTCAGCGTCTACCTTACAATAGTATATTTGCTTCTCGCAGTCAAACAAAAACATAAGAAACTTTTCCAAATTTTACCTACAATCAAAGCAAAGTTCAGCCACAAAAGCTCAAGAAAATTCGGTAATTAAGTTGATAAATGATATCGATGTGTTGGGTTACCGGCGGCGTGAGAACTCCGGCGTCTGTGTTCATGATCTCTGATTACAACCCACTGGGCTCTTAAACAGCCGCAGACATTGTCCGTATTAGCGGGTTAGATAGCGGACATAATCTTGAGAAAAACGAATTAATTGTGTCAGGCGTGATTTTGTGGAACTCCCTTATTTTTTACATGACCATTATTAAGGAATCAAGGTAGCAAATGAGCAAGTGACTTCACCCTTCCGCTGCTGTAAATGGTGTTAGAATGTTAGTTGATTCTTCTTCTTAGTCGTGCACTCTTGACAGAGTGGTCGTGGTCATGTATTTGTCGATTCTCGCATCGCAGCTGTTTTTGCGATGCGGCGCCATGTAGCTCTATGTTTTGCGGAGTGAGAGCAATCGTTGATGTTGGAATGTGTCACAGTTTTAATAAGATCTGTCCAACGAGTTGGAGAGCGCCCACGTGATCTCTTGCCTTCAACTTTTCCTTGCACCATCAATCTTTCCATTGCGTCCTCGTTACGGGTGATGTGTCCAAAGAACTTGAGGATTCGTAATTGTATAATGGATGATAAGTTAGTTGATTAGTCTGTTAATAAGTGTGAGGACAGGGACTGTTAGTGACAGTTAGTCTTGTTAGTAATAGTCAGTCAGTAAAGTGTCGTTCTTATTCAGTCACAGATGCGAAAGCAAATCGAAAGCGCTTGAGTGCTCAATTTTAGAGCCTAAATTAAAATCAGCATTTAGGGATTGTTCACACCAACGTATTGTCCGCCGCCGACTGTGAGTATGCTTACTGTCAGCCCCAATATGAACGTGTATTCAGTTTGAAGCGTACGTTCACACCCAGCCGACGATACGCTATAGCGTACGATGCGTGACTAGTGTGAATAAAGGAGTACGCCTGTGTACGTTCACACAGGATACGCACGCTGAGCGGCCGACTATTCTAGACCTAAGTATATAAGACACATAATTTGAAGTAGCTCGTAGCGCCGCGCCGGGGCGTTGCGATATAATACGCTGTTGCGTTCGGCAACGTAGTCAATTCGCATTCGCCGTGCGCAGACGCGTAATACAACCAGCCACCATAAAGTCAGCCACAACGTACAACGTAATAGCGTATGATCGGTTCGGTGTGAAAGAAAAGTTGAATATATATTATTATGGAAAAACAATAAACTGCGTAACGCGCGCTCACAGTCAGCGACCGAAATTACGTTTGGTATAAACAATGCCAAAGGTGAAACGTTTTTTTGTTCTGTCATCAATAGCTTCGCTCGCGCATTCAATGAAAAATAATTTTCATCCCACCTATTCGAAAAGGACGACTTTGTTCGCCTTTAAGTGCGCCCAAAGTTGATGTTTTCTATAAGAAACTTTTAGAATGAGTTTTTCGTCCTCTTTATTAAAATAAGTGCGCCGCAATTATCTTTTCCGCGCACTTTTTGAATTTAGTCCGGATTGTTAGAATTTTATGGTTTTATTTTGAAAAATTAGTTCTTTAAGTGACTGTGAAAGTATAATTTCTGAATTTGAGGCGCATTTTATTTTCTCATAGGAGGGGGGGGGGGGATGAAAAGTAGAGTGTAACACTTGGGAGCTAATATTTTTGGCTCGGGCGACGTACTCTAGAATCTCTCACTTCGCTCTGGATTCAAAAAAGCGCCCTCGCCGTAAAAATTTTACTTTGCTCCCTTGTTATACAATTTTCTATTTCATCCCACCTATTCAAAAAGGACGACTTGGTTCGCATTTAAGTGAAAGTTTATGTTTTCTATAAGAAACTTCAAGCAATGTAGCAAAAAGCAGTAATGAGTTTTTAATCCTCTTTATAATAAATAAGTGCGCCGTAATTATCTTTTCCGCGCACTTTTTGAATTAAGTGCGCCGCAATTATTTTTGCCGCGCACTTTTTGAATTTAATTTAATTTTATATTGTTGGAAATTCATGGTTTTGTTTTGAAAAATACAATCTACTATTATTGCAATATTATTGTATTTTATTGTTACATTACCTATTGGATTTTTAGTGGGCGTACCTACTAATCCTTACTAATATTATAATTGTGAAAGTGTGTTTGTGACTCTTTCACGTCGCAACATGGCTATTATATATTATGGTATGGTTTATGTGTGTGGGGATAGTTAGGAGGGTAGAGAGTGTCGTAGGCTACTTTTTACTGCGGAAAAACATCTCATTCCCATGGGAAGATCGATGTTTTGTTAGTTGCTAGATATTTAGTTCCGGAGTTGTTAATAGATGGCGTTAGTAAAATTCATTTGCAAGTTCTGAATCACGCTATCAAATACTACATGTAATTTACTTAAGTCATAGGCAAATGTTAAAGGCTACTTATTAGCTGAGATTCCTACGGGAGCGGGACCTACGCGGCTGTTACTTACGGGTCCTGAAGCGAAGCGCGGGCGGTTCTCTAGTTTTTCCATAAAATTATTTCAAACATTCAAATGTACGTATATGTTACCGTTAAAATGCATACCTAATAAGTTAATGTTCACATTAACTAGGTAATCTGCAGATACCTACACTGATACGATACGTTAAAGTGTAAAAAAAGGTCTTATTTGCACTTTACCCAGTTAGTCTGCACAGTAACGGATGGTACATCGTTAAATTGCGGAAGACTGGCTACCTGAGTACCAATTTGTGTTGACGTCGTGGCCACATCGTAGATTTGCTCACATCATGAAATGATCGATCTGGCCGATCGATCGAGATTTGTTCGAATCGTAAAAACGCGGAAAATAGGGCATAACTTCGAACCGTGTCGTCTCCGGCGCTGCGGAAGGTGCAGCCCCTTCGGCCTTGCGTAACAAAGCACAGACACCCACGCTCGCCTGCGCAGCTTCGGCTTGCTGGTCGCCTTCGGCGGCCAGCCTCAGCCGCTCCGGCTCGCCCGGGTATCTGCGTTTTGTTACAGCGGGCGGGGGCTGCCCTCCCTCCGTGCCTCCGGGTTCTAAAAGACACTCTAGGGATAGGGCATACAAGACTACGTGGAGTAGGGGTAGGCTAATTCGGTTCTATAACCAATTCGACCTACCTACCTTGAAGAATTTGACTGAGTAGTAATGTAAATGAGTATTCATTGTTTTATATCCAAAATCAACTCAATTTTTATGTTTCCGTTCAATGTTACTCGTTTTTAACAATTGACGTTCAAACAAGAACCTATTTTATAGACTTTACCGTATGCATGGTCGTTAGTCTGCAGATTAGCTAGGAAGTCTGCAGATTAACTAGTTAATGTATGAACTCAATTATAGTTTTTCCACTTTAACTGACTCAGCCAGAAAATCTGCAGAATACCTCGTTAATCTGCATTTTATCTGATTTACGCAAATTAACGGTAACATATACATATATAAAAATCAAAATCATTCTTCTCCATACATTCATCACGTAAAGATTCATTCATAAATTATTTTTTAAATATGAACAGGCATTTTTTACAGTTGCTGTCACACAAAGTAACGTTCGTATTATACTTAGTTGATGAAGTCGTCATACGAGTAGGCCGTAAGTCGTAACTGATGTCACCATACTAGTCCCATGTTGAGGTCTTCCGCTTGTTGAATGTTATTTGAACTGATTTGAAGTGAACCAGTTGAGCGACACAATTTATATTTTAATTGGCGTTCTTATAATTATATAAAAAAACTGCAAGAAGATAAACCGATTTTTGTAGGTTAGGATAGGTTCTTTGGTTTTATTTACGTTAGGCTCTAGAAATTTGAGGAATTGTGAGGAAATTGGAACTTAGCTTACTCGTATTTGAGTGTGGGAATATGATGTGATGTGAAAGCACTACTAGCACGGGTCTCTCCTCATTATTAGGAGGTATCTCCCTACCTAAGAGCGTCTAAGTCAAAGTCAAAATCATTTATTTCTATAGCTACCTATTTTTCAATATACTTATGCACGTGATTATTTTTTAGTTTATCGCCACTTCCACCCTCAGCTTCATCTTTTAAATCAATTTACATTAATATGAAAATATTAATTACGGATTATTACGGATTAAAGGGGTTACTGGCCAACCCAACTACACAACAAAAACTGGAACAACTGGAACCGACAACTTAACGTGCCCTCCGAAGCACGGAAACGCTGTACAAGTTTTAATTAAGCTTATTTTTCAGCACCTACCAGCTCTAGGCCTCCTCAACAATGAAGACCCGTGCTCAGTAGTGGGCCATTATTGGGTTGTAGCCAGCTAAATAATATCTACGCCAAATAAATTTTAATAAAAATCTGCTTCAGCCGGGAATCAAACGCGGGCCTCCTGGCATCCAACGCCACTACAAATCAGTCTATGCATCAGTAATATTAGTTTTTAAAACGATCGCATTATTTTTCTAACAGACTGGGGTGTATGACCTTATAAAACACATAGGCACCTAATTTACAAGTTGTTATTATGTATTGGGCGCGACTTGTTCATTTTTTGTCTATTTGTGGTATTTACAGAAACACAAAACACGCCTTATGTGTGAACCAATTAGATATAATACGATTATATCGCTCTATAGTTAAAACTTTATTCCACTATTCAGATTTTTTTGAATTATAATTCACGCGTAGGCACCTAACCAATACATTATTAATCTAAAGGAATAATAAAACTATGTACCTATAGTAAATTCTGGACATTGGATATATTTCGAAATTTTTAATGGAAGTAGCTTTTGACATCTTTATACACACCTAAAATATAACATTTTGTCTGTCTGTTCGTGCGGAAACTACTGAACAGATTTCAATGTTTGGCAATTTGTTCTTGGTAGGTAGGTATACTAAGTATTTTTAATCTAGGTATTCGACTTTTTATTGACTATTTCGTTAACAGTTTAATTCTAAGTTCCATTCAACTAACTCTATGCAATATCGTTATTTAAATTGTGAGTACCCATAACACAGTAAAATTGTATTAACAACTTAAATCTTTACTGTTTGTGACGAATGAGACACGCTTGAAATATGAGAAGAGAGGGTGCGAGGAAACTTATCTTTATTTTTATTTCATTTAGAATAGAACAGTTTAACCCTAAAAGTGATGACTCGTTTTACATAAATTCATTAAACATTTAGTAAATTGAATTTGGAACACAAGTACAGGAGCGGTAAAATAGCACTTAATGTAGAGTCGAGTGTTGGTTAGTTGGGTTCGCTGTTCGGTACATTGGCTGTACTGGTACATTGCCAGTCCGTATCGGCACGGTATAGTCAAGTTGAGAACGCGTGCGAGAACAGACGTGCTTGGCAACTTCACTACGCGACTAACACGCGGTTTCCGTAATATGTCACGATACTAAACAGTTAAAAAATCCAAAACTAACACCGGTAATAATTGGAGCAAGTGAATGATTTTGCCTGTGAATGATTTTCCAGTGATCCGTGATTAAAGGTCAGTATAGTTTCGAAATTTAAAAATGTTTTTGTTATATTTTGCGAGACACAAAACATTATAACGTGCCAGTAAGTACCCAGTAAGTACCTGTTTAGGAAACACTCTTGAACTTAGAGTTCAATGAATTAACCCTTACATAATGTTATTTGAATGGGCCTGCGCACGCGCGTAAATTACGATACAAGTTGGAGTCGGAATGTTTGGTGGCAATTGATTATTAATTGTGTGCAACTGACAGAAAATAAATGATAATTATATTATATGATATTTAATTATTATTAGTTAGTTAATAGTTTTGCAAACATAAAAATGGATTTTGTTAACCATATTTTGTATTTTTATACAAGTTAATAAGTGAAGAATTTTATAGGTGTTAATTTTATAGGCGGAAGTTTAAGTACCTAAGTACCTTAATAAAATATTAAATTCGTTATTTGTTATATGTAAAATAATTATACCTACTAAGTTAACGCAATAGACTGAGATGCCTTGAAACGTTCAAGTACAAATTCACGTAGGTACCTACCAATAATAAGATAACCGTTATGAAGCAACATCGTCATCCAAATATGATTTCGCAAACATAATTAATGGGACCCAATTAAATCGTATCTCCACAAATGGTTTGCATGCGTTTTTTAGGAAAGACTTTTTACTACGTTTAATGATTGACAATATTTGAGGCTAAAATTCTAGTAGATATCGATGTCACGTTTTAATTTATGTTGCATTGCACTTATCTGCGCGGCATAACTTGAAAGCTATCTATGATATGCGCGAAACTTTGGCATCAATAAATTTTAACCGTCACTTCTGCTATAAACGGACACTGGTGTATACTTTATTATTCTATATTCTGTAAACGCAGTATAAATTTATGCCATGTTTAATTTTTTTTGTCTTTTTCTAACCTTTGAATTCAGAGAATCAATCATAAATGACAGGGACTAAATAATTTTAAACATGAGATAACTTTGTACATAGATACTGCGTTAATTAGTACTTTATTATGCTTTTAGTAGGTAGGTACTTATATTTAGTACTTACTTAGGTAGATATTGAGTTGAGATAAAACGTCATTTAAACAGCTCAGCTTAAGGCCGCCTTTCTTTGTTTTTCAATAATTATACAATAGTTTAGGTCGCCTTTATTGTATTTTTTAATCTGTCGCCAGATAATCTTTAGGTATTAAGGTAGGTATTTAGAAATATATTGAAAGTTTAAAAAAAAAATATTATACTTAAACGTAAAGTAGGTACCAAACGAACTCAACAGTGTTAGTGTAGGTAGAAGTATAGGAAGAAGTATGGGAGAGAATATAAATCTTACGTACCTACTTAACGCTTTATCTCACTAACCTTTTATTTAGAAGAGTACTTTTTAAAAAAAGGTATCCATTTCTAAATATATTCGTAAAATGGGCATATTTTTTATTATTTACATAGTTGTATTATTAATTATTAGGTACAATAATTATTTATAGATACCTAAGTACTTATAGGTATCTAAATACGAACCTTAAGTAGGTACCTTTTACCTGCTGTAATTTTATTCAAAAAATATTGTCTAACATAGGGGTAAGATTTTGTTATCAGAAAAAGCGTCATCAGATTGATTACACGTCATGGATTACGTCACTGTTTATCTGTGAGTCATATTTGTAACACTTTCCAGCCAATTAGCACAACGCGATAAATATCCGTTTGTTTGTTCAAACATCAAAGAGCTGCAGCTTTTTTAGACCTAATCCAACAAAATCAAACAATGATTATTAGTACAAGTCAAGTCGTTGACCTCATTAGCACTTGTCGCATCGCGAGCGGGCTACGACAGACGATGAGTGATTTTGTAAACGAAAATTGATAAATATAAATAAATAAATAATAAATATAAATATGTATCAATATAATGTATCAATAGGTATAGGTAATGGGTTTTGTTTGCAATTACATTTATAATTACATGCAAAACCCCATACGTAAATTATGAGGGAACAAGGTTGATACAGAGCACAATGCTTTCCTTAGGAAGGAAGGCAGCTGGCCCCTTACTATTGACCTCGGATAAAGTATAACTACAGTTTATGTAGTTTAAAAATTTTGAACTGTTAATGCGATTATCCTCCCTCACCTCCCCTGGTTTAAGAATTTAGCACCTTAGCCTTCCCCGGATTAGGAGCCGCATACTACACTAACTGGATGAAATTGAAAAACTATATAGCGGTATCAAAAGTAGTTTTAATTGAAAAAGTATTAAAAATGGCTCGATTGAACTGTTCCAAAACTTTTTTAAAGCTTTTCGCAAACTTTTCAAAGGTAGTTTGGATAGGCAGATACCAAAGAGAGGTAACAAAAATATTATGGTATTAATAGGTACACACTTTCAATCTGACGCACAACAAGTAGGATGGGCGGCCCTATCGCTTACACGCGATTCCTACAGACAACGTTAGTATTATGGTGCATTAAAAAAATACATAAATTCTAATACCAGAAAATAAAGAAACTAAAAAACTACAAAAAAATCTTTTAATATTTCATCTTGCTTATTACGACTTGTAATATGCTCTCCCGTCGCTTTCAGTTATTGGGCAGACACAGCCAAGTCACTTACATAAGTGATATCAAGTCACGCGTAGAAATCTGGACAATAGATTATAAAGGTTTTTATGCGAAAATTCTTATTCTCGAACATGACTGCGATAAAAGTATACTTTTTACTAATCTAACGGTCATCGTTCGAATTACAAACGATTTGGATCGAAACATCGAAGAGCGTCTTACTTAGTGAGCGCATTCATTATTTAAGTCCGAATAAAAGAGTCTAAAAGTTCTTAGAGACTAGAGATGAATCAACGTACCTAAATTGTATAGCCAAGTCTGTTGTACTGAAGATTAGCGCTGGGTTCGCTATAGCAAAAAGGTGACTACCGAACTTGGGGTAATATTGTAGTTTTCTAGACTTTATTTTTTAATACATTGTAGATTTTTACAAATCTACGATAATAATAGCACTTACTTTTTAATATGCAACTATTAATAGTTGCGAAAAGAAAGAAATAGTCATGTGAATAACTATTGGTTAATAGTAAGCTCTCCTCGACTGTTTCTTTTTTATGGAATTAAGCTAACAAACGAGCACGCAGCACCAAACTTCCGCTTCCACCCATGACCACTGTGATTGACACAGAACAAGAATTAAATCAGGACAGAATGGTTAGTTCAGTATAAATTACACTTACTGGTAACTCCCTACTTGAAATGCCAATATTACATGTAGGTTACCTACATTATACGTATTTGTATGCATATTCATATTTTAAATTCATAAACTAGATTCAGTGAGAATAGGCGTATTGTTCTCATAAAACTGTTAAATAAGCATATTGAGGAGGCCCATAGCATACTCGAACACGCTACTAAAATACGTATCGTGGGAGAAGTTACTAACCAATCCAAGTATCAGAAGTTTTCATGCCGCCCGAAAGTCTATATTTCAATCTATCAGAACAGAACCGACGATTTTACGCGCCCTACGGAGCACGGAAGTGCTCAAGAAATTTGGCGGTCACCCATCCAAGATCTACCTACTAACCACGCTCACGGTTGCTTAACTTTATCGGTCACTATGAGTTAGTTCGATGGTGAGAATGGGAATGGGAGCGAACGGGAACAACCCCATATGGAATTCGTTTTAACTGCATCCCACACAAATGCCAGATTTTCGCCCCTATTATTAAGGTAAATTGCACAATGATGGCGAGTAAATTTAAAATGCCGTAAGTTTGCAAAAGAATCGAACTATGAGCGCTGGTGTATTTGATTGTTACTAGGAGCAGCAATTCAATATTCCGGGCGACTCAAATGTACTAAAAACGCCGAACATTACGCAACACCCACACACAGAGCAACGCAGCAAAATAACAACACGATTTAAAAACAATATGAAAGATTCCGCCGCCAGTAAAAGTACGATCCTACGTGACACGATTTAAGGGCCACAGATAACGCTATCGCCGACGGTTTAACGGGTTCGATGTGTGATTTTTCTATTGGACCCGCGATGTAGGTCGGTACTCGGTACCATGCAAATGATAAACTATTCCACCTAGCTTTGCATGTAAACAGAGTTAACTACTATGCAATTATGTACTGATACTGAATTAATCTAAAACTGATTGATGTCTTTACATGGATGATACATGAGAATACAACACAAATTACAGGCGGTCCTAAATAACGTAATAGAAGCCAAAACAATGATTTTTGAATGTTTGTCTGTTGTTTTTCGTGCTCATCTCAAAAACGGATTAACCGATTTGTGTCTTCCCAAAATATAGGTATATACTAAAATATAGTATATACCCCGGTCGGGAATCAAGCCCGGAAACCCCCGCTTTGCAACTAGGGTCATTATTATCTTTATTGCCAAATAGACTACTGAGTCGTCAACCAACTCAGAATCTCGGTTTATTAGTAAATTAATAAACATTATTAAATACATAATTTATAATGACATACGCTGTAAATAGGAAACGTTCAAATGAGTCAATTGAGTTTTCCTAATAATATTCTAATACGTTGTTGATCTCAACAAGTTGTTTTGCTGCTTCGACATTTTTATCCTTGTTGTAAGTCAATTTAGGCGCTGAGATAAATATTCATTATTTAAGTGAATTGTATGGAATATGATGCACATAAATTGTTGAATGTTCGGAACATAAGTTTGTAATTATGCGAAATACCAACATAATGAATAATTCGAGTATCTGACCCACTAACCCTTGTTGTCCTGTTTATTCGTGAATCCTACCAAATGGCAAAGGCATGCTGAAGTGTTATGAACGGCAGTCTACATTACGAACAAGTTGATTCTTAAATGTTTCTGAGCGAATTTTATAAATATCATAGGGTACACAAGTAAAATTCCTTTATTCCTTATTCCTTTGTCTGGGATTTATATTAGAGTCATGTTCTTCAATACTGCAAATTATGTTCACATCCAACGTTGGATGATAAATTGGACTTGAACTCTTGAATTCTTTTTCCTCTTATGAATTTTCTATTATTTTTCCGTATTTTCCTATATCTTCTTCGTTTCCGAATTGATGACAAACCTATTCCTATGACATTCGCCCTGCCTATTATAGGCGATGCAATTCAATATTCAGAAATCCTCGCCTAGATAAACTGCATTGTTTGTTTATACGTTAGGCATATTCATATTCATGAAGTCTTAGTCCATAAAACTATCTAACTGTTCCGACCAGGCGTAGATACTCGCGTCTTATGGCACAGTCACGCTAAGCCACTTTAAGGATAAAAGGGGCAATCTATGCTGTATCTTGCTCTGTTCGAACAACTAGGTTAGCTAAGTAATATAATTTCATTAAACTGCCAGACTTTAACAATGTGTTCACGATATTCGATGTATCAATACCGATAATAACGGTTTTATTGAGATATTGTGCTGTATTAATCTGATTTCTTAGTTTTGCAGTTTCTGTATCTAAATTAGAAGTTTAAAGTTTAAGTGTATCGTTATAATTAGGTAAATGTTCCAGAAAAATCGTTCATAATTTTTATATACTTAATAGTAGCAAGTTTTAAAATAATGGAAACAATAAGAAAATAAAAGTTAATAAAATACGATCACCATTCAGGTAAGTGTTAGTCATATTGAGTTGATTCATTGTTCAACTTTTCAGAAAAAATTCAATCTAGTGAGCAGGTAATTAATTAGTCTGCGTTAACTGCCTATTTATTTGTATGAGGCTTCCAATCAAACGCATAATGTAGGTATTTGTAAGTTCTACTAGCTTAGTTCTGCAGTCAACATATTAGCGATATTCAAAACTTACGTGCGTTTTAGATTTAATTTATTACTTGTTTCGGCTTAGGAAACATCGTAAAAAATCTGCACATCTGAGAGTTTTCAATAATATCCTCAAAGGTGTATGAACTCTGCAGATCCGGACTTGACTGGCGTGAATGACTAAGGCCTATACCCTTCACATTGTGAGACAAGAACCTCACCATAAGTGAAAATAGTTATGAGTTGGGATGATGATTTATACTGACGCTACGTATTTTATAGTATTGTTGTATTCGGGTATTCAAGCGCAAATGGACATAAATTTTGAACTCGGAAGCGGAGATAGAGGTCATGATATCCTTATCAACGTCCAATTACAAAACGTTCTGCACAATCCATACTATTTCGTACACGTACAATTGATCTAAATTTACTGTTATGACGTGGGTGGCGAACACATTACTGGAGATGGTAGGGAATTAGTGTCAGACTGATTATTTATAGTGCGAAATTTTTGATTCCAACTGATTGTTATGGAGTTCTTTGAATAGACCATAGGTACTATTGTTGTATTGTATGCGCAAAGTACTTCCGCGGTACCTATTTTTAAACAAATCCTCAGGGTAACTGGAAAATACCTAAATTTCTATTATGTTCTTTAGATCGTTATAACGTATTGGTTTTAGGCAGTTAGGAAAATCAGTATCTTCTTGATATAAGAAATTTAGTAAGGTATGCCCAAACTGCTAACTACGTAAATATTAAGCTTTGTATGGATGGGTAAAGGTTTTTGGTTAATAAATAATATCTCGCTATAACTATATTTTGAATTTATTTCAAAATAGTAAAACTATCTATAATTAATATTCCAAAATTCTATTTCAACGGATACAAAGTTCCGCGCGGTTCATAAAGTTATATTTACACAACTCGATGTAGAATTCAAGGCCACATAACCAACGTACATCACTGTGATAAATAAACCTAGAACAGTAAATTATACCATTTTTTTATATTCCTTATAAAAATCTATTTCCTAGGTCAGAAGTAATGTTCATTGCGTACCTATACTACTTCTAGGTATTAGGTTGTCTGTAAAACTATTAAAGTCGTTCTAGTTACGAAACCCCAATTACATATATCACTCCCATGCTATCCGCATTTCAGATTAAACGCTGACCTATAAATAAGTTCTCACATAAATAGATCAGTCGTAACGAGCCTATCCGTATTCACACAGAGATGTTAAGCACTACAGGACTTTCTTGCACATTACTTCGTCTTATTAAAATTCTTAACACTGAATGAATATTTTTGAACGATGAATGGGTGGAAGCTTAACATTTTGCATACGATAGGATACAAAGAATGACCAAAGCAGTCACTCACCGTCAACCTTAGGAATTGGGGAAATATTTAATTGCCCCTGTTTGATGTCAGGGGCCAGGGCTAAAGCCTGGTTAGCTCTAAGTTTTGCTTTAATCATGTCGTAAAATGACTTGTCGTATTCCGGTTCAGGGCTATATTTCTTCCTTTGGTCTTTTTTGTTTCCTGTAACGCATCGGTGACGCCTTTGGTGTTAATGATGTTCACAGGTGACGGTGACCACTCACGATCAGGCGGCTTATCTGCTAGCTTGTTTGCTATGACGAGAAAACAACTTAGCTTAGACTCAACAACTTTTTATACCTTACACGCCCCTGTCTAAGGAGACCGAAGACAGAAAAGGGAATAGACCTATGGATGCCACCTATCGCACTCATACAAGAAAAGGCTTATGCCAATGACATGAAAACAACGAGACGATCGCTTTGTTTTGTCTCGCTTTGCATACCGTTTTTTTGCAAGCCTTCGAATTTGTTTCAATTTGTCGTGTTAGTTCATAGTTGTATTTTTCGTGCTATCTCTTCTTCGTCTTCTTCGGGACCGTGGTTCTTACGACACTTCTGTGACTGACTGTGATATAAAATTTATCAGCTCGTAACACAATTTCTACTCCGGATGAATATTTTAAATATAGAGTAGTTATATTTTTTGACATGGACATGGTACATATTGATTAACATTTTAATGTCTAGAAAGACAGGATATTTCAATAACACTGACTACTTCGGAATTGAAAACACATTCACTCACTTCGTCTAATCCTATTATCCTACTAATATTATAAATGCGAAAGTTTGTAAGGATGTATGTGTGTGTGTGTGTGTGTGTGTTTGTTGCTCTTTCACGCAAAAACTACTGAACGGATTTTCCTGAAACTTTGCAGTAATATAGCTTAGACATCGGAATAACATAATTTGTTAAAATTTATAGAGATTTTTGAAGGGACTGGTTTCCCGAAGCGAAGCGAGGGCGGATTTACTAGTATTTCTATATTTTTTCAATCGTATATTATTGTATAATAGGTAAGCAACAGTATATATGTTTTGTTACTTAATAATTGACAACCGTATTCGGTATCAATTTAATTTGTTTGAAGATGTAATTTTTACTGCGACTGTATTAAGTAATTGCTTTCACTAATTTTATCTTAACAGACGTTATACGTGAACGTAAAAATTAGGTGTTAAGTAATAATTATTTGGTGTGAATCCATTTTCAAATTTATGTTATTTTACAATTTATTTAATAGTTATCGAAGGTAAATCAAAACTAATTGACAAGACAGCGTTTGGACTTGGCATATTAGATTAATGACATTTACTATCATTAATTTTGTTTTACGCTCATTAATTTAAACTTGACATATACTTTTAAAATTTAAACTTTATTCCTCACGAACTCTTCTCTTATTGTTTTGAAACGTTTAAAGAAAACAGCAACCCTATTAGTTTTAGAGTTTTAGAACTTTTAAGATCGCACAGAAAAGATTTCATTTAAGCGTTATGAGCCCAGAAACCTATGACTACTCTAAGCCAGTAATGAAAAAATAAAAACGAAATATATTTTCAATATAAGTTATAGAAAGACTTATTTTAATGTTATTAAAATTGACAAAGATTTCAGTAGTATCATGGTTAATTTTACTGTAGTTTTACACTGCGCGTTAACCTCACACTCGGTGCCTGTCGCCGCCATCAAGACGAGAGATAAATGGGGTCTCAAAACAAAAATATGCCATCAATTCTCATTGTCTATAAAATTCTTTGGCAAGAATAGCCTCCTTGTCATATCTTTTAAATGGTCGCATGTTTGACATGTAAATTGGTTCATGGTAACGAGTTATTTGCGCAGTTGGTTCTAAGTAAACTATTACTAGTAGGACAATTGTTGTAACAACTCATTTGACACCATTTTAATTTCCCCTAAACATGTCATGGTGAAATGAAAATGTTTTGTTTAGAAAATGAAATTTTCTTTATTTCTTAAGTCGTACCTAGGATGGCAACACAAAATTGAGATTTAAGTAATGACATTTTCTATCTAAGGAATTTCTAATGGGACTGTCATTTACATGTTGTTGTTATTGTTGTTTGTTGTTGTGTTGATTTCGATAAAATTTCCTCTACGCACTAAATTGCCTATCCGGTTTGGCTTCTAGTTTCTAAAAATAGTTGTATTTTCATGTATTAATGTATCGGTCACATCTGTTTAAATGGGTATTTAAGTGGTTCCTAGGACTGTGTATTTCTAATCGGGTGGCGTCTGGTGAGATCGTGCAGATTCAACGATACGTTGGTGGCGGTTTATCTTAATTGTTAAATGGATTGCTACACGGCGAGCCATGGAATCGTGTCAAGAATAATACCACGAAATAAACGTGACGTATTCAGTAAAAAAACTTAAAGTAACTGTTCTTTTACTAAATAAAACGCATAAACTTATTTTAAAGTTTTGAGTAAAATTAACTACATTATTGTCAATATGTTTTTGGAATTTGGTAATAGCATTGATGTCGACAGAGCTTGAAGTTCACATAATTTCTCTCCTTAAATGACATTTTTATTCAGCAACGAGTAATCAATTTTGCCGATGACGAATCTGAACTACGATGTAACCTTAACTCAAAAACGTGACTACATTTTGAACCTTGTTACGCAATGGCCACAACGTTAAGGTAAAATTCAATTCAAAAGATGGAAAAACAGTATCTTTTTTTTATTCAATTCAAAAGATGGAAAAACAGTATCTTCGAAATAGTAAAACTAGAATTACAGCACCAGTTTTGGAAAAGTACTTACTTCAAAATTCTTACATAAAATTCTTGTTATAGAATAATATTAATCATTTTACTCCTAGATGGCGCTGTTAGAAACAAAATCAATATCTCCAAACATCAAAGCTAGATGAAGTTTAAAATAAAACTACAGATTATAATCAATTTACCTGATATCATTTTCAACGTGAGCCTTTCGGCAGTCTGTTTCATTAGTTGACGGTAAGATTAATATCTGTAATTCGATGGCGTGTTGATATGCACGTCGGTTGAAACAAAAAGAGATACAGTATGAGACAGGTGGAGATTTATAGTTATTATACAGACACAGCGTTCACACACGTTGACGGATTGTCTTACTGTTGATGGGTAAACCGAATACGATAATGTTGCCTGCCATGCCGGATCCTAGGTTCGATTTTTGAATAATGATTTTAATAATCTGTTCCCGATCTTGGTAACTCTGTGTTCTTGTGTTGTGTGATGTCCATGTACCAAGATACAGGAAATCTAAGTGTGGAGCTATGAATGTATAGCGCCATACAATACAATAATTTATTTTTTGGTATTTAAGTAATGATATGTTATTATGTCATTGATTATTATTTTCATTTCGCAACCGCAAAGCCATGTCGGAGACCTTGGGGCGCCATGAATTTCCGATTCTTGGGTTATCACTTAACTCTATCAATCAGCACGGGAGCAGCGTGGTGGAGGTCCCTTGGCCTCCTCAGTAATGAGAAGTCGCATTTAGTTTGTTTGAAAATCGGTTACAAGTCAAAGCGCGGGCACTAGATGTATTATCCCACGAAGTGAAACCACAGGTGAAACACACGACTTAACGAGTGATCGAAGCTATCCGAGAAATTTATTAAGACAAACTTCCACAGCTTCCGAACTCATAAACAATGTGGGAAGATTAAAAACGTGTCAATGTACAAATTGAAACGTCAGTTATATTGATTTGTTGCAGCCTTAAGATTCGAGGTCAGAGCTAAGCCTTCGAACCTATCTTGTTAATAACTCACATGCATTGACTTACAACGACGTTCCTTTGCTTTTGTTTTTGGATTGTAAATCAAAGCTTAATAAATTGGACTAATTAAAATTTTATATATAGGATAGTAAAAGTTTAGGATGACTACTCTCAGATTGGATACGGTATGTATTACGTATTATTATAATTTTATAATCAATTATAATTTTAAATTAAGTACCTCTTATTGTAGTTAAATACTTGAGATAATTGTCTGCAACATGTAAGTATTACAAAAGAAAATTAAGTAGTTTTTTCTGGCTGATAATGACGCTTTAGTCGGTTCGTAGCCCTTTTGGTAGTGACCCTGCCTCTATAGCAAGGAGTCTCCGGTTCCATTACCGCCAGAACTTTATTCTCCTGTATTGGATTCATTATTATTATAAACCATTAATATTTATAATCAAATTTTACAAGGACGCACACTTTGATGTTTTAAATATCTAGATAGAGCGTCGCCCTACAATGAAAACAAAAAAACAAGGCAACAATATCAAGCATGTGTGCGTGCAGGCGATGTTTTACACCTTCGTCTATTGTCTATGTGTGCGTAATGTATGCGTAATGATATAAAAATAGTGGCTAACATTTAGCCACAATTTTTACATTTAACACGTTTGCGCGGATTCGATGTTCCATCTAGACATTTAAAACATCAAAGGATGCACATTAATAACTTACTTTTTACGAAAAAATCGAACTCAATATTAAACAGCAGAGATACTAAATATATAATATATATCTCGGAGGCACTCGTCAGGATGGTGGTATAATGCTCCGATTATCAGGTTGTAAGGTGAAAAATAAAACACAGTGGGCGTTCAATACGTGTCTTCATGATTTAAATTGGGTTACAGGTTACACAGCTTAACTTAATTTGATTTAAGCTTTTAGGTTATGTTAAAACGTGATACAACTGAAATACACTTAGAGAAACGTTATGCCGTCGGGCATAGGTACGACGCAGTATAGGATTTTATTACAAAGTACACTAGTTAACTTAATGCGACCGTTCAGCTCGACGTCTGCTCGAGAAGTCCTCGCTGTTCGTAGCCGACACCACAGGTGCCCTCTGTTGGGTTCCCCCTCTCCGATACATACCCCATCGAGTGACGTTTACAATTCGTACAGTGTTGCCATTTAAATTACAGTTCCGGATTTACGTTTTATTCAAAGTTTAATGATTTATTTAGTCTGATTTTAATCTAATTTTATTTCCGTCTCCGACATATAATTATTAAATAAACCAGCTTTCGCATGTAAAAAGAATAATTGTCAAAATAAATTCACCCAGTAAAACGAAAAAAAAAAGAAAATCAGTCCAATTGAGAAGCTCCTCCTATTTTTTAACTCGTTAAAAAATAATTAAAAATTCATTAGTTCATACGGTACCACTTACCTAATACTTTTACTTGAAATGAATTATTCAAACGAAGCGCCTGGTGTGATTACAATTCATTACAAATTACAATCAAGTAGAGTTGGCTCCGTCGAAATCTCGTGATCGGGGAATTCCCGCTATCAGCCACTGGGTGGCCAGGTACACGGAAGAGCAGTTATTTTCCAGCAAACTCAACATCAAAGCACAGAAACAGACACAATATCTTTAGCAAGATAGCCAATAAGTGAACTGAGAACTCCTAATCGGTGATGGCGTGAGGCGTGACGCTTGACCTTGAGCTTGAGCTTGAGTTTGTAAGGATGTGAGTGAGTGAGTGTGTGTGTGTGGGTTTGTTACTCTTTCACGCAAAACCTACTGAACGGATTTTCATCGAACTTTGCAGTTATACAGCTTTGACATCAGAATAAAATTATTTGTTAACATTTATAGAGATTAATGAAGGGGCTGGTTCCCCGAAGCGAAGCGAAGGGGGGTTTACTAGTCCTGCATAATTTGCAGTCCCTGTCCTCTCACTTATTTAACTCAATAACCAACTAATATTGTAACTTCTAACACCATCTAATAACTGGATTAGAAATTATTACAAAATAATTATTGCTTTTTACAAAAAAAATAACCGACTTCAACCTCGATAAGCAGAGATAACTCAAAAACTACTCGTCAGATGGCGCTTAATTCAACATTTAGGTGTAAAGTTCTTGTCACTACAAATTAATCAAGCTCAAACACTAGATAACTACAGTAAATCGTTGAGGAGTTCGCTTGACTGTCTTTCGGCTTTATCAGATCGACTCCAGACCTTCATGAAATTGTAGCGCTTTCATGTACCTACTTACGAAAACATTAACAAACACACTAGTCGTCCCTACAATTTTCAAAAGTTGCCTTCGATTTCTCCGAGATGCCTTCATCAGATCCTGGTGATCCTTTTAAAAGGACCCCACTGTGCATATCTACTTTACAACAAAAAAAGAATTATCAAAATCAGTCCATAAACGACGAAAAAATCGCTGAACAATCATAAAAAAGCATATACATATACGGTCGACTTGAGAACCTCCTTCTTTTTTGAAGTCGGTTAATAAATATAATAAAACCACACGTAAAAGATCCCGATTTTACTCGTACTAAAAATATAGGTATATTACGTACAATATATTTAAAAAAAATACATAGGTTCAAAAGAAGTGCTCAAAAGTAATCTATTTTTCTCAGAATATTAACATTTTTACTATGAGCAAATCATTTACTGTAGGTACGATTTAGATAGTAAAGCATTGAGTGGTTCGAACCATTGACTGATTGTGAAGCGCGTTACATTACGAAGCAGAAAGCTCGATACGCATGTCATCAGTAATCTGACGTAGCAATGACGAAGTAGGTATTATAATTATGCCGATATAAAAATAGCATCTCGAGCGCCAACGTTACTTACTATCCATGTAGTTGAAGCTTCGGATTTTCAGTTCGAATAAATCAATAAAGAAATAAAAACGAGCTATTTTTTTAAGTTTGTAAACTGAGTACATACCTAACTGAGAAGGTAGTAATTTATTTGAATCACTTTAATATTTAATTTCTTATGCTGTACAATTATTAAATTAAATTCATGATGTGTCTTAATTTCAATTTAATTGCTGTAATTAATTCAAGTTATTACAAATATTTTAAAATACACATAATACGGTATTTTTTTGTTGATTTTGAACTGTTTTACGTTTTTTGGCATTTATTTTTGTCTTTTTATTATTTTATTAATTATTCTATTAAACAAACACTTCATTACTTATACTTAAGCCCGACGATAGATATTCTTAAAAAGGGTGCGCTAAGGTGAATCTTTAAGTTCCAAACTAATAAGAAATAACTAGCATTAAATTACCAAGTATGGAGTTGACGTATTAAAGTCCTGAGCAGGAACGTTGACAGCTGCGAGTGCCATGAATCGTTAGGTACGCCGGCGATTATCGCAATCGCGAGACTTTAGAATCGATATCATGTCACGATGTCCTGTCGCGATGGCAGGCTGAAAGCACCCTATCAATTCCTATCTGACGAACGGACGTAATATGTCTCCCGAAGATACTGGAAGCACTCTTGAGGAATTTACCCGATTAAACACGTTTTATCGGATTTTTTTAGCTATGCTATAATATACATAATTTATGCTTGGGAATAAAATGTTGTAAACAAAATACTTCGTTTAGGTAACACCGATAGGCAATATTCATGAACTCACTACGTTTGAAATGAAAATATTTCAAAATCATTCATGTCATAACTGATAATGTAATAGAAGTATAATTTTTCCCTCACTTACTATATTTATTTGGAAAGAATTGTAATTCCAAACCTAAATATAAGCCACAATATTACAAATGGCACGAATTATATCTTAAACAATAAAAAAAAAACAACTTATGGGTATCAGAGAACAAATTATTCTGAATTTGAATCTGTCATTCTCATTAGGTACTTTTCAGTAGGTAATAAAACTATTTCTTTGTTACATTAGTACGTATCAACTGTGAAAAGCTGAGATCGTGTAGTTAAACCACTGAATGGTTGGTTGCTGTGAGCTGGTGATTCACTGAAGGTGTGTCGGCTGAGTCGGCTCAGTTTTTTGCTGCCATATTTGACTGTCACGTCGTCTGGTGTCTTTTCAGTACAGTAGATTAAAAATTATCTATTTACAAGTCATATATGATGACATATCAATGACTTATTTGGTATGAGACAATTTGTTTGAATGTTGATTCGACCTTGAGCTTTACGCTCAATGGTGCCGTTAGAAGAGTCCTAGGTTCAATTCCAAGCGACGTTGAAGTTTTAATGATGAGTTTCTATTTTCAGTCTTCGGGTGTGTGTGTGTGTTGTCACACGTATAGATGAAGCCGGTTATTAACGTTTTTAACCAAGCGGTTAAAAATGCATTTTTCGTTATTAACGGTTAATTAACTGCATTTTATGCATATTACGGTTAAATACAAGAAACTTGTTGCTCTACTCCTTTTGATCGTAGCGTGATGGTGTATAGCCTATAGCCTACCTCAATAAATAGATTATTAAAAACAAAAAGATTTTTTCAAATCGGACCAGTAGTTCCTGAGATTAGCGCGTTCAAACGAACAAGCAAACAAACTCTTCCGTTTTATATTATTAGTATAGATTTATAAAATCTTAAATGAAATCTTTACCCTTCGGATAACGATTTATCACTTCACCTAGGAGTTTACTACACAATAAGAAAAGATTATTTACCCTTTTTCGTTGCCATGGTAGCATAATTAACCGTTAATAACTGCATTTTATAGGTAGCTAACCATAAATTTGGTTAATTAACGGTAGCTAACGGGTTTTTTACAACTATAGTCACACGTTGTGTGTTTCACCTGCACCCATGAGTCAAGGTATCCTTGTCAAATGATTTGAGTAAGCAGCTTTAAAATATAGTAATAGAAAATAAAATTGCTGCATAGGGCGTTTGAAAACAGTTTGTTAAATTAATTTATCTTTTATCCTCACATACTTGAGAAATGTTAACTAACGACCGGATAGAGACGAATATTTTACTAGCAATGTATTCTCATATTTCTCATAACAATTTATACAATTATTTTTAATCCAAGAGATTTGTTTTGTAACTATAGAGAAGCTTTTTGTTATTGATAACATGACCGCAACACACAACAAACGTATCCTGTTATTATTCACGGGGGCACTTGAAATTACAACGTTATGTACTCGTATGATTTTAATACTCCACTATGACTGGCCCGTTGTTTGTGTCGCCAGTCTGTCGCAGGACTAAGTTAACACTAATTAAGAACTCCTTAAAATTACACTTTTAATTAACACTGCTCAGAACGTAAAAATATTTTTCTAAAAATAAACTCTATCGTTATTAGCTTTAAATTTTATTTAACATGTTTTTATGTGGTCGAATTGTTCAAAGCCTTCTCAATATTTATTTTATGTTGTCGATTGGGAAACTTATTCCAAATTTTAGGACAAAACGTGTAATTTTTGTTCTTGTGTAGGTAATATGTGGGTCTAAAGTTTGTCCTCTGAACTACAAAATAAGATTTTCCTATAATTCATCTTATTATCAGCTAGCGTCATTATCGCTCGATGGTACGGAACCCTATATACGAATTGATCATTTTTTTCACTTATTATGTATCGATGAACTAGCTCAACCTAGCATTAGCTTAACCTACCAAAGTTCTCAAGACACAAATTTATTGACTCGGTTATTTGTTTCACGTCAGCCATTGATTGATCATTCTACTAAAACAACTCGTTGAAAATTTTCTACTTTTAGATTTGGATGCTATGATAGTTCGGAGTATCTAGAGTTAGTAGATGCTTGATTAATTAGTTATTACCATTATGTTTGTAGAAAGGACTTCTTATGCGCTCGGATGCAAAGAAATATATTTTTGACAATGAGATAAGATGTTGTTTGGCTTGTAAAAGCGGCTTGTAGTAAAATTCTGAGCAATATTTTTATAAAAATCCCCATGATGTTGTTTATCCGCAGATAATCTTAATTCTCATTAAAACAGTGTTTCGGAAAACATATAATATTATGGTGTATGTGACCATTAATATGTAAAAGTATCGGTGCATATTGGAGACACGTGTCAGGATCAGGATGGTGGACGGTGGTATAATGCTCTGTTTTTCAGCAATTGGGTACTAACTATATTCTATCTGACATACCTATATATTGATATATTCTCACCTATACATATATTCTCAAATACCTATATAACTATACATACAAGGTGATTTGTAAATCGGTGTATTCCTCTGGAGATGTGATAATAGGACTAACTTCCAACAAAATTAACCATAATAACCATAGCCAAGTCAGCTTGTTATCGAGATATTCTTATTTTTGTTTTGGTTAAAAATATCCCAATTTAACTGCAAAAAAATTAAAAGAATAAAAAAGACGTGTGGCACTCGGAGACTGCCGCGGTAAAGCTATTGCATAGCATTTTTTATCAACTTATGCAATTACAATTATATATTTATTTTATTTATTATATCACAAATCAATTCTTATATAGTGCTGTTATTAATATTCGTCTTGATTCCTCATAAAGTAAGGCCATTTTAATAGGCCACATTTGACAACTGTTTGTCTTTGCTTTATAGTGAGGGTAACCTGCTGAAAAACATCGATTAATTTAATTAATCGATGAGGACTTCAAACATCTGTAAATTGAATGTGATTGTTATAAAAACTATTTTAATGACCGCACAGCTCAAACAATCAAATGACTAAAAAAACGACAAAAATAATGCGTCTAATAATGGCGCGAAATGGAATCATGACTTTTTTGTAACATTTCACGTTTCTGGATACTGGCTTTTGAGCCAGACGTTATATATTTAAATGAATGATTACATATTTTTTGGCCTAAAATGTAAGAAAATTAATTCTGTTCCCATTAAAACATATTTTATTTTGTAATCGTGAAATACTTTTTGACGATTAGTTCGACTTCTCGAATTCAACTTATCTACTGATCTGTTTCTTTTGGTACCATCCCTCATGTTTAAAAAGAAAAAGAGTTCACTGACGTAACTTTGTAACGACGTCAGTTCTTTACTTAAAAGTATAAAAAATTTTACAATATCTAGTAGGGAATATTAAATAATATGGAGTGCCTCCCTTTACAAGGTTACTTTGTAAAATTTTGAAGAACTGTCAAATGTGGCCTATTAAAATGGCCCTCCTATAACATCATTAATCCCTTTGATTATATACACGGTTAATCCATATTCTACCACAATGTTTCTCTTGATCGGACATCCACATAAATTTTTTCTGACACATAATGTCATTATATTATTTGAAATCTTCCTTTTAATGGAAAGAGCTTTCAGTTTCAGCCTAACTACCTCGCTTCTGCAGATCTCTTATCACCACCTCGTGCTGATCTTGCTCCTCACACTTGTTTTAGTAGAGGCATAAAATACCTCCATTATAATAGGTCATTAATTAAAACAGCCACAAATGGAGTTATCTTCAGCTCCCTCCAATGTATTGCTGCGTCCCGTAGAAAAATCTATTTCGAAAAATAAGTGTAAAGACTGCTATAAGTTTTTAACCTATTTGTTAACCTATTTGATGAATCTTCGTTTCGTTATTTCTCTTGTGGCTGTATTTTGTTTTTCATTTCAATGTGATTTTCTAATATAATCGTTAAAATATTTCTACGGATTATTTTGAGGATTTGACAATTTTATAAGCTTAAAACTAAAAAAAAGAACCAGTTTGATAACAGAAAATTGTTACGTCATAATGGGCGGACATCTCACGGGGCGATTTGACATAATATGATGAAGAGTAAAGCAAACTGTAAAGCAAACTATACAAAATATATTTCTGAACGCACGCAATACAACAACTAAATGTCATTATAGTGTCATTATTTTATGTCATGTATGTCTATATGTCTATGTTATTTTGCATGTTTTAAATCTAAATACGCGATAATTCGACTATTAAGAATACATGTTGTCGATTCCAACGCCTTATTTAATCCAGATCTACATGTAATTATTCTTAAAATACCGAACCGACGGGGCGAAAATCAAATGTTTTACAGGTAAGATTTGTATGGGAAATTAAAATTTTCATTTTTAGTATTTTCCTCGCAATTTTTCCATATTTTCTCATCGCTGCAACCTTCCCTGAACTTCCACGAATATTTCAAGACTAAAATTAGCCAAATCGGTTTAGCCGTTATAAAGTAAAAGTTAGTTAACTCAGTTAAAAGTTCTGGTATTTATCGATAGGTGTCACGAGTGGGGGGTGTTAGGTTTTTTCGTTACGAAATTTCTCGATTCGGTCTCCACGCTCAAGGCCCGCGATAAAAGCTATACAATAGCTTAAAAACTTCTGGTTGAATGACTTAATTAATGTTTATTGATGTATCAGGTAATAGCTTGAAATTAAAAGAACTTAATTCGGAACACTAGTTTCCTATTTATTAAATTTTTTGTAGTTAATTCAGAATTTTTTGTACTAAATCAAAAATGTTGAACATCTCCATAACGAGCTTCCTTAGTATTAGATAAATTATGGTAAATTTAGTTGGAAATTAGTTGTATTATCACATCCCAAGAGGAATACGTCGAATAGTCATCATCGCCCTTGGACATTATTGCACAAATAGCACCATCGATGCATTGCAGAAATGAAGGAAGAGGAAAGAAATAAAGTTATTAACTTATCTTGTTATAAAAATTATTTTTTGTTACAGATCATTGCCAGAAGAAACATTTGAGGCGTTTAGAATGGAAGACGGCATTACATAATGGATAAAATATTGATATTACATCAATGGTTACATTTAAATAAAACTTTACATTTTTGAACTAATTGTAGTTTCAATCAAGTGCAGTGATAATGAAACAAGTGATCTTCCTTTAGTCTCATTACTAATCAGTGAAATTTCTAGTGCTTTGTAAGTGAACTTAAAAATACCACAATGAATCTGCAAGGACCACTCCAGATATATGTTTTCATGTAAGTAATGTGAAATTATAGTTGTTATTATTAATTTTTATGACCATGTGGCGACACCGCACACACGTCACACGGTGACGTCACCGAAGTCTGAAACGCGCTATCGTAGATTTCTACATCGATGGCATACAATATACCACGCCTCGAGTACATTCACTCGGGGCCTCGGCCGCCCCCCAGGCATGTCGTCTCGCCTGGCGGGAGACCTCCCCTTTGCCAAAACCGTACTACGAGTATAACACTGTAATAATAACTAATAGTTGTTACTCATACTAACATTATAAAGAGGTATCATTTATTTGTGTATTTATTATTTAAACAGCCTAAATACATATACCTAAGCCAAAAATTACTTGACTTATTTTAAAATTGTGTCACCAGTAGAATCCTATCTAACTCTTATTACCAAGAAACATGGCTCCAATACCTATAGAACTTCGAAAGGAGGAAGATATCAACAAATATTAACTATATTTATTGGTTTTTTATAATATAACTAAACTCTATTTTTTATTAACGGAAGCCTGTATGAGGTAAGATGCCGTAACAATTCATTACCTACTCTTCAGTAATTTGACTTTTGACTAATTTATAATGGAATTGTATAATTGCTAAAATAAAATAAACTACATAATATTATATTGAGAATTGAAAAAATAATATTTAATTTCGTTTTTATTTAAAACAATATTACAAGTATAATAAAAGCTTGTAAAAGCTCTAATTCAACTTTATTTAGGTATTAAATTGGTAGACTGGCATCAATATTACAAGCGAGGATGTTTATCGATCAAGGGACGCATGTTAATGTAATAGTAGATTGTTACACAAGGGACGTAAGTAAGCTATTACAGAACAAGATCCAATTTGGCGCCAGTGCGAGCGCAGCTCGCATAGGGCGCTAATGGATCGCGTGCACCCGAGATATTTAGTCACACGAGCGAGCGCAGCGAG
Organism: Hesperia comma; assembly: GCA_905404135.1. Lineage (NCBI taxonomy): Eukaryota > Metazoa > Arthropoda > Insecta > Lepidoptera > Hesperiidae > Hesperia > Hesperia comma. Next base: position 6,785,762 of record FR990031.1, read on the forward strand.
CGAGGGTGAATATAGTTCGAGGGTGTAATAGCTACTTGCAACCGAGGTAAGCATTCTACTTTATATCATTCTTGTGAGGTAAATAAAACATTGGTAATGCAAAATGAAATTTTAATTTCAGATCAAATGAAATGCCGCCATTTCCATTTTTTTTTCGTAAATAGTTTTTTATTTTTTGGAGTTTACTCCTTAAGAAACGATTTGAGTTATAAGGCCCGGTATGAGATTTTATGAGGAGTAAAATCAAGTTTAGAAACACGAAAAGTTCAGGCATTACGTAGAAAGAGACAAACATATAACTATCTCAAATCTCAAATCTCTAATCTCAAATCTCAAATCTCAAATCTCAAACCTCTAATCTCTAATCTCAAATCTCTAATCTCTAATCTCTAATCTCTAATCTCTAATCTCTAATCTCAAATCTCAAATCTCTAATCTCTAATCTCTAATCTCTAATCTCTAATCTCCAATCTCCAATCTCCAATCTCCAATCTCCAATCTCCAATCTCCAATCTCCAATCTCCAATCTCCAATCTCCAATCTCCAATCTCCAATCTCCAATCTCCAATCTCCAATCTCCAATCTCCAATCTCCAATCTCCAATCTCCAATCTCCAATCTCCAATCTCCAATCTCCAATCTCCAATCTCCAATCTCCAATCTCCAATCTCCAATCTCCAATCTCCAATCTCCAATCTCCAATCTCCAATCTCCAATCTCCAATCTCCAATCTCCAATCTCCAATCTCCAATCTCCAATCTCCAATCTCCAATCTCCAATCTCCAATCTCCAATCTCCAATCTCCAATCTCCAATCTCCAATCTCCAATCTCCAATCTCCAATCTCCAATCTCCAATCTCCAATCTCCAATCTCCAATCTCCAATCTCCAATCTCCAATCTCCAATCTCCAATCTCCAATCTCCAATCTCCAATCTCCAATCTCCAATCTCCAATCTCCAATCTCCAATCTCCAATCTCCAATCTCCAATCTCCAATCTCCAATCTCCAATCTCCAATCTCCAATCTCCAATCTCCAATCTCCAATCTCCAATCTCCAATCTCCAATCTCCAATCTCCAATCTCCAATCTCCAATCTCCAATCTCCAATCTCCAATCTCCAATCTCCAATCTCCAATCTCCAATCTCCAATCTCCAATCTCCAATCTCCAATCTCCAATCTCCAATCTCCAATCTCCAATCTCCAATCTCCAATCTCCAATCTCCAATCTCCAATCTCCAATCTCCAATCTCCAATCTCCAATCTCCAATCTCCAATCTCCAATCTCCAATCTCCAATCTCCAATCTCCAATCTCCAATCTCCAATCTCCAATCTCCAATCTCCAATCTCCAATCTCCAATCTCCAATCTCCAATCTCCAATCTCCAATCTCCAATCTCCAATCTCCAATCTCCAATCTCCAATCTCTAATCTCTAATCTCTAATCTCTAATCTCTAATCTCAAATCTTAAATCTCAAATCTCTTAAATCTAGTTTTGCATAGTTTGAAATGTATGGAAATTAAATGCCGCCATGTTGTGTTTTTTTTTCAGTAAAAAGTTTTCTTACCATTTTATAAGAAAAGAGATTGTTTACCAAGGAGTTTTGCATAGCTTGAACTGTAATGTGAACATTACAATTCAAGCATAGTGCGACGTAATGTTGCCTTGAATTGCAAACACCAACTTACAAGGAGACTTTCCACCATAGTAATCCCTAGTTACTGAGCAAGTATGATATAAAATACATTAAATTAACGACATTACAAAATTTATCGTTTAGTGTAGCGGTACTGTTCAATAAAAAACCCATATTGTATGATATTAGTCTTTAATTTGACAATTACAAGGACAAATAAATCGATTATTACTAAATCAAAATTTAACCATCGGTGACAACATCGATTTATAGTTAAGAATCAGGTTGAATACTTCTCAAATTACTAGTCAAACTCACAATTATATCCGTTGGGTGTGTTGTCCTGTGTCCATATTGCCTAATATAGGTAATATTTTTCTTGTTATTATCCTGTATTTGGTTTAAGTCCATCCCATTTCTAGAAAAAATACTATTGGTGACCCCTTAAATTACTTGGTTTGATTCCCGACCGGAGCACATATTTGTGAAACGGAAAAATATATATTTTTTGGGTTGTCGTGATATTTATTAATTATATTACCTTAATATCTAATAGGGTAAAGTGGGGCCGGCTATGACTTTGGCCGGCTTTTTTTAGATTTCGAACTGGTTGATATTCGACTAAACAGCTCATTTTAATTAAAACTTAAAGTATATTATTGCTTTTTACCAAAAAAATAACCGACTTCAACCTCGATATGCAGACATAACTCAAAAACTACTCGCCAGATGGCGCTTAATTCAACATGTAGGTGTAAAGTTCTCGTCACTACAAATTAATCAAGCTCAAACACTAGATAACTGCAGTAAATCGTTGAGGAGTTCCCTCGACTGTCTTTCGGCTTCATCAGATCGACTCCAGACCTTCAAGAAATTGTAGCGCTTTCATGTACTTATGAAAACATTAACAAACACACTAGTCGTCCCTACAATTTTCGAAAGTTGCCCTCGATTTCTCCGAGATGCCATCATCAGATCCTGGTGATCCTTTTAAAAGGACCCCCCTGCGCATATCTACTTTACAACAAAAAAAAAAGACGTGTGGCACTCGGAGACTGCCGCGGTAAAGCTATTGCATAGCATTATATATAAATTAACAAAACAAAAAATAATACTGCATTTGTGATAATAATAATAAAATGAATGTAAGTATATAGAGTACTAACTCATTTTCTTTCACTATTTTTTCGTGACTTTCTTCATTAATAAATGCACTTTGTTTATTCATATTTAAAACACTTTGTACACAAATTATACGAGTAGGACAGATATTCACTGTTTTACAGTGGGCCAAGAAAGTGGTGTACCAGTTTTCATTTAGTTGCCTAGTTATCAAAAGTTACATCAAAGTTCATAGGCAATATCACTGAAAGAGACGCATAATAATGACGTAAGCCTAATTGTTAAGAATACGTACATCATAACGTCACATTATAGGTGCAAGACATTTTAATCTTTATTAGAAACGGATAATGCATTAATTTGTGCAAAGAAGATTTAAATATTCTGAACAAAAGCATTAAGAACTATTTCAGTTGACAAAATAATTATTTTTAAAAAGAAAATTGACGTTTGACATTTAAGTCCTACAACGATCTTTTGGCGCGTGAATGACGTGTGGGTGACAGAGACAGTGCCTTACAGTTTGCCTTGCCTGTATGGCACTGTCTCTATCACCCTCAAGTCATTATAGTGTCATTATTTTATGTCATGTCATGTCTATATGTCTATGTTATTTTGCATGTTTTAAATCTAAATACGCGATAATTCGACATGTTGTCGATTCCAACGCCTTATTTAATCCAGATCTACATGTAATTATTCTTAAAATACCGAACCGACGGGGCGAAAATCAAATGTTTGACAGGTAAGATTTGTATGGGAAATTAAAATTTTCATTTTTAGTATTTTCCTCGCAATTTTTCCATATTTTCTCATCGCTGCAACCTTCCCTGAACTTCCACGAATATTTCAAGACTAAAATTAGCCAAATCGGTTTAGCCGTTATAAAGTAAAAGTTAGTTAACTCAGTTAAAAGATCTGGTATTTATCGATAGATATCACGAGTGTGAGTGAGAGAGAGAGTGTGAGAGACATAGAGAGATGTGTTAGGTCTTTGATTATATATTAGGTGTTTTCGTTACGAAATTTCTCAATTCGGTCCCCACGCCCAAGGCCCGCGATAAAAGCTATGCAATAGCTTAAAAAGAATTATCAAAATCGGCCCATAAACGACGAAAAAATCGCTGAACAAACATAAAAAAAAGCATATATACGGTCGAATTGAGAACCTCCTTCTTTTTTGAAGTTGGTTAAAAATGTTTTATCTACACTAATGTTATAACATTCTACTTATGTTTCCAATACTTGACTTATAATTACTACTGTTATAGCGCAGATAACAAAACACTCAATTTAAGCAATTTCACATGATGGTATAATATCCACATCAATGATATTATATATTACAAGAGGTATTACAGATTTTTAGGTTGATTTGTAAGGGCATAACATATCTATACTTAAATATCATTGATCCACATCTTTAGTACATAATATCTCAATGATCCACATCGATATCGTAAAATCTCATTATAACATCGCGCGCTCGCTCCTGATTGGCCCTGCGCGCGCAGCTGCGCTCTCATTGGTTAGATTTTAATGGCGGCAAGTTCACTGTGACAATACACGTACGCGTGAATTTAATGTTTCGCAATGTGTTTTGTTTTTAAAATACAAATTAAATTGCATTAGTGAAGATAAAGTAGTGTATGCAACTGCATATAACACGGGTATTAAAACACTCGTTACTATTATGAAACTCGCTGCGCTCGTTTCATAAACTCACACTCGTGTTTTAATACCCTTCACTATATGACAGTTGCATAAACTACTATTAATCTATCAGTACAATACTTTATTGAATTGTTTAGTTTTGTTAAATATTACAGTTAGTGTTGTCTTACACGAAGAAGCGTAAAATAATGAGTCGTTGAATAGTTATGACAACCCATTTGTTTATACTGAAACACAAACTATCGGACTGTTTTGTTTCGTAATTAAACGTGTTAATTTCACTCGGCATTAGTGGCGTAATGCGTGGTCGATATATTTATGAATGGCGAGCAGTTACCGTGGGCGATCCGGACCAGCAACGAGTCCAGTAAATTCTGTGTCAGTATCGCATACTGTAAGGAATCGGGTGACAAATAGGAAATATTATTTTGAAGAACTTGATACGAATTACGTGTTATGCGCTTAGATTTTTAGACGCAATAGTTGTTCCCGGCGTTCAAAATTGTGTTCTTATTTCTTTGAAAATTGTCTTCTTATATCTTCTTACCGTTATAAAATTGTGCTTTTAGGCATAAAAAACGAAAATAGTACATTATGATACAAGTGCGCGAAGTTGGTCATTACAGTCGAGGCGGAATTGAGCCCGAGCCGCAAGGTGAGGGCTGTAATAGAGCCAAGACTGTAATGAACAAAGCACACGCGTATCATACGACGTTTTTCAACACAGGAAGGAGGCTTGCGAGGAAAAAAACAATTAGGTATCGACATTTTTCAGTCACAAATCAGCAAATTATAAACGAAAAAATGTTTGCACAAAACACAAAATGGCGCGGTTTATTTTTTCGCGCGCCGTATCTTTGGTTGAATAACTATGCGCGCGCAGGTTAAGTCCAGAGACACCGAACATTCAGCCACAATATATTAAACTAAATAATTATGTATTTCTAATAAGAATTTACGGTAATTAATGATTTAAAATATTGTATTTTTTAAATGCTTTAATAGATAATTAGATGAAGTATAATCTTATCTTATCAGATTTTGACTAAGTACAACAAGTTTATTTATTTACAAAATAACAAATCTTTTGGTAACAACCTCTTTACGGATATTAAAAAAAAGTGGAATAAGAAAAACACTAGTGCGGTAATGAAAAGTAAAACGCACTAGTGTGTAATAAACCGCATTCCGGGAAATAAAGAAAAAATAGCAACTTTACGAGCAAGTGTGTTGAAAAGTTAGTTTTAAAAATCCTTGATGCATCAAATAAAGACACTTTGATATTAGGTACGTATAAAGGTGTGAAAATTTAAATATTGTATAATTTCGTTGCTTTGGTGATTTCAATTGCGAACTTTCAAAATGATAATATTGTTATGTAATGAACTTAATTTTATTGATATTTCTTTCAGACAAGATAAATGTATCATTTTTATATCAAGTAAATGAATTAGGCCTCTGAAGTAACCCCTAAACATAACTCTTCCACAGCGCACAGTTTTGTACAACTTCGGGTATGTTAAATGACGTCAGTCAAAAATCGGGTAGATAATTAGTTGTCCTACACAAAACTCGCAATTGGTGACCCTAACACAAGATCTTTCCTAACTTATAAGAGAAATGAGCACTACTGGGCGCCAAAATACCTGTCCTTATTTATTGGACTGGTCCGTTGAATCGGCGACAGATTCTAGAAATCCTAGCTGTGAACCTATTTGTAAAGGCATGCTAACTATTGAAATTACTAAAGCTCAGGTATATTTGTACATTATCAACAGCTGTTTAGTTATCAATGAAATGTTATCAATATTATTTGTAAACATTATTCAGTCGGTCAATATTAATGTATAGATAGCAAAGAGCTACACGAAATAAATTACCTAAATTGGTGTGTTCGTTACTGACTTATTAGGAATTGTTACATTGAGATACTATGTACTAAAGATTGTTAGGTATTTGTTATAATTTCTAATGTAGGTTCAGTCCATTAACCCCATAAGAACGATAAAAAAATCTGAACCAATAAACAGGTTTATATCTGTGTGGTTGTTGTTAAGTCAAAAATATGGTAAGGTATGTATTATAAATAATAAATATAAAATCAATTTGTAATTGAATTATTTCATCGATAAATAAATCAATGTTTACGTAAATATAATATATAAAATTGATATATTGTCATTTTATGTGACAACTACATGACATTCCGTTTATCAGGCCACACACGTAGAGAGTATAAATTAATGCGGATCCATTCAACATCATGTTTAATTTATAATTGTTAACGGAAATGTGTTAAATCCGTCATTGTATTTAACACATTTCCTAGGAAATGTACACATTTCCTAGGAAATGTATGAATTAAATAATTTTTAAAACAATATTTTACACATTTCCTAAAGAGTTTAGGAATTGTAGCTTAGGAATTCTAGGAATTGTATACATTTCCTAGGAAATGTATACAATTCCTAGATTTCATACATTTCCGGTAACATACATATATACAATTAGCAAATAAGGCAACAAAGTTTATCAAGTTTACAATAATATTTATCGGTTTGCACAGCTGGTACATATGTCAAAACCGGTATCGTAGTGAGATAAAATTTTCTCCGTTTAGATAAGTTAAAGAGATTAGTCACAGCCTCACAGGTTACAAATTACTAAGCTTTCAATTGTTGTTTGATGACGGTTAAACGGACAGAATGAAAACGGTAGACACGTGATTTTTTTTCGAACGGTACAGTAAGCTCCAAAATAAAAAGTATAAGATTTTTGCATGACAGAAATGGGAACATTATAATTAACATTATACAGGCGACAGTTTAGTGTTTTATAACGAGCACACTCAAAAGCTACACAAAAGCCTATTTTAAACATTATTAAACTATTAACTACATCGCTTTTAATTTGAATAATGTAGAATACTACAACTGGTATAATTATGCTTTACCAGTGCTAAATCGGGATTACTAGTACCTACTTTTTAAGCTTTGAACCCTTCGTAGCGGAAGACAGCCTTACGATTTTAATCTTATTACATGGTGAGTTCTCTAAATTAACATTACACAGATCAATATTATTATTAGAACAGCATTATAATCTTCGTGCCTAACAAATTACACACTCAACATTACTGTATCATTACTGCCGCTAAAAGGCTCCAATCGGCTTTGTTACATGGCATTGGCCTAGCGATAACATCGGGATTATTCAATTAATTTGGTTCCTCGTACCACACAAATCACAATACTTATCCGGATCGCTACTTAACATGGCACTATTAACAACAGGAAATGTAATCAATTATACCATACAAACTATTGTATGAATTGGAACATTTGTCAAATGTCAGAGATTTAATCTGTTGGTTGACGATACGTTCTGTTTGATTTATGCCGAAATGTACTCAGCTACTAATTGCTAAATTCGCTAATTCTACCGCGAAGAAAATAATTTTGCGTTTAATTTCAATGTGGTAAGAACAAGTCTAGGCAACAAGACGTCTTCATTGGCACGAAGACAAAAAATATAATTTAGAGACATCAAAGATCTGGGCAATTAAATTAATCGTTGCTATTACGCGTTTTGTCCTGCTTACAGCTACTTATCGTAGAATGTCCATTCTGCAGCACTCCAGGAAGAAGTTTTAATACTATTTCCTAACAGTCATATACAATATGGTATACAACAAAGATATAAAATAGGTCTATTTGTAGATTATTATTTAAATTGGAAAGTTTATTATATTTGTCTTTCATATTTGTTTAGAGTTATCTGCGCGTACCTAATATTGATGAACGAATTTTGTATTTATTTATTTATTTTATTTATTCGTTATTTATTTATTTTATTATATTTGTTATAATTTAAAAAATCGTCGACCATGCTTACAATTAAAATTAACAATATAAACGTATTAGTGTAAATAACATAAAGAAAATATTTTTCTAAATTTTTTTGAAGATTGAGAATTCACCTATTCATTAGGTACATAAGTGACGGAAGATTGCTCTGCAGATTCTGCAGAATCGTAATGCGATCGGTAGCGCTCACGAATTGTTTGGGAACACCTTTCAAACATGTTTTACGTCATGTTTTCACGTTTGACGCGGACGTTTCGTTAACGGCTTCTCACCTATCGGTTGAAGTAGAAACTAAGTGAACTAGCTAAATCATCAATACGCTTAATGGTAAAACTAATACCTACGTAATTATTTTGGTAGTGGATGGACGAGAAGAAAACTTTATAATACCAAATACACTATCCGTCTACTCAATGCTAATTATATATTTAGTTTAGTATAAAGTATTGCTAAAAATCGTTTATTATGGATAGGGATGCAAGGTTGTTGTAATATCGATAATTATATCGAGGTAATGAAATTATCGATAGTTGATAATATCTATTAATTATAATTATTATTAATTTATTTAAATTTAAATAAAAAATATGCAGTTCATGTGCCCGGCTACATGCTCCGTCTTACCTGAGAGCATGCCTGCGCAAACCAGTTTGCGCAGGTAAGCGCGTTCGTGTGGACGGTAAGACGGTATCACGTGCAGTCCAAGAAGCGCGGCTTGTGCAATCGTTGACTTGCTGAACATTTGGACTGCACAAACTTGGTTTGCGCGGTTTTACTTGAGCGTGTGGCCGGTAGTTCAAGCCGCGCTTCAGTCCGAGGAAAATTTTCGACTAAGTACACAATACATTGTTCATGAAAAAATATGAGTAACGTAAGGAGCTATTCTAAGGATTTTTAATTGAGTTCATAGAACTTTATAAATCGTTGCCGGCTTTATGGAAGATAAAAAATAAAGAATATTCGGACAGGAATAAAAAAAATGAGGCATATCATTAAATTTAATGATTGAAAAATTAAAAGAGGTATGTAAATCAGTAAGCAATAATATAATGCTTCTAATAAAAAACCCTTCTGTTGGCAACGAGCTATCCGAACACAACTAGGACTGCGCAGTCCAGTTTGCGCGAGCTTACCTGCACGTGTAGCCACTACTAGGTGTTCCGTCTTTTTGTACAGTCATGATTGCACAAACCCGGATTGCGCAGGCAAGAAGGAGCATATTGTGGCAGGGACAATAGAGATTTTTTTTGTTTCATTAGTCCTTACGGACAGGCAAAGGGTCTAAGCCCATACAGCCAGAGACAATAAGAGAAATAAAACAAATAGAGGATGTTTTTTATTTGTTTATATTGTAAGAAAAGGCTAATGTTCAAAGCCCATACAGCCTTATGTCGCAAATGTACATCACCAATGAATGTGATGATGGCCAAAAAAGAAGGGAGAAGAATGAGTGCAAGTTCTGGCTCTGAAACTCCCCTCGGAAACACGGAAAGTCCTTTGGCTACTAAGTGTAAAGAATGGTAGCTAGCCAACCAAGCCAATACCTGAGTCGGCGATAATATGAAATTACTACATTTATCTTGAAAGAGAAATTTTCTGACGGCATTTTTAATTCTTGCCGTCAAGCTGCAATGCACCTTAATCGCAGTGGCGGAAAGGTAGTAATTATGTGGGATGCAATGAAAACAGGTACCATATCGAACGTTAATGCAGTATTATGCTGTATCACTAAGCAGGGATCCTTATGATAACTGAAACCTTAGCTATCGGAGTCAGATCCTAAAGTGGGCGCGTTTCAGTAAGCGACCAAAATAATCAAAACGATCGATACCGATGATATAAATAATTTGAATTGAGAATTTGGTGCGTATTCTAAGCCGCCACATGCGGCCTGTTAACGGCCATATATGACGGAATGTTTTACAGTTGACAATATTGACATGCAATTGTTAATTTCTCTAACAGTTTTTCATGTGCAAAATACTGTCGCTACATAATACGTTGTATTGTCGCAAGGTCTATGAGGATCTTCGTTCCGCTTGTTACCTTTGTGCGTGGAGCTAACGGCTTACAAATGTGTCAACGTTGACCACTTTCTTAGACTCTGGATACACGGGCGACAGCGTATCGACAAATTAACGCAAGCAGTTGACACGTGTGAATAGTGTCTACGACCTTTTGCATTACTTTGTCGCCGCCATTATATAAACATGTTAATTAATCGGAGCTGAAAGTAACGACATCATCTTTAAGATACATATCTACGTAATAACCTAGTACCTACGTACCTACCTAATAACCTAGTACGTACGTAGTAAACTAGTAGTGACATTAATCGCTAATCATAGCGTTGTAGCTTCGACAATCGCATAGTCGGATAAAAATCGTCCGTGTGAATAAAGCCACAGTTTCATAACTTTCATACAAACTTGCGCTCGCTCGTTGTCGCTGTAATGTGCGACATTTGGTCGTAACGGCATCGCACATGTGAACAGACACCTAGACCTTTAAACTACAATGTTGTTTACACAGACAACTTCTTAGTAAAAGCATGAATTAAAGACAGCTATAAAAACACAACGTTAGTAGGTACTAAACGGGTAATTGCAATCTATCATGATATAGGTACCTGCGGCGAATAAGGCCTAGCTAAGCGGGAAATCAAATAAATCAAAAACTATTTATACGAATCAACAAGTTTTAATGTAAATTAATCATTTATATCAATTACCTTCTATTATAAATGAAAACGGTAACATCTGCTATAAATATCGTCTAGATTAAACATTTTTAAAAACACTGTCTCTAGGCCTTATTAAACTATGGTAGTATAATAAGGCCTAAGATATTTACCTACTGAAATTGAATAAAATAAACTTATAATGTTTGGTAATTGAGATCCATAAAATAATAGCAATGCGAAAATCAAAGTAAACACTTAAAAATAAGTTATTTCTTTAAATTAGGAATAATATGGACTCTCAAATTCATCATCGTCCTCCTCTGTCAAACATACGCCCTCCTCGTAGTACCACTTGCTGCATTTATAACAAATTCTCATAGCAGTCTCTTGGTTCTGCTTACATGCGTGTCAGTAGGTATCAGCTTTCTCTGTTCTCTTTATTTCTGTCTACTTTTTCTTTTTTTATCATTTTTGACGTCTTTTTCTATTTTACTTTTTTAACTTTTATTTTTACTAAACTTTTAACTAAGGTCTATGATAACTGGAATTCCTCTATATAGTCTTTCTTCTTATTGTTAGTGTATTTTACATAGGTATTCAAAGCTTATATTATTGTATTTCTCGAAATGCCGCCACCAACCAACCAAGTCGTTTTCAGTCTACAATGCTTGCTTGCAGCGTATTGTGATTATAAGTTATCCCTAAAACCATAAATCAATAAGAAAATAGTTGTAATTAGATTTCTAAAGCCATAACATAATCACTAAATTAGTCACTCGATGATTTTTTAAAAAGGAGGTTAATAAGGCCTACGGTCGAATTTTATAGGCCTTATTAACCTACCGACCACTTTGTACAGAAAAATTTAAAATACAATATTAGGTCTAATTTATACTATTCCTACAACACAGGCCTCTAAAAGAATGAAGTAATAGAAATTTAAACTGCAAAGTAATTTAGAAAAGTGTAATATTTCAATAATTACTTACGTTTGGTTCGACCGTTATTTTATAATTTGAGCTGAGCGTCCACCGGCCACGATTAAAGCTGCTGTACTGGCAGCAGCACGCCGGCGATTGAGTCGAGACTACTTTGGGGTACCACCTGGGATGTTTACCTACTTATGACTAGTTAATTGATTCAGGCGTTACTTTGCGGAACTCCATTATTACAGATTAGATGTTAATCTACTTTGCAACAATCCGCGAGCAAACTCGTATATATGATGGTGTATACTTTCATGCAAGTAGCACCTCCCTCCCTCCCACATAGGAACATGCAACGAACAAAGAATGTATACACCAACATACACACCACCACCAACACGTGTTTCGCCCCAAAACAGGGCATCATCAGGGTAAGTAGACTCTACGACGGTCGGAAACAAAGTGAGGCTCTGGCCCGAGCCTCACTTTGTGACATGTTGCATGTTCCTATGTGGGAGGGAGGGAGGTGCTACTTGCATGAAAGTATACACCATCATATATACGAGTTTGCTCGCGGATTGTTGCAAAGTAGATTAACATCTAATCTCTACTTATGACTGTAACTGCAGTCGGCGGAAATTATTTTAAATAGGTTTTTCGTTACTTAGGCCTTATTAACCGACAGGCCTTATTAGCCGCACCTTATACGAATCGTAAACGATCAATATTTTTATAATTGGTCCTTAATATACATAGTTTTCCCTGTTCGATTTTGACTTCCAATTAAAGAATTAAGTAATGCTCTGTAACCCATAATTCATGATCACCTGACTATTATGGTTAAGCCATAAATCAGCACTGTATTGAAATGTACAAGTTAGCAGTTAAAAAGACACTTAGGTAAGTAAATGCCAATTCCTGGATGAAATTTTATTTACCGCGCTTACCTATGCAGATGGAAGTAATAAAAAGTCTCATATGCGCCATAAATGATACAAACGATACAGGACAAAATAATTCATGGGTAGGTATAATAAGTATAAGAGTTCGTCATAAATGTTTTTATGGATTTAAGATAGCCAACAAGCATACACATACCGTTGCCGTCCATGATAAATGTGACCGACACAGGAAAAAAGTAGGGATTGGGGGGGGGGGGGGATGGTTAGTTCATTCTTACTCAACATTTTCAACGTTTTTTTTTTATTATTTTTGATTACGACTTTTATGTCCTACAGGTCGTATAGCACAGGTCGTATTGAACGCTTCATACCATACCAACTGATTTGTCAAATTATGACAGCAGTGAAGAAAAAAGTGTATTCGTTATTTACATAAAATTTTAAAAGTCATCACCATTTAATTACCAACTTGATTTAATACCTACTAGAGACGCATTAACATTTTAGAAGTATCGTAGATAAGGAATTAATTTATTAGTTTAGATAATAAATTACTTCATAATAAACAAAGAATCAAATTCAGTAATTAATCAACATCGATAAAATTAATAATATCTAATCAGCGAATAAAAGACATTAATTTTAATGTTTTAGCGATCATCCGATAAAAATGTACTGTCATATTTGCTACGATTGTGGCGTGGGAAAGATGACCGTGATAAATAACGCTGCAGACCTTGTTTTTTGTCCAAAGCTGGTGGTACATTGTTGCTTGGGGAAAACTTTCAACATAACCCGGGTTCATTCATTATGCATACCCGGATAATTCATTCGGAATAATCATATTATTACTCGGGTTAGTCACACATTATTCGTGTCAAGTCTTTACACACACAGCTTTCTAACACAAACACAGGATGTGTGTGTATGTGTGTGTGTATGTGGGTGTGTGTGTGTGTGTGTGTAAGTGTGTAGTGTTTTTGGAAATAATGCCGGTTATCACATCATTTTGATTACGCAGCGAATACCTTCGGTAATGAGATCATAGTCCCCATAGCGTGATGAGAGGTCATTGCATTGTCCGCAGTCCATTCTTCAGAGTTCGATTAGCTTCGGAAAATCCTGAGATATCGATAGAATAGATGAGAGAGTTTGTTCTGAAGGGACGTTTTCTCAGAATCAAAACCGTAGCAAGGAAGCATCACCCTGTATTCTTCTACCTTAACTGCTGTACGTCGGTGATATTTCTGACACCTCGTAAAGCAAAACTTGAGTATATATTCCTTTATGAAATTATTCAATTACCATTTTCTTTGCCTGGAACTTACCTTTTACCCCAGTCATTAATTTTTCTTTCCTTCCAGTCATTAACTCATCGTTCTGTGTCATCTCTCCTCTACGTCATATATTATGGTTATTATTTTAAAGGATAATAATTATTATTTTATGTAAATAATTGGTATAAGTATTTATATTTAAGTAATATTTCCTTTTTCTGTACAGGGTGCACAAACCTGATTTCTAACGAACATGTTTCTTGCATTATTGGGTTGTGTGGACGAAATCGCTCTTGATAAGTCATTGTATAGTGCCTATTTATAATACTTATGTTCGTATTAATATCTCATGTTTTTATGACGCCGTGCAATCAGTAGTTTTAATAAATAAACAATATATCTACATATCTCAGCCCATTAAATACACAAGTTTTAATAAATTAATTCAATCGAATCAAAATCCTAATTTATTCTCCGAGATGGCGCTGCGCAGACGCCGTAAAGGTGATAATATTATTGATTGTAATTATTAAAAGTTACGAGACTTGATTAATGGTTACGTGATAAGTCGAGTTAGCGCGTCGAATGAGTAGGACGGTGGCATGCAGTGGAACCAATCTGTTTAATTGCTTAATGAAATAAAAGTGAAAGACACTGTGTAATGTAATTTTGTTCAGCTCTTTATTTATTTTCTAGTTAGTAGCAACACTGCTCGTGTGAATTTGGAAATTTTCTCTTTGTAGGTATTAGGTAACTAGTGATCGACCAAACGTAATTTGTTAGAAGAACAAATATTACCTCGTAGTACCTAATCATTTAATTTTACAAATTTCATGTTATTTCTAACTATGTTTTTGATTTTATTATGAATCTTGTCCGAACCCCTATTTTATTAGTTTTTTTAAAAGTAATTTTCACGTGTTCAATTATTGTTAAGCTGTGCGGTCTGGTCTGGTAAAACATGAAAACTATGGTGATTAATCTTTTTCAAAATCGTATCATATATGGTTTTATTTTTATTTATTTTATTGTTGTGGTACTTGATGGCAACAAACTGGTGACGATTTATGGTATGCTTTTGGTGTGGCTGATGTCTGAAAATGAAGGAGATCACCAACCTTCTTCTCTTGTAAGAATTAAGCAACGCAGACGACAATCGTTATTTTATACAAGCTTATAAACATAATTTAGTTTTTTGTTAACTTGAAAAATATTTTACCTATACCTAATCACATGTTTAATTCATGTGTTCGTAAACAATTTTCCAATGTTTTCAATAATTGATTTAAAATTAATGTAAAGTTGAGAAAACTTATCATACTGATGACACCACATTCCATTCTATGGTTGTCACGTCCTGTCTAAAAGAATAAACCAGAGGATTTTTCAAAACAAAACATTTTTTTGTTTTCTGATGTAATGAAATGAATATATTTATTTAATTATGCGGTAGGGGATTCATTGTAGCGACGACGTAGATAGAGTTTGAAAAGGGTTAACTCAAAAAAATAAGTTATAGGTACCTCCATAGGTGTATAAATATAATAGTAATCTTCTTTCATAATTTTCATAATTTGGAATGCTTCTAAATGGAAGATTTCCGTATGGAAGTAGGTACCTCCATAAGGAAATCTTTACACGTTGCGTGGATAAACTCTATGCAAACTAAAGGCGGAGTTCTGGCAACCCTATTTCATTATATTTAGGTAAACAAGCGTGTCGGTAAGATATGTAATAGGAATAATTCTTTATCTTGATACGTGCCAACAAAAGATGTTCGCAAACCATGCCACATTAATATTAGATTATCATAGTTTATGGTATTACCTATTCCATTTTAAATTTTAATGATTGCAATAATACGGCCCACTCCATGCTTAAAATACATCTCTGAAATCGGTAGATATAACTCTAAATTCAATATCAAAAAGCCTATGTTGCTCTTCAAAACAACATTACATTTCCATATGAAATGAAATGAAATGAAATGAAATGAAATGAAATGATTTATTTCGAACTTGGTTTTTACAAACACTTTTCGAATGTCATCTACGCCATCGCTTCCACAAATCCCTACGATGAGTGGCCTTGGTAGAAGAAGCGGCAAGAAACTCCCAAGGAGTTTCTTTTTTCTTCCCCACTCACAGTTACAGAGAACACTTATCACTACTTAAGGCTATATTTCAAACTCATGTCCGGGCTGTTTCATCTTGAAAATATTCATCCAGTTTATAATAACCCTTCGTCATAAGAATGTCCTTAACATGAGTTTTTAGCTTACAGTATGGCATTTCCGTTAATTCTAACGGAATTTTATTATAAATTTTTACGCATCTACCCATGAACGAGCCACCAGTTTTACAAAGCCTAAAATTTGGTACAATCAGCTTAGCCTTATTCCTAGTATTAATATTATGGACATCACTTTTCTTTAAAAAACTATCATGGTACTTTTTAACATACATAATATTATCCAAGATATATTGTGATGTAACAGTGAGTATATTAACTTCTTTAAACAGATCTCTCAGCGAGTCCCTAGGTCTGAGGTTGTAAATTGCACGCACTGCCCTTTTCTATAATATAAAAATAGATTCAATGTCTGCAGCTGTGCCCCACAACAACAAACCGTAGGACATCACACTATGAAAGTAACTAAAATAAACTAGTCTTGCTGTTTCCACGTTAGTTAAGAGCTTTACTTTCTTAATAGCGTAAGCAGCAGAACTGAGTCTCCCAGACAAGGCTTCAATATGGGGACTCCATTGCAACCGAGAATCTATCGTAAGGCCAAGAAACTTTGTAGAATTTACTAAGTCAAGTACTTCCCCATTTAGAAGTATGTTAGTTGGCACCTGTTTTACATTCGGTAACGTGAATTTGACACACTTGGTTTTTTTCGCGTTTAACATCAAGTTATTACAAGTAAACCAGTGTAGTACCTGCGAAACAGTATTATTCACATCGTCAAAGCAATGTTTTCTTCTATCTACTTTAAAAACTAAGGATGTATCATCAGCAAACAATACAGTTTCACACAAATCCCGAGTAAAATGAGGAAGATCGTTTATGTATATTAAAAATAGCAATGGTCCCAGTATTGATCCCTGAGGCACACCCATAGAAATGTGTGCTCCTGAGGACTCTATACCATTAATCACTACTTTTTGTACACGCTCAGACAGGTAAGACTTTATAAGGCTAAGTGATAGTGCTGAGATACCATAATGCCTAAGTTTATTTATTAATATGTTGTGATCAACGCAATCAAAGGCCTTTGAGAGGTCACAGAATATGCCAATAGCATCCTGTTTGCACTCCCAGGCAGTAAAAATATGCTTGAGAAGAGCAATGCCCGCATCACTAGTATTTTAGTAGTAAATGGTACAGTAGCGGTGATAGCCTAGTGGTTAAGAATTCAGCCTCTTTTCCGAAGGGTCCGGGTTCGAATCCCAGGGCACGCACCTCTGATTTTTCGGAGTAATGTGCGTTTTAAGCATTTAAGCATTTAAATGTCACTTGCTATAAACGGTGAAGGAAAACATCGTGAGGAAACCTGCATGCCGGAGAGTTCGCGAAACTTAACGGCGTGTGAAGTCCGCCAATCCGCACTTGGCCAACGTGGTGGACTATGGCCTTAACCTTCTTATTCTGAGAAGAGACCCGTGCTCATTAAGGGCCATGATGGGTTGAGATGATGATGATTAGGTACGTAACAAGTACCATTACATCCACAAGGAAGTGCAACATATCTCCTCGTACAACACAATTTAAACGTCAGATTCGAAACAAGAGATCACTGAAGCATGTAAATATTTCGTCACGATTGGTTTTATAGGGAATCCGATAGTATTATGACCTTGGTGGTACTAAAATACCGATATTCGTGTCTGACGGGCCTTTGGCCGTAATTATAATAATAGTTTTGTTTATTTCTTTTCAAAGACAAACTGCAAGAGAGAAGAAAGAACATAGAAAAAACTGTGAAACCAATACTTATTAAGTGACAGTAGATAGTTCAACAGCATAATAACAGTGGAATGGATAAGAACTATAATTATGATCCCACAGGAAGTTTAAATGAAGTTCTATACAAATTACTTTTGAAGTTATATTTCTTATTGTGCGGTTTAGAAATCAGATTAGGACATAATTATGTACCTAATTAACGTGGGACGTTCACCGTTTATAATGATCATTAATTAAAAAAAAATATTCACAACTCTTTTAAGACCATTAAAACATAAAACAAATATATGAATTAATCACACCAAATCCATTTAAATATTTTGTTTGCTCCAAATACAATCATAATCACCATAAGGATCGTTACGACCTTTTGTCAACAGAACCCATCCATAAATCAACGTCAAATAAACTATCCGAATCACTTATATTTAAATTAAACATGACCACGAAATGAAATGCTAACGACGTTGTACTAAAAAAGTCGGAATGTGCTAAATTAATCAGAGGCGGACATTGACATGTCACCGTGCTAGTATAGCCTCCACACAACACAGTTGAATGACACCTTCCCGGCGAATAGTTAGGGTGCGCTTCCACTGAGGCGGTGCGGAGCAGAGCGGAAAGCGATTCACCAATCACATGGCTTGAAACCCACTCAAGGCACAATGAGATGTGGATTTCAAGCAATGTGATTGGTGAATCACGCTCCGCTCTGCTCCGCTCCGCCTCAGTGGAATCGCACCCTTAAGGACTGCGCACATTACAACGACTCCACGCCAACGCGGTTACGGAGCAACTCAAATGTAAGCATTCAATTATGATCCTTATATCTTAGGCGTCACGGTTGAATTTCGAGTGTGAACGGCGTCGGTGAGCAGAGGGTGGGGAGTAGTCCACGTTTTCTAAGTGTACACTCGAAATTCAACCGTAACGCCTAAGATATAAGGATCATAATTGAATGCTTACATTTGAGTTGCTCCGTAACCGCGTTGGCGTGGAGTCGTTGTAATGTGCGAAGTCCTTTAAGCGTGGTTTCATTGCAACGCATGCTGTGCGCAAAAATTTGGCTCAAGTCGTGCTTATTCTCATAACTTTTTACAAAAAATAATCTACTTTGAAATCGAAAAGTAGAGATAACTCAAAAACTATCCATCAGATTTCGCTACAGTCCACAACCACCATGTCAGAGCGTAATTTTAAAACGCGAAGTGAAATAACCTTCTTAACAATTTGTTATAAATAAAAGTTGATATTACGTTATGTAATTTCGCTTAGCTAAGCGAAGATACTCGCTGTCGCGTTCGCGTATTCGTGCGTATTCACCGCGCGTGCGCAGTAATGAAACCACACCTTTATAATCTAGGAATATCTAGAATTCATGCGACCTTAACGAAACGATTACTGAAGTAACTATTGGAGGCTATTTTTATCATTATTAGGGTCATGGCCTACAAATATTGGGAGACAGTCAGTCAACCCATGAATTAATTACTACTGGACCTCTCCTCTTAACTAAGGATGCCTATCATTGAGTCGCCGAGGATACGGAATTTATAAACAACTCTATAACGCATGCTCAGAGTTCAATTAAACTTGTAAGCATTTACTTAAGGCATTTTAAATTGTCACCGTCATTTGTGTTGGCTGCCATTAAAACCAAATAAACCTATCGAACGCGGAGTATAGAGCATAATCCACCGCGCTGTTTCAGTGCGGATTGGTGTAGATTACTGTAGATTATTTTTATGGAATTAAGATAGCAAACGAGCATGCAGCACCACCCTTCCGCTGCTGCCCATAACAACTGTGACCAACCTAGAACTAGACTCAAAGGGACTAGGATGGTTAGTCCAGTTAGAAGATGGTGTTAGAATATTATGTAGTTGGTTTGTTAATAAGTGTGAGGGCAGAGACTGTTAATTACAATTAGTCCTGTTAGTTAATGTTAGTAATAATCCAGTTAGTTATTGTTAGTATGAGTCTCGTTCCAATTCGGTTACAGATGCGTTGCTACCTTTGAGGGCTGAGATGGTCGCTTCTAGAAAAGTGTAACCGGCTCCACACCTTCCTATCCGAAACACAATTGTTCTTAAAACAATATTATTACACGGTAGGAATGGTACTAGGTAAGTAGGTACCGTGGCGGGCGGTGGTACTTCCCCGGGTGAGCTCTAGGCCCTTACCACCTGAAAAAAGTTAGTGTTCAAAGCAAAAAAGCTTCCTGCATGACTGTAGGTTTGTTATCTATTGATAACAACCAGTACCGACTGCATTAAGTGTTCTCCGAAGCACGGAAGCACTCAAATAATCCACTAGCCGTCACCCATCCAGCTTATTGACTGTGTCTGTTGTTTAACTCGGTCGATGCTTGGGATCGATGTAACTTGGCATGATATAAGCGTGTTAAAAAGCAAAAATGTTGAACTAATCTTACGTTATTTGTATTTCTTCCATGTACGCCGAAGCTATTCTAAAACACAATTTTGACGACGAGCATGATAAACAACCATAAACTTTAAAATTGTATTAGTAAACATGCCTAAGTACATTATTGAAACAACGTTTTGTTTACGACACTCACAATACCGTGGAATTAAGTAGTTGGTTAAAATTCAATAAGAGTAGCCGCGGCGTTCGAATTTTAACTTTAACCTCAATTTGTTAAGTTATGGTGCGTTTTCATGCTCATATTTTTAAATTTACTGTGCGTGAGTGGATTAGGTTGCAGTAGTCGTTGGAATACCAGGTTAAACGTTTATAGAATAGGCTGAGTACAAAATCTTTAGGCATCGCATAATTTTAGGAAGCGTTTCCGTGCCTTCCCGGGTACATGACTTATACATAAATAGCTCCTTTTATCACTAGAGCGCGGAAGGAAGTTTAGCAACGCTACCAAAAGTAAGTTAAGTATATGAAAAAAAAAATTGAAATATCAGACGATTGGCAACTTGAAAATATTGTAGTGTTTTCTATTGCTATTTTATAAATAGGTATAAGAATAGCTAACGATTCGCGATATAAAAATATATTATTAAAGTGTCACGATATATCATATTATTTGATACGTATTATTTTAACAATAAAACCATTAACAGTGGAATTTCTGGCCTCGAGGTTACACAAATGACCTTACATTATATAAGTTATTTGAAATTAAAACCAACACATTATGTTTTCGTTTTTTCTCCATTGTGATTCAAAATGATTAATCAGAGGCCAGTGGCGTTTAATGAAAATATATTTTAGAAAGGTAATAAAGAGTCAATTTCCAAATATTTTTTTGCCGTAGGTACATCCTCTTGTATTTAGAAGCTACTAGAATATATTTATTTGTAGGTACTTGAGTCGCAGAGATTACCTATGGATTTGCCGCTCCCCGCTAAAAACTATTTTATTACCTGCACTTACAGTTCAAGCTTGTAAGTAAAATTTACTTAAGGCATTTTAAATTCTCGCCGTCAGTCTACAGTGAACCAAACTTTTTTACCTATTTATTTTAGGAAGGATTTAGTAACTGCATAAGCAAGAGGGTGATTAAAAGATAACAGAGAGAGAAGAAGAGAAAGATGGTTTATGACCTGTACCTACTCTTCAGAGCTTGAGCCCAGTGGAATGATTTTATCTATAGGTTTTTTATACGGAATCCTACAAGTAGTATTGGTCAAATTAATGAATCGCGCCATATAGGATTTATACGGTCGGATTCTAATCAACCTACGCTATTTGGTACCATGACGGCTATTAAAATTCTTAACAAATTGATCTTAAGATAAACTAGGCTTACTATATCAAACACCTTATGGATAATAATAAGTTAATATCAACTGGTTATTAACAAGCTTGCGCTTGCAATTTCCTCTGAATACTCTCTCTATCTATGAAGAGCTCTCTGAAGTGAGAAGTTTATAAGAAGCCAACATGGTATCTATTAACAAATTCAGGTAGGTACTAAATACAAAGAAGTCAAACAAAGTTCCAAAAACAAGTAGGTACCTAATTTTAAAATCAAGATTTTGTCCAATTTATTATTTTGCGGATAGAAAAAACCTTAGTGCTTAAAGAGACGCATATAAGTAATCTCTGTATAACTTTTAAACTTTTGGGTCAATTGATTGATTGAGTGCTTGGGTAATTAGATTATAGAAAATATTTTATGGTTTTATTACGGTTCATTTTAATACGTTTTGAAAAACTGTCTGATACTCTATTTTCTTAGAATGCTGCGTACCTACCGTAGGTTGCGAAACAGCGATGCTCTTATACGTCCATACTCCGTCCATGAAATACCTACCTACTGTTCAAGAGGCCCGATCAAATAACTGACAATATCTGTGTCGTGTATGAAAGACAGCTCTAATTACCATGAAACTACGTCGCCTGAAATAGTTCTCTGAGTCTGTAGACACAACATGTCGTGTGCTGAATTTTGTCACATATTTGAATTGAATTGAATTGAACAGAATTGAATTGACTGGTAACCCGTGGATGATTTATTTAGTTACAACCAATTAGTTAATTGTAGCGGTGATAGCCTAGTGGTTAAGAACTCCGCCTTCTATTCGGAGGGTCCGGGTTCGAATCCCAGGGCACGCATCTCTGACTTTCCGAAGTTATGTGCGTTTTAAGCATTTAAATGTCACTTGCTACAAACGGTGAAGGAAAACATCGTGAGGAAACCTACATGCCGGAGAGTTCGCAAAACTCGAAAGGTGTGTGAAGTGCACCAATCCACACTCGGCCAGCGTGGTGGACTATGGACTTAACCTTCTCTTTCTCAGAGAAGACCCGTGCTCAATAGTGGGCCATAATTTGTTGAGATGATGAATTAGTTAATTAATTGTGTAAAGCTTTACTTTGCGAAACTTCTATAGCAAAGTTTTTGCAATTGTCCACTGTAGCCTATTTAGCCTAAGGATGCTCTCTGTTTTGGGCGAAACACGTGTTGGTTATTGGTGGTATTCATGTTGGTGTACATTTTCTTTGTTTCATTTCATGGGAGGGAGAGAGATATTATTAGACTGTGCTATTTGCATGAAAATATACACCACCATACATACGAGTTTGCTCATGTATTGTTGCAAAGTAAATTAATCTTTAATCTGTACAACCCATTTCATCAATTATTGATGAAGAAACGCCCCAGTTATCTTAATTTCAGTAAATAAAGGTAGCAAACAAGCTTGCAGCACCACCCTTCCGCTGCCGCCCATGACGACATTGACCGACAAATAACAAGAATCAAATGGGACTTTGGCAATAGGGAGATGGCACAGGACAAGCAAGAATAATAATTAGTCTAGTAACGACGGAGTTAGAGCATTAGTCGAATTAATCGTTAGTTAATATGATGGCTACGGCAGAGACTGTGAGTGATAGTCCTGTTAATTGTTGTTAGTAGTAAGCATGGAGTAGTTAGTAGTGCTTTTCGCTCAAAAAGCTTTGCGCATACAGATTATATTTTCTATATTCTAAGGACGCTCACTCACATTCGCGCGAATACGCGAACCCTCAAGTGTAGTGAGTGAGCGCAGAAGCCTCAGAGTAGATTCGGGGGCACAAAACATGACGACCAGGACTGCTCTGTCATGAACGTACCTGAAAAGAAGATCCTAAGCCTATCAAGTTAATGGCGACTATAGGAGATAGTGACCACGTATGGGC
This sequence comes from Hesperia comma, assembly GCA_905404135.1. NCBI lineage: Eukaryota > Metazoa > Arthropoda > Insecta > Lepidoptera > Hesperiidae > Hesperia > Hesperia comma. The sequence goes on from FR990031.1 coordinate 6,809,478, forward strand.
CGTCTGGTTGGCGATACCCACCGACACCTCACTGTGCCCTCCAAAAAATGCGCTCAATAGTGCCACTCATTCACCATTCATTACTACTTACTTGTAGCATTTTATATTTTATTGAAATTATAAAATGTAATTAAATAATACTGTGATTTATATTGTTATACGGAATATCGAAGTAATGGATAATGCATAACCCTATGGTCACGACGTTATGACCCCATCACTAGCTGGAGGATGACAGCTACAATTGCCGCGCTTTTGTCAATGAGAAAGTTGTGTAGGTAAAGATTAAAGCTATTATTTTAATACAATATTTTGTGTTTATTAATATATATATATATATAAATTTATATATACTTATACAATAATGTGTAGCATGTACTATTGTATCTTCTCTTGATGCAGTGTGAACGCAATCTGTCCTACATCCATGTTCGGTGATCCGCATCAAGTTAAACGCGTTGCAAAACTATACACAAAGCACCATTGTCTCTTTGTCACTAAACGTTGTAAATAGGCACCTTTATAGAATCTATGATGGAGGAATTTTTAACAGGGCAATGGGCATGTGGCTAAGCCTAGAGTCCCTAGAGTGATTTATTATTTCCTAGAACTTAAAAACAACAATTTTATAGTTTTTTAAGTTTCATTTTGTAGTGTAATAGTGTATCAGAGAGGCTGGGCTTTGTTGCATTTTAAAAGGCAATGCTAACGAACTTCTTTTAACGTCGAGAATTCTATGTATCTATACTAAAGCATATCCTAAGACATACTAGCTTAGTGTCCAAATTCGAAAAAAATTACATATCATGTAAACGAAGAAGGTATGATAATAATAATTATATTAATACAATTCCCTAAGTAGGTATGATAATATATTAATACAATTCCCTAAATATCGATAAGTATGCATTGAATAAGCCGTAGTACGTGATAGAAAAACACACACTGGAAAATTTCCCCTCCACAAGCAAAACAAATAATTACCAAATATGTTTTAAACGTATTAAATTAATGATACCCACTATTTTAAAATAATCCAACATAATAAGATTAAACATCCACACTAATTTGAGCAGTCACTCACATGTGGCACGTGCCGCTTACAAAGCAAATAGTCCCACAGCTTATTCGTATAAGTGGTTTAGTTATAAGCGGCTTAACTTATGAATTATGAAATTACAATGTGAAGACGTGGTCATGGCCATGGATTGGCGTGATTGATGAGTCAGTGACAATGTTAATGACTAGCTTTGGAGCTTGTTACCGCGGTCACTCACATGCGCGCGAATGTTTGTACCTACATTGTACGAATGTTTGCATGAATGTGGGAGATCATGCGAAGATTCAATGTTTGTGCGCAAAACTCCGATTTCATAACTTGAAAATCACGAATGCGTCGAAATCTTCGCATAATCAGTATTCGCGCAGATGTGAGTAATCGGCCTTACTTTATTGAATAAATTAGTTGCTTGCCGCGTCTTTTCTCGCCTGGCAGGATATAATATCTGAGCTTCAAACTATCATTAACTATCTTCGTTTTAATCCCTTACGAGGTCGATTTCGTTGAATATTTAAAAATGTCATAAATTAATGCCCTTGTTTTAAAATCGCCAATATTTCAAAAAAGACATATTATTTGGTTATTTTTTCTTAAATCAAATACAAAATTAAATTAAATAGAGTATTAGGTACTCCATTCATCCATCAGGTCTGCAAAAAGGTAGATATTGCACGCGAGCGCTCATACATCTAGCAGCGGGCCTGATAGTAAGTACACGTATAGGTACACGCTCAGACCACTAAACTATAGAAGGCACGCCGGGAACAAAAGAGTGAAGCCAGCAAAAAGTCAGCCTAGCCTTGTAATACACACGGCGGCACTCATACCAAAACGACTTTTGTGTTCTAAATAATAAAAAATGAATGAAGCTTTGTGTTCCAAAAAATAAATTTTAAATTTGTTCTAGTTCAAACTGTTAACAAAGGGCATTCTATTGGTTTCGATGTGTGCTTTCGGCTGACTTTTGCCGGCTTCACGCTTTTGTTCACGGCGCTCCGTCTATAGTTTATTGGTCTGAGGGTACAAGTATTTTAAATGTGACCCGTCCTCGTATTATTTGATATATTATTTTATCCGTGATAGATAAACATTTCTATCTTAAAATGTTTTCAGTGTTAACTCCTGTGCCAACACGTAGATAAGCGAACTGGAACGGAGGGCGTTAAGCGCGAAAATCTGTTGTTGAAAGTGAAAGTAAATTTACTTTCAAATAAACTATCATAATTAACTTCGTATCTTTTACGACACGTAGCGCGATGATAAAGCGATTTATGACCGTTCTTAATATACATTTTTTCTATCCGTAATACTCAGTATGTGTTCTAGCTATTGTCAAAATATCATAATTGTGGTGCGTACAGATTATGCAACATGTTATATAACTTCTGTTTTATAACACGTCCACACTATCTAACATTGTTGTCTAACAATGAAACATGTTACAAGACCGTACACATTAAAACAACATTGTTGTATAACAATGTTTTATAACAAGGCACAAGTAGGTAACTCGTGCGCAAAAGTTATATAATATTGTTGCACAAACTAATAACATGTTGTATAACTTGTTTTTGTAACACATAGCGTCCACATTTGTAAAACATGTTATTTAACTATGTTTTATAACATGTTTTGTTACATAGTCTGTACGCACCATAAGAACCTATTCTGTGTAACCCTTTAATGTCCCACTGCTGGTCACGAGCACAGAACATATATCTTTTATCTGTTCTGTGGACACGACACGAGTGTCTCGCACAACATGAGGGTTACTTACCCTAGTCCACTACTCTGGCTAACTGTGGATTGGCAGTCTTCATATTATAAAGTGCAAGTTTCCTTATGATGTTTTTTTTCCAAACCAGTACTTAAATATTCATTTTTGTAATCCGCACATACCTAATCTCTGAAAATTAGAGAATACCCTGTCCTTGCCTTTACGATACAATAAAAAAATATCCACATCAGTTTTCAATTTCAAGTTTTCCAGACCAAATGATTTTTATTCGTACGTAGGTGCCTACCTATTTAGTAAGTCAAAGGGTTATTTAGAGTAGGTATCACATTATGTTAGGTAAACACGACGTTCTTGTTTCTAGGTTGTCTAATATTTGCTGATGTTAATACGTATTGAGGGCTTTCACTGTAGTATTGTTAACATTATGTTAGCATGCATAAAATAATAGGAGAATACTTCATTTAATTTACCTACTCTATAACCTAATTTATAATATTATTAAAATTTATAATAATATTATTAATATATTATATCTATAGATAGGTACACCGTCGCGAAGTGGTTTATGTAGGTACATCATATAGATCGTTTTCGTATTTCGTAGGTTTTCCATCGATTCCTTCTAGGAAGGCTAACTAACAATTAGACAGCTTTTGCATATATCAGCGCGTACTCCTATTTCGGTCCTAGAGAGTGTTTACAGTACTAAATTTGGCCATGGCTGTTAAATTCCTTCCTGTAACGAATCTTTTATTAGTCGTCTAATATAAACAAGCTAGTTGTTTGTCGTCTGGTTCGCGTTGCTTACATTGGTACTTTAACAAATGTGTATACAAATTTTATTTTCTTATCGCGTGTGATTATGCATATCGTATCTACTCTATATTAATAAATTGTAGAAAATTAGATGAATAAATATCTTTGTACCAATAAAATAACCGACTTCAAAGTCGAAAAGTTCAGATATTTCAAAAATTACACGTCACATGTTTCTCAAATTTATATGGGACCTGACCTTTCGAATACAAAAATAATTATAAAAATAGGTAACACACATACGAAGAAAATTGTAGTTGTAATTGAGAACCTCCCCTTTTTTGAATTGCTTTAAAAAGTGACAGTTTATGTAAGGCCTTTCACACACTACGCTATTTATTAACTACGCGATTGCAACGCAATTCACAGTTCCCCGTCACTGACATTGGTCACTGATAGGATACGCATCGTAGACGCGTCGCCTGCATACCTACATTGACAAGATACTAGTCGCTTTCAAATAGCGTTGTGTGAGAGGGCCTAAGTATTCTTTGATTGAGAATTAACGTTTTGCGCATTTTCTAACTGAAAAAATTAATAGATAAGCCCTAGACTGCCTTGGGAAAGAAAAACACGTGCCAGTGAGTTAAATATATATTAGACTTGAAACAATTGTTACCTATTGCATTATGAGTAAATTAGTGAAATTTTCAAAAACGTCTTAACAACTAAGTAATAGAGATATCTCAAAACCCGACAGATGCCGCTCCATATTTAAATGTTAGCAGACGAGCTCTCGAAAAAAAAGAATCCGCAAAATCTGTTCATCCCCTTAAGGGTCAACTCACACCGAGACGAGACGCGACGCGACGCTGCGCGCAGTCTTTCAAAGAGCGGCTCAAAATAGAACTTTATTTTCTACACGAAAAGATACACATTTCATTTTGACAATTCAGAATACGTTGCTTCATGCAGCGCTGCGTCTCGTGACGCCTCGCGGCGTAGCGCGGTGCATCGCTACGCAGCCTTGCATCGTCGGTACGCGCGGCGTGCAAGATTGCCTACTTTTACGATGCACCTCGCGCCATTGAGATGCGTCTCGCGGCGACGCGCGGCGCAGCGTGAAATCACTGGCCTCTTCCAGTATCGTTGCGGCGCGTCGCGTCTCGGTCTGAGCTGACCCTTAAAGTTATGTGCGCCCATCATTGAGATACTATGTACTAAGTTTCCACATAAAAATTATAACGTGACAATTTTACAAGTTATTTGATCCAAATAACAGTGCAAACACACAAAGAGGTTGTAACATGACACATCTCAATTAAGTGCTACGACTTGTAGACTTTCGATACAATAACAACTAAATCAACAGAGACCTTGTCCAAGGCGAAACATAATAATAACGGACGGATTGTGTTTCTGATACAAAATACAATATTGTATTAGGTTCGCGCCAGTTTCAAACAGGAAAAGTGTTAATAGGTATAACAATTCTAATAAGAGCACCTATTATGTTTCTTGACAATGTAACTGATATTTTAGTCATATTGTTTAAGAAGGAAATAAGTTTTTAAATATTGTAAAAGACAATAAGTAGGTATATTTATTTTGTTCACATACGGTGTGTATTAAAATCTGTCTATTAAATTCGTCAAACACTCAGAACAATTATTGCACTCTATCATCTTTTCGCAAGATAAATCACGATGTGAACTTTACTGTCATCGGCTCCTTGTCCTCTGTACAAATTTTCATCATTTAACCGACTTGCAGACGGTGAAAAGTAGGCTGTTACTAAAAGTGTCACCGTTTTCGAGATTTTATAATTTTATAGTTTGTTTGATTTTTCAGAAATCTCGCTCTCTTACCCTACTTTTACTTGCTGACATATGACATCTGAAATATGACGTAATAAATGATTTTGGTCATTTTAATGCTTACAAACACATTAATACATAGTACCACTTTAGCTTCAAATTACTCGACACTAAAATGCCTTCTTCTTTCTTTTAGTTTAAGGCGTGAAAGCGTGTTTATTTTGCCGAAATATATTTTTTGTTGCTTTTTATTAGGAAAATCAAGTTTACGAGTATTTTTCACTACCGAAAGTACCCTATTACTCAAATCAGTTTAATGTAGAGTCAAGTCGGGGAACATTTAATCTTTATTGCTCCATAAAATTATGCCATTAACCATTTATTTTATCTAAGCAATATTATATCTAGTAATTATAATTTTGGAATCTTTATAATAATAAATACCATTAAGTTCTTGAATAATTTAATCCTTTAAATTGCAAAACTTTCTTATTATTTCTTATCCTTACTATCCTTACTAATATTATAAATGTGAAAGTGTGTTTGTTTGTTTGTTTGTTTGTTTGTGACGCTTTCACGTCGCAACAAAGCTATTATATGGTAAGGTTTATGTGTGTGGGGATAGTTAGGAGGGTGGAGAGTGACGTAGGCTACTTTTTACCGCGAAAAAACATCCCATTCCCATGGGAAGATCGATGTTTTGTTAGTTGCTAGATATTTATTTTCGGAGTTGTTAATAGATGGCGTTAATTTGCAAGTTCTGAATTACGCTATGAAATACTACATGTAATTTACTTAAGTCATAGGCAAATGTAATAGGCTACTTTAGCTCTGCCTCGAGAACTCCCCGCTCCGGCTGTATTCAGTGTACCGCCCGCCCGCTGGCACTATCCTGTTGGCTGATGTCCGCAAGTTGCTGGACTCGCCGACACCGGTGGTGGGCGCGGGCGACTGGAACTGCATCCGGGGTGGAATAGCCTAGCTGCCAACAGAAGTGGAAGGCTACTTTTTGATGCCGCTGAACAGCACGGCTACACTGTCGAGGGTGTTGCACACCGTTACCGCGGCTCTGAATAAGAGAGAACGCGTGTGTGCAGTATTCCTCGACATGGAAAAGGCGTTCGACCGTGTTTGGCACGACGGCTTATTCTCTACAAGATCTCGCAGTCGTCGGCGCCCCGGAGTGCCGTTAAGGTGATCTCCAGTTTCCTCGAAAATAGAAGCTTCAGAGTAGTGGTTGAAGACGCCGAATCCACCGAGCGTCCGATCGCAGCCGGCGTCCCGCAAGGGAGTTGCCTGTCCCCGGTCTGCTACGCCTGCTACACCGACGACATCCCGGCGGCAGGGGGGGCGTCGCTTGCCCTGTATGCCGATGATGTGGCGTACATCACCACGTCGCTGAATAGAACCCACGCCATCGTCAAGATGCAGCGTGCGCTTGATGCCCTCCCCGAATGGCTTGCCGCGTGGAGACTGTCGGTGTTCGGAATAGATTCCTTGTTTCTAAATTCAAATAAACCGCGATATTCGCATACGGTGTTCGGAAGAGTAAATTCGTGTATACTCGGTGATCGCGCGTATTCTATTTGAAATATGAGCCAATAGGATGCGTGCGCGCTAGCCAATAGAGTGAGTCGAGATTATGGCGTGATGGTGATGTGATGGCGTCGGTGCGTGTGAACTAGCGAACGGGATTATTGCGCGGTTCCCGATTCCCGTGTATAAAGCTTTTCTTACGGTCTACTACGGTAGTGAAAAGTGCAAATATTGTGTACGTGGTGACAAGTTGGGTGTATTTGGCTGCAGCGGCAATCCAGGAGCTGCCACCCAAGTGTGCGTGACGCAGGAGTTCACGAGACGGACACGTATCCTTTTCCCATTATTAATTTCCCTTAGAGGCTTAGAGTAGTATTTAGTAATTTATATTGGTCTACTCCCTTGGGGATCCCCATTCCCTTGACTGGTACGTACTGACTAGTGACTTCCTTCAGCATACTAAGCTGGAGCGATCAGGTAAGTCGTCAGCCATTAAAACTCGCGTATTCGATATCGACCAAAGACGTACCCCGTTGGTGTGGTTTGTGTCGCGGGGCCCACCGATCCCTGTTGTTCGATACAAATTGTTGGTAGCAGAGCGTGGTTTGTAACCTAACAGGTTCCCGCACGGTTAAATCGGTCTCGCGGGTTACGTATTTGGTTTGATATACGTTCGGTTAATACGCAATTCTATACACGTACATAATATTTAACACAAAGTAATTCGGTTTGCAGTAACATCATTTCATAGTATTGCATTAATTTTGTTCATTTGTCGTTGCAAAATTAAGTAATAAAGTTCCTCGGTTAATAATATCTTACGCACGGGGGTAGGTTGTTTGATTGTGTCGTGCTGTTACCGTAAGCGAATGTCGTGGCGCGCTAGCTAGCACGTTTAGGTACATAACATACCGCGTAGATAATATTCTCGTTGCAACGGAATAACGGAATTATTTCTTTCGTACGGATTAGGTATTTTAATAACATAATATCTATTTTAATGAGTTATTGTTGCACTTAGATACCAATTTAGAGGTAAAATATTTATGTTGGTATAATACTCCGGTAACTGGTTTCTTTGGTTTTAATATTTCATAACTTTATTTGTTTACGTTTCATAAATATGGCTAGTAAACATAACGCTCGCATAGCCGGTGTATTGCGATGGCTCGGCTCGGCCGTTTTAAATATTGAACGTAAAGATCGAACTCGGGCTTTATTATCTCGTTATGAATTATTGGATAGTCAGATGGCGGACTTATACGATGCGTACCGCTCCCTCCTGGAAATGGACTTGGAGGTGGATGTTATGAAAAAAATTGAGGCGGACGTTAATCAGGCAGATGATCTGGCGGACCAGTTACGTCAGGCTGTAGGTATTATTAATGGATCTAAGATAAGTGGCTCGGCCGTTGTTTCGGATACGGATGTTTCGCCTGCACTTATAAGTAGGTTGCCAGTGCTCGACTTACCACACTTTAGCGGCGACTTAGGCCAGTGGGTGGCTTTCAATAATTTATATGATAGTTTGGTACATTGCCGTAAGGATTTGACTAATGCTCAAAAGTTGGCTTATTTGATGGCGTCCTTGACGGGCGAAGCCAAGGGGCTCGTGCAACATTTGGAACTCATCGATTCGAATTATGATATTGCTCGGGACTTGCTCAGGCGTAGGTACCAAAATGTTCGGCGCTTAGCGGACAATCACGTGTCTGCCATTTTGGGCTTACCAAAGGTCCTTGGAGCACAAGCCTTGCGCACGAGGCTTCTTAACCCACTTTTAATTGCCATTAATGGTTTAAAGGGCTTAGACTTACCAGTTGCAAGTTGGTCTTTTTTATTATTACATTTGATATTAGGTAAATTACCACATGATCTCAGAAACCGGTTTGAGCTGGAATATGGTGGGGACTCCGCCACTCATCTTCCTAAGTTTGATGAATTGATTTTATTTTTAGAGGACGAGTGTCGTCGTGCGGAGAATGTTCCTTTGCCAGGCCCTTCTGTCGTACATTCTCGACCGAGGCCTACAGGTGAATATCGCCAACCGGTTAAGCCGCGCGAGGTGCCTCGCATGTATACTGCAGCGGTGGCGCAGGATAGGGATTCTCGCTGTATGTATTGTAGGGATTCAGGACATGGTGTTTCGAGTTGTCATAAATTTAAAACTCTTCGTTGGCAGGCGCGACGCGGTATTGCACGCCAGCGCAATTGGTGCTACAATTGTTTAGGCAACCACCTTGTTAATCAATGTCGGTCAGCGCGACCCTGCGCGCAGTGTAGAGGTAATCATCATCTTCTTCTTTGTGGTAACCGCAACGGATCGCCTCAGCCGGAGGTTCCGGCTCGTATATCATCACCACCTTTCGAACGAGGGGCGAAGGTGTCTGATGAGCCCTGGACCGGGGGTGTCCAGTGTAGTCCAAGGACTGGCAATCGTTTTGGTCATCGACTTAATAATATTCGTGGCTCTCCACCTCGCACGGGCGGGGGTTCTCACAGTCCCCGGAGGGAGACTCGTGCTGTGATGGATCGGGAGCATTGGATGGATTTGCTTTCGCAGCTTCGCTCCACAGGGTATCCTCGGTTGGACCAGAGCCACGGACGCTCTCAGCAACGTGTGACGGAGGAGACTAGTAACACTCTTCCGCCACCTAATCCAGATAATCAAGATTGTTGACTCCCCTCTCCTTCTTCTTCCGTGTCTCCCCCTTCTCCTCTTACTATTTTGTTACCCACCGCTCAGGTTCGCGTTGGTTCCTCAAGGAGTGAATCGGTAACCGCGCGCGCGATTTTGGATTCGGGTTCACAGGGGTGTATTGTATCGACACGGTTGATGGAGAAGCTAAGGCTACAGGTTAATCCAGGCGTAGAATTTATTCGGGGGATAGGTGGAGTTAAAGTGTCTGGGTTAGTGGGACAGGTTTCAATTTATTTCTCTCCAATGCATGTGCCTCGTCCGCGGATCGTGACGACAGCGATCGTGTTGGATAACATTTTAGGATGGCATCCTGTAGTTTCCTTACCTCCAGGTGTAGTGGGTTTGACCTTGGGACTCACGCTTGCTGATCCGGATTTCCACATTCCAGGCTCGGTTGATCTGCTACTCGGTGCAGACGTCCTGGGATTATTACGGGTGGAAAACAGCAAACTTCTCCAAGCAGGTGGTCTGTCTGCTATCTCTACTGACCTTGGTGACGTCATTATGGGGCCAGTGTTTCCGGTGTGTCCCCCACGGAGCGACAATAGTCTTCAGGTAGGTCTAACCCTCGCTGACGCGGTTCAGCGATTTTGGGAAGTAGAGGAGCCTCCGTCTGCGCTTCGTGTCAGCCCTGAGCATCGGGAATGCGAAGAATTCTTCCACAATAATACTGGAAGGCTCAATTCAGGTCGGTTTGTCACGAGGTTGCCTTTTTTACCGTCTCGTTCGCCGCTTGGTCAGTCCAGGATGCTAGCTGAGAAGAGACTAGCTTCCATGGAGCGACGTATGAAACGGGATGTGGAGTTTAAACATAACTATATAAATTTTATGCGTGAGTATCTGGAATTAGGTCATATGTCTATTTCTAAATTTGATTGGCGTTCCCAAGAACATTATTTTATACCCCATCACGCTGTGTTTAAGGCGGGGAAGATTAGAGTCGTTTTTGATGGTTCCGCACCTACCTCTAATGGTGTGACCTTAAACCAGTGTTTACATGCAGGTCCTAAGCTACATCGTGATATTTCAGATATATTAACTAGCTTCCGCCGACATCAGGTCGTTTTTGTTGCGGATATAAAGATGATGTTTCGTCAGACTCTTATTCATCCGGATGATCGCCGGTATCTGCTCATACTGTGGCGTGAGGATCCCTCTAGCCCAGTTACGGTTTATGAGCTGAATACGAACACTTACGGTCTCAAGTCAAGTCCCTTCATTGCAATAAGGTCCTTGTTAGAACTTGCTGATCGCGAGAGATTAAATTTCCCTAGGGCGGCTGCTATTTTGTCTAGTGATGTTTATGTAGATGACGTGTGTACGGGCGCAGCTACGGTAAAAGAAGCGAAAGTTTTACGAGATGAGTTGATCGGTATCTTGAGGACTGGGGGCTATGAATTGAGAAAATGGGTATCAAACTCGCGTGAGTTGATTGATGATTTACCCGAAGAGCACCAGCAAGCACCTCATCTTTTTGAAAATGTGGAGAATCCTAACGCAGTCGCTGTTCTTGGTGTACAATATTTACCGGTCCCAGATGTCTTTACGTTTCATGTGCAGGATTTAGATGTCTGTAAGGTTTGGACCAAGCGAGTGGTATTGTCGACTGTAGCTCGGATATTTGATCCCAACGGCTGGTTGACGCCGGTTGTGTTTTGGGCTAAGTGTTTTCTTCAAAGGCTTTGGTTACAGGAATTAACTTGGGATACCCCTCTAGTCGGCGAGTTGTTGTCAGCGTGGTCGCGATTTATTACTTGTCTTCCGGATATTCAATTGGTTAAAATAGATCGTGCGATCCTGCCGCCGGGTAAATGTCGTGCAAGTCTCCATGGATTTTGTGATGCGTCTGAACGAGGCTATGCAGCTGCTGTCTATATTCGCGTGATCGATCGGCATGGAAATATAGGCATAAAATTGATAATGGCTAAGAGCAAGGTCGCCCCGATCCGGTCTCGTCTCACCATTCCAAAATTGGAGCTCTCCGGGGCAGCTCTTTTGACTAGACTTCTCAATCATTTGGTTTCTACTTTGGGGCAGGTTGTAGAAATTGAGAAGGTGTTTGCATGGACCGATAGTCAGATTGTCCTCAGTTGGTTAAGAGCATCAGTCCATGCCTTAGAAGTATTTGTGGCTAATCGGGTTTCACAAATTCAAAATTCAGTTGCGGTTATTAATTGGAACCATGTGCCCGGAGACTTGAATCCCGCAGATTGTGCGTCCAGAGGCTGTGAGCCTTCAGCTTTGTTGAATCATCCTCTGTGGTGGGGTCCAGCTTGGCTTGGTGAACCTGAGAGTTCCTGGCCCCACACTGTTACGGAACCTGTAGAACCCCTTCCAGGTTTACGCATTTTAACTGTTCAGAAGGAACAGCCAGTTCAGGACTTGCAACTCTTGCTAAACCGGTTTAGCTGTCTTGATAAATTATTAGGGGTAACAGGATGGATGAAAAGGTTTATTCACAATGTGAGGTATAAGTCCGATAGACGGACTTCTTCGGTTCTTGATCCGGTCGAGCGACAAGAAGCCTTGTTTTTCTGGGTTCGCTTGGTTCAACATGAGCATTTTGAGTCCGTTATTTCTAGTTTGCGGAACGGGCGTGTCAAGTTGAAGGGTGCTATTGCACGACTAAATCCCTTCGTTGATGACAAGGGCTTGATTCGAGTAGGGGGCAGATTGCGTAATGCGGATTTGCCTTATGAGGCACGCCATCCCCTCCTCTTGCCAAAAAATAGTCCCCTTGTCACTCTTCTGATAACTAATCGTCACATAAGAAATGCTCATGCGGGTCTAAATACGCTCCTAGCCATCCTACAACGGGAATTTTGGATATTGTCGGCTAGAAGAGCAATTAAGAAGGTTCTGTTTCATTGTATTCCTTGCTACCGGTTAAAGGCTAACCTAACGCAACCTCAAATGGGAGATTTACCTCCAGATAGGGTAAGGGTTTCAAGGCCCTTCGCTGGAGTCGGAACGGACTTTGCCGGCCCGTTTATGGTCAAGGCACATACGGGGCGTAATGCAAAAATTTCTAAGGCCTACCTGTGCGTTTTTGTTTGCCTTTCCACGAAGGCCGTACATTTGGAGGTAGTGTCGAGTCTTAGTACGGAAGCCTTTATAGCTTGTCTGTCCCGGTTCGTCAGTCGTCGTGGTTTACCTTCTTTGATTAGGTCCGACTGTGGAACGAACTTTAAGGGTAGTGACAGATATCTTTCAGAGATATACAAGTTCTTATCAGATAATCAAAATTCTATAGGTTCAAAGATGTTTAAGCAGGGTATTCAATGGAAGTTTGATCCTCCTGCTTATCCTTCTTGGGGTTGTATTTTCGAAGCGGTTGTTAAGGTTGCAAAAACGCATCTTCGTCGAGTCATTGGTGAAACGGTTCTCACATTCGAAGAATTAGCGACAGTTTTTTGCAAAATTGAAGCGGTCCTCAATTCGCGACCTCTATGTTCGGTGTCTTCGGACCCAAATGACTTGGATGTACTGACACCAGGTCATTTTTTGGTTGGTGGTCCTCTTACAGCTCTTCCGGAGTATCCTTTTGAAGACACTCCAGTGTATCGGCTCACGCGATTTGAACTGCTACAGCAGTTATCTCAAAGCTTTTGGCGTAGGTTTAGCCTTGAGTACCTGCATTTGTTGCAGCAGCGCGTTCGGTGGTCAGATAAGACGGATCCTCCTAAGGTTGGAGATCTTGTTCTGGTTAAGGAAATGAATATGCCGCCACTGTCCTGGAGACGGGGTCGTATCCTACAGTTATTCACAGGAGCAGACGGTGTCCCACGAGTTGCGGAGGTTCTTGTGAATAATTCAGTGTTGAAGCGAGCAGTGGCAACTCTTTCCCGGTTACCAGTAGCTTAGTCGCCTTTGAGGTGCCTGGTACGCCGATTTAGGTTCAGCCAGGTTTCGCCTGGCTGGGGCGGGGGATTGTTCGGAATAGATTCCTTGTTTCTAAATTCAAATAAACCGCGATATTCGCATACGGTGTTCGGAAGAGTAAATTCGTGTATACTCGGTGATCGCGCGTATTCTATTTGAAATATGAGCCAATAGGATGCGTGCGCGCTAGCCAATAGAGTGAGTCGAGATTATGGCGTGATGGTGATGTGATGGCGTCGGTGCGTGTGAACTAGCGAACGGGATTATTGCGCGGTTCCCGATTCCCGTGTATAAAGCTTTTCTTACGGTCTACTACGGTAGTGAAAAGTGCAAATATTGTGTACGTGGTGACAAGTTGGGTGTATTTGGCTGCAGCGGCAATCCAGGAGCTGCCACCCAAGTGTGCGTGACGCAGGAGTTCACGAGACGGACACGTATCCTTTTCCCATTATTAATTTCCCTTAGAGGCTTAGAGTAGTATTTAGTAATTTATATTGGTCTACTCCCTTGGGGATCCCCATTCCCTTGACTGGTACGTACTGACTAGTGACTTCCTTCAGCATACTAAGCTGGAGCGATCAGGTAAGTCGTCAGCCATTAAAACTCGCGTATTCGATATCGACCAAAGACGTACCCCGTTGGTGTGGTTTGTGTCGCGGGGCCCACCGATCCCTGTTGTTCGATACAGTCGGTGAATGTCGGGAAGACGCAGGCCGTGAACATAAGAGGATACCTCAACAGGCGGGACCCTACTCTGGAGCTTAACGGACAAGATATCCAATGGGCCCCACAGGCCAAATACCTGGGGGCAAAATCGACGGAAGACTTTCGATGAAGCCACAGGTTACGAAAGCCGTCGCGAATTCCAGAAGCGCGATGGCAGAAACCAGTGCTCTCCTCGAGCCTCCCTCTCGGACTGAAGCTCGGGGTCTACAAGACCTACATCAGATCCCGCCTCACGTACGCGGCACCGGCGTGGTACGCGCTCGCCAGCGAACCGCAGCGCAAAAGGATGCGCGCGGTTCAGGCGATTGCGCTCCGCCGGCTGACTGGTGCGCCGAGGTACGTCAGGAACGCCGTCATCCAGAGGGACCTTCGAGTCGAGAGCCTGGACGACTTCATCGAGAGATTGGCACGCAACATTTTCGGGCGTGTCGACGCGTCGCGGTTCCCGCATCTGCAGGACCTGGCGCCGCTCCACACCCGTCCACCGGACCGCTTGCTGACCGCTTGCCGACTTGCTGGTTGCGCGGGACGGGCCTAGCACTGACTGATACTGGGGCTTCGTAAGTCGTCGCCCGGCGCTGATCGGCTCCTGCTGGGCTTCCCCCGGTAGGGCCTCGATCGCCTGGGCGGCGTGGAGATGAACCCCATCCCGTTTAAGACTCTGTGGCCTGTAAAAAGGCTGCCACTCACCGGACTTGACCTATTGGTTAACCACAGATGGACAACCAAGGGCTTTAGAGCCCAACCCAAGGACCGGCCCGTTTTAACGGGCCGCGAGAGACACCCCCAAAGGGGAACTAACTGACCCGAGGGCTCCACACACCTCAGACAGGGTGGAGTGAAGAGAGCGAGTAGTAGGCTACTTTTTAGGCTAAATTCCTACGGGAGCGAGACCTACGCGGCTGTTACCTACGGGTCCCGAAGCGAAGCGCGGGCGGTTCTCTAGTTTCTTTATAAAAATAATACGACTTTGCATGAGTTTAAAAATAACATAACATACAAGTTACAAGTGATCGACGTGGCGGTGATAGCCTAGTGGTTAAGAATTCGGAGGGTCCATGTTCGAATCCTAGGGCATACACCTCTGACTTTTCGGAGTTATGTGCGTTTTAAGCATTTAAATGTCACTTGCTATAAACCGTAAAGGAAAACATCGTGAGGAAAACTACATGCCGGTGAGTTCGCAAAATTCAAAGGCGTGTGAAGTCCACCAATCGCACTTGGCAAGCGTGGTGGATTACGGCCTTAACCTTCTCGTTCTGAAAAGCGAAACGGCTCAGTAGTGAGCTATGATGGGTTGAGATGATGAATACTCAAGTGATATTAAATAACATAAATATATAATATGTACAAATAAGTACAATGTATACATTTTTTTGAATTTGAATTTTTAGGAACACTGTGTTTTATTCATTAGATACTCGTAGCATTCGGTCGCACTTCAACTTAGGTACCTACATGACGTATCTATGAATGTTTATCGTCAGAACAAAATATAAGCAGTCGTTTACCTCATGATCTATTTTCTAACTTATCTACGATAGTTATCTCTGTCGTATCTAGTAATATACAGATATGATATAACCAGTTTCTTAACGTAGTCTTCCATTGAGCAATGTTTACAAATCATACATAAGTACATGTTTACAGAAATGAAGTCAAGTAAGCAATTCTGTTCATATTGTTAAACTATTTAATTTGATGTGAATATTCAATATTGTAATGCAATAATATCTCTAAACAATTCAATATTTGAATAGTTGTTGTTGATTTTATATGTAAACTTTCTGTGCGGTTACTTTATTCATTTTATAAAGGCTAATTTACCAACTTAATTCAATTGATTCAATAAATATTATGTTAACGTTACCGTAGTAACGGTAAATCAAGATACATATCGTGAGTAGGTACTTACTTGTATTATAGTAAAAATAACACTAAGCTACCTCGGCAAATAGACGTAGGTATAGTAAAGATGTTGCAGAAGAAACTCCATGAGCCTTATTAATAAACAAGGCTTAAAGTTACTCCAGGATTAATTTTTTATCCTTGTCATGTGATTCTTTAAAGTCTAAGGTTATAAAAAGTCATTTGATAGGAATTTAAATTAAGAAGGGCATTTTGGCAAAGGATATTCCGCCAAGCAAGACAGCAAACTACTTGTCCAATGAAGATGAAAGGCATGAAAGGTAGTCTAGTATGTTTAGGACATGTCAGCTAAGAACGAAAGAGAGATAAAAGATGAATAAATATAAAAAAGTTTGTCTAATCAAACAGTTATTTTGAGCGGGGTAAACCGTGAGAAACAGTGCTAGCCAAAAAGAAATTATTGCAATTTTATTCTGCTAGTTTTCACCAAACAATTCATAAATAAAGGCATAAAATTGACTGTGATGCAGAAAAGTTGTAACTCACATCCACTTGGACAAACCACCTACGAACTTTCCCACATCTTCTGTCTCGTAGCAGTTATGCAAATATGATTTGCTTAAACAAAGATGTCCCATTTACGTCCAAACCTTATTCAAGTGTTTATCCGCAGACAAAATTGGATCCAGAAAAATAAACAAAATGCTTAAAACGCACAACATAACTCCAAAAAGTCAGTAGTGCGCTTCCTGGGATTCGAACCCGGACCCCCCCTGAGTAAGAGCTAGGCTATCACCGCTCAGTATTTTTACTACAATTTAATTATCTCTTGCATCGGTGAAGGAACACAGCGAGTAAACTTGTAGGTACCTATACCTGAGACTAATGTTCTCAAAGGTGCGAAAAGTTCAAGCTTCAGTGTGGATTAATACAGAGAGGGGTAGTGACTAGATACAAGTATCGTTAGTTTTCATGCCATCCGACCGTCTCCGACATTGCTTGACAACCTATGTCGACAACAACCAGAGGCGATGGTTTTACATGCCCTTCAAAGCACAAATCCGTTCACGAAATTGCTATTACCTAAGTATCTAAAACCGACCGCGCCCGCAGTTGTTTAACTTTGTCGATCACTTGGGATCGACGCAAGCCATCGAGCTATACATATAGATGAGTATGACATATAATTACAGAAGCATAGATTTACTGATCGGTACTTTAAGTATTTTTTATTTCCTAACACAAATCATACTTTATTCAACGGGGATCGCCTAACTGAACAAAGGTCAAATCCTCAGTTAACGTAGGAAAGAAAATATTTACATGAAAATACGTTGCGCGTACGCGCTGCCATTACATAATACGTATGTATGTATGTAAGCAGACAAAATATGAGGCCGCATAAATTAACGACAATACGACCTACTCGTTTCACTGGCGCCTGGGCGAGACGAAAAAGTGATTTGGCAAAATAATGTCTCCGTTTCATTAGGAGGAATCTGACCCCACTGTGTCGACTTCGCTTTAATGATTTACTTAAACATGAGTCAAGGGCAAATTATACGCATAAAAAACTTGTACTTAATTCATTGGTGTCTGTCCGTAGATGATGGTTAAAAAGTGTTTTTGGTATTTACAACAATACTTAATTTTTTTGTCTGTGCAATTTTGTCGTCAGTCACACGTCAGAAACGGCCTAAATGATTCGAATGCGGTACACCGATTTATTATCGTGAGCATGGGGTACTTGGTACCAAATTTTTAAATTAAATTAAATTATACAAGAAAAAAATATGGGAATATAAAGAATCTCATAAAAAATATGCAGTAGGTAAAGCGAAGTCAGCGCAGATTACTAGTAGATATTGGATAAGACCTCGGTCATAATGATGTAGTTGGACTTTAATTTAATTCGAGTCCGCCCATCACGTCATTTACATCTTAATGAGAGGCAGGAAATGAGTGAAGAGTGAAATGTTCTTTGTTAAATTCTCGCTTGAATTATACGAATCTTGGACGCAATAGTAGGTACAATTCGTTTATCTGTTACGAGTATATTAGAAACTGAGTATTTTTCAATGGTGTTTATTGACTTTTAAAGGGCGTAAGTATGAAAACAATTTAATCTGGCTTATTTCACGGTGTTGCTATAAACGCGGTAGATATGTCGTGGCCTTATCGTAGATTTGCTCACTTCATGAAATGATCGAAAATTCATGAATGGTCGCCTTTTTCTGAACAGGCCTTTAAACACCTTTACAGCGTCGGTCTTCAACATGAAACTATCAAGAAAATATTCACAGAAACGATTGCAAACTATAACCGACATTGTAGCCAGCGAGAAAGTATGGGTTATCGATAGAATTTCGATGCAGCCACGCGTCACATTTATTTTCGTCCAGGCCCTCATCGTAAAACCGTGTTACATGCATGAAGCAATAAAATAATGGGTTAAAAAGCAACGAATATTCCACTGATGGCCAAATGACGCTAACGGTGTGTGAAAGCCATGCAGATTCCACACCGCAGGCGCCATGCGTGCATGCAATGAATGCATAGCGAAATAAATCCTATTGATTTATGATTAAGATTCTGTTCATTCGGCGATAGCAGTAATAATTGCATTCAGATATTAGCATAGGTATATTGCTCTGAAGGGCACGGCTAGAATATTTATTGTTACCGGTGATGCAACGATAAAGAAGTATAAATTAGTAAATTTATGCCGATGTGCTAGTATGATTATTTTAATGAAACACACTAATTGTTACTTACTTCGCATTCTTAATTGTTATTTGATTTAGGATCGTTTGTTCAAAAATGCATAAATATTAATATTTTGTATAGCTACGAATCTGCCTCCTTTTGACGCTTAGATAATCCAATTTAGATGAAATTTAATATATATACTCGTAGACTCTAGAAAGATTTAGAAGTTGAGAATTTTTTATTACGGATCTAGTTACCCTAAAATTATTTAACTTGTTTACCGCGAGCAAAAATATCTAGCCTTTTACTCTTCTCTAACGCCCATTGTACAAAAATTAGACTTGATTTCCGCCTTTATCGAGAAATTTTCATAAAAAATGAAACATCATTACTATAAATCACTTTACACTTAATTACAGTAAGTAGTTTTGTTTACGCGTCTGATAATATGTATAATACAAAGCAAAATACAATATCACACTTCGCACAAAGACCTATAACCGCTTTCAAGAAATTGCCTTTAATGCAAATACAGTTATGGGCTATATATCAAAATAAACAGTTTATGAGTAAGCCAGTCGATCTCAGAAGCTTATAATGTAAATGTAAGATTAAAGTGGACTCGTTTGATTCACGACCGAAGCAATCGAACATACCTAATTGTGTACGATTTGACTCGGAACTTACTGCAACTACCTGATCTGTCATGAGAAAGTTTGTTTTCCGGAACAAAGAGAATAATTTCTTTGCTACTTTGGCTTTTCATTTGGATAACAGAAAACTCTTGTGATAACCATGTTTGAACGCTGTATTCCGGAACTCAGGGGGCCTGGGTTCGACTCTTGCACGAAACTCTAAGTTTAAAAAATTACGAATAGGTATGTATAGTAGGTACTACAATTTAAATGGATTGCTTTGGTGATGGAAAACGTTGTGAGTATCTGAGAGTTTTTAATAATATTCTCAAAGGTGTTAAAGTCTGCCAATCCGTGCTTGGCCAGCGAAGTGGAGTATGGCCTGTACCCTCAGATTGTAAGAAGATTCTAGCCCAGCAATGGCTTACGAGTTTAAGAGTCCTTATAGCCCGGGCAGTTCTATTTTTGACATCCATCTTTGACCCGATTTGAGTCTTACTCTGGGTCAGTCACAGTTACTGTTATCATAGACAGCAGCGGAAAGATACTTTGCTACTTCCATAAAGAAATAGGAGCTATCTTCGCTCGCTCACCAACTTGTTTAAAGCAATTGAAAATAAGGCTTATTTTTAAGTTGTCGTTATGATCTAACTCCAGCGCCTTATAGCATATTAGATAGGCCTATGGCTGCTAATAAATGTCAAGAGGGAGAAATAGAGTTATAAATAGGTACTTCAGTGTAATTTACAATGAAATTACCACTAGGTATGCATAGAAGTTTTATGCCATGAAATGTACATACATTCCACGTTACCTTTAAATATATTTGCAAATGCTATTAAATTCAGTCGGGTTATACTACGTTCGTTCGGGAATTTAGTTTATAGTTATTTAGTGTCCGATGAAAATTACGATTGTGGTTTCGTTTTCAGTCGAGTTTCGACAAAAGCTTCAGTTTCGGTTTTTGAGACGGTTGCCGAAATTCAGTAGTAAAAATCAGTTTCGGCCAGACACAACGTAAAAGAGATGTCCGCTAAGAACAAATTTTGCTATACTTAGGTATTCTGAATTTATAACAGCATTTTTTTTTGCTTATATAATTACCTATTTGTTTATGTCCACTGGATCAGGCTACGGTGCGTTGTCTGTCAAGTATTTCAGTAACCATTCGCATTTTATTAAGTAGAAGATAAATATTTTATGAGCTGTTCAGCTTGCATCTTAATTAATCATTGTACAGGTTTATGTACATTTAACAACCAATTTCAAACTTCAACGCTGCGAAAATAACATAATTAAATAGTTAAGTGAATTTTAGTGCAATCATCGTAAAAATACGGCAATTAAATCTGTTATAACTTCTAACTAGGCACCGTTAATGTTCCTTTGAAGTCTAGATCTAGGTTCAGTTATTTTCAAACTGTATTGTTTCCCAGAAGTAACGGCCGGAACTATAAATTAGCAAAAATATAAATGTTCTAGAACAACTGACTGTAATGATTTAATACTTAAATTCTAGTATGTTTCACAAAAAATATAGGCAGGAGTTTAAACAGCAAGCAGTGTTATGAATAATAATGAAGGAGCAGAGTTATAATGTGTTTATGCATTTTAAATCATTAAAGGAATGAACATTTTGAACTAAGCTGCCTACCGATGCCATCATACACAAAACATCTACCATCATTATCTCCACATCCACCCAGGGTTGACTGGTGGACAATGCCATTAGGCATTAAGTTGTACCCTATGTTTCTCCGTTTAGAGGTGACATAAATGCGAAATCATAATAACAATAATAATAAAAATATTCTTCAAAAAGTTCACGACAAGATAAACTATGTTTTTTAATAAGGATGTACCTACCTATTAATGAAAACCACAATGATATCCTATGTTCAATAAATCCGGTAATAATTTAGCACAAAGACAATAGATGTGGCAGACATTACCGATCTGTCATTATTGGCTGGGAGTGGCATATTCGCGCCACCACTGCATCGATTCCAATTGGCATGATGTCACCTTCACATTGCATCATATGTTTCGGTACCGCAAAAAATATTTAACTGTATGTCGGAGGGAATTTAACAACGAGAGGTCATAATCTATTGGCATCTGTTTTTCACGGAAGACGTTAGAGTGACAACTTCGATTGGCAAATCCCTAACCGTAATTGTAGCTTCAATAACAAAAACCTATAGCTAGCTTAAACCAAAGGTCGGCAGAGAATATTTTAGCATTAAGTCCACCCTTTGTATCACTTTAATAAATAAGGGTTTAATAAAGTTTAATAAATAAATAATTTGAAATAAATAAAAGACAAAATGAAAGAAAAGGGGACGAAAACTAATTTTATATATAAACATTTTTATAAACAGGTGAGACTAAGGATTAAGTTGACGTAACCCTTTACACGGGGTTCCTATTTCTAATTTTTATTTTATCTAACGCAATTTATTCAAATTATGTAAAATAACTTATTCCGTGAATTGATAATTTTATTGATGTGATCTACAACTGGACACTGACTGCTTCAAATATCCGCCCTGAAATATAAAAATTCAACATTATCGTCGTGAACTGAAAAAATAAACGTAAAAAATTAACTTCTACACGTATAACAACACAATCCAGCTACACAATGTTCCAATCAAGGACCATCAGCGATTGAGACGGATTACGGCATTTAACTTTATAGGCGTAACACAAAGGGCTGATCTTATCCCCTTTGTAAACAAATTAATGGTCGTAACTTGCCGTTGAATAACTGTTTTTGTCTATTATCCGGCATATTAACATCGCTGCCTGTTTTACTCGGTACAAGAATAAACAATCAGTTTTTATAGAACTTCTTATACTAATAAAACTAGGTGAGTTTTACAATCAAGGCATTAGGTTTCGGTATAGACGGAGTCGATCAAAATCATATTAGATTCCTCTACTTGCTTAGTGTTTTATTTTTCTCTCATCAAAATCAGAATCTTTTGTTTCGATATATCAGATATTATCCGAGATCATTCCGTAGGTATGATATTTATCACGCAGAAAATGTTAAGGAATAAAAATTAAAAATTACAGCAGCTCCCTAGTATTTTAACACTAAACCTTGCCTTGCCCATTTTCATACGTCAAGCAGTTTTCGATAGTTCGTGATAAGTGAGTGATCTTTCGCTTTTCTGTATTTGTGAATAGACGGGCCCTACAATGCAATAAATACCACGCCAAATCTCCGTTCCTGGGAACCTGGTTCGATTCCCAATAAATAAATAAATAAAAAATTATTACTAAAAAAAATATTTTACTTATGTATTTTTGTCTTGTGTGTCCTAACCTGGGACTGTAAGTTTTGATATTTGATAAGCAAAAAGATTAATATAAAAAATTAATATAAATGAAAAAACAATCTTTCAAATAATACCTACAAAAGAACACAACAGGACAATGTTAATATAACGTATGTACAACAGTATAAACTGTTCAATCGCTACGCAAGTTTTCGTCAAAACACTCGATGGGTAGTTTGTTTGTTTTTGTTTGTTTTCGAATTGACTAGTTGCTGTTGGCCCTAGCGGCCTTCACAGCTTCACGCGGACTTGTGGGCGGGACTGGGAGGTCCACACCGAGAAGACATTGATCGCACTAGCGAGGTGGAGTGGTAGCCCCAACGTCGCGCGGAAGTAAAATACCTAAACTAAAATACGACAACCTAAGGGCCCCTCCTGTGAGGGTCGAGCCTCGGCTTAGGTCCTCGCACATGGGAGGGTTGGACTGAGCTGCCTACCACTCGGGGATACCTCGTGGCGGCAGTATGGTAACTGGGGGGTCCTCGTCGCCGCCGGCGGCGACGCTGTATGTGTGACGTGTTTCTGTGTAGTGTATTTTGAGTGGGCGGGGCGGAGACCAAGTAAGACTGGTTCGCCACAGTAATTGCGTCGTCGGGGGCTTCTAACACATTCTTAGGCCGTCTGTAAAATGCCTTTGCGTCCCTGACGGGAACGTAAGAGGCCGCTTGGACTACCAACCGGTTAGGGTGGTCTGCAGCTGACTCGAAATAGGTGGTAGAGAGCCATTTTAAGTACTGAGCTATGGTGGGCAGCTCTAGATCGCGATGAAGGTCTACGTTGCGCACGTACCAGGGCGCGCCCGTGGCCATGCGCAAGAAGCGATTCTGTAATCTCTGCAGGATGGAAATATGCCTAGTGTGTGCGAACACCACGCCGGCGTAAGTCAGAATGGGACGGATACAGGTTTTGTAAAGTGTCGTCTTGTTACGGAGCGACATTTTACTTGTTTTACCTAATAATGGATAGAGTCGCCCTAGTATAAAAGCGGCTCGGTTACGCGCACGTTTCACGTGCTGCGCGAAAGTTAATCGGTAGTCGAAAGTGACACCTAGATATTTGACTGACCTCGCCCACGGAATAGGGCGATTATATAATGAAATAGAACGGGACATTCTCCTACTGGGACGTCTATTAAAATATATGGCTGCGCTTTTTTCTGGGTTGACCTCTATTCTCCATTTCGTGAACCACTCGCCCAGGGCGGTGGCCGCGGCCTGGAGGTTCGAGGTGATACGGGACGGCAGCGGGTGCGTTGTGAACAAAGCGGTGTCATCCGCGAATAGGGCTAACTCCACGTTTGGACTTCGGGGCATATCGCTGGTGTACAGCGCGTATAACAGGGGCGAGAGGGCGGAGCCCTGCGGGACTCCGGCCCGGATGGGATGGGTAGAGGATAGGGTGCCCTCTACGCGGTATCTGAACCGGCGGTTCGACAAAAAGTCTCGTAAGATGTGCACGAGTCTGTCTGGCACTCCCATGTGTATAAGCTTGTATAACAAGCCGTTGTGCCAGACTTTGTCGAACGCCTTGGCCACGTCAAAGAACAGGGCGCCCGTTCCCCTTTGCCTCTTTTTAGAGAAGCCAGTGAGGATGTGCTCCGTTAAGCGGTGCACCTGTTGGACACAGGAATGACCGGATCTAAAACCGAATTGTTCCTCCATTAAGAGGTTTTTAGACATAGCGACTTTTTTAAGTCGACTTAAAATAAGTTTCTCATAAATTTTGCCAAACGTGTTGAGTAAACTAATAGGACGGTAGCTCGTAGGCTGATCTTTAGGCTTGCCAGGCTTCGGGATACCTATGACCTCTGCCTCTTTCCAGGTGTTCGGGAAAGTGCAGCTGGCCAGGAGGGCATTAAAAATAGCCACTAATAGGCCTAGAATAAACGGTGGTAGGCGCTGGACCACTTTGTTGTTAATGCGGTCGGGACCTGGCGCCTTTTTAGGGTGCATGGACTGAATCGTACTGCGCAGCTCCTGAAGGGTAACCGGTGGTAAGGGGTCGTCGGCTGGCTCGCGGGCCAGCCTCGCCTCCACTTCGCTATCGACCAGGGCGACGTGTGCTGGGTCGTGTGGCTGTGTACTGAGGGTACACTGGCTCTCTAGACTGTCGGCCAGGCATTCGGCCTTTTCCAGGTCGTCGAACGCAGGTGGTCGGTTCGGACGAGTCAATGGAGGCATTGACTGGGCAGTCTCGGATTTCAGGGATCTCGCTAGCCGCCAGTAGGCGACGTGTGAAGGCTCGATCCCCTCCATTAATTGACCCCAGCGGCTGTTTCGAAGCTCGCTCATGTATTCCTTTACCCTCCTCTGGTGATAATTCAGATCTCTCCGATTATCTGGAGTCGGGCATGCATCGTATTTACGGGTGGCTGCGTTCTTGGCGGTAATGAGGGCCCGGCCTTCGACCGGGAGGCTGAAACGACGTTCGTTCGCCGCTACTACCTCCCGAGTCGCCGCCTGAGTGGATAGATGTATATGATCCGAAATGGCCTGGATGGCGAAGTTGGCCTCCTCAGGCGTGTCAATGGACTCGGGAATTCCCTTTAAAACGGGTGAGTCGGGATTATTTAATTCGGAAGCTAATTTCGAGTAATTAGTGACTTTTTTCCTACTCGTAGTAGGAGTCGAAAGACTCGTGGTAGGGGACACTAAATGAATAACCACGGGTCGATGATCCGAGTCTAATTCGTGCAATACCTCAATATTATTTACTATTAAATTAATATTGCGGATAATCGTGAGATCTAAAAATGAGGGAGAGTGCCCCTGCGGGTTTTCACCCATGGGAAAGCGAGTCGGAGTAGTAGGGGCAATTATTTCGAAATTAAGTTTGTCCGTCAGTCGGTTTAACTTACTTCCTCTAGGGTTGGCACGCCAAGAACCCCACCTCGGATGACTGCTGTTTAGGTCGCCGGTCAGTATGACCGACTCCCCCAAGTCGAACAGCGCCCTTAGGTCCTCCTCATATAATTGTTTGTTCCCTGACAGATAGTCGATGGGTAGTCAAATTAGGTTCGTCTTTCATTGCAGTTCGATTTAAGCCCGTGATCTCATTCCGATCCAGAAACCATGGTGATTTATCGTCAGATTACTCGGTGTCGGACCGGTGATTACTGTTACCACGCTTAACAGGTTTTAGAGACAGTCCTGAAGTTATGCTTTGTCGATATCAATTTAAAAGAATGTGTTAAAATGTAGTAGGTACCTTATATAATTTGGTTGGAGATTTCTTAAATAAAAGACTTTTAATGGTTATAAAAAACAAACTTGAAAACATAGTGCCATCTATCATTTTAATTAGAATAACTGAAACTGGCGGTATAAACCGCGTTAAAAGTTACGCCTAATGTTGTCTTCTGCTAATTGAATCTCAGAAATATACCTATAGATATAAAAATAGACATACTATGCAGTAGGTAATAAGGGTTTTACTACGGATCAAAAGTTAATATTTTTGCCATTGAACAATTCCAAATGAAGTTTCCAGAAATCTCAGCCTCAATTAATGCAAACCTCTAATCACTCTTTTTCATAATACATACTCATAAATAAAAACCTACTTTGCAATTTCAATTTAATGAATACGACAATTTCATATTTTCCCTAGCATAATTATTGTTTTCAGCAAGGTTTAATCAAAGTTCAATCAAATTATTTGCTACTAGCAGACAAGTGTGCACCAGATGGGGGATCAAAAATGTTAATGTCGAATAATAATATAATTACTAATTTCTAACTACGAAATTATGTAAATTACAATTAGAGTAATTGATATACAATTAGGGTAGTGTCTAAGATTTTATAAGCACTAACATTTCCATGCAAATTTTCGACCTCCATTCCCGTAAAACATGATTTTTAATTAAATAATTGATTCATTATTATGTCGAAACAGCAACAGTTTATTAGTAGTAATTTATAGTTGAAAGTAGGCATTTGAATATTTTTTGTATTTTATGTACATGACATACAATGTTAAAGAAAGTGTGCGGATGTGCATTTTTTCAATTTGATTACTTTAAAAGTGCCTGTCTAATAATGTAGAGCAGAGCTTCCTCATGCGAGCCACTACCGTCGCACATAGGAGTATTCAATCAATCTATGTGACCAAAAGTAAAAACAAAATTAAGTAAAAAAAATCCTCTGGCCTTCTTAAATTGACGCACCTTTTAAACAACATAAATTAATTCATTAACGTATTTTAATTTAGAACTTGACGATCATATAAAAGTATTGGCGACTTATCCCGAAATGTCCCTGCATGACAGGCTTGCTAGCAACACCACGGGTGACGCAAGTGACCACCCGGCCGTGACTGCCGAACACGAACACTCCTTCATGGCAGATACCTAACTTGTCCTATTTTTACAGATGCCCGCTGAAAGCGAACCATGTTGTCACTTCTTGTTGACATGTGCCCAATGACCAATGTCAGTATTTTCACTATTATACAGATATTTACGCCCGTGACTGCGATTTAGGTGTGGGTCAAACTATCGAGGTACCTACGTGAAACTTTCGTGAGTACCTTAGTAAAAATTATTTGTAGTATTTTCCGATATTTTAATTCAAATAGATTCTCCAGTTATGGCTTTATTCTTCGCTGTTTTCAATTATTTTAAACTTAGATTAACGGGATGGCCTCTTTAGGAGAATTAGTATAAACTGCCTCTATAAGTAGGTACCATTCTAATATTATCTTAGATCTCGGCAATATAATAAAACCTTATTTAGGGTTCCTACGAAAACACTATATCCCATTGACAACATTTTTTTTGCCATAGCGACCTCATTTCTCTGACATCAATGAACCTCGTTGTGTAGCGAAAAGTCACGGATTCGATTCCGGAGCAGAGAATTACGTGACAGACATAATTTGTTATCTGTTGGTGGATGTTTACGACGTTTGATATATTTTTTCCAGCAAAGACAGTGAATCCAACGGTATTAATATCATTCAATCAACAGAAAACTCTTTCAACAGAAAGACAGTGTACAAACGTTTATTTAACGCACATGATTTAGGTAAAGATGATATCCATATTCACAGGGAAGTTAATATGAAAGTTGAGTTCATCTTGGTATTAAATGATAGGTGCTGAGAAGTTGTACAATCAAAAATCACGGTTCGTGAAAATACAAAACTAAGAAGGAAATATAATAAACAACTGACTTATACTAGGTACTTATAAATATCGAACTGACTATAGTTAGATACATTTAGCTATCCTATCCTTCTAATATTATAAATGCGAAAGTTTGTAAGGATGCGTGTGAGTGTCTGTGTTTGTTGCTCTTTCACACAAAAACTACTGAACGGATTTTCATGAAACTTTGCAGTAATATACTCGTAGTTTAGACATCGGAATACGGACATAGGGACTGGTTCCCCGAAGCGAAGCGAGGGCGTGTTTACTTGTAACTTATATTAAGGTATTCGTACGACAACTAAACTATCTCCTGATTCAAATAAAGGACGTGGAATCACGCGGAAGTAGCCGGTCCTCCTCAGATATTCAAACGTGACACCAGGCATCGACAACACACAAGAACAATATAATATTCGTGACATTTACGGACTAATATAGGCTTGCAGTGCAATACTAAATAGGGTTCTACTTGCCTATACTAAATAGTGTTCTAAGTACCTATAATAAAAGTTAGTTCTATAGCGATGACAGATCGATAAGAACTGTTTTATTAAAATTGGCTCAACTAAAATTAATGGAATTACTGGACTCGTAATTAATCTCCATTTAAATAAAGTTTAATTAAGTTAGTTAAATTAACGACACCTCTGTGTTTAGACAGACGACCTCTCTGTTTAGCTAAATGATTTGGTATATTTTACAAAATCAATGACGTCATAATATCTGCAAGTTATAGTAATTCGCCGTGGTTGTCTGCCATCTATGTAATATTTTCTGTTTGAGCCGAAACAATATTACTATACATACAATCTAATAAGATACGGATACCGACAACAATGCATTTTGCTTGTAAATAATATTTTGTATATACTTAATAGCTCTTAGTTCCTTTAAGTTCTATATTTAGGTAAAACATAGACTTTGTGGGAAGAAAGTCAGATTACGAATTTTATGTTATTTCCCCTAAGAGAGAGAGGGAGAGAGAGAAGTAAAATAAGAGTTTTATTTTATATAAATAAAGAGGTTTCCTATAATATGGACAAAATGTACATGCAGTGGCTACAATTGTACATAAATAAAAGTTTCGCTATAAACCTCAGGAGCTAAAACTATTCTGAATAAGAAATGACATCACTGAAAAACGTGCATTCCATTCAGCTTGCGAATATAAAACCACACCCTTGTCGAACAAAGAATGTGATAGTAGCACATTGAAACTCAGCATCTATATGAACGTACCTAGTATCAAAGATATGACATAACTGAATTAGATACATTCAATTCTACATACGTACTAAATCAGCATCTGTGTGGCTTCAATTTAATTTCAATTTAATTCGTTAATGGTAACGACTAAATACAGGTGTCTCATAACTTGAGGCGCTTAGATTTTACCATTATGGAAATTTCTATAACATCCGAAGGCCTACGACATACAAGGATCAGGGTTTTGCGTACCTTCCGAATTAGGGAGACATTTGAAATTTTTTTGCCACTAGCGGTCGCTCATCCATCTATATCATGTCTGCAGTTACTGAACTCGGTCGACTGTTTAAGAATTAATAAGTCGTAAGCCAGGCTTGGTACGCAACTATATAAACTTACCTATTATCAAAGAGACACAAAATCGTGACAATAATGAGTCGGAGCGGGAGGAAACGTCACATTGACCTATTACAACCGATGTAGTTGTATGGCTTTCGTGACACTTTAAAGTATTATCGGATTTTCGAAGCCGTGTTTCGAACGGGGTCATTAATATGGGAGATCAATTTCTAGACCATTCCGTTTACGTAGACGTGGTTGGTAGATAGTTGTAAGTTCTTGTGGTATGCTGTGTTTAAAGGTTTAATATTGTTATAGTACCTACAGTTTTAAATATTTCTTACGAATTTTAACTATTGTTAAAACTTTATTTGGTGGAATATTCGTATGGAGTTTCATATTTACTTACGAAATAGTTTAGTTTTGTGTGTTGTGTTTCAGAACGATACTATATTATGACATTTAAAGATGAGAAATAAGATTTTAAAATACACGCAAATATGTACGTGAAGAAATTCCGTTATATTTGTACCTACTTACAATTATTATAATTTATGAAGAATAGAACCATAAACAATTTCAAATGCCATAACCGCTTAAAATTCATACCAGCAAAGCCCTTCCGATACAGCCTATTGAGTATGCAAAAGGGCGCTTATCGGCGATATAAAGAACACGCGCGACTGTGACGACAATTCTAATTGATTACATTTGACACATAGTTACTTATGAGGAACATTGTTGTCAATATTAATAACACGATCCATTATACAAACAAATAAATTCTTGTTTATTGGCCGTATTAGGGCAGTTTAGAATGATGTGGCTACTTTCAACCCATTAATGGCCCAATTAATAGTGGCCTGGACTGGAGCATACTTTACTAAGCTGCTCCTGTGGGAATTGGTGGAGAAGTTCGTGTGTAACCAAAATATCCGAAGGCCTCTAAGATAATAGGCTTAATGACTGCTATCTGTTGAAAACAATCCGGACCAATGACTTTATGTGCCCTCCGAAGCAAGGAAGTGCTCGAGAAATTGTAAAAATGAATTAACAGAACAAGTAAGTTCGAAAAGTTACTACAAAATAATAAGTACCGTTGAAACGATTACCCCCCACGTTGAACTGAACAGCTGTTACACAAACTAAATCCCATCACCGCATTTATTCAGCGGAAAACTGGCATAAATTTTATTATTTCACAAACGCGTTACCTTTCATCGCGCATACAGAAATCCTTTTAAGAAACACATTACGGCGTTTCTCTTTTTGGAGCATCAATCGTTTAACGATGCTTCCATGCTGAGTAAACACAATAAATCTTGTGGGTATTATTTTTGCATACGTTTGTTAAAGGATCTGTTACGTCCTTTGTTTCAGGTTAGCTTCAATAAGCCTGCGGGGCCTCATATACGCACAACTTGCGAGAAACATCGGACAACCGGTAAGAAAATCTTATTTATCTTGAGTCTGGAATACGAAATTGTCATTCCCCGCTAATTTTTTTTAATGTGCTCACAGTTCAATTTAGCAGAAAATTTACTCATGACATTTTAAATTTTCGCCGTCATAGAGAAATGTACTTAAATGCACCTTAATCACAGTTGTCATGGGCGGCAGCGGAAGGTGGTGCTGCATGCTCGTTTGCTATCTTAATTCCATAAAAAAGGGGGCGGAAAGCTGGCGTCTCGTGCAGTTGTCCCACACGTGTAAGGAACTATTGTCCAGATGAACGAGACAAATAAGTTTTGACGAGACATCAAACAGATTTTCACGTATGAAATGTTTTTGATGACTTCGTGCAATGAAAGGAGTAAACAGAATTACATTCATTACGCTATTAATAATTGAAGCATTACACTATTAGATGTTGACATCATGCATACACTATACACGACGTATGAATGAATGAGTATGATCAATTATTTATTCAGTGATGTGTAGTAAACAAAGTGCCATAATATTTGTATTATTTATTTGTTCTATCTGATTTGTTTGTATTGCTAACAAGGCAAATTAATTATAGGAGATTCCGCAAGTATAATGGTTGATTAGAATGAACGGTTTATTAACGAATAGTTATGACGCAATGGTTACCGTACCGGTATACCATTTGTTGGTTCTAGGTTCGATTCCAATCGAGGCAAAAATTTTAACGATGAGATCATATTTTTTTTAGGTTCGAGAGTTTTTGTCTTTGGCTTCTATGTCTCAGGGAATTCTAGTATTGGGCTATGAGTCTGTAGGCTTGCCTTTGGACTAAGTTCGGTTACATTCGTCAAACTCGCTGTCAGTCAAGTCTCATTTATGTCAAATTGGCTGTCGGTTAGGTTAGGTAAGGTAAGTTAGGTCAAGTCAAAATTCTTTCCAATGTCTCTGAGACTTGACTGACAGCGGGATTGACGAATGTAACCGAACCATTTGTACTTGACAGTTCATTATAACGATGGTAATCGCGCAATGGTTACCAGGCTGGTCCTTTGTTCAAAGGGTCCTGGGTTGGATTCTAGCGAGGAGTTAATTTTAATGATAGGTTAAAGTTTCTGTTCTGACTCGTATGTTCTTGTCTTTGTGTGTTGTGCTGTACTATGACTCGGAGAATCTAATGATTGTATAACCATTCTTACCTATTATGGCATTGAATCCTGGACTTCGTTTTTATCGTCGTCATTAAGTTGTAATTAAAGGTCATTGACCTCGTTTTCAATACCTTAACAGTTCACCTATTCTTGGCATAATTAAATGTTTATAAGCACCAAGGAAATAGGTATTAAAGTAACGTGTAAAACATGATGTTCGCCTTATTACCTGAATTATGAAGGCATAAAGTGATTTACGACTTAAATTTATTACGGCGAATTCCTCGACTCTCCGTACATTTTTCTAACCTTGACATTGTATTGCGTGACGTTTTAGTTTCACCGCGCGCGATATACGATAAACGGATTTTTCCGGGAGAAAGTAGTCTTTACATGCTCAGAGGTTTTCGGGTTCTGTGGGATATTTATTCATGTAAGCCCCCTCGATGGCTGTCTGGAGAAAATTGGAAGGCTCCGGGATAACCTAGAAACAAATCGAAAGGGTACCTGGATTCTTGAAGACAGGGATGGCCACATAAATAACTCTGTCGTAAAAAGGAAATATTTGTATTATTTTAACAAGCACGCAATTTAATTATTAGGTATCAGCCAAATTCCTGTTATTTTTCTTTTATTTTCTTTACCTCACATTATGTATGTATGATATTTTCTTATTGTAAAATCGCAGTATATTATCCTAACAGTAATAACTAGGCTCGCCAACACACGCACTCACACACTCTGACACGTCCGTCCTGCTCGCCGGTCGGCGACGACTAACGACATCTCGCGGCGCGTGCGCTCGAGACTAGATTCATACACTACATCCCTTTCTTGTTTTATTTCAGAATAACATCAATTCAATGGGGTTTACAAATAATATTAGTTCATCAATCATACAAAATCATTTTGTTGAGAAATCATTAATCACTTTCACTATTTAATTTGTTATCCATTTCTTCGCCATCTGTGGGCAAAACTTTCCATTCTCCTTCAACTTTCTTTAGGTGTACTATATTTCTTCTGAGTTTCTGTCCTGTCTCATCATTCCGGATCTCGATATCTCCAGCCGAGCTTTTCTCCACTGTATGTGTTGTCTCATCAAAGTTTAAGCTTAGTTTATTTTCTCTATTCATATTCCTCACATATACTTTGTCTCCTGGTTCCAAGCTATGTTCTTTTGCTTTCCTCTTTTTATCAGCGTATATCTTTCCCTTTTCCTTCATCTCTTGGTCTCTGTCCCTTACCTCTGTAATTTGATCCCGTTGTTGGTCGACGTCAACTATCATTGGGATTTTATCGCGAAATTTCCTATTGAAAAACAATTCTGATGGGGTCTTGCCTGTGACGCTGTGTGGTGTACTGTTGTACATAATCATGTATTCCTGTAGGCTTTCTTGCCAGTTCTTTTTTTCAGCCTGGGAAATCTTCAGTCGCTTTAAGATATCACGATTTTGACGCTCGACTTCCCCGTTTTGCTGTGGCCAATACGGGACAGTGTTGAACAAGGTAATATTTCTCTCGACGCAAAATGATTTAAATACCTCACTACAGAATTGTTTCCCATTATCCGCAGTTATTGATGCCGGATAGCCCAAACGGCTAAAAATTTCGCTCAAAAGTGATGTTACATCTGTGCTTGTAATCTTGCGGCTAATTTTAATTTCTTTATATCTACTAAAATAATCAACCACGACAAATAGATAATCCCCACTTGGGAGTGGACCCATCAAATCAATGGCTATATCAACCCAGGGTTCTTGTGGCAATTCCCTACGCTTCAAAGGATTTGGTGGATTGGGAGCAGAGACTAAGGTGCAACCTTTACAAGATTTCACCAATTTCTCTGCGTCTCTGTCATATTTAGGCCACCACACCTTTGTTCTTAATCTGCTTTTCATCGCCACAATTCCGGGGTGACCCTCATGTGCTGCACTTAATACTCGAGGCCTGAGCTTTGTTGGAATAACAATTCTTGTTCCTCTTAATAGTATTCCCTCGTAGAAACAAAGCTCACTCTGAAAGATTTTGTACAGATTAACATCTTCGTGCCACTTGTTATTGTACACACCTTCTTTTACCTTTTGTATTTCTGCATCTTCAAGCGAACTCTCACTGATTTCTTTCAACGATACTGCGACAGGCCGAGTATACTCAACAATATTATGTATATAATGATCTTGAACTGGAGATAGATCTTCGGGAATTTTGCACAACCTGGACAATGGATCTGCTATATTGTTTTTCCCAGGTTGGTAAACGACTTTATACTTATACGATTGCAGACGCAAGATCCATCTCTCGATACGCGCACAAGGTTTAGATTTTGGTCCAAAGATGACTTCAAGTGGCTTATGATCGGTAATAAGCTCAAATTCTTTACCATACAAGAATACGTGGAAGTGCTCAACTGCCCAGACGAGAGCGAGTGCCTCTTTTTCGGTCTGGCAGTATCTACGCTCGCAGCTTGTTAAAGTTTTGTGTCCATAAGCAATTATTCTAGGACCTCTCTCATTCATCTGGATAAGAACACTTCCTAGTCCTACTGGACTCGCGTCAGCTATGACTACAGTTCTATCTTTTATATCATAGTAACCCAAAGTCGGAATATTCGTCAGACTTTCTTTCAAAGAGTCAAATGCTGTCTGTTGGTTCGAGCCCCACAGACTAGTTATATTAGAACCGTCGCCTTTGTGGCTCCGCATTATTTCTCTGAGAGGATCAGTCTGTGTTGCAAGGTCCGGAATCCATTTGCTCACAAAATTTACGAGTCCCAGAAAGCTTTGAAGCTCTCCCAATGTTGTTGGAGGTCTAAACTGTTGTATGGTTGAAACATATTTTGGCAGTGGCCTTACACCATGCTCCGAGAGAACATGTCCTAGAAAATTAACTGTTTTGCTTCTGAAAATGCACTTTTCCTCTTTCAAAACTACGTCGTAATTCTTTAATACTGTTAATACTTTATCAAGTCGTTTGTTGTGATCTTCTAAGTCTTTGCCGTATATCAAAATGTCGTCAATGTAGTTAATTACTCCTTCGCAACCTAATAGTATGCGCTCCAGCGTCTTCTGAAATATTTCAGGTGCGCACGAAATTCCGAACATCAATCTTTTGAACCGGAACAATCCTCTATGTGTAATAAAGGTGGTGATGTATCTTGAATCTGGATGTATTTCAAGTTGATGAAATGCATCTTTTATGTCGAGCTTCGTAAAGTATTTAGCATCACGAACCTTAGGCAATAACTTGTCCATAGTGGGCAACGGATGATTTTCCCGTACTATGGCCTTGTTTGCACGTCGCATGTCAACACAAAGTCGTATCTCTCCATTGTCTTTCATGGTAGGAACTATGGGCGACACCCACCTGGAAGAACCTTTGACCTCCTCAATTATATCTCTTTTGAGCAACTCTTCAATTTTAGCGTTAATCTTCTCTTCGAGGGGTATGGGGATTCGCCTGTACGGCTGTGACACTGGTGGAACAGAATCATCAATAGGCAAGTCTATCATGACGTTTTTAAATTTGGGGAACACCGCTGAGTTAATATAATTTAGTTGCAAATTCAATCCAATTTTAAGAATACCCAACGCCATCGCTGACATCTTCCCCAGCAAGTTTCTTGTACCATTCGTGATAACATAAAAAGTTGTATCCTCGGACTTATCCCCTACTTGTAAACGTGCTTGAAAAGAACCCTTCACCTTTAGCGGAGTGTTACTTCCATAAGCCATAAAATTTACGTTAGGATTTGCAACTTGGTTAAATACTTTCACTTTTTCGTTTTTCATCCTTTCCCATGTCTCTGCAGTGATCAGGTTTTTCTTACATCCTGAATCAACTAAAACCTTTGTCTTCACTCCACCAATGGTACAGTCGAATTCTACATCTTCATCTATGTGGAAAACGTAATGAGTATCTTCTTCTTTGTTCTGTTCCTGTAGGTCTTCAATTTGATTAACTGTCTCATTTCTAGCCTTCTTCATTTTGCTCACTACATTTGAATCCTTTTGTTCAAATTTCCTTTTGAAATTTTGCCTCGTCCTACAAAATTGCCGAAAATGTCCTCTGAGTCCACATTTCAAACACTCTTTGTCTCTAGCCGGACAGTTTTCATTCGATCTATGTCTACGACTACCGCATCTGCCACATCCTAATTCATAACCCGTTGGCTCTTTACTTTTAATTTTAAATTTCGACTCAATTTTATTAACTGGTTCATCCTTATTCGTAGTTTCAAATTGATTCAGTTGATTGTTTACCACCTCTAATGTATTAGCTTCTATTATTATTTGATCCAAGGTAATGCTGTCCCCGATTTTAAGGATTTTTTTCCTAAGTTCAATGGAATTTCCTTTTTCCGCAATCTGGTCAATGATATGCTCATCTTTGTCAGTGAATTTACATTTGTCGGCTTGGTTACGTAACCTCACCAAAAATTTATCAAATTTCTCGTCGGGTTCTTGTTTAAGAAGCCGGAAGATATGCCGCTCGTATACCTTGCTCTGTTTTGGTGCAAAGTATTCGTCGAGTTTTGTTATAGCCACAGTGAACACGTCAATCTCGTTAGATGGGGTTACATTAGCTCCCGGAATATTATAGAAGATTTCTTGCAATTCTAGTCCGCCAAAATGTAACAGACTTGCTCTTTTCTTGACATCTTTATCTATGTTGGAAGCTTCTAGATATATTAACAAAGCCCTTTTCCATCGTTCCCAGCGCACACCCACTGAGGTGGGGTCACCTTGGCAGTCAAATTTGTCTAATGTCAAAAATGTTGAGGATGACATTATTTTTTAATAATAATCTGGGGCGTCCTGTAACAAATCCATTGCATGAATCAGATTGAGCATGACAATCTGCTTTGATTAGGTTTTCGCAAGTAGGTATATAAGTTTATTCAATTTAATGAACCAGATTGATCACAGCAATCTGCTTTCGATTTATCTGTAAATAATTCAATTTAATGAATCAGATTGAAAACAGCAATCTGCTTTCCAATTTAATGGACAGGCTTTTCCTGCAAGTAATTAATTCAATTTAATGACTCAGACTGGAAACACCAATCTGCTTTTCAATTTAATGACCAGGCTTTCCTGCTACTATGTGTAATAAATGATTCAATTTATTGACTCAGATTCCTCATATCAATCTGCTTGTTCATTTGTCCACTTTTAATAATTAACTATCAGTAAATAAAATAACAACTTCAAATAAAATGATTCATCGATTCATTAAAATTTAAAGAGAAATATCGCGTTATTATCTCTGTTTTTTCTTAGTACAGAATCCTTATTCCGAGACATGATTGAATCCGCAATCGGAATGTTTACAGCGGTGCTATCGAATCGTAATCAACAGTATTCACAACAAACTTAAGTTGCATATTTTATTGTTAAATCTTCGAGTAGGTACCTAACCAATAAAATAATGTCGAAACTACCATGCAAGACTCAGGTTCTCATCGGTGCAGCATTATTATTTTCTATGTTTTGGTTGTAACTAAAATGATATTCTACCTTCGAATTTTGTGCGACTAAAACTGTCACTAAAACAAAAGAAAACGTTGATACTACATAATTATGTTATTGTTTAGCTTTATTTGAGAGTGAGAATCACTTTTGTTGCATAAAATTATGATAGTGCAAATTATTGTTTACGTTTCGTATAACCGCTGTGAACAATAACTTTATAACCTTTTATGGTTTTATTTCTTCTTCTTTGTACGACGATTTGCACAAAATGAATAATTGTACTTACTTTAACCTTCGTCGCCACATGTAAAATCGCAGTATATTATCCTAACAGTAATAACTAGGCTCGCCAACACACGCACTCACACACTCTGACACGTCCGTCCTGCTCGCCGGTCGGCGACGACTAACGACATCTCGCGGCGCGTGCGCTCGAGACTAGATTCATACACTACACTTATTACGTATTAGAATGAGACTGTGAAGTGTGTACATAAAAACCACCAGACCACCACCCTTTCTCTGCCGTCCATGACAATTATGACCGATCCAGAACAAAGCTCAAATCCTAACTAGGACATTGTCCAGTTGGCAGATATTGCTATCTAGAACTATTTCGTTAGTAAAATATCAGGAGGCTACTACTAAAAACGAACGTTGACATACGTTACGTCAACGTTCCTACTCTGGATTTTTTACCACAAAAGTGATCGTATCTCTAATAATGAATACATTTTTGTATTGGAGAATGCTGCTGAGCATAGTGAGAAAGTGTCGAGTGCATCTACATGAGCAATATTTTCTTAAAAATGAATGACGACCGTGCTATCCGTCATCCGTTAATTAAGTTCGTTTTTCGTTGTAAGCCTCCAGAACCGCGGCCGAGGCTGCCAGTTATTTAGTTGTCTTGTTGTTGTTAGTTGTGTTGTAAAATTGTTATCTATATCTATACTTATAATAAATCTGTAGAGAGGTCAATTCTGTACATTAAATATATTTCCAAAATAACTATCAGGGGGTGATTAGGGATCGATACTGATGCCAAAAATGCAATCAGTAAAATTTTTGTCTGTCTGTCTGTCTGTCTGTCTGTCGGATGTATAACCGTTATAGAAACAAAAACTACTCGACGGATTTTAACGAAACTTGGTACAATTATTTTTCATACTCCCGCGCTGGTTATAGTATACTTTTCATCACGCTACAATCAATAGGAGCAGAGCAGTGAAGGGAAATGTTGGGGAAACGGGAGAAGTTACTCCATTTTTTAAGCTTCCGTCGCGTGTGTAACCTTAATGGTTAAAGCTACACAGAAATCATGTATGACGGAAATGTTCTCCTTAAAATTATATAAAAAATATTCCACGACAGCATATGTCTATCTTTTATGGTTGACTCACAATAACACGTGTAACTCCCGATAGCTTAGCAGTTCGAAGCTTTCTGATTAAGTA
Source organism: Hesperia comma (assembly GCA_905404135.1). Taxonomy (NCBI): domain Eukaryota; kingdom Metazoa; phylum Arthropoda; class Insecta; order Lepidoptera; family Hesperiidae; genus Hesperia; species Hesperia comma. Next base: position 6,848,458 of record FR990031.1, read on the forward strand.
TACCTATATTTTATCTACTCTTACGTTTATGACACTTAAGTGGGTGAAATAAAGGGGTGAAGTTTAAACGAAATTCACGCGGGCGAAGCCGCTGGCAAAAGCTAGTTTGTTATAAAGTAACATGTGAGTTGTTATACTCGTACTAGAGCACTAACACATTCGCCTCTGAAAAAGCGTAACTATACAGTTATTCGTCGTCGAGTCGACAACGCCTTAAAAATAAAGTTCATACCAATTCCATTTACTATAATATCTATGTAGTCGTATGCTGCGTGTGGTCTATGCGGTTAGAAAGAAAATTTAAAAGTTACAATTCATTTATACTTATTGTAGCAATTGTTCACTAGAGAATTTTTCTCACAGTTAAGGTCTTTGGAACATGGGTATACTTACTAAGTTATTAATTTGCGGTTACGAAACACCTACCTAGCGAAATGAACATAATGTGTAAGAGTTAACACAGGAAGTTCTTTCTTAATTTCGCAATGTAATGCAGTTAGCCCTTTTCAGTTTCATCGTACACATAAAAAAAAAATTTAAATTCAAAATTTAAACAAACCGAACATATTTAAGTGTTGCCTACCTAAATAAGAATTGAAGCGAACCGTGGAGAGTTATTAAAATAGCTATTAAAATAGGTGTGAAGCTTAAAATAGTAAGTAGGTACATATTGAAAACAACTTCTACAATCTTGCAATTTCCACGTAATAATATCTTGTGTCACCTAATATCGATTCCGGAATTCCTTATCGCACAGTACCCTACTATAGAGCCGTTCGATAAAAAATGTATTGTCTCCCAAATAATAGCATTGCCTAATATCAATTTGCCGCGCGGAATATTTAACATACGTCAATGACCTATCAATATCACCAATCGATCAGACCAAGTAGGTTGGTCAATCAGAGAAATTGTAGGTAGGCACGCTTTGATCAATCATGAGCGATATTTTAATTTACGTTTCGTTGCTTCTAGAATGTTATAAATAGGTAGGTTGTCATTGAAGTAACGAAAGCCGTGCGGCTTTCGTTGCTTGTTTTAGCTTTTTTAATTAGTGAATATTAATTATTCCCTTGTTGATGTCATAGAGAATACACAAAGATTACACACACCTAAAATGAGAACAGGAAAACCTTGTCATTAAATTTTAGGCTTCAGTCGGAATCGAACGCAAAGGTGATCCAATGATCATCTTTCCGATATGTTAACCATTATGTCAAACAGATCATTCGCTATATAAAAGCTAAGAATATGTTATATAAATACTTAATTGAACATTCTTAGCTACCAATGGTGTACCAAATTACCAATCTATCGCACTAGGCGCAATGTTTGGAGCTTTACATCTTTACTAGTGTATGCTATTGATTTATGCTAGGTATTCGTCATATATTATGCCGGCTGAGAGTTGGAGAGCCAGGACGTTTTTCGTCCTTTCTAAACTTATCAAACTTTTTACAATAAAGTATCGATAGCTCAAAAACTACTCGTCAAATGTAAGTTTTTTAAAGGGGTTCAGATGACAAGAATAAAAAAGTAAGTATAAAAACACATAAGGATACATTCGAAATTGGAACGTCCTCCTTCTTTTGCAGTTAGTTAAAAAACCAATGCTGAATGCATTTTTATTAACAGCACAACGATCGACCATGTACCTAAATATATTTTATAATGGCACAATAAACTCGTTTGAACATAATCGAATCGACTTATGAACATTACTCTAGTTCCGTAGCCTTGAAATCGCACGACACGACTTGTCCTAAGCATTCTATTGACAATCCGTTATCGTATTAAAATTATTCATATTTTGTTTGTCGTATATTTATTATTTTTATTCAGCTGTATACAAAGGTCATTCACCTTATTTTAGGGCCTCTACTGTTACAGGTAATCTGTCTTTTAAGTAACTAGGTACTTCACTGTTATAAATTGTACATATTTTTCTATATATTATGACGACCTATATGGCGTAATCCTAATCCGTAATCCGTATCCTGGGTTCGATTTCCAGCGAGTCCAAAATTTGAATGACGAGTATAAGTTTTAATTCTGGGTCTGAGTATGTGTCCTTGTGTTGTGTGTTGTTCTGACACTCATGATTCAGGGAATAATAGTGTAGGGCTTTAAGTGTGTACCGAGATTTATTTGATATCACCCCTTAAATCTATCATGATAATCGCCATGACTAGCTAGACTCGTAAGGCGAAATATAAACGTTTGTTCTCAGGTCAGGTTAGTGAGAGAGTAATGTTTCTCATGCCGCCAGCGACATAGACACCAAAGACATTAAAACAACCAATACTCTGAGGTTAAGGTTAGAGACGCATCGAGTTTGACGAATAGAAGCGGTGGGGTAGATAGACCTGGGGCCTTGTACTCTATTGTGCATTGTGAGAGGAGAGGAGAACCGAGCCGTGGGGCAGAAATGAGTTGCGATGATGATGATAGTGATCATGATGATGCATCGTGTCGCGTCGTGACTGTCGCGAGTTGTGACGATGACGATGATGATGACGATGACGATGACGATGACGATGACGATGACGATGACGATGACGATGACGATGACGATGACGATGACGATGACGATGACGATGACGATGACGATGACGATGACGATGACGATGACGATGACGATGACGATGACGATGACGATGACGATGACGATGACGATGACGATGACGATGACGATGACGATGACGATGACGATGACGATGACGATGACGATGACGATGACGATGACGATGACGATGACGATGACGATGACGATGAAGATGAAGATGACGATGACGATGATGATGACGATGACGACGACGACGATGACGATGACGATGACGATCACAATGACGATCACGAGGACGATGATGATGATTAAAAAATACTCGGCAAACTATTCCAGGTCCAATCGACGCTGATCCAAGCGACGCGAACGAATGTGACGACGTACGCCTGGAGCGCTTGGGGATCATGGAGCCCCTGCTCCAAGACATGCGGAGGAGGCGTGGCTGTTCAGGAGCGACAGTGTCTGCCCAGGGATCCTACCAGGTAAGACGATTGTGGTTTAACAAGCGGTGTTTCTGAACGCGTCCACAGCAGGACTATCTGGTGTCAGAATGTGACTGTAGTCTATGGTATCTGAGTAACGGAGAATATTTTATTCCCTCTGCTTACAGTTTAATTTAGCTTGTAAGCAACATTATTGATGCATTTTAGTCAAATCAATCAATCTTCAATAAAAATACGTTTTTCAATTGCAAGAGGCTGGCATACCGCGAACGCATTATTTAGTTGGTAGTTGCCTTGTCTGCTAAGCGATATTCGGAAGCAGGTTGTCAATTCTCGATACAGGGAATCTAACGAAAAAAAAACCAGGCCAATGTGAAGATGAACATGCCTTACAAAGCACGGAAACCCTAAAAAAATTCTTATAACAGTCCCTCATCCGTTACTTAACTGTTTATCTCACGATTGACAGAAGTCTTTAGGCTTATACAAGGATATAGTCATAACGAAGGAATTAGCATAATAATGAACTTTAGGCCCGATAACCCTACTTACGGTATATCTCCGGACCAACATCCTATTAACAATCTCTCAAACCGTCTTCAGATAACACGACGATGATAGTAATCCGATTTTCGATAATCCCTGTTTAAAAACCAAACTCGTGTTTGACACACGAAAACAAACAAGATGTACTGTGAGGAAGATTAATAGCTTCTTTTTTTCCTATTGTCCGTTCGTATTGTCTTAATTGTTTCATTATAGGGTCGGTCCTGGTTATTAAGATAAGAATATCTTGTCGTCGCGTCGAAAAAGGATGTTGACCGTATTTTTGGGTATTTATGATGACAGTTAATTATTAAAAGTTATTAGACAGTTTCATATTTAATTTGGATTTATGGGATGCAAGTAATGTGCCCTCGGTTTTTTTTGTCCAGACAATAAACGGGCAGACGGTGACCTAACGGTAAGTGGTCTCTGTCGCCCATGGACGTAAGAAACTCCAAAGGCGTCACCGATAAGTTGCCTTATTCCTTACATTTGCATGACATAAAGTCCTACTTAAAAATTTTTGCTGTACGCAATGCACAAGAGGCTCAACCAATGAATTCGCAAAACAGACGCAAATTTTTGCTTTTTTTTACTCCGTGGAGCTTATAAGGTATAAAGTACCTATAAACGTGCTTCCTTATAAAATTTTTGAATAGCTGACCTGTTGTCAACCCTAGCATAGCCGCTTGTAGGCGCACATTGATCATAGATCACAATGATATCTAATGATACGCCGCGATAGATAAAACGTAGCGATGCCTCCTGCGATCTTCTTGGTTACACTCAGCGACGCCTACTATCGGTTTTCGAACGCAAAATATTTTTAAGTATACACTATAGGCAAAATCCGCATTGGGAGGCTGCTGTGTATTAGAAGCGTTATTAGTTTGAAGTAAACGCTGTTGGTCTAAAATGGGCTACTATTGATTGATAAAAATTAAAAAAAAGGTTTCATTTGAGATATATTAATAAAATGTCGTACATAATATTTATTATAGTAAAAGGTCTTTGAGTTTGTTGATATTCGGTCAACAATATTTTTTTAATAAAAGAAATACTTATAGTTACTCTGAATAATATTAATCATTAAGATTTGAAATATATGTAATTGTATGAATATAATGCAATAAATGTAATCGTCCTGTATAGGACAGCCGTACAGGAATTATTTCAAGATGTTTTTTTTATAAATAATGACCAAAAACACTCTGTATACGATAAACTGGAAATTGCAAACTTGACTAGAAAATAAAAACAAAATTAAGAGTAAGAAGCTACTCCTCAAAACGACAAAAATCTCAAATAAATGAGTTGCAATCGAGGAACTATAGTAGCAAATAATGACGCAACGGGATCCCGTACCACCTCGACCGTCGACCGGCGGCTTTGTGTCCAGATATCATAATTTACGTACGGTCGCGCGGTTAATAAAATAAAAGTTAACTTTATTAGGATCAAATTGACGCTCCCTATGAAATATCAAACGGCTTTATTTAAAAGCGCGTTACGTGTCCTCTATTTTTATCGTCTCACCTTATAAGTATCTAACCGCTGATCTCAATATTGTATCGGTCTATTTGTCCTCCGTTGTGTTGCCTGGTAACTGTCATAAGTCGTTACATTATTGTTAATTGTTATTAATTGACCTTTATTGTATTCAAAAACAAACTGACAAAAGTGGGGATTATATCGAATATATTACGTGAACGCAAACTGTGAACGTCCCATAACTTTTTTGACGTGACAACGTCTTATAATTCGATATAGCCGGCTGCACGCACGAAAAACATGACGTCATGCGGCGTTACCGTTACCTCGCTCTGAGGCGGCCCATGTAAAGCTTGAAGTGCAAGCGAGAGCGCGGAACGAGCGACAAAGAAGCACAATCGGCCTTTGCGTTCGGCAGCTTGATTACTTTGGAGGTAGATATTTTGGTAATGTATCCAATTATTACTTTGTTATTGACTTCTGGGACTATTTATAAATTTTAAATGTTACCTTTTTTAATGTTTCCTGTATTCCTTCTTTATTTTTATTGATAAATTTCTGTAACTTTAAATACGATTTCATGACGTTTGTTTACTTTGATGACATTATTTGTCAAGTATTTGTCATTATTCATCAGTATTTTCTTAAGACGTTGTCACGTTCAACTATCGTCAGTAAACCGACTTTACAGACAACCAGTATTTTTTTATAAATAATCCTTGAAGTTTAGACTCAATTGCAATCAGTAAAAATAATGTACAAGGTGAAATTCCTAAAACATTAACTCAATTACTTGTGATATACTTACATAATTGTTATTAACACGGTAAAATTTTTAGTTAACAATGAGGCTCAAACACAAAACAGCTAAAATAAAGACACGTTTACCTAACACAGAGTATATAGAACCAATAGAGTCCATAGACAACTAGGTGAACGTAACAACAAGGCTAAGGGTACAGCACTAGATTAAACCACAGCGGTGTCTGCTGATTTCATATTCGATATTCAAACAGATATGGTCCCCAATACCACGAAACCACAAATGTTAACTACCAGGTTACCGTTAGCGGTACCATTACTATTGTGGTTGGTTATGATGTATAATTGAAATGTAAGTATAACAATGTTTAAGTTAATTCCTATGGATAAGTAGACTGGTAATGCTATCGCTTGAATCAAGAGCAGGTTAGGGAACCTAATTATACCTACTGCATGACCCGACCAAGGAATGGAGGTCTTCTTAGACCAATTATTTTTAATATTCTCTTTGCAAAGCATGATTAAAAACGATATTTAATAAATACAACGTGAACACATGTGGAGGTGAAGTGGTTTCGCAATTAAATATTAGAGTTGGTCACCCAAGGATGAGGGTGAGGTAAAATTAAAAAAAAACGGATCACGTAAGTATTATATTATGTGTAAGATCCGTTATAGGTCTTAAAATATACTACGCTCTAATAGTACGCCATGGCTTCCCTCTAGGATAATTACATATTTAACACCTGCACTCGAAGCTGATGGTAAATACTCACTCACATAAAATATCACAAACACAAAACGTTAACAAGCTTACTACTTGTACATTACTGAAAGCGCCTTTAAATTGGTTAAGCCTTCTTTAGTTAAACGTACTTACCTAAAACTACTACTATAATTATTGTTATAAGCATGTTATGTTAGTCTTTTTTTGTCCATCGTAAAAATCTTGTTTGTACGCATCCAAACCAATTATTATCATCGAATAACAACTTTTTACAAAAAAAAAAATCAACTTCAAAACCGAGATAACTCAAAAACTCGCCAGATTTTGCTCAAATTTTATGGGCATTCATCATTCATCATTCATCATTATCGATCATTACCTTTCGAATGGTAAAAGAATTATCTAAATCGGTTCACCCAGTACGAAGTTCTGAAGTCCTAACTCACATAACCAAAAAAACATACAGACGAAATGAGAACCTTCTCCTTCTTCTTCTTTTGAAGTCGGTTAAAAAAATATGGTAAATAATAATAATAGCATTCATACAGTAGAATTTATACAGTACCTTTAATCATCATGACTATCTAAGTAACTGCTAAGTAAAAGAAAACTCACAAATTAACGATTTAAAATTATAGATGAGTACATTTGAGTTACATATCTATGCATTCTCTGCTTTCAAATAAGAAATCAATTGCAAGTTATTAAGACTTCTATGCCTGTAGTGTAAACGTTGAAATTCATGGAAGCAATAACTCCAAACACACGTAACTCATGGGTATAGATTGTAAAATGACAGCCATAACAGACTTGCCGTTAGGTTAAAATTGCAGTAATCAAATTGCATTTGCAAAAGCGTGATATCTGCTTAGAGTGCATTGACCGCAACGGGATAAAAGTTAACTTCCGTAGCTCGCCAGAACTTTTATGTATCTACCCATAGCTGCGAATTTATCAAATAGCTAGGAACATACTTAACATTAAGACGGAGTACTGAATGCTAAATTTTTAATAAGTTAACGGACACATTCAGTATTATTAGTAAGGAAGTTATCTCGCCGGAAACTTTATGTATAGTTGCGAAGTTATGAAATACCTATTTGAGGTCAGTTGGTTACTTACCAGTTACAATAATAATAATTAATAGAACTACAAATAATTATAGCGAGCTAATAATGAGTACCTACCTATGCATTATAAGCATTGCAAAAGCATAAAAGCCAAATTCAATGCTGCCAACGCTTTTAATAATAATAACGAAATTAAATTTTTTGCTTGTATGTTTTTCTAACTCACATACCTTGTAGGTACCTTGTAGTTTATGGGTAAAATTACCTTGATTAATTTTACAGTATTTTTTTATTTCGTACCTATTTAAAAAAGTTATTCACATGCATGCAGAGTGAAAGACTGCAAGTAATTTGTACTCGTCAGTGCTCTCTTAGGTTCTCGCCTGTGAATACCAGTATAATAAACAGAGACTTGTCGCCCCTTTTTTACAAGCAGTTTAAAACAATACCATCTCGATTTTTTTTTAATTGTTTGACTCGTAACCTAACGAGGTCAAAAGGGGCGAGGGAATTGATTTTTGCTTATAAAGAATATACAGACGTAGGTATAGGAGTATTTATCTACATTCGCGCGAGTTATAAAGTAGGCAATTGAAATAGAAATCTTACACTAAAATGGCGAGATCGAAAAAGCTACTTCTAAAATTATTCGATTTTTAAGCTTTCTAGAAGTGTGTACCATTGTATAAATATAGCAAAGTAACTAAATAAATAGTTAACAAGTACCTAAACAAGTTACGTAAATTGACTAAAATCTTAACGGATCAATGTTAAAGAAGTCAACGACGTGTTTTCCAACGCACTCATTGGGGAGAGATACTAACTTTAATTTGAAAAGATTTCTTTTCGAATAAAACTTTTATTTTTTTAAGTCTACAAATGAGTACTTACTTTAGTAACATCAGATTACGTGCTGCCAACGAGGAGAATGAGGCAAAAAGGGAGTGAATTATGTTTCATAAATGAAAAAAAAACTTTAATTTTCCAAACTGCATCCAGTGTGGAGTCAAAGGGTATTTTAAATACGTAAGACTGACCTCTGCCGCCCTTTTCGCGTCCAACATACCAAATTAAGGTAATATTGAACGTTGTACGAAACATGCGTTCGTCTTTGGTATTACAAGTTACAACAGATTTTCGACAGCGCTCTTGATTGACGGACAATCATTTAAAGGGTCTTACATACGATCCGAACACACTTTGAAACGACCTGGTGTTAAGTCTACTTTATAAATGCTACAATTGCGTCGTGTCCAAATAGTTTGACACATTGACAAAGGGGGATGCCCATTCCTCATAGGGAGTTTGGCCATAAATGCACAACAGAAAAAATATGCTATATTGTTACAGTACGTTAGTATGAACTGTTATGTGAAAGATTATTTAAAAAACTAGGTCTGGGTGTAGAAGTATGTGTGTTTAATTTTTTTCTAAAATGAATATAACTTGTATTACAAATTAACTTACATGCCGGCTTGCAATTTTTGCCCTTATTAATGAAGAGTTGATTGGGAACATACAATATATTTCATAGCACCCATTACGTCTGATATGCTCATCGTTATAATAAATGAAACATAGCTTGTTAGTAAAATTCATTTGCAAGTTCTAAATCACGCTATCAAATACTACATGTAATTTACTTATGTCATAGGCAAATAATCTGATGTTCCAGTATAATATCATATAATAGGCTACTGTGTAGCCGAGATTCCTACGGGAGCGGGCGAGCGGGACCTACGCGACTGTTACCTACGGGTCCCGAAGCCAAGCGCGGGCGGTTCTCTAGTAATGAATAAAATTGACGCAGATTGACGTAAAAATATAAATTAATTTCATTACTTTTATTTAAATGGAATGTTACGTAAACTTCTTTTATTAAAATAGTATACGCACAAATTATTTTTTTTTAATTATTTCAATATAATTTCATTTGAGTGCATTTGAGGGCCAATAATGGGCATGCTCCTTTGGCATAAGAAATGTGTCAAACTATTCGAACACAATTTTATTGTAGCTTTCAAACTTTGTAGACTTGGCTTTAAAATTTGTGGAAATTTATTTGAAAATTTCAATCAACATATTCCTAAACCTTTTTGTCTATCATGTCTACTGGGAATTTTAAAATATAATTTCATTTTCACCTATTCATCGGTAAATATTCTTTTTAATTCCAGGAATGTGTTAATGAGTATGGCGTAACATTTAACACATGTTTCTCAAAAATAATTTTCAAAAAGAAAAAATATTTATAACGCTGTTATTTTATTTTAGATGGGGAATAATAACAACTAATTGATAATAAATTTATTTGTTTTCAAGTGTATGTAAAAAGTAAGATAAAGGTCAAGGAGGAAAAATCTAGTTTAAGTAGTTAATGTTTTTAGCATCATTCTTCGTCATATTTTTTTTGTAAAATAAAATGATTTAACAGCAACAGTAAACATTAAAAGCTGATTTATATTTAGTGAAATGTAAAATATTTACGGACACGTTTAGTAAAATGTTATGATACGCAATTGTTTAAAATTGTTATATATGTTACCGTTAAAATGCATAATAAGTTAATGTGCACATTAACTAGGTAATCTGCAGATACACTGATACGATACGTTAAAGTGTAAAAAAAGGTCTTATTTGCACTTTACCCAGTTAGTCTGCACAGTAACGGATGGTACATCGTTAAATTGCGGAAGACTGGCTACCTGACTACCAATTTGTGTTGATGTCGTGGCCACATCGTAGATTTGCTCACATCATGAAATGATCGATCCGGATCCGGATCTGGCCGATCGATCGAGATTTGGTCGAATCGTAAAAACGCGGAAAATAGGGCATAACTTCGAACCGTGACGTCTCCGGCGCTGCGGAAGGTGCAGCCCCTTCGCCCTTGCGTAACAAAGCACAGACACCCACGCTCGCCTGCGCAGCTTCGGCTTGCTGGTCGCCTTCGGCGGCCAGCCTCAGCCGCTCCGACTCGCCCGGGTGTCTGCGTTTTGTTACAGCGGGCGGGGGCTGCCCTCCCTCCGCGCCTCCGGGTTCTAAAAAACACTCTAGGGGTAGGGCATACAAGACTACGTGGAGTAGGGGTAGGCTAATTCGGTTCTGTAACCAATTCGACCTACCTACCTACCTTGAAGAATTTGACTGAGTAGTAATGGAAATGAGTATTCATTGTTTTATATCCAAAATTAACTCAATTTTTATGTTTCCGTTCAATGTTCCTCATTTTTAACAATTGACGTTCAAACAAGAACCTATTTTATAGACTTTACCGTATGCATGGTCGTTAGTCTGCAGATTAGCTAGGAAGTCTGCAGATTAACTAGTTAATGTAGGAACTCAATTATAGTTTTTCCACTTTAACTGACTCAGCCAGATAATCTGCAGAATACCTCGTTAATCTGCACTCTATCTGATTTACGCAAATTAACGGTAACATATATAAATATCGTTCTGTGACTTTTTTAATACCCGCGTGAGAATTCTCGTTGTATTCTTCGAGGTTACCACGCATAGAGACTTATCTACATACTATTTAATCAGCGAGGATAGTGGCTAAACACCTTAACCTTTTGCTAATGCACGATTGTTATCTTTTTGTTTGCATCGCTTTTTGGATTTCTATATGTTTGTTTGAACCATTAGAATAACTGCTGAATCAGCGTGTATCATTTGAAGCTTTAGACAAATGGCGTGTTAACAAGAGTCGAATGATGTAGTAATATGTTTTCAGTTACGATGGATTTATCTGGGACGTTTAGTATAGGTCAAACAAAGCCGAGGTATTTATGGGTTGTGGTCGGAGTATTGAGGTAGTATATCTTTCGTATCTTATTTTAATGAAGGTTACCTTTGGTTGTTATTTGAAAGTTCGGTCGAGTAACTTTTGTTTTATGAAGCGAGATTTTTTTAATTGATCAAAAGCATTTTTATGACGAAAGGTTACTACAAACTTTATTCTTATTTTTAAGATATAAGATAAAATTGCAAGAGATGACATATTTTAATATTCAGCTGTATATACTTACATTAAGTTTAAACTGCAATTATGAGGAGGAAAAAATATCTTTGGACATAGATACTATTTTTATTTGTGTACCGATTGGAGCAAATAAAAGCAGGCAGCATTACCCTTCCGCTGGCGCCCATGACTCACTTAAATAACCCTTACTTAAACTGTAATAGATCTGAATAGACCTGTAGAAACCTACACGGGAGATATTTCATAAAAACTATTCATTTTGGAGTTTTATGTAAAAGAATCCATAATCATAATTTTATAAAATTTTAGCGTGCCTCTTAGTCTGTAGGTATGTGATTTTGTTTTGGCTCTCAATCTATGAAACGGCTTGACCAATTTAAACACGATTCAGACCCTGGAATTTTGGAAACAGTATTTTATTTTTATAGTGCTTTAAAAATAATTCCTAAATCCTATTAATCTACACTGATATTATTAAGAAAAAAATGTGTTTTTGGAACGAAGTTCCTTACGGCTGGCTTGGAGGAGATAGGGATTTTGCTGCGCGACCGAACTGAAAAAAAATGTGATAGTAAAACCGTAAGAAAATATGCGTGGAATAAAAGCGTTAAATTGTGCGCAGGCGCGACAGCAATAAGGAAATGTAATAGCTTTTGCGTGAAATGTTGATTCTAGACCTAAAAACCGAAGTACTAAGTGCTGTGTAATAAGAAATCACCCGCATTACTGCAAATTATTAAACATTGCAAACGTTTGATCAAGACGTGTAAGCGTGTTCGAAATCCGCATCACATAGGACCTTTTTCACTCGACGCCAAGCATTTGTGCATTTTGGACTGCGAATATTATTTTATTTCCTTGAGACAGTTAAGGGGCATTTGTTACTGTGCATAGGGGCATTTTTGTAACATTATTATTTTACGTAATTTATTATTTCCTAAAATACTGAATTTCCTAAATACTTTCCTGTACTTAAATAAAAACTAATCAGCAAAATTTAAGAGAAAAATCAAGAAAACCTACATAAAATTGAGCACGATTTTTTTTGCAAATTGTGTCGATTCTACATTAGCCGAAGGAACTTCGTTCCTACCTGGTGTCCCACGACACCACATCTTTTATTTTTTGTAACTTTATAACGATTTAACTCATAAACTCCTAAATCGATTTAAATATGTAGTATATTATTTGACCATAAGAATGATATGTACTTACATTACTTTTGAATAACTCAGGTTCTATTTTTTATTATGTAGATATACAATACAAATATTATAGCGTCTGGCTAGTTTCTAACAGCTATAATCAGCGAGCAGAAAAAGCACTATAATATGTTCAGTATGATGTAATATAACCTGTCAGTGTTCGACTAGTCATTAATATAGACTAGTCGATATTCAACGACTTGGGAGGGACCAGCATACGCACCTATCTACACGTACTCGTATCACTTCTGAATCAATCAAAACAATGAAAGCGACCCGTGAATTGATACTGAGTCAGTATCATCGCTTAAGATCAATGCGAGAAGTAATTAAAGTAAAATAATCGTAGGCGGCTGTGGTTGAGTGCGTTATTATAACAATTTCATAATTTTAATTACAAGACAAAAGTATGTGGCGCCCCGCCGCGGAGGAAAGCGACGATGAGTTTGTACTGAAACAATGATATCGCATACCAGGTTGGAGCTTTTATTGTTCTAAAATCAAAATAAAGTATCAGTTCCACCTATTAAGGACCTAGAGAATCTTTCTTTATCGCTACATAGGCCTAGAGCATAAGGTTTTGACGCATTTGACGAATTTAAAAAATAATGTATCCGAAGGCGGTATTCTAAAGGAATGTTTTGGTTTTCCGTTGAACATTTATTAAGTTATTGTTAACTTCTAATTTGATAGTAGAGTAGATACAAAATGCTTCATCTGTCCTAGAAAGTTCCTAAGTATAAGACTTGCTTCTGTATTTAAAATGTAGGTAGGTAAGTATAGTCCATTTTTTTCGCTACGCACTAAATTGACACTTACAAATGTCAAATTTCGAAATAATGTTACCAGCTTTTTAGCAATAGTGTAGTACTACGATACCGGTTTCATGAATCGTAACATAATTTTATTATTATTTGACAACAGACGAATCTTTTAAAAATCATGGTGAATATGGAGCATCACAGATAAAAAAATATATCTATTTATTGATTTTAATCACTTATTTCACTAAGTAAATACGACAATTATTTATGTGTGATTGAAGAATACGCATCAACATACATTTAACAAAAATAACAATACATTACGGTTGTCGCCACATTCTAAAATAAGACACATTTTTTGTAAGTATTACTGAAAAACGATACTAGATTGTAAATTACGTAAAGTTACGGTCGTGGCACATCACTATTTATGATTCGAAAAAAAGTAGCAACACAGCTTATGTCAATTTAGTTTTAGTTTTTTACCCTTGTATTTTATTTTGTAAATTACTAACAGTGAAGATGAGATGCCATCTGGTGGTAAGTGGTGACTGTCATGCTTAGCCATGAGACCCATAGAAAATACACTAATGAGTCCTTTCATTAGATCTAAAAATACTATTTTGACATGGAAATTTTTAAATGTAGAGACCGTTCTCAATGAAAAAACAAATCTATCTATCTATACGTATAATAAAAGTGTAACTGTAACTGTTTGTGCACGCTAATCTCAGAAACGGCTGAACGGATTTTTATAGGACTTTCACTGGGATGTAGTGTGTAGCTAAGACACCTTAATATATAAGTCAGGATAATTAGTATTAAGACAGTATTAATAAAGACATCATTAAGGCAAGACGTCTACCTACTTCATTCGAACCTACATCGCACCTTACACTACATGGCGACCCTGCCTGGCCGGTGCGCTTGTGGCGATGCCGCGTCGCATGCGCACCGGAGGGCATAGAAATTTTGAAAAGAAAAAAAATATGAAGAAAAAAAAGGAAGAAAAATGAAAAGACGGAAGAAGATGAGCTATTTAAATCTACAGATTGGTTATGGATAAATACATTGTTCAAGGAATTGACCAAGAAATAATATTCGAAACTACTTATGAAAATACACGGCAATTACTATGTTTTGAAAAGTTAAAGAACACAATGGTGCAAGATCTCCTATTTAATAATATATCTCCACAAGAACGAGTTAAAATTAAAATGGATCATTATTTTCATCGTCATCATCCAGGATCACGGCACCACGGCGTCCTGTTCCCGGGTTCCAGTAAAAATTTGAAGAGAAGTTTTAAGTGATCTACAACGTAAAAATAACAGTTGATTAGTTTCGTAAACAAATTTTCCTTTCTTCTTTTTGTATAAATAGGTAGTAGATTTTTTTTTATTGGTAACGTACAAAATAAAGTTTTAAAGCAATCAGTAATTAATAATGTACAAAAATTTTTTTTTTTCGCATTTCGCAGGGAGATAGAGGAGGTTGTGGAGCAACATATATACGCTATCCCTTTTTATCCCCGAGTTTCTGCTGCCGTGGGATCGGGATTCACGCGGGAGAAACTTCTATGCACGAACGAAATTGCGGGCAACAACTAAGTAGTTAAAAAAACGTTTTCGTATTGAAAATTAAGTAGGTAATCTAAAAAGTTACTCTCTCTTGTACGACCTACCCATTGGCTAACGTGTGTACCTACTATTGTTTTGTTCTATTTGCTATGACGTATGCGAACTGATGACGTGTTGAGTAATTTGTAACAATCCAACGTAAACAGAGACGGACTGTCCCAATTTCACCGGTAAGATATTTTGGTAATACGTCTATTCTGCAACTGTGACGTGAGGACGTGACGCTTAAAGTTGAGAGTGTTCATTATTATTTATATTCTGTTACCTTGTATTTCATCATTTCATCTTCGTGTTCAAAAGCTTCTTTGTAATTTATTAAAAAACCAGAACGTTGTCCACAATATACCTATGTATGCTGTGGCTATAGTTTCGTCCACATTATACCTCATATCGGAGCGCTCATAGCCCGGCGGCTGGCGTCGATCCTAAGCGATCGACAAAGTTAAGCAACAGCGGGCGCGGTCGGTAGTCGGATGGTGACCGCTAGTGGCAAAAATTTCTTGAGCGCTTTCGTGCTTCGGAGGGCACGTAAAGCCGTCGGTCCCGGTTGTTATCGATTGATAGCAGTCGTTAAGCCATGTCGGAGGCCTTCGGGCGGCATGAAAACTTTCGACGCTGGGTTGGCCACTGACCCCTCCACCAACCCGCATTGGAGCAGCGTGGTGGAGTAGGTATGCTCTAGGCCTCCTCAGTAATAAATAGAGACCCGTGCTCAGTAGTGGGCCATTAGTGGGTCGTAGCTTAGCTTAGCTTAGCTAGCTATACCTCCTAACATTTATATTCTCAAAACACCACGCAACTAGTAGGTATCGACGTGAATACAATCTTGTACTTTAAAGATGAAGAGTTTGTTTGTTTGAACGTGCTAATCTCAGGAAGAACTTCAATTTGATTAATTATGTAGACTTGGAAACACATCATATTTTTTTATATTCCTAATCATTAGGTACATACACAGTAACAAAATGGCTACAAGATAATTTACTAAGTCTGAATGTTAACAAGTCTAAAGTTTTGACATTCACAAAATTATCCAATCGTCAACCACCTGATATGCATCCATACAATATTCTAGCACACACTTCTGACAAACAACCACAATGTATGGAAAATAAATGTGATTGCTATAGATTGGAAAGAGTAAACACAGCCAGGTATTTAGGAATAATTATAGACTCCCAATTAAAATTTAAAGAACACATAAATAGTGTTACTTCTAGATGTCGTAAATTAATTGCACTCTTCAAAAGAATTAGGCACGTAACAGATAAAAAAATCCTAAAAACTATTTATTATGCGCTATGTCAATCGATTATCACCTACTGTATTGACACATGGGGTGGAGCAGCTAAAACGCACTTGCTCCCACTCGAACGAGCACAACGCGCTATTCTAAAAGTCAGCAATTTCTTACCTTTCACTCATCCGACAAAATTATTATATGAAGAATGTGGGGTGCTATCTGTACGAAAACTTTTTATACTGAAAATAATTATGAACCAGCACAAGTGCATTCCTAAAATTGTTTCTGACGTAACTGCTCCATCCAAGCGCAGGACGGATAAAGTTTATGATATAGAAAAATTTAGAACCGCCTTTTCTCATAGATTTCCCTGCTTTCTAGGCTCTTTTTTATACAACAAAATTTCTAAAAGTACACAGATTTTTCACCTCAATTCATTTAACTTGAAAAAAACTGTCAGTTTAACTCTAAATAAATTAACATATGATGAGACTGAGAACCTCCTTTTAGTTATGAAATAAATTTACATATACGCACACACCCACACACACGCACACACACACACACACACACACACACACACACACACACACACACACACATTGTAAAGTTGCAGATTTTGATTAGTTATTTATATTCTATATTGATTCTTGTCTTTTTCCTTGTTTAGAAAAACTGTCTTATCTTATAAGTGTGTCTTCAGATATGATTATTTACACATTATCTTGATCATGTTACCTTGTTTATCGTAAACCAGATTCATTTAGGGAGAGTTTAGTTGCCTATATTACAGGCTCCTGCCTAGTTTAGGTAGCTAGCGATTCATAATCTTGTTACTAATTACTATACTGTATAATAAGTGAATGTGTAACCATCTCTGTACTTATTGAGAAAATAAAGATTATTATTATTATTATTATTATTATTATTATTATTATTATACGAAGATAACATAGTATTGTGATTCACGGATGATTTTGTTGATTTAAGTCTTAGGGTAATCTGAATCAGTAGCACTTGTCATGGGCGGCGGCGGATGGCTGGTGTTGTCCCCTCTTTTAATATGTTAAAAAAATGTAATTATTATAAATATTATAGTAATTTTACAAAGTTAGTAAAATTTACAAATAAATGTTACCTATTCAATTCACAGATGGCGTCGAAGCAGAAAGAGAAGAAAGCTCGTCAGGAGTGTAGGGCGACTACGCCGCGTGCGAAACGCCGGAAACGATGGCAATTGTCCTGGTCTCGCGCGACGTTACCACGAGTGTAATACCGCGGTATGTAAAAAATACCAAAGTAATCAAATGTAGTATTAATTAACTAAGAAGTTAACTTCTTCCTAGTGTCCCAAAATCTTAAGCTTACAAGCAATATTTAAGTATCTCAAAAAAATTCAGGTTGAATTACAGTTGAGCTAACTTGTGTCGTCATCTACCTACTTTCTTGATGATGTTTATGCTGGTAAAAATAGCTCAAATAGACATGCTCAATAATTATAATAGGTACATTAAATACCTTACTATGAGAATGTTTATATCTAACTTGGAATAAAAAAATTGCTAATTTCATGTTGTTAATATTACAAGCACTGACACCAGAGTCGTTAGAACGTTAGACTTTCGAACAGGGGGCCCAAAGTTCGAATCCACAAGCATTGCTAATTTTCAGTAATTAGGGCGTATTGGTATTTAATTGGTATATTGGTATTTAATAATTTGCTTCGGTTAAAAAAAATGTGATGAAACCTTCACAATACTGTACTCCATAAAATTCACAAAGGTACCGGAGTTCGCCTATCCAAACATAGTCAGGGTATAGGACGCTGAACTGTAGACTGAAGACCCCTCACATTGTAAGAGGAGAGCTGTTCCCAGCAGTGGAATAAATTTGTATTTTGATGATGATTAATAAGCGGAGTTGTGACCATTATATACATATTAATTAACCTGCATCGTTATAATAAATCATGTCAAAGCACACTTCCCCCTGATCATCATAGACATATCCTCTTTACCGCGTTCGCAGGGCAGTGACGCATAAAACCTCAAATCAACACAATAACCGACATATCCAATAAGTAATTAGGACGTTGTGTTGGCAGCCCTGCGCCGGGCCAGTCCGAGACTCTCGCGGCGAGCAATGCGCGGCGTTTGACCACAGACCGTTCCGCGGACGATTTTACACGTGGGTGCCCTACGTTGATGGTAAGTAACTAAGTAAAAGGTGACCCTTACTTTGTTTCGTTAATTTTAAAGTATAAATAGAAATAAGGAGTAATTTTGTAATTGATCAAAATTAAAATTCTTGAAAAGAATTTCTGCAGTCAAACATTTTCTCAATTTTCATCTTTGTTATCTTGTATCACAATCTGTCTTATTTCTAGGAATTAAATGCACATTATGTTAGATTTTTATTGCTAATGATTTGGTTGTTATTTCGTCTGTAAGTCGATAGTAGCAACCTATCTAGTCCCTGTTTGAGTCTTGTTCTAGAACTGTCACAGTTGTTATAGGCAGCGGAAGTGGTACTACATACTCTTTTCTACCTTAAAAATACTTAAAGTCCCGCCGCATACCTATATCGTTCCCTGTCGTAAAATTTCGCGTACCAGTATCTGTAGTAGTAGTAGTAATGAAATTTATATTTATTGTTTTTTTTTGCAGGGAATGCGCCTTGTACGCTTAACTGCAGACCACGTGGTCAGCAATTTTATGCTTCCTTGGCGTTAGTAGCTGACGGTACGCCGTGCACCAAGCCAGGATTTCGGGCCATCTGTGTTCAGGGAGACTGTATGGTAAGTACATATAAATTACATTTATTTTTATTCCAATTACTTATGGTCCTAAAAATCAAGAAATTTGGCTTTAGACTACAGTACTACTAGTGCAATCTGTTGTCACCCGGAAAAGACAATATTTACATACAATCATTCTTGTGATTTTGTAGCTATACTTAAGTACCTACTTAAAATCATTTTAGTGTTAAGAATTTAGCATAACCGAAAATTATATTTTCACTATTTTACTCTAAAAACTGAGATACATTGCTTTGGCGCCGGGCCTGGGTTTATTTGTATGGGATTTGACGGATCTCCTTTTGCAGAGTAAATTATATAGTGAAATTTTATATTTCACTTGAAAAAATTATACCGTACAGCGCCATCTAGTGTGAAGTAGGTTCAACAAGAACTCTACGTTAAGTAGTCTGAAACTATATAGTAACGCCATCTATTGACAAGAAGTTGATTTACATTATGCTATTTTGTTATTTTTACTGGCAAATTGTATTTTTTTCTGTCCGCCAAGTAAAATCATTTTTGTGGGAAATAGAATTATTAAGTTCTATGTCTGGAACTACATTGTTATTACATTTATTATCGAAACAATTAACATGATGGCCCACTAATGGCCCATTAATAACAACCCATTAATGGCCCACTACTGAGCACGGGTCTCTCCTCATTATTGAGGAGGCCTAGATGCTCCAGTGCGGATTGGTGGAGGGGTTAGTGGCCAACCCAGAGTCCAAAGTTTTCAAGCCGCCCGAAGGCCTCCGACCTCCGACACGGCATAACGACTGCTATCTATCGATAACAACGGGGACCGACGGTTTTACGTGCCCTTCGAAGCACGGAAGCGCTCAAGATATTTTACCACTAGCGGTCACCCATCCGACTTCCGACTGCGCCCGCAGTTGCTTAACTTTGTCGATCACTTAGGATCGACGCAAGCCTCCGGGCTATGAGCGCTTCAACAATATTAACATAATCAATGCTTTGTGTGGAACTATTTTCGTATAAAATAATAGGTATATTAAGCGGATTTGATTTTTGTGAGAGTGAAACAAATCTTGAAAAAAATGTACCTACCTATCACTTGTTACGACAACTAGTCACTTTATTGATACAAGCATTCTGATAACACATTGTTAGAAGTATGTAGATAGCTTACGAACCTAGGTACCTACTTGCTAGTAGGTATAAGTAAATGACTCTTGTTTTGTGCTGTGTAGCTAGGTACTATTAAACTAGGAACTAAGCAATTACCTACATGATCATGCGGTTAATCGACTTCCACTTTCACGCTGCAAAAGGTTTGTCAGAAAGCTGTGATATTGCTCACGTAACGGCGAAACTCGTTTTATTATCTTATATAAATTTTTCACAACGTGTTAATTAACATGCTAATTTTTGGCTCTTCATTATCATCATCGCAACACAAACTGTCCCACTGCTGGACACATCTCATAATTTGTGGGGTAGCTGTCAATGTCCATTAGGCTGGCCAAGTGCGGATTGGCGGACTTCACACACCTTTTAGTTTTACGAACTCTCCAGAGAGCAGGTTTCCTCACGATATTTTCTTCACCGTTTGTAGCAAGTGACATTTAAATTTAAAACGCGCATAACTCCGAAAAGTCAGAGGTGCGTGCCTTGGGATTCGAAACCGGACCCTTCGAATAGGAGGCTGAATTCTTTACCACTAGGCTATCACCGCTCCACTTCTTTAACCAAAGCAAGTCGACCTGTTGAATATTGCACGAAGCGAAAAAGTGTTTCTGTTTTGGATAGGTAGGCAGGTAGGTACGTACTTGGCTCCTCCTATATTCATGAAAGTTTATGAGGAGATTCAGTTGCATTGGCCGAAAGCCTGTTAAACGAGCAATTTTTATATTTTTTATCTGCTTGATCCCAAAACGTTTGGTGTTAGGAATTTCCATTGATCGTGGGTCACATGGCAGCAAATTCGTCTTTTAGGTAATAACATGTTTTTTAGTAAATCTATAAGTATTGTATTAATTGATAAATAATTTAATAACGTCTTTTATGTGGCTTCTGTAGAACAACGCTATCAAGACCGCTTTCGGGACAAGTTCCACATAGCATGTATGTAATAATTTTAGAAACGTGTCTAGATGTCTGCTAGCTCCATAAATAATTATGTAACGGTCCCCGCACTTCCAGGCCATAAAATGTGACGGCTTACATGCGATACTAGGAGCAACTCAATTTACCTATAAACTTTATATGACTTTACAGAACCTCTGTAATGTTTTAATATAGTGATCCTAGTTATAATAAGGCACAATGGTACTTTTAGGGCCCAGACCATCGGTACAGTGCCACAAACTTATCCGACCCGGTATGAGTTGGTCTTTGTCTGACAACAGTATAACATTTGCATTACTTCTAATTTTGGCCACCGGGTCAGATAAGTTTGTGGCACTGTATTTTAGTATTGATGACGTAACTTGAAACGTCAGTCGTCAAAGAGTAAGGTAACCAACATAATCACCATTATTACCAAAGCGCAAACTGAATTTTTATGTTTTTACAGTCATAGGATTCTTTGATTCGAAAACTCGAACCCCCATTGTATTTCACCAAATTCGGGTTGTTACACCAATAAGTACTGGAGACATTTTTTTTGTTCGAAAATAATACTTAAATCTTCCATTACCTACATTACACAGCACTTTTACAAAACGGCGATTAAATAAAAAATAGGGTGCTTAATTCTCCGACTATTGCTTAAGTGTTGGGTTCCAAAGTTATAAGTAAAAAAAAAAGATTTCGAATTTGGACTAAATACCCACTACCTTTTCCTCGATTGGTCTAACATAAATCTGTCCTATCAGGATCAGACCTAATTGACTTTGATATGGCAGCTTTACGCTGACACAGGGATTTGCAATTTACGATATTGCATTGCGCTCTACTCATGTGGTGTGATAATCCTTACTTACGATGTTCATGATTGTATGCATGGACTTACGTAACGGTATTTTGTCAGCTATTCCTTCTGCGACAATTTAGGTAAGTATTAGTACAAGTCGTCCTAGAATGTCACAGTACTTATAAGGATTTATTACTCTTTTCCTATTTAATAATAATAATAACGCTACACACTCATAGATAGCCCCACACTAGGATTCTCTGTGTCGAGGGTGCCATGGACTACACACTAGACAAGGACAAACACCAAGACCGAGAATGGAAATTTAAACTCATCATTCAAATTTCCGTCTCGCTGGGAATCGAACCCAGGACATTCGGAACAGCGATCCGGGCCGCGCGCATTGCGCCATTCAGGTCGTCCGTCTTATTTGGATGTACCTACCTAAAATTACTTATTTAATGTGTTATTTATAACATATTATGAGGTTTTTGTCGGGTAATATTTCTCCCGTGTATCTTTATCTTAAATTCGTTAACTACAAACTACTGAGATCAAAGCACCTATGATTGTAATAAATAAAGGGTTTAGTAGAAAGAAACTGCTACCTATCGATTAACAGATAAGCATGCCTTCTAAAGCACGGTATCATTTGAGAAACAATTCCAGTCATCCATCTAACTGCAAGCCGCGCTCTAGTTACTAAACTCGGTCAAACCACAACAACCCCTAGCACTCGATACAAGTTGTAGTTTAAATCGTATACGCGCAAACTCGATCAAAGATCTATACATTCTAGACGATTTTAGTATCCTATTTTCAGCATCTTTTGGGTTGGACGAAGGCAAAGCGCCGCCCGAGGGTCGAAACAGGCTCGAATGTTCCACCAATCGACGCCCGAGGCCTCTGATCCATCATACTCCTTGCATCACAAAATACATTTAATGCTTGTGCACTACACTTGGTGCCGATTTATTAGAGTCATTATCCTCTGCGCAATTCTAAACGAGTTACGAATACGAATAACAATCGGATTGCAAATGGACTAGCAATCATCGTGTGGTTGGAATCAATATTTTGGTTCATGCTAAAAATATAGGTATGTAAGCATAGCAATGTTTCGTCCGACAGTTGTGTGGAAGTTAGCCAAATCAAAAAAAAACAAATAACAATAAGAATAAGTAAAAAAATAACAAACATGTTATCCGAGAGGGCTACCTTTTTCAGATACCCGAGGATTGTCATATTATTGTGGTAGGCATAGGATATAATGTTATTGTTTAGGACTTTGATTCACAAATCTCGCTCTATGTCCAACTGGCGCGAACAGATCTAAGCTTACCGACGTGTATTTTTATGATATCGTCTAAAATAACAATTAAAATAAAATAGGCACGATTTTTTTACATGATTTACACGTTCAAAGGTTTTTAATCCAATATTTGTCACAACCGAAGGTCGTGGTTTCCTCTTCAGTATTGCAACCGAAAAAAATGGTTGCTAGCCAGTCAATAATCTGACACACTAAGGGTGTCTTTCCACCAGAGATGTGCTATGCTACGTTGCTAAGGATGCGTTTGAGATCTATCAATCACATACATTGGCCCGCGTAGATGCCGCCTGAGGGCTGAATGTGATTGGTGGATGGCAAACGCATCCTTAGCAAAATAGCATAGCACATCTCTGGTGGAAAGGCACCCTAATAATCAATAATCAATAATCTTGTGATAGCAATAAACCGAGTGTAATGTCAAAATCGTACCGCGTGTGTTGTTAAACTGGATACATGGAAACCGCTATATTTAAGCACTCCGCAAGTATGATACAACTTCTTATAACCCAAAAATGCTGAACTGAATAATAAACACACAATACTTCCAATATTTTTCAGTACAAAAAATATTCACGTAGTTTTTGGAATGCTGGAAAAAAGCCGGGGAAAGTTGAACATCTGCACAAAGGGCACAGAATTTTGTGCCCGGATTCCTGAATGTTTGCGGTTAGCGTTCCCAGTCCAATTTTCATTACTTCGTTATTTGACGCATGTAGGGTTGCCAGGACGCCAAACCTAAAAACGGGACACCCTACAACTACAATTAAAGTGAGAATGGTAGCTGGTGAGGCAGAGGAGGAGGATGCGAACAGTAGGTATTCATTAGTGAAAATAAATTCCATTCTACATAAACGTACGTAGTATGCGAGCGACTTGCCAAGCCTAACAAAAGTCGTACGGGCTGGATACTACTGGACAGCGTTTAGGTTGACCGGACACCCGATCAAAAAGCCTCACACTGTCCGGCTTTATCCGAACGCCTGGCAATACTAGACGCAGGTGTGTTGCTTACGTAACAGGCTTCTTATGTGAAAATAAACAGTGTCAGCTTATTACAGACACTGGAAGGCCTAATAAGGATAATGAGGTTTGGAACGTGACCAGTCCTGTTCTGTTGAATGTTAGCAGGCTGTTCCTAATTTTACTATGACTGTCGGGTATTAGATTGCTTTCACACCTCGGAATGAAGAATATAGACGACTGAATAAATGATCACCTTTTAGTCTAGATGGTTTTAACATAACATTACCCATTACTAGGACTACCTATTACTTATAAATCGGTCATGTCCAACTAGTGTTATCTTTAAAATAATTATATTCGGTACATTCGCTTTCCATACGAAATTTGTTGAATTTGCATCGCATAGAAATGCTACCTTTCCGTCCCTGTGGTTAAACTACCTACAATCCACAATGCAGACCGACGCCGACGGCGAGAATTTAAAGTGCCTTAAGAAAATTTTGCTTACAAATTAAATTGAACTGTGTGCACGAATATAAAATACCGAACAGTGGCAATTACTTAAGCGGGCTTTACATTATAAGTACAATTTGCAGAGCGCTAACTGAGCTAGCGTGCTAAATTTGCATTGTGTAAAGGCAGTTAGACAGTAACTAGTGCAGTGTATTGTATAGGAGCACTAAATAGTGCACTGAGTTAGTATCTGCAAATTGGATAATGTAAAGCCCGCTTTAAGCTCGATTCATAATTTGAAACACTTCATAAATTGGTGAGCAAGGCAACCATCAACTCATTTAAAGTTTAGTACAAACTAACAGCTTTGACGCAACCTGTAGGCTTACCAGATAAAAACTTCATGAATCCGTAATGCGTTATCCATAATGAAGTTATTTAACACCGGATACATAGGTAATTATTCACATTGTAACCAGAATCAGATACCAACAATATTCATTACATACAAACTCTGAGTAGGCTTCAGTTGATAATCCAGTTCACAATCTTCCATCTCAGCTAATTAATATGCTTCTATAGAATGAATTACTAACGGACGTATCCTTCCTGATTGCACAGTTAGGTAAATGTATTGCTCTGAGTCTCTGACCACACTTGAGCGAGCTATTGCATCTAACTAGCTTTGATATGGAATGTGCTTTAAATAAAGTTCTTTATGAAAACACTATTCATTAAAATGAATAGTTAAAGTTATGCATTACTTTGATTTATTTAGAATTTATGTTTGATAAATTTATGAACATTTGAAGAATACATGACATAAATAAAATATAATATCAAATCGGACACAAGGGCAGTGATATTCACGCATTAGCTCCAGGAGCTGCTAGTGCGTCATAAATAAATAAATAAAATAAAATAAATAAAAATTATAATGAATAGGTACAGCTTCATTGACTTGAGGTCTAAATTGTATTAAAACTGCTTAGCAATCTACGTAAATTTTTATTTTATTTTACTTATTCCTTATGAGTACTCAACCCGTAAATCTTAAGTTAATCTATCCTATGAAAAATGGTTTTTGTGGCTGCCCTTCTAACTTCTAATGGATGTATAAATCTTTCAAATAAAGGTGTAACTAATTAGTATGAATGAATCCTTAGATGTAGAATAATTCCTCATAGCTGTAGCTACTCATAGCAGATGTTGACTGACTTCACTTTTAAAAAATTGACGAGATTAAAAAACATAAATACAGGTATTTATTTTTATACTTTTATTATTTTACGCTATTTTATGAGGCAGCCACATATTCTCCTTCCTATATAGGCAAAGCCACCAATAGGTAGGCCTTATATGCCTCATCCCTTGTTATCTTTTAATTACCTTGTTATAATAACATTACATAATGATTGTTGAACCAGTAACTATTTTTACGGTAATAGAATCTTCAAATACCCTTTAAAGTATTGTTATTCGAACAATAAACTTAAATCGCAACGTTGTATGCAACAGTTAGGACAAACGGGTTCTGTTATATCAGAGGTACTCAACCTTTTTTTGTACAGGCCACAAACACATATTTCAGCCGAGCGATCCCGAACCGTAAGTAAAACATATTTAGATCTAAATAATTTTAACATGACATTTTTATGCTTTTTTATATAAACATTTATTTTTCATTATGTATCAATGCGAAATAAGTTTAAACATAAATTATTTTTATGGTCTCTGATAGGTGCGATATTTAAAATGGCTTACAACAAACATTTGAGCACATTTGAAGCCGCAGGTTGAGTATAGCTGTGTTAGATCAAGTATGGACTATGGAGCTCTACAACGGATAGCCAGCAGAGGCGATTCACAACAATTACTGTCAAAACAAAGGCATCCGATCCGCGGTTCCGTTACCAGCCCTAGGCGTTAACGATATTCAGTGTTATGAATTGAATACTTATTATAGTATCGTGGTGTAGGTTTGAAATCTATATTCTATTCTTTATTGGAGACTAGTGGGTACGCGCGTTTCCCTTCGGGAAAGTTGTAAGGCACGTTTACAAATATTAAACATTTTCCTACTTTTGCAACATTTTTCATTGTCGCTTTTCTCCTCTTGATCGTAGCGTGATCTTATAGGTATAACTTATAGTCTTCCTCGATAAATGGACTATTCAATACAGAACAATATAACATACAATAACTTTTCAATTCGAACTCATAGTTGTTGAGATTTGGCCTAAACAAACTTCAGCTTTATAAAATTTGTATAGACTACATTCAGTAAGATTACGAGGGCTGAGTTTCGGAAGTGATG
This sequence comes from Hesperia comma, assembly GCA_905404135.1. NCBI lineage: Eukaryota > Metazoa > Arthropoda > Insecta > Lepidoptera > Hesperiidae > Hesperia > Hesperia comma. Next base: position 6,875,644 of record FR990031.1, read on the forward strand.
CGCTACATACATTTTAGCTATCCATTTTTATTTATATAGATATCGATCACTCACATGTCTCATTATAATATCCTATACGGAATGATACTCCTATACGGAATTATATTTCTGTAACACATACTTCCGTTATGGTTTACACATTTCAAAAAATAACATTGTTAATCCGTTTGAGTCATACTTAAGTGTACTATGAGTAATTGAATAAGTATACTTATTACTAGATTTTATTTCATAAAAACACCTGCGTGACTACACGCTCATACTTACTTTTTTTTCTCTTTTTTTACATGAATACTAACAGATCTATTAGAAATAGGTTATCCCGCCAAAAACAATTTTATGTAAAATATTGCCAAGACAAGACAATATTTCTACCAGTCTCTACTTGCTGCTAAAACGTGATATTTCTAGCGCCGAAAAAGACCGAGTAATGAGGGAAAAGGTCGGCGACGATCGGTTTAGCGCCATCTCTTTCCGCCCTTAACTTTAATTCAAGATCGGTTCACGTCAGTCAGTTTTCGCCGCTTGTTTGAGGAGGAAAGTGCTGCCCGATTGCGGCAAAAACGTAACAGCTCATGGTGTCACGGTTTTTATGAAAGGTAAATACAGCTTTTTGTTTTTTTAGTGATTTATTTTTGCAGCTATAACGGGACATTTGTATGTGGGTCATTATTGAAGTAGAAATAGTAATCGCATGCTATGGTTTACATAGGATTATACCGTTGTTGCTGAAATAAACAATGTTTTTTGTTGGTTAATTTAAGATGTTCCGTTACAGTTGATAATAAAAGTACAAAATATTTGGTCTTAATATTGGTTATCTCAAGTTAACACATTCTTGATAAAAAATATTACATTTTTACAACAAATAGCTTACAATGTTGCATTATAAGTGATAAAAACATTGTCTAATTACAATTAATTTTTCAGATGGAAACACGGCCTAATGGAACTGATCAACAAAAACCACCTTCTAAGGTACCACAGTAATAATGGAGCGTATTATAAATACCCAGCTCCTAGGATATCTGGAGGATCGCCAGCTGATCAATGACCGGCAGTACGGGTTTCGTCACGGCCGTTCAGCTGGCGATCTTTTAGCATATCTTACTCACCGATGGGCTCTGCCCCCTTATTATGAACTCTTAATTCCAGACAGTTTACGTTCAGTTCAGTGTGTGACAGAGACAGCGCCTTATTACCTGTAAGGCGCTGTCTCTGTCACCCACACGCTGTGAACGTGAACTGCCTGGAATTAAGAGTTCATAATAATAAGGCCCCAGGCCCTTGATAGCAACGGGGACGCATTGGCGGTCAGCTTGGATATCGCTAAGGCCTTCGACTGGGTCTGGGCAAAGGCCTTTTCTCGCGAAGCTTCCTTCTTACGGTTTCCCTGAGAGGTTATGCAGTTGGGTAGCCAGCTTTCTGTCTGAGCGACATATAAAGGCCGTAGTCGACGGTTGTTGCTCAGATATGAAACCCAGAAACGCTGGTGTTCCCCAAGGGTCTGTGCTGTCTCCTACCCTGTTCATTCTGCATATCAATGACATGCTGGAGCGTGCTAACGGCATTCATTGCTATGCAGATGACAGCACGGGAGATGCATGTTACACAGGCCCTGCAAAATCCTCTCAGTCTCATGTTGAGGATAGCAGAATCAAACTTGTGTCATGTGTCTGAAGTCTCTGGAGCGAGTCTCGGAATGGGGACGACTCAATTTAGTTGAATTCAACCTCACGAAGACACAAGCTTGCACGTTTTTCGCTAAGAAAACCCCATTTGTCGTGGCGCCTCAATTCCAGGGTACCGCGCACACCGTTAGTAAAAGTGTTGGGATTCTGGGTGTGAACATTTCGAGCGACGTGCAGTGTCGGTGTCATCTGGAAGCTAAGGCCAAATTGGCCTACAAAAAAGCTTGGCGTCCTGAACCGGGCGAAGTAGTACTTCACTGCGAAGGACATACTGATGCTTTATAAATCTCAGGTCAGGCCTCACATGGAGTACTGTTCTCACCTGTGGGCAGGGGCGCCACAATACCAGCTTAGTGCATTTGACGCCGTGCAAAAGCGCGCAGTTCGAGTTGTCAACGACCCACGAGTCACCAACAGGTCAGAAAACCTGGGTTTTAGGAAATACATAGGATGTCTCTGCGTGTTCTACCGACTTTACAACGGTGAGTGCTCCGAGAAATTGTCGTCTCAAAGAAGTATCATCCACGTCGCTTGGATTCGTTGCAAACGAGAACGGTCCGTTTTTCACGATCGTTTTTATCACGAACTTGCAAGCTGCAGAATAAGCTTCCTTCTGAGGTATTCCCGGAGCGCTTTGACATAGGGTTCTTCAAGAAAGGTGTAAAAAGAGCTCTCCTTCAGGGCCGACGTTCCACTGGTGACTCCCCTGGTGTTGCTCGTGTCCATGGGCGACGATGACTACTTAACATCAGGTGACTCATCTGCTTTTACGTCAGCACTTCAGGCTAGTATAAAAAAAAACTACAAAACCTTTTTACCAATCTTTGTAGATTTAAGTGATAGGTTTTTTATTTCATTTACTCGGATTTTATTATAGTTAAGTGATCTACAGATAAGTGTCTGGTATAATATTTTTTAATGTGATTATTACTTGTATTTCCGAAACAAATAACACAAACCGAAACACAATAACTTCCCTAAAATATCTTTCATTTTGTAAAACAAAATACAAAAATAAAGAGATTTCTACGACAGTAACGTGTCTTAATTAAAATGTTCTATACATTTAGATTACAGATTATCAATAAAAACGTAACACTACGACATAACTTGTAAAGGTTTAGGTTTATATTTAATTTTTTTTTAAGAAAAACGGATATCTGTTTGTTTTGCAATACTGCAATTTTTATTCAAGAATAACGCAACAAGGAGACCCCTTTTTTAAATAAATAATCATAACAAAACCTAATAACTGACTTAAAGGTCTGAAGGCAATTTGATCCAAAAAACGAAAACCTTGAAGTTATGTTGTATTGAGCTGAATATTCTAAACATAATAATTAAAAACTTGCAGGAATTTTAAACTTTCAAATGCGTTTTACCAACAATTGAGATTTTCACTTTGTCACGTTCTTGTCGCAAATGAGCGATATGTACTCGTATGTACGAGTACGTACCCAACTTCTTGCTTTAAACAACTTCGACTGTGCGTTGTTTGTGAGCCAGTCATTCAGTAACGGAATAGTTTTATATTGTTGGTATTTATGATAAATATGATAATTAATAACGGATTAGTCATTGTGCATTATTAGTAGACATTGCGTTGTATTCAAATTACTGAAAATTTTAATTAGAATTTCAACTATAAAATATAGATAATGTGAATATCTTCATTAAATTCTATTCAGCACACACAAAATTATAACTTATGTTTATGTGGAAATTTAATGGAATTGGCAAATTATCACATTTTGCCGATCAAAACTGGTATATTACTTTAATTTTATTAGCTGGAGATCGATAACATTAGTTCCATTTGCCATTTTATAGCCTCCACATTATACATAATGACATACTAAAATATACTTATAATACTTACATACAGACGAACTACTTTTAATCAATTATGTAAAAGGGTATTCTATTAAAAGATATGCAAACAACACAAAAAAAAAACAATATGAAATTTTGGTATTAAGCTACTAAATCTGAAAATAAATAAATTAATTAAGTATACGAATTGAAAGAAACGGAATATTAATATAACGGAAATAAAGCACCGATTTTTTTTTCAAATATACATACATACCTAGGTTCTTTTTCTTCAGTATATCTACATAGGTTCAGAAAATGTAGGCATCAATTATGCAGGTACTGAAATAAGTCCGAAATGCCTAACAACGCCTATCACAGTGAATTATCAGACTCCCATTTCCTCAATAATTTAAATTTCAAAATTAGCCACAATTAATCTGCTCTGTAAAATATAACATAGGTACTTCAGGTAACGTTTCAACAGCTTAATAAGTAGGCATTACCGTCATGTTGCCTAACATTTGAGCCTGGTTAGTTTGATATCATTATTTGACCGTTCTAATAATATTCTCCATAAGAACCAATTTCGCAATTGCATTGAGCTTAAATAATAATGACGCTGTAATTTCTTTCCTATTTATTCATTTTCTGTTTGATATTTTTCTATAAGCTTGTATGTAGGAATTGCCACCCGGGTTTAAAAGGAAAATGTTGTCTATCATTTCTACATTCAAGGATAAGGCTTTTTAGTGTTAAGCTACAATTTTTGTTCAGCTTTAAATATTTATGTTATCGATGCGAAGGGCTAAGATACCATTACCCAGTACCATTTTTCCCGTGCAACAATTGTTTTACCAGCAATTGTGCTCCGGTTAGAAAAGTGTCGATTGGGTTACACTTTATGTTACATCTTTGTCTTCAATGTTAGTAACACTTCTGTGACCGAATTAGAATAAGATCCTTACAATTACTAACCGGACTATTATTTACGACAACGAAACTATTATAACAAAGAAATTACGACTAAAACAAAAACTATCATAAAATATAACATTCCCTCGGTACTCTAACTAACAAAGGTACAATTAATGTCTTTTGCTTACTGACTAACGATCTTAGTCAATATTTGAGTATTCTCCTGTATTGCTACCAGTGTCGCTTACAGTTATCGGTCTGCAACGTAATAAAGCCAGAACCAAAAGACGTCATGGTTCACTAGACCAGACACGGTCATAGCATAGCCATATAACCATATAGGTTTACCATAGTAAAAATATAACGGTGTGGAACCGGTTACTTTTTTAGAGGCGACCATTTCAGTCCTCAGGGGTAGCGACCTAGCGACGCATCTGTGACCGGATTAGAACGGCACTCATACTAACAATTACGAACTTGACTATTAGGTACTAACATTAACTAACAGGACTAATTATCACTAACAGTCCCTGTCCTCACACTTATTAACAAACTTACCAACTAATATTCTAACACCATTTATTAACTGGACTAACCATCCTAGTCCCTAGTCTAGTTCTAGGACAGTCATAGTTGTTATGGGCGGCAGCGGAAGGGTGGTGCTGCATGCTCGTTTGCTATCTTAATTCCATAAAAAAACATTCTTTTTTTTGCCATGAAGGAAATCGTAACGATATTCGCAATTTCCGCAAGTTGAAACCATTACTAAAAATAGACATCAATTAAATTGCAGCCGGTCTTCATTCGTTTGTAGGCTAGTCTATTAAGTTTGGTCTAGATTCTATTCTTATACAAAGCATTATGTCGATAAACATACGCTATGTCTACAATGAAGTGTACTGTGTGTAAAGCTAACCTTATTCATAAGTAATGTGTATTGAACGAAACAGCGTTCATATACGCGGCAGCGTGTCTAGCCAAATTCAGCTTAATTATCTTAAATCACTCATTTGTCAATTAAAAACTGTAAGTAGCGAAATATCAGTGGCAAAAGGCAGAAGATACAATTTATTTTCATTATTTTTGTTTCGAGTGATTTTAAATGTATAATGTTGATTTTGACCTGATTGTTTTACTTGGTATTAAACGCTTAACTACTTCTTCATAATAAATCTTAGCAACGTGCAGCTAATCCAAAAAGTACAAGCCTAATTGGAACTCTAATTTAATTAGTGGCCAAATTAGGCGACCAATTGAGTACTTATGTAAATCAATACCAGTACTTAAATAGCAATTAGTAAGCTATTGCCCGACTTCAAAAAGAGAAGGAGGTAAAGACCTTTTTAAGGAGTATTAACAATATAATCAATATAATCAACTCAAAAATTACCCGTCAGAGGTCGCTCAAATTTATATGGATCCAAGGCGACAAGCACTAATTTTCGAATACAATTATGAAAATCGGTTCTGGTTGAACCGACTTTTAGCGTTAATTCTTCAGTTATAAAGAAACAGAGTTTACGAAGCAGTGTCAATGAAATACAAAAACATTAATGACAACACCCAGTGACTAATCCACAATCCTATGTTAAACAACAACTTGAGGTAAGCTGTAAATCTGCCTACGAATTACCATGTAAACAGTAGTTACTTTTGTAATTAATGTTGTTATGTTCTACATAACAATATTTATTGGTCTCAATCAGGCTCATGACAGACTCCACTTATTTTCACGCAAGTTGAGAGGCATTGCAAAGGTTTATTCTTACTACGTTTATAATGACTACTTTGTGGTTTGTTAATACATGTATATTATACATGTTTAGACTAAACGTACCTTGGGGTATGTATTAAACAGTCCAATTTACCAGGTGTGTATTCAATATTAATAAGCTTGAAAGTGCTTTCCAGATTTACAGCTTTCGAGTCCCTGTCTTATTCTGTTTTATGAGCCCTCGGGGCTTGAATTAAATCTCTTATTTTTACCAACCTCACTGTAGAGATACACGACACAGTTAAATAATTTATAATAATTTGATGCGGGTCCCTTACCTGACTCATATTTGTGAGAGGGCACTCATTTAGAAACAGATTATAAGTTATGGAAGTGGAATTAGAACAAAAATTAGGTCCTTCATTTAAATTTAACATCCATGAATATTTTAATTCTTAATGTAGTTACTTCTTAATTGCTATTCTATCTTATCAAAAAAAAATTGTTGATCGAGACTCATTACGCTACAATTATTCGAAGATTCTTGCTACATAGCGAAATAAATATCTACGGTCTTTCGATGGATGAATAATTTAATCTGAATATATCATACACACTGAATACATCATATCTCTATTATTGATATCTCCTTTGTTATAGTGAATTATGACATAAGCCAATGAGATAATTGCGGCTAGAAAATGGTTATTTTTAAGGATGTAGGTAATCGTTTTTGTTGAAAGGATATAAGCGTAGTGTGATGACTAATTGGTAATTACAGCATCCAATTTCGCGTTTGCCTGAACTCTGAACCCTTAACGACACACCGGCCGACAGTATGCTTAAAATACATATAAATTCGCATCTCATACATCAGAATATAAAGAGAAATAAGTCAAAAATTGTGAAAATTGAGTTTTTGTGATAAAACCCTTTAACAATGCGAAAAGAATATTAGAATTCGACAGCCGTTCAATTTTGACGAATTCCAGCTAGAAAAAAAGATCGGTCGGTTGTTTCATTTCGTACAATTACTTAGTACGATGCAACTAGTAAGTATGATGCAAAAATTTTAAACAGGATTTCCCAACATTTTGAATTTTGAGTTAATACTCTTTATTTTTAAGCATGCGATATCATGAATTCGGTTGCTAACATTCAGTAGGAGTTAAGCCGTTGAAGGCTTTGGGGTGGCATTAAATGCTGTTATTCGTTCGAAGTTGATTTTTACAAACACTTTTCGAATGTCAATCTACATCATAGATTCAACAAATCCCTAACGGGTGGTATTAGAAGGAAAAGGACAAAAGCCTTTCAAGGATCTTCATATCCTGAACTTAACTATTGGTTACGAAAATCACCTTCAAGTTTGTCATCAAGTCCGAAACATTTCGTCATAAGATTGTTTATTTTTTTCTATTAGGTAGGTAAAATTAAAATAATATTCTTATATTAAACTAGATTTTGCCAGCGGCTTCGCACGCATGAAATTCGTTTAAACTTCACCCCTCTCTTTCATCCACTTGGGGGATGAATTTTGAAAAATCCTCTCTTAATGCTCCCCTACACTCCCTAAGGAACATACATGCCAAATTTCAGCTTCTTCCATTCAGTAGTTTAGGCTGTGCGTTGTCTGTTAGTCACTCAATAACGCAAGAGTTTTAAACATATATACATAGATATATAAATAAGCGATCTTTAGAGTAGGTTGATAGGATTCAATAATATTGTGGATTGTAAAATTATTAAAACATAATTGTGACGTTATATTGAAACAAAAGCAATAGGCATACATACGTATCTAGGTCAAATCGAACATTTAATTGGTTCATTTCTAATAATAGCCACACCTGTTTCACTATAAATATTGATTTATGTGAAGTTCACACGTATACGTCGGATCCGATACAATTAGGTGGTATTAAATTACTGGGTAATAACATTAAAACTAAAAGCGGGATACAGGTAAATCATACGATCTGATATTAAGGCGAGAATGGCCTATAAAATTCAAAATGAAACACCTCTATTACAAAATTATTTACGCTTAAATAGGTGAGTAGGCAAATTTTACCACGAAGTTGATAATTTCTTCGTGTTTCATAAACGGCGCTGCTTATGCGGATGTATTAAAGTGATTATGTTGCCATTAAATGTATTGTATACTAGTACATTACATAATATCTCAATGTACTAGTATGCCCGTGCCCGCCCTATCTTTGCTTCGAGAAACATATTTTATACCTACTGTGAAAACTGTGAAACTGACTTTTTTAGTAATTTTTGCGTTACATACAAAAATTAAAGACAGATTTGTTTAGAAATAATAATTTTAACTTTGCGTCTTTGCGATGGCTAAAAAAGTTAAAGATTTTTTATATTAAGATGGTCACTATAAGATGGTGTTAGGTTAGAAGTAGGTTACTTGCCGCTAGGCAGCTCCAGTGCTTTCGATGCCTGGAGAAGGGTCACGCGAGGCACCAGTGCACGAGCGCAATCGACAGGAGTGCTCTCTGCTACGTCTGCGGTCATGCCGGTCATAAGGCCAACCAATGCGTGGCAGAGACGCCCAATTGCGCTCTGTGCGCAGAAGCAGGCCGCAAAGCCGACCACCGCCTGGGTGGACCGCGCTGCACACCGCCTAGGAGGCGCAAGGACGGCAGAAGGGCAGCGGCTGCCAGCTCAGTACGGGCAGATGGGCTTGCGCAAGCGACAGCTGGCGCATCGGCCCATCGCCCGTCCGAGGAAACAATGGAGGAAGTATGACAAATACTCCTCCATTGAAACTGTTACAGGGGAATCTGAACCACTGTAGGAGAGCACAGGACTTGTTCCTGCAGTGCATCACAGAATGTTCAATCTCCTTAGCAGTAGTGGCCGAACCGTACAGAATCCCGGACCATCCGCGCTGGTTCGGGGATAACTGCGGTTCGGTCGCAATATACTGGGCTGGCACCGAAAAGGATCCTCCCTGCACCAAAAGACAATCGGGACAGGGATTCGTTGCCGTGGATTGGGGTCCTCTGGCAGTGTTGGGATGCTACATCTCCCCAAATTGCTATCTGGCGGATTACGAGGCGTTCCTGGACCGGGTGGGAGACTGCATTCGTGGTTGCTCGCCCCGTCCGGTGTTCGTCCTCGGGGACTTTAACGCCCACTCTAGGGCATGGGGGAGCACCAACGACAATGCCAGAGGAAAGGCAGTTCTCGACTGGGCGGCGCAACTGGACCTGCGCCTGCTGAACCGGGGCTGCGTCAGCACGTGCGTGCGCTGGCAGGGGGAGTCAATCGTGGACCTTTCATGGGCGACTCCCTCCGCCGAGCGCCTCGTATCGGGATGGAAGGTGGCGGAAGAGCTGGTGACGCTGTCTGACCACCGTCACATCACGTTCAACGTAGTCCTCCGGCTCCCGGTTCAGACCAGCCGAGCCGAAGGCGCTCCACGACGCTGGGCACTGAGTCGCCTGAACAAGGACATGTTCCTTGCCGCTGCACACGTCGTGGACTGGACTGAGACTGCCTCCGGAGAAACGCCATCGAGCCTGGACGACGGGGCTGTCCGACTCCGAGCCGACATGACAGCAATCTGTGATGCTTCAATGCCACAGATCCGGTTCGGCAGGAGGGCAGCGGCTTACTGGTGGTCCGACCACATAGCTGAGCTGCGCCGAATTTGCCTGCGATCAAGACGGAATTACACCCGTGCCCGCAGACGTCGGTCCACCAATGCCGAAGTGTTGGAGGAAAGGTACAGGGAGTACCGTGACGCGACGACCAAGCTCCAGACCGCTATCGCGGAGAGCAAGTCCAGGAGCTGGTCGGGACTGCTGGAGAGTCTGGACAGGGACCCGTGGGGACGCCCTTATAAGATGGTGCTGGACAAGTTGCGCCCCCGGGTTCCACCGTTAACGGAAACCCTCAGTCCCGACTTTGTCTCGAATGTCATGGGAAACCTGTTCCCTTACACTCCGGACGACCCCGTTGCCTCGCCGAGGCCGGACTCGGTGGCATGGTCGGAAGAGCTGGCCGTCACTGAGGCGGAGTTGGAGCAGGCGGTGAGGCGGTTAACTGCCCGAAACACCGCACCAGGCCCAGACGGAATCCCAGGTCGGGCCTGGGTGCTGGCGCTGACCGTTCTCGGGGAACGGTTGCGTCGGCTATTTACAAGCTGCCTCCGCGCCGGCCACTTCCCGTCGGATTGGCGGCAGGCAAAGGTTGTGCTGCTACACAAGCCGGGACGACCAACGGACTCACCTTCAGCCTATAGGCCGATATGTTTGCTGAACGAGTCTGGCAAACTGTTCGAGAGGATAGTTGCCGCTCGTATCAGTGAACATCTGGCGCGCAATGGCCCGGATCTGTCGGACTGCCAGTATGGCTTCCGAAAGGAGCGTTCGACAGTCGACGCTGTCCTCCGCGTCCGAACAATCGCAGAGCAGGCCGTATCCAGTGGCAGAGTAGTTTTGGCTGTCAGCCTTGACATCGTCAACGCGTTCAACTCTCTGCCCTGGAATGCGATAAGAGAGGCCCTAGCCCATCATCAGGTGCCTCTCTATTTGCGGAGCGTGGTGGCGGCCTATCTGTCGGACCGGAGCGTCAGATATCCGGGCCGTTACGGGAGTGTTCAGGAGAGACACGTAGTATGCGGGGTTCCACAGGGGTCAGTCTTAGGACCACTCTTGTGGAATCTCGCGTACGATGTCGTGCTCCGGACGGAACTGCCTGTCGGCGTCAGCATAGTTTGCTACGCCGACGACACTCTTGTCCTGGCAGAAGGTGAGTCCTTCGAGAGAACGGTGCGTCTGGCCGAATTCGGTGTGGCATGCGTTGTCGCGAAGATACGCGGCATCGGTCTTTGCGTAGCGCCGAACAAGACCGAGGCGATATGGTTTCACGGCCTTCGGTCTAATGTGGAACCTCCCTGCCTGTCGGTGCGTGTAGGTGACGCTGTTGTGGAAGTGGGCAAGCACTTGAAGTACCTCGGGCTGGTACTGGACAGCCGTTGGAACTTCAACGAGCATTTTGACCGTCTCGTCCCCCGGATTCATAAGGTAGCGGGTGCTTTGCACAAACTGCTGCCAAATCTCGGGGGACCGAGGGAGGAAGTCCGTCGCCTCTACGCGGGTGTCGTGCACTCTGTCGCGCTCTACGGTTCACCCGTATGGGCGCACAGATTGTCGGGCTGTCGACGCCGCGCGGCGAAATTGAACGCTGCGCAGCGTACGATCGCAATCAGAGTGGCACGAGGATACCGGACGATTTCGTACGAGGCGGCCACAGTCCTAGCGCGGTTTCCGCCTCTGGACATCCTGGCGGATATGAATGCCGAGGTCTTTTTTAAGATCCGCATTCTCCGCCAGGGGACTGAGCCCTTTACCCATGAGACGGTCAAAATGACCCGGAGAGACGCCAGACTGCGTGCCCTGCGTCGCTGGCGCGAGCGACTGCAGGAGCCGCGGGGCATACGCCAACGTGTTGTCAGTGCCGTGCTGCCCAGCTTCGGTGCATGGCTGACGAGGAGGAGACGCGTTACCTACAGGTTGACCCAGGTGCTCACCGGACATGGCTGCTTCGGTGAGTACCTGAACCGAATAGGCAGGGAAGCGACAGCGCAGTGTCACCATTGTGGTGATGCCCAGGATTCCGCGCAGCACACGCTCGAGCACTGTCCAGCGTGGCAGACCGAGCGGCGGATCCTGTTGCAAAAAGTGGGGCCGGACCTCTCCCTGAACGCCGTCGTCGCAGCGATGGTCCGTTCTGGCGAAGCCTGGGACAGCATGGTCGCTTTCTGCGACCGTGTTATGACCGAAAAGGAGGAAGCCGAACGGGCCAGGGAACGCGCAGACCCGGCTCGGAGACGGAGGCGCCGCGCATGGCGCCGCGGTGGGCGCACATAGCGCCACCGGTGTCCCTGTGGCTCGGGACCAGAATACGAGCTTCGGTATCCCCTGCCTGTCGTAAGAGGCGACTAAAAGGGGTTTTCGGGGTTGGGGGCGGCTAGAGTGGGAGCTCGAACCGTCCATCACCAACCCCGGGAAGGATGACGGTATGTGTGGCCGCATACCGTCGTATGGAGATGGCAAGCGATGGGGCATTTAGTCTCTCGCGGGCAGAGCCCCAAGGGCGCCGCGCTCGGAGGACTCCGGTTGTGTTCCTTTGGAGATCCCGGAGTTCTCCACAAGCGCTGAGGTAGGCCACCGGGGGGGTTTTAGTGGGTAAAAATCCCACATAACCCTGTGTCGCTCCCACGACACCGGGTACCTTTTGAAGGTTTCCCCCTCGATAACAAAAAAAAAAAAAAAAAAAAAGGTTAGAAGTAGGTTATATAATTACGTAACAACTTCGTGGGACAATAGGGACTGAATAAATTAATAACCGACTTGGTATTACATAGATCTCACAACTTTTTACCCGAATGCGTCAGAAAGGGGGTTTTTCGAGTGTATGTATGTATGTATGTATGTTTGTATGTATGTCCATTTATTTGTCGGGCCCCACAGCCCAAACGGTTGAACGGATTTCGACATATGAGGTATCGTTGAATTCGTCAGAACTGTATTAGTGTCATAGGCTATATGAATTTTCAAAATGGCGCCCGAAAGTGGATGAAAAAGAGGGGATAATCTTGAGTTTTTTTCTTATCTTAGCAATATGGGTATCAAATGAAAGATCGTGAAAAGACCTTTTCAAAAATTATATATAATTTAACGTTTAGGCACACGTTTTAACATAAATTGTCAAAAACCATCACAAAAAGTACAATTTTTCGGCGAAAACACTAAAAAGTCTGAAATAAAAATTATGACATAAGCCATAGGTAATAATAATAATAAGCCAATGAGATAATTGCGGCTAGACAATGGTTATTTTTAAGGATGTAGGTATAATCGTTTTTGTTGAAAGGATACAAGCGTTGTGTGTCGATCAGGATGACTAATTGGTAATATCAACATAAAATGCTTCATGGTGCTGCAGGCGGGGACAAACAATACTGTTACCTACTACGTTACCTGTTACCTACGTTGATATTGTGAGTATTGTGACACTTGTTTTTTTCTTTTGAGTTCTTTTGTAAGCAGTCGGGTTTTTTGTTTTTATAATAATATTTTTATTACGGTAGAATAACTTGAATTGCGAGACTTAGTTTTTTGACGAAAATGGCCTGAATTGGCTCGAGACAATTGGCTCGTGCCGCTTTTTCGCTCGACTTGGTGAGGACACTGCCGTGCCCCCACATTTTGTAATCCTAAAGATTCATAAAAGATTACAAAGTTATTTATGCAGTTGATGTATCTAGAAAGCTGGACCGAAATTGAAATATATTTTAGTTTTTCCTCGATTCATACACGAAATAATAATAATAATAATAATTTGAAGCTTCTTTGCCTGCTAGAAGTGCCTCAGACTTTTGATGATTGGTCAGTCAGTGAGTACGTGAGTACGTGAGTGACAAAATTAAGAAACTGTAACTCGTTATAATTCTAAAACTACTGGTTCAAATTTAATGAAAAAAATCAGAATCTGATGACTGAACCGCAGGGAAAACATGGGAAATTCTCAAAATTTATAGGATCCTATTATGTGCTTTTCTTAAATAACTTCTTACAGGCGTAGCCTAGATGGTCGTGCGAGTTGGTGACGGAATTATTAGGTAAATTCGAAAGGTGCCAAGTCGCACGATCGTGCGAGTTTTTGTCGTGCGAGATGGCCACTAAGCCGTTACAATTTTATTTCAAGTAAGTAGGTACTTACTTAAGATTATTTTGTGATAGTGAAGTTGCATTTTAATGGGTGCCATACACGTTAGATTTGACAGTGGTAGTAGGGTGCGATGAAAGGTCTTTGTTTCGTCGTAACCATAAATATTGTACCCGTCTTTGGAGCCAGTCAAACCAAATACATTTTCTCAACAAAAGCAATCAATCTCATGTCACTGTGTCTTCGGAAATTATGACCATTGTGTGTTTGCTATAAATCTCGGTTATTACATCGGCATAGCACACAAATACGACTGCTATTTGTATGACAAGTTATTTACTGATGTCCTCACAATACGTAATTAACACCGTTGTCTTGCGTTCTCTTCAAATTTAGGATTTGTAATAAGGATATTAGTTAAGTAAGTTAGGCATTAAGATAAATGCTTTATTCAGTAGATACGTATAAAAACAACATCTATTACATGACCAAAATAGAGACGTCAAGTCATTTGCTAATTATTCAGGACCGACCGCAAAAAATGTATGCAAGTTTCGACGCTTGATAATATAAATAATATATTTACTTATACTTACTTATACTATAATAACACTAATATTAGCGTAAACAAAAATGAATTAATTAATCACTCAGCTTACACTACATACGATTAAAAAAGATGCCAGTGAATCTTAGATAAATCAACAGTCCAAAAATGGCTAGTAAAACATAATGAGTAAGTTGAGTTTTGTTTGTGAATTTACAATATTATAGCAGAGAGCGCTAAATATAATCCTCTTCAACGCTTACACGTCTAATATTTTATTCAGACGACTCCGCCCTTACCGCGCTTTGTGAAAATCATTAGACTCCAGCGAACAAACCATGTAAATATCAGAGTATATTATGAAGTAAGTCAACTAAAGAACTCTCCTTCAGGGCCGGCGTTGCACTGGTGCCTCCCCTGGTGTTGCTGGTGTCCATAGTAGTTTTTGAGTAGAGTAGATATTTTTTAATATAAAACAATCCCCCCCCCCCCCCCCCGCCATAATAAACAAATAAAAATATTTTAACCTTATTAATAATGTAGAAGGCATCAAAAAGATATTATTAATACTTACGATTTAAAACCAAAAATACTTAAAAAAGGACCTTTCTCCCATGTTTGTTTATATGGACAACTCAATCAATGGTAAATAACCACAATACTAACTTTCAATATTACACGAAATATTATGTTATCTAAGTCTAACTTCCCTAATTCTATCAGGCTATTAGGCTAGGTATTTTGTAAAAAAAGGTGACAAGTTACTTACAAAGTTGGTTGAAACAGGATTATACTACGATAATCTTGAAAATCTTCGTTGAGACAAAGAAGAATAGAGACAATTGCCTAGTATGAAATGAATGACGCAATATCAAAATGTATTAAGTTCCAAATATATCATATCGCGTTGGGCTGAGTCATTCCCAAACTCACAAGTACGAGCGGTGGGCCCAATACTGAAGCTCTGGTCAGTGTTACCCAGGGAGGGTGATTCTCCAAACTTTCACTACCAAAACTTGTCGAGAAGTATTTATTTATTGATCCGAATTGATTACCAAATTTTTGAGATTTTTTCACTTTGCCATAGATGTGTAGAGACAACTATCATCTTATGATATAATAATTTTATACCACTACTAGGTTTTACCCGCAGCTTTACTTTCACAGAATGAGAAGGTTAAGACCATAGATCACCACGCTGGCCAAGTGCGGATTGGCTGACAACACGCAACTTTTGTTTTTCCAAGCACTCAAGATTTCCTCATGATATTTTCCGTCATCTTTAGAGTGAGTGATAAGTAATTAAATGTTTAAACGCATAGGTCGCCCAAAAGTCAGATGTGCCCGTTGGATTCAAACCCTGGCACTTCAAGTAGGATCCCAAATTCTTACTAGGCTACAAATAAAGAGATAATGAACTAAACATTGTATCCCAAATCTATTTCTTACTGCTACTCTTCCCAGCAGATGTTTGGTTACCATGACGCATATCTTATGGTACGCATTTGATTCGTCATCGTTGTAAATGTGAAATGAGGTAATCGTATCACAATATTTATTAGTATTGGGCAGTGATAATTTCTGGGCCGAGAATTGACCAGGCCTCTTGTTTGATGCTGATATCCTCACGACAGCTGGTCGAAGATATCTTCAAGAGGGTATCCAGATTTTGATGCCGCTTAATATTGACGAAGGTATGACATATTATTACGAGCCCATCACTTATGCTTCTCATCATTCATTCTATTAATATAAGTGTAACGAGGTCAAAACTGTACGTATGTTTTATTTTAAGTGGAACTTGATGTAGGTAAGATTTGTCAACGATTATATCAATATACCTATAATATATGACAGATAACGCACAGCCGAAACTACCAATGACATGGTGCTGAAATTTGATATGACTGTATGTTCCTTGAGAAATTTCGGGAGCACTTAGAGAGGATTTTTGGAAATTCTCCCCCCAATAGGATAAAAAGGGAAACTGAAACTAAAACTTCTTATTTCTTCACTAGATTCACTTGAAACATTTACCTACTTAAAATGTAATGTGAGGGAAAATTGTGAGGGAACTTGCATACCGGCGGAGTCCACAAAAACTCAAAGGTGTGTGGCCTGCCAATACAAACTTATACATAATATACTATGGCCTACACTACCTCATTCTGAAAAGAGACCGGGTCAATACCAGGTTGAAGCCAATTATAGGTATTTCTGAGGTATACATTTTAAATAACACCTTCTAAAATCCGCCAACATATTGATCTTCATCGATTACTTGATGAAATAAATAACGCGTCACCGGTGTGGCATTGCGCAATCTAAAATTCCATGCATAGCGGCAAGTCAGTCGTAAATCCATAAACGTGACAGGATCCCGTGAAATACGTTCGTAGCTGTAAGTCGCGAAGCTTAGCGTTTAGTTATCGACCGCGCGACTGAAAGTTTCGCGATAGTCTCGTACATTTATTTAAAACGACGTAAGTCCGTCTGACTATCAATCCAAATTGATCTTAGTTTAAGGCGCTCTTTTAACATCCATCCATATAAATTCTTGGAGATAAAAATTTTCTCTATCTCAAAGAGAATTGTATACCTACGCAAAAAGACTGCACAAATTACCTAAGAAATAACATGCCATAGACAAGACTTGAACCCGGAAATCTATGCTCTTTAAATACAGTCAAAGGGTCCTTACTAGGTTAAAAGTTCGTTTTTTCTTTGTCACAAAGGAGATCCGCCAAATCCCATACAAAAAAAAACCCAGGCCCGGCGCTAAAGCAATGTACCTATGTCAGTTTTTAGAGTAAATATAGTAAAAATATTATATATATTCGGTTTTGCTAAAATCACATGCTAACATATTTTTTTTCCATTGAATTTTCATAGGCGCTCTATGTAAAAAATATATTTTTAAGAGAAACGTCATTATTCATTGTACAATACCATTGTAATACTGTGATTATGGTATATAAGCATGTATATTATATTGAAATAACTTTTATTTGCAGTTTTTCATAGTCCAATATTTTCCACTATTTCATAGTTTCGAAATTCTAGGTAATTTTTTCATAGTTAATTTTTTTCTAAATAAAAATATAACTGCAAATGAAAAATATGTAAATATAATAAAATGTATACATGCTTATATGCCATAATCACAGTATTACAATGGTATAGTACAATGAATATAATGACGTTTCTCTTAAAAATGTATTTTTTACATAGAGCGCCTATGAAAATTCAACGGGCAAAAAAAATGTGTTAGCATTTGAATTTAGGAAAACCGAATATATACAATATTTCTACTATATTTTCTCTAAAACCTGAGATACATTGCTTTGGCGCCGGGCGTGGGTCAATTTTGGCGGATAAAGGGGATCCGCCATAATTGACCCTAATGATTTTCCTCTTTTGGTTGGAATCTCATGATAATCACCGTAACGTTTGCGATGGTACAGAAATCTTCATGGATTTCTTACAATATTTACGTATATGAGTTTTAATCATAACACAAATAATGATAGTGATTGAATTTACGTAGGAAAAGAACACGAAATCAGTTTAAATAAGAATAGGTTTATTCAATTTGACAAAATTTAGTATAAAAAATGAATAACTAATTATTTTACCTGACGGTAAGCTGCGATGTAAATTCTTAAACAAATTCAAAAATATGGATGAAATGTTACGTCATGTAAAAGGAATTACATTAGCCTAAATAAAAAATATTTTTTTCGTTGGATCCCGAATCCCTTTTCACTCGTGTGTAATTAGGTACTCAAGATCATGAATTCAGGTGAATCTTTTTGTTCGCGTATCTCAATTCAGCGTTCTAATTGGTACATTCAAAATATCAAATGTTCAGCAGAACGAATGTTTCAAACGAGCATGCAGCACCGCCTTTCCGCTGCCACTCATAACAACTGTGACGCCTTGATTGAATAGTTTGACACATTTTTGGCGCATTCCGTATACAAAAAGGCTGTGTCTAACTATTCAATTGAAACACTATTGATCTATTGAAGCCTTATAAGTTAGCAGAATCGGGGCCCAGGGTAGTTAGTCCATTTAGGAGATGGTGTTAGAATATTACTTGGTTGGTTTGTTCATAAGTGGGCAAGTGGACAGGTCTGGAACTGTTAGCAATAAGTAGTACCTACCTACTGTTAGTTGATGTTAGTAATTGTTAATATGAGTCTCGTTCTAATTTGATTACAGATGCATTGCTTCCCCTGCGGACTGAGTTAATCTATTCTAATAAAGTGTAACCTACTCCAGATATCTACATCTCATGCTCCAGTTACATTGTAAAATATTTTTAATTCATAACATATCCCGTAAATAACACACAAATCAAAATTAGAGTTAAAATTACATTTAAAAGAAATCGTGTTCTATTTTTAATTTTTTTTAGCAAAAACTCAGGTGTCCTGATATTAAATTAAAACATCCATAACCATAAATGTCTGAGTATAATCTATGATTAAATTTCAAGTTCTTCTCATAAATTAGCTAACAGTCTCAATCACTGATGCTTGGACAAACTAGTTTGATATGGAACTGGATTTTAACAGTAGCGGTTCAGAAAGCCGTACTACTGCTTTTTGCTCAGATAAAGTTAGACATTATGTTTTATTTGCATGAACTGTGTATAATTAGTATGAGAGTGGCCGGCTACCGGTAGAGATTGCAGACTCGGTTTTATAAATGACAAATTTGCAAAGATAGATGCATAATTAGATTCCGACGTTGCATGATAAGGTAAATTAGAGACCTGTGCACTGGATATTAAAGGGTTTAAGTTATACTTAACATTACGACAAGCAATAATAGATACTTAGCTTGTAGTATAAATTGATTGATTGGATTGTCGTAAGTATGATTCTTCGAAGTCCTGTGATTTTAATTTGCATTTTATACAGACATATTATAATGGCGGAAAAGTAATCACAATGGTAGGTTTTATTAGCTCAGGTTGAGTTATTAAAAAAATACATACTATATAGGTACCTTTATGTTGTATTTTTCTATAAAAAAAACAATTATTTAAATTGTAAAAAGTATAGTGAGTCTTTATTTTAGCTATTAAGGACTGTACAAAAATCACTCACATAATCCCCATTTATATATTAACCCCTTTCATTCTGAAATAATCGCGTCGTATTAATTGTCAGGTAATTGAAATACCAAAATTTTCTATAACGTCTACATTTAATTTAATAAATACGATTTACATTATATTTAATTGTGTAAGTTTCTGCTCCTTCAATGCAATAACACGAACTCATTCGCATGCATATTTAGTTTGTGAATTGATAAGATAGCTAGAGAACAATTATTGATAACACTTAAAATATGGCACACATTCGGTTTTATTTGAACAACGTATTTTGGACTATTATACCTACATATGTACGTTCAAGCTGGCGTGACTTAAAATGTCAGTTACGTAGGTGTTAAATCTTGTTAGCGAGTTGGGATGAAAAGTGTTATGGGTATTGTTATGAATTCTATAGAAATGGCTTTGTAAAAATGGTTAAAGGGAGCCGTTTTTTCATTCATGAGCATGTAACCGATTCTGGTACATACAATGTAAGATACCTACAGTCTAGGCTAATGATATCTTTTGACATTCCCAGATGCTTCGGTAGTAGTAGTGAATACTGAATACGAAGACTCCTGGTCACATTTCGAGCTGTGGGTATTGGTGATGTCTTATTAACGGTAGTTATATAAAAATAACGCTTCGTTTCGGGAAACCAATCCCTTAATTTCCGAGATTGTCAGACCTGTGTCTTTAAGAGGCATATTTTTTATTTATCAACTGATTGTTATGAAGGAAGCACTTTAATTTAGGTAAAGGTTATTAATTTATTATTAAAACCGCATCCAAATCGATTAAGCCGTTTCTAAGGTCACAGATAAACATACGAAAATTATATAAATCATCGTTTAAGATTCTATTGCGGCAATAAAGTCTCTCCGTGATAAATTTTCTCATTTATCTTATATGTAAGAATTCGATTACTCACAAATTTATTACACTTATGTAACTATAGATTGACCATAAAATTTATTGAAGGTTTAATTTTAATATACGGGGTGTCCCGATATTCAATTTTAAGCGGTAACTGAGGGTGGACTTGCTCATGACTACTTCAGGAAAAATAAGAAAAAAATCCAGCGCTTTTTGTTTTTATAAAAAAAAACATATTTTCGAACATTTACACCCTTTATATAAAATAAAAAATTGTTTTGAGCTTTTTGAAAACCCGCTGAACCCGCGGAACACTGCTACATTAAACATAATTTATATTTTTCTAGTAAACCTACCAATAAAAAGGCATGTATCTAAAAATTAATAACCCATGAGAGTATTACGGTGAAAGGCTGTAATGTTAAGTGCAGTTACCGATTAGGCGACAATAACGAGCTTCGCTCCGTAAATCGCTCAATCTGCAGAACACAAAGAATTTTACTTTGCGTGGATCTCGTATTTCGCCACGTGGTTTTGCTTTATAATATATGATTGTGAAACTTACAAATTTAGTTTAAATATTAAGTTGGTTTGATATATATTTTTAAATCAATTAAAATATTCAGAAGGGGTGCGCCAACGTAGAAATAAATTCTATGTTTATTCGAAAAGTTAGGTATGTACAAGTTATTTATACATTGCAAAAATCCACTACTCAGTGAACTGAAATAAAAATTTTATAATTAAGTATACTTAATCCCACATTTCCCACTGTCTCAAATTTAGCTTTCTTGGGTTGAAGCATGTTGTAGTCTTATTACCTACATTGTAACTACAAGTACAATATAAGTGGCATGATCATACAATTAAAATATCAGGAATCAGGAACATCAAAACCACAAACAAAATGGTTGTCCAGGCAAGTCATCAAGTCCTTCGCTCCTCAGCCGACCTACACCATGAGAACTGAAGAATAATAGTTTTTAAATGACTCCAAAAACAGAAGCGGTTCTCAATTGGTTGTTCCGATTTTTGTAATTCTTTTTATTCGTCGTCTGGTCCCTTATAAAGAGCGACTAATCTCCACTTATCGATTTTAAAGTCAGTTATTTTTTTGTTAAAACTTAAACAATGTCTAAACGTCTGAATCATATTGCCAATAACATTTCAATTATGTAAGTACAATTTTTCAACCATTCCTAACAAGCAAGACTATGTACTTCAGCGGCGCCAAACGTTAGCGCATTGACCGAATATAATCAACTGAATCATCCGCGATCGCATGCGGTGTTACTTAACATTCCTATTGGATGCTATTCACATAATTACTCAAATAAATCATTTAGTACCTACGCGATCTTTATTCGATATTCTTCAACAAACGATGGATTGTGACGTTCGCCTTATTTATAGATCACTGAGAAAATAGACTCGGCGTTTGTGTTTACAAATCGAAATGTTAATCGAAGATTATTGCGGTATCGTTGCTTTGAACATGTTAAAATAAATAATTCTATCGTTAATTACTACGAAAATTTTGAATTTAGTCGTAATTTTTGAAATAGTTATTATTCAATTTTAGGTTACACAGGTACCTACCAATTTTTATAATCACGGTGACAGAAAATAAAGTATAGAATTGTGTTAAACCCCACACTTATAAACTTATCAATCAACTAATACAATAACACCATCTACAATCTGGACTAACAATCCTAGTCCCTTGTTCTGGGTCGGTCACAGTCGTCTTGGGCGGCAGCGGAAAAGTGGTGCTACCTGCTCTTTTACTGCCTTAATTGTATAAAAAACAAGCACGTCCGATTCGGACTAGCTAGACTGTTTTTTTCCTTAATAATAAGATTAACGCTTAAATTAATACGGTTGCATGATAATGGTACTTTGCTTACATCAGTACTGACTTCGGTTAGTAGGTACTGATTTAAAATACACAGTTTTACTTAAGTCAGATAACAAAACAATTTGTCGGGTTAACATTCTTGTTCTTTTTACTGCTGATTATCATAAAAAGGAAGCCAACTTCAGTTAATGTACAAATGCATTGTTGTTTTGTGAGACAAGTGATTGATAGGACAACAAGTACGAGATCGTACGTCCATATGGGAAACTTCAGTCATTGTCGGTGAAGAAAAATGCTGTATTGTAAGTGAGGCCAGGGACCGTGAATCGAGATAAGCATAGAACAAATTTGTTCTTGTAGTGCGTGTAAATTTGGTTAAATTCGTTAGGCTATTTCTGACCAAGGTCTCGGGTTCAACGCGCCGAATAGGGCGACATGCGGACAGTTAATGATGGTGTTACGCTAGATGACTTGGCAGTGAAATAATCAGTGGTAAAAAATGTATATAAGAATTTCTCGGAAGTGTTTTACCACATTTTAGGTATATGTATAGTTATATTTAATTAGCAATCCATAAGATATTCAATAAATAAAAACAAAAAAGTAAGAAAACTTTGGGAAAGTAATAAAAACATGGAATATAATACACTAAAATATATACATATTATTATTATATTATTATTGTGTTTACACTAATTACCTATTTGCAAATAATCAACACTATAAATACACACTCAGCGAAAGAGAAAACAAATACCTAAAGTCAAGATTTACATGTTCGGATTAATGTGTCTGTGCCTGCCTATTACATTTGCCAGCAGTTACAAAATAAATAATCTTTTTACCGATCATAATTTGACTACAATCCTACCAGATGGTGGTCAAAAGGGCGGTTAAGTGAACTTCAAAGACCATGAAATCTTATTCACTCTGTTCTTTGAATCATCCACAAAAATGTGTTGAAAACAAAAACAAACGCGGTGTAATTTAAGACCAAGACAGTCCCAAAGACGTACGACGACGCGGAAAAGGATTTAAAGTAAAGGAGGAAAAATGAACGGACATCAGGAAAGAATTGTTGCTAGGAATGAAGAGAGTAATTGTGGATCTGGAAGACAAATTCAAGAGGTTATTTAATTTAAAAGGAGTCGGAAACCATCTGAAAAGAAAAAAGCAGTAAATAAACTTTAATATAATTATGTATAAAAATATATTATTATAATTTAAAATTATTCGGGTAATTTTTTATCTTCTATCTTTTTAAAACTTAGTATGTAACTTTTCTAACTATATAAATTCTCCTTAGAAAATTTTTGTACCTCAGTGGGGTTTTTTGACACCGATCGAATCTTGCAAATAATTCTTAAGAATCTAAACGTATCTATAATCTAAGCTACATGCTTTCTTAAAGTAAAACTATCTTCTTCAATTTAGTTCGTATGACTATTAAAATCTGTATATTCATGTTTTTTAAACTATAATTTTATAAATCGGCAGCCCTGCGTCACTTCACACATATTGTTGTAACATTTCGTTACGGAAGATGATTTACGAGGGAGCCAACTGACAGTTTGTTGACCCTTTTTGGGAAATCTTTGCTTTGTGATACCGCGAGATCGCTACGCAATAGCGTTCCAAACTCAATAAACTTAATGAGCCATTCAGAACAATATGGGCTTGGTCCTATTTTATAGGCTCAATGTGGAGTTACTAATAAGAAGTTTTTACATAAGTACAATGTTATTAACGGTAATAGTTTTCATAGTCATAAATATTGCATCACTAGTACCTATTTCTAGTAGGTACCTATCTCAAAACTAGTTGAGTTTTAAAGTTTGGCAGACCTAAGACGGATGAAACGTTTACCCCTTTACATTACCCTTTAACATTTGCCTGCTTTTTCTGTTCTTAACGATTTATCCCGAAAATATGTAAACAAACCTCAAAAAACACTATATACTAATATACTTCTATGTATATTACTGTAGTCCTCGCGAATAATATCCATATCCGCTAGTTTTTTTTTATATACCTTGATGTGCCCTGTCCTTTTAGTAAGCCAGACGATTTGATGTTCCGAATGAGGGATGGACTACCAGTACATTCTTTCTTCGCTTTTCTATTTCGACCGATAGCGCATTGATACTGATGTCCATGGATAACCGTAACCGTAACCGTCGCTTGCCGTTGGGTGGCTCCTTAGTCTGCAGTAGGTATACCTAAAAAAATTAATACCTACATCACTTTTATTTTAAAACATTAATATTAACTTAATAGCAAATCAATACAAGCCGCATGGCGCCGTCTGTAATTCTTTCCGCATACGTGCGTTATTTCTAATTCAAACAAGTATGAACACCGATAGTACGAATTCGTGTAAATGTTTTTCACAAACACTCTTCGTTCTTGTACCTACATAATATGTACGTACTGAAACGAATTCTTTAAAAACTCGTGACGGTAAATGACACTGGAATGCAGTCGGTAAACGTCGTTATCACTGTTGAAATTGCATATTGTTTCGCTAAAATATTCGCAAAATCAAACATTTTCGCTATCTTGTGTAAACGAGAACGTCCTTGATAGTACATCGCACTGTGATATTATTAGAAACCCGTTTGATCTTCGAGGCGACATTGAATTTCGCGTAATTCAATGGCGTTACTGAATTAACAACATGTTGCAAAATGTTTTGTATGTTGCAATATTTTACGTACCAATTAAAAACTTTTTGAGCGAAATGTAAATGATGTCGATTTTTTTATGGTTGAGTATTGGAGTTAACTTTATAAGTTAGTGCGTCCAACAACTTAGAATTTATCGCCACTGGTAAGATTTTTGTCTAGCTTTAGTTATAATATTATCTAAATATTTCGATTGGCGCACCCTTCCTTTTTTCATATTATCTTGGCTATGGCTACAACCCATTAATGGTCCACTACTGAGCACGGGTCTCTCCTCATTATTGAGGAGACCGAGAACATACTCCATCATGCAGCTTCAGTGCAGATTGGTGGAAGGGTTAGTGGCCAACCCAGTATCGCAAGTTTTGAAGCCGCCCGAAGGACTTCCGATATGGCTTTACGACTGCTATCTATAGATAATTATATCTCTTATTCCTTTGCTGACAATGATGCTTTTGGTGTTACTGACGTCGTTAACTACAATAAAATAAAATAAAATAAAATAAAATAAAATAAAATAAAATAAAATAAAATAAAATAAAATAAAATAAAATAAAATAAAATAAAATAAAATAAAATAAAATAAAATAAAATAAAATAAAATAAAATAAAATAAAATAAAATAAAATAAAATAAAATAAAATAAAATAAAATAAAATAAAATAAAATAAAATAAAATAAAATAAAATAAAATAAAATAAAATAAAATAAAATAAAATAAAATAAAATAAAATAAAATAAAATAAAATAAAATAAAATAAAATAAAATAAAATAAAATAAAATAAAATAAAATAAAATAAAATAAAATAAAATAAAATAAAATAAAATAAAATAAAATAAAATAAAATAAAATAAAATAAAATAAAATATTTTCGATGAGTCCTTTCAAATTAGCAAGTCTACTCAATTCGATTTCTTCAAATGTAATCATCAATAGGTCCATTTGAAATTCGATTGTATTGTATGTACTTATGATATTTTGTAATTTCAACTTCAATGGTAACTTACACTCACGCCGATTCACTACTTATTTATTTCATTCATTCATTTTACTAGATCTCACGACCATTAAATTTGCTTATTATGCTTGGTATGCATAATTTCCATAAATTGAGACATCACAGACTAAACATTAATGTCCGAATCTGTCGGCCCTGGAGTTAAACATTAGACGATTAGGCCCTTCGCTAAGCAAACGTGACCCATCTGGACTATAAGTTCTGATACTGATGAAAATATTCCAAAATTTAACACCATAGTATCATAAATATATTTGTACAACGATTGGTATAAAGCATGTGTCAAATAAAGTATTTGAAACTCATTAAACGCATGCATGTTAAGAGCTTATAAAAACAAGATTCACAATACTTAAACAGTATTTAAAGTGAAACGCCTTCGACCAAACGCATTTAAATCTTCACGCGTTGAGTATATAAGTGGTGGTGTGTGAAGATGTGTAACAACTGCGCATTATTTACATCAACAATACTTTCGCAACGGCACTTAGGCGTGCATATCAATGGTATATCGAAGGGCGTTTACTTCGACCGGCTCTCCCATGAAGCAAATTTGCTTTATGGGCTCTCCCTAATCGCAGCTCTATTTGACTGGAGAGAAGGCCAAAATGTCACCATAGTTACATATTATAGTGTTATCTGATGCAGTTTACCCAAAATATAATCTGACTAGTGAACGCCTTCGCTTCGCTACGGGAGACTTGAATATTTTTCTCCTATTTAAGCCCAATAGAGGTTGATGTTTGCGTCATCAACTACATTTCTGGGAACATTCATAGTAATGTAGTCAAAGTCAAGCGGTTTAGTTTTTTCACCCAAACTTTCATCTGTCTTCATTTCTTCTTAATTCACCACATTGCCTCGTTAATTAACGCGTTAAGACGCAGGTGTAGCGCCGTAGAGTAAGAAAAGTAAGAATGTACCTAGAAGTAGACAACCATACAGCGTAAGCATATTAATAGGATTCGCCCTTTGGACATGGAACCATGATAATTCCTAATAAACACTTAATAACCTCATCCCCACACAGAAGCCTGGTGGTGTGGATTTGTATATTAACTAATATCACTATTATCACAATCGTTTACAAACCTGGATTATAAGAATTAATTTGTCAGTGAAATGTCTGCTGTGTTATATAATTACTCCGTAACATATTCAGTAAATAAAGCTGGTATGAAATTCTATATTTTATTATTCATGTACCTATAAATCAAGTTGATTTATTCAATATTTTGATTGTAAATTGTAAACAGGCGACAAAAAAATTCGTGAGTGTTGGCACGCGGTCGGTGTAATGAACTTGTCGTACGGAGCAAGTAAAAAATATAACATTACAATAAAATATTGCAGCACAATATTCCTAGCATGCGAAAGTCTGTCTGTCCGTCTGTCTGCGATGCTTTCACAGCTAAGCCGCTTGCCCAATGAGGGTAAAGGCGTGTGAATTCGCCGCTAGAGGCGCTAGTGTAGAGTGAGGTCTGGCTGTCAGTGCCACAAACTTATTTGACCCGGTAAGAAGGGCGCTACTGTCTTTGTCTTTGTCTGACAACAGTATAACATTTACATTAGTTCCAATTTTGGCCACCGGGTCAGATAAGTTTGTGGCACTGTCGCTTCTCACTTGTCTGAATATCACTTGTCACTGTTTATGTATGGGTGGGCTTTGACAGTAGGACCTCACTCGTCGGTGACGCCAACTGGTGAGTACAAAAACGGCGACTTTCATTCGGATGAAATTCAGAATGAAAATAGTTGAAGAGATGATCGATTTCGATGATTTTTTCAGGAAGATGATGATGCAGGGTCAGACATAATCTGCCTATTTTTTCCTAAAACTAACTAAAAGGCTGAAATATTTAACTTCATGGTGCGAAATGAGGGCGTTAACTAGTGTGTTTGTAAAAATTATAATGATATCGTTCGTAATTCGTAAGATAGGTACGCCTTTATCTTATCTTTCCATATCCTGTTTCGGAAAAATCTTCCATTGATGTCTTTAGAACATTTTTAAATTATCTTGAAGCTTACAAATTTTTAAATTTCGTTGAAACTTCATAGAAAAAAAGATTTCCGGAAAAAAGTATCCCGGAATCTTAGGTACCGTTTTCAACGCTATTTTGACTTGTAGTACAAGTCCCGAACAAAATATTTGCTTATTAATTACTCTTAGATCTTATGCAATAATATAGTGTTAATTTTTATATAATTTTTATGTCTGTATATTTTTATGTGTGATAGATACCTCATTACTTTGCATTGGATGAACCGATTTTGATAATTCTTTTTTTATTTGAATGGTTAGCTTGTCTTATATTATTTTCCAGTTTCAGAAATATGTGTCGGATGGTTTTTGATTTATACCTATCGATTTTGAAGTCGATTATATTTATTTATTTATTTATTTAATAATTAATTAGTACGGTTATACACCAATTACACTAATTAAACTACTAACTACTTACAAAAAAAAAATATTTACTTAAAAAAAGGTAAAGTTTAACTACAATTTCACCTGATTGCTAGTTTCAATGAAGTCTACGATATTAAACGCAGTAAATTACATAGAAAAGCTTTTTCACTCTCTCTTTAATGTTTCCAAACCATACACAGGCGGAAACACTGACGCGTTTGTTCAAATAATCGTAAACGCCAGTCTTTAAATTCTATTAAAAAAAAGATGATTATCGTATTCTATTACGATAAGATCCCATGATTGCGAACCATTATCTTACAGCACTAATATTATTCTGTAAGACACCGCGTCGGCAGCGTTACATTGAACACGACATGTTTAAAATTAATTTAATTGTTACAACCGGCGCACGTACTAGTACAAATACTACTACTGCGTGAGTGGAAATGTCTGAGGAAGAGCCCTTTAACATATTAAACAGTAACATATTATCAGTTTAAGTAGCCGACAAACGAATAGAGGAGAAAAGCGACGGTAAACGATCACCAATGTGTAGCATTGACGAGCAACAAATAACAGAGCGAACAAATTTATAAGTAACCGACTTTAAAAATCAATAAATAGGGATAACTCAAATACCACCCGTCAGATGTATCTCGGATTTATATGAGACAAGAGACAAGATGTAAATACAAAAACGAGTAACAAACTCGGTTTACCCAGTACAAAGTTATAAGGTAATACACATAAAAAATATTGGCGAATTGACATTTTTTTAAGTCAGTTAAAAACTCATATGCAGCGGTCATTCTTGATTTGACCCCAGCCAGTCAATCTTACAGGTTCAGCTACTAGCCGCACTAGTGACATTTGTTTGTTATCTTGTCGTGGTTTGTGATGCCTCATTTGTAAATGTCTAGTTCTGCCTGAAAATAATGTCAATATGAATGTCAGTTGTACCACGATACGCGCTAAGGCATTAGCCGACTCCAGTGGGAAGTGGCTGGAGTTATCACATAATCTTGGACGTGGGCGCGGTAAAAACGAGCGTGGGTAAAAGACCAGGGTTCTCAAATTATCAAACATATCGCGATTCCTTGATACCTTAAAGTATCGTTGTAAACCTAAGTGAATTCGACTTTACCACAAGTCATACACATTTACACATTGATCCGTATCGAGTTTGGAACGGAAAAATGAATCCCATCAAAAACATAAATAAGAAATGAGAGCCAAGTTCAATATTATTTTATATACTTTAGTTGTAGACTTCAACGACAAAAGGGGTGACGATGTAACTTGACACGCTTCAACGTAATCCAGATCAGAGCAGAGTAGCTATTTTAAAATTTCATTCGAAATTTGAAGTTTACTCAACAAATTAAGCTTATGCGTTTAATTGATTGTTAATACCTATCTTTTGTAGATATTTTTCTATTTTTTTTCAGTTAATAAAATTTACCATTTCATTTAAAATTTATTTTATTTGAATAAAATAACCTTATGCTAGACACAGAAGATACTCTTAAAAGGGCTTCTCAAATAATTATTACAGGGAAAGTGGCAGAACAAATAAAATTGTTTGAGCACCTCTGGTGTAATATATTCATATATGAAGAAAGCGGTAGCATGATGGTTGTTGTGATTGAAGGGGAGAAGCAAGGTAGAAGTTGTAAGAGTTTCTCTTTATTGCCTAATAGTACCTATCAAGCATTATTTGCTGTATTATTTGTCGGAATCGGATTTCAAGTTATTGGTTAAGCAACACGTCCGCTGGTCGGTAACTGGATGGGTGACAGTGTAAGGCAAAAGATTCTTATACGCTTCCATGCTTCGTAGGGCACGTAAAGCCTCCAGTCCCTGTTATTAACAAAGAATAGCAGTTGTTGAGCAATTTCGGAGGTCTTGGCAGTTGGCACGAAATCTTCCGATTTTAGGCTTGCAACTAACCCCTCCGTCAATCCACTGGAGTATTGTAGTGGAGTGTGGCTCTGAGCCTCTTTAATATTGACACCCGTTCATAGTAATAGACCAGTATAAAGCCAACCATGACCATTTATCAGCCAAATAAAGATTTGACTCGGCCAGAAATCAAATCCGGGATTTCTGGCATTGCATGTAGGGTCAGTACCTAATTGGCTACGAGGTCATCAAATAAAATTATATGACAACCAGCCCTAACACATGATTAGCCGAAAACATTATTTATCTGTGATTGAGGGTGATTTTAAAATTTTGGACCTAGCTGGCTGTTGTTTCAGTCAGCTGCCATCTGCAGTATTCCGTCAGGGGCTTGAAAACCCGTTTTTCTTTCATCCTCTCCTTTTCTCTCTTTTTTGACATTACATGGGCAGCATGGGTATGGTATTGCTGATGTGAATGAGCAACGGTGTCAAAACCATTATTATCATCGCAGCCCATAATGGTTCCACTGCTGAGCACGAGTCTCCCTCATTGAGAGGGGCTCAGGCCATGGTCCACCACGCTGGCCAAGTCAGATCGGTGGATAGTTAATTGATTCAGGCGTTACTTTGCGGAACGCCATTATTACAGATTGAAGGTTAATCTACTTTGCAACAATCCGCAAAAAAATTCGTATGTATGATGATGGTGGTCAGTCGCAAACAAAGCAAAAGTCGCAGTTTTGCGACTGACCATCGTAGAGTCTACTTACCCTGATGATGCCCTGTTTTGGGGCGAAACACGTGTTGGTGAAGGTACCTATGTGTGTTGGTGTATACCATTATTTGTTTGTTGCATGTTCCTATGTGGGAGGGAGGGAGGTGCTACTTACATGAAAGTATACACCATCATACCTACATACGAATTTGTTCGCAGATTGGTGAAGGTTTCCGCGATATTTTCTTTCAACGATCCCAGTCATAATTAAACTGTGTTACATAATAAAACGTGGGTAAATACATTTAAATTCACAAATTATACAACTGCACATAATTAAAAATACAACACAAAAGTAACGTAGATTCGTATTCACGTAGGTGTATTGAAACGGAATGCCGTGCCGACTCAACTTCACTCTCGAGTCCAAGCACATGGGAATGCGAAAGGCTTGTTCATTAGATAATCACGTCGTGGAACCGCCGGCATCTAATTAGCCCTTACAGCCGAATGCGCGCCTCTCCAACGTTATGTCAGCGCCCTAATTATTGAATTTCAGTCTCGATTGATGCGTACATTAATAGCAGTTTGAATGTAGGTAGTTATGGGTATTTTTACTTTCGTTTCAGTTTACTTGTAGGTATATTCATTATTCAGTAACTAATAAATAAGAATAATTGCAAAGAAAATGTCAACACATACCTAATATTATTATGTAGGTATATGAAATGACATTGTTCATTATTTTAATTAATTTAATGCGTCTTCAAGAGCTCATAATCCTCTAGCTATAAAACAAGGGTTCCTTAATTCCTTTTATGAGTAGGTAGGGTAGTTAGGCCCTGTCCCATCCAGTATAATCCTTTTGGTGCTACATTTCATTTAATTGTTCATCAATGTTTAATGTGTTTTGGTGGCAATTTTGGAGAGCAAGGCCATAATGGGATCACTTAATTATTATTATGTATGGATCTTTTAAGAGGCATTTCTGTCGCTTCCTTGTTAAGTGACTACGCGTTGTAACTCACCTGGTATTACTAATGCCCTGGGGCGACGGTGA
Organism: Hesperia comma; assembly: GCA_905404135.1. Lineage (NCBI taxonomy): Eukaryota > Metazoa > Arthropoda > Insecta > Lepidoptera > Hesperiidae > Hesperia > Hesperia comma. Next base: position 6,907,664 of record FR990031.1, read on the forward strand.
TAATTTAAAATAAGATGATTTAGTTTGTATGCTTATTTATTAAAAACAGTTACTTATAGGTACATAAGACAAAATATGACACCGATGAAATTAATTAGGTACTTGTTCAACTAAAAGTTGTTTGTCAAGAAATAAGCTTATTTTCAACGTGCTAAAACAGTTATAATCATAATAATTAACATAGCTGTAACCCTTTCTGCATGTCTAAAATTCACTTAAGAAATTCCAACTTTCAAGAGGATTACTAAGTCCTTCAACATTCCGCTGAAGGACCGTGTTGCAGAATGTTTAAGTCTCTTCAGATTATACAGAGACCCGTGTAAATAAACGCTTATAGTGACACTACTTTCAAGTGCCACCGTGTATAATTGCAAACATGTCCGTGTATAATTACAAACATATGGCTTTAACCCATTAATGGCCCACTACTGAGCGCGAGTCTCTTCACTAAAGAGGCCTAGAACATACTTTACCACGCTGCTTCAGCGCGCACTGGTAGAGAGGTTAGGGGCTTACTAAAGTATTGGAAATTTTTATGCCGCCAAAAAGCCTCTGACGTGGCTTAACAACTGATATCTATCCATAATATCTAGGCCCGATGAATTAACGTGCCCTCCGAAGCACCAAGGCGCCTAGGAAATTGTTGCCACTAGCGGTCACCCATTCAACTACCGACCGCGCCCACAGTTGCTTAACTTTGTCGATTACTTAGGAGCGACGCGGCGATGGAATCCGCTGGTCTGTGAGCACTTCGAAACACACCCATCTATAAATAATTTACTCACAAATCACTACAAGGCTCTGTTCTCCTCTTACAATGTCAGGGGACATAGTCTACCACACTAGCAGGTGCGGATACCACAAGTCAAGTTTGTTTCGGCAGACTTCATAACACCTTTAACAATATTAAAAAGGATCTATATCCTAAAACAAGATTCTTGCACGCACCTAAGGATATTGAGCCATTTCCCGCCATTATCAAGATAAGCTGTTGACAAATTTACCAGACAAATAAATCAGCGTATTGACAATATCAATGGGTAATAATAGCGTAACTAGTAACCAGTAAATCGCGGTACAATTTAACACTGTACCAACAGGTTGTACGCCCATCGCTTCGGTAATGGAAGCTGGCCTGCAATAGTAAATTGCCTCAGTTTCAGAACGTAACTAGGGTAAACCGACTTAATTGGATTAGCGGTAAAGATACGATAGACAGATTAAAAGTTTCTATGCAAATAGCTTTGCTTTATTTTGTGAATGATTTTGCAGGAGGAAATTCAATGGGTTAATTTTATACGGATTGTTTTGATAACTGTGTTGATTTAGTCCAGTTTAATGTGCATGTTAAAAGTTGTTGTTTGTGCTTGATTAAAGAAAAAGACAGTTAAGTAAACTAACAATATTAATATTAACATGGTTTTCATATTTTATATGGCTTTTTATCCGACATAAAAAAACATGAGGTTGCTTCAAGTGTTTTTTTTTGTGTTACCTCAAAAGCTTAATAGAGTAATCTGGATGATTTTTAAAATTCTTTTTGATTCGAAACCTTGTCATCTGATTTACTAATTTAAGCGATATCTGAAGTATAGTTTCTGGGTTATTTTAGTTACTTTATATTTTGAAGTCGCTTATTTTCTTTTGTAAAAAGTTACTTATTATTTTTTATCATTTACTAGCTGTCCCGGCGAATTTCATTCCGCCAAAGAGTCAATGACAGAACAGATTTACAATTTTAAAAATTAATACAAATTGATAATTTGATATTCTTCATAACGAAATAGTAAAAAAGTGCAAAATAAAGTACTCATGTTAAGTGTTTTGATCAGTTTTATTTTAATTAATTACATTTCGACGTTTTTAATTTTATTAATCTATTAAATATCGATAAAAATGCCACTTGACGAATCGTAAAACCAATGCAACAAATCGATTCGTCTTTCCCATTCAAGTTCTTGTTGAAATGATTCATCATGGCAAATCGACATCGACTGTTTGTTTTCAATTTTCAACTTTTTTTATATGACTTGGAGTCAAATCCTTCAAGCCGTACCAATGTTTTATGTAGGTAGGTATGTAAAATAGGGATATTAAATTAAAAAATACTTTTGGTAACGCGGTTAGTGTTTGACTGATGAAATGACGTGTAAACTGATGCATTTAAAGTAAAACAAAAGAAATAATATCGCGAAGCCAACCAAATTGAAAATCAGTACCTACTAATGATCTATTACATTTTGTGACTAATTCAATTTGGTCGGGTCCGCGACATCACTTTTGTTGAGTTTCAGAACGCGACATTACATTATTATAATTCTGTGCTCCAACGCACACACGCACACTGCTTTGACGTTAGGAACACACCTACATTGCAAAGACAACAGTGAACTTTATACAATAGCAATAAAGCTCAAATTGACTCTACTTTTTAGTTAGAAAACGTTTCTATGGGAAAAAGAAAAGGGCTGTTTTTAGGGGCTTTCCAGCAATTATTCGAATTTTTCTCGCCGTAAAAACCATCCTTGAACTTCAACAAACATTTTAAAAAAAGAATTGGCCAAATTGGTCCAGGGGTTCTTGAGTTATGCGCTTACCAACACATTTTGCGATTCATTTTTATATTATAGATGAATGATGATGATGCAATGTCAAACGTATGTACTTAATTATATTTTAGGCAATAACTAGGAAAGGACCTAGCGTTGCGTTGCGTCAAAACCCCGAGGCGATTAAATGTTTTGTTTGTTTTATTAAATTACATGAAGAGCTTATTTAAACGAACCACACCAGAATAACTACTATGTAGCTACAATATAATAATTATGATCCTTTGAGCTGCCGGCTTGTATTTAGTAATAGAAGTCGCGTCGCTGGATGGATATTTCATTTGCTTACGCATCTCTTTAATACGATCTGCCATCGTTCTATGACATAATAAGCATTTGAGGCATTCCATAAAATGGAGCACGTGGTTGATCCCATCGAGAGCAACACTACATGTACTTACATATCTGCGTCACGCTTATAAATCGTAAGGTAGTGGATGGGGCGAAGCGATTCGCGGCACAGTCACAACTCAGAACGCGAACGCGCCACCGCCTTACCTACGAAACAGCGGCCGATGCCGTATCGGAAAATTGGCGCGAAAATGCGGAACTGTCAAAACGCACGATTTGCATTTTAATTTTGTTCTCGACAAATGTGAAGTGCATACAGCCAAAGTTCAACGATTGCGGACTACGATTTGTGAAAACGTATCCTAATTTTACTCTTTTAAAATTCGAATGACACATTTCTAATCGATTTTTTTAGCTTTGTTTATTAATTGCAGCATGTTTTATAGAAAGGAAATTAAGTATAAGTATTATTTCATAGATTTGACGAACTCAAAAACTGCTCACAAGGGCATCAATTTAAACCGTTGGATTGCCTGTAAATTGGCTGTAATAAAAATTACCTACACCGCCATAAAAACGAACGCGAATCAAAATAGCCAATTAGCGGCGTGTCAAAATACAAGAACGAGTGAAGAACAGATGCTTGTGTTATGTTTTGACTAGCTACATGAATAAGACATAATTCAAAGATGTTATTCTTTTCTGTCACCAGTTTTTGATAGATCCGAGTGTCTAGAGCTAGTGAGTAATTATTGCCGTGTTGTAAAACTTTTCAAGCGAAAAATTTATGTTCCACTTCATTTACACGCCCCATATATTTTGATACTGCTGTGCAAAGAAAAAAATTAAGATAAAATGTGTGGAAATATCAATGGAGCGAAGATATAATGAAATGATAGTGTGGCATACAAATACTAACTCAAAATATAATTAAATATCAATGATAGATGTTGCACAATAAATATATAATAATGATATAATAGTATTTATTATGAATGAGTAGACTGATTAATTTATAAATTAATTAGATTTATGTTTTTTTTTATTAATAATGTTTTTTTATTACTGTTGGACTTTCTTCAGCCACGCTTTTATGTGTGGATTGTCATCATTTTGGAGAACATTTTAGTGAAACGTCAGATATTGATGTTAGGCAGGTACTTTTCCAAATAACTTCCAGAAATTAAAAAAGATTTTTTGAGTCCCGTGTGAAAATCAAAATTTCTTGCGCGTCTACGTAATAAATGGTTACAAAACATTATTATTACATATTATTAGTTTTTTTTCAATGTTTACTTAGCTTTGCAACGTTTGTGTAAGTATACCTACGTTCGTTTCACATCTTACAAGCTGAATTAGAACATCTTCCTGTTACTGTACGGACTTGCAATTTTGCATATTGCTTTGGTTCCGATGACAATGCAAGTTAATAACAAGCAGGAGCAGGATAATAAATAGCTACGCTCAAGATTGCCTCCAGACAAGGGAACTTCAACGACTAACAACACACTGTCAATTTTTTCTTAACTTATCTATAGCGCTTTTTAGTTTTTCATACTATTATTTAATATTGTGGATTTTACACGTACACTATTTAATATTCGATGTGTTTACAGGTTCAAATCCATAATTTTTGTTTTGTTCTCTCTGTCAGGGTGTCCCACATTCCACAGGTAGTAGATGTTTTTCTTTTGTTAATGTATGTAATATGTTTATTATATCTTCAAACAAGAGATGCTTCTACGAAGGAGCCAAGGGCGAAATTTTACACACACCTCATTCACAAAGCCTTTCATTATTGTATTGAGAGCGCTTAAGAGTAAGTAAGCAGCCAACGGCGAACAATAAAAATTAAAATTATAAAAGACATTGGTAAGTACCATTATACAAATGTGTTTATAACAATGAAAAACAAGTACATAGCTAGAGAGTGCCTCTTCCATTCATAATATCATAATCTGACTCAAAACAAGTAAAGTATTTTCCTTAAGTCGATTTTCAAAGATTGTATAAGATTGTTCAACCGCTTTTTTCGCACAGAACATTCAAAATAAATATTACGGAACCAACGTAGCTTATTCTAGATTCGCGTTCGATATGGAATTCCTTGTAATGGCATCCCACATAAATGCCAGCTTTCCGCCCGTGTGATTAAGGTTCATTGTAGATTGGCGGCGAAAATTTAAAATGCCTTAAGTAAACTTTCAAGCTAAATTGAACTCTGATAACACGCAATAAAGTTTTTTAGCGGGGTGTGGCAATTCCTTACCCTCGGCGACACAAGAATAGTTGGTAATGACTCCTGCTATATGGTCCTGGATTCGATGTCCGGCTGGGACAGACATTTATGTGACTGATAAAAGTTTGTTCTGGAGCCATGGGCTTCAGTTAGATATATACACAGGGAAACCTGAAGGGATATTATAAGTATGTTAGCGTTTAAAAAAATTGTTGATAACTCCGTGCGTAAAGTTTGTCATTTTCATGAGACCAAACACAACAAACAAAACTGTCGTAAGTCACTTCGTATTTGACTACACACCTCTGAAGATTTATCTATATAGAATCACAGAGAGAACCCAAGGTCGCTTAGGCCCAATGTCATCATAGGTGACTGTTATCAGTATATCTACCTAATTTCCCTTATCGGACGGTAAGTAGGTTACACGAGCCATCAGACGTCTGAAAGGCCCTGTTTTAAATACTAGATACTGGGTAGATCTCTAATATATAAATTAATATTAAGATATACTTACAAACACAATTAATACATATTCATAAATAAGTTACTAAATTCGCTGCGCAAAGTAATCTACTTGTAACTTCTACTTACATTGTCAATTTTATACATGTTCATAACCATTTACACATATGTATACGAGTAGCCCGTATAGCTTCTGCCCACGGCATTGATTCGTTTAAACTTCACCTACATAACATCTTTATTTGTTAACCAATTTAAATGAAAAATACACGAAATGTTAAGTGAAGCCCATCACTATAATCCTGAAAACTGCATCCAAATCGGATGTGCCGTTTCTAAGATTAACGTGCATAAACATTCAGACAAACAGAAAAAATGAAACAAAAAACCTTGTTTTCAGTTCTCTTGCGTACCTATTGTATAAAAGTCCCACATTATGAATTTTAGAATTATATTTGCCATACAAAATTATGTATTTTAAAGCTTATTATATAAAAAACAGATTTATGAATTGAATAGGTATGAAAAAAAATACATCACACAAGAACAAAACTCAAATGCCTGACCTACGACACACTACACTTCGATACACCAATGAGTAGAAAAAAAAGGATTTAATAGTGAGATTTTTTTATGATTTTATGTAATTACTACTCGTATGACACAATGGTTAGTTACCATGCAGACTTGCGTGTTTTTGGATTCGATTCTCAGTGAGGCGGATATATGAATGAGTTTTTTTTTTAATTTCTGATCTTGTTCCGGCTTTGTGTTTTTATCTTTGTGACCGTTAATTGTTTTTTTTCATCGACATGACAAATATGTACTTATGTAGGTCTACGTCATGTTTAAATATATTTTTTTCTGTCTGATCTAACCATAGACGAGCAGACGGATAAAGCTAATTTGTAAGGGTTCCTCTAAAACCACGGAACCGCAAAAACTTTAGGATCAATGTTTCAACATCCTACGATAATGACTGTAAAATGGGCCAATTACAAAATATATGAAAGGCGGTAAGTTGTGTGCGGAACCTCGTCTCAAAGATAATAGTTTACATGCCCTGAATTTCAGAAAAGGGACGGAATTTATCTCACCATGATAATTTTGCCTCCACATACAATAGCATAATAAAAGGGAGAAAACCTTTTATGTTCGGCACTGCGAAATAATTTTGTGGCAAACAAGAGAGTTCTCCACTTATCTCAGACCTCAAGTTCTTTTGTTATTGTAATGTTGGTGAAAATAACGATGCCTTCGAATATAATATAATTTTATTAGAAACCAGTAAATCGCCCTTGTTTCGCTTCATACCAAATCATCCCTTAATACGTACAAACACTAGAAAAATATTTACACGTTATTCATGAGATTGCATTTATTATTTTAACTCCTTTTAGGTTTTATCAACTTTCATTAAATGTCAAAACTATTAGGTTGTGCTTATAAATTTTAATATTCTGGGGTATCCGTAGGACTTAAGGAAATGCTGTTTATAGACATTTTAAGGAAACGATTGTATAGAACATCGTATTAAAATTTTTAATCATTGAATGATATTAAACCAGAGGAATATTTTTCTCAACCAATCAAAGAAAGACAAAATTATTACGTTTCGAAAACTACTTACTACTTAGTGCCATTCCTACCGTGTAATTATTGTTTTAAGAACAATTGTGTTCCGGATAGGAAGGTGTGGAACCGGTGACATTTTTTTAGAGGCTACCAACTCAGTCCTCAGGGGGAGCAACGCATCTGTGACCGAATTAGAACGAGACTCATTGAGTCTAGTTCTGGATCGGTCACAGTTGTCATGGGCGGCAGCGGAAGGTGGCATGCTCGTTTGCTATCTTAATTCCATAAAAAAAATCCGTCATGTGTGTTATCCGTCAAATATTTTCTGAAAAATCGAGTTTTTTTAAATAAACCATTGTTGCATCAAATGAACGAATATATAAAAGTAACTAACACAATAAATCTGATAGCTCACAACAAACGGTGTAAAATTTCGTGATGGTTTTTCCGACTGATTCAGAATCATGTATTTTAAATGACTGGTTTGAAACACTGCCAATTTGTAGCGATATCGTTAATAATGGATCTATGGTGGTTGTGTTACAGAAGAAGCATTGAAATTGAAGTTGGTAATTTATGCGCTGATTTGAACACCAATTTTAAATGAAACTCCCTTTGAGAAACTCCCAACCCAATTACCTACATGAGTCATGATAACTATGGAACAGTCTTGCTGTGGTAATGTTAGTGGAGCAAAATTGTAGTTTGAGTTATAGTGATATCTTGTCACGCCTGAATCACTATGGAATTATGAAAATTCCCAACAGTTACAAGCGAAATACATAGGGCGCTCGATAAGTTTTGAGATGCTCGTTACTAAAAAAGGAACACATCTGTATTATATATTTTTAAATAGCAAATTTAATTAAAAATAGAACCCTAGTAGCTAAGTTGCTGCTAGTTTGAAAAAAATATGATGTTCCAGTCATTTAACGACGACGGTAACTGTGTATTTCTTTTAAACGGCGGAGCTAACCGCAAACATTTTCATGATATGACATTTAATGATTTTAAATTTAGTTTAACAGAAAACCTTAGCATTAAACAATTACAATCAGTGGGAGAAGTCTGTCCCATTTATCGAAAGAGTTTTTAAATGGTTTAGTGAATTTAAAGGGTTTAAAAGTGTGCTCGAAGAAGACCATAGAAGTGGTCGCCACCACTTCTATGGTCTTCTTACTACTTCGTACTTCTTCTACGAAGTTCGATTTGGAAACGTCACACGTCAGTCGTTTCGGAACATTTCCTACTATGAAAATTGTATTGTATGAAACTGATTGTGTGACGTTTACGTTACGTTGTTCGTAGTTCGGATTTCGTAGTAGCCTCCTGATTTAGATGACTAAATTTAGGAAGGTGTAGGTAATAAGCCTATAAGTTTAGGAATGTGTGGATTACTGAAATGATGATGCAAGTAGACCCACGAATTACTTACTGGGATATCGAGAAGATTCTTGGCGTAGACAAACTGACTAAAACATATCTAATAATTGTTATGAGAACTATGGCGTTAATAAATTGTTCTTAATAATCGTATGTATAAATGTTTTCGAAATCTTCTATGACAGAGATCGATCAGTCACAGTCTTATTATATAGTATGTATATAAATTAGTAGAAGACAACAAAAAACTGGTTTCGATACATACAGAAAAATGAAGAATAATGATTTTACGTAGCTATATTTAAATAAGGACGAATCAAATCAAGCCCGAAGCGTAAAGTAATTAGTAACCAATCCAAATTATTTAAATTCTTTCCTTATCTGTGTTTAAAAACAGCGGCCATTTTTAATACATCTAACCCTGAGCGTAATCCTTAGGTATATCAATAAATTTTAACACTTTGTTTTCATCTCACGAATAACGTTTTGTTTACGTTTTTGTTTGGTATTATTTTTTTAATGCTTTTTATATATTTATTTACTTTTTTTTTGTTGACGAGGGGGAAACCTTCGAAAGCTGCTCGGTGCCATGGGAGCGGCACAGGGTTATGTGGGGGTTTTAACCCACTAAAACCCCCCGGTGGCCTTCCTCTGGACTGCGTGGAGAACTCAGGGATCTCCAATGAACACAACTCTGGGCGCGATGCCCTTGTGGTCGGGCTCTGCCCACTACTAATTGCCCCATCGCAGTTCTTCCCTGCGTACGACAGTATGGGGCCACACATACTTACTGCAGTCCTTCCCGGGGTTGCCGTTGGGCGGTTCGAGCTCCCACTCTAGCCGACAGCAACCCCGAAAGCCGCCTTTTAGTCACCTCTTACGACAGGCAGGGGATACCGCAGCTCGTATTCAGGTCTCGAGCCACAGGGACATTTATTTATTTACCTAACAAAGGAAAAATCTGTACCTAGGTACTAGGTATATTGGTTTGAAAAAAATAATAAACCTACAAAGTCCGGCAGCGCATCGCTAGTAAAACAAAACTGCGTACAAAGATAAAACATACAACGTTTAAAGTTATATTTCAAACAATGCAACTGCAAAAACTGCATCAAATTTCATTTAGTATCTATTTTTTAACATAGGTACAGACAAAAATTCAAACAATAACAATTTTGGCTTCTATTGGCCCTGTGAATACCAGTACAACCACTATACAATATGAGTGTAATGTTCTCTTATTAGATGTATGCATGGATGTATGGTAGTTTTAGTAGTAGGTAATACCGTCTAGTCCGAAAGTATATAAGTACCTATTACATTTATAATAATATTATATTTATAGTTTTTTTATGTAAATAGCCGACAAACGTTCAGACAAGCAATCTCCATCAGATTGCTAAGTGGTCACTGTAGCACATACACACACATCAGTAAGATTAACGGCGAACATTTTAAATCGATTTGAACATAAAATCGATACGTATCATATTTCTATTGCTAAAAAAGCGAATGGCGATTTATACAACAATAGAATTCCGATTTGGAAATGAAGCCATTATCGTAATTTAAAAAACCATTACAAGTTGTCGTTTCAACACTCACGGATAATAAATCTTTTGGCAAATTATGTATTGGCCTTAGGTAGTTTAGGAAGCGTGTCTATAAATTTAATTTCTTATAAATCTCAACGTAATTGCCGATGGACCACACGGCTTAGTCGCCATCTCGCACGACAAAATCTCGCACGATCGTGCGACTTGGCACCTTTCGAATTTACCTAATAATTCAGTCATCAACTCGCACGCTCGTACAAAGTACAGTCAGGTAAACAATATTTAAACTATTTTTTAAAAAGACTTCAATAAAACGACCTTATATTAAATCTTAAAATAAAGCTACTGACTAATTATATTTGCTTTATATCCGAAATATACCTATATATCTATATATCTTTACACATAAAATGCATATAAGTATACATATAAAAATACAAAAAAAAAATATTTTTGGCCGTGAGAACAGCGCCCTTCTACACTACCGAGCTAAGCAGGTTCATTCGTACTCAAAAAAGGATAGCGCTATCTCTTTCTTTTTATCTAACCCTTTATCTCCATCGAAATAGTCGAAATAGTAGAATAGTTTAGCTGCGACATGAATTAATTCTTTTATTAAAATGTGGGTGTTTTTATTGTTTTTTTTTGTATACGCTGGAGGTAAGTTTATTTAATTTAATTTCATAGTCTTTATTTTCATATTAATTAGTCAAAGTAAAGTAAATAATTATCATTATATGAAGTACCTTTACATTTTATTTATACTAGTTTTATTTTAGAACTGTTCTAATAGAGCAGGATTAAAATAAAAATATGGCTTTTGTAGCCGCCATCTTGTTTTATCCTATATTGACTGGCATTGGAATAAACTATGAGACAAATAAAATATTATAAATTATTTTAAGATTTTTTATGACTATAAGTAATAATATATGCAAAATTTATAAAAAAATGGTTTGCTTTGCCTACGATTTTATCGAAAAAACCGGTTTCAATCATAAATTTTTTTTTAGGAGCTGAATCACAATTTGGTCCAAATAATTCTGAAAGTGATGTGAAGACAATTTCTTCACAATGAGGAAACTTTTTCGAACGGGCCATAAATATATGTAATTTACAAAGAAAAAATAAAGGTTCCTGTATTTGGTTGGAGATGCTCCAAACGCAGTACCTATATGTAAAGGAAAGCTGGTTAAAATACTGCAACAAGCCATGTGCTTTTGAGAATAATTATATTTTATTATTATTTTTGACTTTTATTATTATTTGGGTTAACATGCTTTTATATTTTTGAGATGTTGATTCGTGCAATATATCTAAAATTATGATATAATAACATTTCGTTATATTTTAAAGTCCAACCATAAAACATTAAACGTTTTTAAAAAGGATTTTTGTAGTTGACTGTACCAATTTACCTCATATTTTTATGGTCGTGCGAGTTGATGACTGAATTATTAGGTAAATTCGAAAGGTGCCAAGCCGCACGATCGTGCGAGATTTTGTCGTGCGAGATGGCGAGTAAGCCGACCACACCTATAAAGATTATCTAACCGACAGATCTGACCATCGATATGGTAATTAAGATTCCTCTTTCATTTGTTCACGCTGTCTCGTGTGGAAAATTGCAAAGTCTATATTCGAAACACTTTATTTTTATCTTACTATCAGATACCACAATATCCAGGGTCGCGTTATATTAGACTAGCTATGTCATTCAGCTTCCGCTATTACGTCTGTTTGTTTGTCCTTCTTTGCCGTCGGACCGGATGTTATAGCAAAAATTTTGTACGTAGAGATAATTCAATGTAGATAGTTATATAGTTCTTTGTGACTTTCTTATAGTTAGATTTTCCTAAGTGGAAGTAACTTTGTCTGTCTGCTACGTTTACGCTTAACCTGTTAAACCGATTTAGATACAAATTGTTTGAAACCCAGAAAATTACATAAGATTTTGATTTGAAATACCTATTTTGAAAATAGAACTCTTTTGACAGTTTTTTTTGACTCCCACGCGGGAACAAGCTTAATTATGTAGTTTGATAATCAAAAATACATAAATTAGGTATACCTACAGCTTTCCTCAAAGATGAGCTATATTAAGTAGTATATGAACAATCCGCAATATTTTTCAAATCCGATAGGCGGTGACAGTGATTAGCGCTCAAACAAAAATAACAATGTTGTCAGCTATAAATTGGAATACATTAATTGTTATTCATTTTCTAGTACAAACGTCCTCATAGTTTTATTATAAAAAGATGATAAAAATATGATGGCCCACTCGAGTAGACCATAAAAGAAAACCACAAGAGTGATTTCATAATCATTTTACGAGTTTACAAAAGAACCGAATCCATTTGAACACCCACATAAAACCCTGACTACAAAATATTTTATTGCTCTAATAATTCTTTTTAATTCATGATTTTCATTTCGCATTTAATTTTTCTGAATTTCCACAAAGATTTTCTATTATAAATGTATTTGATGGGCACGAGCCAATTAATTGGTAAGGGTCGTCCTGTAGGGATCTCCCGCCAGGCGAGACGACATGCCTGGGGGCGGCCGGGCCTGACTATCGACGTCAGGGGCTTTTGTATAGGTACTATAATGTGAGCGGTGTAGAAATGTTCATAGGGTGTTTCAGGCTTCGGTGACGTCACCGTGTAATATGCGTGCGATGTCGCCACATAAGTGACCTCAAAGTCGCTCGTAAATATTTTAATTTTCCGACAGCTATTTCGTAATGAATAGTTGTACTACATATTCAATTTCTCTAGCGTTTTTTTGTTTTACGAGTAGAAAGGTAACACTCTATTGCACATCTATAATAAAAATATTATTATAAAAACAAAAAACCCGACTGTTTACAAAAGAACTCAAAAGAAAAAACAAATGTCACAATATCTACATAAAATACTTCATGCTGGCTGCAGCATGCGATGACAAGTGTAGTACTTGTGATAAATCTTTTTTTACCCGTAGGTAACAGTATTGTTTGTCCCCGCCTGCAGCACCATGAAGTATTTTACCCCGCCTGCAGCACCATGAAGTATTTTAAGTTGATATTGTGACACTTGTTTTTTATTTTGAGTTCTTTTGTAAACAGTCGGGTTTTTTGTTTTTATAATAATATTTTTATTTCAGACTTTTTAGTGTTTTCACCGAAAAATTCTACTTTTTGGGATGGTTTTTGACAATTTGTGTTAAAACGTGTGCCTAAACGTTATATGATATATATATTTTTGAAAATGTCTTTTTACGATCTTTCATTTGATACCCATATTGCTAAGATAACAAAAAACCTCAAGATTATCCCCTCTTTTTCTTCCACTTTCGGGCGCCATTTTGAAAATTCATATAGCCTATGACACTTTCACAGTTCTGACGAATTTAACGATACCTCATATGTCTAAATCCGTTCAACCGTTTGATCTGTGGGGCGCGACAAATAAATGGTCATACATACAAACATACATACATACCAATAAACTATAGACAGCGTGCCGTAAACTAAAGCGTGAAGCCGGCAAAAGTGTGCCTAAAACACACATCGGAACCAATAGAATGCCCTATGTTGACAGTTTGAATTAGAACAAATTTAAACTTTATTTTTTGGAACACAAATCTTCATTCATTTTTTATTATTTAGAACACAAAAGTCGTTTTGGTGTGAGTGCCGCCGTGTGTATTACAAGGCGAGGCGTACTTTTTGCCGGCTTTACGCTTTTGTTAACGGCACGCCGCGCCGTCTATAGTTTATTGGTCTGAGCATACATACATACATACACTCGAAAAACACAACCCTCCTTCTGACGCAGTCTGTTAAAAAGAAACATAATTATGGTACCTACTTGTAATATTGTGATGAAATGAAAAGCCAAGCTACACCAAAACATTTATAAAAAATCTAAGAAGAGTTTCACTGGAAGAAAAGTGCTAAGAAACTCTTAACAGAACTTTCTACCTTTTCCGAAAGTTATCAAACGATAGCCAAGCAGTTTTATTTTTTAAAAACCCTTCGTCATAAGAATTTAATACCTTATGACGAAAAGTTGTAAAAAGTAAAGGTTAATAAAAGTGATAATAACTGACAAATCAGCTTATGTCACTATAATAAACACGTTGACATTTTAAAATCTCGGCATCATTATCACAGGGAATATTGACTATGTAGTACCGCCCTGGGCTAAGTTAACCAATAGCTACTTTTATAATTGGCTTCAACTCATGAACTTAATCAACTTCATTAAACCTATTAATGACGACCCTGTAGCCTAGTTGGTAGCGACCCTGCCTGCAACGCGAGGGGTCCCGGGTTCGATTCCCGGCCGGGGCAGATATTTATGTGGCAGATAAATATTTGTACTCGGGTCATGGGTGTAATTGTGATGTGTAATATGTGTAGTCCATGCCACCCGCGACACAGGTACCTGGTAACCTACTGCGGGGGTATGAGTGTGTTAGCGTTTATTATTTATTATTATTAATGCCCCACCATTGAGCATGGGTGTCTTCTCATGATAACAATAGTCTTTATTGATTTAACAAAGTTTTAACAAAATGATGAGATATAACTACAAGAAAACAATCTGTGCTATTACAAAGCAGCGATTGTTTCCAGACAACATTTATAGAGTTAACTCGCTTCACTTCGGGGAACCAGTCCCTTCAAAAATCTCTATTTTTAACAACTATGTGAATTTTTGCGTGAAAGAGTAACAAACAAACATACTCACTCACATCCTTACAAACTTTCGCATTTATAATATTAGTAGGAGTAAAATAAAGACTTTTAGGTAGAGTGTAGGTACGAATATTAATTAGAGGTACCTAAAGTAAAATAATGTAAAAAAGCAGAAAATAAATCTTTAAAATTTTTCAATAATTGTTCAAGAATGATCACTGATCATAACAATAAGTAATAATATTTACCTTGTTTCTTGAAGGGCTCTATAAAAGAAACACGACAAATAGACAGGTAAGGAGTTCCATAGTTTCACATGAGTGACAGTGAAGGAATTATCGTAAAAATTAGAAAAGTGGAGAACAGCGTTCAATTACCGTATAATCGTGGAGGAAAGCGCATACTGGTAGATATATTGCCGATTGGTACAGACTTAATGATTATAATATTATTAAATTTCAAGTCAAAATTCGTAACACCGAAGGTTAATTCTAATATTACTACTCACACGTAATTTTCAAACAAGTTTATATTCCCAGTAAAAACTTGTTGACAGATATCACTAAAGATATGATGACATATGCACACGCTTGACCGATTACCAACGTAAGTTCATTACTCACTGATTTCTATAGCAACTATTCGCGTTGTCCAGTTCAATTAGTACGACATATTCATTAGATCCGAAGCCTATACAAAAAAATCCGGAATGGATATTCGATTTCAATGACGTTCGATATAAAGACCAGTTTACTCTGGCGTATTGGTATTTTAGGGTTCGGTATATCTATAGAAAAAATGGTATCCTTTACCTGCATGCCTGTCAGTATGTGTTTCCGCAGTGTAAATTCTTTCTCTTCTTTCATTAATTATTATTTATCAAATCAAATATAGCATATTCTTCGTCAAACGTTGAAATTGGTAATCAATAACGAACGTTTGGTGTAATTAAATGAATTCTTATTTTGAAAGTTATATAATATCAATTTATTTTTAATTAACTGGCTCAGTATTAATACCCTAATTAGAACATGTTTCTTTTAAAGTACGTAGTGGTAAAGACATGAATATAGGTGTTCTCAAGAGAGTACAATTCAGAGGAGCTAAATAATAACACTGTACAGGACTCTAATAAAAATACTCCTCACTGTACTGTACTGAACCCAATACCATTTTGTTTAATTTAGACTTGAATGGTTTTATTTACACGGGAAGCACACATGCACGGGAAGCTATTGACTTTCGCTGTGAAAAAGGGAACCTCAATGGATGCCAGAGGCAGAGATATTAGCCGGACTACCTTTCATTACTCGGGTCCCATAATCATTTCCCTCTCGTATTACTTTATTTAACTACGCTAATAGGGGTATTGAAGACGTGGATTAGATAAAGCTGTAGAAAATCTGCATATATAATAAATCTCTACTCTTAAGTGATCACTATCTTTTCGTCTATCTATATATGTATCTATATAAAAGCTTAAGATCACTCGTCATCACTAAATATTTAAAACCGCTTGACTTATTAAATTGAGATTCGGCAGAAAGATAGTTGTTAGCCGTCGGCTAAGAACGGATTTTGTCATATTTCACCCATAAACATGTAAAACATGGGTTTATTTGAAATTATGATAAATTTTAGAAAAATAAAATTTTGGTCAATAATTTTTAAGGGAGACTCATTATATCTTAGGGGAGAATAATAATCAATAAATAATAAACGCTAAAATACTCATATTACTCATGTCCCTCATAGACTCTATGACGTGGGTGGCATGAACAGCATTACAATTATCTGCTCCTGCTGGGAGTCGAACCAGGGACCCCTTTTTCACAGACTGCGCCAGCAACTAGCGTCCAGAGGCAACCCCAGGGTTCAATATAGTGTTTCCGTTATAATTGTGGATTCGATCTCTTCTGGTCATGTATTTCATTCACGTGAATTAAAAACAAAAAAAACATCATCAGAAACTGAATCTATATACCTACTGATGATGATATCGTATGTATTGCTTCTTGAATCGAATGAATAAATTTACAGCTACATGACGCAAAATTCTTGCCAGCGTTTCCCAATAAAAATGAAACCAATACGTCTTCGTCTATTTTCAGGCGTTGTAAAGTTATTTTTACTCGTGTTATAAAATAATATGGTTTATATAACTAGAACTATGCCCTTGTAGGCTTGCACTGACACGAACATTTTCCGCGCAGTAAATTATTTACGAGGTAGGTAATGTATGCTCACTGCTTACAATCGTGGATGTTCGGCCACTTTGTTTTGATTGAGAAACGAAGCATGAATGAAACATTGCAAGATTTAATATAGATATTTTTTGTAACACTACTCACTCTGTGGGCCCCACAATAGAATCATCGTGTCATCAGTGTCATGCACAATACACACCTAAACCGATAACCGGAATTAAGAATTATTTCCGCCTCGCTCAGTTTCGAACCCAGGACTCTTCGGATGGCAGTCTGGTAACTAGGCAGTCTGGTAAGCGGTATACCACCGCTTGTTAACACTCCTTAAAATACGACGTTTAAAATATTAATTTTTATGTGCGACATACACACACTCGTTGATCAAGTTTAAAATTTTAAACTCACAAATCAAACCGTTCAAAGGTCCTATGTTCTATTCCCAGCCTCCCTAGGAACCTAGGACCTTACTTTTGAACGGCACCCGGGATGGTGACGGTTGTATAGATGCGTACGTGTGTTATTTCAAAAAGAATGTTATAATTGTTGAAAAATGTGCGTAGAATATGACGTCGGTATCTCAGTTGTAACCGTTATCTTGCTCGCTTGTGTACTTTAGCTCGATGTATTTAACACGTAGTTTGTCTAAACGAAAGATCGCAGGAAATTATACGAGAATGTGTTTTATTGCCGAAAGGAATTCAGATTTAGTGATTTTTAAAACGCTAACGAAAAACACACAAATTTTATCTATTTAATAAAACTGTAACGGAATATAAAATTCTCGTTGATGGTTTTACGATTTTACGTTCATAGTAATGTTGTATCTTTACGCTACCTATAGGTAATAAAAATAATCAAAACGAAGGCGACAGCACTACAATTTATTAATCTTTAATTTCAGTAAACAACAATAACGTTTGATTTTTAAAAGCACTCGTCACGAAACATAATAATTTATATCTAAGCGGAATAATCATAGTAGTTAGTAATAAATTAAGTATCTAATCGTAACACGTTTGATAGGCTAATAAAACTATTTATTCGTAAGTAAGTGATGTAATCATAAAAAAAAATTCAAAACGAAGGCGACAGCACTACAATTTATTAATCTTTAATTTCAGTAAACAACAATAACGTTTGATTTTTAAAAGCACTCGTCACGAAACATAATAATTTATATCTAAGCGGAATAATCATAGTAGTTAGTAATAAATTAAGTATCTAATCGTAACACGTTTGATAGGCTAATAAAACTATTTATTCGTAAGTAAGTGATGTAATCATAAAAAAAAATACCTAAGTCATGGAAACATAACAAAAGCTTAATTGAAATCGTTAATTCGAATAGAAATGTGTTCATTCATTTTGATGTCGCGATTCCTGCTAATGTATTTTGTATTAACCCTCAACAATTTATGATTAAAGTTTCCTACAGAAAATCTACATAAATGACAGATAGTCTGAAAATCAACGAACAATTCTTTGCGGACAAATTAACATTTGTTTTGTGAAAGAAGTGATTAATTGTGATTCGAGACGAGAATTATTCAGATGGCGAATCTTCCTGTGCTGATACTCCTATTCGTGGCAACAGTAAGTATTTGGCAGTGTTAGTTATTTTGACATGAGTACCTATCTACTTTTTAACATTTATCACACATAGTACCTAAGTATTGTTTGTTTCGTTACTTATCTGCACACGCCTAAAATTTCACTAAATAATAAAATATTAACTACTTAATTAACTAAAAGAACCACTAAAATGTATGCTTAAACCGGTACGTCCGGTGCATACAAATTAAATTTTTTTGCTATTCCAAATATATGAGAGTCATCTTAATTCGTAATTTCGGAAATTAAATTACGGGTCTGGTTAACGTAGAAGAGTAATTGTTGAGTAATGAATAGTAATTAAATTACAATGATATCGCTTTGGTAGTTTGGTTCGGGAATCGTATCAGCGGAGAAAGTATTTTGAAATTCATTTACAGTAATTAAATGTGATACATTAACTTCATCGTCATCAAATATGGCCCACGGAAAAAGTTTAACCAAATGAAAGGATTTAGGTCCAACTTCTATCCAAGTTTTTTTGTATGCTTATGTTTTTTTTTCTACAAAAAGTACCGTAACACCTCTCCACTATGAATATGGGAACGTTTATTTATAATCTAACCTAAGAAGTAAACTTAAACAAACTTTTAACGTGCCCAAATAAAATCTGACACAAATAGTTTCCAAAACTTCATTCTGGGTCAGGGCAGCCGTAGCAGATACAATGAGTGTCATTAAACGTACCTTGTTAGCAGAAGCTGAACATTGGCCTTAAAAATTTCAACAATATTATTTTCAAGTACTTATTAACCCCGTTTAGTTACGCTTTGATGTTGAATCAAGTAGACGTGATCATTGGTTAGGTGTAAATCACAGCAACTATAGTCTTGTCTAGACGCTCAATTCCACTCGATTGTTTTCACCCGGTGTTGATTAGGAAATATTTTGTGAACTGACACTTCTCTCCGCTTTGACAATTGGGTCACTCCCGTGCAGTGTTGTATTTCCTCGATAGTGATAGACTTCGGACTCCGTTGTAGCGTAGACTTAATCGGAATGATTTTTATGTTTCAATGTTTCATTGAACGATAAATTATAAAAAGTGAATAAATCTTACTAGCATTAATCATTGTTGAATAGTGTGCATAATATTATCTTATTTACTTTTTGGGTAACATTTCAAAATATAATTTTCCAACTGTAAGCTATATTTTCAATGTTCATTTGTTATTGAAACATATTAATCATCGTTCATTCCGGATTTTTCTTGTATGATATATTTTATCATTCACTTAAGTATATTAAATATTTACAATATATTAGACTAATTTTATAGGTACCTTAGAAATTTGCAGTTGTGGTTCTGCGCATTTCGCAACGAAAGCCATCGCATTTTTCGTTCATCGTATCAGAGTTTGGAATTCCAGACGGGGACCAAAATAAATTTACATGCGTTGCTTCATTTACTGGTCGTAAAGTTTGACATTGAGATGGTTGGTTTACATTTAGTACCCGGAAATCAACATTATCTTCGTCAAATGTATCTGCGGTTGTAGAGCATTACTCAGTATTGTTTTACGAGCGTGTCCCTTGTTTCGAATTATATTGCGTTTATGTTTATTAAAGCACGTTGGCGCCACCCATGACGCCAGATCTGTTTGACTTCGCCAACGGATACTCCGTTCCCGCCGTGCAAACTTTCAATTGAATACTCACGATTTTTTATTTAACTAGCGTTGGTAGCAAACATTTACTCGCTTATGAAGTCGTCTGCTTCGAAATTCATTAACCGTTTAAGGCTCATGTTCTAACAAAATTTACCTGTCAAAAGTCAAATGTCATGATTGCTGTTTTACGTACTTCAAAAGTCATGTTTACAATAAATGTGTGTCGTAAACACATCGTATTGGAAACTGAAAAGAAGAACCAATTTTATTGGGCTTTAAAATTGGCTCTGCAAAATATCCTCAATGAACCAGCGTTGTGGAGTGCGGTCTAGATATCTACGTCTAAGAAAAGATGCACGCCCTACTATATCGATAGGCTGTATGCTTCTTAAGATAATTATGGCAAAACGCAAACTGGTTTATGTCTAACCTGATACAAGTAATAAATGCAGCAATTTCTTCGAACCACGATTGGTCTGATGTTCTCGATTTAAATCAGCTGGCATTCACACCTATCACGATAGCAAATAAAAACATATTACGCAATCCGGTCTTTGGCCTATTAATATTTATAACAGCAAGTATGTAACACTTATAGTTGGGCCATTTTAATAGGCCACATTTGACAGTTCGTCAAAATTTTATGAAGTAACCTTGTAAGGGAGGCACCCCATAGTATCTAATACATTCCATACTAGATATTGTTAAACTTTTTACACTTAAAATTAAGGAACTGACGTCGTTACAAAGTTACGTCAGTGCACTCTTTTTCTTTTTAAATATCAGGGATGGTACCGAAAGAAACAGATGAGTAGATAAGTTGAATTCGAGAAGTCGAACTAATCGTCAAAAAGTATTACACGATTACAAAATAAAATGTATTTTAATACAAACAAAATTAATTTTATTACATTTTAGGCCAAAAAATATGTAATTATTCATTTATATAATAAAGTCTGGCTCAAAAGTCAGTATCTAGAAACGTGAAATGTTACAAAAAAGTCATGATTACATTTCGCGCCATTATTTTGACGCCTTATTTTTGTCATTTTTTTTTTGATTTATTCAATTTAATCGATGTTTTTCAGCAGGTTATCTTCACTATGAAGCAAAGACAAACAGTTGTCAAATGTGGCCTATTAAAATGGCCCAACTTTATACCTACATATTTGCACATTTTCAATGAGTAATTGTATTGCATGATAAACACGACGACCCAGTTGGATGTGCGGTGCACATGGGTGTTTGCATAGTCTACGTCGTGGTCCCGAGCCACCTTTGTCTTAGTTGCCGACTGCGACTGAATGGCTAATTTACAATCCTACTTATCTGATTCAGTTGTTCAGTCGACCTGAATATTCGGCTTCATAAATTTCAGACGTTTACCGATTGGAATTCCATTGTCTTTGCAGACGCTTCGCAAATTATTCCTAGTCTCTAATAATTCGGTACCAAAACAAATCTTGCGTTCGTAATGAGCGTAAATTAAGCCTGAAATCTTCCAGGCATGTCACTTCTGTGTATGCGCGACGCTAACCAGGATTCGAAGTTGATTCACACTGGGACTACGTTTGACGAACGATGAATATTCCAAGCTTTATGTCATGGAGCACCTCGGAGCCGAGAGTCAACCGCGTTAATAAATTTATAATTCCTGTCGAGCCAACCTCATTGCGCATGATAATGAAAAGTCAACGACTGGTCTAGTTACACTAATAAATGAAACCTCAGTGTAAATTATCTACCCCGTCCATTGTTTTAATTATGGTGTACGTTACGTAGCGAAGAGCGTTCGTTTGTTTTATTTAATCTCTGGCGTCTACTTTTTATTAATCTATTTTTTGAAATTTGTTACTAAATCCGTACATAATTTCTACATTCCTTTAGGTAACTTTATCTAAATTCTCCGTATTTTTTTCTCGTATTACACTATTTTGTTTAATTAAAAATCTAGGTTTTTTTATTTTTGTTCAATATTGGTTACTCGATCATTCTTTAACGTGATCTTTTCTAGCATCAATTTCATTATCTATTTATTTTTTTTGTCAGTCTCCGTAGATCAGTCTTTTATGTTTCCAAACATTTTTTATTTAACCTTCGATAATCATCTACGTGCTGTCCGATCTTTGTAACATCTTGGCCCTATTTTTGTTTTTACATCGAAAGTGTATCTCTGAGTATTCCAAACGGTTCGACCTTGTTCATGAGCTTAATACCATAAACGTTTAACAATTGAGTGTAATAAACTTAGTTGTACAAATATAGGTAGCCGCTGCCTATCATTTAAACTGAGACATTCAATTGCGTTTGGAAATTGTACCTTTTATGTAAATAATTAGTATAATTTATGACTCCAAAATTAGTATTTAATGTTCATTCGATCTTTACGACTTGTTTATGGCCATGTTTACTTGCCTTTATTTTTTATGGGTGTTAATATTTTATTTATCTACGTCTTTTGTGTAAGATATCATAGATTTTCAATTGGGTACTATTACGATGAATTATTGGAAATCGTAGAAGTATTATGGTGTTTTTATTTACAGTTTAAGATAATTATGTAACTTAAATGGTATTTGGGAACGTTACACGAATTAGTTCCTACTTATCTCTTATGTAGAGGTATTATTTACGTATAAATGTCCGTACGGTAAAATAATTAAATGTATGTTTTTTATCAAGACGTTGATGGTTTATAACTTAAGAAGAACAAAATTAAGATAAGAATTAATTGTACTTATTCAATAATTTTTACAATCATCATTTTACAATAATTATTAAAGAACTAATTAATAAATATATAGCTAAAACTAAACATTTACTTAAATAATGACTGTTTATTATGGTACCTTTTTAAGAAATGTAAAATTATTTGGTCTAAAAAACTTAATTGAAAGTGAAGAATTTCTTTTGTCCTTAGGGCAGTCATCTCAAGCCTATAAAAGGTTGTGACACGGGCTATATTTCAAACGTTTAACTACCAATCTAAATTCGACCAAACTAAACAATAATGAGTGGGTTTTACGGGGGCGTTAAAGTCGCTTGTCTCACTACTGGACAACAATTAAATTCCGTTTACATTGGTTACGAAACTAACTTTATTTGTTTATAACGTTGTTTGTTTTATTATATACTTAAAATTAAAATTAAAAATTGACTTATTGCTAAAAGCACTTTCTAGGTTTCTAGCTAACTTAAGGTCTACTAACTTTGGTTTAAGCAGAGAACAGCGAGCAGCGAATCTTTTTTGTTTATTTTTATATGTTGACCATTAAATTTTAGGTTCCTTGTTTATTGTACAAGATACAAAGGCGATTTAATAAATGATAGTCACTATTGACGTGAATAAGTTGGAGGAAGTATGGTATTAGTAAACTAAAAATGAAAACAAAATAAATATTCTATCCCTCTCTTACGGTTGTAGGTTTTATATGAAATTAGCTTCCCTCCACATCAGCTTCGACCGCGTAGATTTTTTTTTAGTTCGGCTATGCGTTGGCTGTCAGTCAGCGAAAGAGTTCCACATTATATGTATATAACATAGGTATTATTTATCTTCTAAATTCTCATGTATTCGAATATTATTACAACACTTGCTGTACGGACTCACATGATAGATCTGCTTCGTTCAGCCTCGCCTAACTTTCTCATTCTTCCATAGTGAGCAGTGAAGCCTGTGTCTAACGCTACCGTTGTCAAGAACGCATTCGTTGTATTAAGAACTCGTTCGTTGCCGCCGCATTAATTGACCTTCCGTAACGTAATATAATCGATATAAATTTCATATGCCAATCAAGTGTTTTGAAGTTTGTTAATAATAACTGGTCAATGAGACAATGTTTCAGATATATGACAAAGACACGAATTATAAACTTTTTTTATATGTATGAAACATTGATACCAAGCAGATAGTTTGAAAGTTTGTCATTATTTAACTAGTAATTTATCTATCTATCCAATTTCAGAGGTCACAAAAAATCTTTCAATTTGCTTATGAAAATGTATCTATAATATTTGGTGACGCCGTTAAAGTCTTTCTCTGAGGTATTTATGGCCTTTATTCTATCACTTCGAAAAAACCCAATATTAATGAAGTCTGATATTAACGCTGCGTACGATACGATCAATTGCATTAAAAACTTCGTTAGTATCTATTCTACGCTACTCATACTACCATCAGGTAGGTCTTCTGCACTATTGTCATTTACAGTAAGAAAATGATCATAACCACATCATCTGTCTATTCATAAACCTTTGTGCATCCATTGTTGGGCATAGGCTTCCCTTAACTTGCGCCTATCTGACCTGAATCTGGAGCGGTATTCTTGAGGTCATCAGATCACTTGGTTAGGAATTAGGAAGCATGCTATGCTCTTTTTTCCAAGAAAGGTCTCCACTCGAGGGCTTCGTGACCACACAAAAGGATGAACAAAAGTCAACACAAAGTATTATTATGTCCGACATTATTACCAAATTATCCTACCATGTTAATATGTACAATTATACTTCGTGCTTCGTCCTCGAGATTAGTAACCTGAAATAGAAACTTATTAACACACATATGTAGTAACGCATAGCGATCACCACTCTTTGCACTACGTTGAGAAAAAAAGGAGGGTAGAAACATTATAATTTTATAAATGTTACTGATATTGGGGGTAGGCAGACTACCTCCCCCACTTTACCTGCTACCTGTCGTCGTCTCGGAGCCTCATTCGCATTTTAGTGCTTCACCACTCAACACAGTTCCAACCGACGTGGAACGTATTTTTATTTCGTTTTATTATAATAGTTTTTTCTTGTATTGAAACCAAGTACACCTTTTGTTTAGTGATATTTAGTGATTAAAAGTAGTTAGAATGTTAAAACATAAAAATTCTGAAGTGGAAGAGTTACAAATATAAAGAAACCGCGAAGTCGCCGACGCATACACGTGATTGAGGATTCATCTTCATCATCAGATGAAGCATTCAGGATCTATCATCCTGCCTTCAGCGAATAACCTTCAGGTAACACGTGTTCTTTTTACGGTGCCTTGCATTATAACAAGAATAGCTGCTTATTCTAAATGCACTCTGAGCAGTTTCTGGGACTGTCTCGCCGCATTTGTGACAGTTGGTTTGCGTTCTTTTCATTGGGAACTGAATCTTACCGACTATAAGCAAGCGTAATGAACTCATACCAATAACTGAGCAGTCTTCGGGACTGTCTCGCCATTGGTGAAATAGTTTTCGTATAATTTTACAAAAACAAATCTTAACATGGCTTCATGTATTACGCAGCTACTGAGCTTCCTTATTATGTGCTTACGCAGCTCATGTCTTTCAGACGGAGGAATTTTTGATTTTAAGAACAAGGATAGCTGCTTATTCTAAATGCACTCTGAGCAGTTTCTGGGACTGTCTCGCCGCATTTGTGACAGTTGGTTTGCATTCTTTTCATTGGGAACTGAATCTTACCGACTATAAGCAAGGGTAACAAACTCATACCAATAACTGAGCAGTTTTTGGAACTGTCTCGCCATTGGTGAAATAGTTTTCGTATAATTTTACAAAAACAAATCTTAACATGGCTTCATGTATTACGCAGCTACTGAGCTTCCTTATTATGTGCTTACGCAGCTCACGTCTTTCAGACGGAGGAATTTTTGATTGTAAGAACAAGGATAGCTGCTTATTCTAAATGCACTCTGAGCAGTTTCTGGGACTGTCTCGCCGCATTTGTGACAGTTGGTTTGCGTTCTTTTCATTGGGAACCGAATCTTACCGACTATAAGCAAGCGTAACAAACTCATACCAATAACTGAGCAGTTTTTGGAACTGTCTCGCCATTGGTGAAATAGTTTTCGTATAAATTTTACAAAAACAAATCTTAACATGGCTTCATGTAATACACAGCTACTAAGCTTCCTTATTATGTGCTTACGCAGCTCATGTCTTTCAGACGGAGGAATTTTTGATTTTAAGAACAAGGATAGCTGCTTATTCTAAATGCACTCTGAGCAGTTTCTGGGACTGTCTCGCCGCATTTGTGACAGTTGGTTTGCGTTCTTTTCGTTGGGAACTGAATCTTACCGACTATAAGCAAGCGTAATAAACTCATACCAATAACTGAGCAGTTTTTGGAACTGTCTCGCCATTGGTGAAATAGTTTTCGTATAATTTTACAAAAACAAATCTTAACATGGCTTCATGTATTACGCAGCTACTTAGCTTCCTTATTATGTGCTTACGCAGCTCAGGTCTTTCAGACGGAGGAGTTTTTTGATTTTAAGGAGCGCCCACTGTTGCCAGAGCCTGTTGAACCCAGACAGCCACCCAGCTTATCGAAGCCCTCGCAACATCCGTACAGGACAACCCGCCGCCAGTAGACGAGGTAAAATATGCTGGTCAACTATCGTTGTATTACAAGCAATGGGCACTCCTAACATCCGATCGTAAAATTCGAGACTGGATAAAGGGGTATAAACTCGAATTTTTTGCGTCCTGTGGTACAATATCAAGTCCCTTCTCCACCTAAACTTACAAGTAAAGAATGTCTACTTGTAGAGCAAGCTGTACATAATTTAACCGGTACTGGGGCAATTTCACAATGCCTTCCATGCGAAGGACAATTCATATCGAGTTCCTTTTTACGTCCAAAGCAAAACGGCAAGATGCGATTCATATTAAATTTAAAACCGTTAAACAAGTTTATCCATACGAATCATTGTAAGCAAGAAGACTTAAGGACGGTGTATTATTCCTAGTTAGGGCTAATCTTGGGATATTAACATAGAGGCATATTTATCTTCCAATCATTTATTAATAGAATGACAACGTCAGTTCCTACATACTTCCTTATCGAATGGCCATTCTTCTCAGTGGCCATACCGCATACATCACAGACGGCTGTAAAGATAATTACAAAAAATTATCATATGGCTATTTTAGAGCTTAAAGATGCCTATTTATTTATAACAATTCATCCTGATTTTAGAAAATATTTGCGGTTCATATGGGACAACAAAATTTACGAATTCAATGCTCTGCCTTTTGGACTAAATACAGCCCCGTACGTATTTACTAAGATAATGAAACCAGTCGTTAAACTCCTCAGGGCTGCAGGATACTTGTCAACGATTTATCTTGATGATTTACTTTTAATTGGACGTTCTTATCAAGAATGTGATGGTAATATTAACATCACGAAAAAGCTACTCAGTTCTCTAGGTTTCATCATTAATAAGCAAAAGAGCAATCTTATACCATCTACCGTTTGTAAATTTCTCGGTTTTATTATTGACTCACAGAAAATGCGAGTTTCTCTACCGCATGACAAGAAAATACAAGTTAAGTCTGAAATTAAGAATTTTATTAAAACGAAACGTACTAAGTTTCTTGGCTCGAGCGGCAAAGATAAATATGCTATTGAAATATACTCTGACGCCTCAACGACGGGATGGGGAGCGTCATGCAATGGGGAAACGGCTAGCGGTCAATGGTCCACAAGCGAGCAGGGCTACCACATCAACTATCTTGAACATTTAGCAGCATTTTTAAGTTTAAAATTTTTTGCAAAACAACTTATAAACTGTCAAATACTGCTTAGAATAGATAATTCAACAGCTATTTCATATATCAACCGCATGGGTGGTATCGAATTTCCCCATCTCACTCAAGTAATTAAAGATATCTCTGGCAATGGTGTGAGCAAAGACAATTATTCATTTTCGCATCGTACATCAGATCTGTGGACAACAAAATTGCAAACGCGGAATCTAGAAAAGTACATCCAAATATCGAATGGGAATTATCAAATTCTACCTACGAAACCATAATTTCAAAACTTGGTAAACCTCACATAGACTTGTTTGCAAGCCGAATTAATCGTAAATGTGAAAAATTTATAATATATCTTTGCACAGGGACCCCGATGCCTTTGCTATTTATGTATTTACTATTAACTGGATTAATTATTTTTTCTACACCTTTCCCCCATTTTCAAGGATATTAAAGTCGCCCAAAAAATTATTAACGATGTAGCTGATGGGATCATGAGAGTCCCGCTGTGGCCCAGTCAACCATGGTACCCTATTTTTACAAGTCTTCTTAAGTCAGACATAATATACCTCAAAGCCAACGAAAGTTTAATTTCTTGTACCTAATTCCAGAGAGTCCCGACGGATACAATCAAACCTTATCCTGGCGGCCGGGAGGTTGTCAGGTCGGCCTTAATGCTGCGAGGCGCACCGCCTTCCTCTGTAGAAATTATGCTATCCTCCATTTCAACAAAACAGTATAGCGCTTATCAAAAAAAAAAAATGGCATAATTTCTGTGTAAAAAATTCAACGAATCTTTATAATGCTAGTATACCAAAAGTTTTAGAATTCTTAACTGGTGGTAGTCAATTTGGCTCCCTTAATAGTTGTAAAGCCACATTGTACTAGGGCATGATATCATCGATAACGATAATATTCAAAGATTTTTCAAAGGGGTATATCGACTTCGACCACCGAATCCAAAGTACAATATTACTAGGGATACAAATTGCGTATTAAATTTCTTAAAAGCACAATACCCTAATGAAAACATTTCTCTCGAACAACTATCAAAGAAATGCTCTACTTTGATTGCTTTAACTACCGCGCATAGGGTACACACCTTATCACAAATAAACATAAATAATATAGAGGTATTACAGACGCAGGTTGTTATTAAAATTCCCGAACTGATCAAAACTTCTCGTGTAGGATCTAAACAGCCTATATTATTTTTACCGTTTTTTCGTGAAAAACCAGAAATATGCCCCGCGAACACTTTAGTCTATTATCTATTATATAAATAAAACTGCAGCAATACGTAGATCTGATTCTTTATTTATAAGCTATAAAAAACCTTATAAACCAGTAGCTTCCCAAACATTAAGTCGCTGGATCAAAGGAACCCTAAAGGACAGTGGAGTCGACGTATCAATATTTTCCGCGCACAGCACCAAACATGCGTCCACATCACGCGCATATTCGCGAGGAGTCAACGTTGACCTTATCCGCAACACCGCCGGCTGGAGCGGAAGCTCTAATACTTTCGCCAAGTCCTACCACCGAACCATCATCGACACAAATGAAGTGTCTATAGCGAGTGTAATTATAAATTAAATTATAAAATTTAAATTAACCAAGTTTTTCAAATTGTAAAAATTGTAAGTGTTAGTTTTGTATCTGGGTATACATATGCTCATATTACCTATTTCTGATTGTTTCCCTAATCTTATTACGCTAAATGGACAATTGATTATGAGTGGTTCGCCTTTTTGATTAATCCCCTTCTTGAAACCTTGCAACACTCTCAAGGTCTACATATGTGTGTTAATAAGTTTCTATTTCAGGTTACTAATCTCGAGGACGAAGCACGAAGTATAATTATTGATTAAACGAACTTACCAAGTGAAGTTCTATCATAATTATACGAGTGCTTCGTCCGAAGAGATTAGTAACACCCGCCCACCCTACCCCTATTGGTATGGGTTGCAGGTTTCATAAGGGACTCCAAACCAATGAGGCTCCGAGACGACGACAGGTAGCAGGTAAAGTGGGGGAGGTAGTCTGCCTACCCCCAATATCAGTAACATTTATAAAATTATAATGTTTCTACCCTCCTTTTTTTCTCAACGTAGTGCAAAGAGTGGTGATCGCTATGCGTTACTACATATGTGTGTTAATAAGTTTCTATTTCAGGTTACTAATCTCTTCGGACGAAGCACTCGTATAATTATGATAGAACTTCACTTGGTAAGTTCGTTTAATCAATAACTGTGTATGACTCATGTATGTATGTATCACCGTTCATGAAATAATTAAAACAAAAGGAAATTCCAAGAATGATTTGAGTGATGCTCAACTATGTAAATTCATTTCGCATTTGACGATTAAAAGTCCATTCACACGAACTGTAATAACATTACAATTATCCATAACGATAAAATGAACGGACGTTAAGTATGAAAGGCCATAACTTTAAACTGCTTACGTCGGTTGCTTTGTTGAATTGAATCGGATAAATTTTTGTAGCTACAGCATTGTGTTATTTATTGTTATGCTTCTGGTAAGACCTGAGGAAAGGTTTATTACGTACAATAGAATTTACGCCTAAAAGCATTCTTTACAAATCAACCCCTTCTGGCGAAAATTTGTGACAAGTGACACTGTAAAAAGCGTGAGAGCATACCTACGGAAAAATGATACAAAAAATATGATTAATAAAAGATATTATAAAGAGTGTGGATAGTGATAAGAAAAAAAATAATAAATATTGAAAATATTTTAAGATACAAAAAATTGTTAAAGAAGGAGCATTAGCGTTCTAAGGGTTAAAAATCAACTGACTTTCGATAGAACAGGACAATGACAAAGAGTAAAAAGTACCAATTGAATGTCTCACACAGACTCTTACTTATTCAAGAAGGGGGACTCATTCAGACTAAGATTGGAATTCATCATAATGTACGTCGGTACGTGTGAATGAGCAATAAGTTTTTTCACTGCCAATACAAGATTTAGATGTTGTTATCTCATAAAAGGCTCATAAAACTGACATTACTTCACTAATGTTCTACTCGCATTAGTGTCGCATTAAAATTACGAAATGATGTAACCCTAGCGGCCATATGCGTTAGTTTGGTCCGACGAAAGAGTTTTACTTTGTCAAAGCTTTTAAAATCGGTTCCCGTTCAAACAGGCTTTTTAGAACAAAATATAATATATGTGGTTGTAAACCGTTTCGCAGTCGACATCAAAACGAAATCGTAAAAATGAAAACTAAACGAATTGTTATAAAAACTTGACAGTTGTAGTTGATATAATTTTAACGTCCATTAAGACGAATTAATTTTGTCGTTAATGGGTCATTGAAAATAGACCACTTGTTACAATTTAATTTATAGCCTCGGATTATGACGTTACAAGTGATTTTCCTCTGCTCGAATCTGGAGTAGGTACTTTTGGAATGAGGTTAAATTGATAGGTCATCAGGATAGCCTAGTATGGGCAAGCGAATTTCAATTGATTTGGTATACATTTTCGAGAAGTATAATAAAAGTGCCTGCGTATAAGAGAAATATCTACAGGTCTCTTTGCCATGTTTTACAATATTATCTCCGGACATTATTGACTTTTATTTTTGACATTGCGTTATTTTGATAATAATGCGACTTCCATCGAGTTTCAGTCAAATCTTTCAAGAACTACTCTACCTCTGATAGACCTCATCAATAAGGCCGCTATCCCACTGACGTTTTACGAACGTTGGCGTTCGTCCAACGTCAACGCTGCGCAGACGCGACGTTGCCGTCACAAGTCTCTAGTGGCAAGCGTTGACATTACGATTCCGCAACGTTAACGTCGCGTCAACGCAGCGTTAGTGTTGCGTTTTTTTAGGAACAGGTACTGAGCGCGACGTTAACGTTGCGTTTAGTTTTAGTGCAACGTTAACGTCGCGTCTGCGCAGCGTCGACGCTACGCAGACGTTGGACGAATGCCAACGCTCGTAAAACGTCAGTGGGATAACGGCTTAACAGTATCGAATCGTACATACAATAAGAAAACGTACATAGTGTTACGAGTATAAAGCGAATAGTTACAGCTTTATTGCTTTATTGAACTCCGTACATAGTATTGGTTATGCTGGCATCGTGTAATTTGTCAATTAGCCGAGGCTATAAACGGGCGGCGTTAATCACCAGCGGGTATAATCTAATTAATATCTCTAAATCCCAATGGCTTCCGTATCGGATATTCTACGAGTACATCTATCTAACAAAATTGTATGGGAAGGATAAGTGTTTTAATTTGAAATTAGATTTTTTAAAACGAAATAACCTTTTCCGGGTCTCAAAGTATCGATTTAGCTAATATTACTAGCTTCCGCCCGCAGGCTTCGCCCGTGTGGAATTCGTTTAAACTTCGCCCCCTTCGGGGTGGAATTTCCAAAAATCCTCTCTTAGTGCTCCCCTAAACTCCCCAAGGAACATATTCAGCTTCTTCCGTTCAGTAGTTTCGGCTGTGCGTTGTCTATTAGTCAGTCACTCAGTAACACAAGAGTTTTATGTATATAGATTAGTATGGGTTAGAGTGCTTAATTAAGTACGTACATAAGTACGAAAGTTGTATCTAAGTGCCCCTGTTTCACTTCGGAAAACCTTGGCCTCGTACTTGAAAAAATATTTAATTAATTAAATAAACTATTTATTAACATTACACCTTGCTTACACAGTATTAGTTACGCACCCAACCCGGATTATAATAAGCGAATGAACAGTGCAATCGATTTCGACGTCAAATTCGATCATAGATCATCGCTTCTAAAATATAATTTAAACAGAAAACCATAAAAATATAACTAGCTAAGCTTACTTCAGGTCGTAGTTGCCTACTGCCTACCAAAAACATATTTTATTATCTAAATATTTCTTTTAGTATTAAATAAAAAACGGTTTCGAGGTGACTGCAAACAAACAGAATATGGACAAGCAGTAGTGCAGTAGTAAAAAGTTTTTTGCTATAATCCATAGCATTAATAATTTTTAGCATTTTAACAGCTTTACTTAAATATCTTCCAGTACAGTAATTGTACGAATAAGCCTTTATTTTATTTATTCACGTGGTAACATAAGAGCGCTCGTAATTCAATAATACATATTACAGTTACCATTTCAATTGTTGTGATTCCAACTATTGTGATACTACAACGTAATAATAAAATCAATTTTTCTAACTTGTAAATGTTTATAAAAAATAGTCTCACTCACAACTTTAACCTTGCCTTTAATGACCTTTTACAGTCATAGCCCCACACTAGGATTCTCTGTATCGAAGGTACTATGGATACCGCACAATGACTGAAAATAAGTGAAGCGAAAATTTTAAAATGTCATCACTACGACAGGGAATTAAATTGTGAGGTTACCAGTGTCCAGCTTTTATTCAGATTTCAGTGTCGTTGGGAATCGAACCCAGGTCACATTTACTTACAACTTGTTCTCTAATCAACTTACCACATTAATTATTTTAATGATTCAAAAAATTAGGTTCAATTAGCATTCATCTCTGATTTACTTGGGTTTGTTTGACTTTTCAAAGCAAATATCTGCTAGGTACACCTTGTGACTCTGGTTTGATATACCATTATTTGTTAAGTAAACTTACACATTAAATATAAGGAACACAAACTAAAATTATACGTAGGTATATGTAACGAAGACCGAGTTTCTTATTTACTGTTAAATTTATCTTCCCTGTGATTTGCTTAATAATGCAAATGTCTCTTTATATATTTCTGTCGTGGCCACGTAGATTTGCTCACTTAATGAAATGATCGATCATATCATGAAATGGTCACATTTCATGAAATGGTCAACTCAGTTTGGCCAGATCGTAAAATCGTCTACACGTTTCACGATTTGGTCATCTACGTTTGGCCGAATCGTAAAAATGCGGAATATAGGGCATCATTTCAAACCATGACGTCTCCGGCGCTGTGGAAGGTGCAGCCCCTTCGCCCTTGCGTAACAAAGCACAGACACCCACGTTTTGTTACAGCGGGCGGGGGCTGCCCTCCCTCCGTGCCTCCGGGTTCTATAAAACACTCTAGGGCATACAAGACTACGTGGAGTAGGGTTAGGCTAATTCCGTTCTGTAACCAATTCGACCTACCTACACCTTGAAGAATTTGACTAAGCAGTAATGGAAATGAGTATTCATTGTTTTATATCCAAAATCGACTCAATTTTTATGCTTCCGTTCAATGTTAACAATTGACGTGCATTGTCTTCTGCAATTCACAATTTTTGTTGCTACCCTTTTACTCGTACTCTAGGCCAAATTGACAAGAGAAACAACACTTTCGCCAGCGGCCGCCATCTTCACACATAAACAAGCGCTTGCAGCATCTCTACCGGTAATTAATGTGTGGTAATTAAACTACATGTGGCCATTTGAACATTTCATGAAATGCGACCATTTCATGAAATTATCGATCATTTCATGAGGTGGGCAAATCTACGATAAGGCCACGAAACTGGTCTCCATATTCCCTGATATCAATCATAACGAAAAGTAGCAATTGTTACGGCTACATTTGTGTATTAAAGATTACCTAATTAACGCGATAATGTGGTGAATTAAGAAGAACTTGTCAAAATTCCAATTTACGCTATTTCCTTGTATTAGGAATCTATTGTTGAATAGATTCGTATAATATGAGTATAAAACCCTTTACCCGTTATTAAGGCTTTATCTTTATCAATTTTCAAATATTACATTAAACTTAGAGTGATCGATAGATTGAGAACCGCCTATTTTGAAGTCGGTTAAAAAACTATTTTATATGGAAAGTTTCCTAGCAAAATGCTGATATAATGAATGAATTTTAGTGAATATTTAAATATTAATTCATGCATATTAAACAGAAACAAGAGCTTCGATGTAATTGATTTCCATCCCAGTGAAGTAAGAAAATTTATCAATGTTTAAAGGTATTTTAGACTTATTGAACATGAATAACAAGATGTTTAAGTACACTGTTTTTGTAAAAGGAAATTGAAAGAAAGTAAGCCCAGTTCGTGTACAGTCAACACAGACTGAAATACAAACACAGCTGATAATAAATCTGCCTTGAAATATATTTAAGTGTCAATATAGTAGTATTATATTTAAATGTAACACACGTGTATTTGTAACAAAACCTATGTATACGGCTCATTTGTGCGACGAAATTAATTATTACAGTATTGAATCTGTTTACAGAGACTTGCATAAGAATGAGGAGATATTTGAAGATATTAAAAAAGAATTTGTGACTGTTCTTTATAATTCTGTTTTGTCGTAATTATTGAAGGTTTTTAAAATGGAAGCTTTGAATATTTTCCAAATGTTTAAAAAGCTGACGGGTTCTGTTTCAATAATTACTAAAATTTGATAATACCTTACGTTACGTTTAAATCGTGTTACTTACTTGAGACGTTGATCGTACAATTACTTCATAGAAAGTAAAAGATTCATTAAAGTCATTTACGTTAAAATGATAACGTCAATTTCTCTGAGACAAACTATTAGTTTGTACTGAAAGGAGCAATTGAGTCGATTAACTTGTATCACGTCGTCCTGTCCATATTGTCATATTTGTACACCAGCTGAATTGTATAACGTTATTACATGACATAATTACAATAACAAAGACAATATATACCATTACAATCATTAATTACATTACATTACATTTTTTTTTATAAATGTAAATTTTCTTTCGACCGTTTTAGCGACCGAAGTAGGTAATCCATACTAATATTATAAAAATGTGAAAGTGTGTTTGTTTGTTTGTTTGTTTGTGACTCTTTCACGTCGCAACATATCTATTTTATGGTATGGTTTATGTGTGTGGGGATAGCTAGGAGGGTGGAGAGTGACGTAGGCTACTTTTTTCCGCGGAAAAACATCTCATTCCCATGGGAAGATCGATGTTTTGTTAGTTGCTAGATATTTAGTTCCGGATGTTGTTAATAGATGGCGTTAGTGAAATTCATTTGCAAGTTCTGAATCGCGCTATCAAGTACTACATGTAATTTACTTGTCATAGGCAAATGTTATATCTGATGTTCCAGTATATCATATACCTACTGTTTAGCCGAGATTCCTACGGGAGCGGGACCTACGTGGCTGTTACCAACGGGTCCCGAAGCGAAGCGCGGGCGGTTCTCTAGTAGTTAATTAAATCAAGTTAAATTTTCAAGTGTCATAAATTAGGTGTTTTTGAAGGCTTGGATTTCAGATATTCCAATCAGGACATTGTCACAGACATTGTATATCGCTTAACTACGAGCACACAAAGGTGGGATAATGATAAATATGGATTATTATTACACTTTGTAGGTGTTTGTGTAGAATATTGTAGTAGCACAATCTTAGTGCAAGGAATCTATCGCATCAGAATATGCAAATCTGTAATTCCCGAGGAACATGCTAGCTATATCGATATCGGTTGAAATTAATGTTAAACTTTCGAGCTCGTTACTATTATACCTACAGTAATCTTACCATTGGGAACGATTGTATTGAACTGAAAATGACTACAAGCTTAGGCTCTAGAAGGTGCATGTACAGTTTAAATAATTTTAGATCTTTGGCCGTTACACCTACTACACGTCGGTAATCTCCTGCAAGTTGCAAGAGCCGAGTAGTATACTATCGTATTTATGACTTACTTACCATTCATAGGACTTGAGCTAAGAATTAAAGACATGATAAACAATAGATTTATAATGAATGCATGATAAGTAAATTCAACGTAATGATAAAAGTGTCATTGATTAAAGAACATGAATAAAAAAATAGAAGATCCGAACCAACGATAACATTAAGTAAATTAAAATTAGTAAATACTCATGTATAAATTCTTTGAAACTAAAGATATAACATCAAAATACCTGAGCTTTGGTACTATAAATTACCTTAAAACGATAACCACATTATTGCAAATTTGCACACTAAGTTAAAACTAAAAACAACATTACGCACAAATCATCTTATAATGTTCTAGCAGTAAGAATTATAGGTCAATATAAACTACATATTATAACCGTCCGTGAAGCAAATCATTCTACAATAATAATAAATCCCACGGCACAGGAGGTCCAATCATCCGATAAAAAGGATTAGACATAGCCATATCAAGAACAGTAGATTAAATTATCGTAATATTCAGTGAAAGAAAGTGAAGCGGTTTTAATTAAGCCACTTTTTGATAATAAAGATGAAATTGGATACTTATTTAATTAAGTTTACCACGTTTAAATGAGACATACTAACAATCATATAAAATGAATACCACGAAATTGATGCTATAAATTCTTGATCGAATCAATTGACGAGAACTATTAGAGTGTCCAATGATGTAATTGATGTAATATTAAATTTAGGTTTTATTAATGCTATTCTAAATATAGCCAGTTAAGAAGAAATTGTGAAATTAGTACGGGAGGACAACTCACGCGTAGCGTGACATGCCATTAATTTAGTGTCATAATATTTTTTCTGTGCACATTATGAAGCTTTTCAACTAAATTCCAAATTGTCTTTATTATGCAAGCTGATTTAATATTCTATTACATTGTATTACGTTTCTATTTGCTAACTCAATTGTTTATGAATTCATAACATGGCCCAATTTTAGTAACTTGCAAGCGATTCCATAAGCATCACTTTTATATGTATATATAATAACCTGGTGTCCTCACAGAGTAATCAGTTGAGAGTGAGATATTACGACACAAATTTTGTCTTTAAGGTTTTTTGTCAAAAATCATTCGTAACTTTCATCTCGATTTCATTAAAACAGTCAGTTTTTGTTATATAAAAGTAATTTTGCTTTAGGTAATGTCGTAATTATACATTGTTCTTTCTGGTTTCTTGTTTCTTGCTTACCGTTTAAATCCCTCGGACTATTACTGCTTGTTTTACTTTGCATTTCTTTATCATTAGCATTTTTTTCATCTTATTCTATAGAGGCGTTGTTTTGTATTGTATAATACCCAGCAATCTCATTGCCAACATCAGTGCATGCAAGATAGATAGGAGCATCTGTTAAGCGCTCGTTTTACTCGGTCGCTATAATTATGAAAACGTCTAAGCGGGTTTCCTCGCATTCTACGACATCCATGAAATGACATGTTAATTTCTGACATGTTAATTCACGTTCCTCGCGATTCAACGCCATGTGGGATACGCATATCGAATAAAGCGTAGCATTTAAAAGGGCTTGATTTTAAATACTGCAGTGTTGGGCAGTTAGGCGACGCATCATGGTTTTAAAGCGCATAAACATGTAGACACTTGACAGTATTATTTTAAATCGCAGATATTTCTAAGCCAGCCTTACTCAAGCTTTTCTTTACTTCCAGATTTATAATGGCGGTAAATAATAAAAGGTCTATGAATTAGACCGAGAGTCACAACAGATTATGTGATTAATAATTAAAATACAAAGCTGTAAAAATACTATTTTAAGTACACAAAGAATCAATTAATGAGATCGAGCTGTGTTTATATCTGAAGAGTCGTGTTCTTCAGTAGACCACTTGAGAACCAAAAAACAGTTTTCTATTAAAGTACTTTTCTGCATTATTAGAAAATATTTCATTACCATAACTCACAAAAATATAATAAACCAAATCATATCATAAGAAATAATGTAAAAAAATTTAGGTACAGTGCGCCCAACTTATCTCTGAAATGGCAAAAATTGGAACTAACGAAAAGTCATTCATAAGTACGTTGTGGTCATTCATCTGTCAGTTACAAGTGTGCAATGATTGGTCAAATGAATGTCAAATGCGTCCGACAGCGCCTTTTTCGTTTCAATCTTAAGTTGGGTTTACTATAAACGTATTTGTAGTCTTCTTGACAGGCACTAAACTTCAAAATTCGACGTAATCTCTCCTGCCCTCATTTCTATAAATTTACGCCGATAGATTGATGAGTTTTGTTCCTTTATGGAGCTGCATAATAAAGGTCGGCGGGCCAAATGTAGCCCGCAGGCTGCAGATTGAGTATAGCTCATCTAAACTAATATAAAAACGTAATAGGGCCGAAATAAGCCCGAAGGCACGGTTTACATATTTTTTTGATTTTTTGGCCTGAACATATCCAGTAATCCTTCGATGTAATCCGCATATGTTCAACTGTTGTTCTATTTGGGGCCAGTCAGTACTCCGTGTATTAAATTGTTTAAGTAGCAATAAAACCAACCAAAATTTTGTCTACAGGTAGTGGGCCGTGAAGGCGTCCTCGCTTCGACTGCGACACGTGAAGTCCACTGCGGCAGACGCCTTGTATCCGGACTGTTCTCCCGACCCCGACTCCCCCTCGGCTACTCCTATGTGACTACCGTTCCACGGGGCGCCTGTCGCCTCAATGTCTCCGAGATTGTCTCCAGTGAGAACTATATAGGTCAGTATGTAAGTGGCTTCACAGTCCACGCGGAATAGTCGAACGTTCGATTTGCCGCTAAGTTTAAACTAATCAAAGACGTATAATGTAGACAGATGTGTAAATAAACATACAACACACAGGCTGAAATTATTGACGAATCAAACAAAGTTAAAACTATAGGTAAAGGTACTGAAAAATGACAAAAAGTGGAAGGAAAGTGGAATCATAAAGCGAGGACTAGGAAAAGCGAAAAACGAAAATTAACAAGTTTTTTTAAGTACCAAGTACAAGATTCGTATGCAGACACCACTGATAACTGAAGTGCAAAGATCGCGGAACAAAATTACAGTAGGTTTACACGTATTATTGCATATTGCTCAAGCCTCTTTATCTATAACAATAATCTCCCGCTTACTGCCTATTTGGATGTAAATGATATCGACCCATTCACACAAACATAATAATATACCTCGTGCAAAACGAAATGTTCACAGCGCGTTTACGAGATTCCTAACTATAATAACAGTAATTTATAAGCGAAAATGATAAATACGAAACATAATACAAATTAGGGAAAGTGTTATTATGAGCACTATTTCAAATATTGAATACAATGATTGGCAACTAACTATCCATGTGCCTAATATTTCTAAGGATCTTCAAGGCCGTGAATATAGCTTTTTGATTAGAATGCGACATCCTAATAAGACTTGATTTTTCAAATGATTCGGTACACAAATACTAGGTCACGCACGATCTTAATAGAGAGATGAAGTGCGCGCTGGTGCAAAGATCGATGTCGAATCGATTAATTGGAATTGCACACGCGGTTTGCCGAACATCTCTTCAATAAAGGCGCCTACGCCGCAAATTGTGAGATAAATGGAGATAGCCGCCTGCACAATTGGTGGCTAATTATTTGCATGACGTACGCCGAAACACTTTGTAGCAGCGAGCAATTTGTCGGGGCAAAGCAAATGTAGGCGTCTATTTGGCATCTTTTAAACTTTTCTTGTTTTTTAGCACTACGAGTGACGAATGGCTCGTATATCGTAAATGGGGAGTTTGCTGTGAGCGCACCAGGAAGTTATGAAGCGGCGGGCGCTAGATTTGTTTACTCACGCACAGCTGGTCTTGATAGCATATTCGCCATGGGACCTATACAGCATCCGATCGATATCATGGTGAATATTACTGGCAATATTCCATACCCAAACATTATTTTGCGCAAATTTGTAACCTATAAATTATTTCCAGGTCCTGTATACGCAACCAAATCCGAACATCAAGTACGAATATCTAACTGATTCATTACCAGATGAAACCAGTAACGATATTCCACCTGCAAACAATATCGTCGAACATCATCCATTGCAACGGCATCATCGACATCACATGGCAGAATCTCATACTAGAGCTCTTGATAATTCAAAATCTGAACCTTCACTGTCAAAGCAGCCTGAATTCAATTCAATGGAAAATCAATTCCAATACGATAGCAACGTTATTGGGAATAGGAAGTTTGTATGGAAGATTCTGGCCTTTACGCAATGTTCGAGAACTTGCGGGGGTGGGCTTCAGATAGGTAAATATAAGTGTGTTGAAGTTGGCCATAAAGAGGATAAGGAAGTGTCTCCTGCGCATTGCAGTGGAACACCCCCTCCTTCCAGACGTCGAAGATGTGGAACATCTCCATGTCCTCCGAGATGGAGAGCCACCGCTTGGGGACCATGTCCAGTGTGTGGTCCTGCTCACAGAACTAGAATTGTAGGCTGTGTTCAAGATCATGCTCGTGGAATCACGAAGGTAAGCAAAAAATCCACTCTAGTTGTATATTACTTAACCTTTTACTTGCTGTCTTACTGCAATTTCCTACGACATTCATTATTGTAATTGGCTGAATCTCTTACTTATTTATACTTACTCTTCTTTGATAAATAATAGATTCTTGAAGCTATAAATCTGTTTCAAAACTATAAAATATGTGTATCTACCTCATTGCACAAAAATGCAGTGTCCATTAATTTATACCGCCGCCACCGTAAATCTTTTGGATGATAAATTTATTCTCATATATGAATAATGTGCCCATTTGTTCATTTCTGATTCTCATTATTTTAAGAGTTCAAACATTGTGACAGGTTGTCCCTGAACTGTCGTTCTTCGAATTTGGAATATTTTCAGATAAGCGATCAAAAGTGTCCCCTACCGATGCCATCAAGCAAGGAGCTCTGTGATATTCCAAACTGTGACGGCAGTGCTGTCACGGTTAACTTGCCACGTCTTGACACGAGACGGCAAGTGCGTCCAAAGGACCGTACTGACACTTTCCGTGAAGGGCCAGTTATTTCTGTCGCTGCCAACGCAACGGATAATGAGTTAAGTCCAATACCGGAACCGGCGTACAGATTCAGTGCTGCCGGAGGATGGCTTTATACTGAATGGTCTGAGGTGAGATAATTGTTTTTATTTGGACTTTGCCTGAGCGGCAATGTCTCCCGATTTATTGGTCGATGTCCTTTAAGTTTTTGTCCAAAACAACATGAATACTATAAATGCAAATGATAAGAATAAGAACTAACCCTTACCAAGGGAAAGTAAACTGATTTTGATTTTATTAAGATACTTTTATTGATAGTTATCTGTCCGACTTTGCAAAACATGATTTGTATTATCTAACTTGCTGAAATAACTGAAATTATTTACTGTTCTTCCAACACTTTTTTAACTTATACAACAATCAAGTTTCCCTAGACAAACAATAAATCCATTCTGACTGAGAACCCCAAAACTAACCCCAAAACAAATTTCGTAGTGCGTCGGCTGGTGCGTTGGCGGTGGCGTGCAGTCTCGCAGGGTGCGGTGTGCCGAGCCGAGCGGGTGCACGCAGCAACGAGCGCCGCACGCGTCCCAGACTTGCAGGCCGCGGAGACAGTGTGATGATGCCCAGTGGTTTACTGGTAAGGTTATGCTTAAAAGATTAATAAACATTCATGTCCAGACAACTGAGTAGATTTAGCTTGTTTTCTTTGTTTCAAAATATAATAAATAAAATAATTAAAGAAAAGGAATAAATACCACAAACATGTAAATGTAGTTTTCTAAATATTTTCGTTTGTGTAATGCTAGGACTTTATTGTTGAAAAGATTAGGTGCCTACTTGAAACTTGAAAAATATGCAAAATGGCTCGGTTTCTGCATTAGAGGAACTGTAACAATAAAATTTTATTAATAATCAAATTTTTATACATAACCACATCTAAAAACTAAGCATTGGTAATAGCTTTAGTATCATTATTATAAGAAACGGTAATTAAGTATTACACTGAGGTGGCTCCTCTGCTGATTCGTCAACCATATTTTTCATGTCAGTCACCAAAACTAGCAGTTGCATTTATTATATTATTTTTTTTTT
Organism: Hesperia comma; assembly: GCA_905404135.1. NCBI lineage: Eukaryota > Metazoa > Arthropoda > Insecta > Lepidoptera > Hesperiidae > Hesperia > Hesperia comma. The sequence goes on from FR990031.1 coordinate 6,950,274, forward strand.
GTTTTACTTCACTAGGTGAATGGTCTCCATGTTCAGCGGCATGCGGAGGTCGTCAGATCCGCGGTGTGGTCTGCATAGGGGACAATGGAAGGAGATTAAGAGAAGCCACCTGTCATGGTCCCAAGCCTGAATCAGAGAGGGACTGCGGAGGACAGTGCGCGCCTTCTTGGTACCTTAGCGACTGGGGAGAGGTGAGTTATCTGATAATTTAAGGACAAGATAATTTATGGAGTAGAGTCTACACTATGCTATCTACATAGCATAAACGAATTTCGAAGATATCAATGAAGAGGGAGTGGTATAAAGGGCAAACAATTACCATGACGTAAATTGCTACTTAAAGGGAAGGCAAGTGAGTGATAAAATATGACATTATGTGGGGAAAGGAGTAATAAGTTTCATAAAGTAGGTAGGTAAGTACTCATAAAGTCTTTACTATGGAACATGATTTTTAACACACAAGTACGTATAAATAATTGTCTTAATATAAAAATACACAATACAGTTTACATAGGAAACGAACAGAAAAGTAACAAAAAAAAATTTCTGACTTTGAACTCTACGCAAACTAAAAACTAACTTCCTTTGTAAGGGGGAAAATAAAATAAAGTTGAAGTGTCTGTTTTCAAAATATCTGTCTCCACTGTCTCCCAGGTGCATAAGCACCTACATGGCAGTTCCATAGAAATTTCTTAAAAAAACTTTATAATCTCTAACTTCCCACCGTTTCTCAAAGTGCACGGGCCCCTGCGAAGCGGGTATCCAGACGCGCACGGTGTGGTGCACCCGCGGGGACGCGAGCGCGGCGGGTGCGGCGCGCGACGGGGAGTGCCCGGGCTCGCGGCCCGCCGCGCGCCGCGCGTGCGTGCCCGCGCGCTGCTCCACGCGGCCCGCGGTCAAACCGAGTGTGGTCAGCGCTGGCCAGGGTGAGTTGGTTGAATAATTTACGTAACTTTGTTTTGTTTTTTTCAGTGTGCTTTTTGTTTTTTTTTTAGTAGTACTACCTGGTATTTTTACATCATGGCCGCAAACTGACAGGATTTGCTAATAATACGGGATATAATTATTGTACCTATCTTTATTAAGAGGTATAAAAGCATCGTTTCTCATTGCATTCGTCGCATACGTTTCTGAGAACATCTTAATACATATATTTTGTTGCCTTTTTTGTATATTTGTTAAGAAGTCAGTAGTCGAATTTCAGCCACTGCAAGAATGCTTTAATCATCTTATGTGGCCTGCTAAACAAATTAAAAATTGAGGGAAACCGAGATCCCTGTTCAAATACCTTTCTAATAGCGTCATGTTATGTTTATTGACTTTTTCTATAAAATAATATGGCCACTAAAAGTTATCAGAACTAAAAGACACGCATCGCTTTCATCCTAAATGCTTCCTGTTGCATTTTATATAGACTTAAATGATTTATTATTTAGTTTCAGACCCCCAACAGCGGGTAACAAGACACCAAAGTGAGAACACACAGAATTTCAGAGAGAGATCGCCCGGGAACGGTGAGTCACGAGCGTCCATTAGTAAACTAAAGTTACTAGATAAACACCATAACTATAGCCGTTGAACGAACCGTAGCGAAGTCCAAAAGAATTAATTTATAAGGTACAAATATTTATAGAGCTTATTTTTACCATACTTTTCATAATTAAACAAAAAAAAACTTTCAAAAATAAGTAGTTCAATACCTATTAGCACAAAATATGTAATACAAGTATTAAATAAAGTAATGAATATGCTGTTTTGCATAATAATATTAAACGCAAAAGTTAGCCGCACATTATAGCTTTTATCGGATTTTATGAATCATCGAAATTTATACTTGTTTGAATTACTAAAGCCACTTGTATAATTATTTTCTCATTTTTTTTATTCGTAATTGTCATCAGGTCAATGTGTGGATAAGCTGGTGAACTGCGCTCTGGCGGTGCAGGCGCGGCTCTGCCACTACCACTACTACGGGGACAACTGCTGCCACTCTTGCCATGGACGGTAGACGAGGTGGTCAGTTATCACCATTGTTTTATTTCTATTATTACATTTATTATATCTGTATCCATGCCCACGAAGCATTTTCTTGGTATGAATTTAATGTTAATAGCGAAATTACTTGACTAGATATTGCAATGGTTTTTTAGCTTGAAATTCAATGTAAACTTTTAATCACTGAGATTTTAGCTGTAGTACCTAATTGAGTACTAATAAGAAATTAAGATACGATAGCACAGAATAACGGAATAATTGTGTTAGTAGTTGCCTATATTTTGAAATATTGTGTATAATATATTGTACATACAACACAATATTCAGTGACAAATATTAAAATTGAAATTTCTTATTAAAAATACTTCGAAATGCCACTGAATATTATATTTTTGTATATTTTCAGGTACCATAAATAGGAGGGCGTTCAAGGGCTATGACTCATAGAATTGTGATACAAATGGACTCATAGTGATATTCACGCTGTAATATACGCCTTCATGGTAGAGAAAATCTCGTAGCGAGCATCTTATTTGTGTAACTTTATAGTTGTTATTGGATAGATTTTATTAGTGGTATTTGACTATTTTTATAATTACAAACAAGACTAGACCTTGTGCTCTCCCAAGTAAAATCTAACATCGTAATAATTATTATTATTTCAAATCATATTTAACAGTTTTAAAAATTTCAGCAAGTTAATTCTATGCTAATTATTTTGTTGACTGAACAAAAAATATATTAAAATAGTCAAATACCTATTATCGCATACCTAATACAAGTATTAAATAAAGCAATGAATATGCCATTTTTACATAATTATATGCTAAGGTCCCCCGCACATTATAGCTTTTATCGACAAGGTACTTACTGTCGAATTGTATAGGTACTTGTTTGAATTACATAAGACACTTGAATTACATTTTAATTCTGCACGTTAGAATAATGTGATATATAAACTTAAAGTTAATTACTTAATTATTATAATTAATTATTAATTGATAAAAAGTTCTCTGGCACTTCGTTTTAATAGAAGGTTAAACATACACCAGTCCAAGTGGAAGCCTTGCTTATAATTATATTTTTTCGTAAATCTTATACCTATGTATACCTACTTCAAGTACGTAATACTTTAAATAAAATAATGATAATACCGAATAAGTATGTTATCTAAATGTACTGATGACCAAATATATCAGAAAAATGCATAATTAATAAATACTTACATCAAATTATAATAACCATAAAAGAAGTTATCATTTCTTTACTATTTTCAATAGTTTTTTTTTAATCACTGACCATATTTATTTTGCTAAATGCAATTTTTCGAGAAAACTCTCAAATTAGGATTTTTTCCCTAATAATTTGACCATTAATTTAAAGTTTTACTTAAGGCTAAAAATTTCAGGAAAGTGTCAGTGAAGTCAGCAGAGACAATATGAAAAGAATGAACTTAAATAAGTGTTAGGAATAGTTACATGATCTCCGATGTGTAGTCGAGTTATGGAGTCAATTTAATGGACAGAAAAAATCTCGCAACAATTTTATTGATTAATTTAATACAGATAATAAAATGTTAATTTCTGCTACTGCACAACATGATTGTTGATTAATTGTTGATGCGGTATTTTAGTATAAGATTATTATATCTAGTTAATAAATTTATTTTACTTGCCCCTTTTAATTGGTTCAAAGAGGAAAATTCTTTGCTGAATGACTTATTAATTAGTATAATCAAGCTACAAATTCAACATATTTTAATATGGTTCTTATAATTTACTTTTTATTAAAATTATGTATCTTCTATGAAATATAATTATGTAAGTATATGAAATTAAATCGAAATCAAAAAATCTTTAATGAAACGTAGGGATTTTATTTGTTATTAGGTATACTTATTAGGTTATGCTATTATTATCTAGGTAAGCAAAAATATAGTATTCATTAATGATTGTAATAAAACAGTCCTTTATTGTTCTATAATAATATTTATTACGATAAATATTAATTATGTACGAGTAATTAGAAACTATGACATAATGTGTTCATTTTTAGTTATTTATTGTTTCTGATTTTTAAACATAAACAAAGAGTTTGTTGTAGAGTCAAATTGTGTAAATATTTAACTTTATTATGTATAGTGCATTTATTTTGCCGGCTGTTAAGGATATTATTATTTATATTATAGGTTATAACACCAGTCAGCTTACAGAATCATCACAATGTCCTCAATTCGTTTGATTAGCGTAACATCGCTTAGTAATTATTAAAATTAAATTTGTCTGTACTAATAACGCATATAACAATGTACAAAAATAAAAAAGCTTTAAACACTGAATCACTTTGTTTTATTTTAAACCTTTAAGTTGTAAATCACTAAAGTTGTTAGTGATACCAAACAAAACTAGCGACCTGTTGACGGCTAGAAGTAACCGCTAAACCTGTTTATTTCAACATCTCAAACCTACAGGTGTTAAACCATAAAAGTTTTTTTCCACCCTTTTTCTACAATTCAGAATAACAGAGTAAAAACTTTGAGATTAAACACAACTGAAGACACTTTTGAGATAATAATTTATTGGACCATGTATCTTTCCCTATAAATATCAATGGTATGAGCATAGCTGATGAGAGCATGAGAGGTATGAGCAGTAAAATGAAATGAACCACGCAAATAACGACGCGTTCCAACTAGGTATAGAACCTCAAGTTGTGTCGTGATCCTTATCTGAAGCGCTTCGGCGCAAAATGTACAAAACGCAAAATGTACACAACTCGCAAAATGTACAAATCGCAAAATGTACACAATGCGCAAAATGTACAAATCGTAAAATGTGCAACAAACACTAGGGCTGAGTTCACACGGCATTAACCTGCACGCTTTCTTTGTATTAGTTTTTTTAGCGTACAGTCACGAGCATTAATATTTTACCACTAATTCTACGTTTCTAAAGCATTTGCGATGATTCCTTAACGGCGCACCGACCGTGAACTTAATTCATCTACTACCTTATCTACTATTCTTCTTCTATAGAAATAAAATTGAAGTGTCTGTTTTTTTATTTCAAAACTAGCTGAACCGGCAGATGTCGCTCTGCACTTCTATTATTAAGTAGACGCCCTCGCTTCGGAAGCTTGTTGTTCCGCTCCTATTGGTCGGAGCGTGATGCTATATAGTCTTCCTCAGTAAATGGACTATTCAACACATTTTTTTGTTGTTGGAACCAGTAGTTCCTGAGATCAGCGCTTTCAAACAAACAAACTGTTCTGCTTAATGTTATTAGTATAGAAGTTTAGATAAAGGTGTTTTAACCATCAGACCCTAATTAAAATCTAACACCAAAGTACTCGCCAACGATATGCGGTACCCAGATTTATTGAAAATCGGCGTACAATAATAAATAATATTTAGCAGAAATATAAATTTGTTAGATAGCTTTTCTCAAATTTTTTTTTGTCTTTTTATTCCTGATCGTTGTGAACGTGGGCTTTGTTGCACATTTTGCGATTTGTACATTTTGCGCATTGTGTACATTTTGCGATTTGCACATTTTGCGAGTTGTGTACATTATGCGTTTTGTACTTTTTGCGCCGAAGCGATCTGAAGTAGGTACATAATTTCAATAGCTGACTGAACACCAGAACTTCAGATTTTTAAATGAGCAAAGGCTCACTAATTGTAAAAAGAAACTCGAATAACAGTTAATTACTCTCATCTCTGTATTTCGATCTGAGGTCGATGAAAAGTTCATGGAGTGCCCACTCATCATTAAAACACAAAATAACGAGGTACTCGATAAAAATCGATACGTCAACAAAATACTCTTGGACGTAGCAACCGCACGGAATTTGAGCGATGTACAGTACCTTCATAATTCATTATGAAAATATGGTTTTAGTTGCAAATAGTAATTTAATAATAAAAAAGTTTTATTTCCTTAAAATATAAAAAAGTTGATTTGATTTGTAAATATACGAATTGTTCACAACATCGCTTACTTTTGCTCAGTAATTTGTTTAGGCGTTCTAAGACCATATAAAATACACTATATACAACTCTAGGACCTTGTCCATGTGTTTGAGAACCACGCAAAAACCAATAAACATAAATTAATAAGTACCCACTTGATAACATAATATAGTTTATCACCGGCCCAATGAAGTAGTAGATAAACGACGACTAATAAGAAAATCTATCGTTAAAATAGGGTAGTTGAAAATAAAACGGTTAAAAATACGTGTGCACAGACCTTGCAGTCACAGATACTGAAGTGAAACAGGGTGATTAAGAGAAGATTTTTTACGTCCAAAATGTAAAAATGAGCAGAAAAGAAGCCATCAGAGAAAACTTTTTTCAATATCGCCCCAAAACCAAATAACTTTAAATTATTTTGTAAATAGTTCTAGTAAGGCACTGACCAAGTGAGTTATGTTTAAAGATAAAGATAAAGATGAATCACACGATATCGATAACGCACAATCATTGATAATAAAATTTGAACATAGCTATATCAGTGATTGACTTGAAAACTAACAGTGAATACAGTGAATACTGGTGTAATAAAAGAGAAATTTTAAAAGTTTAGAGAATTTTGTTCAAAGCTCGTTAAATAGTTTTACATCATATAATCTAAGATGCAGGTTCCAACCGAGAACACACATAATCAACCGATGTTTACTTTTACGCTGAATATCATCAATACAATAACTCATCTACTCGTGGGCGCAGTGGCCTTCGGTGCAATAGTTTTCGCAAATTTAATCCAATTTAACAGTTCCTTCAAACAACATATTTACTTATGTGTAATAGGGGTAAGTCTAATCGTTACGTTACGTTATTAGAGCTCGTTTTCCAAAGTGCTCATGTTGTAAAATTTTCGTTCTGTTAAGTTCATAAGTTTACCGGTACATTTTCCAGTTACACTCAGACCATCTACACCAGGCTCTGGAATGATCCTAGAGAATGGCCCTGGACTCTAGGGTAACAACGCATCTGTGACTGAATTAAGACAAGACTCTCACTTATAATAACTAACTTGACAAACCATCCCAGTCCCTAAATTGAGTATTGTTCTAAGTCGGTCACAGTTGTTATGGACGGCAGCGGAAGGGTGGTTCTGCCTGCTCGTTTTCTACCTTAATTCCATAAAAACATCAGAACCAAGTTGATGAATAATTGATTTACCATTTCAGTATGTAATACTGATGACTCAGGCGGTTCTTGCACTGAATCCTTACAACAGCTGGTCAAATGTACTTACCCACCAAGACAAGAAGATAAGCCACTGGGTGATGCAGGTTCTAGGCTCCATCCTTGCCATAGCGGGCTGTATCTTGAGAGTCACTGATAATGACCTTATGTGGCATTTCCGCACTGCTCATGGTATTCTTGGTGAGTTATAAAGCACATATTATTTTTATATAGTAAAATATTCATGAATATGGAAGTGTAATCATCACCGACGTTAAGGACACTAAGTTAAAATGATATTTTTCACTTTTTATATAATTAAATACAGATTTAAAATGTGACTGATCGCTGTCTGAACATGGAAATACTATTTTGACTTAAACGGATATTGGGAAACTTTACAAACGCAAAAAAAAAACAAAATAGGTAATGATTGTTTGAATTTTGGACTCTGCATCTAAATTTCTGTTTTGGAGTCTGTACTTTTGTACGCTCCAATTTCAAAAAAACACTAATTTAGATTAAACTTTTACAAATTGATTGTAGTAAGCTTCGTTTAATTTATTTATTTTAATTCATGCCTTCTCCACTTCATTCGCTATTTTTGTTGTTCCAGGTTTCACTGCGATGATCTTGACTATTTTAAGTCTGATTGGTGGAATACTCAATATTTACAGTTCAAGGCTCCAACTTAATGTAACATTTATAAGGATATGTCATTCGGGTGTCGGTTCCGTCGTATTAATAGCGGCGTATATAACGCTATGTTTGGGATTCCATGATGTTTATAGGATTATTATGGGGGATGATAACGCAAATTTAATGATTGCATTGACTGTCTTAGCTTCACTAGGAACCATATTACCGCCTTTTATGCGAATTCTGAGCAGAATATTATATAAATAGATTTGTGTACTTTGCAAAATTCGTTTGTAATTTATGTATAAGTACGGTGATAATTAACGTGTTAAAACTATCGAATTTCTTTTATCGGAAATTTGTTTAGTTATTTTTTCATGACGACAAGCACACAGACGGGCCTATTGATGGTAAGTGACCAACGTTGACCATAGTTGACCATGGTCATTGATTATCAGTGTGACCTAAGACGACACCGATGCGTTGCTGGCTTGCTGGTGAAGAAAGTAAGAAACTTATCTATAATATGTTACTATAGTATCTACCCGTTATTGCAAGCTCTCGTTTATATTACTTAAATGTTATTGTAGTAATTACTCTGCTTTTAATTACTTAAGTAGGTATAACATTTTGTAGTAGGTAATTAACCCTCGATCCGTCGCGTGGGGTCTTTCAAAGCCCAGGGTTTAGAAAATTGCGAAATACTTAATGTTAGAATACGTTTATCGATCTTTTACTTTGGGTAGCCTCCTAAAAAGAATTACACTTCATGATCGTGCAGTTAAAACTGAAATTATGCACGCTTTTTTGTGAGATATAGACATGTGTTTCTACACAAGGCTCTGAAGGACCCCACGCGACGACTGGCGTTAGTAAATTTTTAGTAGTAACTTATTTGGTTTAGGTTTTATATTTTTGATTTTTTGTTCCATAATAATTATTACTTGAGTAAAATTGATAAAAGATAATCTTATGTATTCTTATATGGTAGGAAGAAGAAGATAAGCCTATAGATAGTGATAAAGAGGGTAATGAAGAAAACATGCAGTTAGAACAAAAATACTCAAACGATATGTTCTGGATATAGTCATGGGCGCAACAGGGAGGAACCAAGGTGGAAGGAGGAAGGTTAGCTGCTACTGCTGACCTTGGAGGAAGTACCTATGAAGGCTGTACCCTTTACAAAATTTGCCTCAGAAATCTTGAGTTTCCCCACCCCCTGGACCTTTGCCCCCCTGGAACAGGCGCTGGGTGCGCCCATGAATATAGCCAACATGTATACAAGCTCCAGCAAAAAGTTCTCTTGAAGAAATTATCACTTGAACTCGATAACTTGATAATTCGTGATTTGAAGCAATATATACAACGATTTATAATTCCTCTTCAGAAGGTGTCTTCTGATGATGGTCAGTTGGCACCTGCGAGATAGATTTCACTGTCCAAAACGTGCAGATGGTAAATTTAAGTCCATTTGTGACTTTTGCAACTGATTTTGTATCAAATCCGTTTGCGCTGTTTGTGTCCAAAGAAATAATTAGGGATACATAGAAAGTACGTATATTTTTTATGTATCTTAGTCAATTTACATTTCATTTTCATCTCTTGTTCATTGAGCTCAGATTATTATATAAAAAGAAGAAGTTGTCCTTAACTTTTCATTTTTAAGATGACCGGGTTAAAATATAAGAAAAATGCGACTCCTATTACTTTATAATTTTTTTTTAAATATAAATAAATATCTGATATAAAATGTCCTTGTCTTGTGTGTTGTCCAAGGTACCCACGACACAGGGAATCATAGTGTGGGGCTTTGAGTGTGAAGCGTTATTTTAAGCGTTATCTTTGCCGTTTTTTATCAATGAAGCCATATCCTAATGCGACATATCAAAATAATGACAAAAATGTAAGTTATAATACGAATTGATTGCTATGTAATTTTAGGGTCTTTGAAGACCCCACGCGACGGGACACGTAATTTATTTCGCGCGACGGACGGAGGGTTAATAAAGTTGTTATTTTTAAGTACCTACATTTGTGTAGTTTTTTAAACACAGTAAAAAATAGTAGGTAAAATAAATGGTATTTAAATTGAGGCGTTTTTTCCAACGCTTTCTGACCTCAAAAATTTTAAATATTGCACGAATGTGTTGGGTACCTTTGTGTCATGGTAAAATATTTCTACCATCGCCCTAACAAAACCAGATTATCGTTATTTCTATTTTATGCGTTTAGCTTGTACTTATTTAAAAATTTTATTATAATTTCTTTGCGTCTGTAGGTATTAGATCAAAAACCGTTATATCAACAAAATACTTCGAGATAAGAAATGGCACGGCTTTAGATCGTCGTACAAACACTTCACATTTCATCATTAAATTCTGCTTTAATTGCAAATAGTAATTCAGTTAGAAAATGCAGATTTGAATTGCTAACACAAATTGGTAATTGGTAATATCGGTAATAAACATCGTGAGAACCCCATAAATAAATCCCTTTCCATATCTTTTTACTTTACAAGTTAGTTGTAAGGGATTTAGCAAAGATAAAAAGGCCAAAATTATCATAAGCTAGGACAAAGAAATGAGTCACACGATATCAATAACGTATAATATTACTGTTAAAGGATTTTGACACAGGTCTATCAGTGATGCATTTGAGACTAACATCCGCCGTGAATAGTGGTGAAAAACGTAAAATTTACAGTTAATTTAATACTGCTCATTAAATACTCGTACCCTTAACTAAGATGCAGGTCCCAACGGAAAACACTCATCATCAACCAGTGCTGACTTTTACGCTGAATATCATCAATACGATATCTCATCTACTGCTAGGTGCTGTGGACTTTGGCGCAATATGTTTTGCAAATTTAATTCAAGCCAACACAGCTTTCAAGCAACATATTTACTTGTGTGTAAGTCAAACCAAGTTTGGGATTCCATGACGTTTATAGGTTTGTTATGGGGAATGATAACGCAAATTTGATGATTGCATTAACTATCTTAGCTTTATTAGGAATTATACTACCGCCTTTTATGCAAATCAATAGATTAAATAGGTAAATAAAATTGCTGTTAGCTTGTAAGATCTGCTTAATTATTGAAAGAAGGTAGTAGAGAGGCAAAAGAGTTGGCAAAATTCGTTTTCTAAGTAATTTAGGTATGTGTAAGTACGAAAATCATTCTCATGTATTATATCGAATTTATTTTATTGGGAATTTGTTATAGTTCAATAATATTTTTCGATATTAATAGCCTACAAACATGCAAACAGTTCGTCTAATGGTAGGTAAGTGGCCACAGCGCCATTACCTATACAAACAAAGCCAGAATCAAAAGTATTTAATGAGAAATTTAAAATAAAACAATGAACACGTTTTAAAGAATATTTCTTTTTCGCGTCATCTATTTACATTAATAATATCAGTACAAAATACAGCATAATCAAATGGATAAGCAACATTCATAATTAATTACATTGTTATCTTCTTAAAGCATTACATGACAATAATCATGATTGTAATCTTAAATCGTAATCTTATGTCTTAAGCTTACATTTGTTACTCATTAACTTCGATCAACAACACGAATTAGATAAAGGATTAACTACTAAATCGAAGGTAGATACCGTTCGCGTAAATAAGATCCCACCGACACAGTTTAATCTGTTTACTAACGAACTAAGACAAAAGTTTTACTTTCAAATATAACTATGTACCAAGCAATAAAGCCACAAATATTTAAACATTATCTTGTACTTACGATTATTGATTACTAAGCAAAATAAGAGCTGTCAAATTAAGCGGGATCTTATTTTCGTCGGCGGTTTTCTAGGACTAAGCCGATGTCTAGTTGGTATTGTTGATCGAAGCTGGTTATAGCTACTCAACTCCCACTTGCGCAGAATCGAAGCGAAGCGTTAGTATCTTATAAACCATTATATTGAATTCTATTTCCATGAACTAAAATAATTTCTTTTGACTCAATTCTATAGTGGTACCTACCTACCATATTATGTACCTACCTAATTGTTTTTATTTTTCATCGCCTTTAGATAACAAAAAAAGCATTTTAAACCTTAGATTATATTTGATAATCATATTAAGAAATTATAAAAATTAATTCCATTTCTCGCATTAAATAAATAACTTAGCACGGTCGCAGCTATACTTACTCGTATACAACGGACATAAGTAAAAGGGGTAACTCAAAATTTATAAGGAATATTAAAGTGAATATTTTAATGTATCGCTTCGCTTCGACCGAGGCAATGGAAACTGGTAAGTATATTTAAATATCACACCAAAACATACATAATTGTTAATACCATTTGTTCAGTAAACTTATATAAAAGATCAGAATTTCGTCTATTAAGCTGTCTAGTTCATGTCTACTAATTTTTGTAAAGGTTTTGTTCAGAGTCATTAAATGTAATCGCCAATATTATTCTTAAATCGTTAATTGAGGTCGCGTTTGATGTAGACGATATAATTCTTTGAGTCTGAAACTTGACAATCTTAATATGTTTCCCCATAAATTCCCTGCTCGTAAAAGATTGCCTCAATAAATCTCAACGTCTTCCAATATGGATATTTCGATTTCGCTATTCTTAACTAGTAATTTATTATATTTAGTCTATTTGGATTTTTATATAATGAGCTGACAGCATGATAGATCTTGTGAAAAATTGTTAGAGTATTCTACAGGAATAGCAACAGTTTTGTGTATAATATTTATAGTGACAAAGTCTTGCTTGAACGGCTAGCATACAATTAGTGAGTTTGTCTTCGCAATCTCGTTTTTCACTCGGCACTTGTGTGAATTGTTCTTTAGCTTCTTGCTTACTCGGTTCGGGAGCAGTTTTTTGAGTTTCTGAAATCAAAATCACTGAAATTAGCTGATTAATTTAACGTAAAATTCCACAAGAATAGCGAAGCCCCTTGAATTAAAGGCTTCTCTATTCCTGTTCCTTCGCCCATGGATAACAGTAAAACTAGCGTTATCAGCCAATAAATAAGAGATTAATAAACAGAAGATTTGTGAAATCAAATCATAATGTTTGGCTATTAGTAATTTTATTTGCTTAACAACAACAACAGCGCATATGTACTTTCTGTCACATTGATATTAATTGATAACAATGGAATGGAAAACGATGAGTGGAGGTGTCTTTGTTTAAATTACAAAATGCCAAACATATTATTTGATCCTTTACTAATATTGATAATTAATTTAATTCAGTTTTGGAGATTATTTTTTGCAGACTAGCTGTTGCCCGCTGCTTCACCAGCGTGAACGTATTTTAACTCATTTCTATAAAATTTTTGATTTCTTACTTTATCAACTTAGAGGTGGAATATAACAAAATCCGTTTTCAGCGGACGTCTCTATCTGCCTGCCAAATTTCATTTTTATACGTTAAGCAGTTTTCCACTTATCATGAAACAGCATGATGAGCAGTGACCTTTCGCTTTTATACATATACAAAATAATATATTATAATTATCTACCTACCTATAGATAGATAGAAACTCAGATTATCTCACCGTAGTGTTTTATTGCTTTCTAGTAATAAAATAAAAGAACAATAATCCCCCCAACCTAATTCCTCAACACTATAAAACCAACAGTAGACCTCACCTATAGCCACCTCAGTGGGCTCATACTCGCAGCTGGGCGCGCACGACCTGGTGGTGGGCGGGCGGGCCGGCGGGCAGTCCGCGTCGCGCGCCGCGCCGCCCGCGCCGCGCGCGCATACCACCGACCGATGCTGTACCCCCACTCCCAGGGTGCAGTTGCTTGTGCACTAGAAGTTATGAGTACACTCGGTAAGATATGTTACGGTTAATAGTCGCAGTGCGGCTACGCCTAGTTTTAGGGGGCTACAACTAGGTGTAGCCGACCACAAGCGGTTAAACTTAGATGTAGCCTACTCATCTTCGGTTAGAACTAGGTTTAGCCTTCATCCTAGCAGCTAGAACTAGATACAGCCGCACACCGGTGGTTAAACTAAACAATTAAAGACGGCAAAATCATTCTGTAATAAGTGCACTCTGTGATAAACCCGTAGCCGCTCTGATACAATAACTAAGGAACAAAATGCCCAAGTGAAATCGCTGACACCCATAACACAACTTGAATCTTATCATGGTTACTCTGACGGTCACTCAATCAACATCCGACCACAACCAAACCAATGTCGATCTTACCTGTCCCCAATCACTGTAGAACCAAGCCGGCGGGCAATCTCCTTTGCAAGCCCTCTCGGCTTCCGGCTTAGGACCCTTACAGGCAGAGTCCCGTAGATGCCGGCCACTCCCTCCGATACAGAGCACTCCTCTGACTTGCTTCCCCCCGCACTCCGAGGAACATGGCGACCATTCTCCTAAGTAAGTTTATGAAGATAATTAACAAATATAACGTAACAAATATTACGAAGTAAAAGATGATGGACAAAATTTATCCGTTGGATTATAAATTAAACTAAATTATTTAATTTTTTTTTATCTCATAATAATTACCTTAAGCAAATGTGGCATTATGTCGGTATCTTATTTGTTCACCCAGAGTAAAGTAATAAGGTAACAGACATTAGAATAATTTACTACTAATCTTAATAAGGCACCTTTCACGACAGTGGATGATTCAATTACACTTTATGACTTGCATTAAATATATAGTCATATTATGATAAAGGTGAAAAACTGAATAGGTACTGATAATAGGTTGCTTTTTATTTTATCTTTATTACAATTATCACATTGTACTTTAAACAGCGGCAGCGCCAACGCTCAGTGCTGAATAAGAATCTATTTTATATAATTATGGAGTTAGGGACTTCATCGCCGATTATAATTATTAAAAGTGTTATTAAAATATTAAATAATTTTATGACGCGTACCTACTATCTATATAGAAGTTAGCAACAGTACTCTTGTCCTATCCGATCCTGAACTTTCTAAATGCAGCGGTTACCCGCTGTCTTCCTCAGGTTGTCAGACCTACTTGGGTGTAACTATGCTCCTTTTCCGATGTGGTTCCACTCAAAGACATTACTATACCATCGAATAACAGTCTAGAACTATGTGGCTCACTTATTGCTGCTTTAGCCAACTACTCATACCAGTTACCTGTAAACCACTGGCCATCGTGGGGTTCGCAGGAAGCCACCGGGGTACAGGACCGGGATGCACCAGGTGACTTCCGAGGTCCACACCCAGATGGATCAGCGCAACGGACACTCCTCGTCTGCACTCCTCCACCAACACACCATCCTACACACTAAACGAATTTTTGATTTACAAAACGGGTCTTTTAGTAAATAGGTAGCCGACAAATGAGCAGACGAGCCATCTGACGGCCAATGGACACTGTCACCTATAGACATCAGTGCAATCAAAAAAAGGTAGGCAATACATTTACCAGAAAGAATTGTTAAATTTTAAAGAACAGATTTTAAAATTTTATAATTTTACCATTCTTAACTACCGTAAAAATATTTTTATTTACTTAATTAATGTAATTATCAAAATATACATAAATCAATTGGAATTGTTACTTGGTATATCTAATACTATCCGGTTTACTTCATTATTAGATACTTTATTACGATAACAGGACTTTAAAGAAGTTTAAACCCAAAAAAATCATCTAGTGCATTCATTAATAAAACATTATAATCACAATTCATCAACTGAGTAAACACATAAAAACTATTTATACATAATATGTACCTTAGTAGTAGGTAATTGCATTTCCAAGCTAAACGCTAATAAGCCATGAGCTTAATTAACTTGACAACCAAATTCACACATAATTGCACTGAGCCGAAACACAAATCTTTTATGTATACAAGGTATGGTAATTAATACATTTCAAATTGAAAGGTTGTTCAAATGTTCATTTGGAAGCCTGTTCATTAATTGATTCACAAATAAAATAGCCATTGAACCATCATTAATTTATTAATGACGATGTAAAGAACTACTGAAAAACTTATTTGTCGGCAAGATGTTACATACTCGTATTTCAGTAAGAAGTTAAAACTATTATAAATTATTTTATTGCTACTTTGGTAACGCGAAAATGGAATTATTTTTATATTATTAAAAAAGATTTACTGGGGTAATTCTCTTAACAGTAAAATAATTGAAGGATTTACCACCAAAAACTATTTTCAGCGATTTCATACTCTAAATTACAATTTAAAATACATCCATTTGTTTGACATCAATAACATTCCGTGAGTCATGTTAGTGGCCTTAGGTCGTGGGCCTTTAGGGTTAGTAGACTGCTACAAAAGCGCTACAAAGCGTTACAAAGAACTAGTACCGCAGAGCACTACTAGGACCGCTAAAAGAGTATTGAAACAAAGGTTAGAAAAGGACTTACTTCAGACCAATCAGTGAAAAGCCAACCAGCTGCCGCACTGAAACTATACTCGGGGCCTATATCAGCATCGGAGGTATTGACTGATAGGGTATAGACTGGTCCTTCTTGGAATGTGTCAATTCGGTCTTGCGGTCGATGCCGTTTTGATTCAACTTGCCTCACTTCTCCCGAATTTATAGGACAGTCAGGAATATTGCATGGTTCCGTTGTTGGTGGTTTTGGTACAGGACACTTTTGATCACTAATCTACAAAAATAATATAATATTCAGGTGACGACAAAGATATCTTAATTATTTTCATTACATAAAGCGCAAATAGTCTAGCAGCTTGCGTCGATCCTAGTGTTTGACAAAATTAAGCAACTGCGGGCGCGGTCGGTGGTAGGTTGGATCCGCTAGTGGCAAAATATCATTAACTCTTCTATGCTTCGAAGGACATGTAAAGCCGTCAGCCCCGGTGGTTATCGATAGATAACAGTCGGTAAGCCATGACGGAGGCCTTCGGGCGGCATAAAAACGTCCAATACTAGGTTAGCCACTAACCCCACCACCAATCAACACTTGAGCAGTGTGGTGGAGTATACTTTACGCCTCCTCAATAATGAGGAGACCCCTGCTCAGTAGTGGGCCATAATTGGTTTGTAGCCAAGAGTATTTCATACCTTCGTTATTCCTCTCGAATGATCTTGAACACAACCGACGATTCTAGTTCTAGTTGCAGGTCCACATTTAGGGCACGTGGACCATGCCGCAGTTCTCCATCTTGGTGGACAAGGCGTACTGCCACATCGTCGTCTTCGACCGGCGGGCGCTGACCCCGTGCAGTGCACTGGTGATATCTCCTTTTCAATACCAGTTGCACTGATTTCTACGCAGCGGTATTTGCCTACCTGAAAGAATACCACTTAATAGACTCCAATTACTGGATGCTCTTAAACTATTATTTATGGCTTCCTACCCTACCTGAAAACCGCCGCCACAAGTTCTCGAGCACTGCGTAAAAGACAATATTTTCCAGGCAAACTTCCTTGATCCTACTACATTTTCTTCAATAGCATTTTCAGAACTAGTGAGTTCTCTTGATAATCCAATGAGATCAGGGTGCCTTGGTATGTTAGGATTTACTCTTGGATATGCATCGAAGCCATGGTGTCTTCTTATATGTTTTGTAGGAATAGTAGATAAATCTCCCAAATTAGGTTTCGTTACGGCTTCAATATCGACCTCTCCTGGTAATGATTCCGTGAAATACTCATACTTAATGCTTGGATTTGGTTGTGTGTAAAGTATCTGCAAGGTATATTTAATATTTAAAAAAATATTCATGTGTTTTGCCTGTTACAACATATCATCGAAAACTCTTCTCACCATTATATCAATAGATTGATGAATAGGTCCCAGTGCAAAGACAGAGTCAAGACCAACATTTCGTGTGTAAACAAATCGTGTTCCCGCTGCATCGTAGGTCCCTGGTGCACTCACAGCAAATTCTCCATTCATTATGTATGACCCATTTGATATCTTCAAGGCTGGTCAAAAAGCAATTGATATTTCAATTAATTTTAATGTTTAAAATGTGCATTATGTGCATTACAAATGACAGATGGCTGTTTCGAAGCCCAAAACGATTGGCACTTCATATTATAGGGTAATTGATGTATCAAGGTTAATAGCTGTTAAGTTTATAAAACAAAAAATGTCATCATTAGCACTTAGCCATAACGCGACGTAGGTATAATAGCCTGAAGCATAGCGCTCAAATGGCGACTGACCATATTGATTTGCATGATAAAAGCAAGGTGAACTGATCTATTCGTAAATGTCCAAAAGATCGTGGGCGGCACCACTGTGGACGCAAATGATTTACGATGAATTTTATCAACAATGCTGATTGATAAGTAGATGACCATCCCGTGTTTGCGGCCCATTTGCCCTCATCAAAGGACCATTCAGTGCCATGAATTAATGAATGAAGTTGAGTAAAATGGCAAGCCTTTGTCTGATTTTAAATCATCGCTCAATAGAGATGATAATGTTGTCAAGATCTTGACTCAGTAATTAATTTAATGTGCTATTTACTCAATATAGTTGCATTTTTTTGTTACTTATTGATTATGTATTATTAATTTATTGCTGTACGAGTACAAGCTGTCGCCTGCGGCTTGGTTCGTGCAGAAGACCTTAACTGATTTTCAAACAAATCTTCATCCTTAAGTTTACCCCTTTAGGGGTTGATTTAACAAAAACATTTTTATCATGTTTCACTACTAATAATTAGTATTGCAAAGAACAATTTTCTTGATATTTGCTTTATAATTGAAGGACATCCATATAATTTTCAACCCCTATTTAACCCTCGGATGGAATATGATAAATGACAAAAAGCGGTCGTCTACTGACTAAGAGGTAATAAATTACCTCTTTGCCAAAATTCATCTTTATACATCCAGCGGTTTTCGATTTAGTGGTAAGTCAGTGACCTTTCGCGTTTGAACGGTGCTAAGTTCGATTTCCAGTGAGTTGGAAAATTTAATGATGCATTTAAATCTGTTTTCGGTATGTGTGTGTTTTTGTCTCGTATTGACCAGGGCAACCACGGCACAGGAAATCAAAGTGCAAGGCTAATAGTGTATAGCGTTAATTTATTTACAAATTACATATTTAATGGAGATATTCAAAAGGAAGCTTTTAACATACAGTACAGTTCAAAGGCAATAAATTAAAATGCCGCATCTGGATGTCTGAGGTACTCGCGTGTTGGCATGAGTGTTATATTTTTGCACTTAGCAAATGCAATTTTGTTATCGCACTATTATAGATTGGTGATATTAATATTGATTGGTAGAGTGATTCGCAACTTACTTTTAGCATTTAAAGTACAGTCAACTTTGGTAAGTTCCCAGTTCAAAGTTACAAATTCAGAGTTTTCCGGGTTGGATCTTGCAAATAAGAAAAGGAATAAAACGCTTGCTTGGGAATATTAATGATCTTATCTCGAAATCTAATTCAAATTTGGGAGAGTAATTGTATATGTAAATATAATCGCTTGTCATATTTAATTTAAATTCATGTTTACACATTCAACAGGTTACAGCTCTACATTTTGTAAAATTGCACAATTAATAAATACTCATTGCTTCTCACTCATACCTCAAAACTAGGATTCGTTGTGACGTAGATGCACAAACAAAAAAAAACGTGCACACATACCGCAAACAGACATTTAAATTCGTCGTAATTTTAATCATGTTAGGAATCAAACCCATGAATCGGGCCCAGCCCTTTGAACGACATTCCGACCAGATTCCGACATTGCGGCAAACGAATCGTAAATTATTTATTAATTATCAGTATCGGATGTCAACTTTGCAATATCAACAGTATCATTTAAAAAATCTCTTTAACTCATTCAGAATAACATTATCTTTTTTCGATCCTCGCAAACGCTCATTCAACTTTTATCGCGGACACTTCAAACTATCTCTGTCATTGCGAATAATCTTGCATCTTTTCGCTTTATAAACAGGATGATTTCGCTCTTGGTCCTTTTCCCCTGTCATATGTTGAGTACTCACCGATGTAGTTATCGCTGGAGACGATCTCGGATACGTTGAGGCGGCAGGCGCCACGCGGCACAGTTGTCACGTAGGAGTACCCGAGCGGGAGTCTTGGTCGTGCGAACAAACCGGACACTAGACGTCGCCCGCAGCGAAGCTCACGCGTGCCAGCAAGTGCAAGCACCGTCTCCCGTCCCACCACCTGCGTTATATACGATTATTATGAGCGGAACTTGCAAGGAACAGGGTATAGCACTCCGTACGTAAATAGACGTGGTTTAATCTCTCCTAATGTTCTTGCGTAATTTGATGCGCCTGATAAGTAAGGGAGCGCAAAGTATTATGACATTGGTATTCAATGTGATACTAAAGTGGTTTTGTGATAAGTAAATATAATCAAAACGTTCATTTAAAATATTACTTCGATATGTTTAGTTTCTTGACTATCGCAACCCAATACGGTCTCGCTTTTGGGTTTGGTAGAAGATCTCCTTTCTAAATACTAACTCATCACGCTGGACACCAACATAGTACTTTGAGGACAAATTGAAGAATTCACAGAGATGCAGGATATTTCGCGATATTTTCCTTAACCGAAACACATCAGAAAATATCGAAAATAATTATGACCACATTTTTGAGTTTACAACCAAAGTGGTAACGAAGTGTAGAAGAAGTCTAGTTTTAAGTTATTCTCTCTGTCATATTGGTCCATCAGATAAAGTCCATCTTTTCACAGGTTAAATTACTCCAGCGGAAATTGTAGAATAGTAAACGAAATATTTTTTTTAATAAAGCAAGTCTGGATACATTCGCACTGTTATGGATCACCAAAACAATTTTCAACATTTCCATTTAAACCGTTGTGTAACACGTTGTCCCTCGCTTTCCAACGACCGCGTAGTCAATACCATATTGATGCCGCGATAACGTTCGCAGAAATCTGTTACGAGGGTCGCGGGTTAATGTTGTCAACATAAATAACAAACGCCGAAGCATCATAACTCCAATTAGGCACCACAGAGTGTTTTATGGGGCGTCAGTTTGTCGCCATCGACGGCACACAATGTACATGACCGTAACCGGCGTTGGAGCCAACTTGATCACATCTAGCATTGTACGGCTGGACTCCCGATGTATGGTGATGATTACAATCCTATTGCGAAGTCGTACGGAGAAAAATGACAATTTCCATTTATAAAACATTTCACACAATTATACAGTAGGTACTAGCTGAGTACGAGACTTTGATCGCGTGGAAGTTGTTTTGACCGATTTTGAAACAAACTCTCACCCCCTTTTTTATCCCTATAAGGGTGGAATATGCAAAAACCCGTTGTTAGCGGACATCTACTAAAAATAAACTATGTTGCTGCCAATTTTCAAATTCATATATTTCTATATTTGGAGATGGTACATAGATTACACTATACGTTTAATAAAAGACTTGAAGAATGGTAATTAGAGAATCGATAAAAATGTTTTCTCGACTCCAAGAATTATGATCATTCTTGACATTCACGTAAGATAACCAAGGTACGATTATGTCTCGCATTCAAAGTCGTTTAAGGCCTGCCATGCAATGTAGGATATACGTGAAAGGTTTACTTGTACGGTCAACTGTACAGATGTTTACCTGTTGAATGTGTATGTTTTACAATTGGGAGAAAGAAAGAAATAAGTTATTTCGCCATAGAAACTCACGGTGACAATAGATAAAAAACAGAAAAGAAAATAATATTATTGATGGTTGCAGGGAGAAAAGAAAATAGGAGGTAGTAATATAAAATTAAAAAGTTACATAATTTAAAAGTTACAGGCAACTGGTACCTACATACATTCAAACTTGAATGGCTACTTTTAAAGTAAATTGCCGTAGGGTAAGATTAGCAACGAGGCAAAAGAAAAATAAAATTATAATGACTAGCAAATCTAACACGCAAAATAACAAACACTGATGATAATTCTTTTTTATTCAAAACTGGTCCCATATAAATTTGAGCGACATCTGGCGAGTAGTTTTTGTGGTTGAAATCTGTTATTTTTTTGTAAAAAATTATTAGAGTTCCATATAGAAATGGTCACAAAAGGTTACCCACCTTATATCTATTAAGCCTCTGCGCGCTGTTGTTGATCACACTTCAACGGAAACAGATAGACTGTGACCTTTATTAGGAAAAATTATTAAAAAGTAAACAAGTTACATTCCAAATTAAACTAAACAAAATTGGGTTTCCTACATTCTGCTCTCTAATTAACACAACAATAAATTGCAGTTAATATAGCACGTACACGGAACCCTATTCATGTGAGATTCTAACTTAAGCGGTTTTAAATAACATCAACACCATGACAATAAAATATTACTCGAACTCATAAACGATTTCATTTTTTTAAATTGTTAATAGCATATTTAAAGAAGATATTTGTATAGTTAATGATGATATTTGCTAATTAATACGACTGATGACAGCGGCGCCACCGGCGACTTGATAAACATTCCAATTAAGGAGGGTACATTAGTTAAATCAAATAACGGGTATGCTTGATGCTCTATTTGTGAGTTTTTGCAAGTCGTTAAATAAATTAACTCAGCTTTTTTAGTATGTTAATACGAAAAGTATTCGTCTGAATTATACCAAAAACATTTTAAAGCACCATTGCAAAACATTTGTAGGACAAAAAAATACGTGCATGTGTGTATCAGTGATATGTGTTAGTGGAAGATAATACGAATAAATGATTTTGTTTATCATTGAGTGTGTATTCGTAGATAACTTTAGGTATACTTTCGATTCAAAGGCAAGTTAAACAAAAGCTTACAATAACACAGGTCTGAATGCACGTTGTGACATCGAAAACATGAAAGCCATGACAGAACATTATGAGCAAGAAAACAAAAACCCCAGTATGGTGCGAAATTAGTAATAAGGCACCTACTTATCCATTTATAGAAATCGTCGTTTATAGACTTCAACATTACAAGAATTGTACCTTAATAGAATTTCCTCTTTTTGCGAATTAGATTTCTCTCCAAAACCATGCTAACTCCATGTAAATATATTGCCAAGACTCACAAGGTTCTAGGTCATTCGTTGTTAAATAGTTATCAGATCTCATTAAGAACCAAATCCTCAAAGTCGTGATTCTCACAATTCCCACAATTTGTTCAAAAAGTATGGAGAGGCTTGACTTATCATAGTTGACGTAAATAGTCTCTACTTATAGTAAAAAACTATAAATATTTTTTGTGTGCTGTTAAAATTAAACTTAAATCATCATTATTCCAACTCGTAACTCTCACAGGATAGAAAATTAGAAACCCCTCTCATATTGTAAATGGGGTATATGGCCAAAGGCTCTATTCACCAAGCTGGCGAAGTAGAGCATATGAACAATTAAATAAGTAAATAACGCTACACACTCATAGCCCACACTAGAATTCCCTGTGTCGTGGGTGCCATAGACAACACACAAGACAAGGACACACACCCAGACCAAGAACAAAAACTTAAACTATCACTAAAATTTCCGCTTCGCTGGGAATCGAACCCAGGACCCTCGGAACAGCGATCCGGCGTGTTAACCATTACGCCATCCGGGTCGAAAAATTTTCAAATCTTTTATGAGTTCGAGTAATATTATATTTTATTGTTATATTGTTCACGGATGTACCAAGATTGAAAAAAAATGTTTGAATGACAATATGACCCACTATCAGGCTTGAATTATTTCTCAAGCTGTTTGCGATGACAAAGTAAACATACATTAACTTTAAAATTTAAAGCGAATAAGATAAGCGTGTAATTTCTCTCAGCGGTTACCTTTATCTTTGCAATATCGTTATAAATACTCAGGTAATAACTACACGCTAATATCCATGTTCTTTAATCTTAATAGCTCAATGAAAACCAAACGACTTGCGAATGTATGCAAAGTAAAGATATTTAACTACAAAATACTAAATTTATGTATTTTATGTCGTATGTTGCAGTGTATAAAAAGAGCGCAAGAAACAAAATTCGTTGAACCTCGGAATTTACAACTCAGATACTAGCTAGCAAATACATAATGTTAAAAATAGAACAGACAGACAGGCAGAAAGACAAAAATTTCATGTTTCAGATAAAGAGATGTGGAGCAGGACACACTTTATTAGAAGCGACGCGACCATCTCAGTCCTCAAAGGTAGATACGCATTTGAAATAATTGCTTGCTGGACTATTATCACCATCATCTAATAGTATCACTAACAGTTCCTGTCCTTTTATTTAGTAACAAACTAACCAACTAATAGTCTAACTGTACTAACCATCCTATTCCCTAAATTGGGTAATGTTCTATGTCGGTTACACTGTTGTTATGGGCGGCAGCAGAAGGGTGGTGCTTTATGCTCCTTTGCTACCTTAATTCCATGAAAAAACATCTTTATCGATTCACTATTACAAAAGACCTACTAATATCGATACGCAAAACCTATAAAGACACGCAAAAGGTGTTATTTAAAGAACATTTCATAATATCTCCGTCTGTTAAACGCCGTTATGCGTAAGCACAATAATGGCTTATATCGTTGATTCCATAATGTCATATTCAAGGATCTTTTTAAAAGCATCGACGCTCTTTTATTTACATTAAATGGCTTTATTCGAATGTAAATAGGTTCCTAAATAAAGAATTTATGGTAAAACTGGCGCCGCTACGCCACTTCTGGAAGCACATAATGTTTTAATCTTTATACGCAAGAATTTTAATGAAGTAATCAGTATATTTTTTTAACCGAAAGCCTCCTTAAGTTTATATTTTATTCATATTAAATGTCATTAAACGGCGATATTTTTCTGTTAATGAGCTTTATCAGTATGCCACTAATTTATGCATTTATTAGGTGTTACCTATATAGATATTTTTTCTAGCTTAACGAAGACAATAAAATTAAATTATCTGAATATGTTTCATTTAGAAATTTTAGTGAAACATGACATTTTTTTGTATAAAATTTTCAGTAACTTTAAATTTAAATGTCATTGTTCCTTTCCTTCGAGTTATGTAAAAATAAATATATACCTATTTAAATATTTAAATTTAAGTTATCAAGAATTTAGAATAGTCTCTCTCCGCTAAAAAGATTATTTTTATTAGGTATACGCTGATAGTTTAATTAAGCTTATAAGCAAACTTTACTTGCAACATTTACGACGTTCGACATCGACACTACAATAGGTTTTACATTTTTGGACTCACAACGAAATGAAGCCATAAATAATTGGACTATTGGTAAAGAAACTGGATAAAAAGAGACTTAGATTAGCGGAAAATAGGACCTAAACCGTAAATCATTCATAATAACTATCAAATTGCAAAATAAGCAGTAAGTACTCGTAGACTGCATATACATAAAGTAGATTATTAACATATAATTACAATAATTGAGATAATCCTTTACAAACTAGTAAACACTTTGTAAACCATAAATCGTACAATCCGAGTATAAATCAAACCAAGTGGTAATTGAATGTGTCTAATCACCTATTAATTAGAATTAGCGTCATCAGTCAACCAATAACCTCACTTTTCCGGTTTCACTTAATTTGTGCTCATTCGTTAACGATAACGTGTGGTGAGATATTATTAATGAGAAAATATTTTTATATATTCAAACGGTTTTGAAATAAACTCCAAAATAACTAAATAAAAAATGTGACTTCTACATCGACAAGTAAGATTAGACCATTATCAATTACTGTCGAAGTCAATTAAATACGCTTTAGGGAATTCTTTAAAAATTACTTGTCAGATGTCACTCAATAGACACGACAAACACCAGCTTTCTAGTTTATAATTTTTTTTTATCAAAATTGATTCACTCAGTGCTTAATTAAAAAGTAGGTAGATTTTCCTCATACACAGGTATAAACAGGGCTTGATTGTGTGCTCGTCAATGTCTCGTCTTGTAACCACGCAGTTTAGAGCACACACAAATATTTTTTTTGCGAGGTCTGAGGATAATAATATATTATGTTTACCTATATGCATTCCACGGAGCAAACCTACAACGCGTGCATACAGACAAACAACTTTTTGCAAATTGTATTAGTATGTGACAAATAGCATAGGTATTGAGAAAAAGTTTTTAACATAAAAACAAATACTTAATTGGTTTAAAAGGTTGCATGTGTCAACGTCAACTCATAATTAAATGAATAAAATATATGAGGAACATTAAATGAAAGATTAAATGATACACCACAGTAGGCTGAGCGCGACACATCATTAGTGTGACTCACATAAAAATACTGTTTCTTCCTGCCAAAATATCTATCCTGCTGTGACATCTACATAATTTGATAATTTGCCCGAAAATATGTTCGTGTGGACGTAGAATAATATTGTTTATCGGATATAATTTATTCGAAAATATCATTGTTTAAAATTACAATAAATAATAAATGCTACCTCACATGAGTCACAACTTACGGACTGTAAATATTATATATCGACGTCCGACAAAAAACTGTCATAACCCTAAAATGACTAATTCTGAGATGACGAGAATTTTGAGATTTTTTTTTACTATTTACTGCTTACACTGTTAATGTAGATATCATAGGCGTTAAATTACTCAAAAAAAGATTTACTTATTATATGTCTCTATACATTTTACATAGATTTTTTAGAATTGAAAATGATAAACTATTATTTTTATGTTATGAGGCTTTTTTGCCGGGTAGCGATGTATTTGCACTTAAATAAATACTCACAGTCCGTATAATTTCAATCTACTGACTTTAATTCAAATTTTTTCAGTAAAATTTGAGTTGTAGTCAGTATTCTAGGCCACGCCAATATGGTCAAAAACTTTGATGTTTTAAATATCTAGATAGAACATCGAATCCGCGAAAACGTGTCAAAAAATTGTGGCTAACTGTTAGCTACAATTTTTATATCATTACGCACAGCTTACGCATACATAGGCAATAAATGAACGCGAAATACATCACCTGCACGCACACATGCTTGATAATGTTGCCTTGTGTTTTTTGTTTTCATTGTAGGGCGACGCTCAATCTAGATATTTAAAACATCACTGGGTCAAAACACAATCCAATTGAATAACAAACACTTACCAAAATAAGGAGCACGTTCAACAAAGAGGAGATGGTCACCATTTTGAAAATCTTGGTTGTCTTCGTGACGTCACACTTAGTCCAAATTAAATTTTTCCTTTTATCACTAAACTTTCAAGAGCACTTTATCATTTCCCTGTTTTATTTAGATGATTTATAATTACAGTTTTTTTTCTTTGCTTTAGTCTAATTGTTGCACAAAAAGAAGGTTACTAAAGAGCACAAAGTAACCAGACTTATGTTTAAAAAACCTATACTCATTTTACAACAAAGCAAAATAAAGTAAATATTTATATCGTGTGTATAACATTTGCGTGTGTGCGTGTGTGTTTGCGTACGTATGCAAAAAAGTTCGTACATTATGTTCGAGTGGCCGAATATATTGACGATATAATATTATGATTATGAACATTAAAACATATTTTTGTTGATCTTCAAAAATAGATCTCACAAATTCAGTACCTATTGCCGATTGTCACGCCAATATAAGATACATTTCCTTATACTTTAGCACGCAGAAAGAAATTTTGGCATAAAACTTATACTAATGACCACAAAAACAAAATTAATAAGATCCTTTCAGGCACTATAGCCATTAATAACGGACATGCTTCATGAACCATGACATATTGCTTAAGTTTCTTAAGTCTTAGCTTTTGTTTCTAGAACATTGTATTGTTTGACTAAAAAGTTGAACTTAGTTTCCATTCCAGCAGTTTACCTACATTGTAAAAAGAATAAATGTAACATAATATTAAATTTTTCATATTTATCATACCTAGTGTTAAAACCGTTCTATTAATTTTATTGGAAAAACAAAATTAAAACAAAATCAAACAAATGTAATTAAAAAGATATCTATTATTATAATGTAAATAAAATTGAAACAAAAAATTGGTAACTCAAAAACCATGTAAAAAGTTATATTTTAACCAAAACGCAACTCAATACCGTGACAGCCCTACGAATAGTTTTACTACCAGTAAATCGAATGTAATGCCAAGTGGACAGCTGCTTTGATCTCGCATTATGAATTAAACTGGCACGATCCAATCCTCATTGATTGCTTTATAGTCAACAGTCTACGTCACCAAGGCCCATAAAGGTGCTAAGATAATCCAGTGGTATGTAGTAAACTCTTCCGTCGGTTTAAAGAACCCAAGAAGCTTACGTAAAATAGAACACTTTTGGTATACAGGTATAGTAGTCTTTATTTGCACATTAAAACTAAAGATAAAACTATAAGTCACGAGACGTTTTATTAACCGACTTCAAACAGGAGGTTCTCAGTTTGACCTGTATGCATGTATGTATATTTGTGCGCGATTATCTCGCGTTTGGTTGAACCGATTTTGATGCGGTTTTCAGCATCGTGTTTTTCAGACTAGACTTTCAGACTATTAACCGCGTTTAACTGAACCGATTTTTACTTTTCGGCGTTAAAGTCGGTTCTATTTTGTTAAAAGTTATAATATTTAAGCATCGATGTATTAAGGGAACATTACGGGACAATCTAAGAAATGTAATTATAAAATGGAAGAAAAGCTTCCAAAGATTAGAATAGAAACGCATGCCTACCTAATAGTAAAATGAAGCAGTAAATCACACGTGACTCCAAAACATCACAGCTGGTTTTCATGATTATTAATTAAAAGTTAAACTGAACAAAATCCCAACTCATAAAGTCATAGCTCAGTTAACATAGCAATGAGCTTAGCAGAGCAAAATGCCGAAACGCCACTGATTAATTACGACAGCATGCATTCCTAGCCGATTCTTCAAATTCAGAAATAGAAGTGCAATAATAGTTTTAAATTGTATCAGGGCCATTGTAAGCGGGCGGGCAAGGATTGCACCGCACGCGGGCGGCAGATAGACCACGGCGGGGCGGCATAAAACAAATCTATGTAAGTGAGGTTGATATTGAAACGACGAAGGGGGGCGGGGTTGTAAAACGGTTTTGCACGCGGGCGCCCATATATCTAGCGGCGGCTCTGCATTGTATAGGTTAATAGCCATTAGTTGCCAAATGTTTCTTAAGTTTGGTTTGCTTCTCGTTTGGTGAAGATGTTAGGCACTTCTCACACAACGCTATTCATGAGCTACGCGACTGCAACGTAATCCAAAATTTGTATGTATTTGACAGTCAGTCTGTATTTGTCTGTCAGTCAAAAGTGTCAGATACATACAAATTTTGCATTGCGTTGCAGTCGCGTAGTTCATGAATAGCGTTGTATGAGAAGCTTAGAATTCAAATCAAACTTGACAAATTCAAGTTGTTTTTCGTATTGTCTTTTCGTACTGAAATACAAAAGCTTTCGTAAAATTTTGCGTCATTTTCCTCATTTTATCAATTCTTTCCTATGCTTTATTTATAACAAATAAAAACTTAATTTAACCCATTCTTTAAACTATAACATAATTATTATTTTGTTGGCTCATACCCTATCCCTGTTATGGAGTAAGCTAGTACAAGAAAAACTAATTACTCAATATAGCTGTACTAATAAATTAAAAACAGAATTGACTTAATTACTCTTAAAACATCCAGTTTATTACCAACATCAATCAATCAATCAAAATTTTATTTGCATAGGCATCTAAAACCGATTGTATACGCTTAAATATTTTGAATGCACTACTGAGAAGAATGGAAGCAGCATACTCCGAATATTCCTTACATCATAAAACAGCTGATGGCTATGCGCCAGACTTTTAAACGGCATAAAGGCATTTACGCACAAGCCATAACGACGGACTAAAATAACACAGTAGCGACCTCTAAGCTACATTTTCTAAACATCCTATAAAAGGCGTGACGTTTAAGTGTCGCCGAGTCAATATTTCAAGCAAAAGAGATTTACGACTTCCGAAAAGTTTTAAATTTTTTCAAGCTTACTCTAAATAAAAACTATATAAAAGAAAAGTTAAATGGTCTATCTATCCATACAGGATTATAATCCTTTCATCTATCTATTCATCCATATAAACACCTTAATAATGAACTACGGACGAGAATATATACGAGTAGTCGGGTCCTGTTGGTGTTTCCTTAAATATACTTTGGACCTATTTAAAATCGCACATATTACCTACGTAGATTTTTCCTACTAATGATATTTAGATAAGGTTAGAGATGGAGATTATTAGATATATAAATTTATATATTTATATTACATTACATTGTCTTTAAGGCTTTTTCTGCTGCACATGTGGCAAACACCGAACATAAATTTTTCAATTACTACTTTAAATCCCAGTGAAAACAATAATACGAGTTTCCAATACGAGTTTAAAGTTATTAAACGTAACTAAAAATATTCTTAGTAATGAAAAGCTCGTTCCGGAATAAAAGCAAGCTAGCGTTTTGTGAAATGGAATTCACGAATGGATTGTGTACAATGGGCATAAGCGTGTTTCTATCGTGCGGTACAATCTAAATGAAGCGATTTGTTGGTGCTCTAAGGGCAAGGTAAAGATTACCACAAATGTAACTTTGATCTGGATTGTGAAATAACTTGTCCGATAGGCTCGTTTGTATGCCGTCGTTTATATGTGGAGATTGCAAAACACAAAATGCTTTTTAACTACAATAAAATTTTTACTATTCTATCTTCATCATCGCAACCCGGTCACAAAGGCTAGAGTCGACCACGCTGACCAAGTGTACTTAGATTGTCAGACTTACTTTTATGAACTTTTTACATATTATGTTGTCTCTAGTAACAAGTATTTCATTGATCATTTTCGCTTAGGTGACTCATGTAGAAATGTTAAATAATAACATTACGTTATAATGTTATTACTTGTTGACAATAAACCTTCGAAGCAATAGCCCCTTTATGCGATAGTACCAAATATTTGAAATTAGGATAATATTATGAGAACAATAACATAAAGTACTGCATCAAAATCACAATAACAACGATTTACAGCGAAAACGTCTTAGATATTCCAATGACCATGTCGTTGACTAACTCAACAATAACTCAAACGGACAGAAATAGACAAAATGTAGTCCCTTCACCCACTCCAGAATACAATAATATTTTGTCTAGGAGCACTACAATAAGGATATTATTATCACTTAACTCCATAGTCACGAAATTTCAACGAGATTGGAGGATTATTTAGCGAATGGAGGTGACACTGTGAAGAGATCGTTTCTAGTGAGAAATAGCTTCATATAAGCTAAGAATTACAAGCCATTATGTACGCCAATTTGTTACAATTTGATGCGAAATAGTCTCGGAGGCTAACCAAGCCTCGCCTGATTTATAAAGCTACTAAAGTATTGTCGCAGCTATGATACGGGATAATCTTAATTGATAGTCTAACGAACCGTGAATAATTTCTCAATTACTTTGTTACTTTGATGACTATTTTTGGTTATGAATTAAGGACTTTGTTGTTTGAAGATTAGATACTTCATTTTAATAGTAGGTAGGTATCTACAAATGAAACTATTTCTGACTTCTTCTTTAGGATTATAAAATTAGGTGTTTTTTATGTTAGAAGTATTAGATCGTAACATCGGAGACACTTTTACAACGTTCTTGGTATTGCAAACACGCATGGTAGGCACTAACCCCAAAAGGGCAATTTTCTCTTTTGTTGGCTGTTAAATAATTATAGATATGACGGAGGTAGGTAGTAAACCTATGATACTGGTTTGATGCGATTAATCTGTACGCGATGATTAATAGTCAATCGGATAGCTGTCAATAGAATTGGAAAATAATAAAACAAGAAAATGAATGTCGACCGGTGTGATATCTTGTAAAAGCTCCTTCTATGTTGAAATGCCGTGAATCGTTAATAATAGTTGATAAATAACGCGTGAGTCGCGAGTGCGAGTGGATCGATCGATAACACCAATATCGTAATTCCGTGAAGTAAATCCAAGATGTCAAAATACCAAACCAAATCTAAATGATCTAATAACGTATTTACTGAGCCAAACTGTCTGATTCAATAAACGGAGATGGTGGTGTGTTTGGCTAGAACTAACCCTGTGTTTCATTTGATATCCTGAGCTCACGTCCTGACATATGAAAGAAGCCCACATTGCTTATTTAGTCAAGAATACCTATCTGGAATGTAAATAGTACAAATGAACGCCCACTCTACTACTGGACCCGATTGATATATAATATAAAGGCAATAGAAAAGTTGCCATATTACATATTACATATGCCATAGTCTTTTGATTTGGTTTTGGATTTATGTTCACACAGTATAATATTGATTGAATATTTTGAAATTACTGTCATGACGCAAAAACGATAATTTTGAATGTAACAATATTGGTTTTAGCTCAAGCCGTAATTAGACACATCAATAACTACTAATTTTTCTGTATTGGGTTCCAAAATGTTGTATACCTATCTTCAACAACTGAAATATTCAAAAAAATATATTATCAACGTCTATCTTTTAAGTTACGATAAATTAGTCACAGCATTAAGTATAGTCGGTCGTTGATTTAAAATAGTAACCCTAATTTGGTGATGTGCCGCCACTGAATATATCAATTACTTTCATCACAATAACTCTCCCCACAATTCACTTTGTCATAAAAACTTAACGCCGATTCATAGTGTGAGATTTATTGCCGAATAAATTATGGTTTCGTTTAAAAAACACTTTTATATTTTTATCAACATACGCATTGGATACTTATCATAGTTTACGTCGACACACAAGTCGAATACAATTTGTAGATTTTAATTTATATCAGTTTTTATCTCTAACAATCAACGTCGTAACAGTTTTTTAAATAGAAATGTATACTTTCATTTTTTATACAGCTCGTTAATAACAAACCCTGAATTATTAATATGACCATTATTAATATGAGTGCCGTATACAAAACACACCCTAAACATTATAATTCATGTCGTTTTGCTAAATTTAAGATAAGTCTTATTAGACAAATTAGTTACAAGAAAAATTACCTGTATATAAATTAATTAATTGACAAGATATGTTTTTTTTTTCGTATATTCTTGACGATTATCAGTGTTTGTTACTATGATGAAAGAGATAAAATTGTGCAAATTAAACAGCATTTAATACCAACTAAATATATAATTAAAAAAATATTTATGAGTGAAAAAAATATATTTGCACTGGAAAACATGTAAAGGGAATATGAGATACACAGTAAGATTTTGTATCTATCTGAATTTTTAATCAGTGACAAAAGTGTTAAGTGAGCCGCATGTACAGTATTGTAAGTGTCACAGGTCTATTAAATACGTACCATGTGAGAGTATCAGAGATTAATGGGTAGTCAGGACCTTCACGTCATAAATCTATGGTGTAGCTATGACGATAGCGGCCGATTGTGTCGTAATACCGTAAGTGTGGTTGTCACAACGCGAGGAATGGACCACATTTTATTATACATTTTTAGATACCATAAATACACTCTTCCTCTTTGTAGAGTTAAAATATGGCGGTAGATACATACACGTTTGATTTTGGTCCCTTTACTTAGTCTTTATAGGACTCTGTTTGGTTGAGAACGAAACAATCTGTGTAAGTACGAGGTGAATCATGTCAATAATAAGAATAACTTCAATTAGTATTTTTTACTTAATCTAGGTTTTTTCAACCCATGAAACCTTACCTGAAAAAATATGGGATAATATATCAATATTTAGAAATCTTTGCACAATTCCTTATTTGTGACAATACCTTGATTAGGAGTTTGAAATGACTTAATAATAAACCTGCAAGCATTTATTTATCTTGAAATTTTTGTATGTTTGTTTGGAGTCCAATCTTAAGCTCATTTGAACTAAATCCATTGTATATTGTCTAACTCAACGAACTTGGAATTTTGTATATCACTTTAATTTCGAAGACAGTTTTATCATAAGTATTGACTCTCACAATACGTCAACGGGTTAATAGCACAGTGATTTTTCTCATTATTAATTTTTGCTTCGCATTTATTATTCACTTAAAATTGTTAAAGCTTGCTTCAGTTTCCAAATTACTCATTTATTGTAGTAAATATGTTTATAAATAGAATTTGAAATCATTTATTTCTCACTGTTAAGTCATGAAAAAGCTCCCTTTTCTTAATTTGACGTGCTTGTCAGAATGGTCGTGGTTGGGCTGACGAGTTATGAAAAGTTCAATAAGTTATAGCTATATGTAGATTTGGATCTCGGATGGAAAGGTGTGCCACTTACACTTAAGTATTTATCAGAAGCGACCATCTCAGTCCTCGGGGGTATTAACGCATCTCTAACCAAATTAAAACGAGACTCAATACATACTAACTATTACTAACTCGCTCATATAATTATCAACTAACAGGACTAACATCACTAGAGTCCCTATTTGCACACGGTTTAACAAACTAACCAACTAACATCCTAATACTATTTGTTAACAGGACTAAATTTCATATACACCATAAGAGTTTGCTGCAAGCTCGTT
This sequence comes from Hesperia comma, assembly GCA_905404135.1. Lineage (NCBI taxonomy): Eukaryota > Metazoa > Arthropoda > Insecta > Lepidoptera > Hesperiidae > Hesperia > Hesperia comma. Next base: position 6,984,628 of record FR990031.1, read on the forward strand.
TGCTATCCTAATTCCATAAAAAAAGATAAAAAAATGTCTTAAAAGTGCAAACTCACTTGGCAAGTTTATACATAAACAATAACACGTGTGTAGTGTTAGACAATGTGACAAATAGGAACCACACGTGCTCTCTATTATCGAGATTGGTCGAATTAGGGTTGTCAAAAGTCCCTAAAAGTCTAAACCTATGACATTACTATTGACTTGAATTTGATTGATTTATTTAAGCTTTAATAACCACAATAAAATAATAACTACGGTACAAATGGCAAACTTAATGCATTTTTTGTGGAATGCATACACTGCCACCCGTGATATCTATGACTGACCCAGAACAACACTCAAATACGCTGTTGTATGAACGTACTGACCTAATCAATACGTATTTTTCATTCGAATTAACTAATCTAATCATGCAATTTCACAAATCTTAACTCAATTTCAATCCAATGCAATTGCAATGAAATAAAGATATATTTTGATTACCTTAATTTTTATAACAATTTTGTTATAATATAGCCTATAAATCCAAAACTTAAATGGCCAATAAACAATACAATTACATAGTTAAGCCAACGAACTATAACGATCTCATTCTAATCATCTATGAATTAGTTCGTAAAATGCAATAATGAAAGCGTCGGATGTCTTGAAAGTCCCGTGCATCGTGCGTACTTTGAACGACACACAAAAAAAGAACACACATACCCACATAAACAATTTCCGCCTCGCTGGAAATCGACCCTTCGAAAGGCGGTTTGGCATGACAACTATTGACTCGTTAAAATCAATTGTTTCTCGTCATTTAAAATCTAACTTAATGTGCCAACCCTAGGTCCAATTGAAATTTAGTCCTTTTAATGAAACTCGCTGTAACCCCAATTTGTTAATCACTGGTAAAGTTTTAATGGCGGTCCGCTAATAAAGTGTTAACGAAATATTAGAGCGAACCAGTGTCAAGAATGACGCTAGCAGACGTTTTTCTTGGTAAATACTTTAAACGATGGTTTTAATAAGCTAATCGTTCATAAAAATATCATAGTGACTTTTACTTTTTTATTTTTATGGATTTTAGACGGATAACGAACAGTAACATCTTTCGACGTCTATGATAACTGTGACCAGCTATGCATGGTAAGAGTAAACGATCAAGAAGAACAAATTAATTCAGCAATAAATATCTACATTATGTATAAGTGATCCCTACTTAAATTCAGTACCTAATACTTTTCCGTCATAATGGAGATAATGTATCATATATAATGTATCAACATAAATGTTTATCTTTATACTGGTTTATAAGCAGTATAAAAATATTAATAATTGCCTAACAAGAGAACTCTGCATATTTCAATCAAATACCCTATGAAGAAAGTTAATGTATGTAATCAAGAATAGGTGTATAGGTGAAATTGGGTTTAATATTACTTGCCCAAACGTTGTAGCTACGAAAATTTTCTCTAACGTGGTCTATGTCTATACTCCTTAAGAGTAAGATACTCGTAAAAGCTGAATCTATAAGTAAGCTATGGGTTGCGAAGAAGATGAGAAAACAGTAGGTAGCCAAGAAGATAAAAATCCTATAACACAAGGCTAGAAAAATAATGAATTTAAAAGAACTTTACTGCAATAAAAAGCTTACCCAAGGATAAAAGATACATATAGGTAGTATAAAACACTGAGTTTAGCTAGAGAACAGATAAATTTGTTGGCACTGCTTATAAAATCTTGTAACTTCGTGAATGAACCAATCTCGTAAACAAGTTTTATTCGGATTTCCCAAATACTTCTAACGTAGTTTATTTTTCCGCTCAGGTTTTCTATTTCGATATAAACTAGTTAATTTAGCCAGGCGTCTATGCGTAATATCACTTTCAACAACCATTACTTAACATTTATTTAATGTAGAATAAATAACAATCGTGTTGAAATATTAGGACTACATTCAAGTCTTTAAATAACATAATCTTTTGAATAACGCAATTCTATGACCATTTGTAGAATAAGATTTTTTTAAATCCCAATTAAAAACGGAAAATGTTGAAAACTAACCCTTCGTCTGCACTAAGACGACGTAGGGTAAACTGGGTACGGTTAAAACACAGGACGGTTGAAACAAGTCGAATATCTCGCGAATGGTTGAGCTGACAGGTAAGGGTTCAAGGGGAAAAAGAAGCAGGTGACAAGTCCAAAACTAAATCAAAGTGTTACATTGGTCACCGGGTGCTGTATATTTTTATAAATAGGCCTATTGTATTTTAGCACCCAAAAGTAAGTATTTTTCTTTTAAGTTTCAAGCTATTATTATGTTAATCTATTCAAGTATAAATATTGAGTATTCATTTATGATTTAGGTGAAGTTTTTAGAATACGGAATGATGACTAGTTTTAATAAGTTATTATTACTACCATTACTATAAACTTTCTTTTACCAAAATTCGAGTTGGGGACGGTTGAAACAATATATGTGGGTACAGGTAAAAAAAAACATATAATTTTGTTTTGTTTTCTCGATGTCGAATTCGCATAGTAAAGACTTTCATAGGGCAGATTGAGTTTATTGAGACAAATATACATATACGGAGGTAAAAGTTGGAGATAAAACTATGCACTATCAACAAATTATTCGTCAAAGCCTGGTTACGTACACTGAAGGACTATTAAAACATTGAAGACCGATTAATATTGTCATACGATGCCATTATTATTATAATACAATTATAACTAATGCTAAATAAAGCATGTTGCTATATATTTTTTGTATATTTCGCGTGCGTTTCAACTGACCCTAGTCACTGTTTCAACCGCCCCTGGCATGGGGACGGTAGAAACACATCGGAATTTATTTTCAAATCTAAATATCTCTAAAAATAGCACCCACCAGAACTAAATAGTATAGCCCTATTGTAGGTAAAGATCCACTCTTCAATTTAATATGTCATCATCATCGTTCTTTTTATAAACAATAAAATTACGAACAATTAAAGCCAAATCGTTTCAACCGTACCCAGTCTACCCTACATAAAGAATACTCTAAGAAAACATAGATATTGTGTGCATTATTCGATAGGTTAGGTATGCCATGAGTACCTACTGAATTTTGGAATGTACGATGGGTGGAATACTTTATTTTTATTGGAATATATTTTAAATAATTTTCCATATCAAATGTAACTCTTCAAAACTTACCACAATAAACATAAAAAAAGAAACAGGAAAACTTACATTTAAAAACAACGTCTTCGTCAACCAAACCAACAATGCATTTGTCAGCCATTAAATTAACAGATCGTCTCAGAAACCTGAGCATCATTTAGCATTCCCATTATAATTCGTTGCCAACAAAAGATTTTTAACGGAAATCAAAGTATTTGCTCGTTCGCGCCCACCTACCGAATACTTTGTTACGAAGATGTTGTTTACTAGAATTCTGTTTATGTTGAAGCGAGTTAGGATATTTAACTTTTGATTATAAAGATTATAGTATCGCGATGTATTAATTAATTTGTCTTTGAAGTCGAGATAATATGAAAATAAATTCTTGTTCATTCATGATTAACGGCTTGTTGATAAACAGTGTTATTTAATTTTTTCTTCCGTGCTTTTAACAGTTTCATTATGTGTGATCCTATACATAATTAGAATTTTATTTAGTGAAACAAAAGTATAAAAATGAATGATTGATTGATTTAGTTAGTAAATACAAATTTGCCGTTAAAATCGCTACATTTATATATATAAATATATATATCACCTCATATTATTATTTATATATTATGGTTTCATGTGTTTTCCAACTAATTTTAATAACTCAATATTATTTTACACCTGCCATCTGCCTTTTCCACATCCACCCAGGGCTGACTGGCAGAGAATGCTTTTAGGCATTAAGTTTTGCCCTTGTATACCTTTTGTAAGGTGTTACAAAATAAATAAATAAATAAATAAATAAATTTAGGTACTTATACATAATTATATTACTGATAAATAAGCTATACCAAAGAAAATCTTATCTCTAACTTCACGATTTCTTACAGGCAATTTGACGCAGAGTAAATTTGTTATATTAACTGGAATGGATGATTGTTTAAGAGAAGTAAGTTTTTAAGTAAAACTCATGAACCTCATGGTACTTATTTTTGCAATGATAAAATTGGATTAACTGTGTGATAAATATAATAAAGTAAAGTTCATAACAATCTAATGGTTGTTTACGGAGTTATCTTAAGTAAAAGATAAAAAATGTTGTGCTTTTAAGTGGTTTGACTCGGTTATTCGATCGATAAGTTTATTTGAAATGCAATTATTTTTTCCAATTTTTTGTCATGTAAAATTATTAAAAACTAGTTGTGCCCGCGACTTCGTTCGTGATAGGAATTTTTTCCGCGCCAAACCCGATCCCGCGGGAACTTCGGAATAAAAAGTAGCCTATATTTTGCTTCACAACCTCCTCTATCTATGTATAGATAGAATAGATATTCTGATACACACATATAATGCACTAAGCACTATACCTACTGTTCAACGGGTGTACACAGGTAATTCGTATTGGTAACACACACACACACTCACTTTGAAGATATTATTTTATTGTTAATCTTCGTATTTGTGCTCCATATCGTTTTATTGTGTAATAATGAATATGCTGTCATGTTAAATTTATCATAAATTTTCCTTTTTAATCGGAATATAATCTGTTTACATCAAACCGGAAAATATAATAATGATGACCTAATGATAATGATGATCGAAACGGAATAAGCCCACATGCTCGTGCGCAATAACACGTGTTTAAGTTAAAAGCTCATATTTAATACCTGAAGTTTAATTCATACAAAGTCTGTGTAAATAGGTGTAAAGATTTAATTTACAATAAAATTATGTTTTAAAGTTATAACTAAATAGCTCATAATGTAAATTGTACTCGTACCTACTACATTTAATATTGTAGGTATTGTACCTACAAACTTTTTCAATATTTTATAAGGGAATAATTTATTTTCATTTGGCCTGAATAATTTGCGGAAAAAGAGATTACTAAGGTATCTGTAAATTTCTTTGAATTTAGGATTAGAAACATCTGTTATTTCATATATTTATTTTTAAATATTTTTATTGTTATTTTATTATTATTTACTTTCCTCAATTAAGGAAAATTAGAATATTTTTTTACAAATACATAAATGTATTTATTACCATTATAATGACGCTGATATTAACGTTGTAAAAAAGTTTTACAAATTCAATATAAAAAATACCCAACCAGTATTTTAGTTTGATTAATAATAATTGAAAACACTTTTGGTCACAAACTCAAATAACACAAAATTCGAAAAATGTTTTCCAGCTTCGAAAATTATTTTCCGCTGACGAAAATTATTTTCCTAGTTCGAAAATGTTTGTTATGCAACTAGAAATGCGCGTATCGCGTCGCGCTCCCGTGCACTACTGGCATCACTACGCTATTATTTGAAAAACCAACTCTCAAACTATACTATACTATTGAGCACACTGGGTGAAACTTATTAAAATAATATACGTAAACGCAACATATGTACGGTATTGACTATGTACTACATAGATATACCTTGTGTAGAAACGTAATGTGTAATATTCAACTCAAGAGGTGTAAAAATTACACCGGTCTATTAAAGTAATTTTACCTCCCTTCCGCATTGAATATACTAGAGCCTAGAACATGCTATGCATACCTACTTCAGACCTCCTCACTAAAGAGAAAAGGTAAGAAATAGACCACAATGGACTAAGTTCCATTTATCTCTGTACAGAAATGGTGGTTAAAGCTACTAAGTAAAAATAGAATCCTTTTAGTTTAGTAGTACGTTTCTACAGGTGTTCTTTTCAGAATTTGAACACGTAGCGTGTAGGTGCGTACCGTGTTTCCTGGTAACATTTTCAGGAGTAAAATAAAAACTTCATGATTAAGTAAATAGATTTAGCAAAGACTGCTAAAATACTGAATTACCTAAAATATAATTTATTTGGACCCAAACCCATGTCATGGGACCATGGGACATGTCACCACATTAATTAAAGTTCATCATTGAGATGCTTTTGGCCACTAATGTCTATTTGCCATTAATCCATGGACGACGCTGAACACCTACCGTCATCGGCAGTCGGTTAATACACTTATACGACTAAGTACATTCTTCTTAGTCGGTCGCTCTTGACAGAGTGGTCGTGGTTGCGATGACGGGATACACGGAGAGATGTTCGATGTTGTGTCATTAGTTTTTGAGGACTGCTTTCTTGGCAATCTGCTTCCATTTGATGCGATCAATGGCGTTGCGAGAACATTGTACCATGGTAGATTCCGTAGCCTTTTTGATTATGACAGTCCAGCGGGTTGGTGATCGACCGTTTGCTCTTTTGCCTTCTACCTGGCTCAGAACCACCAGCCTCTCCGTCGTGTTCTCATTTCTTGTTATGTGACCGAAGAACTTCAATATCCGGAGCTGCACAGTTGACTAAGTACATACCCTCACTTTAATAACAGAACCTACAGCACTAGACATGTGCTAAATCGTTACTTTTCAGTCACTGTGACTGTCGTTCCATGAAATCGCAAGTAACGTTTAAAAATAATCTGTCACTGTCATCACACGAGTTAATTCAAAATAACCTTCACACTTTTACAGGCTTAGGACTGTCGCATTTTAAATAAATAACCAATTTATTATTATTTATTCTTAATGCATATTAAGACAGTGACAGATTTGGCAAAAAAACATCCTTAACATTATTGCAATAATACTTATTTTTCTTTGTAGTTACATCTCAAATTCTTAATTCTTAATGCAGAGGAATATTTTAAATTGGCAAGTTTAAACCGTCACGGGACTTCTTTGGTGGCGCGCAATTTTTTTTCTAGGAACGATTGCTGGTGAGTAACAGCATTGATGAGTGACAGTGAAATGAAATGAAATGGACGAAACACGGAACGTCGCTTGTACAACCTCAGTGACACGGACCGATTTTGTATAACGTTACTTCAACAACGTCAGCTATCTCAGTGAAAAATAACTATCTCAGTGACAAGGAACGACATACGTTACTGGAACGTCGTTCCTTTTTGCCAGATCACAGTGATCACAGTAGTCAGCGGATCACAGTGATTGAGTGAGTGGCTTGACTAGCTTCGACCCATTCAGTCCCACTACTGAACAATATGATATAACTGAGGAGGCCTAGAGCATGCTCCACTACGGAGCTCCAGTGCAGATTAGTAGAGGGCAACCCAAGTACTAGAAGTTTTTCATGCAACCCAATGGCTTCCTACTTCCTACATAGCTATTAGCTTAACGACAGCTACCTATCGATAACAATCGACACCGAGGGCTTAACAAAAGCGCTCAATACTTTTTTGCCGCTAGCGGTCACCCATCCAACTACCGAACAAGCCCGCAGTTGCTTAACTTTGTAAAACATTTAGGATAGACTCTAGCCGCCGGGCTATAAGCGCTTCAACTTAAATGCATGAAATCATGCATTACGTCTTATTCAAATAATAATATTAGAAATATGACGTGTCAAAGTACCCCGCATCTCATTTGCGGGCTCAAGCCGCTGACAGGTGTAATAAGTGTCCACAGCACAGACTGATTAAATAAAGATGTCACATGCCACCCATTCGACATATTAGTCATTAGACTACATGTTTATTTAATTACATTAACAGTAGCTAGGTAACAGCTTGACTGAGACAGTGAAGCGAAATTTCTGAAAACTTTAATATTTGGACCATTATTTGGACTGTATAAAACTTTTTTGCGGCCTACAAGATCTTTTGTGTTTTGATTTACTCGAAAAGTGAAGAAGTTTGAAGAATCGTGCTTTTGTTTTTCCTCGGGTGCACAAAATACTGTTTTATACTTCTTTTATCGACTTACACTGTTGGAATTTAATTACGAGTCTAGTTTATTGGAATAAACTTACAAGAAAGTCTATCAAATTTATCTCAATTTTCTTATTTTCTTCATTAATACCTGGATACCTGGCGTTCATAACTGGATACCTGGCGTTCGTCCACAGTTCGCTTTTCACGTCATTTTCTACCGCGTACGTGTAAACTGTGGAACGAACTTCATCAGTCAGTATTCCCACAGTGCTATGACATGGGGTCCTTCAAGAAGCGGGTCTATCTCTTCCTTCGAGGCCGGCAACGCGTTGGTGGCGCCCCTGGTGTTGCCAATGTCCATGGGCGACGGTCATCACTTACCATCAGGTGACCTGTCTGCTCGTTTGCCTGCTTAGGCTATAAAAAAATTAATAAATTCTTTCACTGTTTCTTCTTTAAGTTGAAGGACCTTCCTTTGTGGTAAAATAAAAATGACGTGCAAGTCTATCAGTGACAGTTTTAGGAAAGTTTAATCGCTCTCACCGATGTTCATCGCTAATGCAGCATCCTATAAGAAACACAACAAGCGCCGAACGTACCGCGTAATTATACGTTTAATCTCTAGTATATAGTCATTGAACTTTTGCCAAGCAGACAAGTACTTCAGCCTCTTGGGAAAGAGTTGGCAATTTACTTGTTGTTACTAATTTCGCTATCAAGAACGATGTGTTTGCCTAATAGGTCTTATCATGTTCTAGCAAGAATGGTAAGGTTTCTAAAGTTAAACAGTGAATGTAAAATTTACGCCTTTTTTATTTTTAACCAATTAATATCTCTCCATATTAAATGAATATACTATTTTTAAAGGTCACTTATAATTAATTATTGAGCGATGTAAAAGGTGTTGAGAAAATTATTACAAGTATTAAGAACATTATCATTAAATTGCATTAGTTTTGGTACGTCCAAGTAACAAGCAAAATATACAATTTTGTAGACTTCCTAAAAGTACCTAAGATCGTATTTTTACTGATAGATAAAGTAGATATACCCAATAATTACAAAACATTTATATTATAAACAAATATTTATAAAAGGGGCTATTTATCTCTCGATATGCCTCAATCCTAACCAGTGCAACGTAGAACAACGTCATCGTGTTCCCAGATTCGGTTTCGTAAAGCGGCCGCGCAATCTAATGATTTGCTCAGTTGATCCCAGAGATACAAGCGATTGACGAGGATCAACCACATAATCGATTCCAATTGATGCATACGATTCTATTACTAGACCATATTCAGCTGTCTAGACCTGGGGATCATTGGCCGCGTTGCCACTTATAGCCTCGTAATTAAAGCACGGCATCTATTGAAAATTTTCAATTGATCAGGAAATTGGTATACCTATGGTTTAACTAACTTATGGAATTAGCGAAGCATGGCATATTTATTTATAAGTAGTAAGTATCATCTTTACAATAAATGACAGTCCCGCTGCTGGGAAAGAATCTCTCTCCATTCACAATATGAGAGTTAGGCACAAGCCATATTTCACTACGCTAGCAAAATGTGGATTGGCGAAATTCACACATCTTTGAGAACCTTATGGAGTACCCTCAGGTACGCAGGTTTCCTCACCATGTTTTCCTTCACCGAAGCAACTAGGTAATAATTAAATTTTAATTCACACATATATTTCGAAAATTATAGGTGCATGCAGAATTTAAACCCGGACCCCCGTTTAGGAGGTCTGACTTTCAACCACTCATCTTCCACTGCTTCATCCATCCATCAGCCTTTCTGTGTACACTTCTGGACATATACCTCCCCTAACTTGCGCCACTCTGACCAATTCTGAGCCTTCTGAAGCCAGAGGATACCCCCTGACTTCTTTAGGTCCACGTGGTCGGGGGGACTTTCTCCGTGACAAGGCCTCCACTCGAGGACCTTTCTTACCCAACGGTCCCCTCCTCAGTATTAAGTTATTTTTTAAGCTATTGCATAGCTTTTATCGCAGGCCTTGGGCGTGGGGACCGAATTGAGAAATTTCGTAACGAAAACACCTAATTAGTACATAATATCTCAATGAATATATAATCAAAGACCTAACACATCTCTCTATGTCTCTCACATTCTCTCTCTCACTCACACTCGTGACATCTATCGATAAATACCATTGATAAATACCAGATCTTTTAACTGAGTTAACTAACTTTTACTTTATAACGGCTAAACCGATTTGGCTAATTTTAGTCTTGAAATATTCGTGGAAGTTCAGGGAAGGTTCCAGCGATGAGAAAATATGGAAAAATTGCGAGGAAAATACTAAAACTGAAAATTTTAATTTCCCATACAAATCTTACCTGTCAAACATTTGATTTTCGCCCCGTCGGTTCGGTATTTTAAGAATAATTACATGTAGATCTGGATTAAATAAGGCGTTGGAATCGACAACATGTATTCATAATAGTCGAATTATCGCGTATTTAGATTTAAAACATGCAAAATACCATAGACATTTAACGTCACATTATACATGACATAAAATAATGACACTATAATGACTTGAGGGTGATAGAGACAGTGCCATAGAGGCAAGGCAAACTGTAAGGCACTGTCTCTGTCATCCACACGTCATTCACGCGCCAAAAGATCGTTGTAGGACTTAAATGTCAAATGTCAATTTTCTTTTTAAAAAGAATTATTTTGTCAACTGAAATAGTTCTTAATGATTTTGTTCAGAATATTTAAATCTTCTTTGCACAAATTAATGCATTATCCGTTTCTAATAAAGATTAAAATGTCTTGCACCTATAATGTGACGTTATGATGTACGTATTCTTAACAATTAGGCTTACGTCATTATTATGCGTCTCTTTCAGTGATATTGCCTATGAACTTTGATGTAACTTTTGATATAGTAAACTTGAAACGAAAGAGGCGCTGTCGGACGCATTTGACATTCATTTGACCAATCATTGCACACTAGTAACTGACAGATGATTGACCACAACGTACTTATGAATGACTTTTCGTTAGTTCCAATTTTTGCCATTTCAGAGATAAGTTGGGCGCACTGTAACTAGGCAACTAAATGAAAACTGGTACACCACTTTCTTGGCCCACTGTAAAACAGTGAATATCTGTACTCGTATAATTTGTGTACAAAGTGTTTTAAATATGAATAAACAAAGTGCATTTATTAATGAAGAAAGTCACGAAAAAATAGTGAAAGAAAATGAGTTAGTACTCTATATACATTCATTTTATTATTATTATCACAAATGCAGTATTATTTTTTGTTTTGTTAATTTATATATAATGCTATGCAATAGCTTTACCGCGGCAGTCTCCGAGTGCCTTTTTTAAAGGAGATGTTTCAAATCCGGCCCACAATATGTACAGTACCTCGAAAAATCGAGAAAAATCCATGGAATTCGGGAAAAATAAAGATAAATTACCTAAATGCATACTTTTCTGGTACAAAAATTGTATCTATCATTTAATTTTATCAAGTTTCAACATGGCGTCTTACCAATTTGTCATTGATCACAGATCACGAACTGTCTACTGTCACTTTAATATGACAGAAATGTACGTACATATGTCAAACTTCAATCAAATCAACCAACGTGACATGTGATGACAGCTTACCGCCATGACGGATTTTTGTTTTTGTGTTGCAATTTCAATTGTATATTTTTGTGTTGTACCAAAAAACTAAACCAATTTGAAGTGATTGGATAGTTAAAATAGTAGTTTATGCAACTGTCATATAATGAAGGGTATTAAAACACGAGTGTGAGTTTATGAAACGAGCGCAGCGAGTTTCATAATAGTAACGAGTGTTTTAATACCCGTGTTATATGCAGTTGCATACACTACTTTATCTTCAATAATGCAATTTAATTTGTATTTTAAAAACAAAACACATTGCGAAACATTAAATTCACGCGTACGTGTATTGTCACAGTGAACTTGCCGCCATTAAAATCTAACCAATGAGAGCGCAGCTGCGCGCGCAGGGCCAATCAGGAGCGAGCGCGCGATGTTATAATGAGATTTTACGATATCGATGTGGATATTATACCATCATGTGAAATTGCTTAAATTGAGTGTTTTGTTATCTGCGCTATAACAGTAGTAATTATAAGTCAAGTATTGGAAACATAAGTAGAATGTTATAACATTAGTGTAGATAAACTATTTGAATTGCGATTCTCCATATTTTAGTATGGTGTACAAAGTGGTGGCCGGGGCTCCATACATTTTGAAACAACTCCTTTCTATTTGTATTCTTCCATACCAATAAGGCTTTGGTGATACTTTAAGTGATACTGATGACGAAGAAGCTATACCTACTGACCACCTACCTAATATATGATGGCTGGTCTGCTTCATTGTCAGCTTTTCTCCAAAAGAATGTTATTAATGACAAAGTTAATGCAAAACTGCACTCAGACGCTCATATAACTAGCTGCGGCCCTGATAGTGCCCATATGGATATGAAGAGTCCTTATGACGCCTTGCCCAGAAAAGTGTGACGATCGCTTTTGTAGAATAACAGAGGATTTACAGATTAACCCATGTATCGGAAATTCTGATGGTAAAAGCCATTGAGACGTCTTTGCTACATAGCTACCTAATACGCCCACTGAGTCATAAATGAAATATACGTCTACAATTACAACATTACTATTATGTTCCTCCAGCACAGATATGCTAAGTGCCGTAGTTTAGCGCTATGAGGCTAAATAAACATACTAAGTCATAGTCTAAATACTTTTAGTCCGCATCCCGTATGATTATTGTTTTAGCAGATTGATATCGAGATGGGAAACACCTTTGGTTTGGTATGAATGGGAGCATTTGCGTCAATTGAAACAATGCAGAGATATCTAAGTACGAATTATTTACCGTTTTACGGTAGATTTGTCTGTTTTATAGGATAATGTTTTAAAGCACTCTCTTGAATGTTTATTACCTTGTTAAAATATGATCAAAACATTGCCTACATTATTGAGATTAATGTAAAAATTTAAAGAAAGAAAAACGTTTATTCGCTCTGCCACAAATTCCACAGCAACATAATAAATACAGCAACACAATAAACTTAATGCTAATCCATTATTAAATAAATTTAAGAAAAAAGAAAAAACAAAAGATCACAAAACAACAAAACCAAACCGACTTAAATCTTAAAAGTAATAAAAAACAAAGGATTATATATATAAAAAAAATCACAACGTAATAATATTAATAATAAATGGTTCCAAACAAAATGTCCGTGCTGCAGCATAAGGACCTGCTAATGGGCCTAGCCTCAGCTCAGCCACGCGCGAGCGCAGCGCTGATTTTCAGTCTAGACCCTATTCCGCAATGGGAGCCCGGTCAGACGTTCTATTAATTTAACTTAGTTATAGTATCTATTGTAAATAAAAAAGAATGTTTGCAAAAGGTATAAAATATGATATGGACAAGGAAATGGACGCAACGCAAGTACCTTACATTTACCAACTGGCCTGACAGTCAAAAACAGTGGTAAGTGGCTCAAGTATAGTTTTAAGTGGATTATTTAAGGTATTATATGATAGATTAATAATAATTAATTAATAATAATATTTGAATAACAATTTAACAATTTTATAAATTCAAGAATAGCCTTAGTTTATTTATAAGCCTAAAAATAATAAGCTTCATCCGTATTAAAAATGCATGCCTGCACACACTGCTCACACACAAAATAATGACATTAAAGTATTACCTGTGCCGTAACATTGCATGACTGTGGTTATTAATAAATTATTGTCGTTATATTGCAATGATTTTTTATTTAGTTCAACAACTCATCGTATTTTTGATGAACAATACCAACTAGATAACATCTCACCTACAAAATTGAAGTTAACATCCGCGTAAACAAGATCTCACCTAGACAGCCTACACCACTGGTATAGTACCGTCTTCGTGGAAAGTAGCCCTAGTTCATCCTATCCCCAAAAAGGGCGATCTCAGTGACCCGGCCAACTACAGGCTTATAGCGATAACTTCCCTGCTTGCGAAGGTGATGGAGCGTGTAATAAACACACAGCTCCTAGGATATCTCGAAGATCGCCAGCTGATCAATGATCGACAGTACGGTTTCCGTCACGGTCGTTCAGCTGGCGATCTTTTAGTTTATCTCACGCACCGGTGGGCTCAGGCCCTAGACAGCAACGGGGAAGCACTGGCAGTCAGCCTAGATATCGCTAAGGCCTTCGACCGGGTCTGGCACAGGGCTCTTCTCGCGAAGCTACCATCTTACGGTCTCCCTGAGAGGTTATGCAGTTGGGTAGCCAGCTTTCTGTCTGAGCGACATATAAAGGTCGTTGTCGACGGTTGTTGCTCAGATTTGAAACCCATAAACGCTGGTGTTCCCCAAGGGTCTGTGCTGTCTCCTACTCTGTTCATTCTGCATATCAATGATATGCTTGAGCGTGCAAACGGCATTCATTGCTATGCAGATGACAGCACGGGAGATGCCTATTATACAGGCCCTGCAAATGCCTCTCGGTCACAAGTGGAGGATAGCAGAATCAAACTTGTGTCTGAAGTCGAGAACTCTCTGGAGCAAGTCTCGGAATGGGGTCGACTTAATTTAGTCGAGTTCAACCCCACGAAGACACAAGTTTGCGCGTTTTCCGCTAAGAAAAACCCCATTTGTCATAGCGCCTCAATTCCAGGGTACCGCGCTCACCGTTGGTAAAAGTGTTGGGATTCTGGGCGTTGACATTTCGAGCGACGTGCAGTATCGGAGTCATCTGGAAGCTAAGGCCAAATTGGCCTCCAAAAAGCTTGGTGTCCTAAACCGGGCGAAGCAGTACTTCACTGCGAGGGACCTACTGATGCTCTACAAAGCACAGGTCAGGCCTCACATGGAGTACTGCTCTCATCTCTGGGCAGGGGCGCCACAATACCAGCTTAGTCCATTTGACGCCGTACAAAAGCGCGCAGTTCGAATTGTCAACGAGCCACGAGTCACTAACAGGTTAGAACACCTAAGTCTGAGGAGAGACATAGGTTGCCTCTGCGTGTTCTATCGGCTTTACAACGGTGAGTGCTCCGAGGAATTGTTCGATTTGGTGCCAACTTCACCCTTCCATCATCACACCACTCGCCGAAGATTGAAGTTTCATCCACATCGCTTGGATTCGTGACGAACGACTACGGTCCGTTTTTCACGATCGTTTTTGCCGCGAACGTGCAGGATGTGGAATGAGCTTCCTTCTGAGGTATTCCCGGAGCGCTATGACATGGGGTTCTTCAAGAAAGGTGTAAAAAGAGTTCTCCTTCAGGGCCGGCGTTGCACTGGTAACTCCCCTGCTGTTGCTCGTGTCTATAGGCGACGATGACCACTTACCATCAGGTGGCTCGTCTGCTTTTACGTCAGCCCTTCAGGCTATATAAAAAAAAAGCTTTATCAGTAAAACTAAAACAAACAAAACTAAAAAAAAGTTTTACTTCCAATAACAACCATGCTTCCTTGCAATAAAGTTATAACTATATAAAAAAAAATAACTTATACTCCCGATCTCAGACTAATAAACCTCATGATCAGTCGTCACTAAGCAAAATAAGATATGATATTTATGTACTTATGAAGTGGGATCTTATTTTTGTAGACGGTTTTCTAGCACTGAGCCGACATTGATTTGGTATTGTTGATCGAAGAATTCTACTTAAGGCTACTTCTAGTACTGCTAGTTCATGTTAAAAATATATTATATTCCTGTAAAAATTAAAGAAGGGTTAGTTACAACTAAAGTCCGCTAACGTTCGAAATGGGTCAAGATTACGTACCTACGCGTACACGTTACATACGGTAGATGTACGATTTATTATTTATAGCCGCTCGTAAAATAACTGAATCAAAGTCATTGACACACATGCTACGGTTTTATAAACAGAGGCTATTATGATTGTCGATGACGTATTGTCACGATGAAAATGCTTTCATCAATACAACCACCATCTGAATTAAAGGTATTTAAACGGTTTAAACCTACTGGATTCAAGACTAAAATTCTGTAATTTATTTCTGCAATTTCTGTCCACTTGTATTTATTATTGTTATTTGCTTGACTGTGTTGCATGCATTCATAAAGTGAGCATAATTTGAAAATATGCAAGCTTTCAAATTTTTAATATTTCACATAAGCGAATATTTAAATACCATAACTACAATAAAATTTCATCTTGTAGTATCAAAACATCATTTGCAAGATCCTTCTTGTTTGCGAAAAAACAAAAAATATATTTTACTTGCTAATTCCATAGGCGATGTGTTCTAAAGAATTCATTCATTCTTGCACACAGGCTAATTATCGCCTATAGAAATCCAGTCCTACAAACTTCCTTAATTAGACTAATTAGTCCGAGTCAATCTGAATCGAAATGCTGCCCTCGTCTTCGTGTTTGTTGTAAGGCGGTCAACTCGCGCGACGTTATTATTATATTAGTTTTATTGTATTGTATCTAATCGATTTCTGTACGAGATGTAGGTACCTATAATAAGAAAGCTATTATTGGGGATATTTAGTGTTAATTAGTTGGTAAGTGCAATGGATCTGGTAAAAATTATTTTTGTTAAACCGACCTCAACAAAAAGAAAAAGGTTCGCAATTCAACTGTATTTTTTGTGTGTTAGCAAGTACCTATCTTTGCACTGGATAAATCAATCTTTGTAATTCTTTGTTTAATCAAAAGCTGGTGCTTGTCGTGTGGTATCATATGAATTGAACGACAGCTGACAGGTAGTTTTTGAGTTATCTCTAAGTATCGATTTTGAGTTCGGTTATTTTTTTCATTAATAAGTTACTTATTTAATATTTTTGTCTGTTTCTTTGTGTATTAGTTCCAGCTAATCAGTCAGCGACTCAGCGACTAGGTATAAGCTATACGCCTCTACCTCTTCACATTGTGAGTGGAGATCCATGGACATCAATGGGACAGTTATAGATTGCAATGCTGATGATGATGATGAATCTTAGAAACGACTTTACCTGTTTCAATGCCGTGTAGTAAGCGTATTTAAATTTGGGGTAATATTTAAGACAAGATTCATTGCAGTCCGGTCCGCTAACGACAAAAAAGACACAATTATGCTAATTAATAACGTCGAAAAATTCCTTATACTTAGTTTGGGGATACAGGTTAATAAGCAAAGTGAGAACAATTTCTAGTTATTCATAAAAAATAATATATTATTTCCAAGTTCATAAATTATGTTTAAGTGGAACAACCACTTAAACATAATTTATGAACCGGAAAATCGATAGTTACTCAAACTAATAATTATTCAATATCAATTTTAAAAGCTTACACGTAATAATCAATAAAGTGCTTAATCGATCAGCATACCTACTAGAATCGATCGATAAGTCAATCAAATTTCAATTTTCACAATTAAAATTGCCTATAGAATGCAAATTCCGTTACACTTTGCAGTGTGAAATATACGGGAGCTTTTATATTAATGATCTGACATTCGACTCAATTAAACATTAGATTTGTCTCGGTCAAAAACAATTTAGTCGTATCTTTGCGCTTAGACAAATTGGCTATTAGCACTATAGTATGTAGATGTAAGAATTATCATATTCATAATGATGATCACTCAGATAATCAGAACTTTAGATTGATAGCTGGATTCTAGTACAACGGACGACCGTGAGTTTAGAGGTAACTTTGATTGCTGGATTCTATTACGAGTACAATGGACGATTTGTACAAAGAGCCTTTCGATTTTTTACCGACTTCAAAAAAGGAGGATTTCAATTCGACTGCTTTTTTGTGTTACCTCGTAACTTTTAACTTAGTGAACCGATTTTGATATTTTTTTTTATTTGAAAACTAGTGCTTCACGTTTAGTTCTCGTTCATATAATTTTATAAATTCGAGGAGTGTTTTTTTAATTATCTCTACTCTTGTCGAGAGGTCAGTTTTTTTTTGAGAAAAAAAAAGGTGTAACGTTTCTAAAAATCTGTTAGATTGTATGATGGTTGTAGGCGACGCATTATATTATTATTTTATACGTTAAGTCCGGCCACTAATAAAGAGCGCGCTCGCACATTCTATTTAAATTTAGAAAACAATACACAACCGAATTGATGAAAAAATCTTTACTTGTTTTTCATGCGGGTACAATAGCGAGCGGGCTCCCTCATTTTACTAATTTTAATTATTATTTTAAAGTAAAGTTTGCTTTCTGCCTGTGTATTAGTGTAAATGAATAGTTTACGCATAATAGTTATTTTATTGTGATTCGTTGCCCGGTTCACTACAATAAAGTTGTATAAAAATTGCGATGTGACTAAAGGCTCTTATATCAAACGGTTCAAACGCTAGACTCACTAGAAACGGAACCCCAATTTTAATACTGCACGAACCTCTACTTTCAAAAATTTTAAACCCATTACAAAAATGAATTAGGTATATCATTTAATTCGCCGGAGTAAACTGATATTATGTATATGAGTTCTCCGTAATTTTGTCAAGGGTGTGCAGTCTACCTATCCGATGTCAGTAAGCGTGTTGCCTAAAGAAATATGCGCATATACATATATATGTAGTGAAACAATAGGGGTTGTGATTAAAAAATATTACGATAAAGTGAATATAAAATCGATGAACAGGAAATGTCAATTAAATTATCCGTTGCATACAATCTACGTCTAAATCACCCAGAACTGACGTAAACATTACAAAATTTCCCCGAAAATGTTGTGCATTGCAAATCCCTGTCAAAACTTCAAGTCAAACTAAATGTAGTATTTGCTTGCCAAAACGTTAACATGCAGGAATGCAGTGGTACTGACAACTAAAAGTCATCACTCAACATTTTTCTTGGCATTAATTAGCTGCAGATTTTGTCATTTGTTTCATGGATCGTTGCTTTATCTGTTGTCTTGCGTAGTTAATGATTTATTTGCATCCAAATCTAACTTTTTATGACAGTTAAACTGCCTACTATGTATTATTAAAATTGCAATAAATTATTTAATTAAATTAAACACAAAAATGCAAGAGTAGGTAAACTATTGCAAAATTCCCTAACGAAATCTACATCTAGATCTAGATCTTAACTTTTTAACGATTTAAAAAAAACGAATTCAATATCAACATCTAGGTACCTAGATAGTATAATAAACTTCATTAAACACATACCTAGGTAGGTATGCACCCATAAAATAAGTGTCATAGAAACGCCTCCATTTCTTGAAGTCGGTTAAAAAGATCACGAATCTGTTAATCAAATGAGTTAGGTAGATTACCATAAGAAATGTAAGTGTTCACAGAAATCGAATCGGTTGGCAATAGAACAAACTCGCTGGAGATAGGTGGCGGCGATCACTAATCTCTGACATACCGTACGGCGGCGCCGTAGCCACAATTAGACACCTACCCAATTACACGACCAACATACTAATTATTCAAAGGCGCATGCATATCTCTATCAAGAATTTGCTTCGACGAGTTTAGTAGTGTAGCGTCACGCGTGGTGCTAATTGTTTATTAAAAAAATTATTACGCACTGATATTTTAATACGTTCATATTTTTAACCGACTTCATAAAAGAAGGAGGTTCTCAATTCGACCGTATATATGCTTTTTTTATGTTTGTTCAGCGATTTTTTCGTCGCTTATGGGCCAATTTTGATATTTTTTTTTTGTTGGAAAGTAGATATGCGCAGTGGGATAGCTGATCTCAGAGATCTCGAGGGGAACTTTCGAAAATTGTATGGACGACTAGTGTGTTTGTTCATGTTATCATAAGTACAGGTACATTAAAGCGCTACCATTTCATGAAGGTCTGGAGTCGATCTGATGAAGCCGAAAGACAATCGAGGGAACTCCTCAACTATTTATTGCAGTTATCTAGTGTTTGCGCTTCGTTAATTTGTAGTGACGAGTACTTTACACCTACATGTTGAATTGAGCGCCATCTGGCGAGTAGTTTTTGAGTTATCTCTGCTTAGGTATCAAGGTTGAAGTCGGTTATTTCTTTTTGTAAAAAGCAATAATAAAAAGATCTACATAGCACTAAATACAGCAACAAACCTAATGCTCCCCAAAATATACTCGTAAAATTATGTAATTACAACTACAACTTTCGTCGCTTTCATCAAAACACCTTTCAACCATTTAATATTCATTGCTCTTTAAAGTAGTACAAAATCAAAACTATTAAACTAAAAATACCATCACAGTATTTTGTAAAAAGTAACCCAACGACATAAATTACAGTTTAAACAATAAGTTGAAAACAAACACCGTAAGGTACCAATTCCAATGGGTGTCCTCAGCCGGAAAAGGAGTGAGTTCACAGGTGGTTATCACGAACTCAGATTTACTGTACTGTACACATATTAACTACGAGGTTTAAGGCAATTACCAACTATAGATTTTTAAAAACAAATGAATGTTTACCCTGTAACAAGACTTCACACAAGAATAATCATTTTGTTTTATCTATTCATCGTTTGAGATTTCAAACGACTTGTCACAGCTACTAAGCCTGTCAATATAAACTTTTGTAACGAGATTAACCAACCTTCTCCCGATTTGACTCTCGTTCTGAGTCGGTCAGAAAACGGCATTCGAAGGGTATGCTGCATGATCGTTTGCTTTCTGAAGTAAAAGAAAAACACACGGTGCTGCTAGCCAATTCTGTTAGCTGAACTTAGCTTGACACGCTACCGCGTGTCTAAGGTAAGGTAATTGGATATTCAAAAATACACTAGGTTGTAATTTCAAGAATATTTTTGAGTTTCTGAGCAAGATCAGATTTCTCTTGAATTTGATCAGCGGCCTGATCAGCAAAAAAGCATTTAACAAAAAATAACCGCTGCCCCCCTTTGTCCCTACCTGGTTACCCCTATGTGAGGGATACAGGAATCACGTTCCATCACGCTGTCAAAGTGCGGATTCTTAGATTTCAAACACCTTCGAAGACGGTATAGAGGAGGCACAGACGTGTATATTTTCTCAGGATATATTTCTCCCCTGAAGTATGTGATAATAATCTCCAACACGCACCAAATTTTATATAAGAGGTACATATACAGAGGACCAACAACTTTTTGGGAAGTTCAATATTCAAACCTCTTGGTTATGATAGATTTTCCGCTTTTGTAACAAACACCAAAGGATTTTATTTTACTTTATCTATCGCAATTGTACAAGCACAACACGTGCCATCTTTTGTTCGCACGGAGAACGCGAGACCACCCAATTTAGGTTGTTTTAGATTGTTTACACGTATCGCATGCTTTATGTTCTTTTAAGTTTCATGTGTTCAGTAATCGTGCTGTAGTTTTCCAACACCCCTACAAGCACGGAATCACTTGGTTATCACCACAAAATTAATCGACCACACTGAGTCTGAAGAATTATTATCGAAAGGGATCACCGACGAAGGCATATTGCTATAGTCCTTCGAGATACGCATTATAAAAGACGAAGGAAAGTGCATCGCGCGTACCAGAGAAATTTTCACTGCGAAGGGAGGTTATTCGCTATGTGTCAGCTTGATCAATGATTGAGTAGATTTATATCGAACGAGTCACCTGACTTAAGCGTTTTTCGTTGCTCATGTTTATGAGTAACGCCATAGGAATTTTGGAAGCATTGCCAGGCAAAAATTCAGCAGGGAATTGCATTATTACGGGCTTCAGACTATATAGAGCCTATACAATCTTATTGCGCGCACTTCTGCTGTCATCTGTAGTGAAAAGTTATACCTAATACAATTACAGTAAAATATAACAGTCATCGTTTTATGATGATATCTGGATTGTAAATAAATCATGCAGTGAGTTGATAAATTATCTATACTGCGCTCGCGTTCACTGGCAAATTGGGTAGTGGCAGTCCACATAAATATCAGCTTTCCGACCCTATAATTAAGGTTCATTGTTGATTGACTACGAGAATTTAAAATGCCTTAAGTACATTTTTCTTACAAGCTAAACTGAACTATGAGCATAAGTAATCAAAAATTTTAGCCGGGTGTGGCAATTCTATATTATACTCGGCGACTCATGTTGGTATATCAAACTTTCCTTTATCCTTTACAACTTAAACAAAAATATTTAAATGCCCACTTTTAAAAGAATTCCACTGATTGTAATCGAGTCGTTTAAGTGAAAACAATTGTTTATAAGTAAGATACTAAGATACTAGAGGCTTTGCTATGCAAACTATGTACTAAGATGTTCAACAAAACAAACTACTGCTATTAAGTACAAACTATTTATAACATGGTGTTAGCAATGCAACCGTATATGGTTTAAGTTCATAGGTTGCGAAATTATTTATAGTGAAGTAAATCACTAACATGAATTTTATTAAAGTTCAGATAATAATAGCAAATAAATGCCTCAATATAACACTACGAGTATACAGCTTACGTGACCTGTTGGGAAACAAGGGCTCTTCTTCAGTGTATGTTTATTTCACAAACTTTTAAGAGTCACACTTCCTTGACAACCTATGTAGTTTTATTACTCGACAAGAGGTCCCTACTTTTTTTCAGTCCTTTCAGTTCATACTGAGTGTGAGTGAACTGATTTTGAGTTATGACTGCCGTCTAGTCCCGTAAAAAATTGAGCGACACCTGACGGAAATTTTTTGAGTTATCACGGTTATTTTTTTGACGCAATCAAAATTTCAAGTGAATAGAAAATATATTTCAGATACAAATGTAAGTATTCAATTTTATTGCCACTCGTGCGCTATACTTAGTGCCTTACACAGGAGGAAGCGTTATTTTATGAGCGGACACAGCAGAAATTGAATTCCGCTACTGCTCACTAGATGACACTGTTAAGACAAAAGGTATGGCAAAAGCTATGGTAAGGTCTATTTATGGACAACAGATATGGTAAGACAATGGTAACGCTTAAAAATAGGTAGGTATAGTAGGTACCCAATATTACTTTATCTACGTATTAACGAATTACCTATATTATGAGTGAGTGAATAATATGAGTTACTAACTTACTTATTTCTAAAATGTAAAGTGTAGGTACCTATTTTATAGACGTATAACTGTTTATTTTCCATAATCAAATTATTAAATTATTCCTTTGTGGTCACCTTTTGCCGCGAAACATGTTTCAAACAGCTACTTATATGGAAATTTGTTCTTGCAAATTGATGCATCCTATTTACCACTTTGACTATGTATACTTATTGCCATTTGCTTCGAGACTGCCACACAAAAGGCTAAAGGTGGCCATTGACGATGCGATTTGGAAGCATTCCAAATGGACGCATCGTCAATGGCTACCTTAACGAATAAATAGGTACATGCTACATAGTGAAAAACAAAAATTGGGCAAGTAGGAGTTGATTCCGCACCATCGGAAATAAAAAGACAGAATATAGAAAAACCCTCATTTTATAAGGTTACCTATAAGTACGCGTTTCATTCTCTTCATGAGCCTCATAACTCATAACAGAGGAGGTCTGGCGTAGGTTAAGTTAACCTTTTATATAAAACTTTTGTGTGGCATCAAATATACTCGTACCTTTGTTTTCACTTTGTGATGATTTGAAAATTTTATTTTTTACTTAATCATAGAGCCCAACATTCCATAGAGTATGATCACTCGTTAACTCGTCATAAGTATTCCACTTTTTTTGCGTACCTACCAAATCAAGGTGATCGGTGACGTGCTCAAAATATTGTGTTTCAAGTGTAAGCCTATTAATGTACAATAAATTATGTTAGGTAATAGCTGGCAGGTAATCGAGACACTGGATGGAAATACATTATTCATGATTGTATTAGAATAGAAAATAGCGAGGAACGTCAAGAGATTACATTGTCAAATTATATTTAATAACATTTTTTGTGAAAGTAAATAATATATAAAGAAATGTTTAAACAAGATAACTCTTTATTTCAGCATCTAATTATCCCTATAATAGAGAATCTGAGGCTATCCTTACAGCTTCAGAAGCGGGATATACGAGAAATTTTAAAATTTTTCGATCTACGCCTACAAAGTAAAAACGTAAGTGTCGTGGCTAGTATGATAAAATGAAGAAAAGACGAAAGATACGGAATTTGGATTGAGAATAGCTATTGGGTGGCTATTGGAATAAAATAAATTGGCATTTTCTCGAAGAATATTTGTGAAACCTATGACAGATAAACCGGAATTTATTCCTATCTGATTGAAAGAAAACGTGAAATCAAACAGGGAATTAAGCGAATGTGTGGGGCACATGCAAAAATAGTAAACCTTGGTGATTAAAAAGAATTGACCCCAATGAGATTATTAAATTTGTCATTGTGGTATAAAATGTAAATTAGAAGAAGGTGAAGCAAAGGATTTTGACAATCGATGTTATTTGCAATGCTATGGCAACTGAAAGCTGGAGTCGATTTTATTGAAAATGAAGGGTCGCTAGAAACGTTGAGCTAGAGATGGGCATCTACCCGATGGAGGAGTTATCGTTTTAATTTCAGCTTTAAAAGGTGATGTATTCCATGCAGGTTTCCTCACGATGTTTTTCTTCACCGTTTATGGCAAGTGACATATAAATGCTTAAACGATTCAACAAAAAAAAATAGGGATAAAATATACTAAAGTAGATTTGATTCAATTCATCGTCCTCATTTTCAGTTCTATATATATATTTTTTTTTGTTTTCTAATTTATTTTTAACCGACTTCAAAAAAGAAAGAAGTTCTCAATTCGACCGTATATATACTTTTTTTATGTTTGTTCAGCGATTTTTTTTTTTTTCGTCGTTAATGGGCCGATTTTGATAATTCTTTTTTTTTGTTGTTAAGTAGACATGCGCAGTGGGGTCCTTTTAAAAGGTTCTGATGATGGCATCTTGGAGAAATCGAGGGCAACTTTCGAAAATTGTTGAGAAGACTAGTGTGTTTGTTAATGTTTTCATAAGTACATAAAAGCGCTACAATTTCGTGAAGGTCTGGAGTCGATCTGATGAAGCCGAAAGACAGTCAAGGGAACTCCTCAACGATTTACTGTAGTTATCTAGTGTTTGGGCTTGATTAATTTGTAGGGGCGAGAACTTCACACCTACATGTTGAATTAAGCGCCATCTGGCGAGTAATTTTTGAGTTATATCTGCCTATCGAGGTTGAAATCGGTTATTTTTTTTGTAAAAAGCAATAGTTATTTTTATTGTTTTATATAAAAAAGAAATCTCCCAAATCACCAACCCAAGAGACCTTTTTTTCTCTTTTATCTGATTCCTTTTAAGGTTTATATTATGCAACAGATATAGCTTGATTAACAAGTCATCAATATAACTATAATTTATCGTTTGCTAAGCTGTGACCTGTCAGTTTCAGATATGGATCGAGAAAGAAGTCGATGTCGATATTATGAAGTGTTGAAAAATGCAAAAACCTGGTGGGCTCAGGGTTAAGAGCCAGGATCCGAGTGATCTAAGTTTGACCGGAGACGGGAAACGTTAAACCCCGGTGTGCTCAGTTGAGAGCCAAGACCGTGGGGAGGTAGACCCAAGTGGGTGCAATTTTCAGGGCACCGTGAATCTGGTTATGGAGCTTGGCCATATGAACCCAGGTATGGGGTTCAGGCAAAACTTCGGAGCAATGTTCGGAGTATGAAATTGGCGAATTGAGAAGACATTTACTAAGGGGTGATGAGAGAACTCTCTCTCTCTCTCTCTCAGAGAGTAATGAGTCTTTGCACGTCTATAAGAGAAACTTGGAGTCGTTCGTTTGACGCTGAACCTGAATTTATTAAATTTAATGATGTACGTCGTTCGATGGACGGATAGCCGAATCAGCCGATGGTGCAAAAAAGTCCTCGAATGACGACCACATCTCGGTAAAAAAAAAACATAGAACACCCCCTGACAAGAAGTACTGATGAGCTAAAGAAGACAGCTGAAAACCGTTGGATGCAGAAGGCTCAGGACCGGCTGGAATGGCGCCGTGGTCGTGGCCGTGGCCAGATGTGCAAATCTTGATATTCAAGGACATGATAGTCCAGATAAATTATGAGGGTAAGACAGAAACGTGGTAAAAGTGTTCAATGTAAACAAGAGCAACACGGATTCAATATGACCATGTTATTCTTTGTGATAATTCTATCGTCAGGTTTCGTGGATAGAAAGTAATTTGACTACAAATGACAGAATTTACGAAAGATCTTTCGGCGCAAGTATAAGGACGGTTATGTCAAATTAATCGTTTAAATCGTCGTAAGATTTATAGCCGGCAATGGCGATGATATTTAATACTTAACTGTTCGTATACCAGAAAACAAAATATACATACAAAAGAAAAAGAAAGTAACACAGAACAATGGGCGTCCTTAAGAAATAAATAGGTACAGGCGCACATATTGTAAATAAATAGCCAAGTGTAATCAAAGGACAACTTAGCAATGACTAAGGGTCAAATAACAAATCAAGAAGTGGAAAGAAGATTCTGACTCTTAAATTATTACTTTTAAAAGAAGCCAAACTGTTTGCTTTTCTTACAGCTTGTGGAAATTCACTAAGTTTGGAATGAAATTCGGAAACATTACGTTTACTTATTATACTTATACGAAGTCTAAGTGTGAATCTAATATATTTTGGAGACGCTCAAGTTTATGACGTTGCTGCTCGTTTAGATGGTAGATATTAGCATAGTCAAGATTCGGGAGAAGGAAGTAAGTAGCAAGAGTACCAAATTTTACTAGACATTGGAAGAAAATTTTCATTATTTTTATGGAAATACTTACTACGCAGGCTACAGATCGCATCAAGCAACTTCTTACTGACATTATTGATTTGTGGTTAAAAGAGAGCTAAAAAAAATGTTTTGGAACTGCTTAAGTTATTAACAGCTATAAAAAAAATGATTAATTTGGGTAATAATTTAGAATCTTCATTGCCCGCATAAGAATAATCTAAATGAGGTTGTAATTAATAAGGTATAAAATCTATTTTTACATTTGTCCAGAGTACCTATTTATTTTGCACAAAATGGATTTAAAAGGTTTAAAAAATAAAAGATTTGAAAGATAATTATTTTCTTAGCTTCAAAAGATACACCTAATGTAAAATAGAGAATAAAGTATTATGATATTGAGAAAGCAAGTCACACTTTGCGAAAGCTATTGAAATAAATACAAATACATTCTGTACAGTAATTGTTGTCTGTATATGTATAATTGATATCTATATGATGAGATTTTTGTGGAATAAATGACGACTGGCTGCTTATAAATATTATCATGTTAGTCTGGTTAAAGCTTTAGATTGGACTTGGATTGGACTCAATAAAGATGGACAGTAAATTTAAATTATTATGGAGAAAAACTACGTTCATGCGGTATCTATATGTGGATATATATTTTTTTTTTGTAAACGAAAGTATTAAATTTTACCAATATATACACAACTTAAAGCTTATGGAAGCATTCAAGTAATGCGGAAGGTTTCCTTTGCACGTTTTAGATTCTATTTTAATCGTATATGACAGACTTTTAACGAAACTGTTGTACAATGGATGACTGTTGCATCTGCAAGAGGTTTGAATAACAATTTATAAATTATTTCAATAATTTAATGTAACTAGCAAAAACGGAAAATTGTTTGCATCATCAACTATGTGGAAGAAAATTCAAAAGCTTTGTACTACAAGAAAGTAACACGAGAGACCGGAACGCGTGCAGGAGATAGGGGTTCAATGGAAACAGAGAAGACAGTGTTTAAATATTTGAATCGCTGCTCATGAGTAAAGAGTCATTTAAGCTGGCGACGAGAGAGGATGCTTCGTGATTTATAATCATGATATCTAGATGCGATCAACATCGTTTAATTTGTTTCAGGGTTAAAGTAAAATCATTTTCTAGGTTCGTTTCAGGCTTGATGTGAGAGCCAGTCAGAGAAGTATCCGTTGCGAAGCTCAGTCATTGGGACAAACTTCGAATTTTTAAGTATGTGCTGCTTCCGTGTGTAATGCTTTTCAATTTATTTATTTTTTCCTGATGTCATATCGCACTGCCATGTACGAGTTCAGTGGATTTATACCCACCAAAGTCAACTTGGAAAGATAAATATATTTATGTCTTGTTAGATAAGCTCAACAGAACTCGGTCTAGTGCTCCGAAACCGACAGTTACGTACATCGAGGACTTTAAAAAAAAAACAGCTGGTCGAGACACGTCACTTTATATGGAAACAATTTTTAAACACCAGCGAGAGAATGAAAACCCGATACGATCGCAGTGCTAGTAAGCATGCTTATGAAGGAAGAGATTCCTTATGGCTATTCATTCTGCCGTGGAATCAGAGAAGTCTCCGAAGTTGCAAGCTTACCTAGCTATTGTTGCAAGCAATAAACATCGTTTAATTTGTCATTGTGTTTTTGAATGGAAATAAGCTGTTTAATAACTTTGAATGTAAGATAACTATGAAGTTCTACTATAGAGCACTAGATGGGTCTGTGCGTGCTGATATTTAATAATTAAAATATTTTTTTTTTCAACTACAACAAAAGAAAAATGGGTTTCATGCGAGTTATATATTTGTTCCAGTTATAAGTTTTACTTATAGGTACCCAAGATGGCTAACTTCAATGTATGTTTGTATGTCATTGTATGGGCAAAGGCCACACGGGTGTCCCAAGTAGGTACCGCTGAAAGAATGTTCTATAAGGTTGAGAATGGCTTCAATTTGGATGAACCATAGCCTTGGATTTTCAGGCCAAAAGTCCGATATGCGCATAGAAATGGATACTATTGTGAGTTCTAGCGTTGGTTTTTCGGTTTTCGGTACTACGGTTGGAATTGGCGCGGCGTGTTGCTGATTCATTTTTAAATGCGTACGGTTGCTTTAGCAAATCAGCGGTACGAGGTGGGATCGTATGCCGGAGGTCACCAATGTTATGTGCGGGTGTGTGGCCGATATGGAGCGACACAAGTGAAACACATGAATGTTCATATCTAATTCATTATATTCCTTCACATAAGACGGCAATAATACAGTCACATTGTAAGGTGTGTGCTCCAACAAAGCTATGAAGGATCTGCAGAGACTTAACATCAAGGAATAATTGACAGAAAGTTGCTCAAGATAGAGAACAATGGCGTCCGATTGTGTCGGAGGCCAAGACGGATTTTGGGTTATTGCATCACAAGAGAAGTAGGAGAGTGCACATGTTACAGCGAGGGGACTCGCTTGCTGCAGGAAGGCCGAGCTGTAAGCTTCTTAGAGGAGTAGGAGGGTGCACATGTTACAGCGAGGGGACTCGCTTGTTGAAGGAAGGCCGAGCTGTAAGCCTATTAATGTACAATAAATTATGTTAGGTAATAGCTGGCAGGTAATCGAGACACTGGATGGAAATACATTATTCATGATTGTATTAGAATAGAAAATAGCGAGGAACGTCAAGAGATTACATTGTCAAATTATATTTAATAACATTTTTTGTGAAAGTAAATAATATATAAAGAAATGTTTAAACAAGATAACTCTTTATTTCAGCATCTAATTATCCCTATAATAGAGAATCTGAGGCTATCCTTACACAAGTTATTGGTTCACCATTACTGATCTAGAGCATACTCCACCTCGGTATTCCAGTATGAGTAGTAGTGACACTAAAAGGTTTCAACTGATTAATTAACTATACCATCAAAATATAAGCACCCTCATTGGGCACCGTCAAATTTTACACCGTAATTGATTATTTACATCTCTTATGAGCCTAATAGTACCTACAAAGTTAACTTAATATGAACCCTCCTAACATTAGCGGGAGAACCACTTAGCACTCAATGTGTCAAGCTCGTTAAATACTCTTATACCTTTCAAGAAAACCTTAACATAACACAAATCTCAATTTGTACATTTTCTCATGCATGCATAAAACATTTTGCAATAATACAAAATATAAGACGATTTAGAGTTGAGTGTTATTTATGTTTGTTCGTAAGATTTACGACAAGGACTGCCACAAGACTGTTTGTCACAACAATATTTACGAAAAGCCTGTTTAGCGTGGACTAAGATGAACTATAGACGAATGAATCTGTGACCGCATCTGAATAAAAGGACTTTATACATATATTTACCATAAAATTATTATTTGAAACAAAAATTGTTTTTATTTTTACAACAACCAACCTTATAACTAAGTGGAAAGGTGCAAAAATTATTCAGCCGCTACAGTTAGTCTTTGTATTCAGTTTAGGTATTTATAAAGTTAATTAAGGCTTTACCTTAAATCAGAAAGATTTAAAACTTGTTTGCAATGTCGGCCAAACTGAAACTAAATAATAAAACGGTATTCTCTTTCTTGCGCGAAAGAAAAGATTAGATGCGAATGAAAAGAAAGATTTCCATTAAATATGTGTATTTGTACATCAATTCATTGCAATAGGTAATATAATAACCGTAATCTTTGGCAGTATAATTTACAAATACCATCAAACATTATAACGCGCTTAGTTAAGTTATAACGAAAAACAACATTACTAAGAAATCATCTATCAAATATTTCAGAAACGCATCCCTAAATCGAGAAATGGTGTTCTCAACCTAATATTTTTTTTAAAGACCTATTCACGTCGAAGACACGTCGACGGCCGCCGCCGACACGTCGACGGCCGCCGCCAACCGGTGCAGTTGTCTCTGCCGTTGTCTGCCGTTGACTACGTGCCGCTCGTGTGTAAGAGCACTAAGAAGAAGATTCAACGATGGGTTAGTGGAGAAAAAAATACCCCCCACTTTACTTGTATGAGAGCTAACTTAAAAAAAAATTCAAGATTCTTTTTCTACGGCTTTATTGCAATTATTAATAGGTATACTCATATCAAATTACAGCTTTCTACCACTAATAAGTAGTCTCTGAGTAAAACCGCGGACGGACAGACGAACAGACATGGCGAAACTATAAGGATTCCTTGTTTACTACGGAACCTTTAAAATCATCTGAAAAAAAATTAAACATATATAAACAGTGTGTTTTGTCCAGGCCATTTTTTAACCCCAATGAATACAATTATGTAGGTAGGTAATTTCGTCAGTTTTTAAGCTGTTGTGTTAGTGTTTGAGCTACTACTTCTATCTTCTTAGTTGAACTAGTGGGAATCACCCATCCCTCCGAATGGTAAATGGTCATTATATTAATGAGTGGTAGAGCTAACTTATTTATAAGAAACCTATCCCTATTGATTTGAGGACTCCTACACGATAATTGACTGACTAATTCCATTGGTTGCAATTTATTCTAGTCTTTCGTGGTATGCAATGAAAAACCAAAGCATATTGGATGTATTGGGGGAGTAACTTATGATGAAAATATGGATACCTAGTCTTCGTGCGTGTAAGTAAGTAACTATTACGTCTCATTTAGACACTAGACTCGTTTAAACGGTCTACTACTACTACTATGTTCCGAATATTCGGGAACGAGAACAAAAATGAAGACACCCGTTTACATAATTATACCTAATTACTCCTTCTTTTCTTACTTCTCTTTTTCCCTTAAACATAAATTTATCAAGCGTGCAATAATACAGACGAGAAATCTTTTGAATAGCGCTAAAATACCGACACGATCCAAGAACAACTGAAATGCGTTTATATAGGGTAAGCTGAAGAGTAATTGGCCGCCGTTAAGTAATTGGCCACTTGAAATTTCAATGCTTTACCTATACAAGAATTATCTCTGAGAAATGTACAAAATCACGTAGTACCTAATTATCTACCTATCATATTAATTCATTTTTCTTATATACCTACCTATCATTTATCATTATTATAAGGCTTTGAAATTTAAAGTGGCCAATTACTTAACGGTGGCCAATTACACCTCAGTATCCTCTACTCTTATTCGCGCGTACTCGGCCTTTCTCATCTAATATTTGAATGGGACGTTTACTTTACTCATACTTCGGTAGCCACAAGGCACCCAACATCTGTTTCATTATTTTGTGCCTGCAATAAAACTATGAATTGTCTATTGAGCGAATCTGATCTATAAAACGTTCAATCGCTGCAACAGTGTACACAAGGACGGTCGTAATCGTAAATTATTTAAACTATTGTTATAACTCACGCCGATAAATAACGAAATTGGAATTGGCGCCTTGTCATGCGCTTGTTAAAGCATACCTAGATAGATGTTTGATTTGGAATCGTATTGAAAGGCTATTTTTAATAGCGGTTGAAGAGTATGAAAGGAGGTATAAGACATATTGTAAAAAAATAGTTTTGACATCCATAGTATTTATTAAAATTACCAATAGTGTAACCGATAATAACCTTGTATAAACTTAAATACTTTATATTATTCGGAATACTTTTGAATTGAAGACTACTAAATTAAGTGTGTTATTATAAGTGAACGTACCTACGTAAGTCACACAAAAAATCTCAACAGTTTTGACTGTGTTTTGGACAACATACTCAATCAGACAATTAAACGCATAGGAATTCTTATGATGACTATTGATTTTATTGATTTTATAAAGAGCATTTCAAGAAAACATACAATTCTTATAATACCTATACCTATTTATATAATATTTTTGCAATAGATAATTAAATGAAATGTGTGCCGACAAACAATGTTCCATAACCATTTCTAAATAAACTTATTAAAGGTTCGGTTAACATTGAACATTATTCAACAATTATGTGATAAAGTCCACACACAGTTTATTGTCGCTCATTTTACGGCATGGACATCTTGTTAGAATTGTCGTTTTGTGCCTGAATAACGACTGTTCAATATTTAAGTACCCTGTACAATACCTTTTCCCTGACTACGAGTTAGGAACGTATAAAACAGGAAAATGATAGAAACTTCGATCGAACGGTTATAGGTACATTTAACGGCGGCTCTCATCCATACAGTCGCAGTCTGACTAATTAACTATAACAGGTGTAATTGTCATTTACCACTTGAATTCCACCGTCATGCTACCATGCATTGTAAACATGAAATCGAAACAGGGTTGCCAACCTTTACGGTTTTTCTCTCGAACAAAATCAGAAAAAAAAACTCGTGTCATGCCTTTGAAACCTCGTGCATGCAGTGTCTACAGTTGTAGCGACGACTTACAAAAACGCTACAAACGATAATTCCAAAACCACGACGACGGCGGAACAGTTGCAAATCCGTATTGCAAATAGTCAATTTAAAAGTAGTAATATTTCACTTATAATAAACCCAAGAAAAATGTTTCTTAATTTAAGAATAACTTGCATAAATCGAAACGAGAGTGAGAAGTGTACGAGAAATCTCATAGCGAAAGAAATGTACGAGAAATCTCGTATCGAAACATAGTACCTAATGACTTCGCGAACAAAATGAGAACAAAATTCTGGATCGCAAAATTCGCAAGCTGTGAAATCATTTGTACGCATATAATATTCAGGGCAATACCGATGAAACTATGAACCCAGCGTAAATCCTGTTTCTCCCCGTTTTACTATAATTTTATAACTTCCTAGAACGTATTCAAATAACATGCAAGGGCAAAGTAGTAAATTACTTAGGGAATTAACAGAAATAGCTGAACTGTAATAAATAGAGACGAGGTTAATTACAGTCAACTGACGCAGATAGAGAAGGTTGATACTGAAAACTGTAACACGAGATTTGTTACACCGCCATGTAAATTCAAGTACGATGCGCTCATAGATTCATAACATCTGCAGATCGCAAACGATTACGTTGGAAAAAATGGGACGTTACAGTGACTAAGGACGCAGATAAACACAAGTTATGACTAGATCTTTTATTTATTTATTTGCACAAGCTCATCTAGTAAATAATAAATAAATAATATCTAATAATAAACGCTAACACACTCATACCCCCGCAGTAGGTTACTAGGTTCCTGTGTCGCGGGTGGCATGGACTACACATATAGCACATTACAATTACACCCATGACCCGAGTACAAATATTTATCTGTCACATAAATATCTGCCCCGGCCGGGAATCGAACCCGGGACCCCTCGCGTCGCAGGCAGGGTCGCTACCAACTAGGCTACAGGGTCGTCATAACAAGAGGTACTAATTCAAATTGGCAGATTCGACACTTCCCACCAGTTAAGTCTATTTTGCAAAGGAAAATCTTCCTTCAGAGTAGAAGATCATGACCGGCCTTGTCTGTTTGTTCTTTTTCGGAACTTGTATATGCGCGTGGTGTAGAAAATCAATAGCGTGATTCAGGTCTGATGAAATGGCACCTTTCCGGTATAGGTACAATGAACACACGCTGCAGTCGAAAGATATTTAGGTATCATGTTCATCCCTAGGTATTTAACCCGACATACCAAACAATAAATTATATTGAAAAATGCTAAGTTACTCACCTTACAAGATCCTTGTATGCAGATAGCTCGATACCCTGGTTTTGTGCAAGGGCTGCCATCGGCCACCAAGCCCAAAGACGCGTAGAACTGCTGCCCCAGTGGTCTGCAGTTTAGTAGACAGGGAGTATCACCTGATTAAGGAAACGAAGTTCAGTTGAAGTAAATAATAATATGACAAGAATAATATAACATATTTACTAACTAATGTGACAAGATCAATACGTTATACCTACACGAAATTAACTTAACCCTAAGGCACTTCTCACACAACGCTATTTGCAAGCGACTAGGATCTTGTCAATGTATGAAAGCGACGCGTCTACGATGCGTCTCCTGTCAGTGAGAAGTGTCAGATACAGCGAATATTGGATTGCGTTGCAGTCGCGTAGCTAATACGAGTAAATAGCGTAGTGTGAGAAGTGCCTATTATGTCCATAACAAATCGAATCTTAAAATTCCCTATGTCATTATAATATTGATTTCAAAGCTTCGAATTCCAGAAGTGAGTAAGGTTCGTTTATTTAGTCTTAACGGGTAACTAACAGACCTTAAGGTCCACTGATATGCCGGTCCTTAAATTTGATGGTTTGATTGGCATTCCGATACTTTATCCGATTCTTTCAGTCATTTCAATGCACTCTTTCAATCAATTGTCAAAAGCCTCTCCGGCAATGCCAAGTTAACTACTCTTGCCATTATGGACGCTCCAGACCTCGTTCAAAAGATAACGCTGTATAAGAGACCCATGCCTATATTTGGATAGTGTGATAGGATCCATAAATAAGTTTCATTAGAAAGATAGCTTATCTTAACTCAATCAACCGACCATCCTTATTGCGAATCCGTAATTATATTTCTCCAATCAGATTCATATTAGAACTTCTATTAATTACTGATTATCTGGCCTGTGCGACTGATATTGATTGCAAGAATTACATGTCGAACCGACCAGCTTACAATTCATCTTTACAATGAATAACACAACTTGTATTAACATATTAATTAATTAGAGTTTAACGATTGGTTAACAACAGGTATACCTCCTAGATTGCTACTTCTACGAATACAATAAAAGGATATTTAAGTTCCTGTCTTAGAGCAATACTATGTATCTACTTAAATATTATTATTATTTCGAAGAAATACACTGATGAATATAAACCACCTTTAATTGGAGTCAGTTTGATCAGTGTTGGACACTTACAATTCAATGGCTACCTGCTGTATTCTTCAAATTAGCAGTCTATATTAATCAAGAGGCGACCAAAGAACCTTTGGTTAAGGTACGGCAAAGTATAACTGCCCTTTGAGAATATTATCCTATCTCTATTATAGTTGCTGTCAAATTACCAGGAATATCGGGTTAAGTATTATTTTTCACTTCACAGTTCACTTAATTAAGCAAGGATGTCATTCTTGGCTAACGTAAGAAACGACATACTTTTGGCGAAAGATGATTGTTGACAATGTGATTTACCTTCTATATAAGGCACCCAGGTGTAGAAACGACCGCGAAATGGTCTACGATCGTACGCAGCGCACTGTTCTGCTCGAGAGTCTATTTCTTCTGCTGAACACGGCTAAAGAAAACATAGTAAATTAAATTCGGGAAACAGTAAAACATTCATAAATCATATAACTTATTGAGTCACTTAAGTATAACAGAACAATCGAGAACAATTTCTACTTCTATCGCTACGGCTACACCTGCGTCTATAAGCGTTAATTTACTCGCTAATATTGTGAATTAAGAAGAAATTAGATTTGTCGAAATTATCAATTACTCTTATTTATGTATACGACACAGATGTAGCCGTAGCATAAGGAAAATAGTGACAGGTAACGTGACATGTGGACAGTGTGTCAGCATCTTCAGCGTCAACTATTTTTACATTAATATACCTAGATGAAAATCTTCGCCTTTGCTTGAAGGTGTCTCGAAAACCTGCTTATCCAAAACAGCAATTTCACATCACAGGTGTAACAAAGATAGTGTAACCAGTAACCACATGACTTAAGGTTATATGTAGAAACATGCATCTTCAAATATTTACAAGTATTAGTCATCCAAAATCCAAGCATTCTAAACATCCATCAGACCATCTGTGAAATCGAGAATGGTAATGCGGCAGATGCGTTCATCGAATACATTTAGATTACTCACTGAACATGGAAATACTTACATTATTGAAATGACAACATTTAAGGTTCATATTGCTCTTGATTTCATCTATTTTGAAAGCTTTTGAAAGGAGATCCGAGGGCAATAGTGACAAGATGGAATGATGATTGCTTTTGAAATTAAAATATCCCATTAAAAGAAATAAATATGGAAGAATATGCAAATTAAATTAAGAACATGTATGTTTGTCAACTTTGCCTACAATTAAGAATTAAGATCTATATGGGTGCCATAAAGTGTGTGTATTTCTGAAATTTTAAAAAGTTCGTTTTTGTTGTAAAATGGTAGGTACCTTATGGAATGTCAAGTTTATTCTGCTGTGAAACTTGTAACTTGAAAAATCCTTAAATCCTTAAAAATGTTTTGAAAATCTTAAAAGGCAGAAAAGCTTTTGAGATGGCCTTATTTTTATTGTTTTGTCGATATTTATGAATAATTCTGTGAAAATAACATTCTAAAAGCATATTTTACAAAAAACCTCCTTGTTATTATTAACAGATTCTCATTAAAATAACTGCAATAGGCCCTTATATAACATTCAGTAAACGTACTAACATATTTTATTTAACAATAATAAACGCCCCTAACAAAAAATCTTTAAGAAACGAAAATGAAATTTCAAAATCCAATTCATTAAATATTTTCAATGAATTCATTGATGTAATACTATTTAGCTGAAACAAACATAAATCGATAAATTATCAAAACAAACAACTTATAAAGAGGGTTATAAATTGGAGATGCAACATTTATTGCCAGTTTTATTATCCATAACTCGTTCGGAACAATACTAATTACGGGAACATTTACGAGGCAAGGCTTTTAAATTAGAAACCGTTCGTGCGAGTGCTACATAGCCACGGAGATTTGACACATTCCGGTAGTTTCCGATGTGGGTCGCGCGTGAGTGACAAAGTGTGACAAAGTTTAAAGTTTAATTAAAGTGACGAATTGTTTAACAAGTGACAAATGATTTAATACAATGCGCTGTTGTCTATAACTTCGTTTTAAATTAAGTATTGTTTAAAAAATAATTTCGTTTAATTTATTTATGTTAATCATTAATTATTATTTGTTAATCATTAATTATTATCGCAACTCATTATTATCAGCGGGTCTAGGTTAACTGCAAGAATTAATTGGACACAACTTCCTAAAGTGCTTCTTGATGGAGTACATATTCCTTTTTATTTATTTATTTATTTATTTATTTATTTATTTATTTATTTATTTATTCTTTATTGTTCCAACACAAAGTGTTACAAAAGGCGGACTTAATGCTAAACAGCATTCTCTGACAGTCAACCTTGAGAAGGTGCAGAGAACTATGAAGACGGTACAACAAAGAACGAAAATACAAAGAAGAAAAGAATCATAGGAAGAAATAACAAAACTATAACATAAAATACTTAGAGAAACAACAATTAGAAAACAGAATATATAATAGAACATACATAGCAGTATATAAGCAGAATCAGAACGATAGCTGTTTGAACAGGTGCGCTTGAACTTTCTTTTTAAAGATGGGCTTGGAGTACATTTTCCTGATATCGCCGGGGAGAGCATTCCAAAGTCGAATGCATTGGAACGTGAAAGATTGAGATATAAAACCTGAGCGGTGAAGAGGGAAAGCCAGACAGAGAGTGTTTGAAGAACGGAGGTGCTTCTCATGCGAGTCGCAGAGATATTGGAATTTGCTTTTCAAGTAATCTGGGGAAACAGGGTTAAATAGTAAAGAAAAAAGAGAACTAAGCAAATGTAACTGTCTACGTTCACGAATCGGGAGCCATTTAAGCTGGCGACGATATGATGAGATATGGTCAAATTTTCGTAGACAGAAGACGAACCGAATTGAATAGTTAATGAGACGATCTAGTTTATTGAGAAGATTCTCACTTATGTCAGAGTAGCACACATCCGCATAATCAATGATAGGGAGAACGAGGGTTTCAATGAGATATTTTTTAGTACGGACAGGTAAGAAATTTCTGAAACGGTTCAGAGAACGCAACACTGCAAAGACCGACCGACTAACTTCATTCACTTGCACAGTCCAACTTAGTGTGGAATCTAGGTGGATACCCAGATTCTTGACTGTAGGTGAGAAAGGAATGACAGTGGAACCCAACATTACAGGTGGTGTCGCATCTAGGTTAATTTTACATAATTGACGTGAGCTACCGATGATTATAGATTGGCATTTAGTAGAATTGATGCAGATACCAAACTTCTCAGACCACAAGCGAACACTGTCCAAGTTTGAATTGATCTTATTCACACCCACATCGAGATCAGAAATATCTACTTGCGTATAAATTTGCAAGTCATCTGCGTACAAATGGTAAGAGCAGTCAAGATAAGAAGTGATCAGATTGATAAAGATGGAAAAGAGTAACGGTGAAAGAATGCCACCTTGTGGTACACCAGATACTACTTCATTCCAATGAGAAACCTCATGGTTTACTCTTACAGCTTGCTGGCGACCACGAAGGTAACTGGAAAACCAATCCAGGACTGTGGGTGAGACTTTATTATGTTTCAAGGCGGCGAGAAGAATATCGTGGTCTACCATATTGAATGCATTAGAGAAATCGACAAGAACAAGGATGGTGACCAGTCTATCCTCCATACCGCCTCGAATATCTTCAGTAACCTTGAGGAGAGCCGTAGTAGTGCTATGACCTGCACGGAAACCGGACTGAAGAGGGGATAGAAGCTTATTAGCAGAAAAGAAATGGGATAATTGGTAAATAATTGTAAGCTTTTAAATTATAAAATATAATTATTAATTTAAAAAAATATAAAAATTAAATAAATTGCTGAGGCTTCAAGAATTTTCGATAAAAAAGGTAAAATAGAAATGGGTCTATAATGGTTTAACTGACTGGGAGTGGTAATTTTAGGAAGGGGAATAATAAAGGCTTTACGCCATATTGTGGGGAAACACCCGTTCATTAAAGAAAAGTTCACAATATGGGTGATGATAGGGATCAGGTGGATTTTTCTAAAGTTGTGAAGAATTTAGGAATCCTTATGGACTCTAACCTGACTTGGGGCCCTCAAATTAACGACGTCAGCAGAAAGCTATTTGCTGCCTTAGGCAGTTTACGCAGATTACGTAATTTCCTCCCTATATCCACTAAAATTACCCTAGCTACTTCTTTACTTTTGACAACTTTTGCCAGCAACTTAACAAACTTGAGCGTCTTCAAAACGTTTGCATCAGGTTCATATTTGGGCTTCGCAAGTATGAACACATTTCTGAATTTCGTGCTAAACTCAAGTGGCTCCCAATCCGACTTCGCCGGAATAGTCATGTTCTTTCTGCTCTGTACTGTACGCTATTTAATCCATCTTCCCCTAGTTATTTGAGAAATAACTTTGAGTATCGTTGCCTTAGTCATAACCATATCCTTCGCTCCTCACACAACCTTGTCCTTCAAACTCCCTGTCATTTTTCTTCCTTTTAGCATAAATCTTTTACGGTCTCGGCGATACGTTTGTGGAACTCATTACCTTCCCACACACGTAAAGCTCAAAATATAATTAAATTTAAATCTTTAGTTAAAGAGCATTACCTAAATCTAACCTAACCCTGGTCCGTTCAATCTTGTTACATCGTTGTTTTTCCCCTCAACCTCTTTTCATTTCTTTCCTTTCTTTTTCTTGCTTCCTGCTTTTGCCTTTTTTGTTTGTCTTTCACTACTGATGTAAAAGTATGATGATTATTTTTATTTTTCTGTGTGTTTTTTTTATTATGTGTATATTTAATAAGTTCTGTATCTTTCTTCTTTGTTAAGTTTATGTACGCCGCTACCCCTAAGTATTTTCTGTAGTTCCTATATTTTGGTGGGTTACCTGGAAGAAATCGCTATTTAGCGATAAGACCGCCTATTGTTTTGTGCTGTTTGTTATACCTTTTTGTTTCTTTCTTTTTTACTCCCGGTGTACAGACAATAAAGAGTTAATCTATCTATCTATCTAAGGCAGGCACTACGTCATTGCAACACTATTTTCCGACAATAATAAAAGCCTCAATCTATGAATCTAGTCTAACAATCATATCTAGTTCAGACGAAATGAAAATTAATTTAATTTAAACATTTTCTTTTCTATCCATCCCAGTCACATGACCTTACTAGGTAGGTACCTACTTTTTAAATTAATAGGCTTATTACACCATCCTAAATTTAGTCACCTAAATCTGGAGGGCTACTACGAAATCCGAACTACTAACAACGTACGAAGTTTGATTTCGAAACGTCACACGTCAGTTTCATACAATACAATTTTCATAGTAGGAAAGTTCCGAAACGACTGACGTGTCATGTTTCGAATTCGGTTGTTCGTAGTTCGGATTTCGTAGTAGCCTCCTGATTTAGATGACTTAATTTAGGAAGGTGTAATAAGCCTAGAAGTCACATAAAGTACCAATATCATAATCATCCGGTGACATACTGTCAGTGACGTGACGCGACCGGTAATGCATATACTCCTTTATGCGCTTTTGCGGAGCATGTCGATTGAACAAATCATACTTGCCCGCAAGTAGACGAGTGCGTCTTTCAAACATCGTCTCATTAACGTTGCTCTATGCGAAATAATGCAGGAAGTTCAATTAAGTATGATTTGTTAGCAACAACTGTAAAATGTATTTTTTCCTGTCACACAAATGTTAATTTCAAGCAGACAAGATATTTTAAATTAAACTACATAATATAAAGTAAAGGGTATTGCAAAAAAATACCATTTTGCAAATCCTCGGTAAATTTAATTTTAATAATTTAACAGTAAGTAAGGTGTCAAACCTTTAGTACATTGTAACTGACTTAAAAAGAGGAGATTCTCAATTGGAATGCATTTCTTATGGGATTAAGTTAGCAAACGAGCATGCAGCATCACCCTTCCGTTGCCGCCCATGACAACTGTGACTGACATTGGAAAAGACACAAATAGGGACAAGGATGGTTAATCCAGATAGTAGATGGTGGTAGAATATTTGTTGGTTAGTTTGTTAATAAGTGTGAGGACCTGGACAGGGACTGTTAGGGATGGTTAGCCCTGTTAGTTGATATTAGTAATTATCCAGTTGGTAATTGTTAGTAAGAGTCTCGTTCTAATTTTGTCACAGATGCGTTGCTATTTTGCTACCCCTGAGGACTGAAATGTGCGCCTCGTAAAAAGGGTAACCGGCTCCACACCTTTGTATCCGGAACCTCTGTGTGTTAGGACTGAAAACATAATATATATTCCTATCTTTTTTCGTATTCGTGTTTCATGTTTTTCTTTGTTTAATTATATAATAGTCTTTATTTTAACGATAACGACTGTAAGAAAAATAATTTACTTCAAACGCGAAATATCAGCGTACAACTTACATAAATCGTGCGTACTACTCTCATAATAAGTATAACTACTGGTATTACGTGCGGGTAGGGTTGCCACCTTTTTTCGTTGCAATTAAAGTACATCGATTTTCATATGAATTGATTGTTGTATCAAAACAAATTAAGATATATTTTTCTTTATTGTTTTATTTAAAAACATATTATTTATATCATCGATTTATTACCAATTGAAAATTTTCATTAAGAGAAAAAAAATACTTGCAACTTTTCAAACTCACAAAGGAATCATATTAGGTACTAGATGTTGCCCGCAACTTCGAGGTGGATACCACCATTCAACAATAAATGAAACCACGAGCCCTGCTTAATGCAGGGAATATATTACATTTAGTAAATAACGCCTTACATCTTATTTACGAAAATGTTTTTTCAAACTAAATAGCACAAAAATACAGGAAAAAATAGAACAGCCTATCTAAACATCGGTCACTCACTTTTGACAAGAGCGGCAACAATCTTCTACTATTACAATAATAATAAATACAGCGTGTTGAAATTTGGAATATTGAAAAAAAATGCTGTGGCTAAAGTAAAGGAGCTATTTGATTGAAATTTTTTTTGGGGGCTTAGGTTATCATTAGGTATATAAAATTAAATTTATTGTTGTATGGTGGTAACCACGTTGTATGTATAGAAGATAGATATAGATATTATAGAGAAATAATTAATAATTATAATTTATTATTAATATTATTACTTAATAATATTAAATAAAAATAGAGAAAATCGAAGTATAGAGTACAATTACCTAAAATAATGTACCTCTACTTTATCATAATATTTTATCATAAAGTCGAGTGGCAACCCTATGCGTAGGTACACAAATAAGCTCACGGTACAATTTCTATAATAGTGCAATTCTCACCGCTGTGTTACACTCGTGGTACCGCCTGGCGACCCCGAGGCAGTCCCGCGCTTGCCGTGTTACCCGCACCATGATCACCGGCGGCGCGAGCGACCCGTTAGCAGCTCGCCTGCAACAAGGATGCCGTGTTAGCTCCCTCTCGCTCTTGATTTTACTTGACAACAAATAAAAAATAAGCGCAAAGTCGCAGAGAGGGTCATACCTACACAAGGAATGTATCGTCAAACAAATAAATAACCTAGGCATGAAAAAATCATGTGCCAGTAAAAAATCCCCGATTCTAAGGACTCTCGTTCTATTAACAGGGTTTCTTTCAGTACATTTCCTTCGAATAAATACATTTTATAGTTGTATTTATAGTAATAGTTCTAAATAAGTATATAGTTCTTTTTAAAACGTTTTCATTTGAAACGTCTTGAGTATAATATAACAATACTTATAATTGATATTCGATTAAAATATAACTGGGAGATTATATAGGACGTAAGCAGGGAATATGAAAAAATAGATACAATAAATAAAGAAAAAATAGATCTTGGTTGTCCGACAGTAAAATTATTTTAATATGAAAAAAAACAGTAAGTGAAATAAATTTTACGAGTAGGTACCATACATACAAATAAAAAAGCATAAACATATGAGTGCAAAATGTCATTGCTACTGATAACAAAATTATAGTCACTTGCATTCTAAGGTATACAAAACAACAATTAAAATAACAACTTGTTATGAACAAGGTCAATAAATCTTCTTAATTAAACTACAAAGGAATACATGACAGTGATTAAACTAGAGGGCGGCATCACAAAGGCTCCTGTAATGAATTAACCGATGCCGCCAACCAATTGCTCTAAACGTTAATCTAATTTGAAGGTGTAAAAATAAAAGAGGGTTTATAGATCATTCAAACACGGAAATTAATCTAATGTTTCCGACAAGTGGTTTAGTTTAAGCTATAAATCCTAAGTTAACTTTTAAATGTCTCCCGTGCGCATAGCGCATACGCTCCCTGCGCGACGCAAAGGAGAGTTTAAAAATCTATGCATGTTCACTTTTGTGACGTACTAAACAATGTGTAAAAATGTTTACGATTCTTAAAAATGTTTAACGCTAAATCATCATATTATGCTAACGATTTTTAAGTGATGATTTAGATGATAGTTTTAATGGTAGGTATACTAAAAAAAGAACTTTATATCGTAACAAATCGGTGCTTATTTTCCAGCACTAGAATTCCAACGGCTCAATTTTACAAGCAATAGACCGTCTTCAACAACAGAATAAGAGCAATATTTCTCATGCTTTATTACTGTACCCGGTAGAATACGCTTTGAGTCCCGTGACAAATGGTTTCGAAGCTAATTTGTCGAGGTTGGTCGAGGTTGTTATATCGCCGTAACAGCAGGATACTGCCACAGAATGTGTCTAATGAAGGAATACATTTCATATGATCTACTTTGTTAAGGTACCGGTCGCAGTTCACGCTAGCAACTATAGAGCGTTCACAATCGATATGGAATTCATTTAAATTGCATCCCGCATAATTCCAGCTTTCTGCCCCTTTGATTAAGGTAAGTTGTAGGTCGGCGAGAGTTAAAAATGCCGAAAGTAAATTTTGCTTACACGCTGAACTGAACTGTGAGCCGAGGTAAAAAATTTGTTTTTAGTCGGGAGTTGCAATTCCATACTTCCGGCGATTCGGGTATACGTAGAATAAAGCATTGTATGATAAAATTTTGTAACGTTGATGAAATGTCATCGATTTATCTGAAAAAAAAAACGATTGGTATATAAAATAAATAAGTTTAGGCTTTCAGGAAATATTTATGAACAAAGGTACATTACGTATAATACTGGTAAAGTACCCGGT
This sequence comes from Hesperia comma, assembly GCA_905404135.1. Classification (NCBI taxonomy): domain Eukaryota; kingdom Metazoa; phylum Arthropoda; class Insecta; order Lepidoptera; family Hesperiidae; genus Hesperia; species Hesperia comma. The sequence goes on from FR990031.1 coordinate 7,029,192, forward strand.
AGGTACCTACCATAAGATTTTAGGTAGTTGAGTAATTCAGTGACAAACGACACATTTAAGGTGCTAATAAATCTAAAGTATATGGACAAATGAATCTTTTATGTATGCTAACTTCGTCTTATTCTAAAAAAAATAAATTTTTCGAGAAAAGGTTGTTAAAGTACCATTTTTCATGCCCCTGTCTTAATAATGTCTAATCTTAATCTGATAGAACTTTGGTAGTTTGTTTCAGAAGTTTTCCAAAAGGAAGCAAGAGTAACTAGCACTAATTATTATTTAATCTTTAATAATTATGATTAAGTATATCTTATAGTTTCTAGTTGTAGCACTAACAGGTTCTTCGCCAAAGGAACAAGGCATAAATAATTTACACTGACTGGGAACAGGTGATACTAAGCGCGATAAAATTATATCCGCGCTAGCACGTTTATACGCGTCTCATAAAAATCTCTAGAAATTCTAGATTATTCTATACCTACATCTATTCTTATTATAATTATATAGATTAAATAGAAGTGTCTGACAGTGATTTGTGTGCACGGTTTGTGTGTGATTTTTTTAATTTCTGTCGCTCTAACTTTTCTGTTCGATCTTTTTGGTTGGACCGATCTCTAGAATGGCTGAACCAATGAAACATACTTAACTTTTCATATTAACTATAGTCAAAGAAATCTAAATAAAAATTCATAAATCATACATTACATTACGGGTCTCTCCCCATCATTGAGGAGACATAGAGCATACTCTATCACCCTACTCCAGTACGGATAGTTAGTGGCCAACCCATTATTGGAAGTTTTCATGCCGTTGAAACCCTTGGACATAGCTTAAGAAATTTTGCCACTAGCGGTCCCTCACCCATCTATCCGACCGCGCCTGCAGTTGCTTAACTTTGTCGATCACTTTGGACCGACGCGACGCAAGCCGCCGAGCTATGAGCGTATCCGATTAATTGACAATTAATCAGCATCGAAAGGGTTGAGGATTATAAATTCTTATTGCCGGCACTTTACTACCAACATCCTGTTCCGGCTCGAATTAGTTACAAGTGTTGTCTTTAAAATTTTTAAAGAGCATCTCGGAATTGCTTTTTCGTAATCTTACTCATGTCTATAACAATAAAAAGTATCTACTTATTACATACTGTATACATAACAACATAAATAATAAAAATAAATATAACATATTGTATTTATTTTTATTTTTTTATTTTATTTTATTTTTATTGGATAATCAACAAGACTTAAAATTAACAATACAGTAATAAAATAGTCATTATAAAAATATTAGAACTAAAATTAAGTCTTAACTACAGATTATCACCGATCAGATTATTTACAGATTATTATTGTATTATTAACTTTCTCACTGCTGAACACGGGTCTCTTCTCGGAATGAGAAGGTTAAGGCCATAGTCTTCCACGCCGGCCAACTGCAGATTGGCAGACTTCACACCTCTGAGTTTTTTGCGAACTCTCCGGCGTGCAGGTTTCCTTACGATGATTTCCCACAGTAAAACACACATATCTAAGAAAAGCCAGAAGTGCGCGCCCTGGGATTCGAACCCGCGCCTCCAAAGTAGGAGGCTGAATTCTTTACCACTAGGCTATCTCGTCTTCGGTAACATAATTATTAACTGAAATGTTTTTTTTTACGGGTTGTTTAGTGTATTATCTTTCCGTAAAGCCTTTTTAATTAGTACACTCCTTGAGCAATTAAGTCAACTGCCAATTGAATTACGAGTTCTTTTATCTCTCTTATTTCTTAGTCGGCAACGGACCGGTGTTACCTTGGTGATACTGATGTCCATGGGGGACGCCGGACGATAACCATTTACATGAAGCTCGTCGGTGTATTTGTCGGTTAAACATAAGAAATTAATACTATTAAGAGCACCTGTGACATGATAACATTTAAATATGTAATTTACAAAACGAAACACTTATTACGTGACCAAAATTCATATTACATATTCATGGAACTATGAAACGCGTCTTTGGGATAACTCTGGTTAACAGTAACTGCTGGAACGTTACCGTTAGACCGTTACATGTTACGATGCCACGTAATGAAAGCTCAGATAATATGGCGTCAGTTGGATAAAGGATTAGGTAATAGGGGACGATAATGGTTAAAGGTATAAGTAGGCAGTTAAAATGCCGACACTTTTAATTAGGGAAAGGTGGCAGGAACACCTAGTGATAACTTCGAGTGAAGGTTACATTTCTTCTTCTTCTTACAGTGCCTCTTCACTACTGAAGGTTGGCCGTTAGTTTCTGGAACTTCTCTCTGTCCATGGCCAGGCGAAATAGTTTTTCGACAGAGGTGATGCCTGTCCATTCCCTTATGTTCCTCAGCCACGACTTTTTCCGACGTCCAGCGCGCCTCTTACCTTCGACCTTGCCCATAATAATAAGCTGAAGTAGATTGTACCTGTCGTGCCTAAGCACGTGGCCAAGGTATTGAATCTTGCGCTTTTTGATGTTCTGTATCAGCTGTCGGGTCATGAAGACGCGCTGGAGCACGATCTCATTACTGACTTTTTGCATCCAACCGATGCGAAGCATGCGACGATAACACCACATCTCGAATGCCTCGAGACGTCTTCGGGTATCTTCTTTTAAAGTCCATGCTTCGCAACCATACACAACGATAGGCCAGATGTAGCATTGGAGAATCCTAACTCGGAGCTTGACGTCAATTCGTCGACAGCACAAAACTTTCCTCATGTTCGTAAATGAAGCTCGGGCTATTTCTATCCGGGTCTTTATTTCTTGCTCCGATTCCCATTTACATTTAAATACATTACATTTAAATTACATTTAAATAATACAGGTTACATTTAAATAAATAAAAAATATCGGTTTACGGGACTTGAGAAATTGCAATGAATTAAGGGTTGCGATAACTGGTAATATGATCCGAAGACTTGGGTAACCCTTGGGGAACACTTTAGGCCTTTACAACCTGGACATAAAGTTGGGATGTTCCAGGCACTTTCATTACTAAGGCAAAACATTGCAGCTACAACGAAGTACCTACAAATGAATAATAAAATTCATTTGTCAGCCGAACATGTGCCATGGATGGACTCTTATACCCTCGGCATTCTGCAGATAAGAAAATTACTTTAGCACCGCCACGCTATCAATCGATCGAGCAATCAGTCTATTATTATCTTAATACAGGCGATAAAACAGGTCTGTGAGCGATCACGCGGACATGGTTAGCCTTTGACCCCTGCGAAAAGCCTTACGACTAAGTATGCATTTACTTGAAGATCATGTTAATCATTTATCGATCCTATTATCTGCAGTATAGGAAGGATATATTAATACGGTCTTACGTTATAAATGGAATATTAAATCCATATCTAATATGGTTTTTAATCAGCAATGCCAACATTTAAAAACTTTGTAACTTTATGTACACTAGTGTTTACGCGCTGTTTCTGAAAAGGAACCAGGGATCAGCCTAATATTAGATGTATGAAAATCCATCCATTCATCAGCCTTTACACGTACATTGTTGGCCTCCCTTCACCTTGGGTCTGGTCTGAAGTAGGCACCTGGTACGAAACTCTATCTCGAATGAAGTCTAATATTTCTTCAGCATATCCCCATGGCATATTTTATTTATGTGAATAAGTAACTAATCGACTGAGCTAAGCAAGTTTAGACGTAGTCATTAACAAGACCGGAGCTGATGCTCTCCGCACCGATGTTGTAATCACTTAACATCGTTTAGATATGTTGGAAGCCTTCGGATAGTTTGGGACTTCCGACACATTAATTGATTATTCCGTCAACCAATTCTTACAGGAGCCATGTCAAAACCCGTCCAAGACCTCCTAAATAATCTGGGTCTGTTAGCAGTTCGCACTAAAGCTTTAGATATAGACGTGCCATCAAATATTTTGACATTGTAACAATTCTTTGCAGTTTTAAGTAGTCACTTCGTATCGTAGGATAACTCGTGTTTGCTCCTCATAAATAATGCCTTCTTCATATTTCTTCCTTAGTAATTAAGAATTTTGTGAATAAGTATTGTATTGATTCGTCATTTTTAAGACCAATCCCTTTCCCAACTAGTTATTATTTAAAAACAACAGCAAAATCTAGACTTTCTTAAAGCATACATAAAATGTCTACAATAAAATTACTGTAACCGGATTGTAATGGACGATGTAAGCGATGTTTACAATTTTCTTTTTGGTATTACACTTTGATCGCGTCGACCGGCGTTCGGTAACGTATCTTATCTGCAGATAGCCCACAACATGTTAAGTAAAGGCTTTAGTGAATAATGTGATTACGTACGGCATCTTTGTGGCTTTATTATACCCCTCTTTGTTAAACGCTGGTTTTTAACACTGTTATTTGAAGTATTTTAACGTTGTAAAATTAACTTAAGAAACGTTAAGTTAGAAGCGCTGTAGTGGTTCTTATTATGTTAAGTGATTAGGATTAGATAAATTATTTCAACAAGTATGTTTAGGTATAGCAACCCTCAACTGTCCCTCTGTTGGGCACATGTTTAAACCACTTGGGTATCAGTGCTTATTTATTATCTAAGTACTTACTAATTCTACTATCTTATTGTCTTTGAAAATATTTTGCTATAGGCACCTACATTAAGTAGGTACGTTACACGTAATGTCGAGTTTTAATTGTCTATACAGTCATTATGTTAAGGCGCAGTAAAAAAGATACCAATCACGACCAATTATAATATACTTTGAAACGTCTTTAAAATATGATATTTAAATTTAGTATTTTTTTACATCGCGAAAACAACCGACGCGGCGACGCCGCGGAATATTTGGGGATAAAGGTGAAGATCCGGGTGTTTAGAAACGCCGAGAAGTTAGAAACGCGACTTTCCTGAACGAGGAGCTATGGCCAATTCCACGGATGTCGAGTGTACCCGGAGGTCACCAGTAGTATTATTTTATATTTCTGTTTTTTATTATTTTTGTTTATTATTTTTATTTTATATGACTATTTTAAACTTCATTAACTCAAAACAAGAAAAGCTTACTCTACCTCCGAAGTCGCATTCCTTGTGTCGCGGGTGGCATTACAAATAAGACATTACTAACACCCACGGTTCGAGAACAAACATTTATCTATCCCATAAAAGTCAATCTATCTCTGACATGGCTCAACGCCTGTTATCTACCGATAACAACCAGGACCAATGGCTTCACCTACCCTCCGAAGCACGAAAATGTTTCGTACAACAGTTGCTTAAGATACATTCATCATCATCACAACCCATAACTGTCCCACTGCTGGGCACGGGTGTCTCTCTTCTCAGAATGAAAAGATTAAGGCCATAGTCCACGTCCATAGTCCAAGTGTGGATAGGCAGACTTCACACATTGTTGTATTTTGCAATATCCGGTATGCAGGTTTCCCGTGATGTTTCCTTTAACTATCTTAACTGAATGAAATGTCAAAATTCTTAAAATTAAAACACATATAACGTCCGAAAAATCAGAAATGCGTGCTCTGGAATTCGAACCCTGACCCTTTGAGTAGGACTAGGCTATCACGGCTTATTTGCTATGTATTGATAACAACCGAGACTCACAAGAAAGAAGAAGAAGGCGGTCACCCATCCAACTACCGACTGCGGCCACTGTGAGATCCCGTGGGATCGATGCAAACCGCTATGCTAATACGAATAAAAATACTATATCTACTAATACTCGTAATACTTATTTATGATGTAGATACCTGGGCAAACATTCCCTTTCTTGAACCGAGACCCCTCCACCACAAGTTCTCGAACAAGGTCCCCAGCTGCCCCAAGCACTCCACGCGTAACCTTCAGATTCTTCTATTGCCTGGAAATGTCAATAAAACATACCTTTAGTTTTTATGTAATTGAGCTTCAATTGCACTCAAATGTTAGAAAGCAACCCGGAAATTGGGAACAGAACCTTCCAGCTACGTCGATTGGATACATAGAGACAACCCTAAGCGTTTTCAGTCTTTGGAATGATGATCATGTTAAAAAGTATGTTACTTCAACGAAAAAAATATCTTATCATCCGGTGGTCCCCTAATCGTTAAGGTCCATCCTGACAAATGACGAAGTGTCATTAATTACGAGAATTCTGTAGGCTCCCTAATGGCTTAAACCCAGTCTTATTTCGTTAATTAATTAACAAAGACGGAATAACCGACGTCCAAATGAGTCAATAATAAAAAAATAAAAAAGTTAATAAAATAGACAGACTTTGATAACAATACCTTCAATACAAATAAAATGAAATTGTTTCAGCTATGCGTTGTGTGTTGGTCACTCAATCAGTCATTAGCATAAGCCAACATAATATTTGTATTAGATTAAGCTTTCGATTTTAATAAATAAATAAATAAATAAATAAATAAATAAATAAATAAATAAAGTAACAATAAAAAACAAAGATAAGTTACCTGTGTTGTATCCGTGACGTTAGTGGCTGTCGTAAACATCGCGACTTGCATTATAACAGCAGCCCTGAAATCGAAAAGGAAATAAGAAATTGATTTGATGCCAAGCGCTAGTTTTATAGTTCAATTTCCGATCACAGTCTATCGTGTGTGTTATAAATATGAAGGTGATAAAAAACTTGAATGTAAAGAAGTTTCTTTAAAGTCATATTCATGGTGTACCTTCTACTTCCGTATAAGTCTCGATCTCAGATCCTCTTTTAAGGGAGTCTTAACGGTGAAACAAAATACTTGGCAACCACCTTGTCTGCTTAACTGGCAGGATAAGAATGGCTTTGACCCATTAATGGCATAATATTGAGTACGGGTTTTTCTCATCATTGAAGAGGTCTAGAGATGAGAGCATACTCCAGCACGCTTCTCTGTAGTGCGGAATGGTAGAGGAGTTAGTGCCCTATCCAAGTACCTATCAGAAGTTTTGTGCCACCCGAATGGCCTTCGACATGGGTTACCGACTGCTGTCTATCGACAACAACCGGGACCGAAGGCTTTACGTACCCACCGAAGTACGGAAACGCTCAAGAATTTTTTGCCACTAGTGGTCGCCAATCACCAACTGACCGCACGAGGATAAGAACGTAATTTTAGGAAACAGTGTTTGTAGTTGAACAGAGTTTGGAGTAGTTAGAGGAATCTGAGTTTATCCAGCTGAAACGCCCATGCAGTTCTCACTATATTGCTCAATCTGACAACTCCATTAGACGTTCAAAGCAGTAACGATACGTCGACGGGCCCGCACTCGCTCCACTCCACATTAAAACGATCAAACGATGAACGCTCGTGGTCTAATGAACATCTTAAGTGGTTTATTGAGTGCCGATCGCCGTTATTTTTATGTTAAATACCGCCCTCCACGTTTGGCCGTAATGCGAGTTATCTTTATGATACACCCATTCAACGAGTTCCCATGGAGATTGCTGAATTTCTCAGAGTTATTTGAGGGTCTAATTAAAGCGAAATCAACGCTATTAGAGTCGATCTGTCTGGTGAGGCTGTCACACTCATTAATTAATACTAGCCCAACTTTATCTTCTAGTATCATTATTTTCACAACTATCACTATAGCGAAGTGTTGTTAAAAAGTATGCCGATTCCTTATATCAATGTCCTTACATCACATTGTAATCTTGAGTTTTCTAAAATCGTCAGCTCTCATGTAATACATTTTTTGAACGATATTAAATATTGCATTATTAAAACTATTAACTATTACTAGTTACTATTTTGGTAATTGGATTTTACTAGAAAAAGTATAAGGCATACGTTACGCATATATTACGCAAGTAAATATAACATTAGCTTTACCAAACAAATCACAAATGCTTTTTCCGTAAAAGGAACACGTAAAAACGTAAACAATCCTAATTGAATTCACTTCACATGCAATGCCATTAGAGAAGGAAGTGACAATAACAAAGTACAACAACAACCATAAAAAGCGACAAATCAACAATTACCTACGCAGACATAATTTATAATCAAGATGTGTTTTACATCGATTATGAATGCGTATATTTGTGTTTTTTTTGGCAAGTGTTAATTTTTATACTAGGTAAGTATTTAGACGAGCCTCTCTTGTGAGCGTATTTCGATGGGTCCTATGTATATGGGCCAAACTAGCAATTTGGCGATTTTGACTTTTTTGTGGGTAACGCATCTTATTATTATTATTATATCGATATAATGAATCATGTGAGCTATTAAAAAAGATTTCAGCATAGAAACACGATTTTTTATTACGGTATAACGGCTATGTAACATGAATTTAAACGTATAAGTGTTCCTAAGCGTACTCGTAGTTAGAGATTTATACGCGGGGAGTTTCCCGCGCGTTTGTTTATAGTTTGGAACAATCAGCCGATTTGACACTTGTACGTTGAACGGAGCATCGGCCGCACTGAATACGAAATGTAATTGTTGTGTTTTTGGGTTACAATTTAGTTTAATAAGTAAAAGATGACATCTAATTATCACGCTAAGATGTCTAGATGTCGGAATCTTGTGAATTTGGCTTTGGGAAATGAAAACAACAACGAAAAAAAGATGATTTAGGTTATGAAAACGAAGATTTTATATTATATTCTAATTAATGAATTATCAATTACTTCAATCGTTAATTGATTTTATAGATAAGAAATTAAAAAAAATATATATGTTACCGGAAATGTATGAAATCTAGGAATTGTATACATTTCCTAGGAAATGTATACAATTCCTAAGCTCTTTAGGAAATGTGTAAAATATTGTTTTAAAAATTATTTAATTCATACATTTCCTAGGAAATGTACACATTTCCTAGGAATTGTATACAATTCCGATATCGTATTAGGAAATGTGTATGTCGTGGCCACATCGTAGATTTGTTAACTTCAAATGTTCGCATTTCATGAAATGGGCAACTCAGTTTGTCCAGACCGTTAAATCGTCTACGTTTGGTTATCCACGTTTGGCCAAATCGTAAAAACGCAGAATATAGGGCATAATTTCGAACCGTGACGTCTCCGGCGCTGCGGAAGGTGCAGCCCCTTCGCCCTTGCGTAACAAAGCACAGACACCCACGCTCGCCTGCGCAGCTTCGGCTTGCTGGTCGCCTTGGGCGACCAGCCTCAGCCGCTCCGGCTCGCCCGGGTGTCTGCGTTTTGTTACAGCGGGCGGGGGCTGCCCTCCCTCCGCGCCTCCGGGTTCTAAAAAAAACTCTAGGGGTAGGGCATACAAGACTAAGTGGAGTAGGGGTAGGCTAATTTGGTTCTGTAACCAACTCGACCTACCTACACCTTGAAGAATTTGACTGAGTAGTAATGGAAATGAGTATTCATTGTTTTACACAATAATATTTTTGATTAAGGCACTCGGTGAGACAATCTGGTAAAAATCATAACGTAAAATATAATATCTTCATATTATCTATCCCGCGTACCCATTAAAATCTTGATCTATAATCTTAATGTACTACATTTCCGATTGCTATTTAGGAAATGTATAAATTTCCTAGGAAATGTGTCCAATATAATTTATTTCACACATTTCCTGGCGATTTTAGGAATTGTATACATTTCCTAGGAATTGTATACAATGACGGATTTAACACATTTCCGTTAACATATACATTATGCTAATTAGCGTAATACGCGTATAATGGCCAACATGGTATATCGGCCCTTTTAGGGTGTTTTCAATTTTAAAATAATTTTAACAAAAACTAACGTAGAAGGGCCAATGTGACATTAAAAAAAACCAGATAAATGTATATATAAAATACTACAGTGTAAATGAGGGAAATAGTTTTCTTAGCAAATAAGCAAAGATTCGCGAACTTCGGTTTTATCAATTTAAAGTTATAGTAAATTTAAACTTTGGAAGCCTCTCCTGTAAAGTTTTAATTTTACATTTTGGCCAATATACATAGGCCCCTCGATTTAATCAATCCTTAAGTTATCAATGCATTCAAACATTTTTTTTATATCGTAAGTACCTATATTATATAGGTAACTTATCTTTCAGATGTTTAATATTAAATATCTGTAGGTGATAGAGCTTTGTCTGAGGTTAGTACCACCGATCGCCACGGTACTTAGAACCGATTCTACCGCGTAATGTTTTTTTTACACAAATTGAGCTTATTTATCTAAATTTCATTAAAAAAATTGGTTGTCTGTAAAGTCGGTTTACTGACGATAGTTGAACGTGACAACGTCTTAAGAAAATACTGATGGAGCATAATCACTAATAATCATCCTAAACTATCTTTGAATACTTAGTTATAATTTATTTACTATTATATTGCAGTTAAAAACCTTTATTAAATATTTTACCAAAAAGATTAGTCGTTGCATACCGTATAACGAAACATTAATCTTTAGCTAGTCTGTGCATATTATGTCATGTCAATGTGCCACAAACACGTCAAAACAAACCTGGCTGGTTATAAATAATTTCGATAAAAAGCAAAACTAAATAGACGTCAGAGTTACATTGACAAATAATGTCATCAAAGATGGGACGCCTCAAAGCACCCTCAAAGCAAGGTAACGCCGCATGACGTCAGATAACGCCGCATGACGTCAGATAACGGCACATAAACGTCATGTTTTTTCGTGCGTGCAGCCGATATCGAATTATAAAACGTAACGTTGTCACGTCAAAAACAGAATATGGTTTATTTTATATTTTTTCCTGTATAAAAGTGAAATAATACTCAATCACATACTCACTTATTACATATGAAATTTCCAAAATTACTCTACTGATGAAGATAAAATTTGACAAATATGAGTAGGTGGGTCTACTTGTCTATGGGTGGTATTCCACTCATCCAGTTTCTTTGATCCAACTTGTATTGGACAAAGAAATTGGATGACTCTATCCAATTTATGAATAACAGTGATATTTGATCATAACTTTTAATGTTGTGGTAAAACTCCATTTCCATTCCTCTAAACGAAGTAAAATTCGATCCCACACTATACAATATTTTATTTTCCTCTTATTCTCTACATATCACCTAGATTTTACATTTTTAGATCCTATTTTGTAGCGTTACCGCTACTCTATTCAGTACAAACTTAAAATCTTACAACAATAGCAGCACTGAAAGACGCTAATAGTTCCTGCATTTTCTCAAACTAAAGGAAATACATATTTGACAAAGATATTGGATTAGTAGAAGAAGCACTCGTCAAAGAAATTTGATTAAATATTGGATATAGAAATTGGACAAAGTTTGATCAGTGGAATACCACCCTATAACACGGAGACGTCAACTAACAACGGAGTTTGAGATATAAATTATTATCACACGAGAAAATCCGCGGGCAGCGATAAACTATCAGAAAATTGGTGAACATGTAATTTGAAGCAGGTGGTAAGCGACCACTATGAATCGTGAGCATTTGTAACGCGAAAAACATCCGACGTACTACCACTGGCCAATTATCGTAAACCGCTTTCGGACTGCGTTACGTAAACGGATTAACCAACAATGAGCTACAAAATTGATAAATGCTTACAAGTCGCTTGATTCAATAACTAATTTATAGGCATTAGAAATTTTTTTAACATAAAATAGCTTAAAACAGAATATGTAACATTGTATTAATTTACACGACAACTTATCTCGTAATTGTGGCTTAATTCATTCTCACATAACGCTGTCATTCTAATTCCGTAACACAAAAAAAAAACAATTCGAAAAACGCGAGTATGGCAGGTATCCCACCGGCAACAAGCAGCGAGTAAAGCTCGGCTGTTTTCTCGCAACTCGCCCAAGACAGCTACACGGAATGTCATAATTATCTTCGGTGTCTTGAGCGAGTAAATAGCCGGGATGCACTCGCCGACTCGCCCGCGGTGGGACACTAGCCTTTAGCCAAATGATCCTAGTGAAGACAGAAGTAAACAAATGCTGAATTCATTCAGAATCAGAATGAATTTGTATCTCCGGATTAAATTATCTTCTTCGTTTACGAGGTGCTATAAGCATTGAGTTACACTTACACGGTTTTCATCAATCGTAAATTGGAATTCCTAAGATTGATTACTCTAACACCGACAGAGTGGTTGTAAAGGTAAAGCCCTTGGTTTTCTTGGGGAAAATTTGTATTTAATCTCTTTTTAATTTTATAGGAGTCAGTAAATGAAAAGGTAACAGTTGGTGGAAAATAACTAAACAAATCGGCGACCAATTTATTGTCTGACTGCAACTCATTAATGACCCACTACAGAGCACGAGTTTCTCCTCCTGGGAGGAGGCCTGGAGCGTACTCCACCACGCTGCTCCAGTGCGGATCAGTGGAGAGGTAAGTGGCCACTCCAAGTATCGGACGTTTCCATGACACCCTAAGGCTTCCGACATGATATTATTAGCGATAACAGCTAGGACCAATGGCTCTACATGCCCTCACTTCTTCTTGTCACTTATCCAACTTCCGAACGGGCCCGCAGTTGCTTAACTTTTTCAATTAGGGTCGACGCAAGACCCTCGACGTCGATTTAATACTTTTTGGCTTTAATTCATTTTTTAATTGACTTAAAATTTCTTGATTCTATACATCATTTAATTTAATAATAATAGATTTTAGGCGAAAAGGAAACCAGTAAATTATCTCAACACAGCAGCTCTATGTACCTACCACGGGTACCTACCTACTCAATAAACATAGGATGAAAAAGGCAGATGATTTTCTCGTGAGAATTTTACATTTACCGAGCATTATTAATATAGTACATCAGTAAACTAACTTATAACAGATAACAGAAAATACTTTTGCGTCTTAACAGGAAAAACAGGAAATGTAGAGTCTCGAATGTGAGATAGGGATCCATTAACGTTTCTAACGACGTGTCAACCTCAAAGCTAGTACTAACAGATAGGGCGCTAAACAGTTATCTCAATTACTGCATACGAGATATGAATGGCGACAATTTAGCGATGCGGAGAATTGTTACAGCACATACTAACGAACGACAGTCGGCCGACGATGATCTTAATAGCGTTTGCTAAAACTCGCGGAGATTATAATGATATGAGAGATGACTCCGCATAATATGTTTTTAGAAATCGTATTAACAGTGACAATGGCATATGTTAGCCCAAATAAATTTGGAAAAACAAACCCGTTAAGGGTATCCATGCCTCCTTGTGTATTTTAGTAGATATATGCCATTGTATTTTTCAATTTTTCAATTACACGTGGGAATGCAAATCACTCGGACTACAATAATGATTCATTTTCCTAATTTATTTCCCTTTATTTCTTTAATTCTTTATTTAATAAAAAATAAGAGTGGTGGATTCTTCTAATATCAATGCATGAACCACTATAATTTCTTACACTGTGGTTAAAGTAACGGTTAAAAAATACTGTGTGCACCAAGGCAATGTATCTGCTTGCTATTTGAATATCATAATGCTGGATAATTGGATTTTATGTTCACATACAAATTATACAATTATCATGACTCAGTATAAACGTTAAAAATATTAATGATGCCTTTTTGGTTCTGTTTATAGTGAACTTGCTCATTAAGTAGTGTTTATTTGCTTTTTCGATGTACCTAACCGCCATACGACTTGTCAAGTTTTAAGTATGAGAGCCAGCATGTTTTTTTCTACCTTCTTTCTCGGCTCGTATCGCATTGGTGATACATTTTGCATTGCCAATGTCTATAGACGACGGTAAACATTTACCCTCAACTAACTCGTCTGCTCCTTTGTCGGTTATTTAAATAAATCAAACTATAAGGTTGTTCGGAAAGTCATTTTTTTAATATGAAAATGAAAGCCAACTTTCGTATGAATAAGAATATTTCAATAAATTCTACATTGGCCAGTCTGGTTCAGCATCATTTGCCATCTTTCTGATAGAATTCCATCTTTCTAGTGCCATCTTTCTGGTCTTTACTGACAAAAAATTGATACAGATCATTTTTGACCTCTTCACTTCAAGTAAAGATTTACCCGTCCAAAAAAATTTGCAGCGAATGTAACAAATGATAATCCGAAGGCACCAGTTCTGGAGAATATTTTAGAATTAGCATTATATCCACATCAGTTCATCCGTAATAACAATTGTGACTTAAACAACATTTTAAATTTTTCCATATTAAAGTAAATAGTGTGACGAAAACACTGCTTATTGCTCGCAATACTTATAAGGAAACCAATCAAAAACTACTGCAAAGATTCATTTAAGCTTTTTCACACACAAGTCTTGCTTTATTTGCTCTCCAAACATATTATATAGGTTATGCGGCTTAAGAGTGACGTTTGGTTCAATAATCACAATTAACTCTGTCCGGAAAAACGAAATAACTTTGCGAACAACCCAATATAACACCCATGGAACAATAGGTACTAGATATTGATCAAATAGGTATTTGTTTCTCAGAAGCACATAATGGAATAAATAAAAAATGTGTGCGTGTACTAGTGTACACACGTATGAAGTGAAACTTCTTAAATATTTTACCAAAAAGACTAGTCGTTGCATACCGTATAACGAAACATTAATCTTTAGCTAGTCTGTGCATATTATGTCATGTCAATGTCAATGTCAAATATTTTGTTTTGATTGTATTCTAATAAGATTGTAAACTTACAAATAGATAAAAATCACAATCTTATTAGAATCGTAAAAAGAAAATGTAGGTTTTTTCTAATAAGATTGTGAATAGATAGAGGTCTGTGGTTGTCTTGGTTTTGATATTTTAAACACAACTGTATGGTGTTTGTTTTGTTCGTGTTTATTTCAATGAAACTACCACTTTAGTAATTTTGCTCTGAAATACTTTTTCTAAATAAAAAAAAGTACTACTTCGTCTGAACCAACCGTAAGAGGGGCTAAATAAATAATATAATAACAATAAAAATAAAAATATACTTAAAAACTAAATACAAACATTACGCCGTTTATTGTCCAATAGTCGCCGTCTTGAGTCCAATAATAAGATCCCAAAATTAGGTACCGTTATATGTAGTGCCACAAACAAGTCAAAACATACCTGGCTGGTTATAAATAATTTGGATAAAAAGCAAACTAAAGAGACGTCAGAGTTACATTGACAAATAATGTCATCAAAGTAAACAATCAAAAGAAATCGTATTTAAAGTTACAAAATGTATCAATAAAAATAAAGAAGGAATACAGGAAACATTAAAAAAGGTAACATTTAAAATTTATAAATAGTCCCAGAAGTCAATAACAAAGTAATAATTGGATACATTACCAAAATATCTACCTCCAAAGTAATCAACATAATCTTAACATGGCGCGTAACAGAAAAATGTGATGCGTCAAAGCGTAACGCGTCAAAGCCATGTCAAAGCGTAACCGAAAAATGTGACGAAAATTATTTTCCAACGCCGATAAAGAAGTTTCACTTCAAAAACATAAAAAATTGTTTTCCATTTACACCAAAAACAATAAATATTATAGTTATATTAAAATACCAAAAACAATAAATGATTCATGAATCGCTTGTGAGCTTTAAAAAAGTGAAATTGAGAGTAATAAAGTCGAATCAACTTATCGAACACTTTAAAATGGACACTATCGAAGTGCTCGTATCGACATACGCTCAAACGCCATAAATTAAGAAATATGTCACACAGAGCAGAACATTCCCGCAGACCATTAAATTATTTTTACACCAGAACATGCAACTGGCCCAGTTGTTCTCAACTTATTAGTTACACGAACTTAACAATATTAATGTAACGTGTCTTCGCTGCGTCTGATTACAATATTTATTGTACTTTTGACGAATATTTGCAAATGCTTCTAATTTTTTTTTTATATACGTATCATATTAAAGGACGTATGAATTACAATAAAACTCATTCATGACATAGTGTACAATTGTACTATTATTAGTAAGTACAAAGTGTACTATTATTAATAATTTATTATATTATAAAGTCCGTAGAAAATAAAAAAAACTACTCACAACATTCATATAATTATAAGTATAAAACAAAACAGAAAAGTAAATTTTGAAACCACTAATCAGTCTAACATCTATACGTAACATTTATAATGTAAATACTTGTAGGTATTGTATAATCACTGTTTAGATTTAGACATGAACACGTTGCTTTACATTAACGGCAAAGTTGAGAACATCTGGTCCTTCGAGTCTCTATAAAAATAACCGGTTGTTTTATCTTAGTGCACAGGCTACGGAGAGTTCACATGCGTTCAGGACATAGTGAGGACGAGTACATCGCTCTTGACCTTATTTTATTAGGGTTCCGTGAGAAATGATATTTTTCTGATATAACTGAATAAAATTTAAAATACATATTTTGCGTAGGGGTAAAATTTCATACACATTATGTTTTTCATAGGTTGCGTAAGCAGCGTAAGTTGGGCTACTTATTGTGAACTGGTTGAGTGCATTCACAGGTCCATTATAAAGTTTTCAGTTTTATGTAGGTACGTAATAATTCTGACAATTTGTAAAATATTCCCCTAATGTAACCCTTTGACATTATAAGGGGATGAACAACTATTAGGGTCTATACTGTGGTCGATTAGCCAAAAAATATTCACGAAGCCAAAACTGCGGCTCTATCTTGACATATTATTAGTCTCGCGTTAGCACGTGCTCTTGTCTGAATGGGGCGTATAATTTCTGTTTACTTTTACTCTCGAAGGAGTCTCGAGTAGGCAACAAAAAAGTTTACCGTTTGAACTCGTAGGAATATTTGTTGTGGATAAATATTTCTACAGCGGCTATTGTGACGAACGCATTGTTTACTTCTGTACGGCTTGAACAAACCAACCGAGACGTGGGATTGTAAACTCATTCAGATTCTATACAGATACTTCGTAGTTACTTTTAGGTATGTCTTACGATAACTTGTGTTTTTCATTTTCTTTATGGGTAAATTCGCGAACATTTCGTTTCACTTTATGACAAGACACTTAGCAATTTTTACTCAACTCCATCAATGGAAGTGTCATCACAATTTGTAAGTAATGTGGTATTCAGAATATTATGAAGAAAAACTGATATTAACAATGAGGTTAGTTAAATTAATCAGCAACTCGGCAGTGATACTATTGCTATTAGAAACGTTCAATAAAGCGGAACCACTTAACATCTCGTAAGGATCTGCTTTTACGGCACTTTCTTATTACTTATTCAGTTTAGCATTGATAAAATTATCACCATCTAATAGAAAAATTTGCGAACGGTCACAAATATGGTTCTACGTGTGACGAATCGATAATGCCTCCATAATATGTAGGACACAAAATTTATTAAGCAAAAAGAATAGCAGACGATTTGCTCATGATAATTTAAGGCATGATAACAACACCACCTATAGATAGTGATGACGACGAAACTTAATGTGATCACACTGACCAGTGAGAATAACCCACAATTTTAATAAAATTTACTTATTAAGTTAATTAAGATTTAAAAAAAAACTCACCAAAAGGACTTTCTTGTCCACCGAAGACCCCGTCTTTCCATGTCCGTCACTGTACATTTAATACACATTCAGTTCTCATTCGTTTGTACATTTTCAATTGTTTTACACAAGAATTTATCAAAACAAAACAAACGTTATGTCACTCCCATGGTCCTCGGCGCCCTCATTCCAAGTCCAGCGTCCGAATTCACTTGATTACCGTCTTCCTCTGAAACAAAATATGATTCCTTTATTCACTTTGAAAACAACCAACCAGCTATAGAGATCTTAGTTATTATAATATCGAATTGCAAGTGGTAAAGATCAAGCATGTAAGCCGATTTTAATTATTCTTACGTCAATCGATTCGTCTAAACCGACTTTTGTCAGATGCTATGCATTTTGTATTACCTATAAATAGATAAAATAGTAAGAATGACTGTTTGTCTATCATATACCTACATTGATTGGATAATACGTAAACATGACAGGCACTTTATTATGGGCTATTGATGCAATTTTTTTCTGAATGATTTCGTTATTTGCACTAAGTGCTTATACAATCGTTGGTACATTTTGATAAATAAAGAGCTAGGATTAGCTTCTAATAATATCTGTAACTGAGTAATCTGGCATTCCCATCTAAATTACAAGGAGTAATATATGTAACCTATGTAATGGAGGCTGTATAGCTTTAGAAGTATCAGTCCCAACCTTTTGCATGTAATGGGCAGTAAGCCAGTAATATTTTATTGCAATCCTTAAATAATTAAGCTAACTAGCTTACTGTGGTTCGAAATTCGCAGAGCGCATTACTAACATGCCAAACGTTGACCTCCCCTTCCTAAAATAAAATACAATAAGTTACATGAATCTCTACTATTTAACATTATTTTATTCATAAAATTTACTGGTGATTGATCCAAATTTTTAGGCCTTCAATCATTTAGGTACACGGAGGGAAGTATAATCGTGAAGGTAAATTTTCTATGTAGGTAATAAATATTAAATTAAATAAAATAATTTTCTATTTAGGTATGTCCCAAGGAGCGTGAAAAGTATAAAATGAAACATAAAATGTATTAAACGCCTCAGGCGTTTCCTTTCATTGACCATTCATCTTCATTCAGTTCTGGGGCCTTATTATGAACTCTTAATTCCAGACAGTTCACGTTCACAACGCGGGCGTGAGAGAGACAGCGCCTTACAGGTTATAAGGCGCTGTCTCTGTCACCCACACGTTGTGAACGTAAACTGTCTGGAATTAAGAGTTCATAATAAGGGGGCTGGTTATTATCGATGCGAACCCCAACATAGTATGTAGACTGTTTTAACTGACAATATTATTACTGCGTTACAAAGTAGCAACAGCATGTCTAAACTTGAGTCGCCGAGGATATCCAATTTCTACTCCCCGCTAAAAAAAACAACCTTGTTCCATGTCCTTACAGTTCAATTTAGCCTGAATACAAAATTTACTTAAGACGTTCTAAATTACCGCCGTCAATCTATAATGAACCTTAATCACTGGCGCGGAAAACTATGATTCGTATAGGTTGGTATTAAAAGGAATTGCATATCAAACGCGAATGGCGTATACCTACCAGGCTCCCATAATTGAAATAGCTACTGAATGTCTTAAGACGTGAAGCCGTGTCGTGTCTGCTACATTATCTCGAGCCAACAAAGGAGGTAAACAGAGTACGGAGCCTATTACCAAACTATTACGACATGCTGGTTCTGTGTCAGTGTGCTAAACTATCTCCTTATCATTGTTCTGATTAAACATGTTAGGGATATGGGAATAGAGAAAACTTATGAGCATCTGCATATTATGAATTGTTAATGGTTTCAGTTTAAAAGGATTTCGTTTGAAAATCATTGGTTCTTGCAGATTTAGAATTAGGTGGGTAGACAAGGAACTCAGACGCGCTACCGAGAACGGTTTAAATTCATTATTTAAATTGCTGCCTCGCTGGGAATCGAACCCGAGACCCTCGGAACAGCGATCCGGCTAATTACACCCTCGATAGTTTAATTACCTAACACTAGGTAGTAGGTAGGTACTTATTAACTTTTAAGGCAAATATAAATTCAGTTGCATTAGTATAGCGTTGAACATTTTAATTGGTGCCCACATACCTATTATTCATACCCAAAGCCGATGAATAGATTGGACGGTAATAAAAAATAGTCCACTTCAATTGATGACATCTGATTCGAAAAATGTTACACGTACAATTTAAATGGCCAATTATTTAAATAGATTTGCTACTAAATTAACACGTCTCTATGGCTTGTAGGTTGTCATTTCTAATTGTTCGTATTATTGAATTGATTTATGGTGCCGCGTGCTGGTAAATCGTTTTATGTGTAACATTAGGGTTAGTCTTATTGTATTCATTCCGTAATTGGTGGTAAAAATGGTTTTATAAAAATATTTTTGAACAATTTTGTAATAAAATATGATGTTTTTATAAACCCAGACTTGCCACCTAATAGACATCCGGAACATTTACGGTTATACTCATTCATTGCTATACGAAAAAGACAAAAAAAACTGCATAAAATAGTTAATTAGGTAACTATGTTAATTAAAAAAAGGAAATCTTACTACGAGTAATAATTTGAAACTAATGTTAAACACTGTCATAAGTTCATATCCTGAACTATTAAAAGGTGACGTATAAACTAATTGAAAGTTTTTTTATTAAGAAAAATAGTGTTGTCAGGTCGCACATTGATTCCCTGCATAAATGAGCATAAATGAGAATTTAGATCGGAATAGGTCATGAAAACAAACCAATCTCAATGTCAACAGCGCTAAACTCAATTTGATTTGATTCAATCAAGTTTCTTTAAAATTTCGTAACCAATAGCAGTGTTAAATTGGGTCATGTAAAACTAAACCATCGTTTCATGTTCCAGGCCATAAAAAAGATTCAGTTCGAGTTAAGATAACAACTGTGTTCGTTATTACAAACATCTTTACGTTAAGTAAGCGTATACCTTATTTGTTTAACATACATTTTATATTATTTTGATATACATAATTATATTTATATTCACCATTTTGTAAGGGAAATGGAAACCGCAACCTCCACGATCAGTCCGTCCTCGGATTTGCCACTATATAATACTAGAGAACCGCCCGCGCTTCGCTTCGGGACCCGTAGGTAACAGCCGCGTAGGTCCCGCTCCCGTAGGAATTTAGGCTAAAAAGTAGCCTATTACTCGCTCTCTTCACTCCACCCTGTCTGAGGTGTGTGGAGTCCTCGGGACAGTTAGTTCCCCTTTGGGGGTGTCTCTCGCGGCCCGTTAAAACGGTCCGTTAAAAATGTCCATCTGTGGTCAACCAATAGGTCAAGTCCGGTGAGTGGTGGCCTTTTTACAGGCCACAGAGTCTTAAACGGGATGGGGTTCATCTTCGCGCCGCCCAGGCGATCGAGGCCCTACCGGGTGAATCCCGCTGGTGGGGAGCCCAGCAGGAGCCGATCAGCGCCAGGCGACGACTTACGAAGCCCCAGTATCAGTCAGTGCTAGCCCCGTCCAGCAAGTCGCGCGGGAAGGCCCAGCGGTCCGGTGGACGGGTGTGGAGCGGCGCCAGGTCCTGCAGATGCGGGAACTGCGACGCGTCGACACGCCCGAACATGTTGCGTGCCAATCTCTCGATGAAGTCGTCCAGGCTCTCGACTCGAAGGTCCCTCTGGATGACGGCGTTCCTGACGTACCTCGGCGCACCAGTCAGCCGGCGGAGCGCAATCGCCTGAACCGCGCGCATCCTCTTGCGCTGCGGTTCGCTGGCGAGCGCGTACCACGCCGGTGCCGCGTACGTGAGGCGGGATCTGATGTAGGTCTTGTAGACCCCGAGCTTCAGTCCGAGAGGGAGGCTCGAGGAGACCACTGGTTTCTGCCATAGCGCTTCTGGAATTCGCGACGGCTTTCGTAACCTGTGGCTTCATCGAGAGTCTTCCGTCGATTTTGCCCCCAGGTATTTGGCCTGTGGGGCCCATTGGATATCTTGTCCGTGAAGCTCCAGAGTAGGGTCTCACTTGTTGAGGTATCCTCCTATGTTCACGGCCTGCGTCTTCCCGACATTCACCGACAGTCTCCACAGACGGTGTAGCCGTGCTGTTCAGCGGCATCAAAAAGTAGCCTTCCACTTCTGTTGGCAGCTAGGCTATTCCACCCCGGATGCTTGCAGTTCCAGTCGCCCGCGCCCACCACCGGTGTCGGCGAGTCCAGCAACTTGCGGACATCAGCCAACAGGATAGTGCCAGCGGGCGGGCGGTACACTGAATATAGCCGGAGCGGGGAGTTCTCGAGGCAGAGCTAAAGTAGCCTATTACATTTGCCTATGACTTAAGTAAATTACATGTAGTATTTGATAGCGTAATTCAGAACTTGCAAGTGAATTTTATTAACGCCATCTATTAACAACTCCGAAAATAAATATCTAGCAACTAACAAAACATCGATCTTCCCATGGGAATGGGATGTTTTTCCGCGGTAAAAAGTAGCCTACGTCACTCTCCACCCTCCTAACTATCCCCACACACATAAATCTTACCATATAATAGCTTTGTTGCGACGTGAAAGCGTCACAAACAAACAAACAAACAAACAAACAAACAAACAAACAAACACACTTTCACATTTATAATATTAGTAAGGATTATTATAGGTACGAGGTACCTATAAACGTTTTATATAACCTATTCAGAAAAAGTATGCCTACCCGCTTTGGCTTAGTTTACAGTAAATCTGCTAATATCTACCTATATATCTACTTACCAGAATAGGTTCCTAGATATCTATTGTTACCCATTTGTTTCAGGCTAGGTATTAGTTCTATAAGTAGACATGTTAACGTAATTTCAGGATTTCAGAACTATTTAAATTGTTTTATCAATATCAAAAAACGTTTTATTAAGTACAATATATTATTTATTATATTAAAAATTAACAAGTTTGTTTTCTGAAATAAAAAGTTACAAAGATACTTTTATGTCAGAAAACAAACCACATCAATGCTAAATAGAATAAACATGCAAAATATCATCGAAACTTGTTCAGAGATTTTCGCGTAACTATTGCTCAAAGAATTGTACCTATGTACTTATAGACCCCTTTAAAACTTAATATTTGTAGAGATTGAAATAAACATAACTCAACCTATTTAAGCCTAAATCTATTTTAAGTATGTTTATAAACCTTAAGATATTTTCTCAGACCTTACCTATAATCCAAAGATCGCAAATAAACTTCAACCGCGAGTTGTAACAGTAGTAAACTATATCAGATAACGTCTACCGGCACATTATTCAACTGATGTTAATGATGTTACCCAAACATCAAAGGGCACTCACATACGGACGGCCGCGTGGCCAAGACACTTTTACCGACTGGCCAGTGGTCGCCAGCAGAGGAAATCGGAATAACTCTTTAACCACTCAATGAATCCTCCCGAGAAAATATCGCTTGACAAATTAATCGGCCTCTTATGCTATTATTGATGATGAGCGCAAACGAAATTCTTGTCATTTATTCCCTCTTAGTAATAATGAATTTTATAGTCGTATGAATGTTATTTACGAGTTAAATTTAAATTTTCGTCTAGCAGTTGAACTTCAAATTGTTTCGCGTGTTATATTTAATTTTGTCATCGCTAATAATCGGTTCCACTGTTGGGTGCAATCTTGTTTTTTAATACAGTATGCAATATATTCATTAATTTGTTAGGTATATTGTAATATAAGAAGAGAAGGTATGTAGTCTAATGTGGGTTTCCAAAACGAGATAATGATTTTTTTTAATGGAATTAAGGTAGCAAACGAGCATGCAGCACCACCCATCCACTGCCGCCCATGGCAATTGTGACCGACATAGAACAAGACCCAATTTAGGGACAAGGAGGGGCAAGGATGGTTAGTCCAGTTAGTAGATGGTGTAAGAATGTTAGTTGGTTAGTTTGTTAATAAGTGTGAGGACAGGGACTGTTAGGGATAGGTTAGTCCTGTTAGTTAATATTAGTATTGTCCAGTTAGTAATGATTAGTGTGAGTCTTGTTCCAATTCGGTCACAGATGTGTTGCTACCCCTGAGGACAGATGGTCGCCTCTAAAAAAGCCGGTCTATAAGGCTATCAATTAATAAACACTAACTCACTCACCCCCGCACTCAGATTTCCTATATCCCTATATCCTCTATCGAGATCAATCGGTCATTATCCATGTAAATATATGCCTGATTGAATATGAGTAGGTATCTAAATACATCAAAATTGGTCTCCCTTTTGGCAATATCTCAATACAGACAAATTATAACAAGTTTTCCCCATACAGTTACCAATACAGTCACCGACGTGTTGCTAACGTTGCTAGTTAAAAAGAATATATCACACAACTGTAACTAGCCCTTAAAACGACTAAAATTGTATGATTCTACAAGATCGTATTAGGGGAATGGTAGCTGATATACGCTAATAACAAATCTTGCAGCCATTTACAAATGTAACCAAATGTCCAGCTTAAATAGAATAATACTTACCTGAAGTTCTTACATGGTACAGAGCTCAACATTCGGCAGAAAGGACTTAAGGCCTGGTTTCTATGTATTTTATAGTTATGCACGATGCAACATGAGTAGGAGATAATGAAAGTCAAAGATGGGTCCTCATCTTTATGGGGTCTAATACAGAAGGTAATTAGGTCCCTACTAAAATGTCCATATCTGTAACACATGAATACATAACGCATAAACGACTTGACACAAAGCTAGTAAACCATTTCAAATTAAAATTATATAGATGCAAATTAAAAAGCAGTTTTAACAATCAAATATAAGAATTCCTAAGTTTACGACCGCGACGGGAGCGACGGGATCCTTTGCTAATAAATGTGGTCTTGCAAATAATTAAGGATTGAGTATCAATACGTAAAAATGTCATTCGTCATCCAATTGTTCGGAACATAAACGTCGATGACAATCAAGAATGATTATAACATCGATCGCCCAATAGATTTCAGCCCTGTTATTTTCTTCGTGCATAGAGCGCCTTGTATGGCCAATAAAATTGTTTCATCGATAAAAATAGGTACACAATGTACAGAAATAACAAAATTTCGTTATAGCTAACTTTTAACAATAAAGAAATAACCGACTTCAACATACACTAGTGGAGATAACTGAAAAACTACTTGCCAGATGGCGCCCAATTCAACCCATCTACGTATAAGATCTCGTCAATACAATTAATTATTCAAGGCCTAACACGAGGTAACTGCTGAAAATCATTGTGGAGTTCCTTCGACTGTCTTTCGTCTCCATCATGAGGTTGACTCCTAGACCTTCAGTAAATTGTAATACTTTAAAACACTTAAACGCTCTAAAACTCGCGCTCAGCACACTTATGCCACTCAAAAGAATTCATTCTAATAAACTTTCCAAAACAAAGAAAACAATCGCCAATTAAAACAGTTCTTAGATTGATTTAAAATTAATAGTCTCAATTTAACTGTACAATAGTTCACAACGAGACTATTTCCAAATCCATTTATTCCACATTCCATCAATTCTCAGTTCATTTGGAGCACAGAATTCCCGAATCGCGACGATATAGCCGATAGCGGTCCTTTCACCATCTCGCTTGGTGGTCTAATGCCCACATAGTGATCCCATTATATGGGGCAGGTCAGTAAAATTTTATTAAGTACTTAATGTCATATTTATTACCTTTGATAACTCTATGAGTAAGAAAGTAGGTGTGAATTCGGAAAAACAATTTCATTGTTATCAATTAATATAGATTTTTTATGTAGGTATCTACGCCTTTTCAACTAGAACCTGTATTATATTGGAATTGGATTTTTACTTATCCTAACAATGAAATTTACTATAATGGGTACTTTAAGTAAAACACTTTTGAGTTGGTATCTAATGAAATAATGGTATTAGTAAAAGTAATAAAAAATGCTTTAAAAGCTGAAAACTGCTTTAAAAACTTTTTTGAGAATCAAAAACACACACAGGTACTCGAAGCTAATAATATACCTAGTAAATAGGATGTTGATTTTTTTGGAATTAAGGGTAATTAAAATAGTTATTGATTTTGCAGTTAAATTAAAATATTCCGCTTTAAAAACATATAGTTAGGTACTGGTAACGCAACCAGTGAGTAATTACCTAAATGTAAAAAGTAAAATAAGTAAAAAAGACGTGTGGCACTCGGAGACTGCCGCGGTAAAGCTATTGCATAGCATTATATATAAATTAACAAAACAAAAAATAATACTGCATTTGTGATAATAATAATAAAATGAATGTATATAGATATAGAGTAATAACTCATTTTCTTTCACAATTTTTTCGTGACTTTCTTCATTAATAAATGCACTTTGTTTATTCATATTTAAAACACTTTGTACACAAATTATACGAGTACAGATATTCACTGTTTTACAGTGGGCCAAGAAAGTGGTGTACCAGTTTTCATTTAGTTGCCTAGTTATCAAAAGTTACATCAAAGTTTATTAGAAACGGATAATGCATTAATTTGTGCAAAGAAGATTTAAATATTCTGAACAAAAGCATAAGAACTATTTCAGTTGACAAAATAATTCTTTTTAAAAAGAAAATTGACATTTGACATTTAAGTCCTACAACGATCTTTTGGCGCGTGAATGACGTGTGGGTGACAGAGACAGTGCCTTACAGTTTGCCTTGCCTGTATGGCACTGTCTCTATCACCCTCAAGTCATTAATATAGTGTCATTATTTTATGTCATGTTATTATTTTGTATGTTTTAAATCTAAATACGCGATAATTCGACTATTATGAATACATGTTGTCGATTTCAACGCCTTATTTAATCCAGATCTACATGTAATTATTCTTAAAACACCGAACCGACGGGGCGAAAATCAAATGTTTGACAGGTAAGATTTGTATGGGAAATTAAAATTTTCATTTTTAGTATTTTGCTCGCAATTTTTCATATTTTCTCATCGCTGCAACCTTCCCTGAACTTCCACGAATATTTCAAGACTAAAATTAGCCAAATCGGTTTAGCCGTTATAAAGTAAAAGTTAGTTAACTCAGTTAAAAGTTCTGGTATTTATCGATGTGTGGGTGCATAGACATAGTAACTATGTCTGTGTGTATGGTGTAATAAATTTTCGTTACGAAATTTTTGGATTCGGTCCCCGCGCCCAAGGCCCGCGATAAAAGCTATACAATAGCTTAAAATAAAATAAATAACAAACGAACTATTACCAAATGCGTTTCGGTGTTAAGTGTTAACCAATCATACATAATGTCAGAAGATGAACACTTCCCTATTCAATCATACACAATTTATACATTTTTAGTTTAGGTGTATTAAGTATGCAAATGCCTGACCTTTTCACCGAAGTAATAAAATTTGTACGTCGAAGCATCAAGAATGAAGCTTAAATATTTAGATTTATAATTTTCCAATCACTTAAATAACAGTATGAACATTCATCAAATTTACCGATACTAATGAGGTCTATTTTTAAATAGACATAATTAAAGAGAAAGTTGTCCTTGAAGAGTTCACGGCCAAGTGAGTACTAACGTGTTGTTTTAATTGAATTCAAGTACACACACTTATGTTTAAGGATCGACAGCCAAGTACCCTATCTTCATAAGGCATTCTTTGAACTCCTTAAATCCACAGGTACTTGATACAGAATTTAAATAGGTATCGAAGGTTTTCTTAAGTACCTTCTAATTTAAGGACTGTGAAGCGTTCATTTAATTTAGATGATGACGTGGCAGTATACAGAACAACATTGTTAATTAAGAGAAATTTAACGAGAAAGGTAGACACTTAAAACGACTTGTCTTACAATATCCTTTGATGAAAGAAAAATTTAAGAATGACAATATTCGTATAAAAACAAGAAAAAAATTAAAAGAAAAACTTAGTTCTTACTTAGACTCACGTGTCAACATCAAATAGCAATATTTATAAAAATATCAATTGACCTTCTTTAAAAAACTAACTTCAATATCGACAACTAGAGATATCTCCTAAACTACTCGTCAGATGTCGCTTAAATACGGGCTTGACGGCCCTCACTAGCTTGCCAATGAAAAAAGAATTATCCAAATCGGCTCACCCTATAAAAAGTTATGCGGTAGGTAACACACAAAAAATACAGTCGAACTGAGAATCTCTTCCTTTTTTGAAGTCGGTTATTTAAAACCATAAAATTTTATACAATACCATAATAAATTTACAAAAATCTTAACAATACATTATTTGAAACGTCGTGTTCTCTAACAAAAGCTGCAGCGACATCGCGATCATTGCAACTAACTGTTTCTTCAAACAGCAGTCGAATTAGAAACATGAGTGCAAGTTAGGGTCCAATTAGCACCTGTTAGCGGTGGAAAGGGCACCAACCTTTAACCTCAAACGGACCGATACACTGACCTATTGGAGAAATTTTGTACGCTTTGCACAGACAATACAAAAACTCCTTAGTTAGTGACTAGACTATGTAGCAGATCCGGCTAAAATTGATACGTGTGATAAGCCGAGATAAACATTAAAATGTACCGACAAAACATAATTGTGAAATGAGAGCCAAGTTTAATAAATACTATGTTGTATGCCTTGGTTTGTCGACTTCAACGACAAAAAGAAGTGAGATCTAAATAAGTGCCAAGTTCAATGTTCAGTCTTGATTTATAACAACATTAAATTTTCTTCTTATGCTTGGATTGATACATTATCGCGCGTTACTGCACTATTTTTAGGTACTCGCAAATCATTCAGTGTTAAAATACTTAGTTTTTACGTTTTCCAATAGCTAAGAGGAGCACATTTCTAGCTACTGTCAAGACGCTCGTGTGTCACGTCACGTCACGTCAGATATTTAAGTAAAAATGATTAGGTATTGATTTCTCCCAAAGGTGTGAAAACGAGTAAAGTGTCATTGTTATTTAATTGTTAATGTCCACGTTATAATAAAAAAATAGTAGCAACATAGCCGCAGCGCCGCCAGACGCCGTGACCGCATATCAAACACAAGTGGCTAAAGCTACTGACGCACGTTCGCTTTTCCGCGGTTTAGGTAAAAGTCAAACCGCAAGTATGCGCCCGCCGTACTCACTGTTAATAGACGTCTACACGGTGTTGGGTTACGCTGTGCAAAAACTTTCTAATGTTACAAAATAAACAAATTTAACAACAGACAATAAAATGCATCGATGAGGTTGATTCAATGCACTTGTGCTTTTTCAAACTGATTTGTGCAATCACGTTTAAGGACGCAAAACTAGATGTTTAGTTATACCTAACGTGACCAGATAAACTATTCTTCGGTTGTGTGTCTCGGTGGTCCCAAAGATAGCTTCGGTATGCAAAAATATCTATTCCCGAAAAAGAGTGAATTTATGGGCCGAATCATGTTTCATCTTAATATACGACTGAACCCTTAAATCCGCAGTTTTCGCGTGAATATTTTTACTTCAAGGGTGGGGGTGGGTGTGGATGTTGAAGCCTTCGAGCGGTTTGAAAACTTCCGATACTTGGTTGGCCACTAACCCCTCCACCAATCCGCACTGGAGCAGCGTGGAGGAGTATGCTCTAGGCCTCCTCAAAAATGAGGAGACATCCGTGCTTAGAATTAATGAGTTGTAGCCATACTATATTTAGATAAGTCTTTGAAACGATAAAAAAAGAAACCACGGCTAGCGTCATAGTTAATAGTTAAAAGGTGTTTAATAATTATTAATTTTCTACAAGCCAGCAAGTATTCCAAAGTGAAACCAAATGCGGTAACAGTTATTTGTTACGTAGTCCATTAATAGTCCAAAAAATTTGACTGCACCTATTAGCGGTCCATCGCATACCATAAGTCTTGTCGTAATTAAGGTCTATAGCGCACTTCACGTTACTACTCCAATGCGTAGTAGCCGCGGAATGTACAAACCATAAATGAGTTTAGACAATTAACTTCATTATTTGATTAACCGACATAAGATAGGTGTATGAATCGTATCTGTCTGATTCTCTCTTCTAATTCCAACTAGTAACCTGCAAAACATGGTCTAAGTATAAAAATATGGTCCCTAAGGTAATAAAATAATGAGGTAATAAAATACTCATAAACGCTTTGATATTCATATCAGCGAACTAGGGTTTCCTGCGTGGCGATTAGCACTAGGCAGCACATTCTAACACCCAACTCAAGATCAAACATTTGGCTGGTACATAAATATGTGCCCCAGCTGAGAACCGACCACAAGACCCCTCGTTTCGGAAGCAGAGCCACTACCAAAGCTAGGCTATGAAGTCTTCGACATTAATAAAGTTAGTTAGGAATTAAGAACGGAATTTTACACTAGGCCGATGCTTACTTGACCGGTTTTATTTTGCAGGGTTCTAAGTAAAATATTATTCCACTAAACCACTTGCTCACTTCCAAGTGCAAGTCTCCAGGAACTAGTCTGTACCCAATCTAACGCCATTAATCAGGAATGCGCCCGCTCGCTCTATTTTCACAGAGATTTTGTATAAATAAAGTCGTTTATTCCCTTGACTTGTTCATTAGAGACAAGCGTCAATCCGCCCCTAGGGTATGAATAGTTAGACCTTATTATAAAGTTTAGACCTTAAGTTAGACCTTATTCTTTATATGCATGGAAAAGTAAAAATATCGTAATACTTAACTAACTCGGATACACTCAGCTTCGAAACACATAATATTACGTCTTAAAATACGCCACATGCGAATTTTTAGTAAGGCTTCCTCACATTGTCATATTTTAAATACCTAACTATTCATAAGAAAACAAAAAAAAATCATTTAACTTTAATCCAAGCAAGTTAGCCAATCAAACAACAAATTGATTAGGTCGTTTCTTGGATAAGCGGGAACAACAAATGCAAAGACAAATTTGTTTACAGTAATGCCAGTATGTCACATAGGTGAATGCGATTACGCTATCAATATGGACTTTTAGGGACAGGCGCAATATTCTAAAAGAGTAAAAGTTTTTTTTTAGAAAGTATCTACTTATTTATAGAAAGCAAAAGCTTTTTAATTTACGAGCAGAGACTTACCTTTTTATTACTATTAAATGCCCATTAAAAACGATGCAACACAGTAAAATATAATAAAACAGTTAAGTCTAAGTAAAAGTTCAAGATTATTTCAATGCCTTCAAAAAACTTATTATTAAAAAAAGTTGGCAAGTAACTGCGATTATCCAAGATAAGTCTTTAGGTTATAAAATTAAAGTAGCCTCTAGTTTAAAATAATGATAGTAATCTCATTCAATATTACGACTGTGTGGGTTACCATATACCTACTTTATCTACAAAAGTACATTATGATATAAGTGCGCGAAGTTGGTCATTACAGTCGAGGCGGTATTGCACAGCCCGAGCCGCTAGGCGAGGGCTGTAATAGAGCCAAGACTGTAGTGAACAAAGCGCACGCGTATCATACGACGTTTTTCAACACACTTGCGAGGAAAAAAACAATTAGGTATCGTCATTTTTCAGTCACAAATCAGCAAATTATAAACGAACAAATGTTTGCACAAAATGGCGCCGAGGTTTATTTTATTTTTTCGCGCGCCGTATCTTTGGTTGAATAACTATGCGCGCCTAGGCGCGCAGGTTAAGTCCAGAGGCAAAGAGCACCGCTATTCAGCCACAATATATTAAACTAAATAATTATGTATTTCTAATAGGAATTTACGGTAATTAATGATTTAAAATATTGTATTTTTTAAATGCTTTAATAGATAATTAGATGAAGTATAATCTTATCTTATCAGATTTTGACTAAGTACAACAAGTTTATTTATTTACAAAATAATAAATCTTTTGGTAACAACCTCTTTACGGATATTAAAAAAAAAGTGGAATAAGAAAAACACTAGTGCGGCAATGAAAAGTAAAACGCACTACTGTGTAATAAACCGCATTCCGGGCGTAAGACTAAAGAAAAAATAGCAACTTTACGAGCAAGTGTGTTGAAAATAATCTTTACCTAACACTAACGAAAGCTTACTTTATTGTGATGAGTGTCAACTTCTATTAAATTTATTTTTTCTATTTTTAACAGTTTTAATTATAAAACCAATGTACTTAAAAAGTAGTTACCTCATACATACAATATACAATGCACTCGGAAATGTTACAATACGTAGTACAAGCTACGAAACCCACTATACTCAATCTAATACCATTAATCAGGAATGCGGCGTTCGCCCTATTTGCTCTGCAAACCTCAGAGATTTCAGTAAGGACGTTATTCTATTGACTTGTACCAGAACTAGCTCAGAACTGCCGCGAGCTGTAATTTGTATATCTTATCAGGACATGGTCTGTTGTTGTACATATTAATAAAAGGTTCTTCACATTGACGGTATTTACCTCATTTACTTTATTTTATGCGTTTCGTACGGAATTCATTTTCATACAGATACTTAAGCGTCATTTTAACACGTGGAAAACTTACAAAGGATTTAAAAGGAGAAATATACCTACATAGGCATAGGTTTGAATATTGGTAACAAGATCGTAACAAAAATGATTGGGCATAATAATAGATTCGTGTATATCCGTGGATATAATATATGTACATATGTAGTCTATCTAAACGTTACCAATAAAATTTATTTATTTATTTATTTATGTAAACTTTATTGACCACAATATAACAATATTATAGTACAACATGGCGAGCTTAATGCTAATTGCATTCTCTCCCAGCTAACCATTGGGCCAAGCCGAAATGCGCGAAGAGCGGTATTACCAATTAATGGGAATTTTAAAATAAGTATTTAACAATCTATATAGCATTCTACAATATATATAATTCATAGCATTCTACAATTATCATATATTACTCATACTTTCCCTTAATAGGAGTTTAGATTCGCCGTTCAAAAGGCCTGAGTTCGATTCTCAGGTTGATAAAAATTAAAAAAAAGCTTTCAAATCTAGTTGTATTATAGTGCATTGTGTATTATAGTGTATTGTGTGTGTATTATAGTGTGTCCATGGCACCCACGGTAGACAGATTCCTATAGCGAGGGTATAATTCGAAAGTGTGAATCGAACCCAGGTCCCAGTGAATGGAATTTCTGCATGGTAACAATTCCACCATACGTCTCATCGTGTTTATGGTAATGATATAAAAATCCAACCTCGTTAGATATAACGATAAATACTTTCAACTGTTGCGAGGTAATGTTGTTATCTTCTTAATAGAATCCTGCACAGGAACATCCTACCAATATCCCATTAATTATGGAACATGAAGGCAACTTGGCAACTCCTACAGGATGGTATTAAAGAAGTCAGAATGTCTTAAGACCGTTAAGCCCTTCGATAAGTCCGGTTTTAAATTATTAGCTCCAGCCTGTACCTACTGTACACTATCCAATTTGAAAGCTTGGGTGCAAGAGAATTTAATTTTAAAAGTTGCTTGTCAGACAAAAACTTTTTTAAATATGTACATATTTCTAGGTTTGTCCGCTAATTGTATTCTATTAAATCTGATGAATTATTTAAATTACTTACTCAAAGGCGATCTAAAAAAGATGCAATAAAAATATTTACTGCAGGTTAATAAAATTTCAAGAGGTATCGGAACACACCCATACTAGTGTCCGTAACCGTAATTTTGAGATGCACTCAATGTATATCGAAATAAGTGACAAAAACAGCTAGGTCAATTGTCAAAACCTAGTTTTTACGCTTGCAAATTGCTCCTCTTCATACGCAATAATTGGAGCGAACGGTAAATAGATAGACGAGGCTAGTTGTCGAGTTGATGGGTCAACAGGCGACAACGATCGCAAAGTATTGGACATAATAATGAAACTACCCGTGATTTTACAGGGTCAATGACACCCCGCATTGCAATAACCGCCGCACAGATATGGGAACGTGACAGGGAGAACATGTGGCGTTTTCCACACATATCTCGGACTGATTGACGATAACTAGGGGTACGTAAATTTCGCAAATAAAAAATCATGATTTCGCATTAAAAAAAACTCAAAATAGAAAATTTCGCATTTATTTCGCAAAAAAGAAAATGCAGTGTTAAAAACTCAATTAAAGGCTAGAATTGTTGTAATTCCTACATTTTCATCTTTCATTGTTTGCCTGCGATCAGTTACGACAATGTTGTAGATACTAAAGTACCTCTAGGCATCAACATTATTGACAGGGCAATTGAGACATTGAATAGCTGCTTTTGTAAGCTTTTGTAAATCCAGGGTAGCAAGATTTTGATGCAACTAAAACTTGCATTGTCACTTGTCTCTGTCTGTTTTGATCAGAGTTGTAATAATTGTTAGCGCGTCTGATCAACATTTGAAAGCACGTAACGTAAAAAGGTGCGAAAGTGTTTAATTTTCAAATTTCGCTTTTATCGCAAATAAAATGCAGATTTCGCTTTTATCGCATCTATTTCGTAAAAACGAAATTAACGTACCCCTAACGATAACTGATCTGAAATTTCATTAGACGCCACTCGTAAATGTTTATAAATAAGAATTCGAAATTGAAATTCAAATTGTAGATGTTGTTTTTCAAAGGTAGATAGGTACCAGTATTTTTTTTGCTACTAGAATATAGTGTCATTTCCACAATTGAAGAACAAAAGGGCATAAGAAATTTTTCGTCACATTTTTTATACTTATCAATGCATCGTAAATGTGACCTATGATGAACCGGTAGTAACGCTATTATTTCCCAGCGCCTTTGCCATTTAGATATCCATCCATTGATACGTCTACAGTCAGATTTCATAAAAGATGGAAGTCGTCGCTGTCTATAATCAAAACTGTACATAAATCAAACTTGTATTCTATCAATCAAGCTATTGAATTTTTAGAAGCTCAACGGTTTTTGTAAACCTACAAAACACAAAAGTGTTGCAAAGTTCACAAAAACAGTACCAGATAATTGCACCATTGTGTCCGAATCTAAAGAATCCGAAGATTCTTCCTCGTTATATTCCTCTTCCAGTCCCTAATTGAGTTCTGTGAAGCAACAATCGATAGCAAAGGTCATGGCGTCCGAACTCACTTTTACCCTTTGCATGTCGTAAGTCAAAAATCACGAAAAAATTCCTACAAATAAATCGGTAATTGTCACTGATTACAAACGATTATTATTATTTGATTAATAGCACCATCATTTAACAAATGAAATAGTACATGCACACTTCAATCGTGTTGATTCAACAGGTACTCGCCTTTCAGTTCTGACGAGTCAAAGGAAGTCTTTATGTTCTAATACCCTCATGGTGTATTCTTATCATGTCTCAATTGCATTGCTGGTAGACAGTATAAAGCTCAAATCAAATCCTATTATCACGATGATACAAGTCTGTCGTAATAAGTGAAAGTCAAAATCCTATGCCTTTTAATACTTAAGTTATTAATATTTGTATAAACTTTGTTAGCGATGAGTCGGTAAGTCAGAGAATTTGTTAAGGTATAATGCCGTTGTCTTAATGCCGCGATGCCGACACGACGTAAGACTGGATTAAGAAGATCATAAAGACATTTAGTCGCAAGTGACAAAAGGTTCTTTTTATAATGGAAATATTAAAAATGTACATTCGATATTGGATCTTATTACAAGCGTTTATTTAACTTGCAATATTATTATGTCCGAAGCGGTGACAACCTAGTGGATAAGAATTCCACCTTTTACTCGGGGAATCCGGGTTCGACTCCCAGGGCTCACACTTCTGACTTTTCGGAGTTATGTGCATTAAACATTTAAATGTCACGATATAAAAGTGAAGGAAAACATATTGACGAATGCATGTCTGAGTTTGCAAAACTCTAAGGTATGTCAACAGCGTGGTGGACTATAGTCCTAACCGATAAATTCTATGAAGAGCTGTGCCCAGCAGTGGGACAGTTTATATATAGGTTGCGATTATGATGATTATAATGTATTTGTTATCTGTGTAAGCATATATCGCTCAGGATTGGCTCTAGACTAGGGAACTCCTGAATATGTAGTTAAGAAAACAGTGTCTTTTATTTACATAGGTATATGTATCTTTAGTAACAAAATAAGGCGGTTTATTTTTTCATAATATTATTATTTTCGTTTCATTCGACAAATTTAGGTAAAATTCTACAATTTTACTCTACAGTAAATGAACGAAACGCCATTTAAAATGGTAATTTATTCATATAAAGCAGTTGATGACAATAAACCTCATTATTCCTACCACGAACTTAATGTAACGCCTCATATATTTTCTCTTTATTTGGCAATGATAAGGTTCATTAAACTGGGACTAAATAAGTAGGTACTCCGATAGTCCGAACCCATAAAAAGCCCGAGAACAATTATGTGCAGGTCTTTTACATAATTTAAAGTGGACCGATAGTTTGTAATTGAGTCATAAAAAGGATAGCCATAAGCAACAACGTAACCAATTTCCTATCCATTTAGATTTTTATCTAACTTACTCGGCATTATCTAAAGAAATATTTTGATGGTCTTACATATAATCCTATACCTAATTCAGCATTTAAAATTCTTACTTTATCATCGTCATCGGAACCCATAATTGTTCTAAAGGGGCACCTGTCTCTTACTCCCGTCATCGAGGGCGAATTGGAAGACTTCGCATACCTTTGACAACATAGGATACTAGGAGTTCAACTATTTATTATGTTATTTTGCGCATAGTACAATTTGATAATTAGTAAGTGCACCTAAGATTCGAACCTAGGCATCCTCGTTCACAAGTCAAACGTTTAACCACTTTGCTATCACTGTTGTGTCAATTTAAGTGTACTGTAACCGAAGACTTAAATCTTTCTCCAAAGCACGTAAGCATTTATGACATTTTGCCATTATCAGTCACTGGTACCAACCCTAGCTGATGTTGCTGATAATCTCGATCGATCACTCATGGGCCATCAATTCAAACTTGTCATTTCACCTATTCCCTTAATAAGATAATACAAAAAGCATCTTGTACTTTATAATCAATAAGGATGTTCATACAAAAAGGTGTGCTATTATGATTTCATCAATGTCAGTTTAGTATGATTACAAAAAGACCATCACCGTCAATGTCTCGTTATAGATAGGTCATATTCATAACTAGGGTTGCTTCTTTTGAGTATTTCACTTGGCTTCTTATATTTTATAGTTTTTTTATGCAACATACCATTATAAAATCATCTTATTTAATAAAAGCTTTTAAGTATTAATTATTTATTTTTTATTTATCATCTCTACAACGTTTTCATTAATACCGTCATTCGTTGCATTACAAAACATCATTGACACAATAAAACCGAAGTTCTAGAAAGTTAAATAGCTAGATAATAAATAGACTCACACACTTTACAACTCCCTTAAATTATTTAGTAATTTTTATTTTCTTTTAATCACACGTACCCACGGCTTTAGTGGTCGATACGTCGAAATTATCTACTACAAACTTAAGGAATGTACCTAAAACAGACGAGTTTATGTTCGATCGTCCAGAAATCACTCCGTTTATCAATAGATATGTAAATAAATTTAATTTTACAGCGTGTACCACATTAATCGACTGATAGACACCAATCGGGCCGCAATCAAACCGTAATATGTCTATTCAATATCTATATCTAGTTAGCCACTTCGAGTCATTAAAAATATTAATGTTATTTAGGTTACACTATAAAGTTATATCTCCCACGCCGTGCCGTAGGTAGATTTTTTGAAGAAAAGATATGTAGGTGCATTATGGATTTCACGTTTTTAATAATTTTTAATTGAAATAAACAAGAAACTTAAAACGAGCCACCTGTTTATAAGTTGTCTCCGTGATAACACATAAGGCTATTTATTCACTGCCTGTCACAAAGAAGAAAAAATTAAGAAAATACAAGACAATATAATGGTTATCACTTAATTACAAAATTACCGATATTTTTCTCCAATACCTGCAAAAAATCATCAAAAACTTTTTTAATGAAGGTACATAAGCATGCATCACAAAGATATTCGCAAAAAAATATCCACTCCTAAGCAATCTTCTTATGATAGGTAGGCTATACTATACCTAGTCGGTAAACATACGTACATAAAACAGACCGCTAACTGCTTCACTAGCCGCATCCTATAATTAAAAACAAAATTTCATCTTGTCTAATTGGACATCGTTGAGTGAAACATCAGGCCCGTTTGATGATGCTGATCCGGTTAGCATCTCGCTACGATAAAATACAATATCAATGAAAATTAAACCCTTTGGACCACCCAGATATGAAATTAGGCAACTCCCGACTCTGTTCTGCGTTTTAAAGCTACTCGTATATAAACTATGAACTTTTTAGTGCCTGTAGACCCTGTGTTGGTTCTGAGCCAGAATCCTCGAAGTAGACATTAGGTTAAACTTGAAGTGCCTATTTGTGATTTCATTGTAACACTGTTTATTCAATCGATTTCAATTAATATACAAATCAACTTTATAAACTATTCGATTGTCGGTCTCTCTTCCTGTTTGAGTAAGCTACACTGATTGTGCATTAAACGGCTGCACTGACTTTAATTTAACTTTAACTGGAAGAAAGAGAAGATGATACGGCAACATATTTGCTAATTTTAATTCCGAAATTCTCGTAGCATCAAATTTTTCGCAGAAAAAAATCTCACGGGAATGCAATCAGTTATCAAGGCACAGCTGTTAAATAGATAAATAAAATTAATTAATTATTGTTGTGACTGCGGTTTGAAATTTTTATTATAACAGATGGCTTACAAGGTTAGTTTACAAGTTAATGTATTTAACCAAATATACCTACCAAATACACTAAAAAATGATGTACGGAACCTTTCATCAAACCGACTCACTGAGGGTAACCGTTTTTGTGCTCACCAGTTGGCGCCACTGCAGAGTGCGGTCATGCTGTCAAAGCCCGCCCATACATAAACAGTGACAAATGAAATTCAGACAAGCGAAAAGTGACAGACAGACCTCCCTTTTCACTAGCGCCTCTAGCGTAAAATTCACACGCGGTTACCCTCCTTAGCTAAGGTTTATTTTGTCTACACACAAAAAGACAATTGTAGCGTCTGGCGCAAACCAATATCGCAGTGACCGCGCTGCGCCATTAGACGCGGTGTCAGGTTCTCTTCCCGTTCCGACCATCGGCGTTCTAACGATCTTAGTGATATTTATTTTATTTATAAGTAACTGTAAAAATGTTAAGTGTGGTGGAAGTCTCGCTTGAAACGCAGTTATATTGTTGTATATTGCTTAACACTGACAAATTATTGTCTATAGTCGATCTTATTATCTTCTAAGCTTCTATCACAATGCATTATTGATGTTTGCTATCCAGTAATAAGAGGCAGGTATTATTAACCAAGAAGTGTTTACAAACAATTAGCAATAAGATTACAGAGCACGTGTATTTTAAAAATGAACTCCCCTCTCTTATCTTTAAAAATCTTACACATTTTATGTTTTAGCCTCCATCCCTGTGAAATAGTAACTATTTACACAATAAGGCCACGAACGGCACAATCGCATTATAATTATGAAATTTTTATATTTTTTTCCATAACATTTTATGGCCTAGAATATTACTCTATACCTAAACAGGTTGTCCCTACCCAGTTGGCAGGGTTAAGTTAAGCCCTACCTACTGATTACCAACTTTGTTATAGATTCACCCTTTCCATTCAGAGCGAACATGCAACAAAGTGCTACAGTTATAATTTTTCATCAAGTTTCCGCTTAATTCTATCTCCAACATGCATAGTGTTAGGCTGAATAACCTGTTATCACGCACGCGGCGCATAATGCAAACAGAGCAACAAGATCGCCGACATCGACAATGTACCGTCAGCAATCTCAGTCAGGCATATTATATTTATAAAAAAAATGTAATAAATTATATCTGAGATGAAAAGTTGATTTATTGTAAGTTTCACGGGATAACTGAATATTTAATGACTTTTTAAACGTTTTCAGAAAGAATAAATTAAACATTTTCAGCTGTTTAGAAATATAATTAAAATATATTCAGATATATAGTACTCAGACCTCGACCTTGTTCATTATGAACAATACAATATGTTTTTTTCTGCCTTCTGTTTTATAAACCTTTGCAAAATAGTGGTAAAATCAAAAAATTGCGTGCATAAGTGTATCAGTTATGCCTATATGAATAAAATTATTTTGAATTTGAAATTATATTTTTAAGGTTCCTTTTTTGTAAAGTTCGCCCCAAGTTTTAACCGACTTGAAAAAAGATTCTCCCAATCTCGATCAATCAATCATCAATCTCAATCTCTCAATTCGACTGTTTTTTTAGGCTTGTGACCTTGTAACTTTGAACTCGGTGAACCGATTTTGATAATTTTTTTTTTATTCGAAAAATATTACATACTTGTTTTCGGGTCACATATAAATTTGAGCGAAATCTGTTGGCAGTGTTTGAGTTATCTGTTGTTGTCGATGGTGAAATGGGTTATTTTTTTTCTGTAAACTTTACGGATTTTATTTACCTTACGGTTTCTTATCTGCCATGATTTAGTAATGCAACTCTATGCATAAATATATTTTTTTTAGTTTGATTTAATTTAGCCTTTTTTTGTAACATAGATATATGAACATGGAAGAATTAGAGTAGGTATTAATAGATTAATAGAACATATGTAACAAACGAACAATCAAGAAACTAATAAAAACAGGTTTTGTTATTCATCGTATTAAGAGGGAAAATCTTACGAGGTACATTGAATACATGAGCCTTTATATCGCCTATTTTGCTAACGCTACATTACAAGTGCAAATCGCATGACAGCGTGCTTACTCCCGAACATGTGTCCGAACTGTACTAGTCGTATCTGTTTGTTTATCTGACACACGACACTTCCGTCTCGGTTACACTTTTAGTCGTAAATATAAAAGTTCGAATATAAAATATAAAAATATTTTATTTTCTGACGTACCTGTTAAATTGTAGGATATAAATGACAATGTACCGAAACGTTATAAAAGTAAAGAGATAATATTTTAAAGTATAATGAAATCGTAATACAAATTTGTACATTTTCAAAACTGTATCCCCAATTTTCTAACAGTATCCTAATATAAAAAAAAACTTATCAAAGTACCTACTGCTCGTTATCTATGTAAAAAACTATTATTAGATTTTCTATTTATAACTCAATGCGCTAATCTGTAAAAGTGTGTAGTGTTAATTCCATACAGGCGAAGATTTTAGTACGTTTTATTATAATTTTTTGATAATTAATAAAATATTAATTTAAATTACTCACCAAACAATATAAAACTTAATCACTCCACAATTTTTATTTCATCTATACCTAGACGGCCAAATTATTGAAAATATAATGGTATAAAAGTACCAGGAAGTCATAAACGCGGGTGTATTTTCACATGTGCCCTACACCGGGTTTTCCAGTGACGTGCGTTGCGTCCGCGCACAGACTGACGCGTCTAGCTTTGAAAAAGGGCTCGGTACTTTCAGTACTTTACTGCTTGGAAAGTAAAAATGCGAGTAAAAGTTATAGTAATTATAGCGTAGCGCCGCAGTCAACGTCGTTTTATCGCAAGTAATCGTTCTTGTTTCCGATTTATGGTGCAACTGGTCTTGCTTGAATCATAAGTGATTTTAATTGATCTTTTAAGGGAATGTTACTCTGCTAATAACTGTTTGAAATTGTCCAGTGGTTAACTTGTTGATTCACTTCATTGAGATGTGGTTTGTTGATTTTCGAACGAGTAACCTGCTTGTTGTATTTCCAAATTGTACTTTTGTGTTAAGTCGTTAAGGTGTTAAGTGAAAGAGTGTGCCGAATGTCGTGGTATGGGCATGTGATGAGGCGAGAGGAAACGCATGTGACAAGAAGAATGATGGACATGAATGTGAATGGACGAAGAGGAAGAGGACGACCAAAGAAAAGATGGGTGGATTGTGTGAAAGATGACATGAAAGATAAAGGAGTGAGCGTGGAAGTGACGGCTAATAGGGAAGAATGGAAGAGAAAAACATATTGTGCCGACCCCAAATAAGATTGGGAAATGGGCAGGAGGATGAGGATGATGACTTTTGTGTTATAGATACTGCAGTAGCAAATCCATTTCAGAGGCCTTCTGGTGGCGTAAAAACCTCCCAACACTAGAAATGAGTACTGTCTTCTTTATCACTCCACATTAAAACTTCATGCTCCTTCCAAAACTTCCTTAATAATTTTGTTATGACTCGGGAAAGAAAACATTTCTTGGGATTCAATTAGGTATATAATGTTAGACACGAATAGAATCATAAATAGTTACGCCATTTATTATCTAACTAGCGAACCGCCCTCGCTTCGCTTCGGGACCCGTAAGTATCAACCGCGTAGGTCCCGCTCCCGTAGGAATTTCGGGAAGATAATAAACTATCACCAAAATTAATTCAGGTTAAATTAAATTAAACTTAGAAATAAAGCTTCCGACAAAATAATAGCAAAGTAGCAAAGGATCACAGCAAGATTAATTCAGATTAAACTTGGAAACGCGGCAAGTTTGGTATGGCAGTGGGTTCGACCAAATTTGATTACCATAAAAACGGTTCTAAGACTAACGGTTAAAAACGGTTAAAAGATAGACATATACTGTCGTGGACATTTTTTTAGATCATTTCAAGAGGAATAATTCTTTCATACATATATTTTTGGTATCTTGAATCGTTTTCGCAACGCATGCAACGAAAGCCCTCGAGAATGAATAATTTTCCCCGTTTTTTCCACATTTTCCATTATTTCTACGCTCCTAATTGTTGCAGCGTGATGTTATATAGCGTAAAGCCTTCCTCGATAAAAGGTCTATTCAACACAAAAAAAAATTCAATTCGAACCAGTAGTTCCTGAGATTAGCGCGTTCAACCAAACAAACAAACAAACAAACTCTTCAGCTTTATAATATTAGTATAGATATAATATGTTTTCACCTGATGCAACGTTCATAATTAACAGATCAAAAGATAAACAATTATAATATCAATTAAGCCTCTAGATTTTTAATTTCGTTCAGACTTTTGATAGAATCGCTATTGCTGTTTCTAATTGTAGGCTCAAGCCTGTATAAAAGTGTTTGACTAAT
The DNA here is from genome assembly GCA_905404135.1 of Hesperia comma. Lineage (NCBI taxonomy): Eukaryota > Metazoa > Arthropoda > Insecta > Lepidoptera > Hesperiidae > Hesperia > Hesperia comma. Next base: position 7,071,767 of record FR990031.1, read on the forward strand.
TGTAAAAATCATGAAGTATTCACATACTTTCTTTTCTTTCTACACCGACAAAGCATCAGTGTTGCCTGACGTCTATGGGCGACAATGACCACCAGGTGGCTCGTCGGTTTGTTTGTCGGCTATTAACAAAAAAATGATTATTTAATATGACACTGTCATTTTATAGTGGTTCCAGTATCTATTGAAACCACTTAACGACGCAACCAAAGCTCTACAATTTATCTAAACATATTCAAAGTTCAAAGACGATATTGTTAAAATGAAAGTGCATTCTTCCTTAAATCTATTACGGGCATCCATCTTAATTTATTGAATCTTCATTTTCCGCCGCAATTACTTTCAAAGGTCTATGATTTATTGCGAGTAATCTATGAAGTCCTCGTCATCAGAACTGTACGTTGTTCCCTAGGGATTCCACCGACCACTTACTCATTCGATACGGGATACCCTGACGTGCAAAATGACTATGATGATCGAGGAAGTGCCAACATAAGTATCATAATTCGATGAAAATTAAATTGAAAATGATAAGTTAGATGTCAACTTAAAACTTTTTGTTATCTAATAATAAATAAGTTGTATAGAATTTAAAGACGCTGGTAATTGTTATATTTTTGCTATTCCATTTCGTTAAATGCAAAATATTTAGTAGTGACACTGGCTGTGCAGCAAAGGGTACAAAATTTTAAGAATGTTAGAGTGATACTATTTACTTAGTGCTGGTTTAGTGATATCTGATTTGTGCCTGTGCCAGTGATACAGGGAATCCTACAGTTTGATAATAAGCGTTACTTTGACACACAAAGAAGAGTTAGTTATTTTATGAAGTATCTACCTATCCTACGACTATCGTCGATATCGACGATTATAATGTAGGTACTAGGTACCTATGTACCTACTTATAGTGCGTACTTCAAATCCGACTCCGTTATAAAGTTTGAGATTAGTTTATAAACTTCCTTTTTCCATCATCCTTTAATAAAGGAAATACAAAAAATTGGTTGCCTGTAACATCGGTATACGGGCGAAAGTTTTACGTGACAACGACTTTAAGTGGTAAAATAATTTTAATGTGAATATTCATTCGTATAGTAGGAAGAAGGATGAAATAATAGTAACAATTTAAAACATTTATTTATACTGTCTAACCGTCATGTGAAGGCGGAAGCAATTTAAGTTTAATGTTTTATTTTTGTTAAATAGTTCCTCACTTGTAAACAAGATGGCATTGTACCAATTTGTGAAACGCGCTAACGAGTGTAACGTGGAGTTTATATAAGAGAAATTTTTTTAAAGGGAAATGTGTCGACTTCTTTGGTTTTATAATAAACTGCTATTTTGGGTTTGCAAGCAGTTGTGGTTATTTGTGAAGTTGACCCTGCGTTCCCGTATCTTCATGGGGTAAACGTATACAAAGAATTATATTTAAAACATTGTAACACCATCCGCCATCTAGCGCTGCTAACCGTTAGACCATTAACCATTAGTCACAACTAAGTGAGGTAACAAACTAGTTACTCTACTTAATCATAGATGGCGCTGTACCATTTTCTGTACACTGTTACCAAGGAACGTGAGCGGAGCTTACTAACGCAGTTTCTTGGAGTGCCTCCCGGCAAACCAATTTATAAGACGTTGTCACGTCAAAAAAATCCAATTAAAATTCAGAATAGATAACTCAAAAATTGTCAGTCAGATACAAACATAATACTTACCAAATTAAGTACACGCGCTTTGAAGCCTGTCGGAATTAACCATCACACTCAAATAAAAATTATTAAATTCCAACAATATCACATCCTATACACATAATCGAATTGATAACCTCCTTTTTTTAGTCAGTTAATAATGCAATGGAACACTATTTTGATTCCCTACCAATACGAATTAGTTCGGGATTACAAAAATGCAACTTTAAAATGGAATACGAATCGTAAACCAAATTGAGTACCTACGTTGGATTGATTGTCAGTCTGTCTTCTCGTTTGCCAGCTGTTACCATGAAAAATGGCCAAGTTCACATCAGAATAATATAGAGTTGTGTTCCTTATACTGTCAGGAATATTTTCTGTTTGTGGTGATTTTTTTTTGATTAACGTTTTGCTTTTACAAAGTTTTCATAGCTTGGAGCTAGGTTCTACAAGGTTCTAATGGTGAAATGTTAATTTAAGTATTATTAAGTTAACCATTTATAAAAATTTATAATTTGGGGATTTATATGCACAAGAGAACCCAAAACAATGTTTTTTTTTTAATTTTGTCAGTTTGTCTGTTAACAAACAGTTTATTTGTATGCCTTTATACTTATTTGTGCACGATAATCTCAGAAATGGCTGAACGGATTTTTATGAGACTGTCACTGGGATGTACCTAACGGAGATTGTGAAGGCTACTTTTCACGAGTTCCTGCAGGATCGGAAAAATTCCTATGCACGAACGAAGCCACGGGCTCTACAAGTTTATAATGTTTTTAAGGCTATTTCTGTAATAAAAACAATAAAACAAAAAATGCATTTAACTAGCTCTCTCATTTTTGACATACGATTTGTTCGTGATATTTTTTGTCTTTAATTTGCCATCTCAACGACATTAATAAGATTTCTGTTTGGTGATTTAAATACCTACTTCCTTAATTAAGTAACTGACCAATACCTACTTATAATGCATACCAAAAGGTTTTCAATATGGAAAAATATGGTTTTACAAACGGACCAGACAGACAAATGACGTTGGAAGATTTTATTTTAATAGGATTAAGGTATCGTAATACACTTTCAATAATATTATCCCTTATTAGCCACTTTAAGTCATGACTCCATAAAACGTGTAACAAAAACAATATTTTTTCCTTATCCTGGAAATAAATATCACGTTTACTCAGCCTCATAATTATCAGGCATGAAACATGTGGGTCACGAGAAACAATTACACAGACGGAACACAGAACCTAGTACTTACGCGAGTTAAAAAATTATCTATCGACGTATAAATTTGTTCTTGAATAGTGAGGTGTATGTTTTGGCCATGTCGATAATTCTTTTAAGGTGTTTAAGGTAATCTCCACCAAGGTAAGGTAAGGTTAGTTTCCACTTGATTTTAATTTTATTCGAAAAAAGCGCCTTATATTTTTTAACAAATAAAATAATTTAAAATAGTAAACTTCAAGGAAACTTAAGCAAGGTGTAACTTACAAATAATGGAAATAGCTACCAATTTAACAGTGTCACTATAATACAATACATAAGCGAATCACCGAATACCTATAGAAAAAAATCGATATTTTGTAATTGTATTTATTGTCCCTCTGTACATCACTAGCTCAGTGATCAGCTGACAGGACCACACATAATGGAAGCGGCTATTACTAAAGCCCACCCTGCAGTACCTCTAATCTCTCAGGCTTTCTTATTAAGATATTAACTACCACTGCAAACGCCATATTAATTGCACAGACGAGAAATACTGTAACCTTCCTCCATGGTTATTATTTTATCGAGTCAGAAATGTTTCTTTGATGCTATTTCTAATGGCAATTTTATTTACAAGTTTTGTGATCTTTGTTTAAAGGTGCAGTAGGTACCTACTCATAATGTCTTGTTGCTTAGGTGTGAGCGTAAAATAATGTAGGTGATTTGAGGGAGTATATGTATGTGTCCATCCGTTTAATAATCTTATAGCCTAGTTGGTGACTGTCTGCGAAGCGAAGACTTCAAATTTTTTAATAATTGATAGTAAGTTTCTTATGTTATTTGTGTTATTCTTGCCACCTCCCCCCTCCACGCAGTCCTAATGCGGGGTATGTATATGATAGTGTTTTAAAAACCACACGACTGAATTAAAACTCCTTTAGCTCAAACAATAGCCATGCACTGAGTCTTACTGGCTGAAAGAGAAAGAGATTTGTGTGCTCGTAACTCTCTCTCTCTTCCTCCATCGGTAATGCTTATATGGAACGTAACTCTCTCTCTTTCTCTCATTTTCTATCTTTACTAACTAATATCTCTCTCAACTTCTGTTCGCCTGTCCCTATCACAGTTTTCGTAACGCTCTCGTCACGCATTCACCAACCTAGGTATTTCCCAAGTAAAGCGTGCGTAACGAAGTTTTACTTAAAAAAGAGTTTAAAACCCTGTCTATGACTGCCTAAGGTCAGTCCCCACCAATTTAGGTAGAGCTCAATAAATATTCGATACTGAAGTCAATTTCCCTTTCAAGCAATACCAACATATCGGCCTTTTAGAGACACAGCAGAATATATAATTACAAAGATGGTACCAAGAATCAGTGATATCATAAACTTCATTCATCAAACACGATAAGATAGCGGTACCTAGCACCTTGCGACGTTAGGAACGCGTATTTCCGACCACGAGAGTAATACTGACCATCAACAACTGTTACTGTCTCCATCAGTCATGGTTCTTGCTGAACTTGTGATTCTGTGGACCTAATGGTATCTAAACTGTTTGGAAGAACGGTATAGATACTCATGCTTATTAAATTCTACTACTCACAAGCGCCTTGTACTTAAATCCTTAAATATATTTACACGTTATTCGAGTCAACCATCTAAGACCTCAGTAGTAGAAACACATCAGTAACGGAATCATAATGCGACTTTGCTAATAACATGAACATAAAAAGACCTTGTTATGCATGAAAAATGATGACTGCATGAAAAAACTCAACGTAAGAAAGCCACCTAAGAGTTCTTCATAAAGCTCCTATTCTATTAGTTATTCGCCTATGTTACTATGTCCTCACTTTACTCAATATTTTTTTAAGAAATCTCACAGATAACTCATTAATCGTATTGATAAAATATGATATTTGAGATTAGATAATTGAAAAAACACTAACAATACTCATTCTCATACTCTAGAGTACAACCCAAATATGAACAGAAAAAGAAAGATACTTATAATCTCTCAAAATAAAAAAGGTACACAAAAGAAAAATAGTGTAAAATATTCCTTGTTACTTTGGTTCTTACCAGGGAAACATAATCGCATAAGCACTATTAAAGCCCTTTAAAAAATAAAACCAGTCTCTCACCTTCAAAATATTTAAACCATCACGTTGTTAACTATTGATCATCGCCGACAAAATGTGTTGCAATTTATAAAATAATTCCCCCATAAAGTGTAGAGATCATTCAGATGTGGCTCTATCGATAAATCTAATGATAATAGTCGGTGCAACCAGACGATTTATAATAACAACTGTAGAGTACCAACACTAACAACCATGGGATGACGTGAGGCGTGCGCTGCTATGATTTACTTAGAGAATCTACAGATTATAAGAATAGCTTCAGTCGGGTTTCTATAGAACACACGCATGGAAATTTACCGTATTTACAGTCATTTCGGCTGAGCTTCGGAAAAGTATGATGTTTTTTTTTTAATTCTTCCTCTATCATAAAACAAAATAGGTATACCAGAGATACATGTAATTGTGACTTGGATTTTTTAAATTAAATTGACTTTTAACCTCCTTATTAACAAAGGAAGGTTTTCAATTCGAATTTTTTTCTTGTGTTTTACCTGATAACTTTGTACTGTGAGTTCCTATTTCTATAATTCGTCTTTTGATCGAAAGCTACTGTCGTACGACATCTATCTGACGGGTAATTTTTAAGTTATTCCCATTTATCGAGTTTGAAGTCGGTTATGTTGTAAAAAGTTAGTTATTCAGATGGCTTCCAATTGATAGACATCAAAAACACGAAAGGCATCGCCGATACATGACCAGCCAAGAAAAATTAAGAAAAAAAACTGGTTCTTAAGCCCCCAGCTAAATTAGACAAGTTTTTAGCTGAGGGTATACGGCAGTTAGGATAACTTTACGTCCACCACGGAAAGCTCCACCGCCGTACGCGTAGCTCCACCGCCAATTAGCGGGTTTGGCACTTGGCTTGTGGCGTCTTTAAAGACAACTTGGCTTGTCAGTAAGTTTGAGGTCAGTAGGTAGCAGTCAAAACGTAGAACTAGGAAGACACGCCACCTCGTTTTAGCAAAGCGTTCAATGAATTCAACACTATTCTTAATGCCACGCTATTCAAAACTAATAAATAAAACAAACCCCACACATTAGGTTCAAACATAATCTGACGTCTAATACATTCCATCATGAACATAACTATACAAATTATCCTCCAAAACTCACCATTACTCTCGGCCAGTTATCAAATGATACAATGACAAATGGGTTCCGCCTCACATAGCTCTTACCCCGGGCGAAATGTAATTAGCTTCTTTATTAATTAGAAGGCGGGTCACTTTAGTATAACACAGGTATGCCTTTACCGGGTTATAAATTTTTAACACGTAATTAATTAAATCAAAAAACCATAGAGTACAATTTACAATGGATGTCGATGTTGAACAATAAGATAGTTGTGGGTTAAAATAAAACAGGTACCCAATAGGTATAATAAGTCAGTAAAAAAATTATGTTTTATATTTTTATACTTTGTGTCTAATTTATATGATAGACACTAAGTATATGCATTAGCAGATAAATATGTTTTTCTGGAATTAAGGCCTTCAGTCACAGTTCGGTCGAAGAAATGTCTGTAAAAATACGCAGTTAGCCATTACTAATGAAGCCATCACTTACTGTTGATCACCATGTATAATTTTGTTATACTATAAATGTACTTACATAGATCATACACAAATACCTATGTACATATTAAATAAATTATAACATAACTTTTACAGGTTCACACGATCAAAGCTTTGGCATTCGTTTTAAGGGTTTATCACGTGACCTTGGAAGTGTTTTACTCAAAACAAGAAAAACAAAAAGGTTAGTATCCAAGATGTTTATCGGCAGTTCTTAAGCCATTTGGACACTTTTGATAAAACTATACAACTAGGTACGATTATAGGAGGAGAAGCAATCTAGTTAATTGATTAAGGCGTTACTTTTAAGTTTTATATTTGATGTATGTATGTTAGTCTTTAAGGTATATATTTTATGGGTCTTTGTTACCTGATTTATATAAAAAATAAAAATAAATTTGCGGAACTCTATAATTACAGATTAGAGGTTTGGGGTTTGTTTTCTACTTTGCAACAATCCGCGAGCAAATTCGTATGTATGATGGATTGATGGTGTATACCTTCATGTAAGTAGCACCTCCCTCCCTACCACATAGGAACATGCAACAAACAAAAAATGTATACACCAACATACATACCTCCACCAACACGTGTTTCGCCCCAAAACAGGGCATCACCAGGGTAATTGTAGACTCTACGATGGTCGGTCGCAAACGTACTTTGCAAAGTAGATTAACCTCTAATCTGTAGTGATGAATCTACTCTCACGTACAAACCATCTTTTTTATGATGTGTAGCATATTTTTAATAATAAATTAAAACTTCAACTTAGCTCTCTGCCTACACCAAAAGACGAGGTATTCATGTAGCTTATTTAAAAATAATCGCTGCAACTCCTAACAACTAAATGGGTAAGAATACCTAATAGTACTGGAGTACGTAGTTTATGAAATAAGTAAGTCTTTCAGGCAGTCAAGAATCTTGTAACATCGCGACAACGGACTAATTTTATTATTTATTTTATGCCATGATAGTTCTATCTACAAATATTTACTTCAAGTCTCTCCACTGCAACATTACGCAAGATCCTAATCTCGGAGCTGTCAATCCTATTAAGATAGCTGAACCGATCGAATTCTCCCATGTTATCTGAAACAAGAGTATCGATAAGTGAGTCTCGGTCGCCAAATTTTAGTTCGTAACTTGATAGGATCCCATGTGACCGCGTTCTTCTAGCGTTTAGGTTACCCTTTTATCACGGTTCGTGGAGAATATTCGGTGCGTAAGAGGTCGAAAATGGACAGACCTAGCACAAGCCGGCAGTCCATCGATAAAGTGGAGGTGTTTGAAGTACGCGAGCACGTTCCTTATCAAGCCGAACTGACCAGGGCTCCGGGAGGCTACGATGAAGAAAGTGGGGACGCTTACAGCACAACTTGGGATTCAGCTTGGGCGTCCATTTGCCAGCTCATAAACCTTCTCCATCATATGCAAGTGGCGATAGTAGTGTTTTGTTTGTGGCACTTCGCACTGACCTCGTCTCCCAACGGGACCATCACTAATTTGCAACTGCATATCGTGTTCGCCGGAACTGGAGTACGTATCAAGAACGTGAAAAAATAATATTTTAAGGTGTAATCAGACATAGTGATATTTTATTTCAAATATTATCTTATCGTAAATAGTTTTAAGCTGAGCTGTGAGGCTGATTCATCGTTTTAAGACCGTTATCAAATAAGTAGTAATAACGGAACTTTAATATACGTCAAATAGTGTAATCGTCATATTTAATAGCTTGTTGTTATCTGTTACTAAATGATTGCTAAAAACTGATTAATTGTAATAAAATTTATGTTATTTTCTTTACTTACTTGTAAGTTACTGTAGTTACCGATTATGATTGTTCAGCAGTGATTGTAAATTTTCGAACTTACAAGCATCAGTTAATCAGTCTAACTTACAAACATCATATTTGAGCCTGGAGCGAACAGGTTGTTCAATACCCTCAAATAATCTTGCATATTTTAATACATCCATTTCATATTTAAAAATCTAATTAAGTACATCATATCATTAAAATATTAAATGACTAAAGTAGGTGCTATTTGTGCACGGTGCGTAAGACGACGATATTTCTTTATTCCCATCATTTTCCGCAAAAACCGAATATGCACAACGTGATAACAATATCCTCGTTAAGAAGCGATGTCTCATGCATATTCATATTTCAGAGGCACAAGGTCCTTAAAAAAGTTGTTGTAAATTGTTTCAGTATCAACTGTTTCTGGTGGAAGCCGTGTTGACACTTCACAGACATAACTCCTGGTCGTTCCAGCTAAGCAAAGACAGTAAACGGGTCGTCCATGGATGTCTTCAGCTCATTGGCTCCATCTTTGTCATAGCTGGCACCTTCCTCGCTCTTTCTGAGGTGGAGATGCGGATCGAAACACCACACGGCATCTGCGGTAAACCTAGATTTCTTTATCACTTTATCTAATCAAAAGTTTTCAAACGTTTGGAGATTACCTACCCGCCCTACTGCCAAGAGATAACTCAATAACTCATTGATTGTGTGTAATCACTTAAGTATGAGGCAAATCACTACTAGGTACTTTGCCAGTTACCATCGGGTGGAATTATAGAGAAGCAACTTATTAAAAGTAAAAAAATTATAGTTTCGCAGGGTATTTTATTCGCTCTGTTGCACGGATGTTAAATTTAATTCAGCAAACAAAAGGAATCCAATAACTTTCACATGCCTAAATACCCAACCCAAGGGGTAAAACGTCTTTATAGTCATAGGCTTTACATTCATAGGCTTATGACGTGCATATACATTGCTGTCTTATTCTCATTGCAACCTGGGCTACAACTGGTAGGTACTGCTACAACTGGGGAGCACGAGTCTCCTCTAGTCCTCTCACAATGTGACGGTAAAGACCATAGAACAGATGTACATCTTTCCACATGACATTTTCCACAAAGCCTGTGATAATTAAATTATGATACGTGGAGATCCTTGGCCCCCCAGTTCCGGTGTTCAATCTTAAACCCTCCAGTTATCGCAACTACTATCTAATAACACCTAATTAATAACAAAAACAACAAAATGGAAGTGGATAAATAAATAGTGACGACCTCTCTCAGTGTGGAATTTATTGGGCTACCTCTTTTTTATTTAAATACCAAAAAACATGACGACGAGCATGATGATGATGAGCAGACGAGCCCCTGATGGTAATGAATTACCATAGCTCAGGGATATCAACAACACCACAGGTATCTTGGACACGCTATCGAGCAAAAGAAAACACGGAACCACATTATTTTTGGCTTTCATACACAATAAATTATTTTAATTAAAGGAGGTAGCTACCTACATGCATGTTATCAATTAAGCAGAGATTTTTTATGGAATTAACGTAACAAACGAGCAGGCAGCACCACCATACCGCTGCCATGACAACTGCGACAATTACAAGACTCAATTTAGGGACTAGGATGGTTAACCCAGTTAGATGGTGTTAGAATGTTATTTGATTAGCTTGTTTGTTAATAGGTGTGAGAACTTGGACAGGGACTGTTAAGGAAGGTGATTTGAATGAATGAATGAATGAATATTTTATTTGCAGAAATTGTGGTGACATAAAGGTCTTAATTATAGATTTAGTACAATTCACAATTTACCATGTTGATGGTGTGCAAATTCATATGTACATAATATATTTAGTCACTGTATTAATATTGTATTTAAATATTTAATTTTTTATGTCAAAGTTAGTATTATTATTATTGTTATTATTATAAAATTACTGACTAAATTAGAATCTTATTACTATTATTAATTGTGTTATCATTATGTTAATTAATTGAATTACATTTATCAAATTATATAATATTGTAATACATTTTTTTTTCTTATTCTAGTTTTATTTATTTATTTTAGTTATTCTAGTATTTTTAATAAGTACATAGGTAATGTAAACATTATTTATCATTTACTAATTATTTCTTTTCCTTTTACAGGAGTGATCGCGTTAGTGTTCACACTAATAAGTTTTATCTCTGGAATTGTGGCGTTATTCTCTGCAAAAGTTCGCTTGATGGTCAAAAGCGGACCTGTGAAAATACTTCATATGGCAGTCGGTCTATTCGCTCTAAGTATGGGTCTTATTACGATGGCCATTGGGTTCAATATGGATTACTTCAGCCTAGATCAACCAGGTCTTGCCACTGCTCTCATGGTATTCGTGACAATGATTCTGGTTTATATAGCAATCCAACCTATTTTAGACTTAATAAGTACAACACGAAGTGTCCTGTAGATTTAAATTAAAAGCTCCACTTATGTGGACGCCGCTTAAGTTTTTTTTTATATTTGTAACTATTGAACTTCCTTAGTAATTATTAATTTATTTTATATGTATCTAGTTATTATGACATTCATAGTTTTATTCAATTTTATTGTCTTATTTTAGTATTGAAATAACTTAAGGATATTGTAAGAGGAAAGATTTGTTTGGTTTTGGTAAGGTTTTAAAGAAATTTTTATGATATTCGCATTGAATATGATAAAATATTCCATGCGTGTTACAGTGAAATGTTACATTTGTTCGAGTGTGTTCGGGTTTATTTTATCTTAAGTTCAATCTATCAATTTTATCAAACAATGATGTATGATATTTTGATCGTGAGATTCACTTGGACGTATAAGCGCTTGTTCACATAGGAACAAGCGGGTGCGGGCGCGGTTGACCTGACGAGCTCATATTCACATTGGCCGCCAGGCGTTTGTGCGAGAGTATCGCATCGTTCAGTTGCGTCGCAACCTCGCAATTGTATCGCGCGCTCCGCCGCTAGTTCGACGTGAACACAGACAAACATCTCACGCGTTTGATATTGCCGCCAGCGCGCCGCGCGCATCGTCAATAGCTTGCCCGCTACTTAGACCGCACGTGCGATTCGTATGTGAACACTTGGATATAACGCCATATTATGTTTGATATTATATTTCATGACCGCGCCCGCTACCGCGCCCGCGAGTCAATGTGAACGAGCACTAAAAATGAACGTAACAATTTGTAGATAGGTTTGTTTGTCTTTAACTATAGGCGGTTGGTACGTCTAAATGATCAAATATTCCTTCTTTTTTAGAAGATAACCGATCGTGATGTTAGGTGTTCGTAAAATATCCTTATTTTTTTAAAACGATGTCTCTGACTGGATTATTGACGCTAGTCCAATTATTAAAATAAAATTCTGCAGCCCACTTTTTTATGCTGATATGGGGATTGCTTTACGTTCTAACTAGATTTTGTTGATGAAAAAGACGTTAACCAAATTTTATTTATATTTCGAGTTAATTCAAATGGATATCTTGCAATTGACTCGTGTAAAATTCCGTTATTCCGTAATTCCGTACTTCCTCCGTAGGTTGAGTCACGAAACTACCAATTCACCAGCTCACCCCACAGAATTTTAGTAGGTATGTTTATCTGGAGACTTTAAAGAGAACAGCAGATAGATAGTTTCAGAACGAATTATTTGATGTAACCGATGATTGATAGCTAATTTTCTTCGACTTGTTGTTATTTGGAATTTATAAGGAACATTGTGTTTGTCTTGTAGCTACTTATATTGTTATTATGTTATAATAATATTAAGTGGAGTTAGTTGTGTGTAAACATGTGTGAATGGAGTTTAATAAAACAAAAAGATTTAACTTTTGTTTCATTTCAGACTAAAAACTGTTCTTGGTTCATTATGATAAAGCTACCTACGCGCACCGCTCCAAAATGAAATGTAATGAACTCTGTAATTTTGTTGGTTTTTAGAAGTCAATTATAAAATTCAATAATATTATTAAGTAGTATAAGTTGAGTTCCTATGCATATTGATGAATAAAGAAGGCGCTTAAATATTTAGGTATTTTCCTAATGGACGATAGGTACCTTACCTTCATAAATATGGGAACATAGATAGGTAGGTCTAGGTACTTATTATCTTCCCACTGTGATACCTATTAACAACGAATACCTAATAGTTTAGATAGGTACATAGAAACCAAATATTTACCTAGGCTACCGAGGTAATATCATGGTCTGCATAGGTAATAAGTTAGTAGATAGGTAGGTACTGTACTACCCATGGAGCAAATATATTTGCTCCATGGTACTACCCCTGCAAAGGCTCACTAGTTTAATATGCAGCCAGTAGCATGGACTGCTTCGGTCTTTAAAAACTTACTTTCTTTACAATTATTTAAAATTCATCAAAATCAATAGTTACTGGTATATTCCGTCAACGTATTTATTTAAATTTTATAAAAAAATCGAGTGGAAATAGCTAGAAGCGACATCTGTTGTCGAGTAGCCAAACATTTAACAATAAAATGTTTTCATTTGCGAAAAATAATTCAATTACCTATCATAAATTGAAATATTTTTCGCAGATTCCATTTAATTTTATAAATGATATTTGCACTTTTTTGTACGTTTAGGAATTCATCCGACAAAACTACCCAATAAGTTTTTTTAAAACGTGCAACCTTAACCACTAACTGTCACTCACGTCAATTGTCATAAAGTCGTTATTTTACATTGATCTATAAGGACTATGGATTAGACACTAAAGCAAAAATAGCGAGCCTGACAATGCCTGTCAAAATTTTAGTGAATAAAATATGGCCGATTATACTAGTGTTGTGCGCACTACGTGGACGGAAACACTATCGATATTTAGTTTAATGACTAACGATATAACAGCAATAATACATGTCGTTCGTCTTCTTAGCGATATTAATATTAATTTTGATACCTACTGCGATGAACTTGTCATGTCATGTCAACCAAAAATATTTTGTAAAAACCAGCTATCATGATGATCTGCTGAACAACAAACGAGGACACAACGACTGATCCCCCTTTTTAGACGATCTCAGAGATAGTGTTTTAAACTCTGCCAGTTAATTAGGTACCACCCTCTTGCTTAACACAGCCGCCAAACTATTTGTCTTGTTCCAGTTAGGAAATTTAGGTAGTTAAGGCCTTTATTTATTATATGCATAATGTAAAATTATCAAAATAGAGTTCCATAACCGAAGTTTAACCATCGGAAGTAAAATACTTATATCTCTATTTGGCTGTATTGTATATAACTAGGTATATACAGGCTTGAAGTTATGTTAAGTTTTATATCCAATATTAAAAATCAATCCTTCCATTAACCAGTCCGCCTACTCCTAAACAATGCCACTTTTGCTGATTCTGAATGTACCCGCTGAATCCAGAAAAATCGCGATAGATACTTACATAAATAAATAAGTCATAATAAAATTATGTAGCACTACGATGAATTTAATTTTAGAGTTTATTCAATAAAAGCTAAGGGTGAAGATAGTACTGCTGTGTGATATGACTGACAATTTTCTTCTGATCACACATGATTGTGTAATAACCCTTAGTTCATTAATATTGTGGAAATGGGACCGAAATGTAAATAAAAAACATGTGTCTATGTACACAAATTTTAATTTATTTTTAAGGCTATATAATGTACAGCATAATTACAAAAATACAAATAAAAGTATTATAGCATATTTATTAATTGGGCACAAAAAGCGATCGTATCGCTAACTAGCGAATTCTTCAAGATAAGCTTTGGGCAGATAAGATAATTATAATTGCTTAATATATCAAATATATAAAATAATGATGTAAAACCCAACAAAACATTAACAGGCCTACGTAATCCTCGCACAGATCTTCATGCAGCAAAAACATAATATATCAATATCAAGATATTCAACAAACAACGAAAACTGTACATACTTGTTATTTTGGGTGTAATTTATTTTTCCTGGCTCCGCATTGTAGTATACCACACCTCATTGTGTTTTAATGTTTTTGTTTTGCTTAAAAGACACCACAACACCTCCTATCAATGCCTATTTTAATATATTTTATAGTTTTGGGTTTATTAACCATTTTGTTTGACATAAGATGTCATTTGTAAGGGTGAATAAAAAATGGCCGGCCTGCTACACACCAACCAGCTAATTTCATATGAGGTTAAGGATTAGGGCGTCTCTATCTAAGTATATTCCTATCTCAATGTTATTTTATATTTTAATGTCTGTCTGTGGCTCTGTGATCTGTGGTCTTGGATTGGAATGGAAGTTGGAACTCTTGCATGTCATTGTATTGTAAGCTTGTCATGATTGTATCAAAATTTAATTCCGGCAAATTTGTTAAAATAGAAAACTGAGATTCATAGAAAGTTAGCAGATATCTCATATTATATATATTTTGTAGTGGAACCGGTTCTTATTTACAAAAATGGTGAGTAACAACTGTGTTATGATACACAGGTTAACTACTTTTTGCTTGGTCATTTCTAAATCAATCTAAAACTTATTTTTCATCAGGCTCGGCGATATGATACAAGGACTACAATATTTTCACCGGAAGGTAATATCTTCATTCCATTTTATTCAGTTGCTTGGCTTACACATGGGATCTACTGACATTTTTTCAAATTACAGGTCGTTTATACCAGGTTGAATATGCTATGGAAGCTATCAGCCATGCCGGTACATCGCTAGGCATTCTGGCTACAGACGGCATTTTGCTCGCAGCGGAGCGAAGAAACACCAACAAACTTCTAGATGAGGTGTTCTTTTCTGAGAAGATCTACAAGTTGAATGATGATATGGTTTGCTCAGTAGCTGGCATTACCTCTGACGCTAATGTGTTGACTAACGAACTGCGGCTTATTGCCCAAAGATATCTGTTGCAGTATGGGGAATCTATCCCTTGTGAACAACTGGTTTCATGGCTTTGTGATGTCAAACAGGCGTATACCCAATATGGAGGTAAGTTGAACAATGATAAAATTAATGTTATAAATGAACATATTATACATTACCCAGACCAAATTTTTAGAATTTTGTCCCAATAAATGATCTTTTCATTTTAGGTAAAAGACCATTTGGTGTCTCAATTCTCTACATGGGTTGGGACAAACACTATGGCTACCAACTGTATCAGTCTGACCCCAGTGGTAACTATGGTGGGTGGAAAGCAACATGCATTGGAAATAATAGTGCTGTAAGTATTATAACTGTTATATTACTGGCACAAGACGTTTCAACATTGCACATCCGAGAAGCTTACAGTATACTTGTGACTTGCTAAACTGTTATAAAGAGACAGATATTCTTTTTCAAGTTCAAAAAAATAAGTTCTAAGACATTCATACCTCAGTACTAGAATTCCCTGTGTCACAGGAATTACACAAATAATACATTACTGACACCCATGACAAGAGAACAATAAATATTAACCTGTCATAAATATCTGCCCTAGGTGGGAATCAAACCCAAAACAGACAAAGTTACTACCACCTAGGCTACATGATCATTGTTTGGGAAATTTGCTGCCAGTAGTTTTAATAAGTTTCATAGATAATTTCTGCAAAGCACATACAAAAGAAAATATTTATATATGAAGAAGTTCTTATCTGCAATTTCATTTGTATGAAGCTTAGCTTTTCACAAAACGCAAGTAAATTACTTCTTAGAAGTCTATTAATTTATATTCTCCTCCAGGCTGCAGTATCAAGTCTGAAGCAGGAATACAAAGAAAATGAAACAACTTTGGCCGAAGCTCAGGCATTGGCAATCAAGGTGTTAAGCAAAACCTTGGATATGACCAAGCTGACACCAGAAAAAGGTAATTATTGGCCATTTTTTCCTACATGTCTTCTCGTGTTTTTGGTTTTACTCATGTTCAAGGGTGACAATTTCCACTTACTACTAAGGGCCCAAGTTTGCTATTTTATAAAAGTTTCAAATTTAATGTATAATGAATGTATCAAACTACTTTTTCTGTACATAAAGTGTGTAAGTAGGATGCATGTAAGTTGTGGGTATTGATTGAATTTATAAATTTATTTGAAAATGGGTTTTGCTATGGCTTATATTCGTAGGATAGTGTAAGAATCTGCAATAGCGTGATTCAGACTTCATGAAGTCACCATGTGGATTATGAGCGATGTTGCCACAGATTCATAAATATTTTTTATTATTTCAGTTGAGATGGCAACACTTACACGAAAAGACAACAAAACTATTATTAGAGTGCTAACAAGTGGGGAAGTGGAGAAGTTGATTGCTGCATTTGAGAAAAGTGAGGCAGAAGCCGAAGCTGCCAAGAAACAGACGTCTAAATCATAATTTATTATGTCTTAAAATATTATTAATTAAAAATACTTTACAGAATTTTCTATTGCTTTATTCAGATGTTTACTATAGAAAAGGTACCCTATTTTCTCACATATAAACAGTATGTGATAATACATAGTCAAAAATATATACTATATTACAATTGATAACATGAAAGGACAAATTGAATGTGTAATTTTTTTGCAGTAAAAAATGTGTTAAATAATAATACAAATCATAAGAATTGAACAAATAAACATTTGCTACTATAATACACTCAACATCTTGACTTTATCGCCACTCCACCATGGAACAATATACTCCTCGGGGACACTCAACTATAATAAATGACACATTATTACAGATAACTCAAAAACTAGTTGTCAGACAGATGAGACAGAAAGAGCGACTCTTTAATTTTGACCCCATAACACAAAATAGAAATCGAAACACTTAGTAAAAAGTAAAGTAAAAAAGAAAAACCCCTGTTTCTTTTTTTAAAGGTTCATAAAATAATAACATTGATATATTAATATGATTACAATACCTGCAAATAGTGATATCTACTCAATGGTATAAATTAATTATTACATTAGCTCAATAATAAATGCCCACTGCCCACCAAACTACACTGGTAACCACAGAACACTATTACTCCTAGCGGAGCTAGTAACCCTGGTATAAGATGATAATTATAGAATAGAAGAATTCAGTGCATTCTAATAATTCAAATGAGACGCGTAGACAAAATTTCCGCTAGTGGCATAAATAATATAGCTTTTTGTCTAGCTAGGTATAACAAAATATAATTATATAGGTAACCTAGGCCGCAACTTGTCCGACAATCGACAATCAAACGGACAAACCTTTAAGGTTAAAAACCAAGAAAGTTTAACGGTGAGTCTTAGAATAATAACGCCTAGAAACCTATTGCAAGCTCGAAAAACGCGCAACTAAAACTTAGCCATATCCGGCTAAGTTCGTTCCGCGCGCTGTCAGTGCTCAACGTCACGTTAAGTCGAACACAGCTCCCGAGAAATAGGTAATTAAAAATGACTGTCTGCACTATAAAGAAGTGTTTTAGTATATCAGACAAACAAAATAAAAGTGATAATATTTCATTTCACAGGTAAGTACTGCTTTTTATACATTTTCAACACACTTGCTCGTAAAGATGATATTTTTTCTTTAGTCTTACGCCCGGAATGCGGTTTATTACACACTAGTGCGTTTTACTTTTCATTACCGCACTAGTGTTTTTCTTATTCCACTTTTTTTTTAATATCCGTAAAGAGGTTGTTACCAAAAGATTTGTTATTTTGTAAATAAATAAACTTGTTGTACTTAGTCAAAATCTGATAAGATAAGATTATACTTCATCTAATTATCTATTGAAGCATTTAAAAAATACAATATTTTAAATCATTAATTACCGTAAATTCTTATTAGAAATACATAATTATTTAGTTTAATATAATTGTGGCTGAATGTTCGGTGCCTTGGACTTAACCTGCGCGCGCATAGTTATTCAACCAAAGATACGGCGCGCGAAAAAATAAACCGCGCCATTTTGTGCAAACATTTGTTCGTTTATAATTTGCTGATTTGTGACTGAAAAATGTCGATACCTAATTGTTTTTTTCCTCGCAAGTGTGTTGAACAACGTCGTATGATACGCGTGTGCTTTGTTCATTACAGTCTTGGCTCTATTAAAGCCCTCGCCTTGCGGCTCGGGCTCAATACCGCCTCGACCTCGACTGTAATGACCAACTTCGCACACTTGTATCATAATGTACTATTTCTGTACAAATATGACGAATTATAAATCATTTGAAATACATTACGTAATCACTAAACAGTGTTGCCAGTTGCAGGGAAAAAAGTGCCAACATGGTTTAAGTTGGTTCTTAATGTTAAAAATTAAATATAATATTTACCATATCTGTTTAACTTTTAAAGTTAGTTACTTTAACGTTAAAAGTTAAACTGTTAAACTTTTTAGACTAAATGTTGGTGTTATAAGTTCTATGAAAATAATTACTTAGCATTTATTTTATTCGATCGTTTATTCGTTTTTTCTCTTTCATTTCATATTAAAGTCTACTAACTAGTTAGTTGTTTTGATAGCGTCTCATATTCTTTTTTTAGCTTTCCAGTTAACCTTGTCATAGCCAATCGATGAATTGAAATAGTTAGACGTAACCGCAAAGAAAATTGGTATAAGCCTACTAAAAATACAAAGATCTGTTCAATGCATTTTCACAAAAAGGATATTTATACCACAAAAAAAGTGTTTTTTGTGGGTAAACGCACGATAATGGTATTACTGAAGCCGTATCTCTGTGGGTGAAAAGATCGTAGATACATACCGCTCACGCACACAAGGACAATGAAGATGGCACGCGTTTGTGCCTATGTTTTGGTTCAGACGCGGCTTCTAGGCGTTATTATTCTAAGCGGTGAGTATAGAAAAGAGTACCTACTAAGGGCGTTTTTAGTGTCATGCGGATATGGTCACGCACGCGGGATGCTCCGCATGCGTGAAATTTCACGCTGCGGATCATACGCACTATAAGTTTCAGTCTTCTGCGGGTTGCGTAACGGTATAGACGTGTGAAAAAATGATTAATGTCAGAAGAATATGTGTCGCTTACATAGGTACTTTACAAACGACGAAACAAGAAGACAAGAGTACATCTGACATTCTGTGTCAATTTTCATTTTGATAGTACAACACGGTGCGTGCGCCCCCCCGCACGACTCTAAAATGGGTACTGAAACTACTGAAGTTGTAGTTGTATGGATAGGCCACGCATGCGGATGCCCCGCTGCGGGATGACGCCCCGCACAGCGTCCCGCATCCCGCGTGCGTGTTTCACGCTTTACAGTGAATTCATATTTATATGAAATTGTTCTTTGTTTGCGGGTGCTACGCATGCGGAGCAATCCCGCGTGCGTGAGCAAATCCGCATGACACTAAAAACGCCCTTAGTTAAAGCAAACTAGGTAGCAAACCCAGCAAAAGCACATCATCCTAATATTATAACAAACCCTACCATCGCGCGTACGTTCCAGTGAAATTAAATTCTGACTAAGCAATGATCTGTAGAGATTCAAAGGAGATAAAACATTGAGATACTATGTACTAAAGAGATAAAACCATTTTCGTGAATTTGATTCAATATTCCCTAGAAATGTGTTAGGTACGTAAAGAGGGTCTAAAAAATATATTTAAATTTCGAATTTCCGCTTTATAGAGATTTTTGTTATTTGATTTATTATACACTAGTAAATCCGCCCTCGCTTCGCTTCGGGAAACCAGTCCCTTCAAAAATCTCTATAAATTTTAACAAATTATGTTATTCCCATGTCTAAGCAATATTACTGCAAAGTTTCATGAAAATCCGTTCAGTACCTAGTTTTTGCGTGAAAGAACAACAAACCCACACACACACACTCACTCACTCACTCACTCACATACATCCTTACAAACTTTCGCATTTATAATATTAGTAGGACAGGAAGTAGGATAAATACCTACATAATTTTCTCAAACTACCCACTGATATAGAGTAGTATACCTTCTATCAACGACACGTCGACACCAAAGCGCTTTAAGCGCTTGTTCAGACACGGCGGGAACCGCGCGATTACGAATCGCGCGGTTGGCAACCGCAAAATTGTGATGCTATTCAGACACCGCGGTTAGTATGCGATTTTCGTGCGGGTATAGCGTCAGTTTTCAAAATGGAGGTCGACGAAGAAGTGTGTGTGTTACTGTGGTTGCTCCTTAAAAAAATATTATTATAAAAACAAAAAACCCGACTGCTTACAAAAGAATTCAAAAGAAAAAAACAAGTGTCACAATATCAACATAAAATACTTCATGGTGCTGCAGGCGGGGACAAACGTAGTATTTGTGATAAATCTTTTTTTACCCGTAGGTAGCAGTATAGGTTGTAGTAGCAGTATAGTGGTAACAGCAATCGCATCCCGCAACCGCAACCGCAAGTAGCCGCAATGCAACTGAACGCGAAGTAAAGACTCCATAGTAATAGAAACGCGCGGGAGTAGCGCGATTCTATTTTCTGGCGGTTGGGTTGCGGGAACCGCACGGGTATGTCTGAACGATTACTTAATAACTCATATAAATAAGACCCACACGATTTCCACGCGATTCTGAAATCGCGCGGTTCCCGCCGTGTCTGAACAAGCGCTAAATGTTGTTACCTATATCTGTACACAGACGAGGTAGGTATCTGTCTACGAATACTTATTAGGTCCAATACGAAAAGTGGGACCGTGTTTTTTTAGCTCATTTTAAACAGCAAATGTTAAAGTTGTTCTGTAGTCTTAAGTATCTTCAGCACTTTGTCTTTTCCTTCTCTTCCGATTTTAAGGTATTACTAAGTGGGCATAATAATAATTATTAAATCATTTCAAATTAAACTTAAAGTAAGGCCATTTTAATAGGCCACATTTGACAACTGTTTGTCTTTGCTTTATAGTGAGGGTAACCTGCTGAAAAACATCGATTAATTTAATTAATCGATGAGGACTTCAAACATCTGTAAATTGAATGTGATTGTTATAAAAACTATTTTAATGACCGCACAGTTCAAACAATGACTACAAAAACGACAAAAATAATGCGTCTAATAATGGCGCGAAATTAAATCATGACTTTTTTGTGACATTTCACGTTTCTGGATACTGGCTTTTGAGCCAGACGTTATATATTTAAATAAATGATTAGGTACGTATTTTTTGGCCTAAAATGTAAGAAAATTAATTCTGTTCCCATTAAAATATATTTTATTTTGTAATCGTGAAATACTTTTTGACGATTAGTTCGACTTCTCGAATTCAACTTATCTATGTTTCTATGTTTCTAACTATGTTTCTTTTGGTACCATCCCTCATGTTTAAAAAGAAAAAGAGTTCACTGACGTAACTTTGTAACAACGTCAGTTCTTTACTTAAAAGTGTAAAAATTTTAACAATATCTAGTACGGAATATTAAATAATATGGAGTGCCTCCCTTACAAGGTTACTTTGTAAAATTTTGACGAACTGTCAAATGTGGCCTATTAAAATGGCCCTACTATAAACTGCTTAAACGGCGCGATATGCGGCACTGTGGTTTTTGCATAAAGTAAAGATGTATAATTATTTATGGGCTTTTGTTGAATCTATGTCCTATATAGTCTACAGTGTCGATGGAAATAAATGACATCATAATGACATTGACATACCAACATTCGTCAAAATTGTCAACGACACTGGTTTTGTTTAGTTTATGTAGGTACAACTTTTGAATTTATTAAAATCAATATTAATTTTTTTGTTACAATCAACATTGAACTTTGATATACTTTGCATAATAAATAGCACTGCCTTAATATAAAACATGGCTATTGAAAGACCAGCACCTATCGTAAAGAGATCGAGATTAGAAATGAACGTACGTATGCTGCTCAGCAGATGTGAACTTATTGCTAAACAGGAACCAGTAGATGGTAACTCGAAGCTAAAGAGTTACGTGGAATCACTGAATGACATGCTAACCGAGCTTAAAACAGGCCCAGAGTGAGTACATACTTATGACTTCCTTGAGAGAGCAGTATCGTTAAAATAAAATTTTAAGTATGGTATTCGTGGTCATTACTTTTTCCTGTGCTCTCCATTACTTTTCCAACTACCTTAAACTGAAAATTCATTTCAGTTTCATAGAATTCAATTATGTATATTTGGTTTTCCATTAAGTTCCATAACAAACTATAGTCTTAACATTCAGACTGAGGTTAGGAGACTTCACCCTGTTTCCACATGTGTATGGTGTAGTATCGTCAATAAAGCTTAAATAAACGAACAAATAATTTAAATAATATATTTGCGTATTATAAAGATCTTTGTTGTTATAACTTTTTTTTGTTCTAGAAATAAAATGCTTTAATTAAATATCTTTAATAGTTTTATATGAAAAATATGTGTTTTAATGACCCATTATACATAATTTATAGCAAACCTGCAAAAGATGTGCTGGCAGAGTACACAAAACGGGTAACCTTTCTCAAAGGTTTATTACAGACAGCTACACTAAATACTCCTATGGAAAAGGTTTGTTTTATTTTAATATTTATTTAATGCCTACCAACTTTGTCATCACTTATCATCAAGTGCATTAACTCTTAATAAGAAAAGCAGTTATTTTAGTTGATATAAGAAGGAGTGTAGAAATAAAAAATGTTTTATTTTACTGGTAAATGAATTTGATTTTCTTTTGTTTCTACTATTATCATATTTAATTTTGAAGTTCGATATTCGAAAATATTTGATGGAATTACCTATTTTTATCAAGTTATTATTATTTTTTTCATTTTAGTTGGAAGCAGTGCAACTTCTTTCACATGGAGCTGCAACGGTATCCGCAGATTCTTCCGCACAGGAAATACATCAAAAGACAGTTGTAAAATATGGAGCTGAACTCCGGGCTGAATTGTTTGGACAAGGTAATATTTGTTTCTGTTCCATGTCTCTAATAAGCTATCAAACTAACAAACAAACATCTTAACACTATCCCGTAACTGGAGTCCATCCATGTCTCTTGTTGAATCTTGTTTTGAGTTTGCCATATTAAACATGGATGCAATAGAAGGGTGATGCTGCATGCTCATATACTAACTTAATTCTATAAAAAAACTTCTTTAACAAAAAAATGTTTATTCTCATTTCACTTAGCCCTTTTTCTCTTTCTGATTCAAAGTATAATTATTTGATCTGGATTTTTTTCAGACATTGACGATGCACTGAGAAAACGGAACATAATTAAAGCGCCAAATTTTACCAGCAACAGTTCGAGTCAGGAAGACATTGATTCATTATTAAAGTACCACCAAAATATGCAAGAGAAAGTGGCCGAAAACATGGTTATGCTCACAAAGAGTTTGAAAGAGCAGTCTCAGATAGCTAGCACAATAATAAAAGCTGATACTGAGGTAAGATGTAACTAATTTTATTCCCTGTGCTTACAGTATAATTTAGCTTATAAACAAAATTTACTTTACTACATATTAAATTCACGCCTTCAATCTGCAATGTACCTAATCATAAAAGCAGAAAGCTCGCATTTGTTTTGAATGCAATTAAAACGAATTCAGTATCAAACGCATGCACACCTGTAGTTTTTTTTTTGGCACAAATCAAAAGCGTACTCTAACGACGTTCTCTTCGCCCTACCTAGTACGCGCCAATAGCACATCTATCTATACATTTTTATATTTACTAAACAAATTGTATAAGATAAAAAGTGTTTTAAGTTTTTAAAACTTGATTCATTTAAAATGAAAATTTACAAATTGAAAATTTATATTTTATTTGTTTATTAAATCATTTCCTTCAACCCAAAAAACTTATATCATTATGGAAATGTTTTATTTCTGCAGGCATTAAAAAAAGCATCAGACTTAACAGATAGGAATATGTCTTCTCTGAAAGTGGAGTCGGAGAGGCTTCAAGAACACAGTAAGGGTGCGTGGAAGTGTTGGCTGTGGCTTATGTTGGGAGTTGTTATGGCTATGTTTATAAGTAAGTCTATATTATTTCTTATTTTTTTGTCATCTGCATGTATAATAAAAATGTATCTCATTGCTGCATGAATGTGGAACATAATACAATTTGAGAAAAACTATAAGACTTCTTTATTAATGGAACTAGCTTCCGCCCGCAGCTTCGCCCGCGTGGAATTCGTTTAAATTTCACCCTCATATTTCACCCACTAAGGGGATGAGTTTTGAAAAATCCTTTCTTAGCAGATGCCTACGTCGTAACGTCTACCTGCATGCCAAATTGCAGCCCAATCCGTCCAGTGGTTTGGGCTGTGCGTTTATAGATCACTATGTCAGTCACCTTTGAGTTATATATATTTAGATAGATTTCAAAACAATAATTGTTTCCATTTTTTTCTGTGTCTCTGTAGGTACTAGTCTCAGAAATGCCTTAACAGACTGATGTCAGTGCGGTTTTCACGAATGTATGGTGGTAGATTAACTTAAGTTAACCGATAATATTCTTTTGTTCCAGATATGGTACTGTTCATGAAAGTGACAAAAAAGAAACAATATTAATTTCTCGTAAGTGACATTATGATACTGTTTTGTTAAGTTTTACTTTATTGTGTATAAATATTAAGGTGTATAAAGTTATTTATTATAATTATACATAAAGTGCTTATAATAAATAAAAGACAATATGTATATATTATGTTTTATTACATTTTAATCTTTATCTATGTACCTACTACATATTTTTGAAGAATTTTAAATGGACATTAACTTTTGGTCCTTAATTATTAAAACTAAGTATAGCGTTAAAACTAAAAGCATGTGCTTATGTATGGATTTATTACGTTGCCCTGAATCTACATATATAAAAATGGATTATTTTTATGTCTAGCAATAGGTTAATCTCAGATAAAGTTGGAAAATTGTATAATTTTTACTTTATAATAATTATTTGTATCGTTGGCATATATTTCACATACATTTTTCAACACTAAGAATTTTAAGTAAGTCAGTAGGTGCTTAAATATACAACCACAAACAAGATGAAACGCCTAAGTCATGATTGACGCGTAAATTTTTATTAATTGATGTCTATTTCTACTTTTCTAAATATAGAGTAATACTGCGTAACAACGATCTTTAAAAGTTACTCAGGCAATAATTACGTATAATGGAAATGAATGTGCAATTATGTGCGCATTTTTTGGACCATTCAATTTCCTTTTTGGAGAATGAACAATTTTAAATGTTTTAATGATAAAAGCATATTTTCAACTAATGTAGGTAGATGCGTAGGTAGTGAACTTGTAGTTATTTTAGTAACCCGTACATATACCTCTACAAAACGATCACTATGTTATATACTTAGTAACAATGTCTCTGGTATATTTCCTCTATAAAATAGTAAAGTAAGCTGGGAACTTTATTATTTTTAAGAAAAAGAAAATACATATTGTTGATATACCTACTATTTTTACTTCAAATAATATTAAAGGAGGATGGGCGTTTTGGTACCCATGTCCAATCAAAATGATTTTAGTGTCATTTGAAAGGTCTATTCAAGAGTACAAAAAATTACTATGGCGACAAACCCGTACCAATTGTCCGTTTTGAAATAAAGCCTTCAGAAGATACGGTATATTTAGTTCGAATTAAGGAATTAAGATTTTAAAAATCATATCTTTGGCGTAGTTCGACCGATTTTGAAGATGTTTGCACAGATTTTGAGCTTATTAATATTCAATTAACAGATAAAAATCTGTAACAATAAAATACATAATAAAATCAGTTTACAATTTTTTCAGTTAGGGTAGGTTAGGTTAGGTTAGCGATTTACATTGATACAGTAGCTGGCGCCAGCATCACTGGACTCCGGCTCTGCGTTGGCACTGGCAATGAATCACTGGCGATCACTGGTGATCACTGGCGATCAGCGGCGCAGAGTGTTAACACGGATCCATTGCCACTGGCTGCGCGGCGTGCGCGGGGCTGTCACGGAATCGAAAAATAGGCAGACGGTCTATTTCGATACTGGATGGTGGGCTAAATTCTAACATGTTAACACTGATACAGTGTCTTACAGGGGTTTATCTAGCGCCGGAATCAAGTGGCGCTGGCGACAGCAACTGTATCAATGTAAATCAGCCTTTATGAGTGATTTATCTAATAAACAATATAAACATAATATAAATACACGTATGTATGACTTTCACTTTCAGTCGTTCTTTGAGTTATTGCAATAAGTTTGTTGTATACGTAGTACCAAAAATATATAATTTTCAAGTAGGATTACTGCGATCGGACAATGAATCAGGACTAGCGACATGTATATTCACAATCTACACAAGAATTCCTTTCCAACGACATATCATTTACTCCGATTGGTGCCGGTACCAGATTCCATACATTTGTGCCCATCCTCCTTTATTGGTTTTAAGTTTTGGAATTTGGAAATGATCCCCTACAGGGCATAGGTCTCCTCATCACTGAGGAAGTCAAGACACTCCTGTAAACCTATTTGACGACTAGGAATTACTCATCCTGTTTTATTGTGTTCAAACATAATATAAGTCTTTGAAATAAGTTTAGTTTGTAATCGTATTAACCAAATGCTTTATCAATATTAGCTTCCACCAAGGCTTCGCCTGCGTAGTTTATTTTTTCAGTTTATGCCTCTTTCTATCCCTTTAGGAGGGATTTTCTAAAAATCCTTTCTTAATGCTCTCCACTACTAACAAACAAGCATGCCAAAGGCCTTTTTGTGTTCAATAGTTTCGGCTGTGCGTTGTCTGTCTGTCACTCAGTAACGGAAAAGTTTTAATATCGGTACATATTGTTTGTATGTCAATCCGTGCCATGTGGCCAATTTGGTAGACTTCCGAGAGGTGACCAGAGCCCAGCAAAGGGATAATTATGAGTTGCGGTAACGATAATATATAAATGATGATCTATATAAAAATATTATAATACATATATATTAAGTATATTCTAATGCGTTCCGCTCTATTCTTACGCTTATGTACCTACTTGATTAGAACTTATCACCGTGAAGGGTAAAGGGTGCGACATCTTATGAAACTAAAGCTAAGAAATACCACGCGTAAAACATACCCACTCTTCAGTAGGTCTAGGTACATACGAATATATTTATTCAAAGCGAACTGTTTCATATAGTAACAACATTATATTATGTAACATAATATTAGGTATAGATTCTTAATGATAGTTAGGTTAGGTTTTAGAATTCCCTACTTTACTACATTTTTATTTAGTAGAATATTTAATTAGAAGCTAACACTAAAGAATTCACTTTTTGAAATGTACATGACATTATGTAGATTGCGAATTTTATTCGCACTTTCACTTATGGAACTCCCCATATACTAAGTGGAATCGGCTTAACTTCATCAGGATTACTTTTGGTCCTAGCGACGTAATTTTCGCCCTTAATACCTTTAACATAAAGCTCTGTTTAACTTAATCTGATTCCGCATAGATTATGGGGAGACCCAAAATAAATCTCAGCTATCTTTTAGCGTTCTTCGTCAATTTCTTCCATTTTCCTCTCTATTTCTCATATTACTTTTTGTCGTAAACATCCGTCAGTTCAAACTTCCAGATTTTGTTCGGTCCTATTTCAGTTACGTATAGATGGGATCCGTTTCTCGTAACAGCCAAAGAATGGGGGTTCGTGAATCCCTGTAAAAATATAATCAGAACTGTTATCTATGTAGTGTTTACTAATATTTATTTTCCTACTTTCGTTTTTGCTCTTTCGTAGCTGACAACACATCGGGATACCTTTGGTGTTAACTGTTTCCGTCGATGTAGGTGACCACTAAATATGTAGGTGCTTTTTGTTCAAAATTTCTAAACCAATGCCAAATAAAAACTAAATAAATTATTAATAAGTTTAATGTTGTCAAAATACTCACAGTGCTCGGCTCCCAAGTATCCAAAATGTTTCCAAAAACTGCGTTAACTGTAAATCCTCTGACAGCAATATTCTGAGACGTAGGTCCATTGACAGCATAAATCATATCTCCATGTGAAGCCACAGCAAATACTCTGCCCAAAGTAGGATCTTCGACAACAGTTGCTGGTTCCAGCATCTTCACATAGCTTTTTAGACCGGCTTTTGCGCACACAATTCTCATGTTTTCCCTATCAGCGACGCATACCATGTCAAGATGTTCAAGTAGCGCTACGCTGTGTGGGAGATTCAGTGTCAGAGTGTCAGAGAAAGATGGAATAGCTACAAGTAAAGTGCCAGCTGCGTTGAACTTCAAGATTTGATTGTTGCAGTATCCATCAGCTACAAATATTTCGCCAGTTGTTGCCACTGCGACAGATGTTGGCATACAGAGCAGCACTCGATGTCTATATGGGTATCCAGCTGTAAATGCTTCTCCGATTGTCAAAATGGGGTATTTGTGGTTTTTCGGTGTGTACTGAAAACGTTAAGGTTGAAGAAATTAGTGCTTATCGCTACAGGGTGGTAATTAGGTAATCTTGAGTTTCATTTACAAAACCTTCGAAAGTTATGTTATAGCTTTGGCAGATAATCTTGAGCAGTGTAATTTCGATTTTATATTGATATTTTTACTAAAGCGCAGTGGTCGTAAAATACGTCCAAGGTCATCTTAATTCTTACGACAAATTGTTGTAATCAAATCAAAGTGAGTAATTTAAAGTTACACTCAAATGTATCTCCCCTAAATAACTTCTTAGCAAGCTGTCTGATATCAGCCACTTGATCTGGTTTGAATAAAAATAGTGCTACGATACAATTAAATAGTATTCAACTCACCTTAAATACCTGATGTTTAGCAACATCGGTCACCCAGACATTATCGTGATGGTCAACAGTTAGTCCGTGTGGCATGTAAAATGCATAGGCGCCCCAGCTATGTAGAACTGAGCCTGTATGGGGATCAAGGACCAAAATGGTGTCTTCAGTAATTGGGCCCTTGTCCAAGTTTTGGTATATATTGGATTCGTTGAATGTACTGAAATATTTGTCATGTAATTAGCACAAGAAACTTTTATGTTCATTAATGTATCCTTTCAAATTAGGCTTACCTTTCATCCCAAACTCTTTCTGCTCTGTGAAAAATTACCGGTTGACCCAAAGAATTGATAGAAACAGCGGTAATTTGTCCAACATTCAGCGATTGCTGTGGCCAATCTTTCACTTCTTGAGGTCTTAAAACAATCTCATCTTTAGGCTGTAATTGAACACAAAATAGTTATATCTTATCAAAAGTTTTACCGACACTAACTTGTGTAATCGAACAATCACTTACAGCATGTATATCGAGACTTTTCAATATGTTATCATCACCGCCATATCCGAAGTAATCTATATTCTCCCTTACAGTTTCGGGTTCACAAAATACACCAGATGTGTAAATAAAGAGCACTATTATCAAATCCAACATTTTACCAAATTATTATGACTCGTCTCTGGATGAAATTCGTCGGCCTTATACGGTCTATCGATTGTTGCTTCTACTCTGAGGTCGGTGGTACTACGCATGCGCCTATTTGTTCAGTACTTTTACATATCGCTTAGGTACATATTAACTATTAACCAACGACTACTACTATTAACTATTTTAACAGATTTATAATAGAGGGCGGATTTAAAATTAAATAGTCCTTCAAACTATCATTGTTTATTTTCACATAAGTTCAACAATGAAACAACAAAATTGGTCAAGGAAAAAGAAATATATTCGACCATATTCGTGAAATCGAAACTTGCAAGATGGTATCTTAGACTACATACGAAAATAGAAGGCGAAATTTCATTTCATTCCTTATGAATCAGTCTCAAATAAGGGTCGTTGTAAGTGGCACGTTTCCCCAATATTTTCGCTCCTGTTATGTTTCTTTCCAAGGTTGTGGCCATACATAATTCACTCGTTATCACACGCCTTATGCAATATATTAATAAAATCAGGAACTAGGGGAATGGGATCTTAACATATAAATTTTATAATGAACAGATGCTTTATTGACCTCGCCATTGCGAATTGGGTTGGTCCCAAATATAACCAGTTTCTGTCATGGAACATATTGCGTTGTAGTATTTTCCAGGGCTCCTACAATATGACCACGAAGGGCACTTGCATCTAAATAACATTTGAAACTCTTCTTTGCAAACTTCATTCCACCAACATGTTCTCTGAAATTAATGTTCTTTATAAATACTACTGAAATAAAATCGATAAAATTAACAATTCCTATTTCAAAACAATGTGGCTCTTACATTATTCCTTTTTAATCCGAAATTGACTGAATACTGACCTCAGTAATATATCCTTTTACGGATTGGTCTGAATAACTTCTTTTCGTTATAGATGCAGCCTCAAATACCGCATTCAACATAAGTATGCATACAATCGCGGCATATTGCGTCTGAAAAAAACACAATTTGCTTTATTATAAATCTTGGTCATGAGAAAGATCAGAATTTTCATATTGAACTCTTTTCTTACCTTAAACATAGCAGAGCTTTCTAGAAATATAAAATTAAGTCCCACTCTTCTAACCTTTTCATTTCACGCCTTCCGAAGCTTAAAGCTTGGTTGGGCGTGTATAAAGTTAGGTTATGATTCTCTAAATTTTAAATAAAAGTTTGGAATTTACAAGTTGGGAATTTACAAGTAGTGAGTATAGGACCTGTTTTTATCTGAGTATTTTATCGTGATAATAGTGGAATGTTATTTCCATTGCATTTATTTGTTATGGCAAGGGAAAAAATTATCTAGCCAAAAAACGTCTGCCATCTAGCGGTACTCTAGATTCCATAAGTCCAAAGAAGGCTTACCTATCACATTTTAGTTTCGATACGACGCTGAAAGATAAGTAGTTCAACATAGATGGCGTTTTATTTTCTTTATTGACCTGACTGACTTGACTTACTTCTTTATGCTTTATTTATCCACATTAACTAGTATTTACTTACCGTAATTTATAAATTATTATCTGGTCGCGCTAACTATGCGTTCCTGAAGTCTGTCATTCGACTGGGCGATGTAACTTTGAACTGGCGTACAATTAATTGACAATTTTTTAATATCTTTTAATTGCCTTATTAACGAGTGATAACATTAAAATCAAACATTAAATCGAATAATTATGCCAACTTACAATAATTGTATTAATCTTGGGCTAAAATTATTACAATTAATTAAATAACAAATGTAAAAACAATACCTTTTAAAAGAAAACCACGTCAAACGGCGCTCGTTCAAGGTTATATCCATGTCATATCAACTTTTTGTTTTTGTAGTGATGTGACATAATAACAAGGCAATTGTAATCGAATATTTTTGTAATCTTAATACAATGTCGGTAAAATATAAAATAAAACGTTATAATTTTATAATATATTATATAATGTACTAAGTATTCAATAAAGTTAATAATATTATTATAATAAAGGTACGCCCAAACATAGCTTAGGAAAATTTGTATTATAATATCACTCAGGTGAATCAAATACCTAAATAAATAAAACATTTTAATTTTTTTCTCTTGATTACATTCAGAAATTATGATTAAATTCAATTAATTGATTCCTTAAAATTTTATTTACATAACGAATATTATTATTGAATATATTGAAACATAATTCCTATAAAAATAACAAAAATATAAATTGAATAAATATTATGCATAATGAATGCATGTTGTTAATGTTATTTGTTACAACGCATCATGTTATTTATTGTACATCACTAGTCATGACGAATTGACATGTGTCAGGAACGCATAGTTAACGCGGCCTCACATATACGGTTTTCCTTGTTAAATTATTATTTGCAAGTAGGTAAAAAATCCAAAATTTGACATTAAATAAAAAGTTAATAAAATATATTTTTATTTATTAACTTATTAACAACTTTACAAAAGCACTAGCTAAAACTTAGTAGGACTTTACTTAGATTAAAAATGCAACAATGTGGTCGGTTTACTAAACTCCAGTGATCTGCTTAAGTTAAAATTACTTCAATTGGAGAGTTAATTTTTGATTCGCAAAGAAGAGAAATTAAAGGTTAATTTATATTAAATAAAAATAGCTGGAACTGGAATTGCTTAAACCGATCGATAACAATAAATACAAGAAAACATGTTGAATAAATAACTCCAAGTAAAATCAGTTTCATAAACCACACACAATAAAAATTGTATCATGATACTTACCGATTTTTTTATTTTGTGTAAACTTTTTCAGGCTGCTTATTTAAATAATAAGTACCTAATATCAAAGGGGCAATAAATAAATACGTAAATTAAATACGCAGGTACATATTCACCATCTGGTAATCATAAAGCTTTTTTAATTTACAATTAAATAGTTCTAATAGTTTTAATGTGTCAGGTTCATGTAGGTACCTATTTTAAATATTTACAAATTTCATATATGTATGTAGGTACTACAAATTTTGTGCACATCAATATTGCCTGTGATTTAGACACTGAATAATAAATAAATTAGCTAAAAATAAAATGTACAAAAGTATAAAAAGTGCGAACCAATCGATTCTTGCGCAAATCTTGCGCACAGTTAATTTTGAATCGACTATCATTTGACATTTCAACTAAGCTTGGTATTCAATGGCACTTAAACAATAATAATAGTTGGTTTCATTATCACTTGCTTCCACTTTTTTAAATTGTATGACTAAAAAATTACAGTCAACCGGTTAAATTCGTATCAGACTTGCTTGAGATAGGGTTCGGTATTGCAAATATATCGAGGTTCTATGGATTTTTTCCAGTATTCACTTTTTATTAAAGTCGTTAAAATGTAGCTTAAAAATGAGAAGGTTAGTGTTGAAAGGGCCTTTTACATAGACCCTTGACATTTTCTATAAAAGCGGGTTTAAAAATTATAAGAAAAATATTTTTATTCCTCACAACCTGCACCTTCCTACTGCGCTACGTAAAAAATTTAAATTCTATAATCTTCAATAAATTTCATAGGATCTAATATCACGTCTTATGTAAGTATTAAGTGTGCCATCGTTGGGTGAACGAATTGTGGATAAGTGTTTAAAATTACCTATTTTATAATAGAAACGGAAAAACGGTACACCCATTCCAAAAATGAAAATCACGCCAAACCCTATTGATATTTTTTACCCGACTGCGTCAGAAGGAGGGTTATGTTTTTCGAGTGTATGTATCCATTTGGATTATTTGGACCGCCCCACAGCCCAAACCCCCGCCCCCGCCTGCAGCACCATGAAGTATTTTATGTTGATATTGTGACTCTTGTTTTTTTCTTTTGAGTTCTTTTATAAGCAGTCGGGTTTTTTGTTTTTATAATAATTTCTGTTACTTTTTTATGTAGCAAGTGACATGAAACCTGCACTATATAGTTACATTTTTGTAGAGACTAATTTTCGTTCGACTTTGGTTCGAAACTACCACTACATTTGGGTTACGTTGCTGTTTCACACAATATTTTGATCGTGTGAGTCGCTCCTACATCGCCCTCGTTTCTATTTCATTATTATCTAAGCTGTCTTGTCGTCGGTGTAACTCCTCTGCTTCTTTACTGAAAATTTTCATATAAATTAAAACAGAATAAGGGTTTGGTTAGATCTTACTTTTAATTAACAACTGCAATATTTATTCGATAATAAGACACTTGATTGATTCTAACAATAGGTACTGACTGATGCAAATTTTATTGGTGTCCAATGAGCAAAACACAATCCTTATTTCTTTAGTGATATTTAGACTTCATTGGTAGTAATTAAGTAGATTTAATTAAATACCTTTATTTCATTTTTATTGATACTTAAAATATTTTATTTAAATATTTTTAAATATTTTGAAGTGAAACTTCTTTATCGGCGTTAAAAAAATTTTTCGTCACATTTTTCGGTTACGCTTTGACATGGCTTTGACGCGTTACGCTTTTGACGCGTTACGCGCCATGTTAAGATTATGTTGATTACTTTGGAGGTAGATATTTTGGTAATGTATCCAATTATTACTTTGTTATTGACTTCTGGGACTATTTATAAATTTTAAATGTTACCTTTTTTAATGTTTCCTGTATTCCTACTTTATTTTTATTGATAAATTTCTGTAACTTTAAATACGATTTCATTGTTTACTTTGATGACATTATTTGTCAATGTAACTCTGACGTCTCTTTAGTTTTGCTTTTTATCGAAATTATTTATAACCGGCCAGGTTTGTTTTGACTTGTTTGTAGCACATTGACATGACATAATATGCACAGACTAGCTAAAGATTAATGTTTCGTTATACGGTATGCAACGACTAGTCTTTTTGGTAAAATATTTAATAAAGGTTTTTAACTGCAATATAACAGTAAATAAATTATAACTAAGTATTCAAAGATAGTTTAGGATGACTATTATAGTGATTTTTCCGGTGGAGTAGGGATAGCATGTCGCTTAAGTGGAGCTACTCCCACCACCAGACTTTACCGTTCAGAAATACATGTGCAGTCTCCTCACCTCACAGATGAAAACAGAGTGGGAGAAATGCATAATTAGCGATTGATGCACTGGGTTGCGAACAATGACGATGATGAACAATACAATACAATTAAATTTATTTATAATTATAACAATATATTTATATTATGATATTATTATATATATTACCGTAAAGAAGTTTCACTTCATACGTGTGTACACTAGTACACGCACACATTTTTTTTATTTAAATAGCTGTGGCGGGCACATGGACCGGGCGAAATAACTTTTGATGATTTTCAAAGAAACTTTCGTCCCTTTCTTTCATTGTTTGTGAACGTATATTAAAGTACCAATAAACATGGTAGGCTGTTTTATAATTGACGATATTTGAAAATTAGCTTTCAAACCCTATTTTACTCCCTTAGTGGAATATATTATAAGAATTCGTTCTTAAAGGAAGCCCACTAACGATAAACTTCTTCGCTGCGTAATGCCGAACATACAACTGTTTTTGATACTTTTGATGACTGATCTTTCCATTTTATTTGATCGATCAATCATTGAAATCTAATGAGTGTATTAGACTTACGTGTATTTATTAGGAGATGGTAGGAAAATGCTCTTAGGACAAAGCCTGTAATAAGGCCAGCATTCCCCACCCGATTCGCCAGCACGTTGAGCGTCTACGTATTCTTGCAGTAGGTCTGCATACGGAGATTTGTTTGGGCTGTTGATAAAAACAGGTTTCTTTAAATCTGGAACGTCGACACATTATTTGCTTGAAATTCACAGAATGGCAAAGTAAACCATCATTTTAGTTTTCCTGTTTTCGCATTAGCATTGGACTAAACGGTAATTTTATCGTTGAGTCAGTCACTTGCAGAGGCTATTTACTGCTTTCACTTTAAACTAAACTGTGTAAAATACATGTGATCAGACTATCCTTGACTGGATACTTACCTAAAGAATAATTTCATGACTTCACCCAAAAATCCAAAATTTGTTAGAGGATGGGCATGTATCTCGCAAATGGCCCGCAGAAGACATTCCTTGCCTTCTAAACCGAAATTCGCTAAAAGATCTTCAGCGATTCCGTATAATAAAGCTCTGCAATGAAAACAATATTTAGAACAATTAACTTGACAATTTAATCCTACAAATAAATTTTTAGTAACATTTTCGGAACATAATACCAAGGAAATAACTAGAAAACGAAAGTTAAGCCAAATAGCTAAACTAATGCATATTTTTTTTATAATGTGGTCATGGCCTTAGACTATATAACACCTGCCTACATGTCTAGAAATTCGTTCTCAATTTCATTTACTATTACTTGGTATTTCACATAGACGTTATATAATACTTAACAGTCCAAATCGTTGAAAGAATTTTAACGATCTTTAATAAGCGTGCTTCCTTTAGCGATGTCTAAACGTAGGTCGCGAGACGAATTCAGAATGTGTGAACTGAAGGTGAAAGTACGTCCGAATTTAGTACAGTATCCTTGGAGAATATAAGAACACTAGTAACCCGCCCTTGCTTTGCTTCTCGTTTATAAGTACACGCACCCGAAACATCGATATTCATTTCCACGGAATAGTCAATAAGACTATTCTTATTGACTATTCCGTGCTAATTTCTTACCTCTTTTAATTGGGAACAAGTTTTTGAAAAAAATTAGACGATACTTTAAAAAAATAAGCTCTACATTGATTACCAAGCATACTAACATTAATTGCTCAAAACAATCCAATGCTTTGACCCCGTTACACTTTTATTTTATTCATATTAGTAAAAAATATCGGCATGACGTGTGGCCTAAAGAGTTGTCCTTTCATGCAGTTCCTTTTGAAGAATACGAGTATCTAATTGATTTCTTTACACTACATTTTTATCGCCATGTAGGAAGTTATTTACGATGTGATTACCAGCCTCATGTACCACTTCTGGGATTTTTTAGTGTGGCACTTAAAGGAAATTTAGTATATTCTGAAATTTTAAACAAAATGTGTGAATTGTTCGTATTGGGCACAGATGGCACCATTTATTGTGTAGTTATATAATCATAAATCAGCATCGTAATTGCATTTTCAACTGCAGGTTTTAAGTCAGTTTATGTAATTGATTCTTAATATTTATAAAAGCTAATGGACTGAAATGCTCTGGATTTTGTCAGATGACGTGCTTATTACGATGAGTTCTTCAATATCAGTTTTGCTAATTATTTTTAAATGAATTTCTATTAAATATTTGAAATATATCATGAAACACATTTAAAAGTACAATATTTTCTCTCACCTTTCACCTCCGTGAAATTTATCAAGGACTACCTTTTCTACCTCTTCAGGTATAGCTTCCCGGGTGGACCTTTTCCCTCGTCTATTGTCAAGGTACTGACCGATATAATCCGCCATCACTGATGCTGCAGCATTTCCCATCGATCTAGCGAATATGGGCGGCAAATCGCCGTAAGGGTTCTCATTGTCGGTCAGTCCCAATTTGTCAAAGTCGACTGGAAAGTTTTAAAAATTGTTGTTGCATTACCAAAATATAAATAATCGGTTTTTTGATCATACGTTACCAATCTCTAATAATGATGGTCATATTAATACCTAATGCCACCATAATAAAACTGTTTAATTTATAACTTTTGCAAGTTAATGAATAAAGTGACATTTATACTTAAACTAGTAAATCCGCCCTCGCTTCGCTTCGGGGAATCAGTCCCTTCAAAAATCTCTATAAATTTTAACAAATTATGTTATTCCAATGTCTAAGCTATATTATTGCAAAGTATCATGAAAATCCGTTCGGTAGTTTTTGCGTGAAAGAGTAACAAACCCACACACACACACTCACTCACATCCTTACAAACTTTCGCGTTTATAATATTGGTAGGAAGTAGGATTAAATAAACTTTATGAAAATGATAAAAAATATACAGACACAAAACTAACATGGTTATACCTCAGGGTTATACAAAATCGAACCAATGAGTATGATCAAAGAACCGAGAATCACCGTATTAATCAATCAAGTTATACGTAACCACTGATGGCACTAATATTTACATTATTACAGCCATGTTACCTAATGATAATATAATGGCTATGAGAGGAAAATACCGCTATTACAATTTATTACACATACTACGATTGAAAATGGCTAACTGTTAGAGCTGCTTTTGATCTTGAGTCAATATGTTAGATCTCAGTTTCAATCTATTGGCATGTTGAAAACTATTTCTGGAGATACGCTTCTAGTGCCACTGTGGTAGGACACCTTCTTAATCCAGTCGTTTCTTGAGTCTTCCTTTCAACATTATTTCTTCCTTCCAACAATGATTGTTATGCAATCTTCTTAGTCAGTGCTTCCTCTAACGATAATATCCAGTAAGGAAGGTAGTGTTAGGTATTTTATTTAAAACAGTAATTATTTCAACGATCTAATTAAAACTAATACCAAACCTTTGCCATCTTTACATAGTATTTCTATGACTTTAAGGTAGTCAATGATTATCACAAACTATTTACTATATTATATGTAAACTAAATATTATTTGTAATAAATTACTTACTAAAAGTATCTAAATCTATGTTATTGAGTTAAGATCTACTCGTGTCTATTCTATCATTCTACGATTTTCTCTGAACCTAGTAATACTGACTTTTAAATTCCAATTCGTATGTCAATTTACCTGTAAAGTTCAAGAAATATTTAAAGAAATTCCTTCAAAGCATATTTTAAAATCTATACCATTTGTGCGTCTATTATTTGTGATTGCAACATTAAATTATCATTAACGTTGTTTTAATACTAAATACTATTTCATAATTAATGTATAAGATATGATTTCGATTTAATTAGTAATAGATCAGATTTTTATTATCCGTGAAGTTTAATTTTTCTATGACAATGGACAATTGGTACCTATATAGTATGAAGTATATTATTTCGTAGATAGAAGCACCGAACGTTTCTGGTTTCTTCATAAAAATGCACCAACATCGGTAACTGTTATTTAATGGAACTATTTGTTTTCAGACTAGTTCCTTTATTTTTATAACTCCCGGAAAAATATACATAAGAAATATTAAACTTACTCGTGAAAGGAAAACTGACTGTCATATTTGAAAGAAACCCTTTAGGCGGATGCCTTACAAAGGGCATTGATAACGATGGAGTGATTGCCATTGTGGTCCCTGGAGGAAGTGCAAGACGTCCATCATTTGTTATCCAGAGTATCCTTTTCTGCCTTGAGTGAGGTATGTTTTCCTTAGCCATTTTGTCTTCGCTCTTCGGTGATGCCATTGGCAGGAAAGCGAAGAGAGCTATGCTGAGGAGAACGCGGGGCATTGCTGTCTCCATCGCCAATCTGTTAATGCCATATACTGTATTTAGTTAAAAATAGAAATTTCGAAACATCTTTTATGATAAACTAATATTTTGCTTAAAATTTTCTTATTCGGTATTTTTAATAAATTTCTTCAAGGCGTTGAAATTACAGTTGTGTGATTAACTGCCCCGTGTAATGAAGACATAATAAAGGTCAGTGTTGATACATCCGCGGCCGCGAAAGATTACAATAACCATAAAAAACAAAAAAACAAAGCAATGACAACTTTGATAATCGTGTCAATTAACTTCAAAATGATATTGACAGTTTTTGCTTCGCTACAAAGTGACAATGACAAATGTAAAATATTTATTTTCATTTAATAATATATTTTAAAATCTCTTGTAATCATGAATTTAGAAAAATGTAAACATATTCGCATACGTGACGGCGATGGATATGAAATTAATGTAGAAGAACTCGTAAAATCAATTGAATATGAATACAAAATAGACTTTACAAAATTAAAGCATTGGAAAGAACTGCTCCTTAATATTGAAGATAAAAAAAGATATTATGAACTTAAAATTAAAAGCGCAAATAAACGCAAATCATTTATTATAAATAAATTATACACACAAAACTGTAGACCTTCTCCGTTTAGCCTTACCAACAATCTTGCAAGAACAGCTCATATTTGGGAGGATATTAAATTAAACAATAGAAGAGGTAAAGAATTTCAAAAAGATGAACCTAGCGTATCAAGTTATTTTGAAATGCATGACTCAAATTATCTTTCCGGTGAAATAAGTGATATGAAAATGACAGCTCATCCTAATTCGGAAATAATCCCGTCTGAAAATTTAGTACAACAAACTCTACAATCGTCACCTGTAGAAGTTGAAACAAAATGCAGTTTAATGCACTTACCTGTTAACATTTGTACCAATCAACATAAAGTTATATCTCCACTAGAATCTCAATTTAGTTACTTACATACAAAACGTAAAGATTCTGATGAATTAAGATTAATACAGGAAAGTCAAGAAAAGCATGGGATGATAACAAATCAAACCCAGTGGATTATATGCAATCCTACTACAATTGAAATAAATACTACGATTTTGGAAAAGCAAGTAGTTCTATTTTCTTTGACAAATTCTAGCATGGAAACTACGTATGTAAGATTTAAAACCATATCAGATACATTTCCTTTTAAGAAAACTAGTATCTACCCGGAGACGCCTGTTAAACTTTATCCTGGCTTGTCAAAGTTATATAAATTTGTGTGTAAATTAGTGTCCAATATGGAAAACGTTAATTTGCATTTGATTTTTCGTATTGGACGTAATTTATTGTCTGTCTCTCCTGGTGAAGTTTTAAGTATTCCAGTTTGTCTAAAATCTCCAAATTTAATAAGAATGATATCGGTTACAAAGATTGTTAATATAAGGCCTGTTTATTCTTGGCAAATCAATGTCAATACAAATTTTCCTACAGGCACATTAAAAGTTTCTGTTGATGATCATTATTACTACATGTATATAAAAAAACGTGCGGTAAATTTTGCTGAAGATTCAGATGACGTCATGTCCATCGATGTAACTGGTGTAAATACTGACAGCCTAATGCAAAGAATAGACGATGAAAACCTTGAAGTGGAAAATAAATCATTTAATCAGATGAAAAAAGAGGAATTAGAAGATATAGAAATGGGCCAGAAAACAATTGAATCTATAAGTATAACGACGTTTTTGTCAATGCTGATAGAGGACATAATAGATCTTGCTTTAGATACATTTATTTTTCAAAAAACATTTTTGTATCTGCATCCTAATTGCACTTACAAAATTCCTATATTATTCTCCAAAGCTGAACATGTGGGTTGTCACCAATGTTATTATAACTTGGAATTTTACGATTTTTATACAGAATCCTTAGTTACTACAAAGACTATAAAAGTG
Source organism: Hesperia comma (assembly GCA_905404135.1). Lineage (NCBI taxonomy): Eukaryota > Metazoa > Arthropoda > Insecta > Lepidoptera > Hesperiidae > Hesperia > Hesperia comma. The sequence goes on from FR990031.1 coordinate 7,112,895, forward strand.
TTCGCTGAAATTGCACCGCATCCTGTTCAGATTCGTCCTACTATATTGGATATGTCCGAATCTCCCATAAATCATGGGTTTCGTGAAGATCGATTTATAATCACCAACACGCACAAATTTTATCCAGTTACATTGAAAATTAAAATGACAAAAGAAATGAAGCGACTCTTTCAAATTTGTCCTATGGAAATGACAGTACCATACGATTCTAGTGCACCTTTTCTTGTTAGAGTATGTTCAATAAAGAAACCTAATGAGGATAAATTTGAAGAATTAGTGCATTTTACCATCAAAATAATTATTTCTGGACATGAATCTATTTATCGTAATGTGCCCCCGTTTTTCTACGAGTTGATTATACCCTGTGCATTGGAGTATTACAAGATGTGTGGTCAAGTTTAGGATTATAGAAACACCATAAAATGAGTGATTGAATAGTTGATATAAATAGTGATGTTAATAAACTTTGAAATAATTTTAAGCATTTTAATTTAACTTTGACTTCATGGAATCCAGTACTTTTCATTCTACGAATTTAAAATAGGCTCTCAATATAAAGTAATAAGTAAGTAGTAGATTTTATGAATGAATAATTGTTTGCGGAAAGCCGTGTAGCGATGAAACTTGTTTGATCAACACATCAATTTGTAGCGCAATAAAAATTTTACTCGGTGGAATGAAGAGGAAGAGGAATGCCGTCATGCAGAGGACGCAAGGATCAAACCTGTTAACTTGACCGACTTATATGTATTACAGGTCAAGTAAGTTGATTGCGTGCCCGCATAATATTCCAGTCTGGACTGCAGGTCACATGAGAACCGGTTACACAGCACAATCGATTGTAAATCGACGCGAACATCGATGTTCTTGATTGTGTTCGCACATCCCGACCATCATCGCGTTGATATGTAATGTTCGATAAATCTTGCTGATAGCTCGATAATATAATAACAGTGATTACTAGGCGAGCAGGTTTACAGTGGAGTTGAATGAAATTACATGTGAAGATCTAGATTAATACTAGTTAGAATGATCTTTAGATAGGGATTTATAAATGATTTTTAGTGTCAATGCCCCCTAATATTGCCCACCCACCTGGTGCTAGGTAAGTGAAACAGGTTATCCATGAGATTAGAGGCCTTACGGTTACAGACGCGTTGCCGGCCATAAAAAAAAAGTAGAAAAATTAGAAACTCGTGAACTTTTAAAAATACTCTTTACGTTAAAAATTTTTTTAGGTATTAGATATTGCAACTGCCTTTTAAGATTGAATTTGAAGCCGAAGAGGGTCGCGTCACTGAAATCGTTTTGATCTACGCGTATAAAATAAGTGCACTTATACAGTCATAGTTTTTGGTGAGGGTTTATAGTTCTACTTTTTTGCTCTGTTTTGTGTTCATTAAATAATGTTCTTATTAAGGTTTGAACGGTTCCTTTATCAGGTCTTGTTAATAATGTTTGGTTCGCTCCAATTAAAATAAACACACAGTAGTTTCTAATAGGTAAAGTTAATCGGACTGCGGATAATATCTCGTAGACGTAGAGATAGTCCGACTTGTGATCAAATTCGATTAAGCTATCAATCGGGTGTCAAGCATAGTCTTACAACTAACAGTACTATAGTGAGGCCGCGCTAAGAATGCGTTTCTGAAGGATCGTGATTGACTGGGCGATGTAACTTTGAACTGGCGTACAATTAATTGTCAATTTTTTCTTTTAATTGTCTGTCATCTTTTAATTGTCTTATTAACGAGTGATAACATTAAAATCAAACATTAAATCGAATAATTATGCCTACTTACAATAAATGTATTAATCTTGGGATAAAATTATTACAATTACTTAAATAACAAATATAAAAACAATACCTTTTAAAAGTAAAACCACGTCAAACGGCGCTCGTTCAAGGTTATATCCATGTTATATCAACTTTTTGTTTTTGTAGTGATGTGACATAATAACAAGGCAATTGTAATCGAATATTTTTGTAATCTTAATACAATGTCGGTAAAATATAAAATAAAACGTTATAATTTTATATTATATAATGTACTAAGTATTCAATAAAGTTAATAATATTATTATAATAAAGGTCCGCACAAACATAGCTTAGTAAAATTTGTGTTATAATATCACTCAGGTGAATCAAATGAAAATAAAATAAATAAATAAAACATTTTTATTTTTTTCTCTTGATTACATTCAGAAATTATGATTCAATTCAATTAATGGATTCATTAAAATTTTATTTACATAACGAATATTTATTGAATATATTGAAATATAATGCCTATATAAAATAACAACATATAAATTGAATAAATATTATGCATAATGAATGCATGTTGTTATTGTTATTTGTTACAACGCATAATGTTATTTATTGTACATCACTAGTCATGACGAATTGACATGTGTCAGGAACGCATTCTCAACGCGGCCTCACTATAGGGGGAATTTTTTTCCATTGATCTATAAGGACTATATTCCTATCTCTATGTTTTTTTCCCACTAGTACTGTCAACAGGACAAGTAGGAATAAACGTCAGATTGGACCCCGGACTAGGTAACTGACAAATAAAACTTAAATTCCAAGTTAAGTAAAATCTCTCCTGGAGCGAAAACAAAGTCTAGCTAGTACCTAGTTAACCTACATTTCAATAACGATGTAAAACACCTCAAACATTGGGTTTCAAATATGTCATTGTAAGCTTTTCTAAGAACCGTTAAAATGCATTGTTTTTGAAAACAATCGGCCGAGCAGTCACGCATTGCACTTAAGTATTTTGAACATAATTACCCATATTTACACGTATGTAAATGAGTTACTAAAATTCTTGTGTCCAATTCATATTTGTCGTTGATATTCAGGTGTTTTACTTGTATTGTTAACGTTTTAACGCAGAAAAGGAAACAAATACATGCAATATGATACTTCAATATAGGTCCTTAACTTATCTTGTTTCTTTTACTAAGATCAACTTTATTTCATTTTAAATTTACTGTAAAACGTGATTACTTAGAATTAGTATAGTTATACTATGGTTCTTTTTCCTGATTGTTTGGTTAATAGTAGATACCTACATATAATTATGTATGAATATTCTTTAATAATTTCAAATTCGGATAAGTTATTATAGTCTCCCAAGTACTAAAGTGCTACATTAAAATCATCATCATCAAGAAAATAATAATCCTCATCATTTCATTCATAATCATTATTTAACACTTAAATCATCCGGCAAATTAAGCTCGCCGACCAAAAAATATAATTGTAGAAACGATTTCAATTTGTGAGGAATTTTAAAGAGAAAAGTTTTTTACATTGATTACAGGCGGCATTGTTTATCTGCGATTCCAGCAAAAGCATAACAGTTTTACTGGCCAACAAAGAAAAGATTGATCAACCAGATTATATAAAAAATATACAAGGTGGATACCACCATTCAACAATAAATGAAACCACGAGCCCTGCTTCATGCAAAGAACATATTACATTTAGTAAAAAACGCCTAACATCTTATTTACAAAAATGTTTTTTTCAAACAAACAATTTCCTTTCCCTTCCCTTTACAAAATAAAACAGCCTATTGGGAACGTGCACGACGGTGACAACGCGCAACTTTTTCGGCTACTGTCAAATATGACAAGTAAACATTGTTAGTATTTTTGCAATTAAAAACCAAAATAAACAGTAAATGATACTTGTTGACTTTATTTGAGTGCAATTTATTGAATAGTGTATGTGTACAATGGATATAATCATAAAAACCGCGTTCGAAAGTATTAGGGTGCGGTTCCACTGAGGCGGAGCGGAGCGGAGCGGAGCGGAGCTGAGCTGTGAAACGAGGTATGTGTTTCCACTGAAGCGGACCGGGGCGGGGCGGAGCGGAGCGGGGCGGAGCGGAGCGGGGCGGAGCGGAGCGGGGCGGAGCGGAGCGGGGCGGAGCGGAGCGGGGCGGAGCGGAGTGGAGCGGGGCGGAGCGGATTTGCTTTGCCTATTCGCCTGAGTGCCCAGTGACACGCGTTCTCTCAGTCAAATCACGCGTCATGATGTCGATAAAAAAAATAAAGCAGCTCTTTTGCATCTTTCTCTACTGGTCTAGATTACCTTGTAATAATGTAACCAATGATGTTTTAAATATCTAGATTGAGCGTCGCCCTACAATGAAAACAAAAAAAAAGGCAACATTATCAAGCATGTGTGCGTGCAGGCGATGTTTTTCGCGTTCATTTATTGTCTGTGTGCGTAATCTGTGCGTAATGATATAAAAGTTGTGGCCAATAGTTGGCCACAACTTTTTGACACGTTTTCGCGGATTCGATGTTCCATCTAGATATTTAATACATCTTTGAATGTAACGTAGGCAAGTGATAAGAGAGGATTTTCCGAAATTCCTACGGTAGAGGGAACAAATTGTTTTTTTTTTTATTAAAAAAAGGAACTATACTTAGCTATAAATACTATGCTTGAATTTTCGCATATAAGTAAGTAGTAGGTACAACGTGTTCTCTCAAAATTATTTTCAGAGTTTATTGATTTTCCCACGGGATATGGAATATGGGATATGGAATAAAGATATTAGTACCTGGTTGACCGAGCTTTGCTCGGTTGAAAATTATATTTAGTATGAATCGCATACTGATAAAATATGAATAATGTTCTTCGATCTTTCCGACATAATATGAGTTTAAAAAGAATTGCGTGTACTTATGTACGCACGTAAGAAGTTATACTTCTTTGGCATCATTAATAATAAATATTCAACGTTAATAATTTTGACAGCTGTCATCCGAAATGTAGGTCTCAACCAGACCTACAACTTTCCCAAAGACACCAGTGCTCCAGGAGCAGCCGTTGCCGGGATATCTCGGTTCGAAGTTTGACAGCTGTCATTGGAAATGTAGGTCTTGACGAGACCTACAACTTTCCCAAAGACACCAGTGCTCCAGGAGCAGCCGTTGCCGGGATATCTCGGTTCGAAGTTTGACAGCTGTCATTGGAAATGTAGGTCTTGACGAGACCTACAACTTTCCCAAAGACACCAGTGCTCCAGGAGCAGCCGTTGCCGGGATATCTCGGTTCGAAGTTTGACAGCTGTCATTGGAAATGTAGGTCTCAACCAGACCTACAACTTTCCCAAAGACACCAGTGCTCCAGGAGCAGCCGTTGCCGGGATATCTCGGTTCGAAGTTTGACAGCTGTCATTGGAAATGTAGGTCTTGACGAGACCTACAACTTTCCCAAAGACACCAGTGCTCCAGGAGCAGCCGTTGCCGGGATATCTCGGTTCGAAGTTTGACAGCTGTCATTGGAAATGTAGGTCTTGACGAGACCTACAACTTTCCCAAAGACACCAGTGCTCCAGGAGCAGCCGTTGCCGGGATATCTCGGTTCGAAGTTTGACAGCTGTCATTGGAAATGTAGGTCTTGACGAGACCTACAACTTTCCCAAAGACACCAGTGCTCCAGGAGCAGCCGTTGCCGGGATATCTCGGTTCGAAGTTTGACAGCTGTCATTGGAAATGTAGGTCTTGACGAGACCTACAACTTTCCCAAAGACACCAGTATGGCGTCAGTATGATGTTTACAAACAGTACCTCAAAGAAGTTATCCTAATGTTTCATAGATGGCGTCAGTATGATGTTTTTAAAATCTCTTTATCTCGGGAACCGAGCTTTTCTCGAACCTGGGACCTTGATAAATCGATTCCTTGAGCCGAAAACCCCCTAATCTGTAATTTTCATGAAAATCTTTGCAGCCGTTTCCGAGATCGTGATTATATATATATAAATAAATATACAAGAATTGCTCGTTTAAAGATATTAGATAGTAGTCTATATAAAGTACATTATCTCCGTAACTGCGACGAATACATTTAGTTTAACTAAATGGTGTAGTAATCTACGCGAGAGAAGCTGCGGGCTAAAAGCTAGTGTTTAATAAATATGCGCGTGAGTGAGCCGCCCCGCTCCGCTCCGCACCGCTCCGCCCCGCTCAGCTCCGCTCCGCTCCGCCCCGCTCCGCCCCGCCCCGCTCATGACGTCAAGACGCTGACTAAAATCTAATATTATACAAAAATGAACTTCCTGACTGGTTCACTCATCATCGCCTTACCTATGCTCTTTGAGCTACAGAGCTGAAATTTGCACATACATAGATTACCGTGTAGGTATGTAACGTAAGCAAGTGATAAGAGAGGATTTTCCGAAATTCCTACGGTAGAGGGAACAAATTGTTTTTTTTCTTTATTAAAAAAGGAACTATACTTAGCTATAAATGCTATGCTTGAATTTTCGCATATAAGGTACAACGTGTTCTCTCAAAATTATTTTCGGAGTTTACTTATTGATTATCCCACGGGATATGGAATATGGGATATGGAATAAAGATATTATAGTAGTCTATATAAAGTACATTATCTCCGTAACTGCGACGAATACATTTCGTTTAACAAAATGGTGTAGTAATCTACGCGAGAGAAGCTGCGGGCTAAAAGCTAGTGTTTAATAAATATGCGCGTGTGAGCCGCCCCGCTCCGCTCCGCCCCGCTCCGCTCCGCCCCGCTCCGCTCCGCCCCGCTCCGCTCCGCTCCGCCCCGCTCCGCCCCGCCCCGCTCATGACGTCAAGACGCTGACTAAAATCTAATATTATACAAAAATTAACATACTGACTAGTTCACTCATCATCGCCTTACCTACATAATTGCTCTTTGAGCTACAGAACTGCATAGATTACCGTGTAGGTATGTAACGTAGGCAAGTGATAAGAGAGGATTTTCCGAAATTCCTACGGGAGAGGGAACAAACATGCAACTAGTACAACGTGTTCTCTCAAAATTATTTTCAGAGGTTATTGATTTTCCCACGGGATATGGAATAAAGAGGAGATAGGTATAGTAGTGTATATTATAAAGTACATTATGTCCGTAACTGCAACGAATACCTACCATATATTTTAACAAAATGGTGTAGTAGGTAATCTACGCGAGCGAAGCTGCGGGCAAAGCTAGTGATTATGAGTGAGCCGCCCCGCTGCGGTCCGCCCCGCTCCGCTCCGCCCCGCTCCGCCCCGCTCCGCTCCGCCCCGCTCCGCTCCGCCCCGCTCCGCTCCGCCCCGCTCCGCGTCTGCCATCTCTTTCTTTCTTACCGATATTTTAAACAATTCTGCTCTGCTCCGCTCCGCTCCGCCCCGCTCCGCCAATGTTGTTTCCACTGAAGCGGAGCGGAGATTTCAAGTCATGTGATTGGTGAATCGCGGCACAGCTCCGCTCCGCTCCGCTCCGCTCCGCCTCAGTGGAACCGCACCCTTACACACAGCCGCAATAGTTTCCATTTTTTGTCACGTTGTGCGCTGCGATCGTTTTTGTACACCTGCCACCCGCTTTGCACATAGCGAATACTAAATAATGGTCACTCACTTTTGACAAGAGCGGTAACAATCTTCTGCTATTACAATAATAATAGATACAGCGTGTGGAAATTTTGGATATTGAAAAAAAATTGCTGTGGCTAAAGTAAGTAAAGGAGGTATTTAATTGAAAATTTTTTTGGGGGCTGAGGTAATCCTTAGGTACATAAAATTAAATTTATTGTTGTGTGGTGATAACCACGTTGTATATCTAATTAATGTGTAAGAAATATGAATTTGTAGTTCATATTTATGTTATTAAATTGAATAAACAAGTTGAGGTAGGTTCTATAAGTATTCTCCTTTAGTATAGTTTACTTGTTTTTATTAGTTCTTGTTAAATCTGCTTTTTTCGTAGATGCTCCATATATTATCTTTTGAATTTAAGGAGCCTAACGAAGCCTTGTTTCGATAATTTAAGTACCTAAATGATACCTGATTCTGTGTCTCATTTGCTTTAAATTAAATTAGTACATTAGTAAATACAATGCCACCAACTTACCTATCTGTACGTAGTAATACGTCAAAAAAGACATTTTAATTTGATGGATAATTGTATTGAAATTGTATGAATCAAAATTTTTTATGAATTTGATGGATTAATTTTAAGAATGCAATTTAAACCTTACGTAGCGTAAGAATTTCCGAACAATAAATTTTCTAATGGATTCCCTTTTACGGTGATGTCGTAAACCTACTTAAGATTCGAGACCGCGCGTATTGGAATCGATTTGTGTTCACTTATAAAGCGATGTCACTTGAGAATCGATGAAGAATCGTTTATTTCGGAGTGTAATCACGAAATCGCTTAGTATGCATTCCGGACGTTGCTTTCACGCTACACAAAACATTTGCGCATTATTTAAAAAAAATCTCAGGAGCATGTAACGTAATAATGCAGTTTTAGATTACGTAAGTAACAAAATGTTGAGAAGAGAATTCGTGATTTCTACGTCTATGTATCTAATCTATCTATAATTCGTATTATCTATCTGTTTAATTTTTGGTTTCGTTACGTCAGGTACTTTAGGAAATAAACTGTTAGGTACTTACTCCAGAGTCAAGTTTTGGTGTCAATTTTTAATTGCAAACGAAGTAAGAATGTGTAAATAAATTAGAACTTGGGTAATTGTAATAAATATGATAAAGGAAGAAGTCAAACATTACGAGAAGGTATATTAAGATAAATATTGCTTGAACCCAGATTTAGTTCAATTGCAATGTTTTAAAGTCTGCTTAGATCGGCAACGCTTCGGCAGAACATATGACGACTACTTCAAATAGAACTGTTATCCATTGACATAATCAAACTAGGTACCCACCTACCCAGTCTTAATATATTCCGTGTCAAAACAATTTGACCCGCTTTCCATGCTTTTATTTGTATTGAATACCTAAAATATTTCTTTTGGCAATGTTCGCAATCAATGTAACATTCGAAATTTCGTACGTGTGTATGAATGCTAATGTTTCTGATCGATAAACATCTTCGTATTGGAACATTTGACGGGATGTACTGAAGAATGTTTTAGTAATCCATGTTACTTACCTAATTTAAATTCAAAGTTTATATTCGACCTAAAGACACCAAAAAAAAATGAAAGACGAAAGAGATTTCAAACGTTCTTCAAGTTTCAGTGGCTAAAACGGAAGTTAAGTTAAGAAACGGACCGATATCCTACTTATTGACAAAGAGTAGACAACCCTGACAGTAAAGCTGACCCGTGGATAAAAGCATGAGATTTCAAATAAAAGATCCATCGAAATCCAGCGAAATAGTTGGACAAGTAGACAAAAACGAAAAAATATGGAAGAAACTCACCTACTTCATTTCGAATGGTATAAAAATACCACGAAACGGATACCTAGTATTAAGTTCGCTTTAGAATACCGTACCTCTGACTAACACATAAGCCTACAAATAGGAATAGAAAACTAATGCTCTTAACTACTCTGAACCTTACACCATAACACTATTTCTTATACATATACACTATTTTCTATACTTCATATACATAATAATATGTCACGGTACATTGTTACAATTATATTATACTATAAAGTTAATTGTATAAAGACTGCCACAAGAATCCGCACACTAGAAAATGAAATAATAGCAGTAGCAGTGAATAAAGATTAATAATTAAGTCTTCAGTCTCACTGTAAAAACTAAATATTGGTTTGGGATGACTTGGTTCTCTTCTAACATTAAGAAGTAAGGACCCACGCTAACAGAGTACAAATTAGTAGATTTTGATATATTATCATTCACCTTAATCATCCCTATAGAAAAACTTTTATAAGTAGGTAAGTAAGTAATAAGTTTATGAAATGAAATTAATGATGCGCTAACATAGATTTATTGCATAAATCCAATCTAGTATCACATGAATGCTTCGTCGACTTTATTACTAGGGTTCCCAATGCGTTTGAAAATTTTTAATTAACTTCACGAATTACAACACAGAGTTTGCTGAAGTCATTAGATCGTGTAAAACTAACGTGGTTACAGTTCTTACACGTTCATTATGTGCATTCATTATTGCTGACGGAAGTTTGCGCTTGGTTTGTTAATTTTTTTTTTGTAATTAACCGACTTCAAAAAAGAAGGAGGTTCTCAATTCGACCGTATATATGCTTTTTTTTTTATGTACGTTCAGCGATTATTCCGTCGTTTATGGGCCGATTTTGATAATTCTTTTTTTGTTGTAAAGTAGATATGCGCAGTGGGGTCCCCTGATAAGGACACCAGGATCTGATGATGGCATCTCGGAGAAATCGAGGGGAACTTTCGAAAATTGTATGGACAACTAGTGTGTTTGTTCATGTTATCATAAGTACATTAAAGCGCTACCATTTCATGAAGATCTGGAGTCGATCTGATGAAGCCGAAAGACAGTCGAGGGAACTCCTCAACGATTTACTGCAGTTATCTAGTGTTTGGGCTTGATTAATTTGTAGTGACGAGAACTTTACACTTATATGTTGAAATGAGCGCCATCTGGCAAGTAGTTTTTGAGTTATCTCTACTTATCAAGATTGAAGTCGGTTATTTTTTTTGTAAAAAGCAATTATTAACATAGCAACTTTGTCTCTGAATTTTGGGTAAGATTAATTGATTAATGCATCAAATTAACCAATTGAATATTTTTACCCGACTGCGTCAGGAGGGTTATAATTATTCTCTATGATGTCGTTAATCGCAGGCGATAATCACACTTCCTGTCGATTCGTCATAGTATCAAAAACATCAATTTTTGCATATCAGCTCTGAAATCAGTCAGTGCTAGTGTTTTCAGATGATTCGATTTGCGTGGGACGGCTTTGATTTTCAGGCATTTGTGATATGTCCCCACTTGCTCGTAGACTGAGACCTTATGTTAACTTGCTGATTGTTACCTACGCTTTTTCCTAAACGTCCTTAGACAGTGATAGATATATTGAGAACTTTTAAAAACTTAAGTGATTTTATCGAAACCTTAGTTAAAAAATGTAAATTTAAAACAAAGAGAGTAACATACACCACAAATCATAATGGTACTTAGTGCTTGACATCTTAATGTTGAGCGCACTTACAGTACGTAACAATTTCCCTGATGTAACTGTTTGTAATTTGTAACATTCTCGATTTCTAAGGGTCCAATTATACATATATTGTAATCGTCAGTGCCGATATTTAACACTGGACCTGCCAGTACTAGCAAGCGCCCTTAGAGGCGCCTGCATATGTAATTTCTGGCACGCATTCATGCATGTCGCATGTTTAGCTTATCTATGTAAGGTCGGGCATGCATGTCAAACACTGTTTAGCTGTTCAAATGTTTATCTTTAAACATACATTCTTGTTGAGTGCTAATTATCATTGTTAAACACTAAGGGCGGCTTTTACCAAATCTTATTTAAAATAACTTTAAACTCATTTAGTTAAATATGTTTTCATTTGTAAACACGATTAATTTAAACTTATTTAAGTTTGTCTTGCACCACGATGTTGAAGATTGAAGTTAACTAAACGCATTTTAGAGTGTTGCGTGGTGTTGCTGCATTATGTCTTGTGCGTTCCATTTCACGATTTGAGCAGTATCGTTACAAATACTGTTATTTCGCGGTTTTTTGACGAAATTTGGTTAGTTTTTTTGCGTAAAACGAGTTTTCTGTCAATGTAACCTAGGCAAATAAATAAGGTAACCTATGATGTAGCTTCATATTGGACTGATATAAAATAAAAATTCATTATGTAACCTATGAAGGTACTTACTAGGTAAGAATTTTGTATGTAGGTACGTACTTATCGTACCTACGTATCTTACAAGTCTATAATAAGTAAACAAAGTACTAGTTACATAATTACTTTTCCGTTTTAAACAATAATCTAGATTCAATTATTTCTAGCAAAATCATCCTCGTCTTCTTGGATAGACGAAATCTTCGAAAGAACTTTTTCTCCGTCAGGGTTTCAAACTTTGATCTTGCCACAATAACCCTGATATCTTGAGGCCTGTTTATATAGTTGACAATTTCTTCGTCGTCGTCATCAATCTCATCAAAAAGAAACTCAAACAAACTCATTATTCTTTTCACACTCAAATTATTCGAAAATTATTCACGACCAAAATCTAACCTCAAATACAACTGCTAAATACGTTTAGCAGCTTAAACAGCGATTTTTGGCTGTTTAAATTTGACAGATCGATAATCATGTTTAACTTGTGGTGCAAGACAACTTGTGTAGTTAAATAGAATTTTGTGCTTAAATAAAATTTTAAACATGTTTAACCGCTTGGTAAAAGTCGCCCTTAGCAATTAACAAAAGCGAATTCATTTACGCACTTTTTCATTGATTTACTGATTTCTATGCAAATAAAATCAAAGAAGCGTTTATAGCGTGTCGATTTGTGTCGAATTGTGATCGGCTCAGTTGGCAACAGCAGGTGTGGTCACATAAAGTCCCGGTCGTCAATTTCGTCATCGTTATCGTTATAAGTATAGCAGTCGTTAATCCATGCCGGAGGCCTTCTGTTCTGGCGGAATTTTATAACATTTGGTTTACCCGATAACCCTTCCACCAGTCCGCATTTGGATTTGGTTGTAGTGTAGGTATGCTCTAGGTCTCTTTAACTATGAGAAGAAACCCTGCCCTGTAATAAGCCAGTAATGGGTTGTAACCAATACATTAGGCCATAAATGAGCTTTCATTCGAAAAATCATTTGCTATGTTTCCTAGTAATTGCGACTGCGACAGCGAATAAATATTTTCTTTCGTCGTTCCTTAATTGCTGGAACCCGTATTATAGAATAGGTACTTACATAAGTTATGTAAATATATTTAAAAATTTTGCATTATGACCACCGAGAATCACCCACCTAAGTACCTACCTATGCTGTAATACGAAAAACTGTTAGTGTTAATAAATAGGTATGAAATAAATATTTCAGAAACAAACCAGCAGATACGCATATACGCAGATAAGCAGAGAATTACGATGAAAGTGTGGGACTGAAAAGACGCAACTGTGTCACACTCGCAACTGTAATAATTTTAAATGGTTTCAAGTCGGTAAAGTAAATACTGTTATGGGACCACTCGTCGTTTTCGAAACAATAAGGGCGGCCACATACAGTCGGAATTCCGAAACGGAATCCCGAATAGGGTTGTAACCTTGCAACGATATATCGGAAAACCGATAATATTATAAGAAAACCGATAATATTATATTGTAAGAAAAAGCTAATGTTCAAAGCCGTGAATTATCGATTTTTTTCTTCGGATATGATATCGATATTATCATATCGTTATAACGCAAATATCGATAAAAATATCGATGTGTCCTCTTCGATATTATCGGTTTTCCGATATATCGTTGCAAGTTTGCAACCCTATTCGGGATTCCGTTTCGGAAAATTCCGACTGTATGTGGCGGCCCTAAAACGTCGTGTATGACCTCCGGAACATCTAGATGGTAAGTAGTGTTCCTAACGTATTGTAAAGAAGTTGGTCGGAGGGTCGGAGCCGCGGTATTTTATCTGCTGAATGAGTTGTCATTTTAAATCGCTTTGGATTTCTCTACATTGGTAGCTTTCTTTGCTGTTTATCAATGAAATATAAAAAATTAAATTAAAAATTTAAAAAACCCCCGACACAAGAAATTACATTTAAAAAGAAATTTCTTGTGTCGGGGGTTTTTTAAATGTTTAATTAATTTTTTTTATTTTATACTTTTCATAGGCAAGAACATTCTCGATTAATTTCATTTGAGACCCCACACGAGTGTATTTGCATACATACGGCTATTTTTCCCCGATTTCACCCCCCACAACTTTTAAACGGCTCAATCGATTTTCATCAAACATATCTAAAAACACGGGTCCGTAAGTCCCTTTTAATACAAAAAAAACTAAATTGAAATCATTTCATCCGTTCGGGAGCTACGATGCCACAGACAGACACATACACAGACACGTCAAACTTATAACACCCCTCTTTTTGTTTCGGGGGTTAATAAATAGATTATGTTACTAACAAGCAAACAGTGAATCAGTTAAAGCCCTTTAATTATCGTAATTTTCATTAGGTAAATTAAGTATCTTTTCAGATTCACACGTTCTGCAACTCTCCTTCTCATCCATAATAACAATATCGATAGAGCAGATCAAAAAGTGCAACTCAGGTTACATGGACTTAATGCATCTATAATGAAGTTTATGCAAAGATAGTAAGCAATTAGATATTAGAAGATTATCATAAAATATGATTTTACGATTTTGCAATAAAAAATGTTATAATATTTTAACTCCACATAATTACAATTAAATCGGTATCTAGTAATGTGTGGCGTAACGATCATCAGTCATCAGTCATCGTTGTAGTATTAATTATATTATGTATACCGGTGTTATAATTTGCATTAGGTACCTATATTGAGAAGTATTTAATTAAACCACTACTATCTACATACGATCCATATTAGGTATATTACAACTATTGGTGTTATAATAATGTGTTTTGTTCTGCATCACTTGTTAGTGACCAATTTAAGTGTCGATCTTAAGCCGAGAAGACCTCCGAAGTAATTTAACGTCCTTCCTCTGTTTATACTTATAGATCGGGACCTATGCACAGTGGTCTAGATTTTGAGCTCCATACTCATAGAAACCCAATTTCTCCCACGTACAATACTAAAATATAAGGGCTTTGAGTACCTAATCCCACGTTAGAGAAGGAAAATATTGAGTTTTTTTTTGTATGGGAAAAAAATGTAAAGGGCTTTTTCGAAATATCACTTTTTCCCACAATTACACGATTCAAATACCTACGTTATAAACAATAAAATCGGTTTCATAATTAAATATAAACTAGTTTGCACAGATAATATATTTCAACAAGCATATTATTAATATGTCGACCATTTTATGATCAGTGATTGGAAACACAAATTGGCTTGTACTTATTATTCGTTATATCACATTTATCTATATTTACTTTATGAATAAATGAAATATTATTGAGTAATTTACCTAATATAACGTTTAAACAAGATTGCTTAGCGATAATTTTACCAATTCCTCTATAAGGTATGTAGGTACATACGTAACCACATATGTACGTATTACGACTAATATAATTATACCGCATCAGGAATATAAAAAGGAATTGTGCAGCAAACTCAGTATGGAAATGCAATTTAGATTCAGAAGTAGGCTAAATGGCGGTAGAACAAAAGCCTCATGAATGGTTCAAGAAATTCTAGATTCAAACATATTGCAAAGTCGAGGTGGTCGACAAATCGCGACATTTCATCAACCAAATGTGTTATTGTTTTAACTTGCGGCTGCTTTAACTTGCGGTTTAACGTAGGGTTGCCACTTGTTGATTTATTACATTTCAATGTTATAGTCTAAGACCACGCTGTCTTAATCTGCACGTATATATTTTATTTAAACATAAATGAATTACATGAAAAACATACATTTATCATACAAATATGCAGATAGTTTATTTTTTTGGGATAAACTCCAGTGAGGCATATGATACTTAGGTAATGATGAAATAATCTGTGTAGGTACCTAAGTACCTAATTTCGTCAGTAACGGAAGGTTATAGATAAAAATGATTTTTAACTTAAGATGTTTCATTAAAATACAATATCATGTTTAATAACCTGTCCCATACAAAATTGTCGCAAAACTGTCGCAAATATTTTCTTTGGAATTCAACTCAAAAAATTGGCAACCCTATTCAGCAAAACCTTATTACTGTACTTGTGGTTTAGCAACTTTAGACGTACCTGTGTACTGTGTGTATGTGTACTGTACGTAGGTATTAAATTTAAATAATTTTTGCATTTACGTGACCACTGACGTACCTAAGCTGGTCCTAATAGTAGGTATATACATTACATTTTGCGAATGAAAGTTTTAAGGCATTTTATTTATGTAAATAGTATTTTTGCTTGCATCTTCCTTGACATTTATTAGTATGATGATCACAAACTTTTATTTGAAAGGGGTTTTTATTTATTTATATTTATATTTTAAATCAAAATAAATTATTTTCAACCAAACACAATACCCTTTCGTTAAATAAATGTTGTAAATTGCAAAATAATTATTCTTTAGGTATATTAACACTTACAAGTTTTGTCATCGACTTTAAATAATGCCAAATATCTTTTTATGTGAAAATTTCTATGGAACCAAAAGCAAAATAAGTATGCCTTTTTTGCTCAAACTTGTGACATTGCAAATCTGCAAAAATCTAACCGATTTAAATTATTTTTTAACCCCAGTAAGTCACTTCTGAGGTCCTAGTATAAAAAAATCAGCGTACCTATCTAGCATGAATTCCAGTGTCATGCATGAAATGGTTTATCGAACTAAAGCTAACCCAGTTACAAAAAGTGAATTGAATGAATGAATCGAATGAACACAGTGAATTAAGGCTGGGTGGTAAAGAATTACTAGTAGAAGAATAGTCGGTCAGGAGGGAAAGCCTGAAAAGTAAATTAGAATTCCTAGAAGGTACCTACAACTTAGAATATGTACTGCCCAAGAATAAATCATTAATTTCGGTATTAAATAATTTAATGGTCGGTTAAAAATAACTTAAGTTAATAGAAAATTATAGGTTAAAGTGTATTAAATTAACTGTAATAAATAATACTACTTTTTTGTATTTTTAATAAACATAAAAGCTTCCGTTAATCTTCATTTAGTAGAATTTTATGAATAGTAAAATATGATATAGCTCTATGATTTGGAGTCTTTTAAAAGGAGTGTCACTATAAGCCCGGCAACGTACCTACCTACCTTCCTGTATTTTCGTTGATCTTGCACGAGTTCATAGGCGAAGATGACCACTTACTATCAGGTGACCCGTACGTATGTATGACCATATCTTTTATAAACAAAAATCAGTTAACATTAACACGCATTGAAACACATCCGTATGAAGTAATTTGTGTTACAGTATTTTGTATGAAATCGTTGGGGGTTACCTCGCAACTAATTGAGATCGGTTTACGCGCAAGCTTTAAGGCTTATCGTTACTGAGATTTTTTTCCGCGACATAATGCCGCAGCTTTAGTATGGAAAACATATATGTATTTAAAACACGCGCACTTGCGTATAAAAATTAGCGTGATTACAATTCCGCATCAACATTTCTGTTTTATTGCTAAATCGACCACGCGAATTTTATTTAGGTAGATTGAACCCAATGTTTTTACGTAATAAAAATGGACCTGAAAGCATAGTGAAATAAAACTGCACGGAGTTGAATCTTGGAATTGGTGAAAACTACTTATAAATACATATTACATCCGGGTAAAAAATACGAAATATTTTATCCGCAGCACCGTGCATGAAGTTCCAACATTTACAATGCGTATTATAATTCGCTACAAATATAGCGCGGCGAGATTTCGCAGTACCTACATGGTGAGCCTTAAAATGTTTATCAACAAAATGAAGCGATAAAATTCGACCAAGTTGTAAACTCCAAGAACTGGTATTCAACATGAACTTGAACTAATTGGATTGGTTGTAATTGGTTCAGTTCAAGCCTACGTAATACAGATATTACGGTTTGTTTTTGTTTGTGTTTATTATACATTGGATGATGTTGAGATTGAATAATGTAGGTAATATTTGTAAATAATTGACGATTATAACTGTCTATCAGTGGAAGGGCTTGAGATTTGGAAAATCTTGATAAGGCCAGAGAAGATATCTATCAGTTTCATATTTGGTTTCGGGCCTTTATTTTGATGATTTCTAATGTAAGCGGTATGTAAGCGTTCATCAGCACACCCATTACATAATTAGTTTATCATCATAACAACCATCGATCTAATAAATCGATGATCACAACGCATTATTGAGTTAGGTACGGCTAGACCCAAATTTTCTTACACAATTGGGAAGTAGAGCGGTTTCACATAAAAAAAAATCGCTCAACTTTGAAACCATGGAGAAAGAACATTAAGAGTAGGTAAGACATAAAACACATTGTTAAGATGTGGAGAATTGTCAGGACTTTTTCCTGTAGATAGATAGTTACTCAATTTAATGGTAATTCATTTAGATCACAATAACATGTTTGATGTTAGTAATGTTCCAGTCAGTATTTATTAGTATGAGTTTCGTTCTAATTCGGTCACACACAGATGTCTTGCTAGCCTCTAATAAAGTGTAGACGGCTTCACTTGTAAAAAAAATGTACAAATACTTAAGTAGGTAAACCTTCCCGGAAGTCCTGTGTAATATTTTTCTTATTTTAAATTGACCATGATCAAAATGAAACTTTTAAATACATTTCGCTTGAAATTCAAAATCCTTTTGAGTGGAACCGTTTCACAAAAGTGCTATATTTTTTTAAGAAAATTTGAAATGTAGAGAACAAGTCCATTATTATCCAACACCAGTCCCCTCAACTTCACTGGCAAATATAATTGTACCAAGTGGTGTTTGTGGCACAAAGCCACTATGCGGAGTGTGTCTGTACTTGTTTCAAAACTTGTTTGATATCTAATTAAATGTCTCATGTCCTTATTGTGTCAAATATAAGTTTGCAAAAAGAGCATTCCAACGATTAGACTATCAAACTCCAGACAGTTAAAATTATACTGCTAATAAATAGTGAATGTTAATATTGTGACTATTAAAATATTCGGTGATTTGTTACTATTAATGACGAAATTACTCGCGCGAATGTCATTCTGCGTCAATTATCCTACCAAACCAGACATTGAGAACGATTAAATATGACTTGATACTAATAAATAAAAGGAAAATCCAGGTCTGTCCCTACCTCAACTTTACTTAGGTATTACATTTTAATTGTAAAGTGGTACTCTACGATACAAAAGATAATTAATCGTCTTTTTTTGATTGAACTATTTATAAAACAGACTTGTAAACCTCTCTTTAAATCGGACGTAACTTTTGTCGCTGCAAGTATTCCGATGTCAACTTTAAAAATCGCCAAAAAATATTTTAAACTTTATTCAGGACAGGCCAAAAAATATATTCAGGGCTAACAAAAAACATACAAATTCACTCACCACTTTTTAAATCTAAAAGGAATAAAATGTTCGCGGACAAGCCAAGGCAACCGAACCTTGTTAACGCAACAAGCACTATCAATCACTTCAACTGCGTCCTTCTCTTGCGATCATCACAAGATGTATCAGCTGATTATTCACCATACACCCTGTTGAGTTCCTGCCAAAATTTCGCAAACTCGCAAGCACGCGCGCATAACAAACACTACTCCATGAAATCTGTTCCAAATAATCCGCGACAATTTCCCCGAGAGGTTACATTTGATGTACGCTTCCTCGAGTCCTTGTCCGTCTGCAATTTGTCCGGCCTATCGATGACGACTTTGTATTCACTGGCAGCCGAAACTCTCTTCGCTAATTGCGATGCAAGTCGCGTCCTCCGCTTTCCTCTTTGTAAAACAATAGAGCGTGGACGCACCCCAGGGTGATAGGCTGGTCTTCATCGTGGCTGATTATGGCCGGGACGTCATAAGGTCGAACGTTTAATAGCGGTGAAGTATTCGTAATGAATCTGCGAGCGTTAGCGCAGCGGTACCGGTACGGAATGGTGCTCGGGCGGTGTAATCGTTCGATGTCGCCTCGCCAGTTGGCCACTGGGTTAGCGGTGTTCCTTTTCCTGCTTCGCTTCTTTAATGGGTAACATAGTTAGTCGAGTCAGCTCCCCGAGGATCCAATTAAAGCCATCGTTTGCATAGCAATTAATATTTTCGCTTATAATCATGTTAACTGCGTTAAGGGCATTATAGAAAAAAACGTAAATATGTTAACTTAATAAAAGTTATATGTCTACATTTATTTGTTTTTCGCAAATGTTTGCATTTCGGGGTCAGGAGGGCAACTTAAATATGAGAAAATAAAGATAACCATATTCTATAGTGACTATCATATTAGGTGTATTCTGACGATACCTACTACTACACTTCGATACAGGTACCTACTTGTCAAATAAGAGGAAACGAGGAAGGAAACTCCTCAGCACGGAAAAATATAATAACAATAACGACAGCAATAAAGTAGCCGCGTTGTCCAAATGAAACATCACAAAACATACCACACAGCACCGTAATGCCAATTACGATACACGGTCACGCACGGTCACAATTCAAGTGAATTTTCTTTCGCTTCACGTAAAATCTATACATTTATATCTTTACATATTAACAAAATTGAAGGGCCTGGTTGTGATTTCAAAACAACAGTGTTTTCCAGTGCCTACATATTTACACCATACTAAAACCATATTTTTGTCTATGTATGTGTCTGTCTGCTTGTCCGGGCTAATCTCAGTAAGGGTTTAACGGATTTTTATGGGACTTTCATTGGGAGATAAAGGACGTTGTGCAGCAATATAATAATGTATAGGCTATTTTTATCCCGGAATTCCCGCGGAATCGAGATACACAAGTGAAAAACTCCTATGCATGAACGAAATAGCGGGCTCAGCTCGTATTAAATAAGTAGGTATACCTACGACAAATACCTACAATTACCACACATCTGAGTTCTCGAGCAATCTAATTCTCCCCCGCTGGTTCACGCAATGCAATGAAAGCGAAAACTAAAATATACCGTCGACGTAACATCATCTATGCTTGTATCAAAACTGCCATACTTAGATAAAGAAGATTGGTTTACGACATTAGTAATTAGGTCGGAACATGTCGTGCGGGACTTAAACATTTCATAATGTTTAAAATAATAGCGGAATAGTTTTTTTATTTTATTTTATTTGCAAAAGTGCGTGGAGTAAGTACCTACAATACTGTTTTGTTAATAAACATAGTGTTAAGTTATTCCGAGTTTAAAATTTTAGTCCCTATCATGTGATGTAACTTGGTGACTTGGTGTAACTTTACACTACGTCTATAAAAACAGATAGAATCACGAAAATATGCGTTACATGCTGTTCATCTAGTTTTTGTAACCTGCCACGAGATAAGATTACTGATAAGAGATCATGCTATAATCACAGAGTAGGTACCTACCCTATAATAGCCTTAACTTAAACATTGTTTACTTCTTTCTAGGCCGATAACGCATCAGTCATGTCATGCCTATGGTGTTATAGATGTTACGGAGAGGATGACTACTTAGTTCAGGTGGATTTTTTGGTCATTTACTTTTACTTGCTATTGCCATAAACAAAAATAAGTACCTACTTATAATAAAAAGTACCTGTCATAATAAAAAGTAAAAATATAAGTATACGAGTATAAATACACTCGTATACTTATATCTTTACTAATTTCGTAACGGTTAATCAAGTAGGTAAGCTGTTTAACAAAATTGTAATTTGACTGTTATAATTAATTTTATTCGTTATGCCCACTTATTTAAAAGGATACCCTTAACTGCTCCATTGCTGGGCATGGGTCTTTGGACTCCATTTTGAGGGTAGGGCTAGGGTTAGCCTAGTCCACACGTAGAATGGCTGGCTCCACACACCTCTTAGAACGTAATGGAGAACTCACAGATTTGCAATCTTCCTCACGAAATCTTCGTGCCCTGAAGTAAGCAATAATTCAATTTAATACGCACATCATTTTTGACAATTAGTTGGGCATGCAGGATTCAAACTCGGGCCCCTCGTCCGGGAATGCAACGTTCAAACTACATACATTATGGATTCATATTTAAATAATGTAATTTTAGCTTAGTTAATAACAGCATATTTATTATGTAACTAAGCTAAAATTACATTGACGGTAGTAACTGTAAAAAAATACTTAAATGTAACTGAGGTTGCAGTAAATACATCTTACTGACGTTGTCGAGGTACACCTACTTAGCTGACGAACTTTCCTTATTCATTCTGATTTAAATTCAGATGCACATGTAAACTTCCCAACCAACGGTGCACCCATGCAGGCACTATAAATAATGCATTTAACGACAGTATTGTTGTGGTAATTATCCATTTAGTCCACATACTGGGGTGAAAACATCAAGATTTGTATGCTTTTCGACCAGTGTTTCTGTACGTTAACACAGATTTCCTGGGTTAATTAGTAATACTAGAACTTTGAGGCCAACTGGTTAACTTAACAATAGCTTCTACGTTACGAATATGAGCATGTGTTAAGGACGTAAATGTAGAGTTCATCAGACTTAACCCAAATTAAGTGAACTAGCGATGTTTATGATGTAGGTAAACCAAATATAATATGTCAAACAACAAAAGTGAAATTCTACTTATTTCAAAGGCGTTTCATGCCACTGGGTCCCATACACAAGGGTACAAATCATTTTCATTTGCGGAAAATTATGAGAATAACGAAATATACTTAGTCGTCCAACGCACCGCGCACACATTCTACTAATCCTACTTCCTACTAATATTATAAATGCGAAAGTTTGTAAGGATGTATGTGAGTGAGTGAGTGAGTGAGTGAGTGAGTGTGTGTGTGTGTGTTTGTTGCTCTTTCACGCAAAAACTACTGAACGGATTTTCATGAAACTTTGCAGTAATATAGCTTAGACATCGGAATGACATAATTTGTTAAAATTTATAGAGATTTTTGAAGGGACTGGTTTCCCGAAGCGAAGCGAGGGCGGATTTACTAGTAAATAATACTTAAGACTGGCTTGGTTTGAAATTACAATGTTTTAATGATTTAATGTAACTAGATTTTTAAATATGAAATTGAAAAATATGCAAGATTATTTGAGGGTATTGAATAAGGTGTTCGCTCGAGGCCCGAATCTAATGTTCTCCTTTACAACAATCGCTTATATTTGGTTGTGTTGCTTATACCTATTGAAAATACCTGGTGACTTTCTTATATTTCCCATGGTTTGGATTAAGTGTTAGAGCAGTATAAAGTGCAGTGTAAGGAGAATGGATTTCAACTTTCTAGATAGCAATTAGTCAAACAACATAGGCTCTGTAAGTGGGTAATGAATGTATTAGAATTTCAGGCCGTACCACGCCTTCAATTTAAATACTTGAAGCGTTGAGGGTGTTCCTTACCGATGTAGGTAGGTAACCTATCAGAAATGTAGCTTAGTTAGTAAAATGTTTGTTCCTAGATCATGGATGCTATTGATGTATTATTTACATACTAGTAAAACCACCCTCGCTTCGCTTCGGGGAACCAGTCCCTTCAAAAATCTCTATAAATTTTAACAAATTATGATAATCCAATGTCTAAGCTATATTACTGCAAAGTTTCATGAAAATCCGTTCAGTAGTTTTTGCGTGAAAGAGTAACAAACACACACACACACTCACTCACTCACTCACATACATCCTTACAAACTTTCGCATTTATAATATTAGTAGGATTACCTACTCCGTTCACGTTCGGTATGGAATACGTTGTAATTGCAGCCCACACAAATGCCAGCTTTCCGCCCCTGTAAATAAGGTTCATTGAAGATTGATGGCGATTTTTATAGCCTAAACAGGTAAATTAACACACGGGCTACCTGATGATGTGGTGATACCGTGGCTCATAGATATTGGCAGCACCAGGGGCTTCAGCAACGCGTTGCTGACCATGAAAGAAGCGATGTAACTGCTTCTTGAAGACCCAATCATTGTGAATTGTGTTGCGACTCTCTAGAAATTTTCAGACCAGAAAGTAATTAGTTCAATTTGTATCTACCTATAGGTATGTTTTTGTAAGTACATCAACAATCTTTTCCGCAATTTTACAACTCATTGGTTTCTACTAATTATTGCTTTTTACAAAAAAAACCGACTTCAACCGTAATAATCAAAGATAACTCAAAAACTACTCGCCAGATGGCGCTCAATTCAACATGTAAGTGTAAAGTTCTTGTCACTACAAATTAATCAAGCCCAAACACTAGATAACTGCAGTAAATCGTTGAGGAGTTCCCTCGACTGTCTTTCGGCTTCATCAGATCGACTCCAGACCTTCATGAAATCATAGCGATTAATGTACTTATGATAACATGAACAAACACACTAGTCGTCCATACAATTTTCGAAAGTTCACCTCGATTTCTCTGAGATGCCATCATCAGATCCTGGTGTCCTTATCAGCGGACCCCACTGCGCATATCTACTTTACAACAAAAAAAAAGAATTATCAAAATCGGCCCACAAACGAAGAAAAAATCGCTGAACGTACATAAAAAAAAGCATATATACGGTCGAATTGAGAACCTTCTTCTTTTTTGAAGTCGGTTAAAAATGTAGAGAATCGCAATTTTAATGGTCATAGAATAAAGTCATGTCACGTATGCTCCTATCATAAAATAGATCTCATTCGCGAAATCGCCAATTTAAAACAATATACTTAGGACATTTTTAGGACATGAGATGAAACTAGTATGCGTGTAACTTGCCAAAAAATCTTTTACATTTTTTATTTTTTATATAACATAAATGGAAGATCATTTATGTTATATTCCTAAACATGGTAACATTCCTACACATGAACTTAGGTATATATCCAACTTGTCGAAAGAAAATCGATATTATTTCCTCAGTGTTTGAAGGCTCGTAACTGTTATACTGTTAAGTTGGATGTTAAATGGAGGCCCAAGTTCAGCAATAGGTCAGATAAATGGATAGCTATGGATAATGGTTTGAACTTTGGCCCGAATTTGAATGCCTAGGCTATGATATACCGTGTGCACTAAACATTTTGAAAATAAGCAAAACCATTAAAATAAAAAACAATACGTATTACCCATGTAGGTAGGTATTTATTGATGTACTTATAGGTAACCCATACTTGAGTCCTCGAGGATATTGCATTGCCACTGCCCGGTAAAAACAACTTTGTTACGTGCGCTCACGGTTCATTTAACTTGTAAACAAAATTTACTTAAGGCAGTTTATGTTCTTGCTTTCAATTTAAAATGAATGAATCAAAAGGGCACCATTAGAAGTAAAACGAATTACGTAGGTATCGTAACGCGAACAGGGTATAGTAGTACCTACACTCCTATACTTACTATATAGGTATAGTCCTACAAGCATCTTTTAGCGCGTGGGTGACAGAGACAGCGCCTTACAGGTAAGGCAAACTGTAAGGCGATGTCTCTGTCACCCACACGCCAAAAGATCCTTGTACGACTTTACTTGCTATTTTAATTTGTCAACTAATGGCTGCCCTATTCTGAAAACTGATTAAGCATCTCAATTAGAACTGATTTATATTATGAATGCCCCGAATTGAACCCGAGTCTTCGCTCGATTTGCTGGGTCACTCCTGATTGCAATTACCTAGCAATAGGTGACGTCTTACAGTTCCTACCATTGCATTTATATTTATTTTAATTTAATGAGTCGTAAAATAACCCGCAATATTTTCCTTGCAGATTAAAAAGATCGCATCTAAGATATTCTACAGGTTTTAAGTAGAGTTATAGAAAGTTGGAAGGTAACTATTAGGGATTACCCCAGACGTTTGCAGTAGCTAGGTACCTACTCTACATGAAGTAGGTGGTATAATAGATACATATCTGATAGGTCACAATTAAATCGATTATTCACCATCAAGGAAAAATATCAAGAGAATAGGTTACTAATAGTCTCTTCTCGTCCATTAGCTAGAGCATTCTCCACAACGCTGCTCCAGTGAATCCTACTATCCTACTAATATTATAAATGCGAAAGTTTGTAAGGATGTATGTGAGTGAGTGAGTGAGTGAGTGAGTGTGTGTGTGTGTGTGTGTGTGTTTTTTTTGCTCTTTCACGCAAAAACTACTGAACGGTTTTTCATGAAACTTTGCAGTAATATAGCTTAGACATCGGAATAACATAATTTGTTAAAATTTATAGAGATTTTTGAAGGGACTGGTTCCCCGAAGCGAAGCGAGGGCGGATTTACTAGTCAATAATAAGGGTTGGGCCACATTGATCGACGGCGATTGACGGTTTGTCCATACAAAAAGAGCGTAAAGTATGGAAAGCCGTACGCGTCCTTTCGCATCGACGCCGAGCCGAACGCGCTCCGGCGGCGAACTGACACGAAACGCGATCGGTCGTCGACGGCGATCGACGGCTGACGATCGCAGTCGTCGACGGCTGACGACGGCGATCGACGGCCGATGACGACGATCGGCGGCCGAAGACTGCGATCGATTCTTTCGTTTTTCTTTAATTTCTTGTAAAACGCAAGTAAAAATGATAGCTTTAACAATTGAACCGTCCATCGTGGTCAAGAGGCAACAACAGTATGAAACGTGTCCAGTCGTTTGTTATGATTTGCTAGCATACGGAGCTGTACGGCACCTTACAGCTGCGTACGCCTCCGTACAGCTCCGTACGGCATAATGCGTAATAGTGTGTTCCTTTTCAATCGGCAAAATGCGAAAGGCCGTCGATCAATGTGGCCCGACCCTAACCGGGACTGATGGTGTACGTGCTCTCCCTCCGAAGCACCTACTACCGCTCAAACAATTTTTGCCCATCCATCTACTGACCGCATACTGTTACTGACTCTGTCTATCACTTGTTAAGATCGAAGCAAGTAGGCCGGGCTATGATTGTTTCAGATCATTAAGTACTTGTACATTTTCACTTTCCTTCATAAAAGACGTATGATTAAATGTAATTAAGTATTCGTTTTCTACTGTCAAACAGTTGTAACAGAGAACCTAATCTTTAAAATTAAATTAATTGACGTCCAATACTTCGGTATTCTAACAACGATCGCGTGATAAAAATGATTAAGTAGCGAATTTCCTGAAAACGCACCAAAATTGCAAAGTTGCAGAGCAATTGAAACATTTTACTTTTTTAAGAACGGCTAATTAGTAACTTTTAACCTTAAGGATTAAACTCAGAAGAATTGCGCTGAAGTACGGATAGGTGAAAGGTTTAGTGGCCAACCCTGAACCCTGGCATATGAAAATTTTCATGCCGCCTGAAGAACTCGACTTAGCTTACCTAATTTAGATTAATTGTTATTTTAAGATTACAACCAGGAGCGATAGCTTTACGTGCCTTCTTAAGCACAGAAACGTTCAAGAAATTTTACATTATTGCTTACAAATTGTCGAGTTTAGACTGCCTTAAAGCTCATATAAGAAATATAACATATTACATAATACGTACACACATCCAACTCTAAGCTCACACTCACTTAGAAAGTTCATATATTTATTATATTTCCATCAGCTCGCAACATTATACTTTAATTGGCAACTGCGACTGTCGTTCTAACTCGTTTACCCGGATAGACAACTGTAACACGGTTACTTTTAGAATCCTTCATATTAATTGGATATGTGCTCGAAAGTAGCTCCCTAAGTAGGCCCTTGGATGACTCATAACGAAGTTTATACGGCGGTGTATCTTTGAAAATCTTGTTCTGTTAATGAAGGAATTGTATTTATTGATTATAATTTATTAAACAAAAAGAAAAGGGTTTTTACTAGGCTCTATCCAATCTAAGTCCAATTCACCCTAGGTACCTACCTACCTATAGATAAGGCACTGGAGATAGGGTAATTTTAAAAGAGTGAAATGACGGCAGCTACGGGCTCTACCCGGGATGGGACTGACCCAGGTTCGACACTCAGTTCAAGCAAGATCGTTGTGACAATTAACAATTACGACGAGGATAAGGAGCTAAGTATGTGAAAGAAAAAAATGTGTCTTCTGATTTAAGATGTTTGTGATGTCTAGTTTGTGCATGTCCAATGTCCATGCCACCCCGACAGGGAATCCTAGAGACGCTCTAGCCTAGAGTTAACCTATTTGTTTACGTTAATTTTATTTATTCAAAATAAAATTTATTAGTATTTTTATGTATAAAAGTAGGTATCACTGACAGAGCTGTGCTTATATTGTGCATCTACGTATTTAGTTGTTTCTCTGTACTTATACATTAAGGTTTTCAAAACTCTTTATCTTCCTATCTTACAAAAGAAACGGCAAAAAATCTTGAAATCTTAAAATTGAACCATACCTGCCCTTTCATCGAAATGAAAAGTTTATGTAGGTGTCTATAGGTACTCGTAAATTATGCCCAATTTTGACCCAAGAAGATGGCCGGTGCAACAATACCGTTACAGCGGAGCCCCTAAAATATTGCAACCTCAAATCCCACATTTTGTTTTGATACTTTCTTCAAAATACGTTGTATAAAATTATTGAAGTTTGCGTGCGATAACCCGTAAACATAAAACGGATTAAATTTTATTTATGACAATGTTACGTTATGTACAGGGAATAAAGTGAAAGTTGATTATTTGTCTTGGAATCCACCGATATTCAACACTTGATTTTTTAAAGTCATTTCCTTCAAATGCTTAGGTACCTATTTTCGTATTCACGAGTTTTAGCTTAGAATGAGAAAGCCGTGTCTAAATTAAGGGTCCGCCTTATACAGGGAATAGGGTTTTAAAGTTAGTGCGTCAAACATCTTAGACTTTAGACTTCATCACCACTTACCATGAAAACTTCGATATTATTCCTTAATGTGTTTATATTTGTTTGTATTCATATTTTTTGTTCAATTACTTAGTCGTATCTGAGTATTTCGTCATGAACGATAATTAAATAATCTGATAACACTGATATTTTTTAATAATTCCAACTCATTAGACCGTGATTCGGTTACATACAAAGCACACTGATATACTTATCTAT
Source organism: Hesperia comma (assembly GCA_905404135.1). Taxonomy (NCBI): domain Eukaryota; kingdom Metazoa; phylum Arthropoda; class Insecta; order Lepidoptera; family Hesperiidae; genus Hesperia; species Hesperia comma. Next base: position 7,141,444 of record FR990031.1, read on the forward strand.
CTTATCATGCTTCTAATCGAAAATTATAATCAAAACGCGATAACTATATTATTGGCAATTTAGAGCAGTGTTAATTTATCCATACAACGTAAAAGTGTTTTAATATGACAAATGGCTGAAAAGAAAAAGAAACCGTCGTTCTTTAATTTAAAACGCTGGAACAGCCAGCGAGGAGATGATGGGTATTCTTCAGCTTCTACCGCCTCTCTTCCTCCTACTCCGTCTTACTCCAAAACTAATCCGTCGCCAGCCATGTCACGATCTTTAAGCGGCTCCGAAGAATCTAAACCTCGAAAGTAAGTTTTACACAATGTAACTCTTTAGTGACAGTGACACTTGCCCTTGATTCAACTTCTAATTCATATCAAAGAATTCAGTGTAAAACTAGCTACCCGCCCCGGCTTCGCACGGGTGCTAGTTAGATTTACCATAGCAGCGCCATCTATTGATTACTTACTCAACCCAGTCGAAAGGTATCGACATCTGTTACATATAATTGTGACTGTCAAATAATAACACTCTTAATTTAGTTCTCTTGTGTGGCGCTAGGTGTCTGTTCATCTGTGAATAAGACTGCCATGTCAATTGTCATGTCAAATAATAAGAGACAAATAATTAGAAATAAATTAAAATTGCGACTATAATTTGAGATTTAAAGTATCCTATCTCTCAAGTTGGATCGAACTGCACATGGTGTGCGAATTTTATTATAATCGGTTAAGTGGTTTAGGAGTCCATCGCGGACCAACATTGTGACACGAGATTTATATATATTAAGATGTGCAAAAGTTCTTTAAAAAAACTGTGTAGGGTAGGTTACTTGTTGCAGAGTTCGTCATTGCATCAGGGTTTCGGTTTCCTCATAAGTATAAAAACTCATAAAGAGGAATGTTAAGATACTTACGAAGGTACTTACATAACTTCGGGTTTGCTTTGGATAAGATTAAGTGTTACCTAAATTTTTACATCGCTGCGCTGGGCTAATGAGTTTTTACCTACAATGTTACCAAGTTCAGATGTTCTATGCAGTTTTTGTCTCTATTTTAAAGGAAACCTGTCAATACGCATATAGACACACACACAAAGACAACACAAACCCAGCTGAGAACGGAAAAAACAGTATTCCCTTCTCGAAGGAAATCGAAGTAAAAAAAATCTGCGTAGGTGGTAAACCTAATGTAACATGCATTACTAAACTAGTAACGAACCTAGGAACTATTTGTGTACCTAGTAGTAAGTAATTAGGTAATAATTATAGGTGAACAAAAAATAAGTAGGAAAATTTATTTATACCTACTCACGAAATTTCATTTTGGTTTACCTACCTATAAATCAAAAACGTAGCTACATTCAAGGTTAAAGGTTAACTTCAATGGCCTGAGAACGTGACCGATATCGAAAGCAACATTGTACTACATTGACCTGACTGCTATACTGGTAATAATGTTTCCTTTCAAACAGGTTGTCGGCAGGAGGAATCAAGGAATTGATACAGTGCTCGCTATGTTTAGAAGTTCTTCACAATCCGAAGATGTTGCCCTGCCAACACACTTTTTGTTTGGCGTGTATTAAAGTTTATATCGCCGGTAGGTTCTTTATTTCACTCTCTTTATATTTGGCTTTTTTTCAATAAAGGAAAGTTCTAAAGATATGGACTTACAAAAGAAGAGCTTACTTTTAGGGAGTTATTCAGGATGTAGGTACCTACTCGTACCTACAATTCGCTTTGATGATGTTAATAAAGTTATGATAACTTGCAATTAACATCTCTCAGAGATCAAAAATGCTACTGTTGCTATTGGCCTTGCTATAACTGTTCTCCTTTAATATACCTACCTAAGCCTTAATAATATGTTCCATATGTGGAAGTTCCAGTTTTTGTGATTATGATGCTCCAACTGTCCATAAATCTCAATCTAAAGGTGCGTGAGAGTTTAGTATAAGACAATTTTTTATTTCAGATGAACCCATAATTCAATGCCCAGTCTGCAGAACCAGGATCCAAGTCATAGGGTCTAATTATGCGGAAAATTTACCCTCTAACTTATACATTGACACTTTACTTAGCATGTTTGGCATTACAAAGGAACCAAAGCCGAAAATGGTTGAAACACCCCCTCTGTCACCGCTAGCCAACAAATTCCAGAGTGTTGACTTATTTGCCGCGGGAGTCAGATGCACTAATTGTAAAACCATGTGTGATAGTACTGGCGTGACCTTCTGTGATCATTGTAAGCTGGTAAGTTTTAGTTGAAGTAACAAAGTACCTACACATTCTATTTGGCCAATTGTCAAAGTTAATGTGAACTTATGAGAAGAATAAGAGAAATGGGAGTGTATGGATGTGATGTAATTTACTTAATATAGTCATCAACAAGGATAAAGTAAAAAGGACAACTAGAGCTAGCAACCACTTTCATAATTAATAAATACATAAAATTTTGGCTGTAATTAAAGTACCTACTTAATATTCCACCCTCAGAACTTTTGTCATGTATGCTGGTCACAACACTTGGACGATATGAGAACTCAGATTGGTTCTATTCTAAAGCAACTCGAGTCAGCGGCTAATCGTTTAGACCATAAAATCCAACACTACAAGGTAAGTCCTTATAGACAGGCTCTTGTTCAGAGATAAAGTAGAATTGGTTAATCACAAATATTGCTTAGCTTCAACTATACCCCTATGCCTAATGTCTTCTGATACCTGAGGAACCACATAGTGACCGCTTCCGCTGTTGTTTAACCCGTTTGATCATACAATGCTTAAATAATGTATAACGAAATATTGCTTAATAGGTTTAAGTTATAATAAATACTTACATTTTGTGATTTTTTTCCTTAGGATCGTTGTGAGCACATAATAAATCAAATAAACGTAGCTGCCGAGGAAAAAATAAACGCAATAAAAGAAACGAAATTAAATTTAATTCGGGAAGCAAAGGAATTACAAAAATGTGGAGACATGTCCGCGTTAGCGCTTACTACTTCTCTAAACGAAGCTAAAGAAGTTGCCAAAAATGCTATTGCGGGGAATGATATAATTGAAAACAAAGATACGGTAAGTAGGGACAATTTATTAGAAATTAGAGTACGCATATCGCAGTGGCGATTTCTCTAAGTTGGCGCGTATGGCGCCGCCATACCATAATTTTTAAGCATTAAATAAAATGTAAAAAATCATATATTTACAACCTAATTATTTAGACCTAAGTACAATAATTACATTTTACGAGCGCTGCGGTCTTCTATCACGAACGCGACTCGCGGCGATTGTCTTCGCGTTCGGTCGGCGCCGAGCGCGGCCGAGGCATGCGCTTCTGCTAGCGCATGCATAGTCCATACAAAGTCGTTGGCCCGCGGCCGCCCGCGCCTCTTCGAACGCTTAGTATCACCATAGTAAAATTATACTGTGGTATCAGCGTATCACTGAGTTTGAAACGCGGGTCTGGCGCTGGGAATGGCGCATTACCTAACGAGTTTTCGCATGTTTTTCGTGATAGTGTAGATTTGTGATTACGGTTTCTATCTTTCTATTGATTTAATTTACTTTTTATTTAGTAGGTAATTAGTTTATAATGAAATGACATGAAATTATGAGTGATTCAATAAAATCTGTGATACAAGAACTTTTAGAAAGACCTTTCACGACAAGATCGTTTGCCGAAAAACGGTTGATAGTGGAAAATGGACTTTCACTATGGGACCAACCCTAAAATCGCGAAAAAACATCAGCTATTTCATACAAAAATAAAAATGTCAAATTGTATGAAATTTCTTTTTAACCGAATTCAAAAAAGAAGGAGGTTCTCAATTCGACCGTATATATGATTTTTTTATGTACGTTCAGCGATTATTTCGTCGTTTATAGACCGATTTTGATAATTCTAAAGTATTCTTCTATTCTAAAGTAGATATCCGCAGTGGGGTCCGGTGATAAGGACACCAGGATCTGATGATGGCATCTCAGGGAAATCGAGGGGAACTTTTGAAAATTGTATGGACAACTAGTGTGTTTGTTCATGTTACCATAAGTACATTAAAGCGCTACTATTTCATGAAGATCTGGAGTCGATTTGATGAAGCCGAAAGACAGTCGAGGGAACTCCTCAACGATTTACTGCAGTTATCTAGTGTTTGGGCTTGATTAATTTGTAGCGACGAGAACTTTACACTTACATGTTGAATTGAGCGCCATCTGGCGAGTAGTTTTTGAGTTATCTCTACTTATCAAGATTGAAGTCGGTTATTTTTTTTGTAAAAAGCAATTATTTGCGATTTCAAAGTAGGTTCCTTAATGAAAGACTGAAAGTTTGTTAGATTGTCTGTCTGAAGAAATGGTTTTGCGGTTATGCGCACTTAACACTACACCCTATATAACAAAAGCTGGAGCCACCCCAATTATAAACACCAGGAATCGCCACTGGCATATCGCAATAATTTAAAAATACAGAAAGGAAAAACAATACATTTGCTTAAAGTAAAAAAGTAAATGCAAACCAACCTCAGGTCTAATATTTTAATTTTTACTAGATACTTTGAGACAACACATCATTTCAATTTTTTTTTAATCTGGTCAAGTGAATTAATATAACCACCCTATATAAAATCATGTCTGTAAATAGGAAGGAACTAAAATAATATCTAATAGATATATTACTTACAAATTCAATGTACTTAATATTTTCATCAGGTATCAAAGTTCATGAATTTACATCAGAATACGCTGCAAATTCTCTCCGACGTTTCAAGATGGGACACAGAAAATTTTGTGTTTGATAAAGAAAACTTCCGGATAGAATCGGATGCTTCGACACCATTGGACGCAGAATCTGATGAACCACTACCTGAAGCCATTAAACAGAACAATCCACTTGAGAGCGAAGAAAGTTTAGTTCTTCATTATAGGTAGGTATGAAAAGGTCGTGGCAATAGGACATAATAACACCATCTACTAACTGGACTTATCATCCCAGTCCCAGTTGTCATGGGCGGTAGCGGAAAGGTTTTGCTGCATGCTCGTTTGCTACCTTAATTCTTTAAAAAAATACAACAAACCACTACGGATAGGCAATTTGAAGAACATTCATTCTTTAAATTGGGGCAGTGCTGGAATGGAGTAGAATCTAGGAAGATGATATTTTATTACAATTTCGCTGATAATTCAGTGTAAACGTTCAGGCAATGATAACGATACGAGTAGGTACTTAACACTGAATTATATTTTCACGTCACGTAAGATTTGACCCTTTTAGTACTGATAATAAAATAAGGAAAAAATACTTAAAATTAAGCTGATAAATATAATTTTCTTTTCGTTGATAACATAAAATCAAAACACTTTCACTTATTTTAGTTATCTAACTAATGTCAATGTGATTAGTGAAATTAAAATGTTAATGAAGTTTATTCCATGACTGACCAAATGGACCTCATTCTGACAATTTCAACTTACCTACTAGTTAATGCCAGACCTGAGCTATTGTCTTACAACAAGACTCAAGTAGGAAATAGGATGGTTAGTCCAGTTAGGTAGTAGAGATGGTGTTGGAACATGTCTGTTAAATGACTTGAAGTTCAACCCAAGAAAGATTTTATAATGATATTCCAAAGTTCTGCACCCCTCAAATATTTGCACTTCAAAAGGGGATATGTTGTTTTAAGGTCCCGTCAGTTTGATCCTCACTACGTATGGCGGAAGACCTCTCGCCCTTCAGGAGTTGGTATCAATCCTTGGGACAACCACTTGTATATCTGCGGTATGGACAGCCATAGTGTGCTCGTGGTGGAACGATCGCATGCCAAGATCGTCACACGACTGTCCTGCGAAGAAATGTTGTGTCCTGTCCATGTCGCTTTCATGAAGAGTTTAGGAGAGATTTATATTACTGGTCAGTATGTTAGCCACGTTAAATACCTACCTACTTAATTGCCATTCTGCTCCTTGATAATGAATTCCAATCTTATACCTTTTAATTAGTATATTGTACGGAGGTACCTATTTTTGTGTTAATATGTTCAGTTTCGCTGAAGCAGATACAGAATAATTTATTATCATTTTGAAGAAATAAGTTTGTACCCTTAGGTACAAATCACTAACATAGTTTTCGTCTCTAGTTTCGCTTATGCCTAAATTACGTATTACAAACATTAATACTTACTGAGATTTTAAACTTCATTGCGCACACCAAACATTATTTAGGTAAGTAATTGAAACGGGTACTCACGATTTCGATTGTCTTTGATTGCGTTATAATACTGGGCGGAAATGTACGAAGGTCGATATAAAAATCCAAAATCGTGAGTAGGTACCCGTTGGAATAAAATTCTAATATTATAATTTTGATACCTACAGATAAATGGAAGCACTGCGTTCACGTGTTCTCCAAGGACGGTGCGTTTATCAGGTCGATCGGACAGAAAGGCAGTCGGAACGGTATGTTCCGGTCTCCGGAGGGCATCGCCACGGATAACGCCCAGCATCATATCTACGTGGTTGACACTGGCAATGACAGAGTGCAGGTAACAACCAAATACTCTTAGAATTTACTAGAGTATAGGTACTCCATTCGCGTTCGATATTAAATCCGTTTTAATAGCAACCCACACAAATGCCAGTTTTCCGCCCGTGATTAACGTTCAGTGTACTTACTTAGATTGATCTTGAAAAGTTAAAATGTCTTAAGTAATTTTTGCTTACAAGCTAAATTGAACTGTAAGCACGTGTTAATAAAGTTGTTTTTAGCGGGGCATAGTAATTCCATACTCGATTATTTGCATTACAAAATACGTACAAAACTCTGTCATAGTGAACAAACGACCTCTTTATATATTATCTACTTTTTTCGAATTATAGATCCTGACTCCAGAAGGAAAATTTGTAGACCAAATAGGAGTGGCATCAAGACCACAAGCAGTTGACACGGCCAGCGTTTGGGAAACTCATTACTTAATGTGTACAGAATTCAACGCACCTACTAGCGTTGCAGTTACTGCCGACAGAGTAGTTATTTTAGACAGTGGCAATCGTCGCGTTAAAATATACAACAAGGCAGACAAAACCAAGATCCTTGAGTTCGGATCCCTTGGAAATAGGAAAGGACAGTTCAGACAACCAGAAGTCTTAGCCTTGGATCCTATGGGATTTATACTTGTTGGGGATTCGGGCAACTGCCGCGTTCAAGTATTCAAACCTAACGGACAACTTGTGAGGGTATTCGGAAGATTAGGCACCGAACCAGGAAGATTTGGATGGATATCTGGTATCCATGTAACTAAGGAATTGGATATCATTGTAAGCGATACCAAGAATCATTGTGTTAATTTCTTTTAGTGAGTCATATGTTTTATTTTGGTTGTGTTTTAGATTTAAGATGTTACGATTTTGTAGTTTTGTTTTTTACTATTTATCTAATTGCATTATAAAATTTATAATTATAATTAATTGACATTGTACCAAATTTTAATATTTTGCATGCCATGACATGCATGCATACTCGTAGTGAAATGGCTGATTGTGTAAAACAAATACATATACTCGTATTCTAATGTAAAATCTTATTTAACCACAATTAGAGCAAATAAATATTCATTCATTCATTCACCTAACTATTGACAAAATAAAAGACACTTAGTTAACAAATTTCATTTATTTGAAAACAAAACGACGTTTCATTAAATCACTGGTTAATGATCATTACATACATTAATAAAATAATGTTATTTTATTTACTTACAAACAAATGACAGAATGTAAATTAAAATAAGTTTATCACAAGATTAATCATCGTTATAATAATATAATTAAAACTTAAAACCGATCTTTATGAGATTTCCGATTTACATGTACGATAATTAAAAATATAATATGAATATTTACAACAAAAATATATGACTTTAAACTTATATCATCGTGAACACTAAATAATATATTATTGTGTTATATGCAAACAGGTACTCACGATTCTGAATCGCGTTACTTCGGCTTAGTTTTATATAGATCATAGTCAATCCAAAACTGCAATCGTGAGTACTCATTTGCATTGAACAAAACAATCATAGAGGGTAGTATACCTAGTATTTTTACGCACAGTAAAACATTACTGGTTACAATTACAAAATGTTCTATCTACTTCAAAAATTCATCTACTTAACGCTGACTAAAGCTAATGATATCACTAATTATATTTTCTTATTAGTCAGGTGTCTTACAAGATCATTTATTACCAAAGATAAACTTTTTATAGCACACAAATAATACAAAGGGCATGGCGCAAATGAATGTGAAGTTCGTTCTAGGAGCCTATTTGGAAGATTGTTGTGTCATTGAATAAACGATGTATCAGTAATTTGTCGATTAAAAATTAATATGAAAACTTTAAACACGCTTTCATAATACTTAGTATAGATAATATTACTGTGACTAAGTGGTTTCGTAAAAGTCGCCAATTCTGAGCGTAATAACCGTTCATGCTTTGTTACAATATAAAATTGCGTTGCTAAACTTCTACTCCGTAGTCAATAATTCGCTTGCAAACTGAACATACATTATTTTTAATTTCTCGAAAATTTTGGAGCTGTTATGTACGAAGATTTATTTATTAGACAAGGCAATGTATTTTTCCCGAAAAGACTGCTAGAACGAATTATGCCACAGATAAATGTAGCACCTATTTACTTAGGAACCCGATATCCAAAGTCAGTATTAAAAGTTGTATAACAGCAAAAGTTGGATTTTTACTAGTTTATCCATCCAGAAAAAAATAAAACATTTGACCAATACAAAATATTGTTTTAGTTGTATTTTGTTTATTATGCATAATTAAAGTTTTTACTGGGAAATTTAAATTTTTAATCCATATTTGAATTTTTTTATAAAAGTCCTTATCCTTACATCATTTTCTACCGACAGAATCCCATTATAGTTAAGATAAGAATTTATTTTTAAGACACTGTTTATGTAAAAATAAATACTTAACTACCAAAAAATGTGAAATAGAGCTGAATTATAGAATAGCAGCACACAAAAAATGGCACTATTTCCATAATTAAGGGCGTGAATAACAGACAACAGTTTTTAATGTCAATATCTCACAAACTAGCTATTAGTGGTTATTGTTTGCTGGTCAGGGTTTAATTACATAAGAAGAACGTCTCAACAAGTAGAATTGGGCAAAGTGTAATCATTATTACAGCTTAGATTTACTCGGAATGCTCGGAAATGCCCCCGCAAACACCTTTCGAATAAAGGTAGTTGCTCTAAGTACCTGTTATTGGCGGAGGCATTTTTGTGACTTCAGAAGGAATCGTAATCCATGAATATGATTACATTTTTTGGCAATGTGCAACAGATGAAATTGTAATCTGTAATCATGATTACATTTGAGCCATATCGGTTAATGAACCAGAAGCTATTTAACCCTACAAGCCTACAAGGTACTGGTTCATCAAGCAAAACCACAGTCAAAATTGAGCTGAATGATATAAAGTACAGCATCCACCAACAGTAGGGGCCTTAAACATCCTCGTTCATCATTCAAGAGGACTTATTACACTCAAATGAACTTGGCTTAGACTTAAGGATGAATGGACCCAATAAAATTTTATTTTGTTTTACAATAGAGAATAATAAAAAAATATCATGAATTCAGGGCCAGCACTAACAATTTTAATTAGGCAAAGCAAAAGTCAATCAAATAATAATATTTGAGTGACGTTGGAAAAGGAACCGTCTTTCCTTGATACACGATTTAAATTAATAACTTCGAAAACTTTCAGTGACCATAGTTTGTAAAAATTTAATTGGACGTAACTACATAGAACCTCGTACGATAAATATTTTAGCCCCGTTTATTATTTATGGCGATAGATTTTTCGCAACTCAACCAGTAAAATTGCCTTTATAGTGCGCCCAACTTATCTCTGAAATGGCAAAAATTGGAACTAACGCCGCCATGTTAAAATGTCATTCATAAGTACGTTGTGGTCATTCATCTGTCAGTTACTACCTCTCGATGATTGGTCCAATGCGTCCGATAGCGCCTCTCTTCATTTCAAGGTTAAGTTGGGTTTACTATACAGATGTGACAAATAAGAATAATAATTATCTTAGAGCAATAAAAGTGTATCACATTATTGTATATTTTGCACAGAATAGTTTATATATTTTTTTAAAACAATAAAATAAAGTTAAAACTAAGAAAAACAGATTAACTTCAGATCTTACCTTCAATCAAACATTATTATTTACAAATATGGCTTATATCAGTCTCAATAAAAATAGATCCATAGTTTGTTTAAATGTTACCACATCTAAATATCTCTAACATTTTTCACTGATTTTAACAACTTTTTTTTTTCGCCGTTTTTTTCTCCTCAAGCACTTTTCCAAAACGGTGGTAGAACCAAAAAATTGACGTTCATAAGTGAATTTGTAAATTCCTAGATGAAATAAACAGTTTGACTTTGACTTTGACTTTAACAACGTTATGCTCAGATTCAGTGTTTTAATTTACAAAATAGAGATACTCAGAAATGCAGGCTCACTCAAGGCCAAAATTCCGAATATGCGGCTAAATACAGATAAAAAATGCAGATAAACAATATCAGTTACGAAATTGCATAAAAAATATGTATCTTTCCAAGAATATTTTGCCTCTTTTTTAAGTGTTTAATTTATCAGTTACACATAATTATACATATTTAGGAAATACTTTTTTTTTATTTGTGATGATCCGATTAGTGCCGAATATTCGTAGTATCTCTCTCACTAAGTATGCCTACACTACACTTCATATCCGAACAGGGTTTTTTTAATAAATTAAACATTGTCTGTCTTACTAATAAACGCTGTATAAAGTATTCAGTGTTTAAATTTTTTTGTCTCTTTCTTATCTTTGACTTCAGAGAATCGTATGACAGGGACAAATAATTTTAAACATGGAATAACTTTATATAGCGTTTATTAGTAAGGCCATGTATGTCTAATCCCTTTGCTTACATCTACATAAAGTAATTTCAAGACTAAAGCTAGATCCTACTGTGTTTTTAATTGGGATTTTAGACGAAATTGTTTAGCACAAGTTAATCTTGCATGGACAGGATAATTAACCTAGGACATTGGACATTTAGGGCAAAACCGTGAGATTATCATTAAAAATTACGTTAACGTTTTTATGCAACAATGCTATGTGCTCATTCATACTGACTCGCGGGCGCGGTCACGAAATATTAAACATATGGCGTAATATCCAAGTTTTCACACAGGAATCGCACGTGCGGTCTAAGTAGCGGGCAGCTCGCGACGACGCGCGCGGCGCGCTCAATATCTACTGGGGGCTTACTACGAAAAACGAACACAAAATCACTATTGTGGTACGAAATTCAAAGAACGAACGTCGAAGTAACGTATGTCAACGTTCGTTTTTCGTAGTAGGCCTCCTGAACTCTCGCGGAAACGCATGGCGGTCAATGTGAACACGAGCTCGCCTCGTCCACCGCGCGCTCGCCCGCCACCGCGCCCGCGTGTTCAGTAACTTCAGTATGAACAAACACTATCAGATGTTTTTATATGTTATCTCCAGGTAATTGTATCCTCATTTCATATTGTGCTTATTTGGTTAAGGAATTCTCAAGAAAAGAACGTCTCATAAATAGACGTAGTACACTACCTCTAAATTATTAAGCCAAAAATATATTTGTTATATCCATTATGTTAAAATACTTGTTCAAAAAATTACAAGATGTATGAAAAGAGAACCAAAACAAACAATTGTAATACAAATGCAAATGTATAAATTAAATAAATAAAAATTAAAACATTAACGGAATTAGGTAATTGATTTTGCTGTAAAATATTCAAGTCATTTAATAATTGAATAGGCCACTAGTGCTAAATTTAAAGGAAAAAAAATCACTGGTGTTTCATTATGTTGTGTGTAGCATACTTTCTGTATTTATTTTTTAATATAATAAAGCATAGCAATCTGTACATTTTTTTGTAATTGCAAAATTTTGTAATTACATTTTTTTTGTAATTGCAAAATTTTGTAATTACAATTTTTTTTTGTAATCACAAACTTTTTTGTTATTACAAAACTTTAAAAGGGGCTTTAACCTTTAGTGAGTGGAGGGATTAGAGACCTACTCAAGTATCGGAAGTTTCTATGCCACCTGAAGGCCTCCGACATAGCGTAACGACACCCTAGGTACATAATTAAATCTAACATGAACAGCTAAAACGATACGTTTACTCAAGAATATTTTTCCTACTTAAAAAGTTAGCTCTTCAATTATATTTTGTGATGTAGTATATATATATATATTTAATATAATATACAAATTTATATTTTATTAATATGAGCATTACAGGCCATGATCAAAAATTTAAACTAGATGGACCATTTGCATTAAAAATACAAAATACAACAAACTTCACTAAAAAGCTACTACAAATATAAAAAAACGAACGAAATTTATAGAAAGAAAATATGATAAAATTTTAATTCTACGATTTAATAGTTGTCTTTAAACTTCTAAATGAAAGAATTCTATATTATAAAATTTATTTATAATAAAAAAAATTAGCTCAAACTAGTACCTAATTATTATACGAAACAATTTTTATCAAAATAGGTCTGTTGGTTGGCTAACAGGGTTACCTAAGGCTAAGCGTCCACAGGTCGGTATCGTACGCATCGGACGCATCGAGCACGGCATGAATTCATGTCATGATTTCATAGTACGTTCACTTCGCTGAAGCCAGTCCCCTTGGATTCCAGCGAAGTGAACATACTATTGAATCATGACATGAATTCATGTCGTCTGAAGCTAAAGGTAACGGATTGTAGTATTCTTTGTATAGAAAATCATACAAGTGCGTCCACTGATCCGCATCGTACGGATCGTACTTTCTATACAAACAACGATACTGCGATGCGTCCGATGCGTACGATACCGATCTGTGGACGCTTAGCTTAAACCTGCGCATTACGTATTTTATAACAAAAATACTTTTTTAGGAATTTTGGGTTGTTTGTCCATCTGTCTACTAAACAGATGATGAAATACGTGTTCCTATTTTACAATAATAAACTATGTTTAAAATCTCGTATCGTCCATTTTTATCTTGTAACCATATTCTTTCCTACTCACTTTTTTATATCATGAAACTAGGCGAAATGCAGAATGCATTTATACTTACGAGAGCCGAATTTTATTTGATTTGTGGTTCTGTGGACTTATTTAGGAGGGCACCATTTTTAAAAATAATTATATAGCACCAGGTGTTAACTCCAAGTTATAATCACTTAAATGTGATAGGATTATGATTCGATACAACGCGGATTGGCATTTTTGTGATAAGGTGCAATACGATAGTCGTAGGTTTTAATAAAGCCTTAGGTCTTTATTATTCTAATTCAAGAACATCTTATTCACTTACCACGAAACCCTAAATCATACAAGCCTTAGTAAGCATAGTCCATCTAATTTAAAAATTCAGCACAGTATATTAGACTAGCTTTGTTTTACAAATTGTAAAGCACCGGTAGGTACACTCAAAAAACAATACATTGTTTTAGTGTAAATTACATTAAACTTATACAATTATTTTAATTACAGCAAGTCAAAGTATCACCTACTGTTGAAATAATAATACTAAAATAAGATCATAATATTATAACCAACTAAGGACGTCAGAACTCAAATGATCCAAATGTTTTTTTTCTTTCTTTGTTAGTTACATACTAAAAACCAACGTACATATCAACCATGTCATGTTTTGGGTTAATTCCCACAGGAACCGCAACGAGACAAAAGTTTGCCGGGCACTTTTAAACCTTACGCACTAAGTTACAAGGTTGAAAATCCGCTTTACTGTACTCCGACTTTTAATTCGATTCAGTAAAATGACATTTCCAGTGTTACCGTTTTTTATTATTACAAAAATAGTGATGTAACCTGGACGCAAATGATTCGATTTTTTTTAAATATTGATCGGATTATAATCGTTTGGCATAATTTAGCAAATCGCTAAAATACTGTATGAAATTATTACAGGATTAATAAGTGCACATAAAAAATTAATTATTATCAATTTTCCCCTACATTTTTAATTGTTTAGTGCTTTTAATGCATGTTTGTACTAAAAGCATGCATGCACCGGTGTTTAATACCTATTTTTCGTTTACTATGTAATTTAAAATTAATAACTTTGTCGTATTGTTCTCTGGTTTTTTATTATATTTTAATAAGACATATCATCATAGACATATTGAGAAATGAAAAATCGAATAATCAAAACATCGTAATCACTATTATTAAAAAGCTGGCAACATTATTTCGAAAAGTGACATTAGCATAAATCAATTTACTGATTCGAATTAAAAGTCGGAGTATACTTAGTCGTCGTCGTAAGCCTCCAACGTGTAGGCGGAGACGCTGAGACGCTTCTAATATATTTAAACTTTACCCAATAAGTAATAACTTTCAAAAATAAGTAAAATTTTATCCCGATGTTTCTGTGTTCAATTCCAAATATTCAGGAACATTTTGAAAAACCGCCCATTTTTCCATAGGAATTAGTAACTCTCTCTACTGGTATAATTCTGACATGTTAGAAGTATGATCCGTAGTCACACCGGTGTGGTAACTCGATGTGACTATGGGTCGGTCGCGGTATTATTGTTTGTAGCTTTATACAAAAACATGTTTGGTAAAAAATATGACATTCGAATAATTTTAGTTCTAACGTATACCTAAATTAAAATAATGAAGTAAAGCCACCTGTACATACCTATTTACATATATTTCATAGCCAGCTAATTATGAAGATTATCGAGATTTCTTCATGAATTGTTCCAATTCTCTCTGTTTCACGCAAACACGACATTCTTGTTATAATAATATAGCTACGTTCCTTGTAACCAAATTGCAGTTCGTTTTTAAAAAATCATTTAATTATAGAACGTCTCTATTATCTACCGGGCGTCCCACAGCTATGCCACATGAATGGAAAGTACCTTAAATATTATAAAATACTATCGCTATTATAAAATACATGTAATTTTTCTATCACATTTGGCGGGTTCGATTCCCGGTTGAGGTAGGCGATTTTTAAAAAATCTGTGAATGCAGTTCTACTTATTATTAAAAATAAAACGATGTCTTCTTTCAGTAAAATATCCTATCTTTAATATTTAAGGTACTTTCCATTCATGTGGTATAGCCGTGGGACGCCCTGTATACTTAAATGTATTTATGACATTCATTTTATTGGACGTAAATACCTACACAAATTATTAAATTATATTTATTGAAGGTCAAATTATTTAAATTCCAAAAAAGTAGTCTTTTATAAAAGTTAGATTATAAAAATTAACATTCTTTCCGCACATAGGTACTTACGTGAGGTACAAAAAGAATGTTTAATTTGAGGATTTCACTTTTTCTTATTATACCTACCTACATTTAATATAATAAGTATATGATAGCAGACGCAAATGGCATCTCAAATTCATTTTCTAATACTAAATAGCTAAATACGCAGGTAGGTGGCTAGGTGCCACTGCTGTATTTTAAAATATATAATTATATTCTAAAGGAGGATGGGCAAAAATGTATGGAAGCTGGTCTACCTTGCAATAAAAATGAGAGATATGTTAATAGAAAGGTTATTTTATGTATTTGCATATGTACTAGGTCGCATGTCTCTGAGTGTTGTCGGATCTGAGTTATACTACATTGAATTTGACAGTATTTAGGTAGTGCCAAACATTGAACATCGTAGTATTTAAAATAAACATTTTGTATAAAAACAATGAAACAATTATATGTTACTAGCTGACCCGGCAGACGTCGTCCTGCAACATTTATTATTAGGTAGACACCCTCGCTTCACTTTCGGATACGTGTTGCTCGGCTCCTTTTGGTCGTAGTATGATTATGATGCTATATAGCCTATAGTCTTCCTCCTATAGGTACTGATGTACCTACTTTTCTATCCCTAATTGAAAATGTTCTACTTATTACTATTGGATTGTAGACCAAAATGCTGGAAATGTTATTTGAAATAAAAAGTACTCATGGTCACATGGCTGTATCTCCAAACAGACAAAGATTTGGGGAAAATTCCAATAGTAAATATTGATGTACTCTTCTATCCCTAATTGAAAATGTGCTACTCATTATTATTGGACTGTAGACCAAAATGCCCATTCTCCTTTGTATTAAATGTCATTATTGGCTTTAACTTCAAAATATGTAATAAACATGGATATTATTGTGATTTGCTCGTGTTATTATTTAAAAACTATACAGACATACCACCAACGAATCACTAACAGATTTTATGATCGACCTCAAAACGTACATTTCTATTTCAAATGCGTTGAACACTACTTATTTTTGTAGTAGGTACCTCTGTACAAAAATTTCATAGAAACGCATTAAAATAACATGACATAATATTTATATGTCATGCTATGTTATTCGAAACACGATTTTATAAACGCTATCCATGCATCTAAACCCCAAAGGATTTTATTACGCTCCAATGCACGCAATCGCAAAATTACTTGCAATTCAATTCAATGGCTTACCCAATATCTATTGATCTTTTTAGTTGATTGCTATCACAATTTGTACAAAGCAATAAACTTTGTGCAAGCTCAAATTAATATAGTAGCTGTTGCAGATTTATTTGAGGTAAATTGGAACAATTCATAACAAAAAAGACAATTTTAACGAACTTACAAAGATGGCAGTTTGAGAGCATTGGTCTAAGATGATCGGCAAGGTTGACATCTGCTGACAGAATGACTCTCGCCGAGAACTACTGAGTCTGATTCGACTGGCGGTCCTTCACTGTTGTCGTGTTGTCTCTGTAATGGCGAAATAAAAACACATTTAATTACAATTTACTGCACAGACTTTTTATTTATTAGCCATTTTAGGTCCTTAGCAGTTAGCACGCAATGAAAGAGGCGTGAATATGTCTATAATATGTATGGAATTCGTTTTAATGGCAACCCACACAAATGCCATCTTTCCGCCCATGTGATTAAGGTTCAATGTAGATTGACTAAATTTAAAATGCCATAAGTGAAATTTGCTTACAAGCTAAATTCATCTGTCAGCAAACATAATAAGGCTTGCTTTTAGCGGAGGGAGATAATTCTTCAACCAGGCAACTCAAGTATAAACAATACTTCAGCCGTCATGATGACTATGGTTTGACCAACTAAGAAGCTGATAGAAGTTATAAAGTGCTGTTACATCATTCTTTGTTTAAAAAAGGTAACTAATGGGTAATAAATAGCTGTTTATTGATGGTTTCTTGATACTGATAAATTGCAATATTACTTCACAAAAATTCATTTCCTTATTATTCAGTTGATTTCTTTTAACATCTTGCGAAGATAACAAAGTAAATAGATATTTATCTGGCCTTCAGAAGCCAATACACGAACACAATTACATTTAATGATTTGATTTAAAAGTTTGTGACTTACATTGTAATAATATTGACTTTAGACTAAGACAGACAATAGATTTTTCACAGTAAATAAATAAATAATAAACATAAATAAATAAATGCTTGGAAGATTGAAAACCCACCGAAACAAAGTCACAGGCACCAGAAAGTGTTATATAATACTCGTAGTCTTTAAATTATTTGTTCTTACCTTTAGTTCGGTAGCCAGGCTACGGAATGTGTCTTCAACATTTGTGTTATCCTTCGCTGATGTTTCCATAACAAACATAATTTCAGGTACGTATCGGCAAAATGACTTTGGTTCGTCCAGCTCTACTTCTCTTTGGTCTACCAAGTCACACTTGTTACCGATCAAGGACACTATGACATTGGATGAAGTATACCTTCTCACTTCTTCAATCCATTTTTGTAATGACAGAAATGTAGACCTCTTTGTTATATCATACACTGAAAATGAGAGATGTAAATTATAATACTACATTTTGGTAGACTGATTGTGGGGAGAAAGTCTATACAATTGTATTAATGTCAGTACACATTAGTTATATCAGTTCAAGTCCAGTTCAATTCATAGGAACATCATTTAATAAGAGATTCATATTTTGTCCCTTGCAGCAGAATTTAATATTCATTTGAAAGAACTGCCCTCTTATTATGAACTCTTAATTCCAGACAGTTTACGTTCACAACATGTGGGTGACAGAGACAGTGCCTTATTACCTGTAATGCGCTGTCTCTGTCACCCACACGTTGTGAACGTAAACTGTCTGGAATTAAGAGTTGATAATACGGCCCCTGATCACATTGTATACTTATGGCCAACTTTGATTGGTCAACTTCACTGACTATAAGTGTCACGAATGAATGCTTATATTTCAATCTGCATCTATGTAATGTGCCCAGACTTTTCATTTTATATAATTTTATTGATTTTGAAAATCATTATATTTTTGAAGTGCACAAAAAATATAGCACTTTTCCAAAACGGTGGTAGAATCAAAAAATTGACGTTCATAAGTGAATTTGTAAATTCCTAAATGAAATAAACAGTTTGACTTTTGACTTTTTTATAACCACCCATATAACTCATTCCTCAATACCGTGTCAATTCCTGGGTATGCTGGAAGAGATTTCTTTAGGAAATAAGCAGAACCTTTGTACAATATTACCTGTAACATTTCCTCTTCAGTTTATGGTGTACATAAAGAGGTGAATAATAAAAAAATACCATCTCACATGAACACTCAAGTCAATCAACATCTTATTACTCTTCATTCATTTATCAATGATTCACAGTTTACTAAGAAGTTACTACATATTATGATTTATTTTCTCACATATTTGATCAATATTTATACTATGTAAAGATAACAGGTGTTATTACAACTATTATAATAAACATGCTATCACCTCATCAAAGTTATCTCAATGTTGACTCAGTATTGTTGTTATGCAGGTTGCTCAAGCAATCAATATTACTCCTACAACATTGCATAGTAATTTTTAGGCCATGTGTAGGCGACTTTACTTACCAATTATCACTCCATTGGCAGACCGATAATAACTTTGTGTTATTGTTCTAAAACGCTCTTGCCCAGCTGTATCCCATATCTGAAGCTGATATTAAAATTTATACATAAAAAATTACCTCAGGAGATTCCACAATATTTGGATGTACACTTATTTATAAAATACTGTCCGAAAAACTCAAGGACACTTTTATATATATGTATATATTCAACAAATTATTTGAAATTCATACAGTATAATGTTTCATCTTGGAACACAAATAAATGACAAACTAATATAAATATGTACTTACATTATACAATAACTAAATCTATACTATCAGGTAAAAGCAATAAGTCTCAGTGATATACTTATATAAAGACCATAGTTTATGATAATCATGAATTATGTTATTAAGGTCTAAAGCTATAGACTGCTACAGATACATTGGTTAAAGTTTAGTATGTGGACCGTCGAATTTAGGGGTGTGGGGGTGGGGATGGGGTAGGGGGGGATGAGGGGAAGTTCCACCGCGAAGCCTGAGACGCGGAGCCTTATAGTTTTTTTTTATCGAATTTTGAAATCTTTACCTAAACAGTACTAAAACGACTAAACCACGAAAACTAGGTCCTCGAAATACAAGAAAAGGATAAGAGGATGTAGGAGGTTGATTTCCGGTTACATCGATGCCACCCACAAAGCTCTGCGACGCACAGTTTATGAGAAAAACAAAAAAAAACGATTCTAACCTCAAAGTGCTAACATTAACACTGTACACTACAGCTACATACATGGGGTCAGTTTTCTAATACGGTCTAAGTTTAAACTAGCTAATCCCCAACTATTAGGGCTTAGGGCAGAGAGTGTTGTAAAAATATGTCGACGGGACCCCCTTTCGGGGGTCCCTTTTTTCTGCGTGGTTCTATTACAGTCGAACCTAACCTATACCTACCCAACTAGAGTGTGGGTTGGCTTTTTGTTTTGTTTTTTTATGGCGGGGGGCTTCGCCCCCCGACCTCCCTTTACCGGGGGCCTGTGGCCCCCCCGTCCCCCCGCTACCCCATTCTTACCGCTATTTTTTCGTCATCCTACTCTATTGACCTAGTACGTAATTGCAAGTATGTGTGAGTCATAGGTAATTGTGCCGCACACACACACACCCGCACGCACACTCACACACACTCACGCGCACAATCACACACATCCTACGAAGCGGGGTTCGGTCGACATTTATGTGACAAGTCATTTAATTGTGACATACCTACTTGCTCTTGGATCGTCGTAACTCGTAACTGACCCTATAGCTGTAGTGTTAGGTTAGAATGATTTTTTTATTTTTCTCAAAAACTGTCTCGCAGATTGTTGTGGGTGGCATTTTTATAACCGGAATTCAACCCCCTACATCCCCACACCCTTTTCTTGTGTTTTGAGGGGGTAGTTTTCGTGTTTTAGGTGTTTTAGTACTGTTTAGGTGAAGACTTTAAAATTCGATAAAAAAAAACTACTGATTTCCGCAGTCTGAAATTTTGCGTAAATATTCCTTATACTAAACTCTTTTAGATATAAAAATATGGTTACCCAATTCAACGGTCCACATACTAAACTTTATCCAAATTGCATATTCCATTACTTTATTATAATATCAAGTTTAATTTATCTTATTTATGTTATTATTATCGTTGTTTAATAATAATAAATAAATTGTACACTGGAGAAGACAATATCTAGACGACAGGGGCGGATATTTGCGGCTGTCATGAGTCATTCAGTCAATTATTTATGCTAACATCAGAAGAGATCTTAGAAAATATTATTTTAATTGTCCTTATATATCCTGTATAATACTTAATTATAGATACTAAATAGATATTCCAAATATTGATGTGCACTAAAACAATTGTAATAGGAGGAGTTTCTTTGGGCCCAATAGGTTTTATTTTAATGATGCACTTCGCTAATTTTGAAATTACGCATTTTACAGTCCTTAATTGAATTAGATAAACTCACCTTGACCTTCTTTCCATCCACAATCAATGTTTTCATTGAAAAGTCTACGCCTATCGTATTTCCGTGTCTCTCTATGAAATTCCCGGATTTCAATCGTTGCACAATACATGTCTTTCCGGTACCACAATCGCCAATTAACACAATCTTAAATAGATAATCAAACTGTTCATCGGGGATACTCATTAATGTGTTTGGATTACGGCTAGTCATGATTTTATAAATTTTATTTCAATTGATTTACTAAGCGGTCTGTTTATGTTGTTCGCTTGACTTGACAACCATTTCTACATTTGACAATCATTCAATCATATTTTGGTGACAGATTGACAGATTGTCTATTCATGGCTGCTCACAAATCCACAGATTAATGTGATAAATCACATTGTGGTTCCAGTTATAATATTTATGTTTTGTAATGTTCAATTTAATTTTGTGGCCAACATTTTATACTCTATAATTCTATTATTCTAGTCTGTGTTGCGTCTTGCGTGTGATTAGGTTTGTTCCGTGGTTTGTTTCACTAAGGGCGCGTTCCATTAAGTAACCAAAACGCTCAAAACGACACTTCTTGCGTTCTTCAAATATAACACCATCATAAACGAAAAAAATATTTTTTAAGATAGATAGAGGTCAAAGATGAAGTAGAAACTATATAAGTAAATAAAGTAATAAGCTCCATAAACAAATTGTGTATTATTTTTAATACAATTCATTTCAACTATAGTAGGATCATTTTTTTATTATTTTTTTATTTGTTAAGTTACATGAAAACTTTAATAGAATAATTTAATAGAATAATAATGAATAATGAATGAATAGGTCACATTTGAGAACTGTTTGTCTTTGCTTTATAGTGAGGGTAACCTGCTGAAAAACATCGAAATTTAATTAATCGATAAGGACTTCAAATATCTGTATTGAATGCTGTTGTTATAAAAAGTAAAGTAAGCGCACAGTTCGCACGACAAAAATAATGCGTCAGATAATGGCACGAAATGAAATCATAACTTTTTTGTAACATTTCCGGTTTCTGGACACTGGCTTTTGAGCCAGACGTTATATAATTATACAGGGTGTCCCATAAGTAGTACAACAAACGGAAACGGAAGATAGCTTGGAAAAGGACTTACCAGATGTCTAAAAATCACAATTAGTTAATGTGCCACCGTTTTCGAGATTTTGACCTTTGTTTGATTTTTTTGGAAATTGAGACAATGACGAACTGTCGAATGTCACCTATTAAAATGACCCTATTATAATAATTATTGAGGTTTAACTTTATAAACTTACAAATTGTAAAACTAACCTACTTACTTAAATTCTAACTTTGTTTTTTTCAAGTGTGCCATTTTTGTAATGTTTATATTAACACTAAAATCTGTTGCATTTGAGCATAAAATTGTAACGTCCAAAGTATTTAACTGGAGTGGAAAAAGAAAAACAGCGTTCGTAGGCGTGGTCGTACTGTTCGTTGAGTGGAATGCAGCACAAATCTCAAACCTGTGTCAAAACTAACTGTCAAAATTCATTAAGTCGCTGTCAAATTTTTTACTAAATATTTTTATCTCGATTATCTTAATTTATGCAATTCAATGGGCTTGCTGAAATAAAGACAGGATAACTATCGACAGATTGTTTCTTATCGAATAAATCCAAATATGTTTTAATACAATATTTTAGAAGAAGCTCATACCTCATAGTCTCTTCAAAACACAGTTCGGCAATCGGCTCACTCACTTGAACGGAGTTTTAACGAAGTCACACAAGTTAATCCACAATGCAGTGTATTACAATTGTCTTTTATGTTTTGCATTATTTATTATTTATTTTATCGAGTGCTGTACCGACCACCAACGGATTTGAGGTGAACAGATTATATTTCATATTTATCACTTTATTATTACGACTGTCATCGTAAATTTTACATTTTAATATATTTTCCAGATACCAGAACAGCTCCAGAAGTCAAATCATACAAATAATTGGGCAGTTTTAGTAGATACGTCTCGTTTTTGGTTTAACTACCGGCATGTTGCAAATGTACTGTCTATTTACCGCAGCGTGAAGAGACTGGGCATACCTGATAGCCAGATCATTCTCATGATCTCTGACGACATGGCGTGCAATCCCAGGAATCCTAGACCAGCGACAATTTTTAATAATGCTCATGAACAAATCAATGTGTATGGTGATGATGTTGAAGTTGATTACAGGGGATATGAAGTAAGTAATTAATAAAAATTATATATTAAAATCATCTTTATCTGGGTAAGGCTTAGTGATCCTGATCATGTAACTGGCTTTTAAATTTAGATGTATAAATTGCCGCATCAGTGTCTCCAGTTAAGTGATGTCTACAAATCAAGAGTGAATAAGAATTTATTAAGTTAGAGCGCTTTACTGTCTATACCAGTTCTTAACCTTTTTGGCTGGCGACCCAAAATGTAAAAATATTTGAAGTCCGCGACCCTGACATTTTATTGATTTTCCAGTGATAATAAAATAATATGAGTAAAAGTCCGTTTGCTCAAATTGATGTCATTACGTCGAGTAGCTTAGTGGCGCAGCGGTAAGCTCGCTCAGCTTGCAATTACGTTTGCTAAGCAACTTTCGCAGACTCTGGTCACTGGATGGGTGACCGAAATCCTTAATATTTACTCCGTTAGGTACGTTAAGCCGTTGGTCCCGGTTGCATTTGCTGTCGTTAACACCCACAAATACGCACTGGGCCCGCTTGGTGGGTTATGGCTCATTCTCCTTGTGTGTTTCTATCAGAAAGGAAGGTCTGTGCCCCAGCAGTGGGTGGGGACATTAGAAGGCTGGTGATGATGATGATGTCATTACGGTCTCCCTGAGAGGTTATGCAGTTGGGTAGCCAGCTTTCTGTCTGAGCGACATATAAAGGTCGTAGTCGACGGTTGTTGCTCAGATTTGAAACCCATAAACGCTGGTGTTCCCCAAGGGTCTGTGCTGTCTCCTACCCTGTTGATTCTGCATATCAATGAAATGCTGGAGCGTGCAAACGGTATTCATTGCTATGCAGATGACAGCACGGGAGATGCCTATTATACAGGCTCTGCAAATGCCTTTCGTTCACAAGTGGAGGATAGCAGAATCAAACTTGTGTTTGAAGTAGAGAAATCTCTGGAGCAAGTCTCGGAATGGCGTCGACTCAATTTAATTGAGTTCAACCCCACGAAGACACAAGTTTGCGCGTTTTCCGCTAAGAAAACCCCATTTGTCATGGCGCCTCAATTCCAGGGTACCGCGCTGACCATTGGTAAAAGTGTTAAGATTCTGGGCGTTGACTATTCGAGCGACGTGCAGTATCGGAGTCATCTGGAAGCTAAGGCTAAATTGGCCTCCAAAAAGCTTGGTGGCCTAAACCGGGCGAAGCAGTAGGTACTTCACTGCGAGGGACCTACTGATGCTCTATTAAGCACAGGTCAGGCTCACATGGAGTATCATCTCTGGCCAGGGGCGCCACAATACCAGCTTAGTCCATTTGACGCCCTACAAAAGCGCGCGGTTCGAATTGTCAACGACCTACGAGTCACTAACAGATTAGAACACCTAAGTCTGAGGAGAGACATGGGATGCCTCTGCGCGTTCTACCGGCTTTACAACGGTGAGTGTTCCGAGGAATTGTTCTATTTGGTGCCAACTTCACCCATCCATCATCACACCACTCGCCGAAAATTGAAGTTTCATCCACATCGCTTGGACTCGTGGCGAACGACTACGGTCCGTTTTTCATGATCGTTTTTGCCGCGAACGTGCAAGATGTGGAATGAGCTTCCTTCTGAACTATTCCTGGAGCGCTATGACATGGGGTTCTTCAAGAAAGGTGTAAAAAGAGTTCTCCTTCAGGGCCGACGTTGCACTGGTGACTCCCCTGCTGTTGCTCGTGTCTATAGGCGACGATGACCCACTTACCATCAGGTGGCTCGTCTGCTTTTACGTCAGCCCTTCAGGCTGTAAAAAAAGGCCGCTAATGTCTTTTCAAAATTCCCGCGACCCATCCCAATACCGCCCGCGACCCGGATTTGGGTCGCGACCTGAGGTTAAGAAACGATGGTCTATACTAATTTGCCATTTGACATCAGATGGAATTATAGTCTAGGGTAAATTTATACAAAATAAAAAAAACTTACCATAATAATTAACTTATAATAATGTTGTTAAAAAAATTATAATTATCTGTCAGGTATCAGTAGAAAATTTTGTGCGTCTGTTGACTGGGCGAGTCCCCCCTGATACTCCTCGGTCGAAGCGTCTCCTCACTGATGAAGGCAGTAACATCCTGATCTACCTTACTGGTCATGGGGGAGATGGATTCCTCAAGTTCCAAGATTCTGAAGAAGTTACTAGTCAAGAGTTAGCTGATGCTTTGGAGCAGATGTGGCAGAAACGAAGGTACTTATTTTTAACACTTACAGACTGTTATGTATATCAATAATATTAACGTCTATAGAATGGTAGGTATATAGAACTAAAATCAGTTTTGCTCCCAACCTCATCTGTGTTACATACTTATAATATTATTATGATAATATAATTATGTAAATAAGATGAAAATAACAAGTGTTTTAAAGTTTTCGTTTTTTGAATCCTATTACTTTTTCTTATAGTTATAATATTATATTTATTTGAAAACCACAAAAAACAAGGATTAGGATGTATTATTGTTTGATGGTAAATCATAATATTATGCCTTTTTTTGGATATACTTTTAAATATTACTTTTTAATTAGTTAGAAATGTTAACTTCTTTAAAGTTGTCTTTATTGTTATATATGCAATAATTTAAAAGTTGTGGAAGAATAATAGTCACAATGAATTTCTGTTTTTTTTTTCAGGTACAATGAGATTTTCTTTATAATAGACACTTGCCAAGCTTCATCAATGTATGAAAAATTTTACTCTCCAAATATACTTGCTACTGCCAGCAGTTTAGTTGGAGAGGATTCTCTTTCAGTAAGTTTTACATTCAATTGATTTTAAAACTAAAATATTTTGGTAACAACTAACAATATAATTTCCTAATACATATCTATATATTTTCTATATTTGTAAATTACATACTTTCAGCATCATGTGGACTCTGCTATAGGTGTGTACATAATAGACAGGTACACATACTATGTGCTGGAATTTTTGGAGAATGTGCATCCAGACAGCAAGAAGACTATGTCAGAGTTTGTAAGTAGACATTTATTTATCTACTTTATTCGTTGAAATCTTAAGTCCACATTGAATTAAAATAATATTAAAAAAATAAATTATACTTTGTATTATGCTGAAGTGTTTTATGTTTTGTGAATATCAGCAAAATAATATTAAGAAATGTTTACGAAAAATGCGTAAAATGATTTGGCATCTGATATATCTAGTAAATACATGATATATGTATAATAATATGACTAGTTAATAATTTCATATGTTGAGAAAATTATAATTATAATGTTTTTACAGCTTGCAGTTTGCCCAAAGAGTGCTTGTCTGTCAACGGTAGGGGTCCGTCGAGACCTATTCAAACGGGACCCAAGTAAAGTTCCTATTACGGACTTCTTTGGATCGGTCAGACCTGTGGTCATTACTACTGACCCTATAAATATAGTAGAAACACCAAAGAGAAAGAAAAAGAGTCCTACTGTGTAAGTATTGTTCTTTCAGTATAAAGTCGTTTAAGGCGTAAAATATTGGTAATATTATGTTTGAAGGGTTCTTTATTAACATGCAACATTGCAATAGTAATTATAGAATTATTTTATTTTTAGTTTTAAACGGTTATTATTGAGATCAAACATTATGTCTTCCGATCCATTTAATTCAATGCATTTCTTGACATCAAACACTCTTCCTTTTATTTTACTATTCATTATGTCGATTCTCAGATAGCCTAGTCGCTGGCCAGTAACATTTTGTTAGAACACCTGAAACCTAAAAGCTTCCTCCACATCACATTTCTCCGCTCCTTTAAAGCACCTCTCCAATCCACATCTTTGTCACCACTTCCTACTGATCTTGCTCCTTACAGTTGTTTTACAGGCACATAAGTCCTCAGTTACAATATAAACTGTAGGAAAATTGAATAACTGTACCTACAGCATCTTATTCTATTGTTTTCAGGAACTCAACTACAGACAATGAAAAACGACACTACCTACCACAGTTTCCTATGCATTTAATACAGAATTCTTAGATTTAATTTGTAATATTCAATAATTATATTAATAATAATAATAATAATAATAAGCCCTTTATTCTGTGATTAGGTTAGCTTACAAAATTTAAAATTAAACAAACACAGATTATAAAATGTCCCTAATCTCAGCGTGCCTCTTGGCATAGGCCTCCTCTAACATTTTCCACTGTGGTCTATCCTGGGCTACTCGTCTCCACCTTGGGCCAGCAGTAATTTTCAGGTCATCCTCCCATCTTAGACACTGTCTACCGCGGCTCCTTTTCCCATCTCTTGGATACCACTCAGTAACTGCCTTGCACCATTTTCCCCTTTTATCTCGCATCATGTGGCCAGTCCATCTCCACTTTTGCTTGTCAATGCGTATCAGGACATCGGCCAGTTTGGTTTTCATCCTGATGTCGGCACTTCTGACTCTGTCTTGACGTTTTGCTCCTAACATACTACGCTCCATTGCTCTTTGGCACTTGGCAAGTTTGTCTCTTAGAGATTTTGTGAGTGCCCATGTTTCACATCCGTAAGTCAAGCATGGAAGGATGCATGTATTAAATGTTTTTCTTTTTAGTGACATGCCCAGGTCCTGTGATTTCATTATTTCCTTGAGTGACCAAAATTTCTTCCAACCATTTGAAATCCTTATGTTTATTTCTTTTGCTGCCGACTCTTTTGGCGAAATAAGCTGGCCTAGGTAGGTGTATTCGCTTACAAATTCGAGGTTAACTCCATTCACAGCTATATCTGCCTTCACTGAATTGGTCATTACTTTGGTCTTGGTAAGGTTCATTTTAAGTCCAACTTGCTCGCTCACCTTGTTTAGGCTTTGTAACATTTGTTGTAAGATTTCTGGCTTCTCTTCGAAAACGACTAGGTCATCTGCAAATCTGAGATGGGTCAGCTTGGACCCATTTATATTCAGACCAAAACCATCCCAGTTTAGGTTGCGAAAGATGTTTTCCAGGACTGCTGAGAATAGTTTGGGTGATAGGGGGTCTCCTTGTCTGACGCCTCTTCTTATTGGAAAAACTTTGCCTATTGTTTCGAGCTGTATGCTGGCCTGACTATTTGCGTATATGTTTTTTATGATGTTGGTGTAGATAGCAGGTATCCCTTGTTGTACTAAAGTGTCCCATATGTAGTTGTGATTCAAACTGTCAAAAGCTTTGGCATAATCTATAAAGGCAATATAGATATCTTTGTTGTATTCGTTATATTTTTCTAGGATTTGTTTGACAGTATGGATATGATCTATTGTTGAAAAGCCTTTCCTGAAACCAGCTTGCTCAACAGGTTGCTGTTCGTCTAATGTAGGGCTCATCCTGTCCAGTATAATTTTTGCAAGTACTTTATAGACGTTTGACATCAAGCTTATGGGCCTATAGTTTTCGATGTCTTGTTTATCGCCTTTTTTGTGTATTAGAATTATGTGGGATTTTGCCCATTGTTTTGGGATGGTGCCAGTTGTGAGAATGTTGTTAAATACGTTTGTAAGGATGGGAGTTAGCTCTGTCATTGTTCCTTTCATCAGCTCGTTAGTAATATTGTCCGGACCCGGTGATTTCTCTATTTTCTGACTCTTTATCGCTTTTTCGACTTCGCAAGGCAGGATTTCTGGAACGGGCTCACTTTTGGTTTCGGGAGTATCTAGGTTGAGCGTGTTTGCAGCATACTTGTCAGTACTTCCTTCTTGATCTTTATAGAGTTGGGTAAAAAAGTAGGTAGCTAATTCGTTGATATTTCTCCGGTTTGTGATTGTCTTTTCTTTCCGTTTAAGTTTTGGTATCCATTGTTTTCCCGCTTCGCGTAGTTCCTTTAAGGCTTTTTTAGTGCCTCCAGTTCTTTGTATGTGGTATTCCAGTGTTTTAATCCGTTTGGTTTTGCGATCCTTCCTGATACTTTCTCTAATTTTTTTACTGATTTCTGCTATCCTCTTGATGTTTTCTTTTTTATCTTGTTGTGTAATATAGACTTTTCTTTCTTCTATAAGTTGCAGAGTTTGATCGCTTAGCTGGTATTTATGGGTCTTCTGGTTTTTGTTAGATTTGCAGTAATTTTTAAGATGGTTTTCCAAGATTTCATATTTCTGTATCGCATCTGAAGTTTCAATTATTTGTTGTTTGATTTCTTTAAAATCGATAATTATATTAATTACCAATAAATTATGTGAACAAATATGATCTTTAATTTAATGTTGTCTTTAGTTAAATTATAAAATTAATAATTAAGTAATTAAAATCCTTAAATCCTTTAAAAATTTTGGAGGTACTTTTGCATGATATCCAAAAAATCAAGAGGCCCAAAATTAATTTATACTTATACTCCGACTTTTAATTCGATTCCTAAGTTGACGTAAGCTAATGTCACTTTTCGAAATAATGTTGCCAGCTTTCAATAATGGTAATTACTCAAATTCAAATAAATTTATTACTTCGAAGTAGGTTTTTACAAACTCTTATCGAACGTCAAGTTACGCCATCGCTTCAACAAATCCCTATGGTGAGTGGTCTTGGAAGAAGAAGCGGCAAGAAACTCCCAACGAGTCTTTTTTTTTCTCTTTCTCCACTCACAGTTACAGTTGCACTTACTACTAATTACGGCTAAAATAAGAAACTCATGTCCAAGCTGATTTATCATTAAAATATTCATCAAGTTTGTAATAACCTTTCGTCATAAGAATGCTTTTGACATGAGTTTTAAGTTTACGGTACGGCATTTCTGTCAATTGTATAGGAACTTTATTATAAATTTTAATGCAACCTCATGAAAGAGCCACCAGTTTAGCCAGGGGCTGATTAAGACTTCTGACCGCCCTAGGCTAATTATCAGGACGCGCCCCCGCCATATACATATAAAAGCGTGTTATAGTCGCGCGCTCGGGCTAAAAAGTAGTATACCTATAATATTAGTGTTGGTTGACTTTGTCTACTATGGAGTGTGAAAATTATAACATGGTTCATGGTATGATTCATGGTTGGACCTGGATGGCGCAATGGTTAACATGCCGGTCCGCTAAGCCGAGGGTCCTGGGTTCGATTCCCAGCGAGGTGGAAATTTAAATGATGAGTTTAAGTTTCCGTTCTTGGTTTGGGTGTGTGTCCTTGTCTTGTGTGTTGTCCATGTGGCACCCACGACACAGGGAATCCTGGTGTGGGGCAATGAGTGTGTAGCGTTATTTATTATTTATTTATATATAATCTATACAAAAGTTTTCAAATCGAACTGCAAGCGAAACCAACATTGTTTTTTTTAAGTTTCACGTCATTTAACTTAGGCTTAGACTTAGGCTGGCAAACCATTTTTTAGCTGACCTTCCGTAACCAAATCGTCATAAAATCATTGACTGCAGGCTACGTAGTAGAGAACCAAATCCATATCGGATTTGACCGCAAGACTTGTATTATTATTGGCTTAGTTTCATTTAGACAACTTAGTTATTGCGGCCATTGAACATGAACGTGGTCAGAACATGAAAGTTGCTTCAACTTTATTAGTACAAGTTACAAGTACTGCTTCGCCTGGTTCATGACACCAAGCTTTTTGGTGGGCAATTTGGACTTAGCTTCCAGATGACACCGATACACTGACACTTTTATTAACGGTGAGCGCGGTACCCTGGAATTGAGGCGCCATAACTAGTGGTTTTCTTAGCGGAAAACGCGGAAACTTGTGTCTTCGTGGGGTTGAACTCAACTAAATTGAGTCGTCCCCATTCTGAGACTTAATTCAGAATGTTTTCGACTGCAGACACAAGTTTCATTCTGCTATCCTCCACTTGTGACTGAGAGGAGTTTGCAGGGCCTGTGTAACATGCATCTCCCGTGCTGTCATTTTCATAGCAATGAATGCAGTATGCACGCTCCAGCATATCATTCATATGCAGAATGAACAGAGCAGGAGATAGCACACACCCTTAGGGAACACCAGCGTTTATAGGTCGATATCTGAGCAACAACCGGCAACTACGGCCTTTATATGTCGCTCAGATAGAAAGCTGGCTACAAAATTTTATAACGTCTCAGGGATACCGTAAGATGGAAACTTCGCGAGAAGAGCCCTGCCAGACCCGGTCAAGGCCTTAGGATTAGGCTGACCACAAAAGGGATCCGCCAAAATTGCCCAGGCCCTGCGCCAAAGCAATGTATCTCAGTTTTTAGAGAAATGCCATAATCACAGTATTACAATGGTATTGTACAATGCATAATGACGTTTCTCTTAAAAATATATTTTTTACATAGAGCGCCTATGAAAATTCAATGGGCAAAAAAAAATATGTTAGCATGTGAATTTAGCGAAACCGAATATATATAATATTTTTACTATATTTACTCTAAAAACTGACATACTTTGCTTTAGCGCCGGGCCTGGGTTTTTTTTGTATGGGATTTGGCGCATCTCCTTTCTCATTGCTATCAAGGACCTGAGCCCATCGGTGTGTACGATATGCTAAAAGATCGCCAGCTGAACGGCCATACGAAACCCGTACTGCCGGTCACTGATCAGCTGGCGATCTTCTAGATATCCTAGGGGCTTTTCATTTATAATACGCTCCATCACTTTAGCAAGCAGGGAAGTTATCGTCATAGGCCTGTCATTGGCCGGGTCACTGAGATTGCCCTTTTTGGGGATAGGATGAACTAGGGCTACTTTCCACAAAAACGGTAGGTACTATTCCAGTGGTGTAAGATAGCGAAAATAGCCGCGTTATAACGGGACTCAACTCGGGAGCACACGTCTTAAGCACACTCATTCTTTGTATCGAGGGACAGTAGAGCTCGCCTGACCGACTTTTGAGTAAGAAGTATATCGTTCAACGACTCTCACACCGCGGGATGTTAGGCGGTGTGGTCTCTCCATCGTCCAAACCAAAGTGGAATTGAAGGCAAAGAGGGTACCAAGAATTTCGGCTTTCTCCTTTGCCATATTCACAAAGGATTTATCTGGTAATCGCAATAGCGGAAGAGAAGACCGACAGAAGATGCCCTCGACAACCTTAGCCAGCGACCAGAATTCTCGACAACCGGAGGGGTAACCGACTAGCCGCTCGCCAATTCTGCCGTTGAATTGGGCCTTCGCCCTGGACATTTACTTCTTAGCTGACCGGGAGGCAGCGTTAAGCTTTCTCTTAAGCTCTAGGGCAGATGCATAGCAGCATAGAATATGAATTTCGATGTAGTGGCCTATGGCATATGGGACCCAAAATCTGGATAGCATAATCTGAATTCTTACGAATATTATGTATGTAGTTAGTGCCGACATTTTTTTAGATTTAGTTAGGTGGCTGTAAGGTATCTCAGGTCAGAGCCAGAGCCAGAGTCAGAGCCCCATCATGGCCCATGAGTAGTGCAAGCGAAGACTCGATTTCAGCGCGCCCCCCGATCCTCGCGCCCTAGGCTGCAGCCTAATTAGCCTAAGGGTTAATCAGGCCCTGAGTTTAGCTAAGTCTAAATTTTGGTACAATCAGTTTAGCCTTATTTCTAGTATTTATATTGTGTACATCACTCTTTTTAGGTCATGATATTTTTTTACAGACATAATAATATCCAAAATACATATGTATATTGTGATATTACAGTTACAATGTCTTTAAACAAATGTCTAAACGAATCTCTTGGCCTGAGGTTGTAAATGGCACGTATTGCTCTTTTTTGTAATATAAATATTGACTCTATATCTGCAGCTGAGCCCCACAACAGCAGACCATAAGACATTATACTGTGGAAGTAACTAAAAATCAATTCGTAACTCACACGATTAACCAACGATGTTTTGATTATTCGATTTTTCTTTTCTCAATATATATTATCTATTATGTGTTTTAATAAAATATAAAAAAAAAATCAGGGAACAATACGGAATGGTTATTTATTTAAAATTATATACCTAGTAAACGAAAAATGTTAAACACCGGTACATGCATGCTTTTTGTACATACATGCACTAAAATCGCTTAACAATTAAAAATGTAGGGGAAAATTGATAATCATTATTTTTTTATGTGTAGTTATTGATCCTGTAATAACTTCATATACTATTTTAGCGATTTGCTAAATTATGCGAAACGATTATAATCCGATTAATATTTTTATCAAATCTGATTTTGCGTCCTGATTACAACACTATTTATGTGAGAATAAAAAACGGTAACACTGGAAATATACACATTCTTAATGTAATTGCTTTTAATTATATCTTAATAATTTAGTTGCAGTTATAACTACTGTTATTTTATTTGAAACAAATGGATTTTTCTGACTCACTTAATAGATAAAGTATTAATCAAATAACAATAGAAATAGATTATTTTTATATACAAGTACGTATTTCCAAAACAATTTAAAATGGGAACAAAATCGTTAATATTCAGATGATGAATTATGTAAAAGAGTAATAAAGTTATACGAATATACAACACATTTCTCTTTTAAACACCATTAACTTGTGTCACTAATTGTAGTGAGCGCCATCTGTCGGTTCCAGATAATACTTTTTAACAAAATCTAACTGTGTCGCTAGTTGTACCTATTGCCACATGTCGATTATAATACTGTTATAATAAATAAATAAGAAAATACATGTTATGATAATTAAAAGGTCCTTTAAAATTAATTTCTAATTTGTTTGTACTTTATTACGATATTATTAGGAATTTATATTCAGTTTTGTACTGTGACGTTTATTACATCAACTGACTTGGTCGGTTGACAGTTTGAAGGACATAAATACAACGACTTGGTCGTGGTTTGGTCAATTCTTGGTTGACTTTGGAAGGGAGCAGACCACCAGTACAAGTTAAGTAGATTTCTTTTTATTATAATTTTCTTATTACGTATTACGTATTTAGTTATGGTTTTAATTATTAAATAATAATAATAATAATAATAATAATAATAATTATTATTATTATATTATTATATTGTATTGCTATTGCTATTTTATTTTACAGTTGAAATGAAACGAGATTGAAAAGAACTAATTTTAATGTAATTATATCGTTATTCTGCCAGTTACATAAGTTATTATTTTTACATGAGGTGTCATTATGTACATTATATAATTATGGTGATTAAGTTTCTTCCAAAGGTATTAAGAAAGAAAATCTAAAATAAAGTATAACCTTGGTCATAAATATTTGCATTTTCATTTATATTAAAATGTTTTTTGAAATATAATTTATTACAAGCTTTTATTGCATTTTTACCTACACATACTATACTTTCTCTAGTTTATTAATTTATTTCATATATATTGATACAATTTAAATACAATATTTCTATCAATAACCTATAATATTTTTTTAATAGTTTTATATTAAATCTATTATCAGAAGTGGGATACGCTTCCTGCACGGTCACTAATGTCTTTTTTTTTGTGAGTTTCAGAATGGATATCTCTGCTGTACAAGACCTGCTCACAGCTATCAAGGATGCCGTTTCCGGTACGCGAAGCCTTGACGTCGCGTTGCCAGTCTTCGATCCTGCCACGAGTGACCTCGGTGCCCAGTCGTGGTGCAATAATATTGAAACCCTCTCTAAGGAATTTGGGTGGAGTAGCATTGCGACGGTCACCAAAGCTGTTAAGGCCTTTAAAGGCTCCGCTTTATTATGGTTTGAGACGTAGGATCCGGCAGACGGTCGTTCTTGGGAAAACCTTCGATTAGAACTGCTTTATATCCAGAGAGAAAATCAGGCTACTTCGTAATACAAAGATTTCATTCACGGAATTACAGTTGATTGAACTAGTTTGTGGTAGTATAACTGATATCAATGTAAAAATGGCCTCTTTTAACAGCAATGTTATTAACACATTATCAAAGAAAGTAATTCTCCCTTTGCTAGCCCTATGATCTTGGTTAAAAGAAAAATGGAAGTAATAGGATGTGCATTGATTATAGAGCATTAAACAAATTGATTGAAAAAGACAGATACCCCCTCCCCTTGATTGAAGATCAAATAGATAAACTAGGAAATTCGAAATTCTACATATCTATTGATATGAAGAATGGCTTTTACCAGATCCCTGTTTCCAGTGATTCTACCAAGTATAGTGCTTTTGTGACTCCGGATGGGCATTATGAGTTTCTCAAAATGCCTTTTGGTACTTGCAATGGTCCTTCAGTTTTCCAAAGGGCAATCACAAAGGCAGTATTTGAAATTTTTGCTGGTTTACATTGATAACATTTTAATTCCAATAATAAGAGAAACGGTTACTATATTCGGAAGACCATCACTAGTCATTACAGATCGCGCTACAAAATTTAGTTCGAACCAAATCCGACGTCTTTTAGAGAACTTAATATTGAACACCATATAGCTACTGGTACACCCCGAAGTAATAGGCAAATGGAGCGTTACGTATCTAAAGTAATCTATATGCTTAGCACTATATGTAATGATCAGTCAGAATGGTCGAGCAAACTGCCCAAGGTACAATTATCCATAAATACTATAGTACAAAAATCAACTCGGTTTTCTCCTTTACGTTTACTAATTGGTGTATGTAGAAGCAAACGTAGGTACCTCTGGTACAAGCTAGCTTAAATGAAATAAACGTGAAATAGCAAAGCAGCGCTTACAACAATTCAGTAAGACGTAATAATAAGAATTTTAATATAGGTGATTTAGTATTTTTCAGTCAGGATCATAGACGGACTCTGAAGGGTCGTGGCAATATAAGGAATATTGTTATAGCTAAAGAAAAGTTACGATTTTGGCCTGGAGAATGGATTGATAATAACATTGCTGCTGAACATACATGTAAGTTTTATTTATAAGTTTTGATCAATTTTATATGTATATACATAATTACTATTACTATTGATATTTGTAAATTAGTAAAATATATATTTACTACATGGAAATATACCAATATGAAATTGCAGTAATCATTTGTATCATAATAAATTTGACATGATTGGAAACTTTTGCTTATATACTATTATTAGCATAGGTACCTTATTTCAGTATTTCTCTGAGCAAGTACATATGCAATAAATATATTATATATATATAAATAAATTATTATCCGCTGGAGAGCCTTCTACTTGGTGACAAGTTATCTCACTGACAGCGGGTGAATGTGACTGTCATGTCTATGTAGTTGGTCTATTATCCGCTGTATTATCCACTATTTGGTGTCAAGTTATCTCGCCGGCAGCGGGCGAATGTGACTGGCATGTCTATGTAGTGGTCCGCTGTATTATCCACTATTTGGTGTCAAGTTATCTCGCCGGCAGCGGGCGAATGTGACTGGCATGTCTATGTAGTGGTCCGCTGTATTATCCACTATTTGGTGTCAAGTTATCTCGCCGGCAGCGGGCGAATGTGACTGGCATGTCTATGTAGTGGTCCGCTGTATTATCCACTATTTGGTGTCAAGTTATCTCGCCGGCAGCGGGCGAATGTGACTGGCATGTCTATGTAGTGGTCCGCTGTATTATCCACTATTTGGTGTCAAGTTATCTCGCCGGCAGCGGGCGAATGTGACTGGCATGTCTATGTAGTGGTCCGCTGTATTATCCACTATTTGGTGTCAAGTTATCTCGCCGGCAGCGGGCGAATGTGACTGGCATGTCTATGTAGTGGTCCGCTGTATTATCCACTATTTGGTGTCAAGTTATCTCGCCGGCAGCGGGCGAATGTGACTGACATGTCTATGTAGTGGGTTACATTTTTTTTATTTATTTTTTATTTAATCTTATAATAATTAGTACAACCTTAACCAATTACACTAATTATAATATTAAATATTGACATAAGGTATCTCAAATTCACAGGTACATAATAATTATAATTAACAATAATAAAAAATCATTACACTAATTAAAATAGATTATTGCAAATAGTTTAAAATTGATCAAAAATAAATTAAACTGCATATTTTATGAATGTCAGTGGTAAATAAAAAAAAATCATATTTCATATTATATATTTGATATTTGAGTCTGCTGTATTATCCACTATTTTTTGTCAATTATCTCACGAGCAGCGGGTAAATGTGATTGACATTTCTATGTAATGGGTAGTTAATTAGTTATTTATATAAGTACTTCGGGGACGAAGTACAGTCAGTATGGCCGTGATAGAATATACACATTCTTAATGTAATTGCTTTTAATTATATCTTAATAATTTAGTTGCAGTTATAACTACTGTTATTTTATTTGAAACAAATGGATTTTTCTGACTCACTTAATAGATAAAGTATTAATCAAATAACAATAGAAATAGATTATTTTTATATACAAGTACGTATTTCCAAAACAATTTAAAATGGGAACAAAATCGTTAATATTCAGATGATGAATTATGTAAAAGAGTAATAAAGTTATACGAATATACAACACATTTCTCTTTTAAACACCATTAACTTGTGTCACTAATTGTAGTGAGCGCCATCTGTCGGTTCCAGATAATACTTTTTAACAAAATCTAACTGTGTCGCTAGTTGTACCTATTGCCACATGTCGATTATAATACTGTTATAATAAATAAATAAGAAAATACATGTTATGATAATTAAAAGGTCCTTTAAAATTAATTTCTAATTTGTTTGTACTTTATTACGATATTATTAGGAATTTATATTCAGTTTTGTACTGTGACGTTTATTACATCAACTGACTTGGTCGGTTGACAGTTTGAAGGACATAAATACAACGACTTGGTCGTGGTTTGGTCAATTCTTGGTTGACTTTGGAAGGGAGCAGACCACCAGTACAAGTTAAGTAGATTTCTTTTTATTATAATTTTCTTATTACGTATTACGTATTTAGTTATGGTTTTAATTATTAAATAATAATAATAATAATAATAATAATAATTATTATTATTATTATATTATTATATTGTATTGCTATTTTATTTTACAGTTGAAATGAAACGAGATTGAAAAGAACTAATTTTAATGTAATTATATCGTTATTCTGCCAGTTACATAAGTTATTATTTTTACATGAGGTGTCATTATGTACATTATATAATTATGGTGATTAAGTTTCTTCCAAAGGTATTAAGAAAGAAAATCTAAAATAAAGTATAACCTTGGTCATAAATATTTGCATTTTCATTTATATTAAAATGTTTTTTGAAATATAATTTATTACAAGCTTTTATTGCATTTTTACCTACACATACTATACTTTCTCTAGTTTATTAATTTATTTCATATATATTGATACAATTTAAATACAATATTTCTATCAATAACCTATAATATTTTTTTAATAGTTTTATATTAAATCTATTACATGCTTTTTGTACATACATGCACTAAAATCGCTTAACAATTAAAAATGTAGGGGAAAATTGATAATCATTATTTTTTTATGTGTAGTTATTGATCCTGTAATAACTTCATATACTATTTTAGCGATTTGCTAAATTATGCGAAACGATTATAATCCGATTAATAATTTTATCAAATCTGATTTTGCGTCCTGATTACAACACTATTTATGTGAGAATAAAAAACGGTAACA
Organism: Hesperia comma; assembly: GCA_905404135.1. NCBI lineage: Eukaryota > Metazoa > Arthropoda > Insecta > Lepidoptera > Hesperiidae > Hesperia > Hesperia comma. Next base: position 7,180,132 of record FR990031.1, read on the forward strand.
CTGGAAATGTCATTTTAGGAATCGAATTAAAAGTCGGAGTACCTATAGTTAAAAAAGAAAAGAACACACTTTGTCGTTGATAGGTAGTTAACTGCAAAAACAAAATTGAGTCAGTCTTCTTCATTAAATCACTAAGTTCCTAAAGTAACTTTTGATAATATTTATTATCTTTATCAATTGCCTTAATTTATAAGTGTAATAGCGGGATAAAATAATGGCTACCTACATTGGACAATTCAGTTCATAATATTGTAATGTTTGAAAAAAGCTTAGGAACAATAAAACAACTTTCGGTATGCAATTTTATTTATTTCTCTATAAGTACTAAGAATAAATTTTCTTCAACATTATGTAACACAACCGATCCATTTACATTTGGAACCTTTAAGACAATATAAGTACCTACTAACATTAGGTACAACTGTGCCTCTGAAGCTACCGACGGTAATACGAGTATAACCACAATTTATTGTACGAACAATACCTATTGTTGCGAAAAATAATTCTACGAATAAGTATAATAATAGGTACGTAATTTATTTTTAAATTTATGACATGAACCCAGTTCAATTAAATTTTGATGGAACAGTTTTGGCATTCCTCATTCAGTTAATTAATTCTGTGGTACCTATAGTTAAACCTACCTAATTTAGATTATAAAATGTAGGTGCTTTCTTATCTATTAACATGTTTTTATTTTCTTTAGTCTTCAGAATTCGATTAAAAATGCGAATAAAATTTTAGGCACCGAGATTTATTGATCAAAATTCGGAATATCGAGGAATACTTAGCGCCGAATCGGATTTTCCATTAGGTTAAGACCAAATCTCCAAATAGGGTTAGTTCAGGCCTGCCTGGAAATGGAGTGAACCCATAGATGTTACTTTTATAAAATTATCATATTATAATAGGGGAACACAGGGTAATGAGAGCCATCGGGCAATGGGAGCTATGGTGATTTAACGAAATGCAGCCATATTTAGGCGATCGTAAGCACACGACTACTTCCGTCAGTCAACTATCGGCAAACTACCCCTGACGCGCTCGAATCATTAGTGCTATTCGTTAAGTCACAAGGGACAATTATGTGTTTTTCGCTAAACGCTTACAAAAAATTCGCCAATTGCTAGCATCAAGGTAAGCATGAAATTATATTGTTATTTTATTGTATTTAAGCTCATTATATCCCTGGATTCGTTTAGTCACAAGTCCAATTAGTGGAATTGTGATTGAGAGTGGAATTAAATATTTATGTTATTACTTTTTAAAATGGTGGTCGGCGGCTAATGGTAGCCTAGCTAAGCTCTCAGTAGTGCCATGCCAAAATGACTTGTTTTTTGTTTTAGATGCCACGTACAAATATCGTTGTAGAACAAGCAGCACTTTGAAATAATAACAAGCACTCCAATGAAAGCAGCATTTAAAGAAGAGAAGAGGAAAATAATTGAAACGGAGAATAAGACAAAGACAAAGAAAAATAAAGGAAATTGTGATAAAGAATATTGTGTCAAGGGCAAAGGCAAAAGTAACAAAGGTATATGAATTAAGAAGAAGAATATCAAAGTTATAGAAGTAAGAAGATTACAACCAGAAACACAGGGACCAGAAAGGCAACCATTTTCTCCTAATTTTATGTTTTATCTCTATTTTGTTGGAATTTGTCTTTATTGTAATTTGTGTTACTTAGTAGTTTTGTGTTGATAATTATAATAACTAAAATCTTATTTTTTGTACGTTTTGTTATTTTTTCTTAAAGAGTAATTATAATGGCTCTCATTTCCTGTATGAGAGTTAAATCGGCTCTCATTAGCCGCATTTGGCGGGTAATGGGAGCGACTAACTTTTTTTGTAAATCTGTGATTGTACCATAATACATGTCTTTAGTTCATTATAATTGTGATAAAAGTATTCACCTATAATAAAGGTAAGAGTTTATGTTAAAAAATTACAAGAATTTTGACTAATTTGGTTTTTATTCATACTTTTCCTTAGTAGGCTCCCATTACCCTGGTCTCCCCTAGGTATTTTACCGTCACCAACTTCAAAGAGGACCAGTTATAAACGATTGTACTACGTCAGCAACAAGTACGCACAGCATCCATATCTCACAATCTGATATGAGATCAACATCTAAACGACTATAGCACCAATTCAGTTACTATCGTAGGCCATACTTTTTGGTCTATTCGCTCCATTCTATATATATACATTTCATTACATAACATCATCTAGAAGCAATCTATTGTAATTAGAATTATACGTTCAAAATCGAAGTGAAAAAATTGTTTAAGCTCTATGAGGACGCTATCTACAGTTTTCAAATGTAATTCCGTTTTGAGGAAACATTTACATTACCCAACATAACAAAACCAGGATATATCTAATGTTGGCGAAAAGCAATCTTCATTTAATTACTTACTCAACTCTATTTATCAAAAAGATTTCGAATGTTTCCAAAAACCAGAACTAAACTCGAATTGTATATCGTTTCAGTTTTATCGGAAGTTGGTTACTATTGCTGCATAACAATTTACTAAAATCGACATTACAGAAACGACGTCTATAATATTAGGTTTAAATCATTTACAAAAAACAATTACAATCAGTAGACATATCTACTCATTTTAAAGCTCCATTTTTTGAATAGCAAAAGACTATAATATAGTACATTAGGGCCTTTCGCAAACGGGATCGACATTTTTTTCCAAAACTTACCTAAGATTTAGACTTAAAAATTAAGAACTATGGGGTCTTTCTATGAACGCACCCAAAACAGCAGATCAAAAAGTTTCCCATCTGCGAGAGGTCTGAAGGAAGGTAGATACTAGGTATGACTAGGCATTACTTAAATTGTTCTATCAAAGTAAAAATAGAGAACTCAGATAGAAAATAAACTAACTTACAAGATATTCATTGTTCAAGAGTTTCAGTTTATATTATCTACTTAATACAATGGATATAATATGTAAAGCGAATAATTTTAAAGAAACATAAAAGATGTCTAGGACATTAACAATTATTACAGAATTGTTCGATGTACATAAACAATTTTATTTAAACATTTTTTTTTATTTGTTCCATCTTAAGTATTAAAACAATTGCAAACATCTTGTAATGGGCAAGTAAAAATAATTTAACGATAACCCGTAAATATCTATTATCTATTTATAGGGACGTAATTAATGACTTACAATACCTATCACTATATTTTGTACCCTTATTAAGTTATTCGTAATAACAAAAATGTCTATTTACACGAAACATTGATCCGATCTTAGGACATAAACATAAAAGTGACTATTAACAAACAAAGTAGGACTAATGAAATAAATATTTACATTAATGTCAATAAAATAAATATCATAAATAACGATAATTAGTATTAAAAACTTTGGGATCTCTTTAACAAAATTTACAATAATAATTGCGTCTCTTCCCTCTGACAACTCGACTGGCTTTTGATCAGTACTGTTATTTATATTATATTATAACGGTTGATGTGGTGCTAATTGTTAACCCTCTGCAACTGAGGTGGTAGTCTCTCAGACACCGAAAACAAATGAGAGGTTGCCATTCCGTAATGTGGCGTGATGTAGATCTGTCCCGCTCAGTACCTTCCGCGAATGGTTGAAGGTAGCTGACAGTAGTGCGCCCCCGGCGACACAGTGCACAGGTGTGGCGGTACGAGTGATTGGTGTCTGACAGACGTAAGTACAGCAATAAGTATTGATTCTGACAGACGTCACCTCCCAAAAATATTTATATTTCCTTAGTGTCCCGTATATATAACCTCAGTAAAACGTGCATATTTATATAGTGTCTGTCAGATGTAACCATAGTATATTTATTGAACAGATTTTCATCTCAATTTTGTTTTAGTTTTAGATGTCAAATATAAGAAAATCTCACAGAGAACCTATTAAGCAGGTTTTTAACGGAACACCAAAAAAATGATGTTCAAATAGAACAGTGGCTTGAAGAATTAGAAGAAGAACACGAGTTTAGCGATGTAGACGATTGGGTTGACAATCTTGACTTCGAAATAGAAAATGCGCGTCCAGAAGAATCTAAAGCGCAAGAAGAAGCGAGTGAGAGCGAAGAAGAAGCGAGTGAGAGCAAAGAAAAAGCGAGTGAGAGCGAAGATGATGCAGATAATATGCCGCTCAGCTTACTTGCTACCTGCTAGAACATGATATGAAAAATTTTCAAATATAAAAGACATGCATAAATGCCATAATCACTTATTAAAATGTTAATGTACAATAAATAATGACGTATCTCTTAAAAATTTAATTTTAACATAGAGCGCCTATGAAAATTCAACGGGCAAAAAAAATTTTAGCATTTGAATTTAGCAAAACCGAAAATATTCAATATATTTACTATATTTACTCTAAAACTGAGATACGTTGCTTTGGCGCCGGGCCTGGGTTAATTTTGTATGCGATTTGGCAGATTTCCTTTGATATTATATTATAAAAATATGCTCAACTTTAAAACTGTTTTGTGCCGAAATGTTTCATACGATCTCAATGATTTTTTTTTATAATAGTTTATCATAGTATAAATAAGCAGAAAAAAAGTTGTTTTTGAATTTTTTTATGTTTTAGAAAAAAAATCTTGTATTTGTTTAGTTAGTTACAGTAAGTATGAAATTTTGATCTCAATAGAATACGTGATATAGTTTATAGACTTTCATTTTTATTCCTAACAGATTCTTATAATAAAGTATTATATAAAACATAAAACATTTTTAAAATACAAATAACTTAATATTAACAAATATTTCCACAGTATTTTCATTATAAAACTGACGTCTGACAGACTCCACCTCAGTCGAATCTCTACTACTATTTCACCTCAGTTGCAGATTATTATTAAAAGAATGGCCTACATTGAGTTGAGTATTTTTTTTCCAATAAATACAATGTTGGCTTAATACGGGCTTCACAGTCATACGTTTATTAATATATTCAATATTAAATTAATTTTAACAGATGATAATATCCTTCAAATACACCATGTTTGTACTTAAAATTACACTTCGTTAAGCAAAAAATAATAAATTGTAATTTAATTAGGTATATAAATATGGGGAGCATTTTCTAGTAATTACTGGCTTAAAATAGCAAAGTATCTTAATTCATTGCTTATGATTGATATGATAGTTATTGCATAGGTATAACAGCCTAAAAATGGGCTTTTGTTATTTATTTTATAATTATATTAAATTAAATTAAACTGTTTCATTTACGCGAATAGCTTTCGGGAGGAATTATAAAAATATAAATCCTACAAAAAATTAACAATAAATATTATGATACACCTTTAATATATTTTTTTAAATAACTCAAACAAATTATCATTTCAAAATACAAAGTAAAGAACTATACAGAAAAACACAAAAGATAATTAAAATAATGCAAAATATATTTCCATTTATTATAATAAGCGTTCTAATGAAATTGCTATAGATTTTAAAAGAGGTAGTAAATTATTCCAAATTATTTTACTGTATTTACGATTTATCTCTTTTGTTGAGGGTAAATAAGTATACCTACCTACATATTTTCAAGTTACTATTTACATATTGATTATTTTAACCAAACGTCGTAAGGGAACGTACCTATCCCGATTGGCTTCTTTTTTACTTCCCCCCCCCCCCCCATCACGTATTTGCCAAGAACTTCAGGTATTTACATGGCATAATACGGTTTTAAATCATACCTATTTTTAAAACAGAATAAAACAGAAAGTTAAAAATAGGTATATATTCGACAGCTCGAAAACGCGCGAGATTTTTCTTAAGTAGGTATGTTGATTACGTGTCAAAATTCTGAAAATCCTTACTCCCCCCGCCCCGCGTGACCAACTTTGGTATTTTTGAACACCCCTATCACCTCGGAAGGGTCACATAATAATGGTTGTGGTCACTAAAATGTGGTTAATACCTTCCAAATCGCAACAAGTCATGTTTTTCGTATCTGAATTCTACTGAATTAAAATATTCATCCTAAGCATTGTATTGCTATGGTAAATCACGATCGTATAAGTATTACCTATAATGATTTTAAATAGCAAAAAAACTAGTAAAACATACAAGTAGGTATATATCTTGTCTTATAATACGAAATGCATTCGCGCAAATATTATTAAAATAATTATTTTTTAAGCCAGATTTACTTAGGTACTAAGAAATATGAAACTAAGTTTTGTCAATAAATAAGTCTAAGATGTAAACTCGGCTTCATTCGTCGTTTTTCCATAACAGATCGATGAATTTATCATCAATCTTTCCACGATAAGTCTTTCCAGCTATGAATATTTTTCCTCTATTCATCAACCCCGACCATTTCATTGTGTGGAGTCTAATTTAGGATGGCGTCGGATGAATATCAAAAAAGTTGCATGACGTAACTTCACCCTAAGCTACTTTTTTCGTCGTCTTGAATGATTTCATAGTAGCTGTCAACGGTGTAATTGAAGAGTACGAAGTCATTTCTGAAAATATACAAGGTTTTTTTTAATAACATGGAATTTCGTCGTCGAACATCGAGGCCTTACTTCTTGTGTTATCTAGAACTAAGTATGATTTTATACTGTGCAGTTAAAACTCTTAGTAGGTAAATGACATTGGGAACTTTTTGCCCCGCTTTTCGTAAAGTAGCGGACACAAACGAAACCTATCTGAGATGAAAGATACCTACTATCATTCCCTTTATTTTCATTATTAAGTGCGCCGCAATTATCTTTTCCGTGCACTTTTTGAATTCAGTTCGGATTGTTAGAAATACATGGTTTTATTTTGAAAAATGAGTTCTTTAAGTGACTGTGAAAGTATAATTCCTGAATTTGAAGCGCCTTTTATTTTCTCAAAGGGGGGGATGAAAAGTAGAGTGTATTACTCGGGAGCAAATATTTTTGGTTCGGACGACGTACTTTGAATCCCTCACTTTGCACTGGATTCAAAAAAGCGCCCTCGCCGTAAAAATATTACTTCGCTTCCTTGTTGTACAATCTACTATTGAACACGGTTCAATGAGGGTAAAAGCGTGTGAATTCGCCGCTAGAGGCGCTAGTGTAGAGTGAGGTCTGGCTGTCAGTGCCACAAACTTATCTGACCCGGTAAGTAGGGCGCTACTGTCTTTGTCTTTGTCTGACAACAGTTTAACATTTGCATTAGTTCCAATTTTGGCCAACGGGTCACTGTCACTTCTCAATTGTCTGAATGTCACTTGTCATTGTTTATGTATGGGGGCGGGCTTTGACAGCAGGACCTCACTCGCCGGGGGCGCCAACTGGTGAGCACAAAAACGGCGACCCTCGTCATTACTTCCACCCGTGAAGGAATTCCAATGTTCGTTTCTGGAACATATCGTTCGATCTTCGGATTTTACGGGTGTTTTACATCATAAGGTCGTCAAAATAAATTAACACCTACTTGTATAGTTTGTATAGGCCGTCGAGTTGCGATTTCTTTAACCTCGAGTACAGATGGTTGATGTTGTGCAACGTGTTGGTACCCTTGCCGCTGTTGCGCCACTCTGGCTTTATGATATCCTGGAGACGACCCATCTGGATCAGAAACCTTTGATCCTCCTAGAAATAAAGAAATATGTTTATTTTACATTCTTAATTTTGTTGTAAATAAATAACGCTACACACTCGTAGCCCCACACTAGGATACCCTGTGTCGTGTGTGCCATGGACTACACAGAAGATAAGGACATACACCCAGACCGAGAACGGAAATTTAAACTCATAATTCAAATTTCCGATTCGCTGGGAATCGAACCCAGGACCCTCAGAACAGCGATCCGGCGTGTAACCGTTGCACCATCCGGGTTATATTTTTAGAAAACTTATGAGCAGCGATAGCTTTCGTTTCCGTTCTTAAGTGTCTCGAAGTAAATTTTTGTTTATTTTTAGTTGAAAATATAGGTACACCATTCATTCGAATTAAGTACAAAAAAATATCAAAGTTAGTTCAATCGTTTAAAAGAAGTTCTGAGATATACTTAGGTACTGACAAAAAATATTTTAAAAGATCACAAGGACTTTACGGTAGCTATCAACTCCATTACATTACAGCTTACGCGTAAATAAATTTATGACTGCAGTTTACCATGCCCTGACATCCACGGCTAGACAGTTTCGTGAGGGTAAGTCATGATCAAAGGTAATTTATTCAACAGTGGCTTACTATACCGATAATGTAAACAACCTTTGTCCCCACACATTGAATTTCAAAGCGTTTTACCGAATTAAGCCCGGCCTGTAACTAATATTTAATATTTTATGATTCACGACTTGCAAATTAGGAATTATACCTACATACATTACGTACGTCAAACAGTCTGTCTGCATTCCAAAGTTCTTATTAGCTGAATTAGGTACCTATTATTTTAACTATTAACATGCTTTATTATTATACATTTATTATATTATTAATTAATATTCAATTAAAACTTGATTTACTTGTGCCAAATAGTACCTACCTACATTTTTCACTAAAATAATAAATAGGTATCAAGTTATAATTTACACTGACTGTACTGATAGAAAGCAAATTATAGACATTGGTTGTTTTATGGAAAATTCTTAGGTAAACATAAAAACGGGTGCTTTCTCAACTCAACAACTCATAAATGACCTCTGAGCGACGATGACTACTTACCTACTTGCCGACAGTTTGTCTCCTCATTCGTCTCGTCTGCTATTTTATATATCTATTAATAAAAAAACAATTCAACCTTGACATAATGTTATAAGCTTATAAGCAAAGATAGTATTACACCGGCTGCCTATAAAGTAATCGCGTGATCACAACCTGATACAGTAACCGCTGTCATATAAACCGGGAATGTAATCTGATTTACAAGAATTTGAGTTGCGTCTTTATTATCTGCTCCGTTGCATAATGTGAATCGGGTTCGATTTCATCAATCCGCTTATGAGTGCCTCCTACGCAGAGGTAACATGCTAAGTTTTAGTGAAGTCTAGCTATTTATGATACTTAATGTAGGTATACCTTAGGGTTGAAGGTATTAGAAGTTTAAAACACCGGCAATTGCTTATTTTATTTACGTAAAGTTAGGTAGGTACCAGTAATACTTACATCAAGAGTTTCAAACTTCAAAATGACGTCAAAGTTGACTTTGCAGGGAGTGCAGAAGTCAGTATACGGCGTCCAATGCATGTCCTATGTTCGCTTGGCTCTAGCTTCGTCCAGCACGTAGGAGACAAACTCCTCGAATACTGGATACCTCTCAGTGGGAGCCGGTTGTGAAGGTGAATTCTGGAAATGAATATTATATCGAGATAACACAAATATTTCCCGTTAGATGTCGCTTCAATCTGTACGGACTATAAGCATCAGCTTCCGATTCCGAATAAATAATATATAGGAATAAGAAGATAAGAGGTCACACACTTAAAAAAGACAGTCGAATTGAGAGCCTCTTCCATTTTTTGAAATCGGTTAAAAATAATTAGCCACCTCATGGTAAGTAAGTGGTAGATAAACGTCGTAAAGGCCTACGCCACCACTACTACCAAGAATTTATGCGAATTTTTTGACAAAATTGGTTTCAAGCTGTCAAAACTTGACTCCCATACATTCGAGCAAACATTCGTAGACCGAATACCAAACTTTTGTGTTTATAGCTTAGAACGAGGACAGAAAGAAAAATATCCTCCATCATAAATAACCCTTGCGAAATGGCGATAGAATCAAAAAATCTACGGACACAACTACATAAGTGTATCCGTGATACCTATATAATAAATGATTATGAATTTGAATATCTAGTCTGTGGCAGAGGATAGAGGTCAGTGTTTCAGGCCACCCCAATACGGACAAGCCTGGCTAGCTTGCCAATATTATGGCCAACAATAAAGATAGATTACACATAAAAAGTTATGTTTGTAAGCGAAATCTTAGAAATTGCTGCATGGAACTACTTCACGAGGAAGGTTTATTGATTAAGTTACTTACCAGTTAAGGTACTAGTTACTATTAGTTATTATTGATTAAGGTACCTATTGTATGAAAGTCGCTGAATAGTGTAAGACAGACAGACACGGAGAAAAAGGAAAAACAAATGAAATAAGAATCAATATCTTCATTGAGGTTATCTGTGTTATTTTGTAAATTTTACGCAAACGATAAAAAATTTGAACAGCATGGATATCCATACTATCCATACTTATATACTTATAATATTATAAATGTGAAAGTGTGTTTGTTTGTTTGTTTGTGACTCTTTCACGTCGCAACATGGCTATCATTATGATATAATTTATGTGTGTAGAGATAGTTGTGAGGGTGGAGAGTGACGTAGGCTACTTTTTACCGCGGAAATACATCTCATTTCTATGGGAAGATGATGTTTTGTTAGTTGCTAGATATTTAGTTCCGGATGCTGTTAATAGATGGCGTTAGTAAAATTCATTTGCAATTTCTAAATCATGCTATCAAATACTACATGTATCGTTAATTTACTTAAGTCATAGGTAAATGTTATATAACTTATGTTCCAGTATAACATATAGGCTACTTTTTATCTCGAGAATCCCACGGGAGCGGGACCTACGCGGCTGTTACCTACGGATCCGGAAGCGAAGCGAGGGCGGTTCTCTAGTATTGGAATAAGAAAGTGAAAGGTGGATTTGACTCAAGTACCTTATTTAGGAAAAGTTAACGAGTAGGTATATATTTACTCACTAAGTGGTTTTTTGTATTTACTTTTATATCTATATACCTAACATTTTACTAAACTCTACATACTCTGCATACTGAATCACTAAGAAAAGTCCTCAGATAGCCTAATTTGAAATGTCTCATTTTTCTGGTCTTTAATAAAAGACATCTCTACACGAACTTTCTCTTAATTCAACATGGTTTAATGGTACTTAACAATAGTCGATGCGATGTGAAATCGAACCGTATTTATGTAGTTAGGCCGGAATCACCGAGAATACAGTAAAGATTGCTTTGCTGTCAGTACCAGACAAGTTCTTTAATTCGCGTGACTGTAATAATTCCACGATGAATAATTGAGTGGAAATAAGGTTACATTCGATTCCATACGTTTCTTTCAAAGACACGTTAGCATAAAAAGTAAGGTACTATCGATTTTATGGCCGATAAATGTAATAATACAAGTGCTCGTAAAGGCGTGTGTGACTTATGATAAACGTAAGTGATTTACCGAGTGGGAAAAGGCTTTCAGTGTTCTCTTGCTTCGGTTGCATTTTTTTTTTTTTTTTTTTTTTATGGAATTAAGATAGCAAACGAGCATGCAGTACCACCCTTCCCCTGCCGCCCATAACAACTGTGACCGACCTAGAACTAGACTCAAAGGGACTAGGATGGTTAGTCCAGTTAGTAGATGGTGTTAGAATATTAGTTGGTTAGTTTGTTAATAAGTGCGAGGACAGGGTATGTTAGTGATAATTAGTCCTGTTAGTTAATGTTAGTAATAGTCCAGTTAGTTATTGTTAGTATGAGTCTTGTTCCAATTCGGTCACAGATGCGTTGCTACCCCTGAGGTCTGAGATGGTCGCCTCTAAAAAAGTGAAACCGGCTCCACAAACCTTCCTATCCGGAACACAATTGCTCTTAAAAACAATTATTATGACGGTAGGAATGGTACTGAGTACCTTGGCGGGCGGTGGTCCTACCCCGGGCGAACTCTAGGCTCTACCACTATAGCTGAATTCACTTGTTTCCAATATAGCAGCCTTTTTATAGATTTAAAGTAGCAAAGGAACATGCACCTTCACGTTGCTGCTCTTGACAACTGTGACCGACGCAGGACAAGACACAAATTGGGACTAGCATGGATGTCCAATTAGCAAAGGGTGCAATTTAAGAATGTTACTTGGTCAGTTCGTTAGTACCCGTGAGGAATGGGGCACGGGTGATTTAGTAGTAGTTATTCTTAGGTAAATGTAACAATCCAGTAAGTAATTGTTAATGAGAGTCTCGTTCTAACTTGATCACATCAGAGAATTTGCGCGTGACTAAGTATTTCCTACAATTATTTGGGTCGAAGCATTACTGTAACAGTTCCTACCTACCTATGCGGAAGATATTCTTTATTTCCAGAAAGGACCCATAACCCTAGGTAGCGGAAGAAACTACTTAATTGTGATTTCTAAAAAAAAGTTGGTTTACCTTTCTATACTTCCTAATAATTCGTTGTCCCATTTTGTCATGAAACGATTTAGGCCACGCGTGAACAATTTTGTCGTTATAACCCGAAGCCAGCCTTTCCAATGGGTGCCTTACGATGAGGAATGTCAATGAGTCTGCTTGAGCTTTCTTTATCATCTCAATAGTGGGCCGCGCGTATTTCTTCCTGGCCAGTTCTAGGGGAACCTCTTTGGTTTTATCCAAGAATGCTGCTGAGTAGTTCGCCATCAAGTTGAAGTTATACATCCAGGATGTTGATGCTGCTTTGAAAATGTTGCACCTGAGGAATTAAAGATTTATTAAGATAATGCGTTACCAGATACGATGAAATGCTACGGCTACATCTGCGTGCGTGTTTCCGAATTAATTATCGCACTAATTAACTAATTAGCTAATTAATTAAGAAGAAATTACACTTTTGTATTATGAATATAAAAGCATTGAACTATAGCTATCTCTATGTAAAAAAGCTTCCATCATCCTTTATTTCGCGACGTTTGATATTTGAAACATGACAATTTCAAATTAAACTAAAAAAGTGCCTAGATGAAAACCATGAAATTAGGAAAATACGAGACAGATGTAGCAAATAATTTGGATCAAACATATGGGTTGTGTAAAATAGAATCTCATAGCCCGGCGGCTTACGTCGATCCGTGATCGACAAAGTTAGTAAGTAGGTAACTGCGGGCGCGATCGGTAGTTGGATGGGTGACCGCTAGGTGGCAAAATTTCTTGAGCGGTTCTGTGCTTCGGAGGACACGTAAAGCCGTTGGTCCATAGATAAGTAGCAGTCGTTAAGCCATGTCAGAGTCCTTCGGGCAGCATGAAATACTTACGATACTGGGTTGGCCACTAACCCCTCCACCGATCTGCACTGGAGCAGTGTGATGGAGTATGCTCTAGGCCTTCTCAATAATGAGGAGAGACTTGTGCTTAGTAGTGGTCTATTACCTAATAGGTTGTAGCAACTAAAATAGAATTACTCTTCAGGACTGACTTACCAAATAACATGGTACTGCCGGTTGATTAAGAACTCCCAAGCATTGGCCTTATGGCTAGAATCGTCTAGACCTAGCTTCCGACACTCCGCCTGGAGATATTCTCTCCGCGCGTCCATCCTCGCACCAACTTCTAGAAACTTCTCCTTAGGAAGAAGATATTCGTCGTGGGTACCATTCTCGAAAACGTACTGAAACAATGATGAAGATATTGAGTTACTTTAAATGAAATTAGTGTAAGATTAGGATTATGAGGACAAGTAGGTACCAGGCTAGTAAAAACATTAGGTATTGTATTTCTTTTCAGGATAAACCAAATCTTCGGTAAAGTACTTACTACACAATTTGGATATAAACTCGATTTTATGGTGAATCAAGTTACCAAATTAAAAAAGGAATGTGAATTTAATAAAACATTTGGAAATGGAAATTTAAATCAGGTTACGGGTTATGAAGCTACATATATGCGTATATTTTTATTTATTATGTCACACGTTAGGTGATAATAGATACAATAGAATAAAGTGTGACATCGTGTGGCAGGTGGGTGGTAACGTCATAAGCTTGGTCACGAAGCTTTACGAAGGCTTCGTGGCATCTCAAAATTACGAAAGCTCTAAAACTCGAAACATAAATTGCAAAATATGTGATGTCACACAAGAGGAGAGGGCTTACACCTTTTTGACCACGAGTGACTAGAAAGAAAGACTAAAAAGACTAGTAATTAAATTCGTGTGACGTAGCCACTGACCGACCGAAAGTATCATTTTCGGCTTCGGCCAGTTTCGGCCAAAATTCTAGTTTCGTTCGGCTTTAATTTCGGTTTCTGCAAAAAACGGCCGAATCCTTTAGTCTCACCTAACCTCGAGTGTTCGAGATATTGGCCGATCGAAAGTTTCGATTTCGGCCAGTTTCGGCCAAATTTCTAATTTCGATCTTAAGTTTCGGTTTGGCCGAAATTGAGAGGAAGACCGAAAGTTGGCTTTCGGTATAAACTTTAACTTAAAGACGGCCATTCACAAAATAGGTATTTAGTTGGTTTTGAAATCTGCCTTTTTAACCGACTTCAAAAAAGAAGGAGGTTCTCAATTCGACCGTAAATATGCTTTTTAGGGTTCCGTACCCAAAGGGTAAAACGGGACCCTATTACTGAGACTTTGCTGTCCGTCCGTCCGTCCGTCCGTCTGTCACCAGGCTGTATCTCATGAACCGTAATAGTTACACAGTTGAAATTTTCACAGATGATGTATTTCTGTTGCCGCTACAACAACAAATACTAAAACACTGAATAAAATAAATATTTAAGTCAAAATATGGCTTCGACGCTTCGGCGATAAATTAGTTACCTTTCGGTCCAAGAGATGGCGGGGCTTGTGGCTACAAAAAACTAAAGTAAATATTTAAGTGAGGCTTTCATACAACAGACCAGATTTTTTGGCGTTTTTATACATAATAGTACGGAACCCTTCATGCGCGAGTCCAACTCGCACTTGGACGATTTTTTATGTACGTTCAGCGATTATTTCGTCGTTTATCGGCCGATTTTGATAATTCTTTTTTTGTTGTAAAGTAGATATGCGCAGAGGGGTCCCCTGATAAGGACACCAGGATCTGATGATGGCATCTCAGAGAAATCGAGGGGAATTATCGAGGGGAGTTATCATAATTATATTAAAGTGCTACCATTTCATGAAGATCTGGAGTCGATCTGATGAAGCCGAAGGATAGTCGAGGGAACTCCTCAACGATTTACTGCAGTTATCTAGTGTTTGGGCTTGATTAATTTGTAGTGACGAGAACTACTTACATGTTGAATTGAGCGCCATCTGGCGAGTAGTTTTTGAGTTATATCTACTTATAAAGATTGAAGACGGTTATTTTTTTTGTAAAAAGCAATTATTTAAATTATGAATTGATATCATGAACAAAACTTTTATTCGCCCAAGGACGAAACAAACGCCAAAGTGAAAGCAGATCCCTCCTAAATTATAAGTGAATTATTATTTCTTCGGCATGTCCAACCAAAGCGCCGATTCAGCGTCCAATTCATTTGCGTTAGATAAAGTTTCGTCTTTAGGTATATTATAAACGAGGAATAATTCTTGTACATATTATGTGTGGTAGTAGGTTACCATTGTAATTGACTTCTTGAAAAGCGTTCTAACATTTTCAATGTCGACTTTTTGTTACATTATCGGTATTATTTATTTATGAATGAATTAAGGCATCATTTTCACAAGCATGTTGCTGTGTAGTTTCGTATACCTAATACCTAATATTTATGCCATCTGATATTAGGACTTCGTCTTCAAAACGGAACCCTTAACGAAACTAGGAACGTCATGTTCGTCCGTCCGTCCTTCCCAGTGAAGTACGACAAAGCTGGCATTTGGCTCATTTATCATAGCGTTAACAGCATCCACGGGTTATTTCTGTTGGCCGGCAACGAGTCGGCGAGATTTACCGAAATCTGGTGAAAGTGACCACTTACCGTCAGGTGGCCGTACTGTCCGTTTACCGGTTTACACTAAATATTGCCCGTAATAAACCCACACATACAAACAAATCCAACCAACACAGGCGTCTGTTGTGGTTAATTAGTTATAATTGTTTGTATCAGACTACAACTAGGGCTGCCGGCTACCATCTCTCCGGAAATGAGTTTACTATCTATTTGTCCGGGAGGCGCAAGAATGCCAACCTCAGTTTATGTCTAATAAACTCCATCGCCGGCGATTATCGAGTATTACGAGTAAACTGAAAAAGAAATGGCCCGCAGAGAGCAGTGTGTAGTTGAGATAGGTTAGGCTTACAGCAAGTGATAGATTGCGTTGCGTTATGTAGTGTAGAGCAGATCGATCAACTATGAATACAATACATTGCGTATTTGCAAAGAATGTTTATCTTTTGTATGTTTCCTGAACGAGATAATAGCCGATAGAGTTAGTCTCTCCGTTGTAGGCGGAGAGACAAATGCCTTAACATATTATGTATTGAAAAATCTAAGCAAGTAGAGATGTTTGTTTTTCCATTCATATAACAGTTTTAGATGTAAATTTAATTTTTTTCAGCAGGAAATTTTGTAAAAAATATATTTTAATACTTTAAATAAACAAAAAGATGTCCATAAAATAGTATTTATTATAACAAATAATTGCGGAGTTCCAAATATCCGACTGTGCTCTTTTTGAAAGTTGGCAGCCCTAGCGATAATTAATGTGTACTTTTCGCGTGTGTTTTAACCTATGCGCGAATGTACCTAGCGCGGCGATAAATCTAATGGAATTACCTAACTTTGATAGTATAGGAACAGTAGGGTATCTATTGTGTTATTTATTTATCAGTATCAATAATCATGATAACCTAATGGTAACAAAACAACGTTTTTATCTCGCGCAGGAAAGATGGGTCCGTACCAGCAATTTTGAATGTTTTGTGCTTATTAAAGACTAATTTAAACAGTGAGTATATCTGCATTTGGGCGGCGTGGTGGACAATGGCAAAACGTTATAAAATAAGACCTTAAAGTAAGTACTTAGTCCCAAGAGTGGGACAACTTTTTTGCGATTGTTGCATATCGCTGTAATAACATTGTACCTGAGTTGCCAAGAATATTAATATTATCAAGAACTAGCTTTTGCCCGCGGCTTCGCCCGCGTGGAATTCGTTTATATCGCGAACCGGGGAAGTGGGGAAGGGTTTACGTCATCAACTATCTTCCTGGGAAAATTCATCGAAATCGGTCAGGCGGTTTAGATTTTTCATACAAAGTTTCATCCCCTATTTCAAGCCTTTAGGGGTTGATTTTTGAAAAAAAAGTAGCCTATGTGTGACTCTGGGCCTTCAACTATTTTCATTCCGAATTTCATCCAAATCGGACCGGTGGTTTAGCCGTGAAAACGTCACAGACAGACAGACAGACAGACAGACAGACTTTCGCATTTATAATATTAGTATGGATATACTTAAGGCATTTCAAATTCTCGCCGTCAATCTATAATGAAACTTAATCACAAAAGGCGGAAAGTACCCATTGGTGTGGGTTGCCAATTTTGCCATTAAAACGAATTCTATAACGAATGCGAAAGAAAAAGAAGTACGTACCTAATGCATACAAAATGTAAAGTACTCTGTGAATGAATAGGATTGTACCTACCTATGACGACTCTACGTGGTTTTTGTTTTTGTATTGTATGTAGCCCTTGGCTTGGCACTAATGAAACAGAAAGAGATCGCTTTTAACGATATTATGATCGCCTATTGTTTACACCATTCACTATGTATCTCTACTCTACTACCTCATATAGTTTATAGTTGACTCGTCGAGCATATGGAATTGCCACTCTCCGCCAAAACCAAACTTGTTATCTTTGCTCACAGTTAAAATTAGCTTGTCAGAAAATTTACTAAGGACATTTCGAATTCCGAAACCGAACGAATTGCGAACAAATTCCAAATCGAATTCAAACGCAGTACCTATAGTTCAAGTCTTCAAGTTGTACTAATTTTAATGATGTGCAATTAAGACTTTTTGTATTGTATTGAGATTATGTGTGTAGAGCTATTTATCTATATTAAAGTTATAATTTAAATCCTATCTAAATATATCACTCTTATTTCCAAACTGCTGTAAAATCCGTATGAATCGTTTTATTTTTATGTTCCAACAAACCATAAAAAAACAGTTAACGACTGTTTTTAAAGTACCCTCATAATGATTCTAAGCACGTGCCTAAGGCGGTGCCTTGTCGAGGTTACTCTGTGCACTACGCACGTGTGCTAGGGCTGCCAGATGTAATGTTAAAAATATCAAACAAAGCCGCTGTAAATGTTTATCAAAATAGTGTTGAAGATTTTCTTTTGACGTTTTTTTCGATGGTAATATATAATTATTATTGTCATTGCTATTACACGCAAGTACGTAAAAATTTGTGCGCATTGATATTCGAATATTATAATTTATTGCTGTCATACTCGTACATAATTCATTGTTATTAGTACAACTAGGGTTGCCAGGTCGGCAAAAGCCGG
The DNA here is from genome assembly GCA_905404135.1 of Hesperia comma. NCBI lineage: Eukaryota > Metazoa > Arthropoda > Insecta > Lepidoptera > Hesperiidae > Hesperia > Hesperia comma. The sequence continues at coordinate 7,198,363 of FR990031.1, forward strand.
ACAGATCAGTAAACATTTAACATATGGCAGGTTTAGTCGAACATTTGGATAAAAGAGCCGGACACCCTATATGTTCTAAGATCCCGCCCGCTACACCGAGCTGGTTAAAGGATAAAAAGTGTTTTATAGCTGGACACGCAAAAAACCTAACGCTGTCCGGCTTTATCCGGAGGCCTGGCAACACTAAGGGCATCTATATATTTTATATTTCGAAATGATCGAATGAATTAGAGATGTTAATAATGAATTTTCAATAAACTTATCAAACCTCTCTGATAAGTACCTATGTTATACAAAGTAGCATCCATGCAGCTGAAAATAATCAAGAGATCAATGGGCGTTTTTCCATTTAGTCCGGCACCGGCACGGCACGGCGCCGGGTCTTCGTTTTCCATTGTGCCGGTGTCAATGCCGGTTTATGCCCGGTGAGTGGTACAGTATTGACATGGTCTTCAGCACGTTGACACGTATAGTAAGTACATTACAACGCGTAGATATAACAATGGTAACTTCAAGCCGTCGACTATATTATTTGTTTCTTTTATATCTACGACGCCAATACCAACGCAGAGACGTCGAATTATGGATTAATTCAATACTTAAAGTCAGATACTGAGAATGAACATAATATAGCCTTTTGAAAAGTTGAAAATGGGTCCCAGAAAATTCTTAAAATCCATCCTTACTAATATTATAAATGTGAAAGTGTGTTTGTTTGTTTGTTTGTGACGCTTTCACGTCGCAACAAAGCTATTATATGGTAAGGTTTATGTTTGTGGGGATAGTTAGGAGGGTGGAGAGTGACGTAGGCTACTTTTTACCGCGGAAAAACATCCCATTCCCATGGGAAGTTCGATGTTTTGTTAGTTGCTAGATATTCATTTTCAGAGTTGTTAATAGATGGCGGTAATAAAATTCATTTGCAAGTTCTGAATTACGCTGTCAAATACTACATGTAATTTACTTAAGTCATAGGCAAATGTAATAGGCTACTCCCCGCTCCGGCTGTATTCAGTGTACCGCCCGCCCGCTGGCACTATCCTGTTGACTGATGTCCGCAAGTTGCTCAGCCAACAGGATAGTGCCAGCGGACCAGAGGGACCTTGGAGTCGAGAGCCTGAACGACTTCATCGAGAGATTGGCACGCAACATGTTCGGGCGAGTCGACGCGTCGCGGTTCCCGCATCTGCAGGACCTGGCGCCGCTCCACACCCGTCCACCGGACCGCTGGGCCTTCCCGCGTGAGTTGCTGGTTGCGCGGGACGGGGCTAACTGACTGATACTGGGGCTTCGTAAGTCGTCGCCCGGCGCTGATCGGCTCCTGCTGGGCTTCCCACCAGCGGGATTCACCCGGTAGGGCCTCGATCGCCTGGGCGGCGCGAAGATGAACCCCATCCCGTTTAAGACTCTGTGGCCTGTAAAAAGGCCACCACTCAACGGACTTGACCTATTGGTTAACCACAGATGGACAACCAAGGGCCTTAGGGCCCAGCCCAAGAACCGGCCCGTTTTAACGGGCCGCGAGAGACACCCCCAAAGGGGAACTAACTGTCCCGAGGGCTCCACACACCTCAGACAGGGTGGAGTGAAGAGAGCGAGTAGTAGGCTACTTTTTAGCCTAAATTCCTACGGGAGCGGGACCTACGCGGCTGTTACCTACGGGTCCCGAAGCGAAGCGCGGGCGGTTCTCTAGTATTTTATATAGGTATCCATACTATAACCGAGGACACATTTAACTATTTGTTGGATACAAATTATCCATCTGAAAATTCTTTTTATCTCCCTCCTAATCGCCCCGCGCACTAACACACGCACACGGCTACAATTCATGTACAATACACATGCATTTTTGCCAGGCCGGCACCGGCGCCGGCGGGACTCAATGCCGGGCCGGCGCCGGCGCCGGTAAGTGGAAAAGCGAGCCATACATTTTCCTACATTTTTGCTTCACCGGCACGCCGGTGCCGGTGCCGGGCCGGCTAATGGAAAAACGCCCGATCAAACGCTGGCAGCCCTTGCCAACTACTATACTACACGTTTGTATAGGTACGCTTTCAAAGCTTTCTATGGACAAGCAGTGCATTTGCTGTGTTCAAGATTTTACTCCTTTCTTTGTGCACAATGCCATTTGAATAGTAGGGTAATGCACTGACGTGATTTATGTTGCTCTGACTTCAATTTTCAAATTATACCTATATCTACCTACTAGCTTTTGACCGCGGCTTCGTCCGTGTGGATATGGCTGCCACTTAATCTTCTATTATAACATGGTAACTATTAACCTATTCATCGTATAATATGGTCAAATTACACAAAATATTTATAAATTGTAGCATATATCTAATTATCTACTACTGTGTTGTATCTATGGGCTACCTATACCTATTACTACTTATAAAATTTCATCTAAATCCCGTCAGTGCTTTTTTCGTGAAAACAAACATACATTCATACAATATTTTCGCATTTATAATTTAGCAGAACTAGGTATTAGTTTTGGTGAAAATTGGTATGTTGCCAAGTTGCAAAAAAAAAATAGGTCGAGTACCTATTGTTGTTTTTCATGCAGCTTTTTAAAAATTGTTTACGGCTTCTCTATTTCAATGTCGTGAATCAACTCTATAAGCAAAACCTCATGAGATTTTAGATCCAGATCCAGATCAAATCTTCCAAACTGTAATAGATCTACGTTCTCTTCCGCTCAGGATTGGTTTCAAACAAGGTAACGTTTTACGTTGTGGTTAACTACATAGGGACCATAGGTCCATAATTGGTTTGCATCACTACATAGTATAAAACAAAGTCGCTATTTTTGTCCGTCTGTTTGTTTGTTTGTCTGTATGCTTAAATCTTTAAAATTACGCAACGGATTTTGATGCGGTTTTTTGTAATAGGTAGAGTGATTCAAGAGGAAGGTTTTTATGTATAATACATGCATATATTCCCACGAGAACGGGATCCACGCGGGTGAAACCGCGGGCGGGCCGCTAGTTCATAATAATTCACTTAGCATTAAGAACTGCATAAGTACATTATAACGATCCTACAACGGGCCAATTTTACACGAAAGCGTATTAGGTATGATCTTTATTGGATATTTCGATACTATTCTCGGTCTCGGTTCGGAGTTGGTCAGATGTGGGTGGCGGGTAGTACGTTTTTAAAAGTAGGTACTTATGTATACAACCGTGACGTCCTGACGACCAAGATATAAAGATCATTATTTTGGATGCTTTCCTTTTATTTGGTCCGATGCCGCGTCGTTGTAATGTGCGAAGTGCTTTACGCAAACTTGTTTTTAGTTTTACAAACTCTTTAAGAAAGTAAAATATATACTTAGGTAGGTACTTAGGGGAGCTACCAGTACTACTATGAAATTAAATAAATATCCTAATTCGTTTTTCTTATAATCTACCTACAACAAACTCGTGATTCGTAATGCACGCTTTGGTCAGTTATTATTTATTTAATAAAAATATTGTTTGTCAACGACACTTGTTAGTCTCGTTATATCCTGTTTGAACGGTCACTACATTATGTTGCGATAAGGAGTGAAGTCCGCAGTAGTGAAAGTTGATTAAAATAATTTGTTTAAAATATATGAACATTATGCAAGCGACACGCACTGTAGTTAAGTAGGTACCTACTTTCTCTTAAGAACGACATGTTTTTACACAATAATTGGTAGTAAACAGCAAATGCATGTTAAAAGTGTTCCTACTTAACTTGTTCTAATGAAGTTAATTATTAGGAGGATTGATTTAATGTATACCTAGATGTAAGACCAAAATTGTACCCGTGTAATGCAATAAATACATTGATTGATTGATTGTAAAAAAATTATTCGATCGTCTATAATTGAACACTGTCAATTACTTTGTTAAAAATCTATTTGAATTGAGTAGTTGCTTAATTCAGTAGATCACTACTACAGTTGACACATCGAGCATAAATAAATTTATTATGGAATTGCCAGTCTCCGCCAAAATCAAACTTATAAAAAAAAGAAAAATTTACTAAAGCTTTGGTTTCCTAGGAAAGCGGTGCCGCCATGTAGCAGCCGTAATATTACGGACGCAAGTAGACGGCCGTCTTGACGGTGATGACATGTGGAAAGTTCCATGGCCGTTTTAACACACCGTCAGTCATTTTAATAATTAATAATTCATCAGAATTTAATATTTCTCCACTTTCACGCCACCAATTCTGTTTTAGTTGACTTTTTTCTTTACTTTTTATTTTTTTGACGTTGTTCCGAAAAAAACCACAAATACATATTAAAAATAGCTTCACCGCTATCAATAAAACGTTGACCAAACCATCGGTGTCGACAAGACGGCCGTCATGCAAATGGCGGTACCGCTTTTTGACATTACAGTGTCAGTTACCGCTCTCCAGGAAACCGCGCCATTTCGTTTACATAGACAACGTTCTAGTGACGTCATTCACCGCTGTATTACGGCCGCTACATGACGGCACCGCTTTCCTAGGAAACCAAAGCTTAAGGACATTTTTAGATAACGTTGTCAATCTTAAATGTGCTTTAATTGTATTGTCGGAACGCTGGCATTTATGTGCCTTGGAATAATAACGAATTCCAGATCGAATTCAAACGGAGTGTAAGGCACTTATGGCACAACGCTATTTATGAGCTACGCGACTGCAACACAATCCAAAATTCGTATGTATCTGACACTTTTTACTGACAGGAGACGCGTCTACGATGCGTGAAAAGTGTCAGATACATAGAGTTTTGAGATTGCGTCGCAGTCGCGTAGCTAATAAATAGCGTAATGTGAGAAGTGCCTAAGAATCTATGTAAGTGTCGGGTTTCGCTTCGCTTTAGAATTTAGATCTTACTTCTACTACAAACTATCCGTTACACAAACCTTGTAATCTTCTATACCTACTTAAGTGCTTTTCTGTTAGCAAGTGGATTACACTGTAACTTAAGATGACGATACAATGGATGACTGACATTTGTTTAAGATTCTGTAAATCAATTAAAAACAGAGTCCGATTTAGTATTTGTCTCTGCCTGTTTGTCTTTCCCAGCATACTTTCTGGAATAAAATAATTAAAATGTTATAGAAATGTTCGACGATAACTCGACGACTCACATCTCTTTATATTGTTACCGAAGTACATTTTTATTCGGTAGACAAACAGACAAACAGACTGACGCATATAATTACGATTTCCATTTTTTTTTGTTAAAATTTAAATTACAAAATGCACTGAAGTGACCAGCTTTAAAATCAGTATCGCATAGGACATAAAACATGCACTGAAGAATTTCTTTTGCCGTTTGTTCTCTTTCATTATACATTTTAAAGCACTTTTACGAAGTGGCGAAAGAATCAATAAAAAATACGCGCATAGATAGGTGCATCAGTGCTACCGACATGAATACCTACATGTTTTTGAATAATATGAATTTATCGTTTGTAAGGAACCCTTCACAACATTATAAGTAACCTTAGCTAATGTTAGCAAATGAACGGTTCAGCTCTATTAATCCACGTTTATATAATGCGATTATACGACTAATCCGTAGACATGGTCAATAAAATAATTATCTATGCAATTTATGACAGCGTAGGTACACAGTTATTGTATAAGTGTAAACAATTATGACCTTATTTTTTGTAGTTATTAATGTACAGTGTTTTTTTAACCGACTTTATAAAAAGAGTTGACACTTTTATAAGTAGGTAAGTAAGTTTGTAATACTATTGAAAGCCCCTTTAAAATCTCCCATCCTAGGCATGTGGGTACTTTGCCTTAGGGGTAGCCCACCACTGTCTGGAGGCCCAGAAATGTCCCTGCAAACGCCTTTCCATCACATTCCTTGGTTTCATTTGTTACGTCAAGATGTAGGTAGGTAACCGTAATGTTATTACATTTTGGAAAAATTCTCTACATAAAATTGTTATCTTTAATCATGATTAGTGATAGGTAGATACATGATTAGTGAGTCATTGCCCATTTCTGTTCCAAACATATAAAATTTTTATTGATATAGTATGTATAATTATATGCTTGTCCTTTTCCGACACTAAGGGTCCGATTTCAACCATTATTTTTATTGACTTACAATTATTTTCAATTGTCTATATTACCGATAAAAGCTCAAAGTAATCCCCTGTTGGTAAGCGGTCAGACGCACATAGACATTCGTAAGACCAAAGATCATCAACACGATTCCGGCCAAGAAATGGGGAACGCATATTTTTTACTGGCTTCGATACTGCAAAAGAACAACTGAGAAAAAACATTCCACAGTTAATTTTGATGGACGGTAGCGGTAGGTTAACGAACTCTACCACATTTATTAAAATGGTGATACAAAGCCCAGCAAACTCTGAACATGACGCCTTACCTGCTATCCACTAGTTTGGACTGAGTAAAATGACTTTTTTACCCCGTTTATTACTTAATAACAAACGTAAACAATATTACAACACGACATACTTAAAACAGCTTGCGTTACTCTACCGGGGATCGAACCTTGAACTGAATGCGCAGCAGGGTCAATGCCGTTGCTCTTACGGCCGTATTGTCTCGTTTTCATCGCAGTACATATTGATTATGTAACTGACTGTTGTTATTTTAAGAATAATACATTCAAACACGTTTTGATAATAGAAAGAAGATTTGTAAGTGTCGAAGAAAGTGAGGATAAAATAAGATTATTATCTATTAATGGTAATAATATGTGTGGCCATCCACTCAAAATTTATCTCGCATCGTTTTGGATTACTTGTAAAAAAGCAGCCGTAGACGATAAAATAGTACATAATATTGGATTCGCAAAATATTGATGATGGGCAATTAATGGAGATTTATATTTTAATTAAATATAAAAAGGACATTGTAGAAATGAAAAAACACTTTTATGTACAGGATTTCTTGTGTTTCGCTTGCGAACCAAATGATGCGATAATTTTGACCATCCAATCTTGACTAGCTTGGTGTACTTTATCCTTAACCCCTCATTGTGATAGGAAACCTGAGACCATAAAAGGGACAAAGATGGGCTGAGCTGATTCTGTATATTAAAATGCAATAAAACATTGATCATGACGTATTTACTGAAAGCGACAACTTTTACTTCACTGCAATTTGAGACATTTATCTCCTACCGTTCTTCGTTTATGTCTCGCGGTTGAAACACTTTTTATGACCATCATTAGAGTTTATGTTCGTTTTGTGGTTTCCTCGACAATTTGCGGCTGTTGAGCGGAAGAAAATAGCTGCACCACATTTGAGATGGGTTTATGATCGACTGATCAATTTAATGTTGGTTACTTTATAATGAAAAGTAGGTAAGTATTAAGGGAACATACCCATATTACGTGCCCTGGCTAGTAGTAAAAATGGATCCCGTAGTATGGTTATATTCTTTAATTTATATTTAGATATTACTAAATCATCAAAGTCATCAACGAAAGGGATTCTCGTCTGTCTATCTAATTATCAGGTTTTTTTAGAATGAAGCATGAAGATTTTTACCTGTTGCTTGAGATAAATAACCAAGTGCAAGCAATGTGTTGGTAATATTTTGTTAACCGTAACTAGTGGATATCGAGTGGTCCGTTTATTTAATTTAATAAACTTAAATCGGATTTTATAGATGTATAAACCTCGTCATTGATACCGTGCGTGTAGGTAGGCGAAATGGAATGGAAAGGCATGAGTCATAGGATTTTCCGGTCATTATAATTTTGCTAGCACACCGTCTCTACCCGAGTGTATTGTAGTTGGACAGTAACTTCAATATTATGATAACTATAATTTTCAAAATAATAACTATAATAATAACTATAATTTTCAAAAGCAGTTAAATAATAGAGTTTCGACTTCCTCAGTATCCTACTTACTATGTACCTTTGTGACACATTTTGAATTTTGTTTAATCTTAAGAAGATGACTCGATTTATGGTCTGTACTGTAATAACATGTTTGTAATTACACACAAAACTATACCTTATTAAGAACTTGTTCCTTCAACACCCATAACAAGCAGAAAACCACCTTTTTATTACAAATTAATTAAACGGGTTACAAAGCACCTCAACTGCTGTATATTTAGTATTTTTGTGTATGATCATACAACATGCAAAAAAAATCCCCACATAATTTTATTATAAACTGTTAAAAGGTGTAGTCCATTAAATAACCATTTTATATTGTGTAAAGTAACAGGTAATTGAGAGACTGATAAGTAAATGACACAACAATACAGTTGATAAACTAGCTAATAACTACTATAAAGTAGTTGTGACTTGATACAAAGTAGACAGTTTAAAACCGGAAACGCTGAGAGTAGCCTGCGCCCGAGGCGCGGTCTCGATGTTCCGGAACGGGGCACAATCGCTCCTTTGTTGTCAGCGAGCTATTGTTGGTGTTAGGGTGCGGTTCCACTGAGGCGGAGCGGAGCGGAGCAGTGCGCGATTCACCAATCACATGGCTTGAAATCCACATCTCATTGTGCGTCGCGTGGTTTTCAAGCCATGTGATTGGTGAATAGCGCACAGCTCCGCTCCGCTCCGCCTCAGTGGAACCGCACCCTAAAAGTTGTATTAGCATAATATGTAGGTCCGTTTTACATGATTAAGAATTAAAATTTTAAGATCGCAAAAAATATTTATACTTTAAAAACTACTAGTAGATCTTGCTTCGCTTCGGGATAGTTGTTGCTCCGCTCCTATTAGTCGTAGCGTGCTGTTAAATAGCCTTCCTTGATAAATCGACTATCCAACACAAAAACAATTGTTCAAATCAGATCAGTAACACGTACGCACGCACGCACACACACACACACACACACGCATGCGCACGCGCACACACAAACACAAACACACACACACATACACACACACACACACACACACAGATAGTAGCAAAATTATACTTTTTCTTTCCTTATCTTTTGCTTTGTAAAAATAACTATATTGATCCATTACTATTACTTTTGCATTGTTTTTAAAATCATAATTGTAATTGTAACAAAAATTGGGAAGGAACTGCCTCCCAGGCCACAGCTCACGCTTTTCTGGGAGACAGGGCCCCACAAATCATGTACAAAATTATGATCAATAAAACATATTTTGATTTGATTTGATTTGAGTAGTTCCTGAGATTAGCTCGTCCAAACAAACTATTTAGCTTTATACATAAAATTATGAACATTCCCAAAAAAATCTTACCAAATATAGGGTAAGTACCTACATTTATTAAGATAGTGTTTGATAATAGAAAGTAATTGTGGATTTGTATGTAACAACAATTTGAGCGATGGAAAACCGAATAGCATGATTAGATATATCTTACATGTTTCAGTAATCTCCCAATATCCCTTTCGTCAATGTCCGCGCCAAGCCTCACTTAACATAAGTAATCAATCATCTGCTGTCACTCTACTAAGATTATGGAAAGCAAACATGTCTGTAGTTACTTTATGTAAGTAAATAAGTTAATAATATAGCGTTCGCATACCTATATCGTGCGATATAGAACGAGGATTACAGGGCAGAATTATATTCGCGACCCATAACTGTCCCATTGCTAATTGCTATGCACGGGTTCTCTCTCACAATGCGAGGGTTACGAAAAGTCCACCACGTTGGCCAAAGGCGGATTCATTTTACACACATTTGACAATATTATGAAAAGCTCTCAGGTAGGTTTCCTCACGATTTTTTCCTTCACTGGATGTAATGATAACTATACTCCGTTCATGTTCGATCTGGAATTCTGGAGTTCGAATGTTTATTGTAGATTGACGGTGAGAATAAATGCTTTGAGTAAATTTTGCTTACCAGCTAAGCTGCTAAGTTGTGAGGACACGCAATAAAGTTGTTGTCAGAGAGGAGTGTCAATTCTATATCCTTGGCGAGTCAAGAATAATTTTATTACGCACATGACTTTATATCGTTAAAAATTAAAAATTAACTCGTCTATCACTGCTATAGGGTAAAATATCGCAGTGTTGGTATGTACTTAATTGTTGGTATTTAATTATTTTCCTTTCACGTCGTGACGTCTGAGCGGTAGTTACTTTTTACTACAGTGAGAGTGTTCACGATATGCTCTTGTACCTGCATCGATATTTCTGACTACCTACTACTTACTCAGTCAAACGCGCGTAATTATTTGACTTGTCAATCGGGAGAAATAAGCTTCTTATAATCTGTCATACTTACTTCGTGTGAGTCGACACAAAATTTTGCGTTGCTGTGTGGCATAAATAAGGTTTTTGTTTGAAACTGAATGCAGCATATATTAGGTTCTACCCATTAATGGCCCTCTACTGTACACGGATCTGTCCTCATCATTGAGGAGGCCAAAGTATACTTCACCATGCTGCTCCAGTGCGGACTGATATAAGGGCAATGGACAAATTCAATATCGGAAGTTTTTATGCCGCCCGAAGGCTTCCGACAAGGTTTAGGGACTGCAATCTATCGATAGCATCCGGGACTGACAGCTTTACGTACTTTTCGAAGTACGAAAGCGTTGAAAACTATTTGCCACTAGCGATCGCACCTGCAATTGCTTAGTCGCGCCGAGCTCTGAGCGCATTATACATAACGCGAATTATGTTTGGCAAATCAAAGCTTGAAAATTACGTTTGTTTTTCACAGTTTAAAAGTAGTCTGTACATTCTTGTTTTGTAATTTTTGTAGTTAATATTCGTTTTATGACTCAGACATGACGATTTTACGATTTTTTTGCCTATAGCTACATGTTATACCTACCTGATTTTTTAAACTAATTTTAACTGATTTTTTAAACAGCCAGAAGTGAGCGGATAACTTTATAAATTGTAAATAATACCTGTGAGTTTTTTGTGTGGCTTACCAGACCTATTGAATTATTCCATTAACTTTTATGCTTCAGTTGATAATTAAGAGGCGCAGCCTTCTTTTATAGCTCTTTGAATTCGTAATACCCTTATGAATTCGAGAATAATGATTTGACGCATATTGCCGACAAACAAACACAGTAGATACTTATTTGGCTTATGTACCTAGTTGCCATAGACATCAGTAGCACCAAATGCATCACCGATACGTTGCCGACCAAAGTAAATGGAAACTTACTTGTTAATTTATTATGCAATTCGATTTATTTTCATCGTGAGCAGGAAGTCTCGTCTAAACAAAAATATTATCTTTTGCAAAGAATGCCCGAAATTGCGCAAATAATAGTTTGATGTTTTTATAAAGTGTAATCAAATTTAATAGACTAGAATGCCGGTTATTGATGAATGAATCTTTACATTATTGTTACGGGGTGTCCTACGTGAGCGACGAATACGACGTAACACGACGCGATGCTACATGCGACAATGACAACGTCGCCTGTCGTCGCAGACCGTCACAGTAGGGATACCGTCGATTTGATCGCGATCATCGCGTTCGCAATGTCGCGTCGCGTCGTTTTCGTCGCTCACGTAGGACACCGTCGGAAAATCTCTTTTTTTCAGTCTCGAACGGAAACAGAAAGTACGTAGATTGTTATAAGTTATAAGCATTTTATTTAATTTTGACGTAGAGGTAATGGACATATAGGTATTTAAATACATCACGTTTTTTTCTTTTCGATAGACTATTATTGCTGGCGAAGAAAAAAAGACGAGGAAAGAAAAAAATACCCGTATTCGTGACCAGACTACATTAGACAATTCGAAACAAGATTACGAAACCTCACAAAATGAGAACACTATTAACTTATTTGAAGTCATACGCATTATTTGGGATAACTCAAAAAGTACTATCAGCGGTCACTCTGTGTATCACACGACAACAGCAGTTTTCGAATATACCTAAAAATAATTATGAAAATCGGTTCAGCCAGTACTGACGCATTTATATTGAACCCCTTAGGAAAATGATTCTGTAAAGTCGAAGGCGATTTGATTTATGTACCTACTTAATTGATTGCTTCCATTCATATGTGGAACTGATCAATATGTAACTATTCACATGTTACTTGCAGACTATAAATAGTATATAACGAAGTGCTTATATTGTATGTTTACTTATATACTTAGTTCTTTTATAGCGCAATAGGTATTGTGGTTTTTACTATCAGACAGATTTATTTTTATCCTCAACGATTGTAAACTGCCTGCAGTTTTCATTGCGAAAGTACTGTAAATACGGTTAGTGGCAAATAGTATTTTTTATGGGATTAAGGTAGCAAACGAGTAGCACCACTCTTCCGGTGCCACCCATGACAACCGTGACCTACTAGAATATGACTCAATTTAGGGGCTAGGATGGTATAGCAATAGAGGAAAAGAGCAAGAGGCTTACGAAAAGGATAATTTATAGAACAGGTGTAAAGTGTACGACGAAGAAACTTTACCTAGGTATACTTGAGCCGCCGAGCATATGGAATTGACTCTCCCCGTCAAAACCAAACTTATGACCTGTGCTCATAGTTAAAATCAGCTTGTACCTAAGCAAAATTGACTTAGGGCATTTTAGACCCTGCCGTCAATCTTAATTCTATATTTCTACCTCAATCGTAAAGTGGAAAGCTAGCATTTGTTTTGTGTGCCATGTCATCATCATCTTCATCGCATTGCAATAACTGTCCAACTGCTGGGCACGGGTCTCTTAGACTGAGAAGGTTAAAGCTATAGTCCACCACGCTTGCCAAGTGCGGATTGGCGGACTTCACACACGCACACCTTTGAGTTTTGCGATCTCTCCGGTACGCTGTTTCCTCACGATGTTTTCCTTCACCGTTATAGCGAGTGACATTTAAATGCTTAAAATGCACATAACTTCGAAAAGTCAGAGGTGAGAAAGACGTCCTGGGATTCGAACCTGGACCCCTCGAGTAGAGGGCCAAGTTCTTAACCACTAGGCTATCACTGCCTCTGCCGTGTTATTATAACGAATTCCAAATCTAACGCGAACGGAGTATAATATGTCGGGGCTCCTGATCTTTGCTGACCTTACCTCAAGCACTTGAAGTTGCTATTATGTATACAGTATACATTCTGAGTGCAGTATTGTCGCAATGCGGACTTTACTGGTCGACCATGTGCTTCTCAAACTTTAATTGCGATATTTTTCGTAACATGTAGGTTTTTGTAACTTTTATAATCTCAAATTAGACTTATAACATCAAGATCGATCTATCTATCTTCTATCTATACGTTATATCTACAGATCAAGTCACAAGGTTTAAGTATATCAATTACCTACCTATAGCTAAACTGATTTTAATGGGGAAGATAGGGGATTGAAAATAGTGAAAATGGCAGCATTAATTTCGTTAGTAGTATCCGTTATCAAGTATCACTCTTTCGTTTCGGACAATGACAACTATGACTAACATAGAACAAGACTCAGATGGGGTCTAGGAAGGTTAGTCCAATTAGGTAACGTTAATCGTCCCTTAATAATGAATTAATAACCAACCATTGTATTAATAATTTATTATTTAAAATTAATAATTATGCAGTAAGATTAAGATGCACTGCCTAGAATTAGTCAGAGAAACTGCAGTTAAGACTCGACCTTCTATTGTACGATGAGCTAGATAATTTACCCTTGTTTTCTTTCCAAGAGTTTCTCAGTGGAGCTTCTTTTGTTACCATTTAATGTAAAGTAAACTCCACAACAATACAAACTTGGGCACAAAACTTGTAAAATTATATCCAAAGTTTAAAAATGGAATGAATACCGGATTTTTATATTGATTTTGTAATCAAATTGCAGTGATGCGTGTTTCAACACAACTTTAGCAAGTAAGTACGGCTTTTGGATGAAATAAGTTTTTGAAGAAAATACGGTTTTTCTTACACTTCATTTTTTTTTCATTTACAAAATTATGTCCAATGAGACGCTGTGCTCCGTTCGCGTTCGTTCTGGAATTCGTTTCAATTGCAACTCACACAAATGGCAGTTTTCTACTGCTGTGATTACAGATTAAGGTTCATTGTAGATTGACGGCGAGAATTTAAAATGCTTTAAGTAAATTTTGGTTTCAAATTATATTAAACTTTGTGCACACGTAATAAATCTAAATTGAGTTTATGGAGGGTAGTGGCTATTCCATAACCTCGGCGATTCAAGATACGGGTTTCATGCTTCATGACAATGGACGAGTTGATCATAAATCGCACTTATCTCTTCGCACTAACCTGCTTCCTACTTTGTTCCACAAAGTTACTTAAAAATCTATATATATATATATATAGATATATATATACAATAATAAAACTGTAACTGATCGCATGTTTGTGCACGCTAATCTCTGAAACGACTCAACAGATTTTATGGGACTTTCACTGGGAGCTAGCCCATATGTAGAGCAACATGCTACTTTTTATCCCGGAGTTCCCAATGGATCGGGAATTACGCGGGAAAAACTCCTACGCACGAAACTAGTCGCGAGCACTACTAGTATGAAATATAAATTAGAGAATTATTTTTTTAAGTTGGCGCCACTAAAGCTATTAAATTCAAAACCGCATCATTTCCATACGTGTCAAATTGTCAGTGTCCTTTTGAAGTAAAAAAGAAAGCAGTGCTTATATGACTCAGTGTACCTAGCAAGAACATTTATGACGAATACGCGACTTTTAAACCCGTTACGAAATAACAAACTTATATTTTAATGGGTTGAGCAGTTGAGCTTACAGAAATAGATGTACAACAATAGCTGCTTCACCTCACGGCCATTCCCACCTTCGAGACAAGTGGCGTTGCAAGCGAACCCCACTCATACTTTTCTCGCAAACATTAATAACCGTGGTTTTATTTCCAGAACGTGACATTCGTATAAAACTCTTGCGTTACTGGTGATTGACTGACAGACAACGCACAGCCGAAACTACTGAACGGAAGAAGCTGAAAGGAGATGTTTCAAATCCGGCCCACAATATGTACAGTACCTTGAAAAATCGAGAAAAATCCATGGAATTCGAGAAAAATAAAGATAAACTGCTTAAATGCATACTTTTCTGGTACAAAAATTGTATTTATCATTCACTTTTATCACGTTTCAACATGGCGTCTTGCCAATTTATCATTGATCATAGATCACGAACTGTCTACTGTCACCTTAACATGACAGAAATGTAGGTACATATGTCAAACTTCAATCAAATCAACCAACGTGACATGTGATGACAGCTTACGGCCATGACGGATTTTAGTTTTTGTGTTGCAATTTTACGTGTACATTTTTGTGTTGTACCACCAAACTAAAGCAATTTAAAGGAATTGGATGATTGAAAACTGTTTTAATTATGTTTCTCCATTTTTGAGTATGGTGTACAAAGTCGTGGCCGGGGCTCCATACATTTTGAAACATCTCCTTTGGCATGTATGTTCCTTGGGGAGTGTAGGGGAGCACTAAGAGAGGATATTTGGAAATTCCATCCCGAAAGGGGTGAAATAGGGGGGTGAAGTTTAAACGAATTCCACGCGGGCAAAGCCTGCGGGCGGAAGCTAGTAGTTTATAATTCAATTTTATGCTAAAAATGGCTTACCCTACTTGCGTTCAATATTCACAATTTGCAATGTAGGAAGGTAGGTATGTATATTATGTACCTATAATCGGGTCAAATCATGCAGATTAATTTTAAAGCAGTTATCCTCAACCGATTGAGATGAAATTTTCCATACATGCCTACTTTATAATATCTACGGCAAATAAATTTATTTAGGGACTTGAGTTACAAAAATAGTTAAAAATAAATCTCGCGGTAAGTTTTTATATAATCTAAACTGTGTAATGCAATAAATGAATGGGTTTGATTTGATTTATTCAAAGTTGTAAAACTTTTTTACAGTTAATTTTTCGCTCACAATACGATACGACCTTCTTCATTGGCGTTAATTTTCTGCAAACTAAACACCCATTATTATATTTTCAAGTACTTAACTACTCAAGCTTATTGTTGCCGGTACAATTGGCGCTTTATCTCTTAAATCATAATTAGTTCATAAAGACTAAGACAAAAAAACGGTCAAGTACGTGTTGACTACCGCAACAGGGTTCATTAGAAAAAAAATTGTTTAGTACATACCTACCTAAATATAACTTATAATATTATAATGTTTTCATAATTTTCATTTAGTGTTTTTTTTTACGCTGAGTCTCGATAACATCATAAATCCTGCTACGACCATTGCTTCGAAATATGTATGTCTATAAAATCCATAAATCGCAAGAAAAACGTTGCCATAAATCAAACCTAGATGCCTATCATTTCAAAATCTTTCATCATAAAATATGTGCTGCACCATACCATGCTGCACCAGTGCGGAGTAATGGAGAGGTTGTGTGACAAAGTGACATAACTTTTTGTGCAGATTGTAGGCCTCTTTTGAAACGATAACCTTATGAATGTTATCTCATGATAATAAGATAAATAAAGCAGGATCGATTGACACACCGAGGCGCTCAAGAAGGGCTATGAACGCTTCTCGATTAAATAGCAAACACTATACTTAATATTATTCTCTTCTAGCTGACCCGGCAGACGTCGTTCAGCAACATATTCTTAAATATGCCGCCTGCAGCTTCGCCCGCGCTGCTAATTACTTATAACGACAATATCTTAAAAACTATCCATCTGATTGATATAGTGTAAAAGGCAACTTTGATCTGCATTAAATGCCTAAACTAAGTAACATATTCATTTGGATAAGGATTAATTCTGAACTACAGAAAATAGCTTTGAAAATAAAATACCTAATGTTTTTAATTAAAAAATTTAACATAAAAGTGGTTACTGTAAGTCAACCGTAAGAGATAGAGACATGCTATCGCGGACTTTTTTGTAGCATTTTTATAGATCTTGAATTCGCTAGTAAGTACATTACTGAACTATATTTGTGCTAGTTTACGCGGCGTTCGCCTGGAAAGCACCCTGTTGGTGAAACCTCTTCCACATAAATATCGCCGAATTTCTACTAATTTACATAAAAGTATAATAAATTATATACCTAAACCTTCCTCAAGAATCACTCTTTCTATTGTTAAAAACCGTATAAAAATCTGTTTCGTAGTTTTCGAGTTTATCGCATCCAGACAGACAGAAAACAGGACTTCGTTTTATAATATGTATATAGAAGTGGCATAGTAAAGTAAAGTAGCGGTGACAAACGACGTGCCGGAAATGAAGTTAATATAAAACTTAGGTTCCGTTTCGCCAGGGAACCCTAAAATGTTTTTTAACGTAAGCGTAACCTTCCTTAGATGACCTAGACTAGTTTTGATCATTCAACAGAACATTTAGCGATTACCGAAGAACTAAAAGACACATTTGTGTTCATCTAGGCATGAAATTAAGACAGTTTCATTGCATTATAGTTAAAAAAAATTATAGATAGGTACCTAAATACAAAAACGAAGCATCGGAAGTTCAATGAATATTAATGCGACTTAAATTAATATTGTATCAGAATAACAAAGGTAGCACCTAATATTAGAATTAGTAATAATATTGTTACACGACAATATCTTCATAGTAGGAATAAGGTTGTGGATGGCCACAAATAGCCGTTGATTCCTAACAATTACGAGTAGGTATATTACGCCGATTTACGCCCTATTGGCATTATGTAAAAATCCCAAAAACGAAAAAAGAGGGAAAAGAAAAT
This sequence comes from Hesperia comma, assembly GCA_905404135.1. Lineage (NCBI taxonomy): Eukaryota > Metazoa > Arthropoda > Insecta > Lepidoptera > Hesperiidae > Hesperia > Hesperia comma. The sequence goes on from FR990031.1 coordinate 7,216,005, forward strand.
AAATAAATATATTTTGCGTAGTTTTCAAATATATGAGGCTCTAATAATACATACCAAAAATTACCTAGTTTACATTTAAATAGCAATGCCTACATGAAAACTATTAAATATTCAAATTGTGGTCATAGGCACCTAATTCTTTATTGACGTAATTGTTCCCAGTATTGGTAGTAAAACCGTTTAACCAGTCTTACCGTTTGGTTGCAAAGAGTTTGCGGTCATACATAATAATGTAATTTAAACAGCGAACCTGAATTTAAATTCGGGGAAGAACTCTTGATGGCGGACGAGAATTTATGTTGAAATTAACGTTCTTGCAAGCATCAATCTTGTTGTCAGAAACCTTATCGTCAAGTTAATTTTTTTTCTTGGAATGCGAAATTACGTTCCTTTCCCCCAAAAGTAATTTCATCTGAAGATTAAATTTCATTAGTTAGAAACAATAATGGAACCCATGGAAATCAATAGCGTAAAAGTTATATGAAATAATATAAATAAAAGCATAAGAAACGGTGGTAAATACAATATGTGACGTTCATAACTGTATTGATAAATAAAGATGTCTATGTGAAAAAATTATTTGAGTTTGAGTTACCTACCGATTCTTTGTTGACCCAGAAAAAACAAAAATTACAGTAAGATGTCGGCTCTTAAGCTGCCATCCGAAATAACCAGACTACCCAGACGTCGCCTTCTGTCGACTCTTAGGATCACCTGGTCCGTCGTCCTTGAATTATCATTAGTATTCTATGCCGCTCCAATACCGCATAATGAAAATAACAGCGAATTAAATAACATTAAAATGAAATTATGTAAAATAAAGAGACGGGCAGACTGGATCAATTATAATTAAAAAAAATAGTTTCCATGGTGTTTATCTGCCACCACACTTTTGAAACAAACCATTAAATGCATAGATTTTAATATCCTATCTGCAAGCCAACTTAGCTGCTGAAGGACTTGAATCATGCCCGTACTTAGTTTCATTAATATTATGCGATAATATTATTTGCTATTATTAAGCAATAACATTTGTTGCATTTAAGGAAAATGACTCAAATAAACAAAACTGAGAATTCTTCACAATGTTCTCAAAGTTAGGTATGTCACATCTGCCAACTTTTGTGTTGGACTTATGTGTACCTACTCTGCATATTACTACTCGGCACTGGAACAGCTAAAATTAAAGCATTCAATTATGATATGTATGTCTTGGTATTACGGTTGATTTTCGATTATACATAATTAAAAATTGTACTACTTCCCGCTGCTGACTATCTCCAAACCGACACCAAATATACAATGTGTTTTTTTTACACTTGATCAAACGAAGTGTGCGGATACTAGACAAAAAATTACATCACTAATAATAATTATTAATATTAATTAATTAATAATTATTAGATTTGAGTAAATAATAAATAATAATAGTTATGTACCTACACAATATGTCCGAGTAGGGTGAGAAACCCAACGATGTAATATAATTGTAAGAAAGAGACTGGGACGTCAGTCCTGAAGTTCACTTCATTGTAGAGAGTTCTTTTTCAATAAACCTATACTTGTAAAGTTACGTAATCTGTGATTTTATTTAGATATTACTTACATCTTTTAGCTACCGTAGTACGATATAAATACGCGATACTACTAAATTATGGACACCACTTAAGACAAGGACACACAAAGAGACCGAGATCAAAAATTCAAACTCATCAATTAAATTTTCGCCTCGCTGGGAGTGGGAATCGACCCCAGGGCTCTTGGAACAACGATCCGGCAAGTCAAGCATTACTTACACCATTCGGTCGTCAGAAATAAACAACGGCTGCCTTCTTTAGCCTCTATATGTATTTAAAAAGTTTTTTTTGTAGGTCCAATGAACAGAAATATTTAAATGGTACCTAAAGCAAGTGTGGTAATAGGTAGCGCTTTCAAAGGCGCTGTAGTGCTGTGCCCGAAACACAAAGAACTAATCAGTGCAGTACACAACAACACACGAACAGGGTGAAACAAAGCATTCTTTGCCTCAGAGCTTTGTTCGTGGAGCTTTCTGAAATTAAATGCTAACTACAGCCTACATTGTGAACTTTTTTCATTTTCTTTATTATTTTATTAGGATACTGCACAGTTGCATAAAAACTTAATTACATTATAATTTATAACGATTAGCTGAATAACTTAATCTAAAGCAAATATCTGTTCATATTTAGTGATTTTAAGCTTAACTAACACAATACTCGTAGTAAAATTTAAAACGGTATTGACGTAACTAAAAATCGCGGGTCGAACTCTGAATAACGATTCCGTTAACAACAAAACAACAACGTGATTCATATGGATGTTGAATGAGGGCTGTCTTAGAATCTAACATTTTTACGTTTAAATTTTTGTTGTTTGTTGTTACAGTGACAGGAATTCTGATAAAATTTCAATTGTCTACCTATACCTACAAGTCCAAAGCTTATTAACAAACTAACCAACTAATATTCTAACAACATCTACTAACTGGACTAACCTATCATCCTAGTCCCTTTGAGTCTAGGTCTAGGTCGGTCACAGTTGTTATATGCGGCAGCGGAAGGGTGGTGCTGCATGCTCGTTTGCTATCTTAATTCCATAAAAAATCCGTGTCACATAAAATTATAGAACTCTGTGGACTGTGACAAACAGACAGGAAGACCGAAATCATTTTAACAGGGTTACGCTTGTTACCAATAAGATACGGAACCCTCGTTTATACGAATAAACGTGATTTCTGTGTTAAATAGACGTTATTAAAGTAACATCAGCTGTTCGTATCAACTTTAAGAAACTCTGTTATGCACTTGCCTTGACCTTATATAATATTTGTGGTGAGGAATAAAACCTTATTGCAATATATTGAATATCATTGTCAACAAATCCTAGGACTTGTTGTTCAACAATATATTAGATAAATGTTATATATTAAAATACATCCATACTAATATTATAAATGTGAAAGTGTGTTTGTTTGTTTGTTTATTCCGCTTTCACGTCACAACCAGGCTATTATATGGTATAGTTTATGTGTATGGAGATAGTCAGGAGGGTGAAGAGTGACGTAGGCTACTTTTTACCGCATTAAAACATCTCATTCCCATGGGAAGATAGATTTTTGTTAGTTGTTTAGTTCCGGGTGTTGTTAATAGATGGAGTTAGTAAACAACTCAGTAATAATGGGCGATTGGAAACTGATGCCGAGGGCTTTGTGGCACTAACGGGAAATTTTTGTAACTTAGTACAGAGTAATTCAGAACTGATTGCAAGTGTTTACCCAGATTTACAAAATAATATATGTGAAGATCAATATTTTTGTGAAAGGCCGATTTAAGCACCTAAAAACGATATTGTTAATAAAATAAAGGGGTATGGGGGATTTTGTATGAACCCCGTCCCCACCCTACAACAGTCATGGAATGCACGTCAATTTATTCATTGAGACCCAAAAAAGCCTAAAGTATCTATCTTATATGCAGAAGCAATGGGGTTTCTTTATTAAAAAAAACTTTTCGGCAAAAATGTATTTATCTTTAAACAGAAATCCTTTTTTCCACAAACATAAGCTCTTAAATATACTAACAATTACATATTGTCGTCTATTAAAAGTGTTATCTAGCATTTGTGCAGGTGAATTAATATGACGCCCTAACCCCATATACAGTGCCACAAAGTTATCTGACCCGGTGGCCAAAATTGGAACTAATGCAAATGTCATACTGTAGTCAGACAAATACAAAGGAAGCGCTACTGTCCTTTACCGGGTCAGAGTTTGTGGCACTGTACAATTACATCTAGGTCTTCATGGAATGGGATAAGAAAAAAAGCATTTTTAGTGGTTTTTGTAAAATAAAAGTTACCTACTTTATATCTAAACATTACTAAGATCGCTATATTCTAATCCTTCTTATTGCACTCTGAGGAAATATTTTAGAAAACATAATCAATCTTTCAGAAAACTTCATAATAGTATAAAATCTAAACCCAATATATTTAAAGTACGTCGCCATAGAAAAAAAATATCTATCCTACTAGACGCTTAAAATAACACCTAACTCAAATCTGTTGAAGGTGGGGACACTTTTTCCCATTGTCCTTTACACATATTGAATGAAGTAGCAGGAGATAATGACAGAATATTTATCAATAGACACAGTCATGGACACAGAACAGAGCACTTCATATCCCATAGAGTTTTTGAATTCACTTGAGCTGTCTGGTGTTATTATGTTCTGGTGGTATTAAAATTAGGTGTCCCAGTCATGCTTATGCGAAATTTAGATGCCCCTCGATTATGTAACGGAACGAGACTTGGTATTACACAACTTGGACGGAATATAATTTGTGCCACAATCTTAACCGGCGTAGGTAAAGGTGAAAATGTAGTGATCCCAAGAATCCCTATGATTCCCACAGATATTCCATTTTAGTTCAAAAGGCTGCAATTTCCTATTAAACTTAGTTTCGCTATGACGTAAATTTTTTCTATGGCTATGACCAGTAACAAAGCGCAAGGGCAAACACTAAAGGTAGCGGGGGTGAACTTAGAAAAACCGTGCTTCTCTCATGGTCAATTGTATGTAGTGTGTAGTAATTGTGTGTCCAATGCCCAGAATCTTTATATTCTATCCCCAAATGGAAAGACATATAAATATCGTCTACAATAGCATATTAAAATAGTGCTCTGTTCTGTGTCACAAGCCGCGTATAGCTGGAAACACTTGAAAAGAAAAAAATCACAAATATTTATAAAGCAAATTACACTTATATTATGCGCCTCTCCACGTTAGAATTCCCTGTACACGTAATCAGGATAGGTAGATCCCGCATCAATCTTCACCACACACTTCTACTGAAGGTAGCTTATAGCTCCAGTAGGTATGTAAGTGTATGCACACTTTATCTGCGGTCAGCATTACCTCTGGTTCCTCTTAGTAACTTTTAATTTAATTGTGGAACTGTCACTTATTTATAATATACATTATGCCATGTATCATAAACAACCCATTATTTATCCGCTTTGCTTTCCACCATGCGTGCGAAGCCGCGGTCAAAAGCTAGTTTTATTTATAATACATGTCATGTATATTTAATTAAAAAAATATACAATCTTATACATAATACCTAAGCATATTTAAGTGCATCTATGTACCTATGTAATTAAGTATTATCTATTATCACAGTTTAATAGGTGGTTTTTATGTGTTCTATTAATTTTGATTACACATGAGACTAGTGCTAAAATCACAGACAAACAGATAAATGTAATAGGTTCTCTCATATTAAGTATCTTTTACGAAATAAAGTGATAACAATGATATAATACAGAAAAACACCACATACATCACTGGTTACGCGGCAACGTGCAAGAAATCACAATAAAAAATTAGATATTAAGCAGTCTGTTATATTAGAAAGCAATAATATTTAGTAGCTTCACATCTAATTTATATTCACGCGCACAGATTGCATTGCGCATGCGTGTTGGACAACCTTCGCATGTAACAATAGTTATAATAATACGACCGTAGAGCTGTGTGTCTTTAAGACACACGGCTCTACGCTGTCTTATAAACCGAATTGTAACTTTACAGATAATCGTGTGTTCGCGTTTGATACGGCGTTTTAATTGCTCTCCATACAAATTCCAGTCTTATATCCCTGTGATTAAGGTACATTTCAGATTGACGGTGAGAATTTAAAATGCTGTAATATTTTTTTCTTACAAGCTGAATTGAACTATGAGCACAAGTAATAAATTTTGCTTTTTAGCGAAAACAAATAAATCACAAAACGGTCCACACCAAAGAGTTCACACCTAATATTTGTTTGTCAGTGGATCTTATTGGAACGAAGGTTTATTTTTTGTTTATTTTTTTATTGGTGATCTTTAATGTAGTCATTAAAAAGGTTAAGGAACTTAATCCATTAAAAATCTTCCACATTTTAATTTATCTTTCAATTTGCTATAAGTAGGAACTACTTTAAAAGCATATCTTTTAACAATGACTTGTTTTACTAATCATACACAGCGATTCTCATCACAATTTCCGTTTTCCCAATAAAATTGGTTTTGAAAAAGTACCCAAACCCCTATGAGATTAAAACTGCTAGTCCCAAAACATGAATAATATGCAATCTTTGTTTGAGATTAGTTTATTGTCACATCGCATTCAAAGGACAATAACTATACAGGAATTAATTCACACTGCCCTCCGTAATGTAGTCGCAGTAGGTATATTCTTTACTGTGGTATTATATGTATTGTCAGCTGACACCTAAAGCATGGCTAGTCAGAGGATAAGTATGCGCAGGGAATTAGTCCACAACGAATCGCTGTCGTGTCGGGGTAATAAAATACAGTCATTGCATTCAGCGAGCGTTTTTGCTAGTAGTTGCCAAATAGAATAATTTAGGCCGATGACCCGGGATCGCTCGGAGTTGGCTGTTACCAGGCACACATGACCACTGCAATGTTATGTCAATAGGCAGTTACAGGCACATCATTCATCGGGGAAATTAGTGACTTGTTTCCAAAATTTTGTGCTTCTTCACGATTTTAGCGTGACCTATAAAAACGACCAAAGTCCATCAAAAGCAATTGGTCACTAGCAAGGATTAGTAGTTTAGTTTTTTTCGTCGAAATAAATACGTATCTATTTTAATAAAAAACATGTACCTAATGCATAGTTTGAGACCTGCTTAAGTTGTACCTGCAAATAACCTTTTTTCTTGATAATAATGCTCATAATCATAGCCCCGGCGCGGCGGCGGCTTGCGTTGATCCTACGTTATGAACCGAGTTAAGCAATAGCAGGGCGATCGGTATTTGTATAGGTTACCATTGGTAAGCATTATTACTATGCTAGCTATTCGGCCGCGGCTTCGCCCGCGTGGAATACGTTTTTTTATTTTCGCCCCCGATTTCAGTCTCTAAAGGGTTGGTTTCTGAAAAAATAAGCAGCCTTTTGTCCTCGCGTGGTCTCGAGAAAATTAATCGAAATCGGTCAAGCGGATTTGATTTTTCGTACAAACTTTCGTCCCCTATTGCAAGACTTTAGAGCTTGAATTTTGAAAAAAGTAGCCTATTTGTGACCTGGGTTTTTAACTATTTTCATTGCGAATTTCATCTAAATCGGGCCGGTCGCGGTGGTTTAGCCCTCATAGCGTCACAGATAGGCAGACAGACAGACTTTCGCATTTATAATATTAGTAGGTATGGATTACCAATTTTGTACGTACTTTCGCTAATTATAGTTCTTTAATCATCAAAGGTTGATACCGATATCGGTTATATTTCAAATTCAAAAATTCAAAAATGGCGCCCGAGATAAATAATTAAAAAAAATTGTTTTTTTTTCATATAAAAGTTATAGCTTGACAAAATTGGACGTCTAAATTCAAAAATATTAAATTTAAGTTTTGGCTAACCATCTATAGAAATGTTGGACAGTTAGTAAAATAAAAAATTCAGATATGTATTTTTGGCAATAAATAATATTTATTTTTCAATTTAAAGCGGTTTCTTTTTCCGAGTTACCCCTTTGTAATATAAATAAAAAGCCTTTTTGTTATAGTCCAATGTCTCTAGCTATTCCGGTGCAACTTTTGTTTGTGTAACTCTTTTACACACACCACAAACAAAATAATATTTTTAGTTTTATTTTTATTTATATATTACAATTAATGACTGATGTCAAACATAGTCATAACTACGGAACACAGACACCAGCATAACGACCATATTTGCAGATACAAAGCGTCCCTATTCCTAACAACGTTGCAAAGACGACTCTAATGAGTCTGCATTTCATCCTGAGTGTAAAAGAAGTACGCAGACTTTAAACAAACTCGACGAGGGGAGGATTATGGGACGAGAGCTTCGTCTCTCGCTTTACGGATTGAGAGCAGTTGTTTGCTGAATGAGGATTCGCGAGCGCTTTTTTGAATGCTATGCTCAAGAAAAGTTTTACCAGGACGCTATTACGCGTTTAAAAACATCTTGGATTCTCTTTACTGAATGAAAGGCGAAATTTATTTCCTTACAAGTTAATTTTTTATAATTCTCCAAGAATTCAAATTTTGGAGGAGACGATTAAATTTGATTAAATTGATTTGAACAGTTATCACCACTATCGATTACTAACAAGGAATCCATATAGTAGGTACCTAAGTGACATGAAACCATGTAATATAGAGAAAATTGCTTAATTATTGATAAGTTAAGGACCGTTACAATCAAATAAACACAAGTAAATCAACAAAAGTGTATGAAACACTCAATGGAGACATCACATTACCTATTTTATTTATTTATGTATGTCTCAAATCGTTGAAGCTCGGTCTACGATATCTCGCTTGGCAAGAAAAGTTATCATCAAAGTAAATGCTATAACATCGTGTTTTTATACGTTTACGTAACAAAAAATAATTTATTAAGTACTTATGTATTATTTTTTACGATTTTCTAAGGAATATGATCTTAGGCAATAATAACAATAATTTTTAACTAATAATAACAATAGTCAGGTCACCACATTAAGATTAATAACCTACACACACAATACACACAGACTCATAAACCCACAATTATTTGCCTTGCTGATGGGTGCGCGATGGACAACAGCAACACACAAGACAGGGGTGCATATTTAGGCCAAAGATGTATTAAATATCTAGATGGAACATCGAATCCGCGAAAACGTGTCAAAAAGTTGTGGCCAACTGTTGGCCACAACTTTTATATCATTACGCACAGACTACGCACACATAGACAATAAATGAACGCGAAAAACATCGCCTGCACGCACACATGCTTGATAATGTTGCCTTGTTTTTTTGTTTTCATTGTAGGGCGACGCTCAATCTAGATATTTAAAACATCATTGATTTAGGCAAAGAATATTTTAATTTTAAACCGCCTAGTTGTACCTACCTACCTACTGATCTCGTAAAAAATCTGGAAGTTGAACCTAGGGCACTTTGAATCCGATTCGCCATGGTAACCATCGCGTCACATGGGTCAACAATGGTAATGGGATGAAGCAACAAAACTAACCTACACAATGCGTATCTAATTTTAGGCTAGACGAATTGCTATTTGCGTATTGTTGGACATCATTTCCGGATTCAATTATCTAAGTGCTATTGAACCAACCACTGTTAATAATCAAATTAAGCTTACGTTTTATTTAATTCACATTTTATTTTTAACCGTTTTTACTGTCAAGAATAAAACAGCTAGTGGATTGGTCATAGTGAAATGAATTTGGTTTATAAACAAACGTGTCTAATAAAACATAATTTATATAACTAAATATTTAAAAACCATGTTGTTTGTCGATCGTACATTTGTAGGATATTCTTAACGAAAGACAGTAAAAGCCACATTTCGCACCAATGAAATCTTTGACAAGGCAACCAAAACTTATAAATTAATTCCGTGTGTGAGCGTTTCTGTACTTCAAAGCGTATCTAGTAATTGGACAGTCTCGTCAAAACTTACTGTACAAACTTAGTTTCACTGGCATTGTTTATTGGTGGTGAATAGTAACAAGCGTGGAATGTATAGAATTTGGAATAAACAGAAGCTAAAAGAAGATAGCACATATAATATACGTATGTACCTATACAGTCATACATGTTGAGTTACTGCGTCATACTAATGATGATAATGATAGTAATGATGATAATGATAGTGATGATGACGTATGATAATAAATTAAATTGTGTACGGATGATCCATCCAGAAAAACGTTCATAATTTAAGGGCTGTCAGTCGTATAGATTTAGCATACACTGATACATTCAGAAATTCCAATTAATTCAACTTAACGCGATTTCAACATTCAGAGAATTCAACTTAAAAAGAATTCAACTTTCTGGACCTGAAGGACATTAAATCTATGGTTAGTCGCTATAAAAAGTCTGTCAAATCAGCTGTCAAGCTTTTCGCCCATACGATTATAGTCTTACACGGATCTTTTGGCGTGTGGGTAACAGAGACAGCGCCTTACAGGTAAGGCAAACTGTAAGGCACTGTCTCTGTCACCCACGCGCCCAAAGATCCTTGTACGACTGTACGATACATTGCAGATTGACGGCGATAATTTAAAGCCTAAAGCCTTCCTCGGTAAATCGACTATCCAACACAAAAATAACTGTTTAAATCCAACCAGCAGTTCCTAAGATTAGCCCGTTCAAACACACAAACTCTTCAGCATATTCGTTTGAGAGATGTAAAAAGGTTTTTTATTTTCAAGGTGTAGATACAATAAGGAGTGCTATTATCAAGTTAATGCTTGACTACAATTACATTTGGTGACTCACCCCATTATAACTTTGTATAAGTCCCTCTTGACCTAATGACTATTGTAATCGAACGGACACCGAATATGTTTTAACATAGTGAGATTCTATACTAGGAAATAATAGCATTAGTGAAGCGTAGGTAGATAGCAATTATTTAAATTAAGAGCACAGTGAATATAGGTTTTTTTTACACCACCTTCATAGGAAATAAATATACCGTGCCATTTTGAACTGTATGAACAGGGATCAGGATTTAAACGTAATCGGCTAGGTAATTTAAGATGCTGTTTCTAACTGTACATACGGCAGTTACAGATTATGTGTAATCACCTCTGCTGGCGGTACTTTCCTCAGGGTACTTACTCAACTAAACACTTGGTTTTTTCTGCATCCATTTCATCATCATACTTTTTGCAGAGCTCTTAATGTACATTTGAGTCCTAATGGATACCTTGTAGCTTAATACTACGCGGAATTGGCTTGATTTTAAAAAGGTAGCTACCTACTATAGAAGTTGTGAATGAAAGTGATATTTTTGAGATTAGCGAAGAGAGGTAAGGAAGGCTTTGTCCTATAGGTTTTAGTCCATTAATCATCTACTACGAGGCATGGATGTCCTTTCTTATAACCTAGAGTAGGTATACTTATACTCTACTATACTGCTTTAGTGTGGATTAGAGGGACCCCACCGGCTTAATGCCGTACGAAGTCATTCGATCGAATATTTACTGGGCCATGATTCTGCTAATTTATAAATGCCTCAATGGCGTCACGATTGAATAGATTGACACATTTTGGCACGTTCCGTATTAAAAATTTAATAATTTTTGACATATTTTTGACACATTTCGTATACAAAACGTGTCAAATTACTCAATCGAGATACTATTGAAGCATTAAAAATTGTTAAAATTGCGGCCCTCCTGTGTAACGATCATAACCGAGATAATAAGTAATAAATAATGAAGAAAGTGTCACGAACTCAAAGGTCACAAAGGTTCACTCACAAAACCACGCTTTTATTCTAGCCTGATCCCTAATTTGATCCACTGTAAGCTTTAGCAAGCTGTCGGATCCCCTTCCTTTATGAATGGAAAAGTACAGTTAATTGGAAAAATATAATAAAATAAATCAGTTTAATTTCTATGATTTAATATCATCATACTAATCTACCGCGTCCGTAGCTTCTTAGTTCCGTCGATTACTTGAGATGAGATGGACACAAGTCGCCAGGCTATGATCGATTGAGAAATGTGATACACTTTTTCCCGTTTCGTAATAATTATGTAAGTACTAGCTTATGCCCGCGGCTTCGTCCGCGTGAAATTCATTTAGGTATATCGAAAAACGGAATTTTTCATACAAACTTTTTTGGCAATAGGGAGATCTCCCGCCAGGCGAGACGACATGCCTGGGGGGCGGCCGAGCCCCGAGTGAATGTACTCGGAGCGTTGTATATATGCCGGCGATCGACAATTCTTCGATAGCGCGATTCAGGCTTCGGTGACGTCACCGTGTGACGTATATGCGGTGTCGCCACACTTTCATCCCCTTTAGGGGTTAATATTTGAAAAAAGTAGCCTATGTGTGACTCTGGGTCTTCAACTATTTTCATTCAGAATTTCATCCAAATCGGGCCGGTGGTTTAGCCGTGAAAACGTCACAGACAGATAGACAGACAAACTTTCGAATTTATAATATTAGTATGGATAAGAAATTAAAACCATTGAAGTCTGAAATTACATTTAAAAATAATACATCGTTATCATTATATCATTATTTAGTCCTTGCATTAATTCCGTACTACATAAACATAATAACGCTTCACACTCAAAGCCCCACTAGGATTCCCTGTGTCGTGGGTGCCTTGGACAACACACAAGACAAGGACACACACCCAGACCGAGAACGGAAATTTAAATTCATCATTCAAATTTCCGCCTCGCTGGGAATCGAACCCAGGACCCTCGGAACAGCGATCGGCATGTTAACCATTGCGCCATTCGGGTCGTCATATCGTCAACATAGTATCAATACATTGTTATACTTTTCGGCAATGGTTTAATGGTATAAAATTTAAATGGAAATGCATCCCTTTAAACCAAATACAGGATCTTACCTAATAAATATTACCTAGAGCCTTTGTGAAATAAACATAATAATATTTATACTGATCCCGGTTGTTACAAAACAATGTACCGTTAGCTCCTGACATTCATGTTCATGGCCAGCTCTTGAATACAGATTCCCCATTAAGTTCTGTTTCGTTACATTTCACCGTTGTATGAATACAAAATCGAATAATTGAATTATAAGTAGGAAGTCGAGAACTTACAATTTTGTGCGCTACATTTCTAATGCACTTTCGGGCTTCGATACTGTACCGTTATTAATGTATTTTCTGCTTTGCTAGCAGCAGTGGTTTTAATTTTAAACAACAGTGATATTCATGGGGTTTGACCGTTGGTCTTAAACCAGTACATCCTGGGTTTGAATCCCGCACGCACTCCGGATATTCAAATATTCCATTCGCGTAATTGCAACCCAAGCAAATGCCACGTTTCCGCTACTGTGCTTAAGGTTCATTGTACATTGACAATGAGGATTTAAAATGCTTTTAGAAAATTTTGCTTACAAGTTCTCTCCGGGATAAAAAGTAACCTATATCTTGCTCCACAGCCTCCTCTATCTCCCAGTGAAAAACCCATAAAAATCCGTTCAGCCGTTTCTGAGATTAGCGTGCACAAACAGCGATCAGTTACAGATTTATTATATGTAGGTAGGTACTTAATGGAATTAGATATAGAAGAGATTTTGTTACTATTGTACTCCGTTTGAATTGTTTTTTAAGGCATCGAATGGGCCTATATCTCGTTAATCCGATAGTATATTTACTGAAAGATTTACCTTGATACACGTGGAGCTATGGCGCATGTCAATCACAAACATCTCAGGCTATCCAAGATAAACAATGGGGCACTACGCCAGTCAGATACGTTAGTGATAACATTTTCATATTTTTTAAATAATTCTTGGACAATGCATTTTAACTATGGCTACGTTCGACATGGAATTCGTTTTAATTGCACCCTATACAATTATCAGCTTTCCGACCCTGTTGTTAAGGTACATTGTAGATTAACAGCAATAATTTAAAATGCTGAAAATTAATTTTGCTTACAAGCTAAATTATTCAATTGTGTTGTGAGGTACCTAACTATTTTCCAACTAACTATTTTTGTCAGAATTTCATGTAAAAATATTATTGTTATTCATAAACAGCAGTTGTGAGGATTTAACAAAAGCTTTCGAAATACTTAAGAATCCCTTGGGCCAGGCTCTGACCAAAACATTGATGCACGAGAATAGTTTGAAAAGAAAAACTTATTATGATGTAAATCATAAGATGAATTGATGTAGCTTAGGGCGATGCCGATGCATCGAATCGCAATTTTGTGTGGTCGCCCTTAGGTCGTAGGAGACTTGAGTGACAAGAAAAACAGTTTGACGAGATTTTTACTTTCTTCTTTCGTGATTGGCAACGTATTGGCGATGCCTTTGGTCATAACTGATCATCAAGTGGAATAAAAGCCCGGAGATAGTCTTCATATTTTTAAAGCTTGGCTGAGAAACAACCGTATACACTTGCCGCCCGAAGACTATTTGCCATTTGTTTCATTGAAAACAGCAATCTCTTGAAGTAAACTATGATACGTCAATATCACTGCATCGTCAGCATTTACACAACGCCAGACATAATTTCAGTATCTTGTAATTGTAACGTCAAGATGTATTGTAACCTCATCAATACTACAGCGCCAGCGCCAATGTTAAATTAAATTATTATAGTACACAATCAACATCAGCATTGTAACTTCAACCGTCAACGTTTTCGCCTGTTGTTCAGAAACTTGATTAGAGGAGATTGACCAAATATATGGAATAGTATCCTAATATGGAATACAGGCATTTCTATCAAACGGAAAGTGACACACGCAGTAAACAGTGTTCGTCTCTTTCTACGTGTCCGCCTTCACGCGTACAGTGTGCTTAGTACGAGTTGCATCGAAAACTTCACCTACACGTCATCCGTCAAAACGTGAGTGACGGTGACTATCGAAAAGTTGCGAGTTCGAGTGTCAAACGTCATAACCAAGTCGATCGCGTATCAGCACGTTTATTCACACGTTCATTCGCAGAAACCATTTATTGTTATGTTGGCAACAAAACGTCGTGACAGAATCCTACCAAATAAAGAAGGTTATTCCTTTCTTACTAAAGTATTAATGAAAAGTTACTATTCAAACTGTAATGCTTATATCGCCATTTTTAATAGATAAACGTTTGTTATAATAATGCCATAGAGAAAAGCTAATGTTATAATTTTAATAGGAACATAGATAAATGTGATTAGTGAATAAAAATTTCATTAAATAAAATAAGGAGCCCGGCTTCATTTGTTTGCCGCGTCGGTGCAATTCTTTGCACAAAAATTAAAAAACTCAGATGACTATTTATTTCTTTAATTATGGCGATATCGCCAGATTATAATCCCGCTCATCTTGAGCAGCAGCCATAAACAATTTCTAAGGAAAAAGATTGAAACATTTCTGTCCAAATACAATGTAGGTAATACTTACTTTATTAATAATAATAAATACATCTTATGTATGTAAAGTTTTAAATAGTAGGGCTGGCAACTGGTAGGATAAAAAAGAATAAGTTTTTGTATTAAACTGTCTGAAAAAATGGTGATTTTGTTCTATGTCGTTTAGATTACATTGTGTAAAACGGAATAATAAAACCACGTTATAGCTATAAACTAGACTTTTAATACAACATTCCAACAATTTCAGCCATTAAAGCACAATAATTTTAACTATTTTAAGTCAATAATGTCCTATATCTATGATGATGTAGAAAAAATAATTCATAAATATTGCAATATGTACATTATTGTCTTTGTTTTAAGTATTTCTTGCTTTGATTATATACACGTCTAGATTCCGCAATTCAAACAAAATGTCACTCAAAAAACGTCCTCAGTTTTCCGACATGTGTGAGTACCGCTCGTGTAGTTATTGTAAGTGCACTGTCAAGGTGTGCGTGTGTAAGGGATGCCTGCTTCAAATTGTTCACATACCTACTTTTTCCCTATGATCTTTGCAAATTAAGGTTGAATAGAATAGGTTAAAAAGTTATTGTTTTGTATTAGTCTTATTTTTATTTTATGTAAATTAAAAAAATTCTACAAAAAGTAGAAAATAAAATAAAGTTACTGGTATTAAAAAATTAAAAAACATGACAGGAATTGAAATTATTGTTTATTTCTATTTTATGGTGTAGCGCAGCTCAGGACATCAGGAACTCAAGGACTTGTCGAAGAATACCAAAGGAAAAACATTAGGGTAAACCTTAGAATAATATTATAATTATTCTAAGGGGTAAACTAAATAATGTATGTACTCAAAATGACAGAAAATAATAAAAAGTAAATGGGAAAAAGGAAATAATAAGTAAATAGATTTCAACATTCATCTCTTTCTATTTGTTTTTGGAACACTTTTATTGCTAGGCCACGATGTCTGATCTCTAAATATGGTGACATCTTATTTGCAAATATTTTTCTATAATAAGTTTTAACAGGCTTTTTTGATGAAGTTGACAATAATCACCAATATTTTTAAGTATGTAATTTTTAGGTATGACCGACAAACTGACTCATTATTTTAAGAGATATCAGTTCATAACCAGAGGACGATGTTGCATTGTTGCCATATCACCCACTTTTATAGTCCTTAATTACGTACTCAGAAGCCTCAGGTGCATTCGGTTTTACACTAGTAGCCGACGCCGACCAAAACGTGCGAGTCGGGACAATGCTGCCTAAGGGCGCATTCAAGTAGAGAGACTGTCAGCCGGCTCCTGCTTATAACATCTTGCTTTATGTGGAGGTTATCTCGACGGACCAGTACCGATAAGCGATGGCAGATCAGCGTCGGTAACCAGCGTTCTACATGAATGCGCCCTAAGACGGAATGCATAATAAAGTCAATTTTTTGATGAAATAAATACTGTCGTGTTTAAATAAACATAACTTAATATATTAATATAAATAAACTTTACCTAATTAGTATTAACATAGATGTAGCATACACTGACGTTTAGATAGATTGGAAATGCGAAAGAACAAAACATAATTATGATACGCGTATGGCAGAGCGAGATAGATAGACGAAACCAATTTTTAGACGGCAAAGCGGGCTTAGCGGGCACTTGTCAAAAATTGTTCCTCAATTTTCTCAAAATACTTAATTTAGTTTTTACATTTCTGTGTGGAATAATGTCCTTTGTAGTCTTAATTAGTGATGGTTACTTGTGCGGTACCTGGATGTGACTCCTTTAAATATAAAAACCACCAGGAAGGCGTCGCGCTCGGCGGTGACATTGACAGCGGGCGATTCATTTTTGGTTTCGTCCAAGTGATACAATTGCCAATCTTTAGTTATATAATAAATCTATGGTATTAACTTATAAGTTTAACTTTATTTACAGGATTTTATAATTTAATACTTATTTGTAATTTATCTCCCGTAAATTCGGCGAATCCCCTAGTAATAAACAGGCAACACTCGCTAATCAGAATATAACGAAATAAAAAATCATGTTTTCTTTAAACTTTGTGATTTATTTAAAAAGCTTACTTATGAAGAGTAATCTTTTTGTTATTACAAGGTTTTTCCACATAATTGCGAAACAATTTCATTGCACAAACCGGCATAATTTATGTTTTTTAACCGACTTCAAAAAAGAAGGAGGTTCTCAATTCGACCGTATATATGCTTTTTTTTATGTACGTTCAGCGATTATTTCGTCGTTTATGGGCCGATTTTGATAATTCTTTTTTTGTTGTAAAGTAGATATGCGCAGTGGGGTCCCCTGATAAGGACACCAGGATCTGATGATGGCATCTCAGAGAAATCGAGGGGAACTTTCGAAAATTGTATGGACAACTAGTGTGTTTGTTCATGTTATCATAAGTACATTAAAGCGCTACCATCTCATGAAAATCTGGAGTCGATCTGATGAAGCCGAAAGACAGTCGAGGGAACTCCTCAACGATTTACTGCAGTTATCTAGTGTTTGGGCTTGATTAATTTGTAGTGACGAGAACTTTACACTTACATGTTGAATTGAGCGCCATCTGGCGAGTAGTTTTTGAGTTATCTCTAATTATCAAGATTGAAGTCGGTTATTTTTTTTGTAAAAAGCAATTATTCGGGAGCACTTTGTCGCTAAGCAACACAAATGACACTGACCTACGTGTCAAGCAAGTCTAACAAATTTGTTGGACTTTATAGGAGCCGTTCGGTAGAGCCGATTGCGGAATCTAGACCGTGTATATAATCAAAGATTTCTTGATTAGATGTTTTTGTAGGTTAGAAAATGTAAATATTCATTTTATCCCATATTTCACTTGTTTTTGGCTGAGTGTAAATACACCAACGCCATATCCAGAAAAAAATATATTGTCTATCATAAAAAGTATTCACCGGAACGCGGACAACACAAATACCGCTTTTCTATATTTTCATTCACTTTGAGATTTGTGGCCGTAATTATGCTCCCAGCAAATATAAATATCCAGACATAATTTTCAACAAACAAAACAAAAGTTTAATTAAAATAATAGACCATCTTTTTTATGATTTCACTAGTAAATTACACGTGAAAACTTTTCGATAACGTGTTCCCTGAGTTTTCGCAAGTTAAGTATACGAACTGTCAAATATGCCACTCGTACTCGCGCAATGTTCGAGAAACTATACGTAAACGTGACGTTAACCACTGACAGTTGACTTTACTTTCGTAAACGTGATCGCGTAAACTCGTACTCGCTATTTTGATTTCTTCACGTTTCCGCTAGATGTCTCTGCTTCGATCCCATACAAATTTTAGTTTACGTAGCGAGCACGTTATGTCAAATAAAACTCGTACAAAGCACACAGGTCGTAACACGTCAGTCGAGCGAGCCCTTTCATCACAGTAGCAGTGTTTTATTTTGTCGCTGCCGCATAACTTTGTCAGGTATGGTAAAATCACGTATTTTTCGCATAATAAAGTGCACACAGTATTGTTATTATCACTTTAAGACATTGTTTAGATGTTCTTTTGTGGGTTTTAGCGGTATTTGATTGTATTAACTTATCTAATATAAAAATATAAATGTCAGTTTTAAGTCGTTGGAACATCCAAATATGGACAAATCATAGTATAATAATAATAATGGACAATCATAGTTCTTTTTAGTATAAGCTGATTAGATGATTTGATGATGATGATACTTCTGGAATGTCTCGCAGTAGTTTAGGATTTGTTTCTCCATATGACATCAGTCCAGTACCAGACAAGAAAAGGAAACCTTCAAATAGAGGAAGAAAAGCATCTGTTGCAGCAGTCATCACATCTTCGCCTTACAAAAACGACCACATAGAAAAAAGAAAGAAGAAAGAAGACAAAGAAAATAAATGTACAAAGAATAAAAATTCAAAAACAGACCGAGAAGAAAACAAAAGGAAAAAAGATAAGAGAAAAGATTCGCGCGCCGCCTACGCAAGTGTGTGTTTGTGCGATGCACCAAACGGCTAAGTTCCGCCAGATATCCGGCGGCCGGATATCCGGCTATCCGGCCACATGGTTGGCCGAATATCCGGTATCCGGTATCCGGCCAAACTGCTATCCGTTTCAACTCTAGTTCATAATGTTTATAATATTCCATATATGGGTACCCATTCCATATTTAGATACCTTTATCATTTTTTAGTTTTTTTTATTTTATTTTATTTAAAATTAATCAATGTAACCAAAACTTGTTACAAACCAAAGCGTACATATATGATTGTTATTAATGACTACATTCTTTTTTATTTGTAACATTTGGGCAAATTATGTGTAATAAACAAAATGGTATTCCATATTTGGTCACTTTCCCCATCGGCACCTTTATCAATGATGATTACCTATTATCATCAGCACACTGCACAGTGACAGTCAGCAGTATATTTGTCACATAAAAAAACTCTTCTTTTACTATCCATTAATCTAATTCTACGGCTTCACCTGCGTCTTAACGCGTTATTTACCGCGCTAATGAGCCAAATCAAGAATAAATTTGACTTATCAAAATTGTCGGTTAGGTAGGTACTCTTATTTTCATGTATTGGGAATTCTGTTATAGAAATTGTTCTAATAGAAACCTGTTACTTAGGCTTTATTAAACATAAATTCCTAAGACATAAAAATAAAAATGAAAATTTTGACAAGACGTTCCTTCTTAATTCACCATATAAGTGCTTTAATTAACGCGGTAAAACGCAGATGTAGCGGTAGAATAACAACAACGGTTAAGCTAAACACATCCACAGTTTTAGTGCTTACTAACTACTTTACACATTACACCCAGCGGCGCCCACTTTTTGAAGTGACGTAGTGTTAGAACAGCTTCGTTACGGATCGTGCAGAGTCGTCTTTAGACCTTTGTTGTTGTGTTTGGGAATCCGGAATACGATTGGAACAAACGCATCGAATGTGCCGAATGAATTAGTGAACGGTACAATTACAAATTTGGTACATTTTTTATTAGATACCTACATAATCCAATAACGGACTATAAATAGCTTAGGCCTTGTTTTCTTTGTTTTTATGTTGTTCTCATAAATTGGTAACGAGCAGCTATAAAACAGCTAGATACATAATTATCTATAGACAATGATAAAAAGGAACAATCAATATTATTTCTATGCTGCGAATGGTATGATTTGTACCAATAATAAGTAAGAATATTATTTACCAGCAATTTGAAAATAAACAACAAGATCGCTTTTTTAAACTTCTACCGCAACATTTTAAATACCTGGGATAAATAAATAAACATACGCAGTGTTGTTAACAACGAGAATAGTAAAAATTAACCTAATCATCTAATCAATAATTAATCGATACACATTCGATGCGAATTGTACACCTGTTCGCACATACATAAGTATTAGGGGCAGTTTAAACTAACGCGAATCGCATGCGACTTGTCGACTAATGCCTGTTAATGATGCATTACTCGTATAATGCGTCATTTAGTTTAATTTAGTGTAGTAAAGAGATATTTTTGATTTTTAATTTGCAGAAACTCGAATGAACGATGTCGTATTTTGGCATAAGCGTAGATACAGGAAAATTCCACAACAAAACATCTTGAATATCGTTCATAGTCTCGCCCTATATTCAAAGTCAAGATGCATATTAAGATCACGTCACTGGGTTTAGTGTGTATATTTATTGTAAAAAACATTTTTAACACAAACCATGTCTACACTCTGAACAAAGACTATTTGTAGGTATTTGCGCTTAAAACCTATTAATACTAAGCTGAGTTCAATAGAGTTCAAAACGCCACGATACGGCGCCGTGCAAAGTCCGTTGCATTTATAAGACGTGTGATTTTAATGTGATGTGTCGTTACAACCGAGTATGCCGAAATGCAAATGTGGAAAAATTACATGTGATATGTTTCGGATGATTTGTTAATGTACCTACTTTTATTGTTTTTATTTGCCAAAGTGAGCAGCGTGTTCACTGATAATGTTGACTGCCTCCAATATTGACACTGAGCCAAGAGCAACTCATCAAAAAACGTTACACTCTCAAAATAATTATGCGGTTTATAAATCTTCACCATGAAGTTTATAGACCAATGAATCACAAAATGGGTAAACTCACAGTGAACCACATTATCTTTTAATTTTGTACTGATATTTTTATCCCTCGATAAAACAATGGAAAATACATTTTTTGGTCCAAGTTTTGTGTGCAAAGCTTTAGACTAACTTTTAAGTCGCAAGTCGCAGAAAATTCGCCAAAGTTTAAACAGAACTTTGTAAGTTTTGTTAATAAGCGCAGTGCAAGTGTCAGCTTTTGGTTAGGTGTTGACATTCAACGGTACGTCAGTTTGTTACCTGGGTCCTGAAATTAGTGGGAGGTGTGGTCGTGTATACAGGCGCATAATACGTTCCATTTATTTTATAGAAGTCACTCTGAAAAAAAGAAATTTCGACCTGAATTTATGATAATGAGTGCCAATTATTTAATGGGTAACAATTTAATTTAGTAAAACAAATTAAACCAATTTTTAATGGTTAAATATAAATGGCTCATTAATTTTATACTCAGCGGACGTGAGTGATCGAGTATGTTAAGTTACAGGTGAAATGCAATACTGCTGGAATGAAACTTTTCTACACAAATAATGCAAGGTACATTTAGACTAGAAACATTAAATACCCGCTGTGGTACATAATAAACATAACGATTTATTAACCTTTATTATCACTTTTACTACTCGTATGTCCAAAGTGCAGGAGCACCTACTAAAGGTAGTTAACTAGGAACATCGTCCATTACAGTGATATAGGTAAAGTACCTATTATTGTTGATAATTATTTTTCACTGTTAAAAATACCTCTGTAATAAATTGCTCTTTTATCACAAAACAAGAACAGCTCGTTGAAAATTAAACTTAAAATAAATACGACATAATATCTGTTATACCTGTACAAGTATACATATACAAAAATACATATTAAACAAGTATTACAAGTGTAATGCCTGCATATTGAAAATTGTCAATTTCACTCGCTTTACGTCAGCAAAAAACTACATACAGGCTAGGGATACATAGAAACAAAATTGTAAAAATATCACTCACCTCTTGGTAAAACACGCGTTTCGAGTTGTAGGTGAAGTTGTATTGTTGATCAGCTACCATCAGCAGAATTGTGAATGGCAGGAGGAACGCTGCAGCGGCAAGGAACGCCACACACCTCCCCAGTCTTATCATACTGACGTTACGTCGCCCCATCCTGACACTACTTAACTACACGTTACACTTTGCTATTCACTAAGAAATAAAACCACTTATTGTAACACACATTATTGCCTGCGAGTTGAAGTCATTTATTGTATGGATGAGTTGTGTTGTGTTGTGTCTATAAATTTTGCAAGGTGTCACTGTTGTTGACATGAAAACAGTTATCAGTAGAATTTTTGGGTACTTACTAAAACAAGAAGAAATCTTTGTAGATTTGTACCTATTTTGTAGAGGTTGTGCTTAGTAAAAGATTTAAGAAATATAATTTAAGTATATTTTCATAGAACAAAATTTGGAAAACTGTTCCAATACAAAAAAGATAAATCACTACACAGTATAAAACAAAGTCGCTATTTTTGTCTGTTTGTTTGTCTGTTTGTCTGTATGCTTAAATCTTTAAAATTACGCAACGGATTTTGATGCGGTTTTTTGTAATAGGTAGAGTGATTCAAGAGGAAGGTTTTTATGTATAATAACATCTATTAAATAATGGAGAAATACTGTTATTTTCAGGGTTTCTAATGTGGTGTAGTAAATTCTTACATTTCTTGCCGCTTACATTGCGTACGCAGGCTTAACCTAATAACCTTACAGGATTGCGGCGGTACTGGCCGGCCGGGGCGAGTGACATAGGCCATATATGTTTTTCTGTAGTGTATTTAGTATCACAGCATTACACCCGTGCGAAGCCGGGGCGGGTCGCTAGTACACATAATAAAGTAGATACTTACGTCACTCACTTGTCACAGGTTATACCTATGTGAGGAAGGGGGTCAACAAAGCGTGGTATTGGGTGACCGGAAAGGGACAAGTTATTCGTTATGTCACATGTGTTATTAAAGTCTTTTCAAACCAAAACATTTAAATTGTGAAATGTGTGACATCATGCGAATAGGAGGAGTTACGCATTTGTGACCTCGTGTGACAAGGACTGCGGGGGGTTCCGAGTTCCGAAAACATTAAATTTGTGTAGCTTAATTTATGTAGGTACATATGGCCAAGCGAGGTTCGAGTTTTTTTTATGAAGTCTAGAAGAAGGATTTCATATTAAGGTACTTACATAATAACATTATTAATCGCGTGTAGTTCAATCTCGTTCTGTCTTGTCAGATCTGTGTAAAAACTACATGACGTACCTATCGAATACCGATTCATCTCGTTTTCGAAGTCCGGCCTTGATATTAAAGTAGTTAGTCATTGTTATTCCCTCGCAGTAATTTTTTACTGACCCAAAGTTATACTCGTATCGTAATCTATCGATTCAAAACCAACATTAGCCTGCCCGAAGCTTTCGCATAAAATAAACATAAATTATGGCACCTACATCCTACATACACGCTAACCCATATTGTTTTTTCTCACAAGGTTGTCACTTACCTACGTAAAATTTTAATAGTTAATTGAACAATTTTTTTTATATTTTTTATTAAGATTTCCAATGGTTTGAAAAAAGGAATGAACGAATGTTTGAACTTCTTTAATTCATATATACAGATGGCCATCGAATGAAAAACCTGAAATTATGAATCACGCTGAGAAAGAGACAAAGATCAGAGAGTATCGAATGACGCACTGATAAGTGAAAATGAAGTCCAGCAGCGAAATTCTAAACATTGTTGATAATTTGATACAATATTCATATCATAGCTATATAGTCCCTTCTAGATACAAAGAAAATATTGAAGTAGGCAAGTAATACACGAACTTCTAGACATTGTTTGAAATGCGTCAAAGTTTTTCCATAGTATACTTTGGAAAAGAAACCTATTTCGCTGGCGAATAAATGAATCGCATCAGTCATATCGACTGCGCTGTGAAAATCCCGGCCTGTATGTAGCCATATTCTGCCAAAATATTAATATGCATGAATTGATAGTCCCAATACCTATCCTTTAAAATGAAACACGAAATCGGCAAACGGCGCACGGCAAAGTTATAAGGGCAATATCGGGTTAATGTGAAAAAGGTTTTATGTTGCGTCCAATTATTATCTTCAGCCTCTTGCAATTTTTTGTTACGAACTTTTTTTTTATTATATTATTGGTGGTATTAATAGTTTAGTATCTCTACCAATATAGAGAGGTAACCTTGTAAGTTGTTATGCTTTTAACTTAATATGCATCAATAATAATCTTCACTAGTTCTAAACGAGTTTAACGAGTTTGGAAATATCCATGACATGTCGCTTCTGTAATATTTACGCAATTCATCTCGTAATATCACCGGTTAAGTTTGAATAAATATTAATAGCAAATTACATATATTATAATATAATTATTTGGTAGGAACATATTTATCTATGTTAGCTTTTTTCATTTTTTCATTTTCATTTCCTCTGAAACGGCTTGGCCGATTGTTATTAAATTTTGTATGCATATTCAGTAGGTCTGAGAATCGGCTACTATCTATTTTTCATACCCCTAAGTGATAATGGTTGTTCACCCTTAACATTTTTTTTAATTTTTGTACAAATTTTTTTGTTTTTATTTTTTAATAATGTGGCATTAAAAAATACATGCAACCATAAATTTTCACCCTTTTATCAACAACCCCTATTTTTAATAGTTAGCTTGTACAACATAATAATTTGTTGATGATAACATAAATAATAATTTTATTTTAGTCTTCTTTACTTTAGGGACTTACCATCACACTCGCATTGAGGTACCTATATGATTATCCAGTCCATTAGTGGTAACTTTTAAAAAACTCTAGTTAATTACAGGGCCCAATTCCCAAACCATAACATTCAATTAGTAACGCCATATCCACGCGTAAATAAACAGGCACGCACCTATCATGTTCATTATGGCTGTGTTTAATTAAAAGTGTCCAAAGTCACCATGTAGTATTTTCATGCAGCTACCTATTAAAAAAAATTGTAAGTGATAAGTTGAAAACAGCTATATTTTAATCATAATACATTAGATTAGACGATAGTACATAATGTTTAAGAACAGTACATTATACCTACTTATATATTTATCTTTCTTGTCTGTAGCATATTACTTAGGTAAGCTTTATTCATTTTGATTAACCTTAACGCTTTGTTAAAGGAGTGGACCTATGTTTTTGGCGTTAAATTAAATAATTGGCAATATTTTATTTGAATTGGGGCTACAAAGTATAACTTAATTCATATTTTGATTGTTAAACTCTTAAAACTGTGTTCAATGCCCATGTATGCACATATTATAATTTATATAACACAACTATTCTTTACAAGTTATTTAACATTATTAATATAAATACCTCAAAGAACTTAAAAATCTTTAAGTGTTATCTTAATTTAATATAAAATCTGTTATTTTGCTTGATTGGGGCGGCTCTACCTAACTCAAGTCCAAGATAGGGACATAATTATAATTCTGTCATGTCATGATTTTAATGTTTTTTAATCTTCCAACTATTGATAGCTAATTAAGTTTTGTTATGGCGTCGCTAAGTACATAATTTAATTATCTTATATACCAATCTAAGTACCAAAGGTATGATCATGAAAAACGTGCTGTGTCATATAGATTGCATCCGCTGATACGAAACAAATAATAATCACTCGTCATTAAACGGAACCCACACATTTGTGGTTCTATTTGAGTGAGGTCATCAATTATGGTCATGACACAGTCTAACATTTACAGTCGGCTCACGGACGGGCGTACGGGAGGGGTGAGTGGGAGTCACGTACTTATCTCTAACAGAATTCTGGGAAGACCGCTAAAACTTTATATTTTTAAAATTAGATTCAATTAAAAATATTGATTAATGACCAGAAATTAAAATACTTTCAATTTATGCCTCCACAACTATATCTTTAAATACCTTTTAGAACAACACTAATTTGAATCAGATGCAAAAATCCTGAAATACCACAAAAATCAAAAGAAGCTACAACTGCAAAATAGTAGCAATTTGAAACAGTTTAGGAATAGTTGAACGGTTGTAGTGAATCGCAATCAGCCTGTTTATAGCAATTACAGTAGACACCGCGACGCCAGCGACCGCTTATACTTAGTCTATGTTTAGCTAAGTAGGTACTCTTAAACTGTGGTCGTTCTGATCATATATTATAATGGGTTAAAAACAAACACGAGGCCAAAACAATGGAACTGTACACTCATTACGGGTGCCCATGGTTATAGTTACTGTTAATGAGCAAATATTTTGTTAAGTTAGCGATTTGATTACGATAATTTTGCAAATTAGTACATGGAGGTAGATTATGGTAATTGCAGCATTCATGTGATACGAGCGGATGTTTGTCCATTGTTTAGTGTAAGGCTCTTCTCACACAACGCTATTTATGAGCTACGCTAAAACGTGTTTGGCATCACGAAAATACCTTCTAATACTTACAAATTAACAGAACGTCAGATCCCTTAAGATGCCTTAATATGTTTTAAAAAAATTACAGTAATTAGGTAATCCCGCCACCGCATTCTTGTCACACGTGGTCACACGTGCAATATTATTAAGTATTGTGCAACCCCGTTTTCTTGTAACGATTCTTATTTTATTTAATTTCTTAGGTATCCCTAACTATTTTAATACCTACAGTAATTTTGATGGAGTTCAGAGTATTATCTCATCAAATGATATCTAATATCGGCGTGGAAAACTGAAAAAATATTCGACATTAGGCAATTGTTTTAAAGTCTATACCATGTGGTGAAACAAGAAACCTATAAGTGATCCTTTATTTAATAGCTACATTAAATGTAAAGTAAAGGTTCCCTACGGAGAAAATTGGTTTGCGAAATGGTAGCAATTTAACTGAGATGACCTCCGCATTCTTCGCGCCCGCTATAAGATTGCGTTGAACGTTGCATAATAGATAAATATGCCTTCCTTACTATGCAGGTCATCTTTGTGTACCTAATCTGTTAACGTTCTTCTCGTATAATGAATTTTGCAGAGACCTTCTTAAAGGAGTATTACTTTATTTAAGGTGTATGTAGCGAAAGAATTATTTAAGGTTATGCACCGATAACCTACTGTAAATGTTAACAAACGATGGTCTAACTTGACAAATTACCTATATACTTAGGTTACCTTAACAATTAATTATTATAAACTACCTGACATTCCACTGTTCCACACAACATTATTTATTATACCTACATAGCATACCTACTATTGATGACAGTAGGTAGTGTTTAACTTTAACATTTACAATATTTAGATATCGGTGCCTCGAAGGATAATATTATAGAGTTACCTAATATTAATAAAAATATGTAAGATGGCGAAACAAATACCTAATGTGTTTTAAAATAAAAGTAGGGTTAATAATAATTAAAGGTATTTCTTCATTCATTAAGTCTAGCTATGACACGAGGTGTGTTATTTTTATTAATGCGATGCGGTACTTTAAACTAAGATAAAGACAATTAGTTATTACATTACCTACAAGATAAGAAAAGTAACGAAATAAAGATTTTACAATTAAGTCTTTGAAATATTTTCTTATGCAAAGCACTTAATTTTTTTATGTTTTTTTTTATCATCATCACGTCAGGTGTTATTTACTCGTCTGTCTACCCATCCCGACAAAGGCCTTGTACAAGGTGCAATATTTGCGATAAGTATTTTGGCCATTATACCTACACCTTTATTACAATACCAGCTCGTTAAAAATAATAGAACTGATGGGGAACAAGGTAGACCGTAATTAAATACATTCGCATTTATCGTACACGGGTGTGATGAAATTTTATACTCGCCCATACTGCGGGCGGCATGCGGCATTTCGATTTTATTGAGTGTCATATTCATATTTCTGCTCTAACGACGGGAAGAGTCTCGTTACAAGATTCTTTTACATTTTCATAATTAGGTACCTTCTATATATAAAGTTGATATAAAAATACCTATTGTATCATCATTATTATTGCAGCCCATCTGTCTTACTGCTGGGCACTGAGTCCCTCTCACGATGTGATTGGTACAGGCCATAGTCCACCACGCTGGTCAAGGTTTGATGGAATGACTTTTAACATAAAATTTTTACGTGTCGCACCGTTTAACCGTCTTATTAAGTCCATGGGATACGCTAGTTAACCCCATTGCACGAAGCTTGTCTATTTTTTTGACTTAAAATCATTGAGATACTATGTACTAAAGTTAGAAATCCCCATCATATAAGTACATAACATTTATTGACATTATAGTTAAGTATGAAGTTCTAAATTCAATATTCAAAACTTTTGACGTTGTCAAATTTCGTTACATTCTACATACAAGCAATTACATTAAAGACTACATAGAGAGATTAAATTAAATAAAATAATATATAATAAGACGCAGATGTGCCCTTTATTTCGTATGCCTGCTGAGTTATGAGACAGAAAAAACCTCAGGCCTTGCGCCTAATCCCTTTAAGTTGAAGACAGTGAAATGCTTTTCTAGTATTATTGTGAAAAAATTACAGCAAGGAAAACCAATTATACTAATTATATTTCACATACCTACCCTACGACTGGTTTCATTGATGACATGTAGTAGAATATTCGTTACGGAAATTTTTTAATTCGAAAAATTCAATTTTATGATTCGAATTGATTTCGGAATATTAAGGTACGTTGGGGTAATACCGGACGGATTTACGACAAGTTCGAAGGATGTTGTAAAAACTTAAATTTTGTGAGTTCAGTAAGTGCTATGTCAATGAAATATAGTGCAAACGGATGATGAATAAACATAGCATAATTTAAAATAGCATTTCTCTTCGTACACTCAATATTTTATTATTTATACGCTTAGAAAAACTCGATATACTTTTTTATGAGTATAATCACAATTTGGTCATTAAGGGGGAAGTTCGGACAGTAATTTAAAACTGTTTCTATTGCAAAGAACACAAGGTGTATGACAAGGATATATCCGATCTTTTATGTGCTTTAATATGATATCAATGAAATCTATATAAGGCTACGAACATAGATGTTCCAGATGATTACTTTTTAAGCTATTGCATAGCTTTTATCGCGGGCCTTGGGCGCGGGGACCGAATGCAAAAATTTCGTAACGAAAATTTATTACACCCTACACACAGACATAGTTACTATGTCTATGCACCCACACATCGATAAATACCAGAACTTTTAACTGAGTTAACTAACTTTTACTTTATAACGGCTAAACCGATTTGGCTAATTTTAGTCTTGAAATATTCGTGGAAGTTCAGGGAAGGTTGCAGCGATGAGAAAATATGAAAAATTGCGAGGAAAATCATGAGGAAAATACTAAAAATGATTTCGCATACAAATCTTACCTGTCAAACATTTGATTTTCGCCCCGTCGGTTCGGTGTTTTAAGAATAATTACATGTAGATCTGGATTAAATAAGGCGTTGGAATCGACAACATGTATTAATAATAGTCGAATTATCGCGTATTTAGATTTAAAACATACAAAATAATAACATGACATAAAATAATGACACTATATTAATGACTTGAGGGTGATAGAGACAGTGCCATACAGGCAAGGCAAACTGTAAGGCACTGTCTCTGTCACCCACACGTCATTCACGCGCCAAAAGGTCGTTGTAGGACTTACATGTCGAATGACAATTTTTTTTTTTAAATAATTATTTTGTCAACTGAAATAGTTCTTATGCTTTTGTTCAGAATATTTAAATCTTCTTTGCACAAATTAAAGCATTATCCGTTTCTAATAAAGATTAAAATGTCTTGCACCTATAATGTGACGTTATGATGTACGTATTCTTAACAATTAGGCTTACGTCATTATTATGCGTCTCTTTCAGTGATATTGCCTATGAACTTTGATGTAACTTTTGATAACTAGGCAAATAAATGAAAACTGGTACACCACTTTCTTGGCCCACTGTAAAACAGTGAATATCTGTACTCGTATAATTTGTGTACAAAGTGTTTTAAATATGAATAAACAAAGTGCATTTATTAATGAAGAAAGTCACGAAAAAATTGTGAAAGAAAATGAGTTATTACTCTATATACATTCATTTTATTATTATTATCACAAATGCAGTATTATTTTTTGTTTTGTTAATTTATATACAGGGTGTCCCGTAAGTAGTGGACCAAGGGGATGTGGGTGATAGGGGGGGTCCCGTTCTACGTCAAACACAAAATTTTATTGGCCTAGGCCTTATAGTTTTGAAGTTATGAAATTTTTAAGGATTTTTTATAAAACTTGGCACCTTGAATACTAATAGTATTGGAAATATTTTTTTTTTACAATTTTAAGTTTGTTTTATTTAATACAGATAGTAAAACATATTTGCTGGTTATTTTAAAAGTTTTCCAGTTCAAAGCATTAGTAGGATAAGAATTAATCATGTCTTAATTTATTAATTTTGGCAAAATTTTAATTGCACGAAATGCAACATGATCTTTGATACATCGTGGTGTAAAAAAAATGTATGGACACCTGGTGGAACTTTATTTTAAAAACATCTGTAGGCCATACCGAGTTTAAAAACGTATAACAATAATACAGCTAATTAAGTAATAGTTATAAAAAAATACAACGTTAATGACTTTACCCAAGTTTCCAGAAATGTTTACGAACAATGCAACTTTCTGAGAACCATATCGCTGTTTCATTCCTTGTCGGGTCGCTAGTTTTTTTAGGGTTCCGTGCCCAACGGGTAAAACGGGACCCTATTACTGAGACTTCGCTGTCCGTCCGTCCGTCCGTCCGTCCGTCCGTCCGTCCGTCCGTCCGTCCGTCCGTCCCGTCTGTCAGCAGGCTGTATCTCGTGAACCGTAATAGTTACATAGGTGAAATTTTCACAGATGATTTATTTCTGTTGCCGCTACAACAACAAATACTAAAAAACAGAATAAAATAAATATTTAAGTGGGCTTTCATACAACAGACCAGATTTTTTTTGGCGTTTTTATACATAATGATACGGAACCCTTCGTGCGCGAGTCCGACTCGAACTTGGCCGATTTTTTATTCTCAGCCGCTATTGGTTGATGTCTTTCGCCCCCTCTCCTGTTTTTACTTCAATACTCTAGCAGGACTCTCAGAGTTTTACTCATTCATAGTTCGGCTCTTCACACGTGTTTTTATTTCATTTCTTTTACTAAGTAAAAGACGTTTTTGAAACCATGCTTGTGCTTGTGAGTTGGACATTGATCGTTTTTTTTACATTTTTTAAGATATAATCTTAATAGTTTATTGGTAGATGTACCACAAGATGTACGCGAGACGATGTGGCTGCAACACGATGGTGCACCCGCCCACTACACACGGGGAGTGATTAATTTTTATGAAACTTATTCAAATCGATGGATTGGACGTGGAGGTACAATTGCATGGCCTCCACGATCACCTGATCTCAATCCAATAGATTATTTTTTATGGGGCTGTTTTAAGGAGGCGGTCTATGAGAAGACTATCAACAATGAAAGAGAACTGAGAGAAAAATTAAACGGAGTGGTCGAAATAGTTAAAAATATTATGCTAGACTAGCTGTTGCCCGCGGCTCCGCCCGCGTGGAACTCAGTGTGTCACAAAGTTATTCCTGCGTTAATCCCGACCCCACACATATTAATACACACTCCACACATCTTAAGAACAGTTGATTTTTTACTACGTTTTAGTCATACCGTACAAAAATCCGTTATGTAGATCTTGAGAAAATCGATAAAAAGACTTTAAGATATAAACGTCGGGGTATTTTCATTCCAAACTATTATATTTTTAAACTACATTGGTAGTTTTTCATTCGGGTGCCAAAACATAAAGACCAGCTAAAGCGATGCTGACCCTCGAAAAAGCAACATAAAGTTGATCATGAGAAAAAAAGCCGGTTCGATTCCCGATATATGTATAGATATCCCGATATATAGATATTAATGAGCCCGCAACTTCATTCGCTCATGGAAGATATTTTCCCGCGTAAATCTCGATCCCGCGGGAAGTCCGGAACAAAAAGTAGCTTATATAATGCTCCATAACCTCCTCTACCTCCCACTGAAAGTCCCATAAACATCTGAACCCACGACGTCATTCCCGTGTATGAGTTTTTACCGCGTGAATCCTAATCCCGCGGGAATTCAGGGATAAACAGTACCCTATATGTTGCTTCAAAACTTCCTCAATCTCCTAGTAAAGGTCGCATAAAAATTTAAGCCCGCAACTACGCGCAGGAGTTTATTCCGCGTAACTCCAGATCCCGCGGGATTTCCGGGAAGACAGACTTGTTAGTTTTATATTTAGAAGCTATTTATACCCCATACGCGAAGAAGGTTTTCCCGCGTAAATTCCGATCCCGCGGGATTTCTGGGATAAAAAATATCCTATATGTTAATCTAAGTTGCCCTCTATGTGTGTGCCAAATTTCATGAAAATCGGTTCAGTACCCCATACGCGAAGAAGGTTTTCCCGCGTAAATTCCGATCCCGCGGGATTTCTGGGATAAAAAATATCCTATATGTTAATCTAAGTTGCCCTCTATGTGTGTGCCAAATTTCATGAAAATCGGTTCAGTAGTTTTTGCGTGAAGGAGTAACAAACAAACAAACAAACAAATACACAAACTTTCACATTTATAATATTAGTAGGATTTAAGAAAATTGAAAAGAAATTTATAAGACGATGTAGATTATGCATAAGAGCTAGGGGAATACATTTTGAGCATTTTATGTAAATAAATGGATTTTTTTTTCACAAATGTATTTTTATTTATGATAATTTTAGTCGATATTAACCAACATATTTATACCTTTTTGGAATGGATAAAAGCTGTACTTGTTTTTAAAATAAAGGTCCACCAGGTGTCCATACATTTTTTTTACACCACGATGTATCAAAGATCATGTTGCATTTTGTGTAATTAAAATTTTGCCAAAATTAAGAAATTAAGACATGATTAATTCTTATCCTACTAATGATTTGAACTGGAAAACTTTTAAAATAACCAGCAAATATGTTTTAGTATCTGTATTAAATAAAACAAACTTAAAATTGTAAAAAAAACTAATATTTCCAATACTATTAGTATTCAAGGTGACAAGTTTTATAAAAAATCCTTAAAAATTTTATAACTTCAAAACTATAAGGCCTAGGCCAATAAAATTTTGTGTTTGACATAGACCGAGACCCCCCCTATCACCCACATCCCTTTGGTCCACTACTTACGGGACACCCTGTATAATGATATGCAATAGCTTTACCGCGGCAGTCTCCGAGTGCCACACGTCTTTTTTTTTCGCTCTTTTTTTCGTTCGGGCTATCCGATCTTACCCCTTATTTTAAACTTAGGCGATTTAATGGTTCCCAAAGTTTAGGTTCTCTCGACATTAATTGTCTCTAATAGAATTGTCGTTAAATTGCTACAAGTGAATGACCTTTACTTACTACTTACTTCTTTATGTACGTATACAAGTAGTAATTTCAAGCAAATTTATGTGTTTAAATATAAGTAAAACTATGGATATGAGAGAGTGATAAAGGGAAGCCATGGAGACTAGAGCCAAATTATGAATTGGTAGAATAGTTTTTAAAATAATAAGCGTGTAAATTAGTAGAAAATTAGATTTATTAAGCTTTAAGAATTATTTTTATTATTATTAATAAGCACATACATTTAATAACTATAGCTGTTAATTTTTTCTTAATGTTCTAAATTATATATTTTGTTAGCGATGTATGCATTTAATCTAATATGATACTTCAAGTTACGTTGCTTATTCTATAATCAGATTTTTGTTATTATAATCTATCTTGGTTTTTAATCATATATTATAAAAGTTTGACAACCACTACAAATTTCATCACTTGGCGCTGATCGGATATTTTTATCCGATCTTCACCTGAGGAGGATAACACCGGATTTCAGCCTGCAGAGATACTAGACGGATATCAATTAGTTCTATCTAATTACCACTGCTTAAATTTTAGTATTTAGGCAAAATAATAATAAAATACATTATACTTTCGCTACAACATTCAATAAAAAATTGAGGAGGAAGACCGGATGGACCATAATTTTGGAAAATGTACCTTGTTAACTTTAAAAGCATGTAGCATACGTGCGTCTTGCAGGAGCGACTGGCGACCACTGCTGGGTGGGGCGTAACAAAATCATCTTTCGCGCAGTGTGGCTAACATTGAAAAATAAAGCCAAAATAGTGAGTTATTTGATTCCAACGGTCTTACCCCACCACCGATCTTACCCCAACGTACCTATCTAACGACGATTCACGTAGGTACATACAGGGTCCCAATTCTACTAATTTATAAACGCCTAAATAGTGTCTCGATTGAATAGTTTGACACATTTTGTATACGGAATGTGCCAAAAATGTGTCGAAAACCATTCAATTTTGTATACGAAATGTTTAAGATTATTCAATCGAGCCGCCATTGAGGCATTTATAAATTAGCAGAAATCATGACCCGGAGGTGACTGGAAGTGGATTAATTTTACAATAATTTTTGAAATGCATCCCATTTCAAAAATTATTGTAAAAATAACGAAAAAAAAATCTTAAGAATTCTGTGTCGATTCTGCTATTGCGACACTCCGATAGCAGATTGTGAACCAACTAAATTCTAAGAATTTTAACACCTAATTATTGCGCGTATAATTTGTTTACGCGAGAAATAGTTAAAAGTCTAACACAAGGTTTAAAGTGATTTGTAAAAACAACCAGTAACTTGTAGAGGGATTTAAACAATATCGCGCTGAAGCGGCTGAAGATATGCGTCCTCATGAATTTGGATGTAATCCAAGGTTTAGTTTTTCTATTTTCATGGAACTTCGATTGTCACGTTTGTCGAGATTAATTGCATTGTTATTTTTCGAAACTTCACACTCTACAAGACGAAAACAAATATTCATCTGTCCCAACAAAGTTTGTCAAAAATACGTCACAATTTTGTATTGTTTATAAGTAATAGGTAATAGGCTAATAGGTATGCAAAGTTACGCATTTGGAAAACCTAGTTAATAAAAAACAAACCTTGATTTCATGAGGGTTATTTACACAGATTTCCAATTTTTAAAAGTTCAAATCGGAGTTTATAAAATGTAAATAAAATATTTTTTGTGCTCAAGAAATCATTAAAAAGGGATTTAAAAAAATTAAAGCCGTGAAAAATATGGGATTTTTTTTAGGAGGAACTAAAAAATCTTAAGGAGCTCTCTTGTCAATTAGGTATTTCGCTGGTAAAAATTGTTATGGGTAGGTACAGAAATACTCCTATTAATTTTATAAAAACTAACAGGTTTTTCCACACTACTCATCTGAAAAAATCAATCAATCAATATATTCAATATATTTTTATTCACTCTCAATAAGTGTTAGTAGGTATGTACATTAAGGCTTAGATTGATACACAAGATCTTAAAACAAATGTTTGTATATACTTAATTGTATATAAACATTACCTATATTAATTTATCACCGGGACTTTTTAATAGAATAAGGTGTTCGTTGACATTAAATAATGCTTTTAGTGACCTACTTCCTTATAACTAATATACAGTAACATTCTATTTCAAATGTATAAGCAAATAAAGTTGTATCATTCTCATGGTCATGGGTAAAGGAAGACTTTGTTATGCTCCACTTAGGTATAAAATGTTAAGTGATCAATTCGATACCTCCTAGACTCCTTGTAGTCTATGTTAACTAACAAACTTTATTTAATTTTTTAACACTACTAAGATCATGGTTTAATAAGTATGTTTATACATAGGTATTATAAAAATAATAAAATATCTTAATTTGTTACACACACACACAGTTGACACAGTATACTTTGGAGGTATCGAATTGATGACTTAGCATCAGGTGGATCGTCTATTCGTTTGTCGGTTGTTTACGTAATAATACCAGTTATTACGTTGACTATTTGGCCTTCGCTAGCCAAGGAACATAAATGTTAATGCTAATTTAGATACTAGTTTTTGCCCACGACTTCATCCCCGTGAGACTATTAACAACATAATAACGTTGAAATTATACCACAGGAACTTATCTATGATATCTGTTATGGTGGTATATTTAAGGGATGATTTTCGGATTAAAAATATCCAATGTCATTTCTCGAATCTCAAACTATCGCCACACAAAGTTTCATCTAAATCGATTAAGCGATACAAGCGTGAAACGCCAACAGACAGACAGAGTTACTTTCGCGTTATAATGATAGTAGTCATGGATAGTAGGTATGAATTATGAACTTCACATTGTTAATTATAGCCAAGACATGACATTGTTTATGAAAAGTCATTATTTGCTCGACTTCATAAACATTATACCTAATCTCAATATTAACTAGTTGATACGAAATCTTATTACAATATTGCCTGTATAATCTATAAAAGTTTATACGTAGCTATGATCGTTAATATTATAGCTGATTATAGCGCATTGAAAGATATAATAGAAAATTGACGGTTTTCCAGTCTCGGCGTCAAAAATAAATTGAATTATTTGCTCTGTTGGTGACTTTATAAAATTTATATTTGGTTATTAGAAATTATGTCAATGAAATAAATTCTATGTTTGTCTACAAGCCAGCTTTTTCAGCCACAGAGAGAAATAAAAGTTTGAAAGAAACCTCGATAAGCTTTTGCACAATCATACAACCCCAATCAATGAGATACTTACTATGTAGTATGTACTAAAGACCCCAATATTTGTCGCAGTGTAAAGGGTAGGTTATTGCTTGTAGGTATGTTCCAATAGTTTCCAAAACAAAAACACTAAATATTTGTAGATGAAATTATAAATTGTTTATCTAATCAATACGTGGTAGAATGGATATAATAATTTTACATCGAATGCACAAAGCAATGTACGCAGACCAAGTAGATTTTATTTTTAGAAATCAATACTAGCAATACCCGCAGCCTTGATACCGGAATACGATACCGGAAGGACTGTAATTCTACGCGACAGTAATGGGTGCGGATGACTTCTATAACCGAATCTAATTTTAGGAATGGATTAGCAGGCGATCGGGTACAAAAACGAAAAATTCTTAAAAGAATTGTTCATAACCAATACTGTACTGATCATTAAAATAAGCTCAATCTAGTTTGCTAGGACAAGTTAGGTGAAGACTTACTGAAACTTCGTGAGAAAATGAAGTAGCAACGGAAGAATGTGAGAAAGGTGGCTGTGCTAAACTTTATGAAGGGTCGGCTCAAATAGGTATGATCTTCGCGCCATCTATTTTTTTATTTTGTGCACGAATTTTCGGAACCTATAAAATCTACACTTAATTGACTGTATCCTGTATAATCTGACGAATAGTTATTGAGTTATCTCTAATACGGTGAATTTATGTAATCAACAGCATTGTTGATAATCTATTTTTGTTATCTGGCGATGTTGAAGTTGGTTTTTTGTTAAAGTTATAAGGAGGAAATAATACAGTATTTGGCATAGTAACGGTGAACAATATTAAAAAATATATAATTCAATACACATTATTTGTATCATCGCTTAGCATCAACAATACACTTTTACATATAATAAACGAAAATAGAACATTAATATGTACTTAGTTGTCAATGTGGAATATCACTTTTACCGTGATAAAATATCAACCACAGAGAGGGTTAGTAACATTATTCACAAACATTTTATCGCTATACACAGAAATCATTTCGATGTATGATTATTTATTTTTTAATTCTACTATTAAAACTGAAATGACTGATAATATAATTTGCCCTTAATTATAAATAAGTATTTTAGAAGTTATTTTGGAATTCAGACAGTTAATTTAATTGTGTTCAAGAAATTCTTTAATACCTTCTTCTTCATCTATCTATAAACCTCCTTCTTGTACTACATACAGGTACTAAAATTATTTATTGGTCTGCTGAAGTGGCAATTGGCTGGTCATATAGGTAGCTCGAAGGACCGCTCATCCTTGGGAAAGGAAGGTCCTAGAATGTAGACTACGTCTCAAAAAAAGAAGTATATGACACCTCTTACAACGTTCACGGACAACCTGAAGAGGACAACGGGCATTTACTAGATTCAGAAGGCTTAGGATCGATCGGCCAGATTAGTGCAAGTTACAGGAGGCCTATATCTAACAGCGGACACATAAAGCTTATATCAACTTTCTAAGTTAGTGACAGTCTACTATTACTACAAACTCTTTAATTATTCATGTTTCATTAGTACAGTTAATATTAGATAATAATATCATTTTCATTACCTAATTGCGTAGTTTTGAATTCTGTTGTGGTATGACATTCAAACTTATGAGTTGCGTTACAATGAATATATTGATGACCCATGAGGATATTTTTAATTTACTGAAATTAATGTAGTCTTTGTTTTTTCTATCTGGCTTTTTCATCATATTTCATTGCTAATTAATTAACTTATAAACGATACCACACATGAACGTGTGTATATTATGTCATTTTGCGAAAGACACGGACATGGTCAATATAAGCAAAAAAAAACAATACAATTTAATGAACTGTCCCTAAAGATTTGCCCTGTCTGGCGCCCAAACAGGGACCCGTCACAGTACACGCATACTACTACTAATTAGGCTACGAGTTTATTATAAAAAGTCGCTCAAATTTAAATGGTCAAATTAAAAACAACACGACAAACGCCAATTTCGAACATAAAACTTCATCGAAATATAATAAATATATACAACCATAACAAAAAAGTTATACTTAATATACACAAAAATAAAGTAAAATTGAGAATCTCCTTCTTTGAAGTTGTTTTAAAATAGTTACAACCGTAAAAACGTGATTTCAGTCAAATAATCACGTGATATACCAACTTAACAACAACAGGTCACAGTATCTTCACTTTGTGTCATGTAGGTGTATAAGGAAATCCGAAATTTGGCACGAGTCATAAATAAAACATTATTAGGTACACACTGTAATGTGCAGGTGTTGTGTATAATTTTACAACATTGACCTTACATGGTGATGTGAAGACAATAGAGTCCCCGAAACTCTTAACAACAACCCAATACTTTCTCTTCGCAGTGAGTGAAAGAGTAAGATTGTAAATTAAATAGTAAACGATATTTCCTAAAAAATCTTTAGAATTGTATATATTTATGCAAAGAACGAAAATTTTTAATGTGTTGACATTGCCATATAAATTTAAGCTACATTTGACAAGTATTTAAGTATTTGGGGACTTCAACATCGACCTGCTTACGAAAGACAATAGATGTAAGCAATACAAACAACTGTTAGCAGGAAATGGCTACAAAGTGATAAATAAGATTACAAATAAATATTATACCAGAGAATGTACAACAAAAAAGTCCATCATAGATCATGTCACAACTAATTTGAATAAGGACTATTTTCATATGGCATTAATAGACTCATCCCTAACAGATCACAGACAGATATATATAGAGTTAAAAAAATTCAAAGCTCCACCAAAAATGCGTGTAAAATATATAGCAATAGACTACGATAAATTAAAATTGTCACTTAATAAAGGTAATTTTGCTGAAATTAAGGACGATTATATTGAATTGGAAAACAAAATCAAGAATTTAGTAGATGAAAGCAAAGTGATAAAGACCAAGGTTCTTAACCTCCCCCAAGAAGACTGGATTAATTCTAAAATAATCACGGCTATAAATCAAAGAAATAATTTGTGGACAGAACTTACGAAGAATCGAGATGATGACAACCTGAGATCTGAATATAATAACTTTAAAGAATATGTAGCTAAACTCATTCAAGATACCAAGAATACTTATTTTTATGAACAATTTATAAAGTGTTGTAATAAACCAAAAAAAATGTGGGACCTAGTTAGCACCCTATCAAAGAATAAAATTAAGATAAGCTCTGCTCCCTCAAAATTAATAATAGAATCTAATGAATTAACAAATTTAAATGATATCTGTGAAGCTTTTAACAAATACTTTTCAAATATTGGGTGTAATTTAGCAAATCAAATATCCTTTTCTTCTCACAATAACGTACAACCTTCTTTACCAAATCCCACTTCTTCAAATGTAGAACTGTCCACTTTTGACTTCTGTACCAAGGATGAAATAATTAAAATAGTTGACAGTCTTGAAACGAATTGTAGTGTAGGTGTAGACGGTATAAATACAAAAATAATCAAATGCATAATAGGTAAAATAGCAAATAATCTAACAGAATGTTTTAACACACTACTTATCGAAGGACAATTTCCAGATACTCTAAAAACGGCTAAGGTTACTCCAATATATAAATCAGGGCCAAAGACAGATCCTGGTAATTATAGGCCTATATCTGTCTTACCCGTGTTATCAAAAATTCTTGAGAAAATTCTATACAACAGATTAGATAAATATTTAAATTCCATAAACTTCCTTTCTGAACGACAATACGGTTTTAGATCAAAAAGTAACACGCTTGATGCAACAGTAGATTTGGTAACCAAAATAAAGCATAACATAGATTGTAAGAATGTTGTACTTGGTATATTCATTGATCTGAGGAAAGCTTTTGACACCGTTAGCCATAAATTACTATTACAAAAGCTACAATCAATAAACATCACTGGTTCTGCCTTAAAAAATATTTGAATCTTATTTGACTAATAGGTCTCAAATTGTAAAAATTAATGACTTCGAAAGTTCTGCACTACCTATAAAATATGGTGTTCCCCAAGGATCTATATTGGGTCCTCTATTATTTCTAATTTATATAAACAGTATTCAAGATTTGGGATTACATGGACATATCACACTTTATGCTGATGACACTTGTCTTTTTTATTTTGGACCTAATATTCATGCACTCATCTCACAAGCTCAATCTGACTTAAACACACTTCATACATGGCTACAACATAACCTACTCACAATCAACACTTCAAAAACTTGTTATATACTATTTAAATCTAAAAATAAAATAATTCCAAGTCATGCCCCTCTCGTTATAAATAATATACCTATAGAACAAAAATATGAAGAGAAATACCTCGGCTTAAAATTAGATCACAAATTAGGATGGAGTGCACATATAGAACATGTCAAAAAAAAACTATTATCGCTTCTTGGATCTATTCACAATCTCAGTAAATGCATACCTCACTCAATAAGACACACTATATATAATGCCTTAGTTAAGCCACATCTGTTATACTTAATTGAAATCTGGGGTTGTGCTGCTAGCACCAAGTTAAATGAATTACAAGTAATACAAAATAAAATAATTAAAATACTCTTTCGTTATCCCTACCTAACACCTACAAATAAAATTTATAAAGAAACGAATATTATGAGCATCAGACAACTATATATTTTTAACACTTGTATATTTATAAGGAATTGTATATTTATAAGGAAATGCCTAAATAAAACGATACATACAAACATTAAATTTACAAAAACAAAATCCTACAGTAAACGTCGTCGAGCCAGCCTTCTTATTCTTCCTAGAGTAAGAACTAACTATGGACAGAAAACTATTACTTTTGAGGGAGCCCAGCTTTACAATAAGTTACCAGATTTAATTAAAAATGTGCACTCATTCAAAGCATTCAAAATCAAGTTGGCTGAACATCTTATGCTAAACAAATGCTTAGGATGAGTACTGTTTATAGAGTTATAGTGTACCTTCTTATTTGTATAGTCTGTTTTGTTTGGCGGACCTAAAAAAAATGTATTCACTAAATTGTTTGAACATTGTTCTCAAGTAAGTGACATAATTTTTGTCTTTTTTGAGAATAAAAATCTTTAAACCTAAACCTAAGTAATTTTAGGGTTATCTCTACGTAATGATTTTGAAGCCGGTTATTTTTTTGTACAAAGTTATTCATACATAGTTCAAACATAAGCAATGGTATATTATTCGACATCCACGCGAACGCAGCCGAGGGCACAGATTTTTTATTAAATTAAATTAATGTTTATTAAATTAGTCTGATAAGCTGTCAAACAAAGTATTTTCATTCCTCAGCTGTTACAGACGAAGTATTGACCTTCACCTTGATTGAGGTACAATTCCAGAGAGATCGCAA
Organism: Hesperia comma; assembly: GCA_905404135.1. Lineage (NCBI taxonomy): Eukaryota > Metazoa > Arthropoda > Insecta > Lepidoptera > Hesperiidae > Hesperia > Hesperia comma. The sequence goes on from FR990031.1 coordinate 7,258,248, forward strand.
TTAGACCTTCTTGGCCCTAAGAGCCGTTTTACAAACAGGTTTTCCTTATTTAGTTAATCATATTCTCGAAACAAACATGAAGTTTATGTAGATGACTAAATCCCGATACTCAAATTTTTGTTACGTTTGTTACTTCTTAGTAAATGTTTTTGGTGCGATCTTGATGCGTGGTTGATTTCTCTAAGATACTTAAAAGACTCGAAAGTCTTCTTCAGGTAAAAACTTCACTCACTATCTACTCATCAAACTTGAATGTAGTTCCTTGTTTAGTTAAATTCTACAAATTAATTTTACTTTCACTTTCGTTCATCGATTAACTCAATCTACGAATATGATGTTTTGATATCTAGAGTTCTAGGAGAGCAGGAACTACGTACCTAGTTTAGTAAACAAATGCATGGCTTCGCGTGGTTTACGTTTATAAGTAAATATTTACTTCTGCCTGTCATAGTTTAATATGTCTACAATTATGAGAGCTATATGTGTGTATATAGTGTTGCAATTTACTTAATGTACGTTCTTTAACATAGGTACCTACAACTGATTAACTTATAGGTCGTCCAAAAAACACAATAAATGCTGCCAGATGTTCCAGAAGTTTCCTAACAGATTTTATTTAAAATTATGAATACTAATTATTATCAAAGCCTTGCTTGATCACACGCGCAGAGTTGCCATTCAGAAGATTTTGCCACTAAAGGTAGGCCAAATCATCACCCATCGCCACTTGCCCAAGTCAGCTACTAGAAAAACTTCAACTGAGTTGTTTCGGAATAATTTGGAATATTTTATAAGTATACTCGTATATATATACGAAATTTATAAAACTATTCCGACGCAGATACCTACAATTCGTATTGAAATATGTCAAACTGAATAGTTTGACACGACTGTCACTATGGAAGCAGATGAGGGTGGAACAATGCGTAAATTACGAGTAAGCAATATACTCACTTATCAAACTATAATAATCTGGTCGCGATGAAATTATTGAAACGTGTTAACGTTTGACACTTTTTTACAAATGCTGTGCGTTTCAAGGTCTGCATGTGTGTTCTTTAATTTTAATCTAATTTATGTTATGTTCATCTAAGTTATGTCTAATTTTCCCTAGCATTCAATGCGGAATAATTACAATAAAAATTATTAACAGTGTATCACGAAACATGCTGCGGTTGCCTGTAACTGCAAGAGCAGTATTAAGTACCTATTAATATTGTACATTTATTTTTAAGCTTGTTTTCCACTGTATCTTGTGTTGGAAATCCAATAAAATAAATAAATAAATAAAATTCCTAGCTCCAAAAGGTAATTACACGGATATCGCGGAACATGTCAAACTTGTTTTTCTGGCTTCTTTCAAACTTTGTGTATCGTTTACTCTATGTATCGTTTACCTACATATGTTATGTACGAGTATATTGCATATTGCAGCTAATTAGGCAACATAGGCTTTCAGATTTGCAATGATTGAGTTACTATGTGTGTTATTTGTTTTGTAGGATAGCTTGTGTCGTAGGTAACTAAACATATACGAGTATTATGTAGTAACACCTAAGCAGCGGTAAAACAGTCATATGTATATGTCTGAGTTATTTTTATAGATTTAATATAGCAAAAGAACATACACCTACCACCTTCTTACTGTGGCGACTCAGAACGAGCGAGACTAGGATGGTTAGTCCAATTAACAGAAGGTGTCAATCATTAGGAATTTTATTTGATCAGCGTAATTATAAGGACTGTGAAAGTGATAGAAACACAGAAGAAGAACGAAAGAAAAAAGAAATTACGAACGAATGTGTCCTATTTTAAGTTGTGTTTGAAGTTTACTCGATTTTAAAGCACGCTAAGATTTATGTTTACGATATACATAGGTTGTTGTTGTTAGTAGGCAATAGTCCAATTAGAATTTTCTCTAAATAACTTTTTATCACTGGTTAGTATGTAAATAAGTGATACGAGTTACTGATAATTTTGTTTTATAAATTATTTATATTATATTATTATGAGTTTTTATTGTTGACTTGTGTCGATCCTAATTGCCTGAGTGTCGTGGTCAATAGGTGGATGAGTGACCGCTAGTGGCAAAGTTATTTGAACGTTTCAATTCTTTGGAGGGCACGTTAAACCGGCGAACCGGTTGTTATTGTTAGATAGCAATCATTAGGCCATTTATACGGATGTCGTAAATCTTCTAATACAGGGGTTGGCCACTTACCCCTGCGCAAATATTTGTGTAGCGCGGTGGAGTACCTATAGGTATGCTCTGAGGCTCCTCAGTGATGAGGAGAGACTCGTACTCAGTAGCGGACCATTAAGGAATTAAAGCGTTTTACTTAATGCGTGGGTTAAATTTTTTAAGCTAAGTTAGAACTTCTCTTATCTTAAAAAAATATCGTTTTAGGTACCTAATTCTAATGAAAATCCAATTTAAAGAAATACGGACCACCTAAAGGAAAAATATCGATGCTTTGTTGGCCAGAAAACCGACACCTAAAATGCTATTACTATCAACGTTAAAGTTTGGAAACTGCAACTTTATATTGTAATAACCATAGGGTAGATGTAACAATATCGGGTCTATAGTGGATGTTAAGCACGAAGAAAATGTTCGCATAAAATTTTAATATATAAGTTGACCTATATTACGATACAGCTTAACGAGTAACAGTACCTGTTGTACAACATGGGGAAAATATTAACATAACTAGAAATACCTAGCTAAATTAACATGCTGGGTTAGTCTGTGGACGACTACCTGTGCTTTGCTCATGGCTTATAAATATTTGCATACTTATATTTCATTATTTTAAAGTAATTCTACATATTTAATGTCCATAATGAACTTCGACATTTGAATTTAACCTTTAAAGTTGTCTTCAATGCCCAGAGTCAACTATGGCAAATAACCAAATGTATTTGAATATGAACTATTGGGAATCTGCACAGAAACAGATTTTATTCATATTTCATAGTCTCAACAGAAAAAAATCGAAACTATATTCGATAAAAATGAAATAAATAAAATTCCAAAAATTAATACTAATAAATTTCATATTGGCATAAGTAATTCTTTATACCTCGTAAATGATTAGCAGTCATATAGCGAGTTACTGACATTATGTAGGTACTATCAAAGATATGACTAATCTAAAAGATTTCAGATTTCCCCAGAATAAGATTTGTCTTGTTGACATACTTTTTGTGTGACACCGGCAATCAATCTCGTTGACACTTGTGTGTATCCCAGATTCTGATATTGTCACGTATATCGAGATAAGCCATGGCAAATGAAATACCCATGTATCAAAGACCTATCTACATATTATATCGTTGGATTTTGTAGCCAGTTGAATTCTGACGATATTCCTGCAAGGTGGTAGGATTCGTAATGGTGGCTTCCTACCAACCTCTTTTTTAGATTTTTTTATGAAATTAAAGTAAAAAACGGGTTTGCAGCACCACACACCCGTTGCCATCCTTGACAACTGTGACCGACCTAGAACAAGACTTATTAGGGATTACGACGGTTAGTTAGGTAAATAGAATATATACCTAGGTGTTAGAACATTATTCGGTTAATTTGTTAATAAGTGTAACTTGTTGTTAGTAACACTCCAGTTAGTAAATTGTTAGTAAGCGTCTCGTTCTAATTCGGTCACATATTATGCGTTATAATACGGTAGAAGTGATAGGTACTAATAAGTACCGTGAGAGGCGGTGGTTCTTCCCTAGATGACTCTAGGCTCTTACGTGTTTTGTTTGCAATATCGAATAATAGATCTCAATATAGATATATAATAATAATAGAACTCTTACAATTGAGTAAATAAAAAATAACTATTAAAATTCAATACAAAAAAATCTATAAAATTTTGATTCAACTCTAGATGAATAACATTCTTGTGATATTATGGCTTTAAAATGCGAAAGAAACGAAACGCGATAAAAGCTTTGGTCACGCGAAGTGCTCATTCACATTTCTGATGAAATATAATAAACAGAAAAGAGAATGAAAGTAGGCAGGTGCCTAGTACGTATTTCTGAAGTGTGTTTTATAAATTTAGTCGCGTTTATATTCTATGCATAGGAATCCCACCCCAGTTTTTTTTGGTACTAACAACAATAAAATTAATTAATTATTATGGCAAGAGATCATAACATGGTAAAAAAATTAGAAACATTGGTTTTCAATTACTGTTTCGCTAAACAGCAATTTCGTTGTGTAGTTATTGCCCTGTATATTTTTTGTAATTAATGTATTTACATCTAATTTAATAATAGTACTAGGCAAGTAACCATTATAATTAACTTGGTTTACAAGATTAGTTCTGGCGTGGAATCCGGTAGTTAGTTATGTCAGTTAAAACATACATACTCAAGTTCAGTGTGTGAAGGTATTATTTTGTTTCGTAATGTTGTAATCAAAGTACACCATACGAACATTCAGAAGGTCGACATGTCCAGCTGTCATTAGAATCAGTCATATGTCAACTGTCGGGATTTTCACCTAGCAGACGCAGTCTCGCTAAGGGTCGATTCAGACATATCAGTGAAGTCTCAGTTCCGACACAGTACCGGCAAATCTTTCATACATTCTCGGCATTATCAGCACTGACACTACACTGACAATGCCGAGAATGTATGAAAGATTTGCCGGTACTGTGACGGAACGGTGACTTCACTGATATGTGTGAATCATCCGTAACTCTCACTAATCGTATCACGGATAAATAGGTGTCCGTGAAAAACGAATCTTAATAATTACGTCATGTTTTGGAACATTGTTAGTTATTGTTATTTAGTTGTCGTCTGTTTCCACTGGAACCGGAAAAAACAAAAACAATTTAAATTTAATCTACTAAGATGTAGGTCATCTCGGTAGATCCTACCTACAGTGACAATGTATACGTGACTGTCATATTTATATCACGCGTAACTTATTCATCTCCGGAACTCTAGCTTATGAATCAAGACGCTAACTTGATTTTACATCCGTTAAGCTGTGCAGTGTACATAATAAGTCGCCAGGATGCTCTTATATGGGGGTATACGAACAAGTCTTATTTCTACATTATGGATCGGTCGTCCCCATATTACTTTTAATCGCGGAAGCAATACTTACAACAGATTAACATAAATCCCAATTAAACTCCTTATCATTAAAAAATGAGTTTATTTCATACGTCGATTTAGGTACCTTCTAAACCTAAATTTTTATAAACTACAAGAGGTAGGTAATGTTTATTATTACTTGTGTAGAATTTATTTAAATAAAGGAATATTATCTTAGTATCTACCTAATAAACACACATTATGATGTAAGTAAACACGGAAAGACATTTCATTTAAATACACATATCTAGCTATCTGCATTATTGGCTGTGAAATATGATGTACCTACCAGATATATTGTACAATACATAAAACTACTTTTGTTATTTATTTACGATTTATTAAAATCGCTTCTAACGTACTTTTTCACACAATGTCGAAAGTTGTTGTGGTTACCTCATGTACAAATTAAGGAGTGTCATCGATGTAGATTACGAAATACTAAGGTGATCGTCGCTGAATGTTAACCACTCTAGCCACTATTTATTCAAGCAATAAATTGATTGAATGTTACAAAATTCGCACCACGTGAATTTACCATAATATTATTGACTGGAATAGGATGCGATTTCACAAAATTTCACTGATAACTGCTTTTATGTGCTGTTGAATCGTGAATCGTGTAGAAATATGTGTAAAAATAATTGAATAATATTCACGTTTTGTTTATAAATAAAAGCTCCGGCACCGATTAAATAAATCGAACGAGCGTATAGCGACCGGCGGGGAAATGAGTCGACATCCGCGCACGACAAGAGGCGCGCCGACACTGCTCTGCTCTGTGGCTCTCTCCGTCTCTCCCTCCTCGTATCGACCTCCGACATGACAATGAATGGAGAGCCAGCACCGCAATCAGCTGGTGCAAGCTCGCTACTGCACTGCAGCTTTATTTTTGGCATAGCACCCCGTTACCAGATATGAAAGTCGGGGCAAAGAGAATCGTGCCAAACGACATAACCCGGCATACGAATGAACCAGTAACCTGCTTAGTTTTCACCACTTTCCGTATACCGATAACTCTCGACATTTAGCACATTTTGATGCGTTAGGCCCGTAAAATTGAACACGCATGCGTGACATTGCCCCGCAGTTGAAACGTGTAACAGATGTACTGACCTTGTTCCCACAATAATGTCTACTCAAATATAAATAGGCAATACTTGTAGGTCAGGAGTGCGAAGTCAACGAAAACTTCATGATCTTTTGCGAATGACATGCCAATATTGTAGTTACGAGTCCGATTTCTTACGGGGTTGTTGTGAAATATGAGAGGTACTTACGAGTATTACATTCTTATAAGTCTATCTGCGCTTTTTAATACCATCATTAAGGGTGATTAGGTTTTTAATTTAAACAATTAAGTGCGTACTTAGGTAATAATGAGATTATTTGTCAGTAAATACTAATTGTTTTCCAGAATACCTATATTTTTATGATGGTTGATATGTATCCATTTAAAAATATGTAATAGGTATCTATCTTTCTGGTACTTATCTTGACTTTGACGGGAACAGTTAAATAAAGATATGTGCATTTCCAAAAATATAATATTTAATTATTTGTAATTAACGCTAAAAATAGCAAATTAATGTCTCACCTTAATTATAGGTAGGTACCTCACTTTCACAATTTACAATAAAATACGCTTGCTTTCTTTTTTTCGGCGAAATCAAATTTAATACTTTCGTATCATCATCAGCAATCTTGGTCTTTATTTTACAAACTTCATTATCACTTCGTAAAAAAAACGATGTCGCTAAACAATTAATACATTTTGCATTGGACGCTAGCGCTTGACAAATTACTTACTCAGCGGAATGAATATGAAAGAAAAGTTTTTTAAACTTTGACTGTTTTGAAAATAAACGCTAAGTAGGTATATAAAGTTATTCAATCGTAATTTTTTTGTCTTTTTCTTATCGTTGATTTCAGAGAATCATATACCTATTATTACAGTGACGAATAATTTTAAACATGGAATAACTTTATACAGCGTTTATTTTATTGGTAAGGCATTAACTTTGATGATATATTACGCACACATAGACAATAGACGAACTCGTAAAACATCGCCTGCACGCACACATGCTTGATAATGTTGCCTTGTTTTTTTTGTTTTCATTGTAGGGCGACGCTCAATCTAGACATTTAAAACATCAAAGGGCATTAAGTATAAAATGAAGGTCCAATGAAATATTACCATTTTTTATTACTCAATTCAAAAACTCTACCATGGTGCATCGGGATTCATAAAATTTAATAAATAATTACTTAATTTACTTGTTGATTAGGACACGTTCGCCACATCCCACAAAAATAAAGAATTAATCAATTACAATCACAATCGAATACCTAACCCAATTAAGAATATAATAATTATCATGACACAAGGAGATTTAATGAAAATATCAATTTTACTAAATTTCATATTATACGTCTGTCTGATCTACATGATTAGAAGTTTAATCGCGATCATTGAGTGATTTATAAAAAATCGTAATTTATAAAAAATTTAACATGTATATCTAATAATATCACCCACCAGGTTGGTAATACAGGTGAAGCATTAGGGCGCCTTTCCACCAGAGATGTGCTATGCTACGTTGCTAAGGATGCGTTTGAAATCTACCAATAACATAGGTACATTGGCCCTCCTAGAAGCCGCCTGAGGGCTGAAAGTGATTGGTGGATGGCAAACGCATCCTTAGCAACGTAGCATAGCACATCTCTGGTGGAACCCTTATTCGGAATTTTATAGCCCTTGAATTATGTAGAGTCATATCCGGCATAATAAGCGTGAACGCAGGGACCAAATTGCACACGCCTATTTACGAAGGTACCAAAGTTCGGTAATTAAACGCTAACACACACACTCATACTCATACTCCCGCAGTAGGTTACTAGGTACCTGTCTCGCGGGTGGCATGGACTACACATATAACACATTACAATTACACCCATGACCCAAGTACAAATATTTATCTGCCACATAAATATCTGCCCCGGCCGGGAATCGAACCCGGGACCTCTCGCGTCGCAGGCAGGGTCGCTACCAACTAGGCTACAGGGTCGTCAATAATTAATTGGATCATATCCGTCCGGGTAATTGGATCATATCCGTAAAAAAATTTACATCGCGTATTTTTTAAACCTTAGCGACATTTATGTACATGTAAAGATTGTATAGCCTGTAGCTCCGCACCATCATTTCGTTTACCGTGCGTATTGTGAAAACAATATTATTTATGGTCCTATGGTGGATAATATTTTGAATTTAAAAAACTTAAACTTATCTAACATTCACGACTCGAAAGCAAACATTCTACGAGTATCTGCCACATTTGTGTGCCCGGCCCTAGCTGCGAATCGAAGCTGGGACCCTCGCTTCACAGTGAGGGTCACTACTTATTTTTGGATGCTTTATAAAGTCAGAGTTGCAAAGAGTTAAGAATTAGTTCCATACACAATAAATGTTTATTAAATTATTATGTTTAGGTATGCAGTATTTTTAGTATGATAAATGAGGTTACGTAGGTCAATTCAATAACATTGGAAGAGTCCTGGGACAGACAACTGCGATAAGGTAATGACCCCTTCCACAGATAGCTATTTAACTGGAACCGATAAGTATTGATATAAAACTTTTAAAGGAAATAAAGTTCCGTCTGAGTTTGTTCGTAATGATATTCGCTTAAATTTAAAAAACACCGTGAATTTTATAAAAATCGTATTACCTAATTTAACGCTGCTTTATTGAAGTGATAACTTCTTATGGGAGAATAAACCGCTTCGTTACGTAACGCGTTACGCCGCCGCGCCAGTCTGTCTGCCTTCCCTTTCCCTTACACATACGGCAGTGGAAGACAGGCTCTTCTTCTCTCCCTCTAACCCACAGCCACAGCACTACCCGTATTTTGGGCAGAGGCATTCAATTTTCAACAAAAGTTCAATGTAGATTACTTTAAACTTTAAGTTAGGTATTAGGTAGGTACTTCTGGTGGGCGTCCCGAGACTCCCGAGACGCACACTTTTTTTTATTAAATAGGTATTTAGGTATTATATAGGTATTTGACCCCGACTCCACTGCGACTGCGACTCTGTTTCTGACTTCGACTTTAACTTTATACTTCAACTTACCTTATACGGCTCATACCATACTGTACTACCTACATGTTATTACAGTTGTAAATACTATTCATGCGTCACAGACTGCTCCGTTTTCGATAAGAAAAGGTACCTTTATGCAACTTCCGTTACAAAAAACCTTTGTATAACACCATAATCATTTCTTAATTTTTCAGGAAAGTATTTGTGTTTTCTTACTCTGTTTCAATTATTTTTCAACTAGAGAACTGCCCGCGCTTCGCTTCGGGACCCGTAGGTAACAGCCACGTAGGTCCCGCTCCCGTGGGAATTTCGGCTAAAAAGTAGCCTATAACATTTGCCTTAACTTGACTTAAGTAAATTATATGCAGTATTTGATAGCGTGATTCAGAACTTGCAAATGAATTTTACTAACGCCATCTATTAACAACTCCGGAACTAAATATCAAGCAACTAACAAAACATCGATCTTCCCATGGGAATGGGATGTTTTTCCGCGGTAAAAAGTAGCCTACGTCACTCTCCACCCTCCTAACTATCCCCACACACATAAACCATACCATATAATAGCCATACTGCGACGTGAAAGAGCCACAAACAAACAAACACACTGTCACATTTATAATATTAGTAAGGATAACTCACATTAAAGCTCTTCAATCAAACGCAAACTCAAACCGATGCGTGCAACGTTCCTGAATTCTTTCGCGATTACTGCGCTTCATTCAAATTGTGTATGTATAAACTGCTCTAGGATTGTATGTAGTTATTAATTAAATATTCAGCATTGAAGAGTAGACCAATAAGACTGTAACAGTAGTATTTTAACACCATTAAGATACTATTCCGTTAGATAAGAACAACTATGTGTGAATGTGATAATTATACCTAATGCTCGCTGGACATTGGCCGCGCTCTAATAGTAGGTACTCATAGCAGTTCATAGCACTAATATCCTAAACACCAGGAGCATTGAGTTTTTTGTTTAAAATGTTACTCAATTCGATTAAGACGAGATACATCTGCTAAATAAAATAAATTAAATATTTAATCTATAAGTACCTACGTAGGTATCACATACATAAATAGATTGACGTCTGGAAAATGTTATAGAAAAACCGTAAAATCTCAATAGGTTCATTGAAAATTATTTTAGACTAGCAGTACCCGCAACTTCGTTCACGTAGAAATTGGGAAACGACATTTGATCATTATGAAGGAAAGTTTAAAAAAATACCAAGAGATTTATGTTATTTGTAACTCTTGCAGCAAAAAATTCAAAAACCGGGAATTTATATTGAAGTAAGTACTAATAATTTAGTCATAACCGTGAATTTATATTGAAATACTAATATTTAGTCATTTATATACGATACAATCACAAAAAATTTCTCCAGGAGCGGGTTTTGAAAATTAAGCACACATTAATTTGTATTTTTTTCTTGCAGTGTGTATTTGTTTGAAAAATTGAAAAATATGTGTTCCATCAATTCAAGCAAGGAACATTTTGTTGCAAATTTGAAGCAAATCGGTTGATGTTTTTAATTTTTTCCATTCAAACTTTCATTTTGTTTTCCAAGAAAACCCTAAAATTTTCCGGGATAAAAGTTTTCTAAAATATGACCCAGGGTATAAAGTAACAATTCCACCAATTTTCATGGAAATCCGTTCAAGGGTTTTCATGTGATGCCCGGCCAAACAGACAGACAGACAATAATTCTAAAATAATGTTTTTGCGCTCTAATACGTTATTGAAGTGAATCCTAATCGAAATTTTGCAAATATATTCAATGTACAGAAAAATTCCCCTTTGAGTTTTATTATACCTAGTATAGATTTTTTTCCCATTTTGATTTATCAGTTTGTGAATTTGTTCGCGCTACTATATAATAATGCTCGCGTTCGTAGGCTCCTACCTAGGCTACTTGTAGGAACGAGTAGAACTAGTATTCGTTACATTAAAACTTGCTGAATAATCAAATTGTTTTCCTTATTTTGACTAGAACGCATTTATGAGGTTTTTAACATTAATTCTTTGTGGATTGTAAACTTTTTATTATAATGATCCTATAGCGCTCTGCTTGCGAAGCCCGCGGTTTCAGGTTCGAATCCCGTCCGGGATATTTTAATGTGACAGATAAATGATTGTTCTCGGGTCATGTCTGTTAGTGATGCATTCCAGATATGTATAAGAAACGTAAAAAAGTGTGAAGGCGGTTACACTTTTTTAGAGACGACTTAGTCCTAGGGGCAGCAACGCATCTGTGGCCGAATTAGGACGAAACGCATACTAACTGGACTATTACTAACATTCCGTCGTCCTAACCATCCGCGGTTCCTATCCTCACACCTACTAAAATAATCAAGTAATATTCGAACACCATCTTTTAACTGGACTAATTATCCTAGTCCTTAAATTGAGTCTTGCCTTATTCTAGCTCGCTCAGAGTTGTCATGACGGCAGCGCAAGGGTTGTGCTGCTTGCTCGTTTGCTTCTTTATTTCCAAAAAAGAAATATTATTTGAGTTATCAATGCCGCCCCAAACACATCTTAGTTTGGAGGTATGACTCTTAACCATTAATTTATTTTATTCACCGTACAACGTGTCGTGAGTACCCGTATCGTGATAAAAGGGTATCTAGGTATATTTCAAATGATAATTTGAGGACCAAATAAATCGATTGCCCGCATTGCCGTGTAGCAAAATTATTATCGGCCGTGTGACGGTGACAGTCGACACTCCTGTCATGTCTACATGGGATACACGTCGATCGTGAAAATCATTTTCACTTTCAGGAAATGGCTTTATAAAATCCACACAGACACCAAAGTAAAATGTATGACGATGTTAAATGAAAATTAAACGCGCCATTTTGCGAAAAGATTGAATGGTAGACTGAAATATCAATAGCAGGCACCTAACTATCTTTTTACAAATAATAACCGACCTCAAACTCAAAAAGTAGAGTTACCTCAACAACTACCCGCCAGATGACACTAGAATTTATATGAGTAAAGGAAATGAGTTATATGGTAAGAAACAAAACAAAAAACAGCCAAATTAAGAACTTTCTCATTTCACTCAAGTCGGGTAATAAATAAGTACTTTGACCACCTTATGCGAATCAGCAAGGTGAAAAAATAGGCGCAAAGCAGAAATGGCGACATCGCAACGACGCGGCGACGTGGCAGCTACAACAGAACGACTAGTGACAGACGATACCGCTATGAAACGCAACATAATATATCTATTATTTCGGACATGTTTTTGCGGTTGAGACGCATTGATAATTTACGCGCACGTAACCTTTCCGGCAAAGACCTGCAAAGAGGTCTTTCCCGGCATTTTGCGGTTGCGATGTTGTGTCATATTTTTTATGGAATCAAATTAAGATAGTCTACGAGTAGGTACGTAGCAACACTTCGTTACCCTTTCGTTACTGCCCCTGACAATGGATTGGAATGGGCCGGAATTGGAGTAACTTTACATTGCTTTTATTTAAAAGACAAAGTTTAGTGTTGACATCACTTTATGTGCATAAAATGCAATGACATAGGAGTTGCGCATCTCCATTCGGTTACTACTCCAGTTCCCTTATTACACCAATCATTCAATTAGTCTCTATTTTCCTTAGTGTTTGAGCGAGTTTAAGCCACACATATTCTTAGAATACCTACTGACATAATTCTTAATGCAATTAGGGTTGTGTGTAGGCATTCTGCAGATTAAAATGTATGTTAACCTTTTTATGTAATGCAACTTTGTTATTCAGCTGGAAGTCTTTGCTTGCTACCTAGTTGAAAGTTGACACTTAAGATGATTACCTACCCACCTACTTACCTCCTACTTGTTGTAAACTTACAATGAATAGCTAAATTAGCTAAAGGATGCTGATGGAACTAATTCAACAGAGGAAACGTCTTAGGTAAGTAACTGACAAAAAGCAAATTGTCCACCCGAATCAGAAAAATGTAATAAATTTTACACTTTAATTATACCTGGATATAAATTATTATATTATCGTCGTATCCATCTAGTTTATTTTTGATTTTAGTTTACCATATTCCTACACACTCCCCACACTAACAATTTTATTAAACTATTAAAGAAAGTTACATGAAAAACAATTTAAACAGCACGAACGTATTTCGTCTACACTACATACGATGGAAGATGAAGAAGATTAAAGAAGTCAAAGGAAAAAGACAGTTGCTGACAGCAAAATTTTGATAGAATCGATTGTTTTTGTCACACGTTTCCATAAAACTTGTCTAACATTTCGAATTCGTTCGTAGTGCAATAAATAAAATGTAGGTACATTATGCATTGTGAATTTTTGTGTCCCAGATCGTTTGTTTGTAGCTTACGTGAGATAAAATTATGCTGATTTATTACAATGCAACTTCACAGTAAAATTAAGTATGTCACGGTTTTATATGTAATACAACCTACGTTTTAATAGTTACAGACTTACAGTATTTTAATTATAACAAACTAGCACGGCAAAAATCGGCGGTGAAACCAATAGGTGAAATGAAACTGAAAAAAGTACCTTCTTATCCGTTTTCTTTCTATTTTAATGGTAGGTATATCATACACAATCATAATACACATTTTATCCTCAGGATATTTTGTTTTGTATGTTGATAATTTTGACCCAGTTGCAGATCGTGGTCACCGCTAAAGGGGAATGTATGAGGGATTCATAGAGAGTTTGGCCATAAATGCACAACAGAAAAATATGCTATATTGTTAGTATATGACAGTGTGAATTATTGTTTTGTGAAAGATTATTACAAAAAAAGTTCGGGTGTAGAAGTTATATACCTACTTTTCTACTTATGGCCAATAATGGGCATCCCCCTTTATATGCATAACTAGCGGACCCGGCAGACGTCGTCCTGCAACATATATTATATTATTAAGTGAAGGCCCTGGCTTCGCTTTCGGAGACTTGTTGCTCCGCTCCTTTTGGTCGCAGCTTGATGTTATAAGTAGGTATAGCCTATAGAATTCCTCAAAAGTGGACTATTCAAAACAAAAATATTTTTTCAAATCGAACCACTGTTGTACTGAGATTAGCGCGTTTAAACGAACAACAAACAAAGTATTCCGCTTTATATTATCACTATCCTAATATACCTTTATTTAAATCAATATTTCGATGGGTCCTATGTATATGGGCCAAACTAGCAATTTGGCGATTTTGGCTTTTTTGTGGGTAACGCATCTTATCGATATAATGAATCATGTGAGCTATTAAAAAAAAAAGATTTCAGCATAGAAACACGATTTTTTATTACGGTATAACGGCATATGTAACATGAATTTAAACGTATAAGGTCCTAAGCGTAGTTAGAGATTTATACGCGGGGAGTTTCCCGCGCGTTTGTTTATAGTTTGGAACAATCAGCCAATTTGACACTTGTACGTTGAACGGAGCATCGGCCGCACTGTGATGAATAAAGACGAATACGAAATGTAATTGTTGTGTTTTTGGGTTACAATTTAGTTTAATAAGTAAAAATGACATCTAATTATCACGCTAAGATGTCTAGATGTCGGAATTTTGTGAATTTGGCTTTGGGAAATGAAAAAAACAATTAAAACGAAGATTTTATATTATATTCTAATTAATGAATTATCAATTACATCAATCGTTTATTGATTTTATAGATAAAAAATTAAAAAAATATATACATTATGCTAATTAGCGTAGGTAATACGCGTATAATGGCCAACATGGTATATCGGCCCTTTTAGGGTGTTTTCAAAAAAAAATAATTTTAACAAAAACTAACGTAGAAGGGCCAATGTGACATTAAAAAAAACCAGATAAATGTATATATAAAATACTACAGTGTAAATGAGGGAAATAGTTTTCTTAGCAAATAAGCAAAGATTCGGGAACTTCGGTTTTATCAATTTAAAGTTATAGTAAATTGAAACTTTGGAAGCCTCTCCTGTAAAGTTTTAATTTTACATTTTGGCCCATATACATAGGACCCATCGATTTATGAATCACGTTAGTAGATCGTCACTAAAAATATTTTCATTTCCTAATCTCATTGTTAGGTGTGTGAAAAAGTGGAAATACACGATATAAGACACACTATAAGTACACGAATCGACATGATTCGTGACTTGACTATGGATTTTACTTGCGTTGTAGGTATTCGAATCCTGGTGCCTAATAACTTAAGTGGGTACATTTACGACGTGTTTTAGTTGTTGGAGAAGAAAGAAGGGAAGGAAAGAAAGAAAATATTGAGCCCGATTGAAAACCAACGGTTCTTACTAGTTTCTACTGGACCAATAACACACTCAGATTGTGACTTTTGATTGTGATTCGATCGATCGACGTCGACTAATCCATTCGCCATCGATCGATGGTGGAATGGATCGATCGTTTGGTTTGGTAAAATGGTATGTACATTGTCTACGGTCAGTAATGAGGAAAAATGTAATTAGCTATAAGCTTAGATTTGCATTTTTTCAATCTACAGTCTTCTTTATTAACGCAATGATGTCTTCGATGAAAAAGGAGAAGATTAGGTACGAATGACTGTCCGTTCTGGCAGCAATTTGCCGCGCAAAAGGAAGTATGCCATTTATACCAACTATTTTAAACTGCGAACCCACGTCGTCTGCGTAAGTAACTTCAAGGAGGTCTATTGCAGCTACTTTTAGATCCATTGTTTCGCACTCGGCTAGATGAACTGAAGGAACGAATTACGAATCAATGTGAATAAAGGTAGGAATAAAATTGATGCACTTATAACATGTAGGTAGGTACCAGGTGTATATTAGGTAGGTACACCTACTTCGTTGTAACATAATGATCACGACACAGTGGTAAGTCCATTTTGAAGTACAGGCAGTGAAGAATCGTAAAAATATTATGATTATTTTAAATGTGTACATAGATGCACGGATCCTGTAATGTTTATCAAATTAAAATATCATAACCATACTTGTCCTTGCTTGTCTACTTCTACTTTTTATGTTTGTTTCCGAAAAAAAACAAAGTCTCATATAAAATACCAAAAATGTCGCTTAAAACATGTAGCGTCATTTCATCCTTTTGATATGGAATAAACTACGGCAGAAACCGGAAATCCTTTCCATGCGACGGTACTTAACGCCGTTCACAATCTTGATTTGTTAATTTATTTATAACCATAGAAATACATTACCTATATTAAGTTAAACCTTCAATCTTACCAGCAGCAAGACATCATAAGTAGGTATAACCATGAGTGTACTTAACAATGTTATAAAGGATTTTAATCTGAGTATTAAAAAAACCATGCGTGCCTCGTCGTAGGCTTAGGAAATAAATGACTCGATTATCGATGCCTCGTTACCAACCTCATACAAGCCAAAAATTTATTCTACTCCGTATCTATCTACAAGAAACAGCAGTTCATAATAGGCCCGCTGGTTTGAATTTGAAGCATACCTACTTAACTAATGTTTTTTTGTTCTAAACCAAAGAAATGAAAAATATTTTGAATGCACACGGGTATTCACGGTTTTGAATTTTACTTACTGAAGTGTAAGTATTTTACCATTATACCTAACGATGTACCTAGATCACGAATCCGTAACCGTGTAAAAACTTGCCAATGTATTGAAAGGTTGGAGATAGATACTTCCCATAGGTACACATTATTCGCATATCAGCTGATAACGCGGATAACCAATTTTCTGCAGCCATCCTATCTATCGCGGGTTTTCGGAAATTATAACCCGTTGCGACCCATATAAATAAATAAATTCGGTGTGTCGTGGATGCCATGGACAACACACAAGACAAGGACACATACCCAGATCGATATGAAATTTAAACTTATCATTCGAATTTCCGCCTTGCTGGGAATCGAACTCAGGACCCTTGGAACAGCGATCCGGCATGTAAATAATTAAATATCAAGTAGTTAGGCATCTGTCACCAAATAAAAATATCATATTTTTTATCAGGTTCTCGTAACATAACAATAGGTAGGTATGTCTATGTAATGAGTGATTACTTACTTTAAAGAAACACGACCTTGGTGTACCCTCTTGGCCCGGACAATGTGATAATAGGTGACAATTGTTTCGGCTAGCAGTGTCTCTGAGTGACCCCCACTATGCTATGAATTAGTTAGGTATAAGAAACAGGAATGAAAGAAGGAAAGTTATGAAAATTTAAAGTAAAAATGTATTAAAAAGAAAATTGTTCGTTACATAATTTTAGATAGGTACACAATTTTTACTTATTTGTTTTCAAGATTAATCTTTATTTTAGACGAAAGAATGGATACGTACCTAGTGCGTTGTTGTTTTCGGCGGCTTCGATAGGTCTATTAGGTAATAGGCTTATTACACCTTCCTAAGAGGCTACTACGAAATCCGAAACTACGAATAACCGAATTCGAAACATCACACGTCAGTCGTTTCAGAACTTTCCTACTATGAAAATTGTATTGTATGAAACTGACATGTGACGTTTTGAAATCAAACTTCGTACGTTGTTAGTAGTTCGGATTTCGTAGTAGCCCTCCAGATTTAGGTGACTAAATTTAGGATGGTGTAATAAGCCTATTAGTTAAATGAATTTAAACTTTATATTTTTTATTGTCTGACCCGGCAGAACTTGTCCTGCAATATAATCACGCAACATATATTTATACTAAAAAGCGGTGATAGCCCAGTGGTTAAGAATTCGGCCTCCTATTTGAAGGGTCCGGGTTCGAATCCCAGGGCACGCACCTATGACCTTTCGGAGTTATGTGCGTTTTAAGTATTTAAAGAAAGTAAGAAAGAAATATAAGCTTGATTCTCTTATCAACCCGGTGAATGTCGATTTAGATTCGGATCTTAGACTACGCGGCTTGAACTACCGGCCACACGCTCAAGTAAAACCGCGCAAGCCAAGTTTACGCAGTCTAAATGTTCAGCAAGTCAACGATTGCACAAGCCGCGCTTCTAGGACTGCTCGTAATACCATCTTACCGTCCAAACGCACGCGCTTACCCAAGGAACATATTTATTATATACCCAAGGGCGCTTACCTGCGCAAACTACCTTGTGCAGGCATGCTCTCAGGTAAGACGGAGCGTGTAGCCGGTAGCCGGGACATAAAGGTCTCACAGTCTGTGAGTCACAGACGAGGTTACGAGGTAGGATTTTTGTATACCACCATAGACTAGAGACTAGAGATAAAAATAAATCGCTGCCATAGACGTAGCCATTAGAGTTTAGACGTTCCGTAACTCGAACAAACGCCTAAAACGACCAAATAGTTTATCTTTGGTTACAGAACGCGGCCATTAGACTTTAGAGTGACAGTGACAGTGACAGACAGCCAGATGTGATGATTTCGTTTCGTACCTAGGTACATTGATCTATAAAGGACTATGGATTAGACACTAAAGCAAAAATAGCGTGCCTGACCACGTGACAGAAACTGCCTGTTTCAAAATTTTAGTGAAACAAGATGGCCGATTCTACTAGTGTTGTGCGCACTACGTGGACGGAAACTATCGATATTTAGTTTAATGACTTACGATATAACAGCAATAATACATGTCGTTCGTCTTCTCAGCGATATTAATATTAATTTTGATACCTACTGCGATGAACTTGTCATGTCATATCAACCAAAATTTTTTTGTAAAAACCAGCTATCATGATGATCTGCTAAACAACAAACGAGGACACAACGACTGCTCCCCCTTTTTAGATGATCTCAGCGATAGTATTTTAAACTCTGCCAGTTAATTAGGTACCACTCTCTTGCTTAACACAGCCGCCAAACTATACAACGAAAACTGATACTTACCTGTGTAAAGTTAATTTTGGGTGTAATTTGTTTTTCCTTGCTCCGCATTGTAGTATACAACACTTCATTGTGTTTCAATGTGTTTTTCTTACTTTATAGGACACCACAACACGTATCAATGCCTATTTTATTAATATAATGGGATTTTTACTATTTGTTTCACATAAGATGACATTTGTCAACTGTTACTATAAATGGCCGGCCTGCTATAACGTCAACCAGCTAATTTCATATGAGGTTAAGGATTAGGGCGTCTCTATCTAAGTAGGTATATTCCTATCTCTATGCCTAGGTACTATATTCATAGATAAAAGAGTCCGTTTTTTTTCGCTGCGGACTAAATTGACACATACAAATGTCAATTTTCGAAATAATGATACCAGCTTTTTAATAGTAGTGTTGTAATACGATACCGGTTTTAATGAATCGTAAGTTTTTACTTTTATCACATAATTTTATTTTTATTTGATAACAGACGAATCTTTCAAAATCATGGTAACTATGTCCTCAGCTCTTCGAAGTGCCTAATGTTTGCGGATGATGTAAAGATTTACCGTGCCATACAAGGAGGGCAAGACTGTGATGCTCTTCAAAGAGATATAAATTGCATATTGCAGTGGAGTATAGATAACAGGCTCTCACTTAATATAGATAAATGCAAGTGCATATCATTTTCTAGGTCTCGCTCGCCACTACAGTACGGCTATCAACTCCATGATAATATTCTCCAACGCGCCTATTCGATGCGAGACCTCGGATTAATATTAGATTCACAACTTAACTTCCGTGAGCATATTCAGCAGTTGTGTACTAAAGCACACAAAACCCTAGGTTTCATTATGAGAACTGCCACGCAATTTACTGATTGTAGGGTAGCACTTTTACTTTACAAGACGTACGTGCGTAGCAGACTTGAGTACAATGCAACCGTATTTAATCCTCATGAGAAGAAATATTGTCTCATGATGGAAAAAATTCAACGAAAATTCGCGCGGTTTTTGTATAAGCGTAAATATGGGTACTACCCATTTTTGTACCCCTCCTTATTTGTTAACGGGATGGTCGGTCTCGATAGTCTTGAGCTGAGGCGAAAGCTCAGTCTGATGGTGCACTACTTTCTGTTACTGAATGGAAAAATCGATAATCCCTTGGTCCTCGCCTCTTGTGAGTTTGAGGTTCCGTCGCAGATGCGCGGCTTGTACGGTGGCAGGAGGCCAGGCCGGCTGCTGGCAGAGCGCGCGGTGCGCGTGCGCCGCACGGCCGCTGCGCCGCAAAGGGCCGCTCCCATCCTACTCAATCGCTTCCTCACTCGGACTCCAGAAGCCGACATATTTAATAATACTTTTAATAAATTCATATTGCTTTGTAGACTGTATCTTAGCCATAATATTTAACATATTATAGTTACCTATTTTGTTAATATGTTTTAATAAGTTAAGCACATAATGTTTTGGGTTCGACCTGTTAATTATGTGTATTTGTTTGTATAAATAAATAAATAAATAAATGAAGTATCACAGATAAAAAATGTATTTATTAATTTTAAATACGTATTACACTAAGTAAATACGACAATTATTGATTTGTTTTTGAAGAATACGCAATAACAAGGTTAAGGTACATTATATAGGTATGCCTATAGGTCATTTTGTTTATAAGACACATTTTTTATTATTACCGAAAAACGATACTAGATTGCAAATTACGTAAAGTTACGGTAGAGGCACATCACTATTAATGATTCGCAAAAAAGTGGCAACACAGCTTATGTCAATTTAGTTTAGTCCGTAGCGAAAAAAAACGGACTATACGTAGGTATGTTGGTAAGTTGATAAGTTCGTAATCGTAATCGTAAGTCCTTACCACAAAATTTTATAATTGTGTGCAAAACGCGGATTTAAATAAGTGCAATGAAGCAAGTTTTCTATCATAAAACTTATTTCAAAGTACCTAGTAAGTACATTTATTTATACCTGAACTTAAGCACTTTATACCGTTATCTATTTATGTTAAACCGATTAGGTAAAAATGATTAATGTTTATGCCTCGTATTCATAAATTTCCTGTTATGATAATGTTATTTTCTTGTTATATCAGTAATACAACTTCATCAGTAATAGCTATAATAATTGTAATAATCGTTCCTCTGCCCAAACGATGCTTTATTTATTTATTACATATATGTACTTGTAGCACTTACAGCTGGCGCCAAAGCGTACTACAAGCCATTTACATACACATACAGTTATCATAAAATACAATATAAGAACATAAATATTTTTTCCCAATAATACAAAATACCTACCTAAAATTTAAATGATTATCTATATAATTATTTAATTCATTAAATACTGGTTTTTATTTCAGTGTCAAATTGGTCAGCACCAAAGATTTTAAAGAATATGAGAAAATTTGAAAATCCTTATCATCAATAATTAAAAAACGGCTTGGGTTTAGTATCCGGTAGCAGGGGAAGAGGGGGGAGAGTGGGGGTGGGGGGTAGGGGCTTCGATGCTGATTACAACGATACCTCTCGCAGCTCTCGGCGACGCACCGTTTTCGAGAAAATTGAGAAAAACTATTCTAACCTCAAAGTACCAAATACGCCATATTAACCTGAAAAAATTTGCTTGAACTGTCAAAAACCTTATTAATAATTATTATGTTTCATTTTAAGAACCCAACTTCAAAAAGCGGTTGGACATGGACGGAGAAGCGGGGGGACGGGGGGGCCGCAGGCCCCCCGTAAGGGGGGCTCGGGGGGCGAAGCCCCCCGCCAGTAAAAAATAACATACATCTAAACTGGTGGACAGATGGGTTAGGTTAAGGTTAGCTGTAATTATTTACGCGAAAAAAAGGAACCCCGCGAAGCGGGGTTCCGTCGACAATAGTGACAGAGGCCTAATATGACAAACAAAATGGTGGACAGATGCATAGAAAATACATAGATGGGTCGGGTTAATTATTTACGCGGAAAATAGGAACCCCCGGAACGGGGTTCCATCGACAATAGTGACAGAGGCCTAATATGACAAACAAACTGGTGGACAGATGCATAGAAAATACACAGATGGGTTAGGTTAAGGTTATCTGTAAATATTCACGCGGAAAAAAGGAACCCCGCGAAGTGGGGTTCCGTCGAAAACAGTGACATAGGCCTAATATGTCAAACAACTCACGAATTAGCGGTATTAGAGCAGGCAGCTCATAAGGTTTTTGACAGTTCAAGCAAATTTTTTCGGGTTAATATGGCGTATTTGGTACTTTGAGGTTAGAATAGTTTTTCTCAATTTTCTCGAAAACGGTGCGTCGCCGAGAGCTGCGAGTGGTATCGTTGTAATCAGCATCGAAGCCCCTACCCCCCACCCCCACTCTCCCCCCTCTCCCCCTGCTACCGGATACTAAACTTTAACCTAAAAAACCACTAATGCAACTTCATTCAGCGTGACTTTATTGTAACATATTGTTCATAAGTATATAACAGATTAATCTGTAATTATTCAATGCTATGGAACCTGATGTATACAAATGGATTCCTTGGTCAATGACAGCTGCAGACACACTTAATTGCTATGTATTATATGATGGACACCCAAAAGATAAGAGAAAAAGTAAGCTAGATATTACCGTTTGCTTACGAGGAGGTAAAGTAATAGAATTGTCCCAGAGGGAATGTGTATCTACTATAGTACTTTCTAATATTACTAATTTTAAAGAAATACAAATAATGAGGAATAATATTGGAGACCTCTTCTATATAGTAGCAACGGACCAACATGTTATTTTATTATCGAGTAAGGACCAGTTATTAGTTCAACAAAGATTTCCTAATGTGTTGCATTATGAAGTATGTGATCCTCAATGTAGTGGTGAAGCTAAACTGATGATTAAAACATTATCATCAACACAATATATATCATTTAACAATGTGAAGGAAATAAATGGAAATCAGGAACTTAATGGAAACTTAGAAGAAGAAGAAGAAGAAGAAGAAACCAAACCAGCCATTAATGCTCTGAAAGCAAAACTTATTGATGCAGAGTACAATCTTGTTTGCAACCAAAAAGCTTACAAAGAAATTGAGAAGCTCAGGCAGCATGCAAGCTTTTTATGTCATGTAAGTTTATTTTTATTTTAGAGTTATTGGCATTACTTTTATGATATTATGAGCATGTTTTTACACTGTGGGCTTTTTACAGCCTGAATTTAAGTTTTAACTTAAATCTTATAGAGTATACCTACACTAAATAAAATTGCAATAGGTCATTAAAGACTGCAAGGTTTAATGAAACCAATCAATGGCCCACTACATGAACAAGGGTCTCCTCAACATGCAGGAGAACTAGAGCATACTCCATTTTGTTGCTTTAGGAGGAGTAAGTTAGTGGAGGGGTTAATGGCAAGTCAAGTTGCAAAGATTTTTATATTGTTTGAAGGCTTCCAACATATACTTCAGATTTCTTTAAAACTTACTTAAACCCTGTTTACCAGTTTTCAAACTAATTTGAGTACCTAATGGAATTAAAGTTTTTATTTTAAATACATAGTTTAACTTGTATCACTAGTCAACAAATGGGCAGATTCAATAGTAACTCTAGCCCATAACTATAATGGAGACTACTTATATTATGGTGCAGAAACTATATTATTGCTTCAATTTCAATAATCCAAAAGAAATTGTTGTATATGGTTTGCTTTTTAAAGAACAATTAATAAGTATTAAAGTTTACACATTTTCAAAAACTTTCCAGGGAGATGGTGCATTGCAAATATCAAAACCTCTTATTAGATTTTGTAGTAAAAAAATTGTTATCCAGTTAGAAGTACAAAATCCATATGATGAGTAAGTATGTCTAAATCTATGCTTATCGAAGGTATTAAATTGTGATAATCTATTGGGGCTAGTGCATTATTTTTCCTAGGTTAAAATAAAGTGCCTCTGTTTAATTTAGCAATCAAAGAATTGGTGATGCCTTAAATATGATGTTCACAATCATCATCAGGTTTGACATCTCTTTTGTGGTCATTTATAAAAAGATATGATGGCTTTTGTTGTGGCAAATATTTTAAAACTTAGACTATGTGGTTACTGAAGTGAAAATACTAATTATTTTAATGAATTTATTTTCAGATCAATAAACGAAGTATGTGTATTTCTACATAATACCAGTTGTAATTCAATATGTTATACCACAAAGGTATATGAACATTTGTCCACAATTCCATTTTATAAAGATATAGAATCAAGAGAAATCAAAGGCAAATGTAAAGCATCTGTAGTGGCTGTGGTGCCCATAAGTGAATTTAAAAAGTCCATTAGTAGTAGAATCGACTTCAGTGTAATTGTGTCTTATGAAAGAAATATGAAGAACTATTTACAATCTTTTGATAATATTAATATATCAGCTGCTGATGTGATGGGCGAGAATTTCGATGTGTTTGGCAGACCTCAAGTTGGTGAGTTACTTATACAACATAATTTTTTGCAATGCAATACTGTGTTTTACTCTATTATTTTTTAATTATTTCGGGTTGCATTTGTTAATGTTATTTTTTACATGCTAAGAGGGAGTTAGTGTGAACTTAAATCTAAGTTTATGGAGTCTTAACCCTTAATCACCTTTGAGTTTTGTAAACTTTCCGGCATGCTAGTTTTCTCTCGATATTTTCTTCATGTTAAAGGGAGTGTCATTTAAATGCTTTAAAAGTTTAAACACATAACTCTGTAGAGTCACAAGTTCGTGAAATTCGAACCTGGACGTCCCAAGTAGGAGTTCGAAATCTTTACCACTGGGCCATCACCTACTCTAGTATATTCTTCTTTATGTGACAATATACATGAAGTTTTTTACAACTCTGTCTCAATATCTTTTCCAGATGCACATTGTATATGCATAGCAATGTTATCAACCACCATCAAAACATCTTTGTGCCTCAAACAACATGGACTATCAGATATGATTTCTCTGGCCAACATTTTTAGAAACTATTTAAAAATGGACTTGTTAGGAGAGAATATAATGATGGCCATCCATCAAAATCATCCTCATCATATACTACATGGAATAATGATAGTGTTTGATGACAGTGAAGAGAATATTAATGCTACTCGGAATGAAATTGATTATAATATTGATGTGTACACAAGGTATTTATGGAATTTTGTGTTGTTATTATTTTATATTATACACAAATTATGTATAAAATAAAAAAAGTACCTAAGTACCTTTGCTACTTAAGCATTTTTAAAGTGATACAGATTTCATTAACTTTCAACTCTATGTCACTTATTAATCTTTTATGTGCTAATAAGCTTGAAGAGGGTGACGTTGTTTCAAGTTAAAAAAATTAACTTAAAGTCGAGGATAACATTTTGTAGCTCCATCTATCGGCAGTGTGCATACTTTATCTATCCACTTTGTCTAATGTTGAATAGCCATACGCATTTTCTGTTACAAAAACTAAACTCTATAGAATTTAGTCCACAACGATATTAACACATTTTTTATGACTAAGTATTTAGGCGTATGAACCGCTCATATCATCATACACCTAGTAGCAAAAATTTGTCATGTACAAAAGGTCCCTGTGGATATCATCAGACAGAAAAGGCCATACGCCATGTTGAAACCCTTCGTGCGGCATGAAAGCTTCCAACATTTGGGTTGGCCACCAACCACTTTGCTAAGAGTGGTCTAGTTATACTTAAGTCGCCGAGCATAATGGAATTGCCATTTCCCGCCAAAACCGACCTAATTACTCACACTGTGCTCACAGTTCAATTCAACTTGTAAGCAAAATTTACTAGGGTATTTTTGGAACCCGCCGTGAATATTAAATCTACCTTAATCGCATAGGCATGCAAATAATAACGAATTTTAGATCGAACGCAGAGTATATAGGCTTTCTCAGATATAAATAGAAATAGGTACTATGCATGAATTAGTTATATTAATATTTAATATTTAAACAATTGATTGCAACACCCTCACAGGGTTCATGCCCGGACTTGTACTATTAATTATAAGACCTTATGAATGTAGCATGATGCAATAATAAATGACTTATGACTAATTAGTATAATATAGTATACTAATTTGGATTTTCATGTAGTACACTAATTCTGGAATTTCTTTTTTTATTTTCAGGTCCCCTTCACAGGTTCTTGCTTTAATCCACTTACTCTATGACGTGGTACCACTCAAATTAATTGTAACTACACCAAGCATACAAGTAACTCACCATGATGATAAGTTGTTGAGTACTCCTGATAAAGGTGACACATCAATGAATTATGACTATACTCAGTGTGTCACTTTACTATTAAAGCAGTCCTCAATGACCTTAGAATATCTGGATAATTGTTTGGTAAAAATGAGTAAATGTAATAACGATAAAACTAATATTCAAATAAATTTATTTGCAATGGGTAGTGAAGAATTCGTTAAGTATAGAAATAATATGTTAGAAGAAGCTAAAAATGCTTTTGAAAGTTTGGTTTTATCATCCGCACAAGCACAAGCATCCACAATCCGCACAAGTGATACAGAGGTTGTGGAAAATAACACTGATTGGGGAGACATGGATATAGACATGATTATTGATTAAATCATGTTATCCCATGTGTCATGATTGATTAAATCATGTCTTGATTTTTAATATAGTCATAACATTAAGGTCAACAAAATGCTTTACTATTTTTGGCTTCCGCGTGAGAGATAAACAACGCCATATTATAGTTTACCTAAATGATCTCAAGTGAATGTGGCAAATTTTATCGCAATCTAATAAGATTTAATTAATATGATGAGTTTTATAACCTATACAAAGTTTCACCTAAATCGATTCAGCGGTTTAAGCGGTAAAAGCCGACAAATAAAAAAAAATTGACTAAATTTAAGTATTTTTACTTTCGTAAGTAAGATGTAATTTTTGTCAAAGTCCAAAGGGTCGCGAATTATTGACGTTGTTGTATACTATATGTTAAGCGCAAATGTTGAAATCGCCCGTTGAGTAAAAAAATAGGCCACAACCAAATGTAGTTTTAGGCAAAAATTCACTTCATTATGTGGTTCAGTGATTAAGGCAGCGGTCGTCACACTTTTCTGGCTAAGGGCCGCACAAGGGCATATGTGTCTAGCCAAGGGCTGCACAAGGGCTATATACCACCAACGAGACCACCGCTATATGTATAACGCGTGGATAACGGTTTTACACACCTTTCCCCATCCCGTAGCGTCATTTCAAAGATACCGTCCCGCAGTTTGACGACCACGGGATTACGGTTATTGTTAGACCACGGGATTAGGTATTGTCTCACTGCTGGTCACTAGTCTCTTCCCTGAATGAGAAGGCTTAGCCCATAGTCCACTACGCTGGCCAAGTGCGGATTTGTCAATCCTACTTCACACACTGAGTTTTGCGAACTCCGGCACGCAGGTTTCTTCACGATGTTTTCCTTCACCGTTATAGCGAGTGACATTTAATTCCTTAAATCGCATATCACCCGGAAAAGTCAGTAGTGTGTGCCCTAAGATTCGAACCCGGACTCTCCGAGTAGGAGGCTGACTTATTAACCACTAGGTTATCACGCGTACCTTCATTCAGGTTTTTAGGAAATTTTACTAGGCAACGATCTTCAAAGGCTTCTATGATGCCCTAAATGTGTGTTACTGGGTATATAGGTAGATTTATTTGTAAAAATCAAATATGATTTGTTGGGATTGCTTCATTTGTAATAAAACGACAGGAGTAAACGATGTATCATACAAAATATATTGAAAAACATTACCTAGTCGTAAAGAATATAATATGTTTTACATATTTCTTGTACAACCATAAAATTATCAGTAGGTACATAAATAAACACTTATGATAAAGAAACTTATTATTAAAAAAAACATTCGTTTTAAACATAATTATTTGTAAATAATCAATTTAGTGCAGGGTTTTCGATTTTGTTTTGGCTCTCTACAAATTAGGTGGAAATATTATTTCCAAATAGAATATGGATATGCTGAGATTTTTTTTACCTAAGTATCAGTAAAATTATTTGTAAAATTGTCATATATAATTATAAGTATGTATGTTGTATATTTTTACCACATAAGTACATAAAAATACTGGCTGTAAAGAATATTTGTTTTTAATTAAGTCAAATTTTAAGAATTTTTATATTTTTGTATAGTTGTTTACATTTTACGTAGGTACCTACAACATCAAATGATATTAAACAATATTTTGACTTAAAAATGCTTATTTTGATTTATATTCTCAAATATTTATAGCTCACAATATTTCCACTAGGTACCAGGTTTGAGTCTTTTTTTTCATTGATACGTTATGGCCATATTACAAAAAGCTGGCCAATTTTATTTTAAAATATTATGAAAATATTTACAATTATGATATTTATTCTAAAATATACAAAAATAAAATCTTGTAAAATAACTAATTATACCCGATTTATCCTGTAATATTGCTTAGCACCAAAAAATCAGCTTTTAAAAACAAAATATTATAGGTGTATTAATCTAAATTAACCCCACAACCGTATTCCTTCAACGTTGAAAACAAGCAATCAGAACAAAGTAATTATTAGTAAAAAAATTGTTTTATTATTACTTAATTTATCAGATAACTGTAATACTACAAGTCCGCCATTTTGAAAAATCTTATTTTGGCGGTCAATGGTAAAACTTCTAACTTGTCGAACGACGGATTGCCTACAATCAAATTCAAATAAATTCAGTAACGACTACCTACCCTTTATCATCAAAGCGAGTATGTGCCTAAAATAACGTCGAAAGGCTGGAATTCTTAGCCGTGAAATGGATAGAAAAATAAAGCAATGGTTATGCTAAAGGTTATCCTTTAAATAAATTTAATTAAGTCAAAGGCAATTTTTATTGACGTAATTTTTTAGTGTTCACTCTTCAGGTGAACATCGTCACTCATAATCTAATGTTCGTTTTTTACGTTAAACTGTAAAAATTTTGCAAAAAATCTTGCTTGAAAAATGGTATGTTTAGTGTGCAATATGAACATATTATTATTCATTTTATTATTACGCATTCAAAAGATTTTGAATCGTAATTACGGAACAAATAAGTATGTAAACATTCAATAACAAGTGATAGATACAATAAACGGGTTTATGGACTTTCTGGTTTTCGAGAAGTTACGGTTTTAAAAACATGGTCGTACGTCGCATAGGAACTAAACAAAGATGTATTAAATATCTAGATGGAACATCGAATCCGCGAAAACGTGTCAAAAAGTTGTGGCCAACTCTTGGCCACAACTTTTATATCATTACGCACAGATTACGCACACATAGACAATAAATGAACGCGAAAAACATCGCCTACACGCACACATGCTTGATAATGTTGCCTTGTTTTTTTTGTTTTCATTGTAGGGCGACGCTCAATCTAGATATTTAAAACATCATTGGAACTAAATTAAAAAAACACCAGGGTGTTAGCTTTGGCTTAACCCATTAATGACTAACTATTGCACACAGAGCTCACTTCTGAGTTCACTTATGATAAAGTGGTCAATCCAAGTGTTTTTCAAGGAAATTTCTTAATAATTGTTGGCATATTTAGGATGTCTTATACATTATAGATATTGCAAAATCACTAAATACTTATATTAAAATTAAATATTAAGAATAGCTACCTACATACATCATTGCTACCTACCTACCTAGGTATATAAAAATAAGATTGCCTGTAACCAACATCGAAGTCAAAATATAGTTTGCTCAGAAACAATAAACAGAGAGGGCATATTTTTACAACTTAGTCCAGTTTGCAGAATTCATTATTATATCTAATGTTATTACATACCTACTACAAATTTAATCGGGAATGAATTGTACGTACATACAAAATACCTATAATATGTATGATTACCTATTGTGGAAAAATATTCTATTCTATTGGTCAAGTAGATAATATGCATTTTATTACCTACTTAATTTACCAACATTAAACAACTTAATATAACACGTCATTTACATTTTAATTTTAAACTACGAGTATTAAGTAGATATTTACCTATTTATGTATTTTATGAGGAATGGTAAGAAAGATCTTACCATTTTAAGAAATTTGGTATTTATTTTAAATGAAGTTAAACTTTATTTGAATTAAAAAATTTGCTATAAAAATTATAAGGAGAAGTAAAGCTCGCGTAAAACAACCTATAACTAACTAGATTTTGTCCGCGGCTTCGCTCGCGTGAGAGACAAACAACGTCAAGAAAATAATACGTGATTATATGCGAAAAGACCGAATGGTCGACTGTCAGGGCCGACCACCTACCTGCTTCTTTCTTTATATTATAAAAATAAAAAATATAAGAAAAGTAGCTTATACCATTATTTTAAGAAAATATAAAATCCCTTTTCCCTTTTTATCCCATTTTTTCTTCACTTGATTCATAATTTCTCCATTTCCAAAATAAATATTTTCGGAAATTCCCCTCTAAAGGGATGAAAAAGGGGTTAAACTTGAACAAAAATCCACGCGGGTGAAGCAGGGAGGGGACAGTTAGTCTGTAATACCCATTTTGTTAAATTATTAAGCATAGTATTCCGATAAAATTACCTAAACTGGCCATAATGGTGTGAACTAAGTTAGGATGCCCTCTCTGGAGCATTACTGTCAGGTACTAGGAAGCTATTTATTGCCGCCTGACTCCTCTTTCAATTCATACCTTAATGAATTAAACATCTTATTGCATTTAACTTTAAATAGTAATAAATTATAATAATGATAACCTACTCTATGTTTCATTGTTTTTACATAATAATATCTTGTTAACAACGGGTATAAATATCTAAAATAAAATTAATCTAAGTACTTATTCTTTAAACTTCTTGTAAACATTTTTCTTTTGTATTTATCAAATTAACTAATACAACAAAAAAACTGTGTTTATAAAACTGAGTAGGTATTGTAAATAAATACTTTATACGTAAGTAGTTATAAAATCCATTTACAAATTTACTTGTAATGAAGGTAAAAAGATAATTTAAGATTTAAGATTACGTAAATTTTTTTCCTAAATTAAAAAATAAGTTGGCATTAGTAATACATAGGTACCTTAATCGAGTTAACAATATGATAAATAATGTCGATATAAAATAAATAAATTACACATACACAGCCTTACAAACACAAAATAAAATTTTCTTTCGTTACTTTTGTGTGATTTTGTTTTTCAATTATCACTGAATAATATAGTTAAAAAAAGCTAAAAACTAAAATTAAGTCTGCGAAATCAATTATAGATGACAAATGATATGATATTAAGTCACTACAATGAATCATAATGTCGTTGTGTAACCTATAATAATACCTACACATGTTACAAAGGACGGTTAAACTTAAAAAAATAATTACGTAAAATAAATCGCTATTAAAACTATTATTGCATTGCACATCCGGCCTAAGTGTTAGATATTTACAATGTACATGTATAGATAACAATAAATTCACAATTAAATTGGAACATCTGTACGAGTAACACTCTTAATACTTTAATCTACATCTATAAATAAAATAAAAAAATACTACTTCACTATAATATTATTATTGCACAGAAACAACGACTCTTAAAAGTTCTCGTTACTTTTGATTAATTTTCTCCTAATTTTATTTTTACTATCCCTTGGACTACTAGTATTGCTTAGTGTACACTTTTCTACGTTTGGGTGTAATTTTCGAAAGCTGCCAAAGTAAACTGAATGAGTTTCTACACTCTCAGCACCAGATTCACTTCGGGCTTCGTTTTCAGTATCGTCGCTTTCACTACAACTCACTATTCTTGCAATGACCAATTTTTTCTGAAATTGTCTCGAACTTGTTGAATCACTACTTAAATATCCCGAGTCTTCGATACTAGACACTTTCTTACGTTTCACTTTTACTTTACTATCAATCTTTTGACCTTTGACAAATGTATTAGTGTTTATACTGATTTCGTTGGATTTTCCGGACGTATTTTTAAAAGAGTTCCTGCAATTATCGGGGGTTTTATCGCGCTTTCTTGTGATGTTGAGTTCGTCTATGTCTTCGTAAATTGACTCTCGCGATATGACAGAAGCACTCATTGGACTGCAGGAAGATCCACAAGGAGATTCACTTGGATTTCCGAAAATATTATTGTTGGCCGTAATTTGTGCGATAGTTTTAGGATTGAGGCTTCTGGCACACACGTTTTTTGAATTCATTTCTTTTCTTTGATTTTCTACTTTTCTCGGCGGATTGACAGGTTTTTCATATATTTGGTAATCATTTGTTGGCGGCAACGGGGGTAAAATATCGGGTCGTGGTAAACTTTTTATTTGTTTAATAGTTGGAGGAGTGCTTTGCCGTTGTCTTTTCGAATGTCGCAGTTCCAGAGTTAGAATCCGACCTTCTTCAGAAGTCCAGTTTGTATCAGTATCTAACACTGCATCTACATTGTCTTCAGATAATTTAGAGTTACTGAATGTATTTATGGTCAGTTTCGGATAATTCTGTAAATTTTTGTTTTCTGAATTATCGTTTCTTAGACTGTTGAATTTTTTTGCATAATCGTCTTTAAAGTCATTTTTCTTGAATGTACCACTACTTCGAAGTTGAATACGTTGGTTTTTATTGTTAACATAACTCATGTTTTCCAAAATACCATTACGGTTGAATTGCATGCTTTCTAGGATTTCTTTATGTTTTGGATGTTTACGATCTAAAGTATCAGGTTCAAAACCGTCGGATTCATGAATCTTTATGTAGTTTTCTGGAGGGTCTCTGACTTCAATAGTTAAACAACCAGGCTTTTCTTCTTGATCATTGTTATTTCCAATCATTTTTCTACTACCCATTGAACATTCTGATCCACTCGGTGAAGTGGGAGTGCTGCCAAAGTTATAATTATTATTTACGTACACTTCACTAACTAAGCTATATTCATTATGTGAAGTAATTTTTTTGTCTAAGGTTGTTAGTTGTTCAATTGCAGTTTTCTGTACCTCTACAATTTCATAGTGATCTTGGTCCAAACAAATATCGCTACTAGAATTGGTTTTATATATGGCATTCCTCATTGTTAATTCTTCTTCTAATGGCAGTGCATTACTTAAACTGGGACTTGCTTGGGAAGATGGTGTATCAGGATATTCTACTGGTGTTAACATTCTCTTTTTGTTAGAGGTTCTTTCTAAACTATCAGTTTCATATTCATTGCCGGATGGGCTGTCGGAATTAGCCCCTATTGAGAAATTCTGATTTTTTTTATTTGGTTCTTGATTCGTAAATCTCTCTTCATCTGAGCTGCTAATATTGTAGGATTTCGTAAAGTTATCAAGAGCCATAGTATCATTTACCATATCGGGTAAAGTACTTTTATTACAAAAGATTTTATTTTTCCTTTTTGTTTTGTTTTCGTGAATGCCCCTCAAACTTCCAGAACGGTATTGTTTGTGCCCAATTGGTGTAATATCATCAATAGGAGCTACAGTTTGACAGCAATTGAAGTTATTAGAGTCTTCGAAGTCTGGTAAAGGTATGTTATAATTACGTAGCGGTGGCTCAGATCTTACTGACCGTGAAGATGATCTTCTACACGCGATCACGTTATCTGCTAAATGCATTGTATTAGCCGAAAAGCTGTTCTGTTTCCTGAGTTTCACTTGATTATCTGGTAAAGATAAAAGAGAGCTGGCCAAATTTTGTTGATTTGTATTCGGCAGGAAATCGTTATGAAATAATTGTTGTTTTCCTAATGGAATTTTATCAAGCCATTCGCGTATACTGTTTTGTTTATCACCCCTTCCTAAACAATTGGAACAGGCAGGAATGTTGTATTTTATTTTATTTTGATTTTCGTTACTATTGTCTGATTGGCAACCGGGACAACCCACGCAGTTAACTATTCGTTTCCTACTATTCTCTCGTTTTAGGCTAATTGCACTTCCACTTCTCTGACTTCCAAGTCCTTGGTAAATATCTAGACTAGTTCCATTTGAAGGATATGTTTCTTCCTCCGGTATTTGATTAAGAACTGGTTGAAACCGCTTTGAAGCCATTTTGTGTTTGGCAATTGCTATAACTTCTCGAATTTTTGATAAGAATTCCAAAGCTGCGGCTGGCGGATCCTGTAAATTAGATAGATATGATAAGTGTAAATATATTGTTTCCAAGATTATTTAAAATGTAATATTTTTATTAATTAGGTATACATACCATCATTAAGTGTGGCTCAAAATATGCTGGATTAAAATAAAGTTTCCGCCTTGTAGTGCCTACCGGTCTGGCAATTTCCCGATCGTCTATTGTTTCCACAATAGAAACATGCTCGTCTGGAAGACGTTCAATATTTGATTCATCTCGATGATTTACTTCTACGCCATCGTTTTGATTTCTTAGATCTCCATTGCGTTGATGCACAACGGCTGAGGTCGTGTGAGTCTGCAAAATTATTATTATGTATCGTTTGCTTTTGACGTTTAATAAAAAATATCTATATATAAATAATATCGAAATCTACAAACATTAAAATAGTCTTCTTCGCTGCGTGCGCTGCTCTCAGCAAAGTCTTCGGAGTCTGATATATTGCTTCCTGAGTCACTAGGGAATCCAGTTTTATTCTCGTGAAATGATCGCCCCACAGATAGAAGTGGATTTTTCTTTATTACCCCATCGTCTTGACCAATTGACGGCATAGCTTGAACGCGTTCGTTGTTTATGCGTATAATGTCCCGGTCTGTTATTGTTGTGCCATCCTTCTTTTTAATTTGCTTAATTCTTCTCATTGTCTCCACTTCCGAGGCTATTTTCCGACGTTTACGGATATGTAAATAGAGAAAGACCGAAGCGACGTACACTAAGCCCAAGAGTAAGGAACTGATGCCTATTGCGACATATTCTGTTATTGTTAGTCCTGATGTGGTTGAAGTTTCAGATGTCTGGGCATTCGGTGTGAATTGAACTTCTGTAACATCTGAAATAAATTATTATACTTTATCAATGAATGCTAATTACTGTAGAAAAATAATCTTGCCTAAATAGCCAACCATCTTTTGGCTCATTTATCGGTTATATGGCAGAAAAAATAGGCCAAGTTAAGAATATTAATATAAACTTACTATTCGTATATCTAGGTGGAGATCCTTGTACTCTGAAAGCCACGCATGGTGTAAATACACCTCGCAGATCCATTGGCGATGAAGGTGTTGCTGCTACATCGCGGCACAATAATCTTACTACCATAACACGCCCAGACATCTTGGTTCGGACAGCGTCTTCTCCACTCCACTGGAATGAGATATAATTGAATATGTTATTAATAAAGTTACTCATCTCTAACTAGGTTACCCGGCAGACGTTGGCCTGCAATATATTATTATTATTGTAATCAGTAGACACCCTCCTTTCGCTACGGGAAACTTTTTGCTCCGCTCACATTGGTCGTTTCGTGATGTTAGATATAATATAGCATTATACCCTTCCTAAATAAATGGACTATTCAACACAACGATACTTTTTTAATTCGAAACAACAACAAACAAACTCTTCTGCTTTATTAGTAAGTAGATATAGATAGGTAGACGTATCATTAACCCGTTTAGTACTTAGGTAGGTATAACACATCTGCTCGTATTTCGGCTGTCTTTAGTTTTTGTTATGCAATTGCAACCGTCACGATTTTTTAAATATTATTTTGGTAATTTGCAGTGCATCAATGTTTTAAAAATGTTCAAATTTGATTTTAAATTAAATACGATTTTTAAACAAGTGTGCGCTGTCATACGTAATTTAACAAATATTTACCTGGAGAAAAGTCCTGCCTTCATCACGAAAAAGGCTGAATGGCACATCTGCGTCAAGTGTGTTTCGGAGGTCATAGAAACCTTTTCTCGTAAGAAACTGTGCGCCCGAAACTGCACATATTGGCGTCTTGACATCTGTGAATTAGGTAGTTTTTACTCTGGTATGTCTCTGTGTTCCGTGTTTTTACTATTAAATAGACATCCCTGCAGTCCCTTTCACTGTTTTAAATGGTTATTTATGATTGTTGTAGAACTATTCAATTGAGACCGTTCCTGTTATTGAAAACTGGGATGTAGGTATGGTCGGGTCAAATTATAACCTTCTGATTTTTACTATACCTACTATTGGAAACAGAATGACTTTTAACGGGAAGAGAATAAACGTATGTATGAAGAGATAGAATGAACAGTTTAACGACAATATTTTATCGCTACGTTGACAGGCCATTTCGCAATCGTAATGGTTATGTAAATCGAAAAATAAACGACAGTAAGTTGATGCTAGCTTACAATTTTGGAAAGCCAAAATTCTAGCGCAGTTAAGACGTGAAGTAGGGTGACGTAAGTAGGGTGAATTTATATGAACTCCTTAGTCGGTATGTTATTATCGACAGAGTTAAATTTAAAAGCAAAGTAAATAAAAATGTATTGAAGCGCTTAAAGTTTTTATAAAATATAGGCAATTTCACTTACTTTGGAAGGTAATTTCCCTGGACGGATGTATAATTTGGCCTTTAAGCGGTAAGTACACAAAGGGTATCCTTTGCACTCCGGCGCCCGTACCGAAAGTCGCCAACGAGCATTCTGTAAATTATACCGAGCCGTATAATAAATACCCATATACAAATATTTGTCACCTTTGAAACGCTACTAAATAATATGTTTAAGGTTCAACACTTAAGGTTCACAAAATGTCTCATTAGTAAAGGAATTAGGAATACTGTCAGGTGCTTTGCACCATACTTTTGGCTTTTGAGAATTCACTTGACACTTACAGATTTGGTTAACGGTTTTGAGTTTAAAATAAAAAATTGCTGTATCGCCACTAAATGCGGTAATTAGGTACGGTATTAATTGGTTATTTCCCGTTCATGAATAACGTACTTCATGAATAACTTACTTAAAGAACTTTTATAGGTATTTAGTAGGTAGGTATGTAACCTACTTATAAGAGCATCTTATAAATCTTATAATAAGCCACTTATTGAATAGATTCCGAAACTTCGACGAAATATGCAGCAGGAACCGCACGTTCAATGTAAAACATTTGAATTATTTACAGCATGTTAATTTAATTCTATAACCAAAACGTATCACGGGAATGCGCTAAATGTAACAGTATTCGAGTGATTCATAGTTTAATAACTAACCATATTTACCTTCCTATTAACCAACGATATTATTATCTCACGGTGTTGAATGAGTGTTTTTTTTCTTTTAAAATAAAATAGCTTACACAATACTTCGCAACAAAACTATAGAGCACTTTGATAATGTGTTGTTGTCTATTCGCATAGCAGACTCGCTTTTTGTTTTTATTGTGCAGTAGTTCAGTTACTATCTAGTAATCATTAGGAGTGAGAGTTTCGTTCTTATTCGGTTACAGATTTGTTGCTGCTCTTATTGACTAGGTCTAGGTACCTTTAGCCTAATCGACACCTGTCTACCAGTGTCAAATTGTAGGTACCAAATTGTGTACGAGCGTCTAGCTGGTACACAGTTTCAAAAATAATAAAGTTACATAAATAGGATAATAAAATACCTACAATTTGTCTTACTTAAAGAGGAAAAATATACCTACCTAGTAGTTATGTTAATATGTACCTAACCTCTAACCTTATAATTTAAACTAATTAAGAACTCAACGAGCATGCATGAGGGTTGTGCTACCATTTATCTACCGCACTAGTTGCGGTATGATATGACAACTGGATGAACACAGAGCAAAAGTCAATACTCAGTTCTCAATATAGTTCTCTCTATATTAGAATCTAAAGCACTCGAGTCCAGCTAACCTGGCAAGTCGTCAACGCATAGCTCCCGGTCCTCTCTGAACAGCGGCGCGCGCTGCGGGCACGAGCACGTGCAGCCCTTGGGCAGGCCCAGGGCGGCAGCGCTCCAACCTGCTCCATGCTCCGCGCATTGTTGTGCGCCGCATTTGTCTCCTGGTGAAATAACAATTATCCGTTTTATCATCATCAGACACCAACTTATAATAGAGGTCGATATGAAGGTCTAATAATAGCAGAAACAGGTAGGCTCCATTGAGGCTGCCGATCCTGTCTGACCTGCCCGAATCTATATCCTTTTCTCGGATGAGGAGTTGGGTTGGGATCATAGGGCATTTATCTCAGGCAGACAACATGACACAACAGATCCAACTGAGGTTCAAATTACTTCCAACACGTTTCGTTGTTAACTTTTGACGTTTGACTTTGTTGTTCGTTAGTTGACAATGAAGCGTTTGCCAGCCTTTCGACAGCCATGTGAATGGGCACCTAATAACCTTAAACGAAGCTTTCAATTACAAACTACCTACAATGAGAGGTCATACCGATAACCGTGAAGACATCTCCGGAGTCGCGTCGCGCGATGTCGCCGATGGTGGCGGCCGCGGCGGTAGCCAGCAGCAGCAGCAGCGAGGCCATGCTAGCCCGCGCCGCTAGAGCGCGCCACCCCGCTGCGCTCCTGCATTGCTATACGCGCCTGGTAATCAGAATTAGATGATTGTATAAATAACTTACAAAAACACTTCAAAATCGACATGTTGAGATAACTCAAAAAGTACTTTATGGATGTCGCTCAATATCGGGCCACGCCACAAACACTATAGATATGTATATTTCGAATAAAAAAATAATTATCAAATCTGTTCATCCAGTCCAATGGAAAACAATAGAGTCGAATTATTAGTGTCATTTAGGTTATTAGTGTAATTAAGGGCATTAGTGTGAATTATTAGTGTCATTTACAAGTAAGTATTAAGTGATAGGTGCTATGCTATGTAGGTACCTACCTACTTTTAATTGTTACCTACATACACAGTGTAGTCATATGATTCTATAAAACATTTTTAATAATATAACAGTTCGCGAGAATTCCTTTCAAGATTCAATTGTGCAAATGATTTTACTTATTTCATTTTAGTAGGGTAGTTGAAGTGTCACTGATAGACTGATACGTAGGTATGAGATATTGCCTGTACACGAATATTCAGGAATTATACGTACTAAATTTCGAAAGCTCTTTTAAAGTAGAACTCGAGTGACATATTCAGTAGATCGTCGTCAAATGCCGACAGACTATAAGAAGATCACAGATCAGGGTGAAAGCTTGCATAGCGTTGCAAAAATACGCCGCATTGTGTTGTGTTCGATTTCACTTAGTTCACATGATTAGCTCCGAGACACACGATAACCTTCGAGAATTCTGTATGAGAATATACTTTATCTTGACTTGCTTATTATGAAAAGGTCTAAGTGTGCGAAACGTTCCTAATGGAATGAATTGATGGTTGTAATCAAGAAATCCCATGCATTGAGCTAATAATCTATTTACGTAAAATTAATTTAGGTATACATAGAAAACCTGCAAAGAACCTTTTGTAATTCCTATGAGTATGATTTTTCAAAAGTAGGTACATACCTATATAAGTGAGCATATCATACATTTACCTAATCTTAGTCAATTAGGTGACTACTCCGTGTTGTAGTAAAAATTAAGTACTTAGGTAAATCAGTGCGTTCGTTTTTAAACACATGAGAGAATTACTTATTTATACACAAACTATTTCGTGATAAATATAATACGGCTAAACTATATTAGTTAGATACCTATTTAAGTAATTATAGGTACCTACTTACACACGGCGTGGAAAGGACAATATCGTTAAACCAGTGTAAAAACGATAATTGACAAGTAGGTACCTACATGTAAATAGCACAGAACTTAGAGCTATGATTAACGATTGCCATACAATAAACAAGACTCATTACGAGGGATTTAAAATGACCACTTTACAGATTAGGTACCTATATATGTTAATCTACTTTGCAACAATCCGCGAGCAAACTCATATGTATGATGGTGTATACCTTCATACAGGTAGCACCTCCCTCCCTCCCACATAGGAACATGCAACGAACAAAGAATGTATACACCAACATACATACCACCACCAACACGTGTTTCGCCTGTTTTGGGGCGAAACACGTGTTTTGCTCGCGGATTGTTGCAAAGTAGATTAACATATAATCTGTATTAATGGAGTTCCGCAAAGTAACGCCTGAATCAATTAACTAATGACCACTTTGTGAACTTAGCATTCGTCATTCATTCGCTTGTAGATTAATATCTAATGGAGCCTTAAACTTACATCAAATCAATCATCAAGTACCTTTATGTTTATCATTATGTCATTCAGGACCTACTTACTAGAATCTGATGGGACTCGTCTGCCTATCCATCAAAGATCGTGGGCAGAGCACACGGAAATATGGTCTAAACTAAAACATTATCACAGTGACAAATTGACGATGTTACAAGGTGTAATGACATTGACAAACCTGCACAGAGGTGGTCCGGACCTCACAGACACCTAGCGTCCATTTAGCGTGCCGATCATTTCTCAGAATATCGTTTCTGAAGCATGAGATACGCAAACTATCTTTGATGGACGAATTATGATTTATGACCAAACAAAACTTGAGCTTTCTGGATTGTTTAGTGGTAGGGGAGAAATGGGTAATGGGAGTCAGCGGGTAATCGTGGTCACTACACTAACTCGCAAACTAAAATACCTAGCGTCTCAAACGCTTTGAAGCCAAGGTCACTGCATGTCCCTAACACCCCGCGCGCACCCCCGCTCAGTTCGCCTGAAGCGTTTAGAAAATATGGTTGTGACACTTTTTTCCACCATTTCCGTATAATCTTTCGGGTACAAATAATAAATGATAATTGGATTTCTGCAATATTTTTCGGTTATTTTTGTATTTAATTCCATAATTTGATTGTTTGAGACCAGGTTAGCAAAATATTTAAAGTGATAAATATTTAAATATCTGTCGAATAATCTTTTTTTTGTAAGTGATCATATTAGGGTAATGAGAGTCAGGGTGTCTCTCATCCCAGGGTAACGAGAAAAGGTGCAATTAAGCAGCATACAACAATATTACGTTAACACCATTGAAATAGTTACTTATAGAGAAAGAAAATAAGAGAAAAGGGACTTCTGAGCCAGATTCGACTCTCACTGACATTTGTGGCGATGATGAGAATGATGACCTGGAAAATAATGGTGATATAGGTACTAATACTTGACTTATTTGTTGCGCATTTGGCATCAACGGTCTTGTGAGTTATGGGCGTACGCAGATTGCACCGAATGGGATTCTGCGGAAGGTTATGTGTGTGACAACAGCTAATATTATGCTGACTCTCATTACCCAGCATGTTGGCTATAATTACCCGTACGTGCGGGCAATGGTGGTCAAAGTAACTTTTTTTTAAAACTTTTATTATTAATTAAGTACGTTCCCAAAGCTAATGAAATTCGTCAGACTGATAGTCGATTAAGTAAATTACTTAAAAAATATATAATTATAAACATTACTCGAAAAACTTGCGTTTCAGTACCAATATTGCTTAAGTGACTCCCAATACCCATTTCTCCCCTAAGCGTTTAGTAAGATTGTTGTGATATCGAAACGTAAGGAACGATCTTACACCTTAGTACTATATGTAGTTAAAGTAAGCGGAAATAAGTGTTTATTTTCTAGCTATGATTAAGGTATTAGTAAGTAGGTAGGGACCAGAAGAGATGCCTTAAGTCAGTATGAAATCAGTTAAACCGTGGCGTTATTGACCAAAAATAAGAAAGAAGAGAGAATTACCTACCTAAAATACGGGCTTTAGGTAATGCCCCGTGCTAGAAGATGAAAAATCGTTCCAAGTGTGATAGTTAGCCTTCTGTGCTTCAATCCTACCACAAATCTAGTGTCTTCGAGATTAAACTGGATGTTAAAAAGCCTAATAATTGTCGCCTGTTGTTCAGTGGGGTGCATTCCTAGTAGGGGAGGTTGTTTTGGACTGAAATACAATTGGACCCCCTTGTACTGGTTTTATTTTTTGGATAGTTTGTTTATTTTTGTTGATACCTACAATATTTGTTGTGTCGTAAAAATGTTCAAATATTGATAGAGCCCGTTACGTAGACATGTTTTTGTTTTGTTGTTCGTATAAAATTCTTGTGCAATCTTTTAATAGTTAGCCTTTTACAGAACCTGCCTACTTAGGTATTCGCCACTTGCAACGCATTACGTGGCATTACTACGTCAGTAACATGGACGAATAGGTAGCTGTTTATTTGCGTTGATAGAATAGACTATTGTTAGTTACAGACTTCAATATTTCGGCTCAGCAAACAAAGGCAGGAGACCAAGTTTCATTTAAATTTTACTACCTTGACAGTGCCTTCGGCTATGTTTTCAGTAAAGAAGGGGCAATTTGTGGTGTATGTGCAGTTTTAGGGCAAACGCCGTCGTAGAGAGCTCACAATAGCAATTCGCAGCTGAAGAATTAATAACAAGAAGCTTCCTATAACAGAAAACCATTGTTTTTGATTTAAGTCGAAATAAAGCGGCGTGTGAATCATTTAACCCACTTACGTTCTGTAGTTACGTTGGTAGGTAGGTTACTGCTGGGTAGTATAGGTAAGTAATAGGTAGGCACCAAGTTCAGAAATTGGAGCTTGATGATAATAATTTATGTTTCCCTAGTAGAAAGATAATTCCCTTTTTAATAACATTATACTATTTAGCTCCTATAATATTGAAACTTATTTTTATTGAATTTTGATCTGGTTTAAGTTAAATATTTTTCATAACTCTTTTTTTTATAAGTAAGTAACCAAGCAAGATCAGTGTCGGAAGGTATCCGAACCCAAAGATGTAAAACTATCTGTAGGTACCTTCGTATTAATCGACACGCGTTTTTTATGGATAACAACGAAATCAATTTATTAAATAGCAGTTTTTGCGCGTTTCGGAGATAAATACGCAGACAATAAACTTACCTATAATAGATAATAATAATTTTGTCTTCTTAGTATTGGCCCTATGAAAACTCCAATATCTTACTCAAATATCATAAATGTGCCGGCATAAAGCTGTGTTATTTCTATTAGGTATAAACGTATGAACCAAAAAACAATCAAATCAAAAGCCAGAGTAAAAGAACCATATCATGTGCAAAGCCCCATAAGTGTCATTGAACTAGGCTTCATAACAACATATTAAATACTAGATCCTAATACTCGGTTCCCCGCTACCTGTTGAGCCACGTGACTAATATTTATGAAGATTAATGATTACTGGGTTAAGGTTTTCTAGTTCAGAAGTGATTCCAAACGCCTCAAGCCATGCAATTAGTGCACAGTGGCTCTTACATAATTCGCTGTGTCTTCCGTTATTTGCTGTCATTATTTTTCACAAACATATGGTTTAGACTCGAGGAAAATTATTTTGTTCGTGAAGGGAACTTAAAGTAATTTAAAGTAGAACTCGTAATAATTATTGGTTTTTATCGACGACTTCTGGAACGAATGGATTTTACAGTAACATACCGTATTGGAGGTTGGCAAACTAAAATGCGGTCACTTTGGGTGCTCATTCAGTCATTACGTGTTGCACTCGAGCATACTCGATGCCGCGTTGTTAGTCTTTCAACTTTTATCACGAAGGAACGGAATAAATTATTGCCTGCGTCGGTTTTTTCATTCCATTATAATGTGGATGTCTTTAAGTCAAAAGTTAATAAGTCGTTTTATCATCTTAACGCTATTTTGCCATTTGACATCAGGTGGGGTCGTAGTCAAACGCTACAAGATAGTAAAAAAACTGCTCTCCCCCTACTCGTCTACCATGGTTAACCAATTTGGTGGAGATGTTAACCTTATCCATTATTGTGGTTACTGACCTGCCTATCACCATTTGATTTTTTTTATTTACAGTTGCTTACTTAGGCGATGTAAAATACAAGGTACAAATCTTAAAAAGCAACCCTTAAAGGAATCTGTTTATAGCAGTTTTTTCTCGTAGAGCCTCAGTAAAACTGAGAGATAATATAAATTAATACAAAAAAATCAAAAATTGATACAGGGACCTAAATTAATTGATATTTTTATAATTAATTCCTGTCCTATACATATAAAGTTCTGTTATTAATGAGAAACGCATGACTATTTACAGCTTTAATATGCAAGACGCTTGAACTAGTTTTAGGCTGAAGTTGGACGTTGGGGCTCGCTAATGCTTTCCTATGCCATTTACCCGCCGTGCCCACTCTCTACGAGTAATGATCCAATTATTTACTAAAAGTTCTGACATCTTGCGACGTCTAGTTGATACCCTCGCGCGTGTGTTAAGTGATTTCCACCTATGGTTAATTTACTTCGTTTGGTACGATGGACTACTTTCTAGTTGACAATATACGCTACACACTCAAAAGTCCACACAGGGATTTCTTGTGTCGTGGAAGCCCTGGTCAACACACATGATGGGTAAGTATTCGAGAATACTGCTACCGTTTGGGATTAAGTCATGAAGATAGATAGAGAAGTTAAGTAGTTGCC
Source organism: Hesperia comma (assembly GCA_905404135.1). Taxonomy (NCBI): domain Eukaryota; kingdom Metazoa; phylum Arthropoda; class Insecta; order Lepidoptera; family Hesperiidae; genus Hesperia; species Hesperia comma. The sequence continues at coordinate 7,302,752 of FR990031.1, forward strand.
GTGAAGCTCATTATCGATTTTGCCGCTCACACTATGGCCTGCGGGCCCTGCGGCCCTCCACAAAGTAAAGTAAATAAAGTTGTACGACTATGTTCGTGTCTGCCCAGCCAACAATTTTATTTACCACAGTAGGTATCGTAAAGTTGTTTTCTTTACTTCAAAGAAGGAATATAAAACAAGGAACCAAGTATCTAAAAGAGAGACGTATACCATTCATGTGGATTTCAACGTACAAGACCATTTACTACCACAATTATTACTACCTACTCAATTTTAAGTATGCACATGAATTGTTTTATTATAACACTAGCGACCCGCCCTCGTTTCGCTGGGCGTTAAATAGGGAATCTACATAGCCCATGTCCGGTCTCATACCTATTTACCAGTCAAGTTACATAAGAATGTACATAAACTGTCTATATAAACCTTCCTTGAAAAATATTCTACCTAATGGTGAAAACCTCATTAAAATCCATTGCGTGGTTAAGAAGAAGACTTATAAAGGCACAGACAAAGAGACATACAGAGGCGGAGGGCGACTTTGTTTTATACTATGTTATGATTTATAATTATGGTTACAGTAGCAGAGCAAATTAATAAGGTACCGTTCATAGTTTTATGCTACCAAGTTTCCGTTATTTAATTAACAACATTGTATTTAGCACTTGGACATGAATAGGTAAGTAAATATATTATACTTACTTACTAGTAAATCCGCCCTCGCTTCGCTTCGGGAAACCAGTCCCTTCAAAAATCTCTATAAATTTTAACAAATTATGTTATTCCAATGTCTAAGCTATATTACTGCAAAGTTTCATGAAAATCCGTTCAGTAGTTTTTGCGTGAAAGAGCAACAAACACACACACACACTCACTCACTCACATACATCCTTACAATCTTTCGCATTTATAATATTAGTAGGATAGTAGGAAGTAGGATAGGAAGTAGGATTGTCACATAAATATGTAATGTACTTTTGGCCTATCAACTGATACCTATGTGATGTACCTACATACCTACATAATTAAATAGAAGGGTTAAAGGTGTTTTTGTTATAATGGACTAGTGTACCTATAAGTACTTATTAAAAAACATCGTTATCCTAGTCCAAAAATTTCGAATTTCTATTCGCATGTAGGTAAGCGATGTTAACCTAGTTAAGATTAGATTAAGAATTCGGCGTGCTATGCGGGGGAGGGGTCCTGGTTCGCATCCCAGGGCACGCACTTCAAACTTTTTGGAGTTAGTATATGCGTTAAAAGCATTTAACACGTTCACTGCGTTAGTCAAATTTGATGACTTTCAGTTGGTGCGGAATGGGGTCTATTATATCCGAAGCACAACTTTTTTCTGGTGCGTCGATGGGTCGAAAAGATCCGTTTGACTTCCATCTGTTTAGGAGGATTTATCTTCATAGGCATAATGTTTTAGAGCGAATTTTTTATAGCAATATGTTGCCAAATAAACACTAAATAAAAGGCTGAAATCGTAGGTAGATACACTGCATGGTTTGTTAGTAAATAAAGGAATTGCTTGGAGGATCGTAACGACCCGTTCTCCGCACTGGTTAATAAAAGTGTCGATATATTTTTAGTGTTGAGCATGATAAAAAACATCGATAGCGATAAAATAATATATTTTTCAAATCTAAACTTGATTTTAGGCTGGTTGAATAATCTTGTGTTCTAATATTTGTATTTGATCATTATGAGCTACACCTACTGGTAGATGGTGTGGGTGAATCTGGTAGCTGGGAATTGATGGCTGCAGTTCGCAAGATTTGTAATGTGTGATCAGTTGACGGGCTAGTATATATAAATTATCGGACATATTCCACTTACTGATCATTGTTTGTTTTGGGGAACCTTCACTTACTTTATTTTTATTAGGTTTTTCACATTCACATGACTTAGACAACATTTTCCTGGATCGTTTCATGTTAAATACACTGTCTTTTCTTTATTTGCAAAAAACTTGTCTAACCATATGGACGTTACTAGCTCAACTAGCATATAATCTAGTGCGGCTATAGGGTCATCGGGCATCGGGTCGTTAAGAACCGATAGACGCACTAGACGTAAAAAATTTAGCTTCAGTCGGCATCGGGTCGTAAGAACCCGATGCAATTTTTTCGCATTTATATTATCTATTTAACGAGGCAATTCCAAAACACCAACCATCTCATTCTTATTCACATGGAGACCAAATATATCTGTCCCGCACCAGCGGTAAGTACAGTAATTTTTACCCCGCACCGGAGGAAAGATGAGCATCGGATATAATCAACCCGCTAACGCACCAAACGTGTTAAGTGTCACTAGCTATGAGGGTGACGGAAATCGTTGTGAGGAAACCTGTAGGCTGGAGAGTTCGCAAAACTCAAAGGCGTGTGAAGTCTGCCAGTCCGCACTTGGACAACGAGGTGTTTTTTTATAACAAAATTATATTACTTCAGTCTGCTCTACTACAGTCAGCTTTAGGATTATTGTAGACATTATAGTTCTATCTGAGAAAGGCAAATACGTCGTCGTCCTCTGGTCCTGAGAAGCTACGGCTCATTTATAAGAATCTTCCGTAGACCGTATAACAAGTGTACCTATTGAATAATATGAAGCGAATAATCCAGTGTTTACCTGCCTTGAGCTGGTCGAACTAACTGTCTCAAGATCACTTCGGTATCCAAGGACATCGTTAGTCATGGACGAATGATATTTCTAAAACATGTTAAATTGGCGTGAAACGGGAGTATTTACAGGTAAAATCATGCACTTATTACAGTTGGTTCAATAATTCGTATATAGGTTTATATCACAGTCGAGGAAAATTAATCTTTTAGACATTGTTTTTTAATTATCAATACATGCAATTGATACCTATTTCAAAATGGTTTACTCTGGTCTGATCGTCAAAAAATAATACGTTTTGGATCATGAATATATTTATTTTTAAATTTAAAAAATTGGATTAGTTAGGATATGAATATTAGTATTAAGACTGTTATTAGAAAATGATAATACCTACCTCAATGACTGTCAAAATTATTGCAATTAAAAAAAAACCTATTAAGTAGATAGTTACAAATTATTTCACACATTCCACATTTTTATTGGCATGCAGTAGATTAACAAAAAATATGTTTAGTCATGCGTAGCGTGCCTAACTTTTAACTCTTCTAAACACTTGAAATCGCAACTTATACAGGAGTAGGAGTAGGGCACGCCAAGCCGGATGCATCATATTTTAAATTGGCTCTGAAGTGATCTTAAAATTTATCGGATAAAAATTTAAACCGTCTAGGTTTCTCATTTGAGATTTAGTTTGATCATGATACTAAGAATTACCACTAGAGGAAATCAATTAATTTAGTTTTCGATTTATGAGAACCTCTTCACAATGGCATTTCAGATGCGTTGCCGACCAAGAATAGGTATATGTACTAGTTAAACCCATAAACAAATGAGTTATAACTTAACAATTATGGTAAAAAAAATTACACGTAAGACTGGCTAAAGTGAAGTAGCACCATAAAATTTATCGACGATGTAAGTAATTTCAAATTTAGAGCGTCTATTGAGTCTTAAAAACCCAGTGTCACTTCGAACCAAACAAGTACCTATTTAGGCTGCGTTCCGTAACTCGACCAAAACGCCCAAAATGCCAATTTTTCATAGAAATTTGAACGTTTTGGGCGTTCTGGTCGAGTTACGGAACGCAACTTTAATGATACTTAAATAATCTGCATAACATAAGTGTCAGCGTTCACGAATAAGTGTGACTCGAGATACGAAATTAACTACCTAATTGTTAAAAATTTCACGACCGCTATTCCGAGTTTCTTGTTTTTCCTAGTACCTAAAGTCTTTATTTACACAAGATTTTTGAAGTGACGTGTCTTTTTCGTTGGTGAACCATTAAAAGGGTGATTAAACCGTTTCTGACACTATACAAACGAATAGACAAACTGCCAAAAAATCTAAAAAATGTTCTCTAAATGATCTCCTAGGTAGGTACTCACTATAATAGTTCTTCTCAAATATCTTCTATGTACAGACAACGATGAGTCATGTTTCTATTGATTTATATAAACCATATTAAATTAGTGGCTGCTTATCTAATAGAGATGACACAACAGAATACCATTATCCATTTCGTAGTTATCAAATTCGTCTGCACTTCAAACATTGCACTATCATGCTTTATCAGTGTGAAGAACTATACTCCGTTCGCATTCGATCTTATTGCATAGAATTCGATATAATTGCATGGCACACAAATGCCAGCATTCCGCCAATGCGATTAAGGTACATTTAAAATTGACGGCGTTATCTAAAAATGTCTTCAGTAAATTTTTCTGACAAGCTAAATTGAACTGTGAGTACAGGTAATAAGCTTAGATTTGACGAGGAGTGGTAATTCCACATGCTCGGCGACTCAACTATAGTGTAATTGAAGCGATCCGAATAGGATTTCCAGTCATCAATCATTAATTATAGTAACGGGCGTTAGTTTTGCGCGACGCAGTGAAACGAGGGACTTCGAGCACCATCCATCTTCAACCGACGTCTAATTATCGCTGGTTAACAGGTGCTTATTGATTCATACCGTCACTACCCAGTAATTTGTACGAAATCAGTTTGAAATTACATTTGTACCAAAGACGACTACTACTGCTGCATATGTAATACTATGAAAGGCTGATTCTAATCTTATAAGAAGATTAATTCCGTCTGCAGTCTTCGGCCTTTTTATCAAACTCTTGTTGTTCCAATGTTCCAATGTTCCAATTATAGAAATTGTATCGATCAATAAGGTTATTTTTGTAACTGCCAGTTCATTTTTTAATTTGAGATGGGTAGAATGGAATTTCTTTGAAACAGACTAATGCGCGCCCAGCATTGAAGTCGGTTCAAAATTTGTTTTATTCTCAAAGGACGTGTATTTTCAATAACCTTTCCGAATTTTTTTTAGATATTAATATCCATTTTTACTTGGTGGTATAAGTCGGTACTTGCTCGTTGATGCGTAAAAATGAATCCACGATTTGATTGCCAGTAATTTTCAGCTTCAAAGATTCAAATAGCAAAATATTCTTTCAAAGAATCATTGCCAAAAGGTAAAAACTAATACCTAAGTAATAGAGTTGTCATCGAAGACTTATCGATTTTTCTGTTTGACGAAAACAGAATTACTCCACATTTTGCTCTTGACTAGTGTGTGGTCAAATGTAGACCAAAGACTCGGAACTCAAACATCGAAACTAACTGGTAAATAGTATTGTTGACATATTCCGCTAGCAGCACGCGCTCATTGTTTGCCGATATGTGAGTGGTCGTGAACAAGTGAAGGGCGACTCAAGAACCGTAGAAAAATCGTTACCTGTACGATGATTGTTCAAATAAGTAGTTTAAGTAGTAACTGCAAGTCAAAAAATTGAATTTTTGTGAATAGGTGTTATGCTTTCGGACTTTATGTATGTGGGTTCGTTTATAACACTATAACTTGTAAATGCCTGCATAGATAGCATAGGTAGATGTAGGCGTAATGTACCTAACACTTAGTTTGATTTTGGTAGGCAGTCGTATTTTTAATTTGTTAATAAATAAATTTGTTTGTTAATATTTTAAATTTGTAAATATTTTAACACTGTCCCAGACTAATAATAATAAAAATCAGTCAATTGTACTTGTAATTCTAATTTTATAACTTTTTATTCAATGACGGCTAAAGTAACATACTTAGTATTCTGTGCAAATGTCATAACACATTCTGTGTAAATTTCAGATAGGTAAATATTTCCGTTCAAAAGATAGCCCCCTGTGATAGACAGACAGAACCAACATGTTGACATTGATAGGCTTCCTTTTGTCATCATTTGGGCACGGAACATTAAAAACATTGTACCTACCACCTTAAAGATTTTTGCGAGGATAAAATTAACTAACTGCTTAAAATACGTAATTCCACGAAGCTGCGCTTTTGAACTCATGAATTTCACCACATATTAATTAGGACAAAATTTTGGGTGGTATACCTACACTAAAAATAAAAACCTTGTAATCAGGCATTAACAGTACAATTTCATTTTAATAGTTTATTGATCTTAATCTGGTAGTCATTTGATATTTCTTGAACACGATATCTTAATTTATGTAAGTAATCATGATCGACGTAAGCCCCTTCTGTAGTAATTACATCCTAATTAAATAATTCTGTTTTCGTAACGGCTTGCCAAATCGATTATTTCAGTACTTCCTTTATAGTTTTAAAGACTCGTTTACATACCTACTAATACGTGATTAGTAGGTCCTCTTCTTAGGTATTATATTTTGCATACGAGAATATTTTAACTTTATTAATTTTCCTAGTGTCCTAATATTTACAACGTTGGCTCTCTATATGTATATTTAAAATAACTCGACATACTTAGTTAAAATTAATAAAAATACCAGAATGTTTCTAGTACATTTTAAAAGTAAGATGGTATCTAGTGGTTTCTAGTATTAAGTTCAACTCAATCACAAACTAATTAATTTCTTTAAGCTTTTATAAAGCATAATTTTTTAAAAATATAAGCTTAATATTTTCATTTTATCAATCGCAACTGGCATTATTATGTACTTATCATAGTAAGGCGGCAGTAATGATAGGTAATGGTTAAATCGTTACAATGACTGATGACGGCTGGGAAAGATCCTTCAATGCAAAAGAAAAAATAAAATAATAAATTCGTAGACAACGGTAAATCACTATTTATTATATTCAGAAGGTGTAAGGCGATTAGAGTTTATGTCCAACAATGGATTACAAAGAGAAGAGAAGATACAGAGGTGAAAAAGAAAGGAGAGCACATATGTTACAATATCCTTATCATCTTATTGTAAGGGGAGAATCGAGTACAAAAATCAACGTACATATTTTTATCCAATATATTATATTTAATTGAATAACAAAACATTCACAGTTCACAATAATTATGTAGTAGTGACTTCTAATTAGTTCTAATATTGCTGGTAATAAAATGTAATTATTTTTAGACACATAAATAAATTAAAAACCATTAAAGTTAGAACGATTAAATTTTGAACCTACCGTCATAGCTGTATTGTGTGTCATAGTAGATTGATACTTATTACAGCTTCTCTTTGTACTCATTACAATTGCTGTGTTAAAATTTGTCTGTCGTGTGAACGTGTATTATCGTGACATGAATAGGTTCACCACACTTGTACAAAAGCTAGGATAAACGAAAAATATTTTTATAGTTGCGTTTTGTGCATGGATAAGTATTTTGTTATTTACAAAGGTAATTCTAATAACGGTTATAAAATTATGTAATTAGTTTACTATTTTTATGTTCTTCAGAGTGTATGTTATGCCATCGGTCCCGGTCTTTAGACAGCAATTGTTAAGCAATATTGAATGATTTCAAGTGAGTAGTGACATAAACATTTTCAAAATCTGGCTGGTCATTAGCGCCTCTGTTTACCAATTATCACTGGAGCTATGAATTTAAGCATTCTCCAGGCCTTCAGATATGAGGATATAGCTTGCTCAGTACTGGGTCATTAACGGATTGAAGCTAAAAAGACATGACTGTGAATCATATATAATTGATTGTCGCGTTTGATGTCGCTAATTGTACTTGTATACCTAAATATTTTGGGCTTCTGTATATCGAGTAGCTTTATTTTTAGTTATTAACCGTCATAATTATAACCGTCATATTAAGCGCTCATAGCCCGGCGGCTTGCGTCGATCCTAAGCGATCGACAAAGTTAAGCAACAGCGGGCGCGGTCGGTAGTCGGATGGGTGACCGCTAGTGGCAAAAATTTCTTGAGCGCTTCCGTGCTTCGGAGGGCACGTAAAGCCGTCGGTCCCGGTTGTTATCGATTGATAGCAGTCGTTAAGCCATGTTGGAAGCCTTCGGGCGGCTTGAAAACTTTCGACACTGGGTTGGCCACTAACCCCTCCACCAACCCGCATTGGAGCAGCGTGGTGGAGTATGCTCTAGGCCTCCTCAGTAGTGAGGAGAGACCCGTGCTCAGTAGTGGGCCATTAGTGGGTTGTAAGCTAAGCTAAGCTAACCGTCAGCAATAATTATGTCTTGTATAAGACCTTTAAATAGGGTAAGTAACTATCGATATTATTTACATTTTCAATATTTTTTTATTATTTTACTCAGTGTCTATCGAACAATGCTTACAACAATGGTGGTCGTAGACTATGCCATTTGTATTCACCTTAATTACCCTTACAGTTGAACGCTAATGAGTCGAATGTATGGTAAAACAAAATAAAAAAGTAATTAAAAGCTTAGTACCATATTTAACCGACTTCAAAAAAAGAAGCACGCGTTTTATGGGTCGTATAAGTTTAATGTTGTTTTATGTGTACAGCGGTTACTTTTTAGAAGTAAACGGACATTTTTATTATTTTTAAATATTTTTAATGTCATTCAAAGACAAATTAATAAACTAAGATGGTACTCAAAAAACGGCTTCCTTTCTTATGCAGGTCACCTTGGTAATGTTCGAATTCGAATAAAAGATAAGTAGGTACCTGCTTGTGGAAAAATAGTTCCTATCTATCGCGGAATAGGACAATATCCAGTAAAATCTAAAATTGCTGGTAACTCTTATAAGAACGAGGGCACGTCAATTGTCAATCGGGTTCTGAGTTCGACTGCAGGACGCCGTTCCCATGATAACGAGAGAATTTCGCATACACACGCGATTACCTACTGCAACGACATGGAGAGAGTATCGTGTATATAGTTTTTTAATCGTATTATTCTTACTGCAACGTGAAAGGGCAATAGGCATGCATATTACCTATTAAAACTTTTTAATTAAGACTTGCACCTTTAAAGTTCTTTATGAAACTGTTGCCTCAAATAATGATACATTATTGTTATATTATATTCTCGTTATGCACTGGACAAGCGTGGTGAACGATTATTCTTTCGTTACTTATTATTTATTGTCATATTACTAAAGTAGTAGCCAGAAAGAAGTAAGGAGGTACCTACATGAAATAACGTATGCAATAATTTACGTATAGGTACACCATCCATCTACTATGTTTTATTTTAATTTCCCCCTAATCGATTTTGACTTGATAGTTGTGAGCTTAATTTTTATTCGTAAATATGGTGGCCACTGTTTGATGGTCATCGTATATTTCTCTAAGTCAAAGTCAAACTCCAATGTCACAAAAAAGAGGCAGAAAATGTCTAATATTATACTTATTAGCTAACTAAGTAGGTAGATACACCACACCGGAACGTTACATGTTTGTTATTATTTATCATAAATTCTTAGATTGTTATGTACGAATTCCAATAATTATTGATTTGTGCGTCAGTTGGCTTTTAAATTAAAAAAAATAATCAAATTGGCTAGATATGGAGGATGTAGTTCCCATGATAGAGAACAGGTTTCACACACGCGCGTGACCGTCGCGACAACTATTAGACTCGGCACCAAACTGCAATTTAACATCATTTCTCCGTGAAATAACTTTAATTTCCACGGTTATGGAATTACGAGTGACGTGTTTCGCGATTTCGAAGAGATATGGAAAAGATAAGTAGGTAAAGTATAATATTTTTTATGGATCAGTCTGTACCTATAGGTTGTATGAGCCTAGAATTCACCCAGGGAAGGACCACCGCCCGCCACGGTATTTAGTACTATTTCTACCGTGTAATAATTGATTTAACAGCATCTGTATTCCGGTTAGAAAAAGTAGAGCCATCTAAAATTTTTTAAAGGCGACCATCTCAATCCTCAAGGGTAGCAACGCTTCTGTGACCTAAGTAGAACGACTCTTACTGATAATCCCTGCCTATTCATTTTACTTATAGGCAAATTAAACAATTACTTGTTCTGACACCACCTTCTAATTGGATTAACTAAAACAATTGGACTAAGTTAATTTTACGACAACGACGTAGTACGAATTAAGCGTCCATGTTAATGATAAATGTTAAACAAAACTTAAATATGGGTAAGTACCATGGAACACAGACACCAGGTAAGTACCTATTTGAAGTACATAAATAAAAAATCATAATATATACCTATGCAAGTTTTTATAAAAATATAGTTTTTACGAAATCTATAGACTAACTCCACTTTTTACTTCCGTAAGAAACAATCAAAAAGTCTATATTTATTAATTCTAATAACAGCGTATAACCCAATTAAGTAGTTATGCTAGCTATCAATCGAACTTCATCGTCTTCGATACATTCTAAACTTGTTTTCTGAATATTCATTTAAATCATTGTACTTAAGTGTAATTTGAAAATGAAAGAATCTTCACACATATCTTTGCCGTCTCATATTCAATGAGGAATATCTTTAAAATCATTCAAATTAATGAGATGTACCATCTATGTCCTCAGATAATTTTGACCGACAAAATTACGGTCGTTCGTATTTGAACTAAAATGATCATCTAACACTTGGTAATGTGCAATCTATTTTAAATTATATAATGTTATAATTACTTTTTATATTACAACCCGTAATACTTGTGTTTATACAAGTTTATTTTTGCCTTTTTGCCAATCATTTCGAATAACATATAAATCGTTCCGGATTTGCTAAGCGATTACTTAATTGGCAGCAAACTTATATGGCACATTGTGTGAAAATACTGCTAGCAATAAAAACTTAAATCGATTGTTGCATAAATATTTATCTAAGGTACGGGTTTGTAATGATATCTGCTGTCTTATCTCCGGCGATAAACTGTATGTTGAATTGTTTTAATCCTATTAGTTATTCTTAGTAATAATAAAAGTTATTATTGCATTTACTTAACAATGATTCGCAGACACAATGTATAATAATTTGATAGTTTAAGACGTAGGAGCGCCCTTGATTCGCTTCGGGAGATTTGTTCTTATCTATGAAATCTTGTTTTTGAAACATTTTTGGCTAATTTTGAGCAGTTGTTTCTGAGATTAGACCGTTCAAACAAACTTAGCTTTACAATATTAGTAGATTAGATATTATAGATTATTTTGAAGTAGATACATATTCATGATATACCTAGGTACAATAATAAATTTTCAAGATCGACATAAATTCAATATGAATAAGAATACTGACGTAAGTGGTTTGAATACATAAGTCAGAATAACATAAGTATTCTTTAATCCAAATTATACCTGCTTTTTGTTGTAGTTGTAGTTATCTATAGTATATTGTGCTTTCAACAAAGATGTAGTGACATTCTACCCAAGCGAAAGTATTTAGGTACCTCGCTGAAAGCTAACGATGTAACACGTGCCTTAACCGTCTGTTTTTCAAAATACTCTGTAACAACGTGACTCAGTAGCTGCCAATTTACGACGTAATGGCGTGGATCGGACCACATTGATGACATTAAAATAAATATTTCGTGGCAATAAAAGTAAGTGACAACTAACTTTATTGTTTCGTTAACTGCTAAAATTAATTGATGCTACCAATCAAATATCACTTCAGTTTATTGCTACTGATGTACATAGAGATTTTATCGATACTTTACATATATTTATCGATAAATAATAAAACGGTTTTGTCTTTTTAACGATCTATCTTTTTTATTTTTTATAGCGGAAAAATGAGCAGACGAGCTACCAGATGGTAAATGGTCACCGTCATCTATGGACATCACTACACCTAACTCCGAAGGCATCCAATCCATCCATCCACCAATGCGTTCGGCGTAGAAAGTAGGACAAGGAACGAAAGCAAAAAATAACTGTAAGAGGAAATATCTTACGGAAACCAGTGATTCCATTATGACAATACGTGGCATTTTACGATTTATATTAGGGATTATAAAGTAAGTAACAAATCATTGTTAAAAACATATTTCTGATGTCTGCGTCTATATTACGAGTAAGTATAATATTTTGTTTGTATGTGTTGTCTAATGTCTTCTTCTCTGTACCTAATTAAAAATGTTTCCAAATAATAAAATTGTATTGAACGTGGATACGAAAGAATAAATTTTTTCAAAATTAAGCCTATGCCCCACTACGTCCCAAACATTATATTATAATATAGTAAGGATGATAGATTTATAACAGGATAGCACCTCTGAATTCAGTGTGTACGCCAAAAAAGTCAACAGTTAATTTTTTTATTACTTTTACATAAAACGTTAATGCCATTTACGGGTGCTATACAGTCATTTATGTTATTAAGGACTTGATGATACGTATTAAAAAGGTTTTTGTCATTATTTATTTTTCTTATATCGTTAAAGTAGGTACCTACTTGATAGCCAAAAGCCATAATATAAGTAACATAAGGCGTTATTATCCTAACATAAAAGGACCGTAATCATATCCATACATAAACAAACTAAATGGGTAAAAAGGGATGAACTGAAACAAAATTTCACTCGGATGAAGCCTGGAGTTTAAAGCTATTTATACAAAAAAAAAAACGTAACTGATGTCTGAAAAAGAAAGAGAAGTAAGTATTTAAGAAATCAGGCGATAAAAATGCTATATAAATAGATATTTGCATTTAATCTTGTTGATCTCAATCACCGACTTATATGCGTTAACTAAGTATAAACTGTGCCTATGTATCTCGTAGTTAAATGTGACAAGAAAAAAAACAAATATGACCTTGAAAGGGAACTTTAACGCCTCTTTGAACCGACGAGAGGTTTCGACCACTTCACGTATGTATTTACAAGCATTTAGCCCACGGAACACAGGTGTAGATACTTAGTTGACAGTAAGTACGCGTACCTACACACAGAGTGAACATTTTGTTAGTAATTGAATCCCTTTAGCGATATAACAATGATTAAGGAACACAGGTTTGGACAAATATAGTTGACAGTAATACGCGTAGGTACACACAGAGTGAACATTTTGTTATTAATTAGATACCTTTGGCGATATAGCAATAATCAAAAAGTAAATCCTGCCGATCTCAAACACTTGCATGGTGCTTGGACAAAACATCAGTTCCGCGTAGACAAGATTTTATTTTTGTAACCATTGCATAAGTAGCTAGTATTTTATAAGTTGTCTTCTCGGCAAAAATTAAATCAAAAATAGATAGATAAGTAGTATAATACAACTAGCTGTCCCGACAGGCGTCATACTGCAACATACCTGAGATTAGCGCGTTCAAACAAATAAAAAAAACGTTCAAACAAACACGCGCGCTGTTCGAGTTGTCAACGACCCACGAGTCACTAACAGGTTAGAACACCTATGTAAGTCTTAGGAGAGATATGGGATGTCTCTGTGTGTTCTACCGACTTTACAACGGTGAGTGCTCCGAGGAATTGTTCGATTTGGTGCCAACGTCACCCTTCCATCATCACACCACTCGCCGAAGATTGAAGTTCCATCCACATCGATTGGATCCGTGGCGAACGACTACAGTTCGATTTTCACGATCATTTCTGCCGCGAACTTGCAAACTGTGGAATGAGCTTCCTTCTGAGGTATTCCCGGAGCGCTATGACATGGGGTTCTTCTTTGAATTTGAATTTGAAATTACCATCAGGTGGCTCGTTCGCTTTTTCGTCAGCCCTTCAGGCTATAAAAAAAACACAATTGTTCTTAAAAAAATTAATAGATACACGGTAGGAATGGTACTACCTAAGTACCGTGGCGGGCAGTGGTACTTCCCCGGGTGAGCTCTAGGCCCTACCACCTATAAAAATAATACCACCTATAAATTATATAAAATTTTTGGCGTATATTTTTGCGCCGAAGCGTTTTTAATGAGTAACTAATTTCAATTTGATGGTATTTAAAGAGAACTTAGATTTTTAGCTAGAGAATCTTCTATGAAAAGTTTGTAATGTTCGTTAGTAGAATAGTAGTATAGTTTGGTCCCTAGATGGTTTAAAATATTTTTATGAAGATTATCAAATAGATTTTTATGTGTATGTATTTTTATATGATGCACTTTGCAACAAAGAATTTGCATGCAATTTTTATCTATTTAATTTATCCGTCATAAACTATTCTGCTTTTCTTCTCCTGTTATGTGTAATGTAAAATGTACTAAAGCTAATAGATAATATGCAGTTATAGTACCTACCATAATGGTCGATTTCAATACAGATCTACCAAACAAAACCAAATTTAAATAAAAACAGTCTTTTCGAAATTAATTTTACGAACATTATAAAGATAAAATTTAGACCCCTCTGGTTTGAGTGATATAGAAGGTCAGCTCAGAATGCTCAGAAGCTCAGAAGCTCAGAAGCATATTATTAATTTAAGTAGAACCGTTTGCTGTAATTACCTACACACTCAAGAGGGCTAGTATTAAAAAGTCATAAGGCATTCACTTATTAATTCTGACATCTATTACTGTGGAGTTCCCGCTGACTGGCACCCGATATTCTATATCTTCAAATAAAATATATGTTAAGAATAAAATGAGTACATGTGTCTTCGAGTGCATAACAAAATCTTCTCCTTTATACATGTTGTAACGAATTATGAATAAACATAGTTACTATCAATCAATCCCAGTTGTTACGTTAAGTTACGGACACTTGATCGTCGTGTCGTCTTTTTAAATTTGGAACGCGTTTTTTGCTCTGCACTCATGTCAGTAGAATTACAATATACTTTTTAGCTAGTAAACCATGTATCTATACAGAATTAAGTGTGTCTGTAGTGTTATGTAAATAGTCGATAAACGAGTGAGCGACTGGTAAATGATCTCTGTCTTTCATGGAAGTCAGTAACACTAATGCCTTGGCTGCATCTGGTGACTACATTTAGTGACTTAAGAAGAAATAGACTACATGTAGGTAATAGGAATTGATGTTAAAACTGCCTAAGTAACAGGTTTATATTATAACAATTTATATAGCATTAATTCCTAATACGTGAAAATAAGAATTGATAATTGTAAATTTTTGGCAAGTATATTTTTTCTTAATACACTAAATTAGTGCATTAATTAACGCGTTAAGACGCAGATGTAGCCGTAGCATAAAGGTATGTTCAATGCGTTGGTGGCCAAGAAAGAATAAAACCGAAAGAAATAAATATCAAACAAACATAGCAAACATGTTAAGACATCGATCTCGTTTCCATTAGTTCAATAGTTGAACTAGGTACATGGTGGGACACTTTTGATACAATAGTTATATTTCTTTTGACAGTTGAACTACGAGGATGAGATGGTTGAACTCAATTTTACCGAGGGTGACAAGAGTTCATTAGAGTTGATTAAAATTACTCCTCTGCATAAAGTAAATATTGGATTTTTCCGATTGGCGTCTTCTTTTGTCTAGAACCGTAAGCCTTTAATAGAGACTCTAATAATTGATTTTACCATAATTAATCATTAGCGTCCATAGATATTGAGATATTACTAAAGTGACAGTTATAAAATAAAAATTTTGCTTATTTTTGAAACTAATTTGATTGGCGACTAAATGATAAACGATGTAAAGTACCCATTGAAAAAACCCAACTCCATCATTGACAGGTACTAAAATGGGAACATTTTCGATGTAATAGACGTAACCCGTAACGCATAAACTACATCGTACAAGGATCTTTTGGCGCGTGGGTGACAGACACAGTGCCTGACAGTTTGCCTTACCTGTAAGGCGCTGTCTCTGTCACCCACACGCCAAAAGATCCTTGTAAGACAATACTCGTCAGATATCGTTCAAATTGGACCACACGACAAGGGCCAACTTTCAAATTGACATCAAAATATAGCAAATTTCCAGTAAAAACCTGTGAATATGAGACGACACACAAAAAAACAACTAAATTAGGAACATCCTCCTTTTTGAATTGGATTGAAAATATTCAATAATTTTAATATATACAGGAATAACACAATGTTTCAATGTAGTCAACCAGTTTTATCAAAGGGTTTGAAGCTACTGGTTATTGTTATTTGTCAATAAACATGACAATATACGCCCGGATTCGCTCGAGTCCGTTACGAATTCTTAACATGGTCCAATGATGTCCTTTACAAGTACAAGTATTATAAATTGAATTAAGTCATACTCTTTTATAGTACTTGAATTTCGATATTGTACAGGTGTTCGTGAATTTACATATTATATGTACGGACAATATTGGGTTGCCGGTAATTAATATAAAAATTTACATCATATAAAATTTACAGTTCAATCTAAATTGCACACTTTACATAAAAATAAATGTTAATACAGAACGTGAAATTGCAGTTCGGTCTAATTTGATACTTAGATTGGAGTACCAAGGACCAACACAATTATATAGTTTCATAAAAATGTTAATAAAGTATATTGGCATAATATTTTATGGTTATACAGGGTTTTTTTAAAGATTTTTTGATGGTCGATAAGAAATTCGGCCAAGTGCGAAATGGAATCGCGCGCCATACGTTTTGTAATCACATATTTTTTTCTTGGTATAAGAAGAAGAAAGACAATTACGGTTCAAGAGATAAAAGTCCTGTCCCAAATGGACAAAATTACATTAACCAACAATTACACATTAACCAACAAAATTGGTACCTTCAGTAAGTAAAAAAAGTTAAGTTAAAAAAAAGTAAAGTAAAGTTAAAAAAGTAAAGTTAAAGTTAACACACAAAAAAGAACTGAGAATGTCCTCCTTTTTTTGAAGTCTGTAAAAAAGTAAAATAACAAATATTTTCTCCATCCTCCCTTGTTGTTGACCAAACAATTAGAGTTAATATCGCTCAATTGTACAGAATCCGATGTGTGTAAACCAAATCGCAGTTAACCAGTTTTGCCCTATTGCTTTTTAGGGTTCCGTATCCAAAGGGTAAAAGGAGACCCTATTACTGAGACTTCGCTGTCCGTCTGTCTGTCTGTCCGTCCGTCACCAGGCTGTATCTCATGAACCGTAATAGTTACACAGTTGAAATTTTCAGAGATGATGTATTTCTGTTGCCGCTACAACAACAAATACTAAAAAACAGAATAAAATGAATATTTAAGTGGGCGCCCATACTTTCGACGCCTCAGTGATAGTTTAGTTACCTTTCGGTCCAAGAAATGGCGTTGTGCGTAATATGTGGCTACAATAAAACAATTAAATATTTAAGTGAGGCTTTCATACAACAGACCTTTTCATACAACAGAGATTTTTTTGGCGTTTTTATAGGTACATAATGGTACGGAACCCTTCGTGCGCGAGTCTGACTCGCACTTGTTTATTTCTACGTAGCAAATGTCCATTCGTGTTTGTCGTGTAATGGACAATGATGGTCGTTAGGCGTTTCGGTCGCTGGTGACCGCTGACCTGCAGCTACAAGAATGCTGTTGTTGTCGACTTCTTTGTATTTTCAAGTTATTTCTGGGACGTAAACCAGTAACAACTAGTTATAACCAGTCTGAACTGGATATTACTATCGCTAAATTAGGTTTCATATCTACATACGTAAACTGTATTCGATGTGTGTACAATGACGATTCGTAACCAATGGCGTTTCGAAGGGTCTAGGGTTCGATTCCCAGTGAGTCTGGTTATATGTATGTATGTTCTTGTGGTTGTATGTTGTCCATAGCACGACACAGAGAAACGTATGAACTGCGAATTAAAACGACCCGGTAACGTGACAGACCAACTTAAAGGAAAGCATTCAATTACGATCTTTATGTCTTCGGTATTACAGTCGTAGCGGTGATAGCCTAGTGGTTAAGAACTCCGCCTTCTATTCGGAGGGTCCAGGTTCGAATCCCACGTTACCCACCTCTGACTTTTCGAAGTTATGTGCGTTGTAAGCATTTAAATGTCACTTGCTACAAACGGTGAAGGAAAACATCGTGAGGAAACCTGCATGCCGGAGAGTTCGCAAAACTCAAAGGTGTGTGAAGTCCACCAATCCGCACTTGGCCAGCGTGGTGGACTATGGCCTTAACCTTCTCATTTTGAGATTAGATATAGATTAAAGATACATTTTAGATAATCTATTATTGGTATACCTATTTGTTGTTAATCATCAATGATTTTTAGAATGTTTGTCTGGTTGTGTTATTGTCTATGTTTGTACACGCTAATCTATCTATCTATCTCTCTCTCTATCTGACATAATATAATAAAACTGTAAGTGGTTGCTGTTGTGGACAAAATTATCCAAAAATGCTGAACGGATTGTTATGGGAATTTCACTGGGAGATAGAGAAGGCTGTGGAGCAACATATAGGCTACTTTTTATCTTGGAGTCCTCACGAGATCGGGATTCACGCAGGAAAAACTCTTTTATATGAACGAAGTCGCGGGCAACAACTAGTCTCATCTAAAGGTAAACAAGTAATGGTATGTACCATCATAATATTATTGAAATAATATCATACAATCTAACTGAAGTAACCACAGATCATTATGAAAAAATATTTGTGTATGAATAAAAGTAATATCGGAATCGGCATAAATATTTTTTTCTTCTCTCATAACAAAATGAGCACTTCTTTGTTGGTTTTGAGTTTATCGTCATAACAACCTTATTCATAATTATGAAAAGCTCTTTTATCGCTATTCTTTGTATTTTTTATGTACATGATGCCTGACGATGTTACTGTGTATAGAATATAACGCCAATTTTTTATAAATTACTATGAGTTGATAGTCTATGGTAAAAAGTGCACAAAGGTAGAAGTAACATTATTCTTAACTTATCTATATCTGAATGGATCGGGACACTTATTTCGGCTATTTAGAGTATGTTCCCCTACTTTTCATCTTAAAATCTATAATCTAACATATTACTTATATTTTTTGTTAATTAACCTTTGGAGGCTGTGAAACACATCAGAAAATTGAGGTGCTTGTAATGAAAATAAAACAACTTTTAACAAAAACATAACCAACTCAAAATCGTCAGGAAGAGATAACTAAATAACTACTCATAAGTTGTCGCTCAAATTTATATATAGGTACATAGGACCAGACGAAGAATTATCAGAATCGGTTCATCAGTACAATGTTATGAGGTTCACAAAAATGGATTTAAAGGCATTATCCAAGCGCCCATGTCCTACAAATATATTTGTTAAATAAATATTATTTACTGATAATATTATGTAAAATAATCTAACAAA